>CM075671.1:230109709-232609709 GCA_037962975.1 Clitoria ternatea | reverse complement strand
TATCTTTCTTTGATGGATATTCTTCCCAGTCTTACCAGACTTATTTATATCCTAAAACACTTAGATAACCTTATCAAATGCTAACAATTCATAACTTGATTAAATTAAGGTGTTTGATGTTGGTTATCAACAAATCTAAGGGTTCTTCAAAACTCTTCTTAGTTCTAACATGATTGTTAGAAGAGTTTATGGAAATTGTCGATAGTTGGTAGCCTGAAGAAGAAGATCAAAAAGCTGTTACAACCAAGTGCACAAGCAAAAATCAACCGTTACTATTTAGAGAAATATGTCCTGAATGGTCATCCGAATGTAGACTCTTAGATGGAGGATGCCTCCCCAAGAGGATATCAGTGCTAAGGACACTTAAGATATCAATTACTTCCTAGCCGAGAGCTCTAGCTTAAATAATAATCACCTTCAGGAGCAGTGGCAAGATTACCTCTTGTAGTAGGATGGGGTTACTAGGGATCTAAGTGCTGGTCCTTTAAACCCTCTGGATATTTTGAGTGTTGAATTTCAGAACAGGCCTCTTATAATGAGGGACACCTTTGTGAAGATAACTTTTACTCCTGTAAAAGGGTAAGTATTTTATATTTAAATTTATGCATCTTAAATTAAATATTTAGTATTTTTTTACTTTCAAGACTAACAATTATTTGTTTTGAAGTGATACCTTTAAACCGAAAAATGAAGGTACTATAAAGCTAACCGGAATAATGATATGAGTGGTTCGTTTCACACCATGAGTAGTCAGTCACATGTTGACATTGCCAAATTAATGGTAGGTTATTTATTTATTTCATATAGTATGATTTTAATAATCATTAAGTTATTAAGCTTTTTTGTTGAAGGAGATATGTTAGCATCGTGTGGTCCATCTAATTTGTTTCTAGTGACTCACTAAAAATAATTGGTCAAAGACGACTTCGTTGATGAGCGCTCACATCAAACTATTGGAAGTTCATAATTAACTTTAATTGCATTTAAAATTTAATTAACTCTACATTATTCATAGTTTTCAATGTATTAATGTGTAGGAAAAGTACAATAAGTATCTGGTTAAGAGTGGGGTGACTATGAAGATTCAACCCTGGACGAAGATTTTTGGTGGGAGGCACCACAATCACCTTTATGACGTCGCCTCCTTAGCCTCTGATATTCATCATGGGTCATCTTTAATGACACGATCTCCCCCTTCCACGGTTGTCTTTATGACATCATCTCGTTAGCCTCCAACCCTTCTAAAGGTGGCATGCCTTCGGGAGGAGTTGTAGAACGTCAGGGGTCATATCGGTTGTAGGTGCAGTTCGACCAGCTATAGGCCATATGGCTACCTTACTCATCAACATTTTGATGCTATCCCGAATGACCAGTTGGTCTAGGAGGATGAGGAGGAGAAACACTTATGCCTGCTTCAGACTGAACACCACCTATATTATTATCAACCTCAACAATAACCAATTTCCCAGGTCTTCCCAAACCTAACAACGTCCCTACTCGACCCATCACCCCTCTTGCCATGGACATTGAGTTTATTAGTTTTTTGATTACTTGTATTTTGTTTTATTTAAACATTTTATATATGTGTTTATTTTTTATTTAATGTATTTTATTTTATCAAGATTATTCTAACATGTTCATAATAATAATAATAATAATAATAATAATAATAATAAAGATAGGATGAATGTTCCATTATGACTATTGGGAAACAACGGTACCTATTCCCTCTTTTATGAACGTCAAATGGGCACTATGCAAAAGCGTAGGAAAAATAAAATAAAAGAGTAGAGAAGAAGACACCAGAAGTTTTAGGTGGAAAACCTTCTCAAGAAAAACCACAGAACCTAGTCTAGTTAAAATTCTTCACTATTAAAATATGATTACAACATGTTTCTCTCAATCTCTTAGGATCTCTCTATGAATCTCACCCTCTCGAATGGTATACAAAGTTTCTCTCTATGGAACTCTCTCTTTCTCTCAAAGAGGAATACAAAAGCTCTCTAGCTCTCTTGGGAATTTTTTCACTTGGATGTGTGCTCCAAACTCTTCACAAGTTCTCCTACTTATAGGAAAAGAATGTGGCTTTTTTAAAGAGATCTAGAGACTTCCAATGGAGGCTAATAAATCTCCATAAGGAGATCTAGAAACTTCTAATGCATTTTTCAAAGTTGAATATGCATGTCTCAAGGTTAAAGAGATAAATTCTAAAACCTTGGAATATTCATCCCCTTTTCCCATACATTGTGGCTTATGCATCACAACTGAAGGAGAGAATTCCAACATGAGTCACAAATGATGTGACATATTATATCATATATGAGAATACCAGAGTTGTAGTCTTACACAATTTAACATGGAATGATCTGTCTCATACATCTTGAATTCATCCGAAAGCCTTTCAAGTTTATAAACCACAGTGATTGCATGTATAATTATAGCAGTGATCTCCCAAGTCAAGTAACCATGTCATTCCCACTGATATATAGAAACCATGACGCCCTTTGCATTACACGAAATAGCAGAAGCATATTATTTAGATCTTCACTATAAAAAAATCATGAAGTTAAATATTCCATCTACCAATTCAATTAAATAGTTTATAAGTGTAAAACATCATAGAAATGAGTATAAGAAGCGTCCAATCCAGTTAGGGAATTATGCATGTCATTGTAATGTGACAACGAAACTTGGGGTCCACAGTCCACTTTGGATCAAATCGTTTTTACTTATACGTTACTCATTTCCCTTCTTGAAGAGGTTTCACATAAATGATTCTTATTGGTTTTAGCTTTCGTAAATGCAAATGGTTTGTGTTGATTTGGCAGATGACTATACTCCTTTTCACTTGCAAACAAAATTTTCAATGTCAAAGCTTAGAAACCCATTATTTGTCATCTGTTCATCTTCTGGTTTTCTTGATACTTTTTTTCCACCGTTTGACTATGGCATAGGCTAGAAGTGAAGGCATGAAATCTGTGCTGAAAATTAACTTTTTATTTTTAAAAAAATATGGGAAGGATTATGCTTTAAATCACAGATGCACCAAAGATTTACTATAGCTTATACTAAAACCTGTGTTTTGTTAGATTGTTCTTTTTGGGTTTACTTTTCCTTTAAAACGTGAGCTTAGTCATATTAGTCTCCTAACTAATGTTCTCTTCAAGGTTTATACTGTGACTTTTTCAAAGAAACAATGGTGTGTCACCACCATGCTAATATCTTTGTTGTTATGTAAACACATATTTTGAATATAATGATTTAATTTGCACCAAATTAAGCGACAGTAAGTGAACATAAATAATTTTAAATTGCATCTAACTGTAAAAATATAAAATGATGAGAATTTGATTCATTCTACTAATAAATAAACAATTAATAAATTAATTACTGACTTATAAAAAAACATAAATGAGACTATCATAGTATTAAATGGAAGGTTCTGACATAGCACACGTGTTTCAGAAGTTTGATCTTGATGGGTTTATTTATTTTATCTTTGTGACAGTGTGACAAATCTTGATGCTTTGGGTGGGTGACACGAGAAACATACATTTTCTCCACTCGGAGCCTACATCTCGGTGAAGCAAAATTAGCCGCGATATCCTTTCAGTTTCAGCAACTTTGGACAAAGAAATAAAGGGGATTATAATTGTAAATATATATATATATATATATATATATATATATATATATATATATATATATATAGGATGTATATTGATCCGGTATGCATACCGGCACCTAAAGGCTAATGACACCGGTACGTTAAACAATAAAAATAAATATTAAGTCAAATTAAATGTTGGACGGAGTATCCCAAAACCAGATTCATAATTAACTTCAGTACGGATTTACAAGTTTGATCTCAGTTGGAAAAGCTGATACTAGGTCAAAGTCAGGCGCAAGTGGGCAACTTGCTTCTGAACAAGAACTGTAGCACTAACAGAGGTCAAATCAGAAATTGCACTTAAGAAAGTTCTATAAATAGAAGACATTCATTAATTCACACAAGTGACAGTTTACTCTCATTAATTGCTCTTTGTAATTTCTCTTTGCTCCGTTATATACATTACCAACTTAAGCATCAGAGCCTCTTTTACAGGTACACCTCCGGTGTGTCCCCATTCACTCCGGATATGAATTGGCTTAAGATCAAGTTTAGACTCGAAGGACATAGTGTTCCCTACTGCACCTGTGTTTATAATACTGAACTCCCACTGAGACGGTATAAAAAGAGTGAGAGAGTGAACATTTGACATTGGTTGCACGAGAAGCATATTACCCCCTGCACATCAAACATAACATTGGCACGTCCGGTGGGACTGTATAAATTTAGTCCTACATCACTGAAAGCAAGCAAGTCATGGAGCAAAATAAAAGGAACGACACTCCGAAGGGTCATGTTCAGAATTTGGCCCAAAGGGTGGAGCCCCACGTACTAGAGTACGCCACCAGAATTATAAAGACTCCAGGAACGAACCAAAATCAAGGAAGAATGGTCGCAGTAGTACACCCTAACTCCAGGGATGAGATAATAAGGTAACTACAGTTGGAGTTGAAAGAGCTTAAAAGAAGTAAAGAGGTTAGGGAGATGGTGACAGGAAATTAAAGACAACGGCATGAATTATTCCACACAAGGAGTACTCGTGAGCTCGAACCTATGATGAGCAAGAGTCGACATGCAAAACGAAGGCTTTGACTGGCCAAAGAAGGCCCCTGCAACAAGCCAGGAGAGGTGGTGAATATCGGTTCAACATCTCATGTAACATCTCGGGTATTTAATTTAATTATCGACTATTGGCACAAATTAATAAAAAATATTTAAAAATTAAAACTTGGATTTTTAAAATTATTATAAATTAATTTATAATTAATTAAGGTGATGGAATTAATTAAAGTAATTAAATTAGGTGTAACTGTTAAAGTTTAAAATTAAGATAAATAAGTGATGGTAAATTTTAATTTACCAAGAGTTAAAAGTAAAAGTTTAATAAAGGATATAAAAGAAAATGGGAAAGAAATTTGCAAATGACCACATTGCCTTTATGATAATAAAATAAAAGCAATTCCTTCTTCCTTTATTTCACGAAGTTCACGTGAGCACAAGACAGTGAGTTAGGTTCTTCTTTTTCCTCCATGAACCGTGGCTTCTAGCTTCAAATCAGAGTCTAATTTTATGGCAAAACTTTAAATTGAGCATGTTTTTGGCATTGGTGGAGCAAGGTGAGCACATTTATGGGTTCAATTTTAAAATTTCTCTCTCCCCCATGCTTTCTCTCTCTAGCCGTGTATGGTGATGCATGTGGGATACCTTGCATTTTCATTTTTATGGTAGTTTAGAGCTTGAAAACACGTTTTAAAACCATGGGTAGTTGGAATTCACATTTTCCCACATTTCCCTCTCTTTACCGAACCTTATATAAGCTTAAGGGGTTTTGATTTTTCATTTTGATGGCAATGCGGAGCTTGATTAAGGTTCTAGAAGCAATGAGCATTGTTTACGACTTATGAATTTTGTGTTTCAGTGATTGTAGGTTTCAAACCAAGGGTCAGAAGGCCGTTTGACACGATAAAACTTGAAAACGAGGGTTGAAAATGAAAACAGTAAGTTTTGATAACCTTGAATTGAAGTTCAGAATTTTTTTGAGATTGCGGATTATGGTTTTGATGATTACGACATTAATTGGAAATTCTTTAATCCTTAATCTTAGAGTTTGGTGGATTGTGGAAGGAACCAACAATTGATTCAAAGATTCGGAAGCTCAGAGTCATGGTAAGGGGGTGTGCTGGGTTAAAATTAATATAGAAATTTATTTACACTATTGGTATATAGGAAAAAGGTATGTTGTAGCCGCCGTTAGTCGGTTTGATTAATTTTAAAGATTATCACAAAGATTGATTAAAGCATGAGGTCTAAATCAAAGTAATAATGAAAGGAGTAAGGATAAAATATGAATAATAGTGAGAAATAGTTTATATGAAATGGTTTCTATAAAGTATAGGTAGTGGCGAATATTGAAAATTGGGGATGATAGATGAACTAATGAACCGATACATAATTAATTGTAATGTCTATGAATAAATTGAGAAACTATAAAATAAATTATGTTGGACAACTTGGGCAGGGGAAATAATATGACGGACTATAAAAGTATGAGTGTGTAGTAACTGATCACGATATAGATGGTAATCTAATTGATTTATACGTATGTACATAAATATATAAATGTGAAGTGGGTATGTGAGAGACAAATAACAAGAAATATGATAATTTGTGATTGAGAATGTATAAACGATATCAGTGAGATAGTAAGACTATGTGAATAGATATGAAGTTATAAATTATGGTGAATGAGTTTGATAAAAAATTAATATAGATGAAGTTTATAATGAAATGGTGATGATTAAACATGAACTAAATTATATGATGTTGAAAGGTAGTTTATAGCACTAATTATTTCTGGAGGTTGATAATTATGAAATGATGAAGTTAGATGAAGATAAAGTGTTGAAAGATAAAATAAAGCGTGATAACTTATAATTGTAAATCTATAAACCATATCCATATAAGCATAAGATTGTATGAATTGGTATGAAATCGTAAATGGTGGCAATGACCTTGATAAGAAAGTGAGATAGGTGAAAATCAAATATGAATTAATGAGGTAAATGGATGATGCGATGATATATATAAGTATAATGATCGTGATGATAAAAATCAAATGATCTAATATGATTAGAATTGTGTAAATATTAGTGGTGATGAACAATATGATTGATGTTGATAGTTATTGGTGAATTAATGATTACGATGACATAATGATTATTGGTAATGTAGTGGTTAAAGATGGTGTGATGTTGTGTTTGGGGCTTGGTCTGTGTGGCCACCCCTTCTGTGATTGTAAACTTGATATATAATGTTTATCAGGTAACATGAGGCGTTGAATTTGAGGTTGGGTCTGTGTGGCCGCCCTAGTGAAGATTCATGGGCTGGGTCTGTGTAGCCACCCTCAATAATTAAAAAGCTGGGCGTTTATGCCATTTGAATCAGAAATTAAAGAAAGTAACTAAACTTATGTGGTTATATGGTATGGGATGGCCGACTATATGTTTTGCCCCACACTTTTGGCTCTCGTGGTCAAGTAGGACCCGGTGGTTGAGGTGGAGAGTCAAGTCAGGCTCGATGGACCAGGTCAGATTCATGGGGTGACAAGTAGGATTCTTAGCTAAAGGCCAATCCTTTTAGTATCCGGATACTAGGTGTCATATTATCTGTTTAGGAGTCAGTTATGTTTTATATGCCTTGACTTGAGATGATATTTATATTTGTGTTTATATGATGATTTGCATTATTGAAATGAATTGAAGCCTATGTTGTAAATGATTTTAAGTTCGATAAGATATCATTGTATCATCACAATTACATCATTCACAATTACAATCATCATCAATAGCTGCCCCACAGTATTTCCACCTCAATCACTATATGCTAATGCATATGCATACGGATCCAAATCTATTGATGAGATTAATACTATAGTATTAAAATTTTCTCAACATATATATCATCAATTCTTTTACTGGTATCGAACCACTCACTTATTTGCAACACCAGTCACTCCAATTGATAGTGACACCTTAACTTAGGTATTGCAAGCCGGCCTTGAGTCCAACTCGAAGGCGGTTATGGAATCCGAAGAAACACCACAGTGTTGTGCTTATCCAAAGGTCGGCCTCCTATTTGGGCCGACAACACCAGCCCTTTGTAGTCCTGTGTGCGTCTTTTATGCAATGCTATGAATCAAAACATCAATGATCATTTCAGACCTCCTGATTACCATTACCAGGGGCCACCACTCGGTTACCATCATGAAAAGTCCACATCTAAGCCAATAATCAATCATAACATGCATCCAATCAATTGAATACAATCATTCATATTTCTATTCATATAATTTATCATTATTCAAAATCCTAGCTTTTCATTTGCAACCTCATGCAATATCAATCAGAATCATCAATCCATCAAATAATAGTATATGAATGAAATCCATTCAACTCTAACATTCATCAATCATATCAATAACAATATCAAAGGGAGGGGGTATACTATCAATTCAATCATATATCATTATTATGGTTAATTTTCATCAAGACATCAATTAAATCACCATATATAAACATAATTATATCTTTATCCATTCATAATTCACACATTTAAAATATAATGCCCCATACCTAGAATTCAATATTCCCAAGTTCAATATCGCGTTCCGTATTGATTCCGACACAAACCTACAATCAAAAAATAACCCCAAAGTTCTCCGATTAACTAATTGACCACTAAGCCCATATAATTTAACCATTTTCTAACTTATCAGAAACCTGAAACATTGTAAATATCATCAATTCAACAAAATAGTGAAGGGATCGAAGGATTACAACTTACCAAACGGTCGTCGACGGGTTCTGAAAGCTAGATTACAAGGTTCCAAACTCATCCATTATCTGAAATTGATTCTAAAACAACCTATAGCCATGGAAATAGAAGAATTAAAGCTTGAATTTAAGGAATTTGATCCTCTTAACAAGTGGGTTCTTGAGAAACTACCTTTTCAATGGAAAAAATAAAGAATCCCAACTTCCAATTGTTGCCCATAAGTTTGTATTGATACTAATAATCCTAAAATTGAATGAATTAAAGTTTAGAACCATGATTTTGACCTAAAAACCGAGAATAGGTTCATAACTTTCTCACCTTACAATTGTAATAGAAAACCCTTAGCCCTTATTCCTTGTACTTGCGTGAAGGGAAAGAGGAAGAATGAAGTGAAGCTTGCTTTTGTTTGGATGGAATTAAAGAAGATGATGGAAGTGGTGCACTGGTGCTGCGGGTGGGAGAAGAGAAATGGCCCTATTTTCATCTTGTCATGCATGAGAGAAAGAAGAGAATTTGAGGGAAAGAGAATGAAATTGAAATTAAGGAATTGAGGGTGATATGGTAATTTTGGGTTATTTGATTAATTTTGAATCAATCTGGTAACTTCAGGTTATGCGAAACTTACCTAGATAAATCTCAAAACTTAACGCACCCCTTCTTTAATTACTTTAACATTTCAAATTAATTATCTGATTAATAGAAATTAACCAATAATTAAAAATTGGGAGGTTACATTCCAAATTATCAATGACATTTAATTAAACTCATGATTAAGATTATAATGTCACATTATTTTTCAAGAAAATCAATACACTTAACTATTTTTTATTGATGTTGATAAATCAGTTAACTCTTTTATATATGAGATCAGAGAGAATATAATATAAAAAATAAGTATTAGTATTTAAAAAGAATAAAAAATATATAATATTAAAATATTATATAATTTTCTATATTATAATAATAATATATTATTATTATATTATTTACATTATTTTATATATAAACAGTCTATTAATCTTCAAAAGCTCTTCAAACGACTTGAAACCTGAATTAATTAACTAATATACTATTAAAAAAAAGTCTAAATATGATTCATTTTAAAAATCAATCTAACGTAATGTCGATATGTCGATATGATATAAATTAGATATAGTCCCTGTCGAGTATCTAACCTGTTACCATCCGTAATCGAGCAGTTGAGAGTTTTAAGAATTAAATAATACAGAAATAATAATTACATACAGAATTTAGTATGTATGGTTCTTATAAACATTCTCATATATGCTAATGCAACTTGCACAGTTTTGTATCCGTGTCTCATTAATTAATCATGTGAATTTAAGCCGTAGAACCATATAATGAATGAATGAGATTAATCATATGAATTTTTAAAAAAGTCATGTGACTTTTTAAGTGATCATGTGACTTTCAAAAACTTTTAATCTCAATTACTTATTATATGCAGTCCAGATTTGCTCCTCTCACTCTTTTATATATATATATATATATATATATATATAAAACTATCATGTCGTTGTGAAAACCTCAGGGAAAAAACGCACATAGACGGGGAATAACTTTTGTGTCCACATTCCACTTATTTGAATAACCATTTGCAGCAAAATATACAATCTTTCAAATCAAATATTTTTCTTCCTTGTTTATTTATTTTTATTAAAAAACATATTTCTCATAACTTTTTGCAATAACGAAATTTCACGTGGTAGCAATGGCAAATCCCATGCGGAAGCTAGGAATAGTCTTATTATATAATTGACCATAAAGGAAAAAACACTTCGCATCTAGGTAGGTAATCATACCATAGCCTCCACAACAAGTATTACTAATACTACCTAAGATTTAAGTCACATTTTCTCCATATAATATAGAAAATGTCAAATTCAGTCACTTAACTACCCAATAAGAAACATTACAATCCTGCTTCTTGAAAGCATCAATGTGTGACCCTACAACAAAAAAATAACTATGTCAACTGTGATCAATTCTTTCGTTATTGTTATATCGGTGATAAAAAAAATTGGAATTTACCTCACAAATATAACAATCGAGAATTAACAAGAATATAACAATTATGTGAAAATTAACAAGAATATAACAACTGACCCGTGATGACACAACGCATGTTCCTCTTCATAACATAAGTTATCATAACTAAAAATTCAAACAAAATTATTATAATTGATAAAAAAATTTCCTATCAAGATTTAATAATATTTAATACTGAGATAAGAGATCACATCTGGTAATTTGTTGATTATTAGAGTGATTAAGAAAGTAAAACTATGTGGGTGGTGGCTCCACCTGCTAATTGGAGACGAGAACAATTTTAATAGGCATCTTAGTTGGACATAATTGACTCTCGGTGGAGTTAAGTGAGTTAAACTTAGATTTAATTGGGTGTGTCATTTTCATATTTGTCCGTTAAACATTCTTGATTTTGTCCTCTTGTTATTGTATTTTAGCACTCCATCACACAAGACCCTCTACCTAACCAACCGACCAACATTGATAATTTCCTTCCACATTTATCTTTAATTATTCTCCCAACAATATTTAATTTTGATTTCTTACCCTAATCGTGGCTTAATTATATGTGTATGTCGAGTTTCTTATTCCTAACAATAATTATGTTTGTGGCTGCCATCGCACTAACTTTCTGATTATTGCTTAGCAATTCGTTCATTCTTGTGATGAATCTATCAATTTCCTCCATTTCGCCTTCACTTTCTTAATTTGGCAGGTGATCTCAAAATGAAAAATCAAAAGCAACTACATAAACGTGCAAAATAGATTTTTAAAATATATCTTGTTGGGACTGGAGTTGTATAGAATATTGTCAAGAGTGATAAAGATTTCAATCGATTATTAACATAATTCCATTCCCAACCTTGGAGTAAACTAGAGTAACTACTTAATTACTAATTAACTTATGTGTTATGATATGCAAAGAAAAACAAAACACTTTTTTTTTAATTTATATAGTTTTATTTGACCTTGTACTAAACAAATATTACAGATGTTAAATATTTTTCTGTTAACATGGTTGTTGATGTAAGATATTGAGGGGGTAACAATTGATATTATATGAAGTGTAAGTGATACTGATGTAATAGAAATCTAATATTTTTTTTGATGTGTGTTTATATATATATATATATATATATATATATATATATATTGGTTTCCAATAAGAAAACAAAGGTTTTAGAGGGATATTTTACCTAAATTATGTATGTATTTTGATATAAATATGTTTGTATCAAACTCATATTAGCTATATTTTTAAGTTGGCTTAAATATGTTTTTATCACTCATGAAATAAAAGTATTTTGATTTTGGTCCTTATAATTTTCCCCCTTTTTTATCTCTCTTATGTGGAATATTTTTATTTTAGTCCTTATAAATCATTAATTAACTTATAACAACCATCTATACTATTTTTGGGTAGAAATTAAACATATGTTAAATAACCCACAATAATTTATATATTTTATTTAACCATCTATTAATTGATGTACGCATCCTATCTAATAATGTTTTATCCAAAAAATAATAATTTCGCTTTCTTTGTTTTTTGTGTTTTTCTTTCTTTTGTCACTATGATAATAACGTTATTGAAATTCAAAATTTCAAGAAATTTACTTGAAATTCTCATTATTGAGCACGATTGCGTTGATGAAATGCTTCCGTGTGACACTTCAGTTATTTCTTGGCCAAAATTGTCGGCTGGCACTAATCCATTGTATTCGAATTCGTGTGAAGACATTCAAATATGCCACCACTTAGAATGTCCCTTATACTTATCATTCAATTGTTTACACAAAACTTTTACAATAGATGTACCCTTCTCAATATATTATATTATCTATTTATTTAATTTTTAGTTGGATCATCTGATTAAATACTGTAAAAGATTAACATCGATCATTGATATTTGTTTTTTCAAATTTGGTTTTGGTATCAGAGTTATCAAACAGGTTTCTATATGTGTTTTTTTTTAGTTCTCCCTTCTTTCTCTATGAACATAATTTAATGAAACATTAAATGCATTGTTTTGATTTTCTGAAATATTTATGATTTATGGTGCAAGCAATAGACTGAAAATTAGGAAGGTGGTTAGGCAGGTCCTCTCTGTTCCGCTCATTCTTTTAATAACAACTTGCTTATAAGATATGGTACAAGAATTTCATTGTTTTATTTTAGCATAACAAAAATTAATAAAATATTAGTAAAAGAATTCCCTTGTTTTCAGTTTTCAAAAGTTGAACTCATTGGACTCAGGGTTGTTGTGATGTCTCTGAGTATCAAATCTTGTAGTACTTACTTGTCACCTTCTCATCCAAATAATTCCTAGAATCTGAATCCTCCAAACAAGTGAAATGCTGCCTTAAACTCTCTTACTATCAAAACAAAATATATTATTAACCCCACCACCAATCCCATGTTTTCCCTGTGATAATATGATATTTTTTCTTCTCTAAAAAATTAACTATAAGGATTGTAGAATAATAAGAACATTATTATTTGGATAAGAAGAGGAAAGGACACAAGGGGCCACAAGCCGAAACTTCCTTTTTGATATTTGCGCCTAGCTAACATATGATGGATGATGGTTCAATGGAGAGCAATAGCCATAGACATGAGAGCTACACGTGCATGTAACATATAGATATACCCAACTTGCAACATGTAATCACATGACATAGGTCCATACAACACCACTACATCCACTCTCTTGTCCCGCAAGAAACCATGTGTTGCCAACTGTTTTTACCCTTCCAACCAATATAAGAATCTAAAGCTTCGCTAGCTAGTACCGTTTAACTGTTTAGTATAAAGATTCTTTTTATTTTTTTTTAAATTAAATTTTTTAGGTTTATTATGTCATTTTTTTAAAAATTCTATTAGTAATTATGATTATAAGAAAATAAAGATCGGTAGAAAATATAGTTCTTAAAAAAATAAAATCTCTCTTTCTTTTTTGTGTGTTTGTATTGGTGGCCAAGTTTGCCACTTAAATTATTATAGCATATAGCATCATGCACACATCTACGTTCCTTTTACAGCCAAAACATACAGCACTATCAATGGCCTAAAACCTTCCACGTGCCAACCACCCACCCTTCACCTTAGGGGTTAAGTATCCATCACTCTATTTTCCCTTTCTATAATACTTGTGTGGAGAGAACCAATATTGAAGTTGTTACCATTGTCTGCATAAGTTTTATGGGAATTGCCTCCACTACCACCACACCCCCACAAGTAGCAATCAAAACCTTTCCCTCTGCATTTCACAACCCACAACTTCAAGTAATTTTTTTCTCCTCATCTTCTTGTTGTAATTATTGATCCTTTACAGATAGATAAGATCTTAAATAGGTATTAGATATATACACATTATAGAAAAGACATGCTCACTTCTCCACATTTTCCTAGGCCTTTCCTTCTATCAAACCACTCCCACTCACCAATTTCCTTGCACTTTCATACGGTTTGGGCTATAAGCAGCAATCTCATCCTATTGCTATTCATATTGATTTCTTGCACCCAGATCAGAGGGCTAGAAATACTTGCCGCCTTTCTCATCTTGCATAGTTGATATTGTTGTTTTGTGGGTTACTAATACTTTCTTCAAGTTGGTGACTTTTAAGATATGGGTTTGAGTTCTAAGCAGGTTTCAAGCAGAGGGATTGATTGGAACCAGACCTTGTTGCAAGCTCAAAACTTGGAGCTTCCAAAGGCTCCTCCTATGAGGAAACAACAGCAGCAAACTCAGCAAACAGAGCCTTTGAAGTGCCCAAGATGTGATTCCATCAACACCAAATTTTGCTACTACAACAACTACAACAAATCTCAGCCTCGCCATTTCTGCAGAGCTTGTAAGAGGCACTGGACCAAAGGTGGAACACTACGCAACGTCCCTGTTGGTGGTGGCAGAAAGAACAAGCGAGCCAAGAAATCAACCATTCCAACCACAACCACCACCACTACTTCTATTAGTACTACAACCACCACCTCAAATGGCAACAAAAATTCTCATGGTGATGAATTGAGTACCCACATCACAGTTCCCTCTCTTTCAGTCACTGGTCAGAAAACAATTCCTTCCTCTATCTATCAACCTTTGCTTCCACAGCAGAATCTGATGAATACCAAAGACTCACCGTCACAGGCTAAAGACTTTGGTATTGGTAGTGGCATCTTTCTGAGTTCATCTGTGCCTTTTCCTCAGAATAACCAAAGCCTCCCCTTCCCCTTCTCAGCCTCAAACTCTTTTGACACAAACCCATGTTCAATATCAGCCTCTTTGAGACCCTCCAGTGTGTATAACTTTGGTGAAGAGTTTAAGATAATGGAGGAACCAACCATCAACAGTTTAATACCAAGCACTAGTAGTGGCATCAACACACAACCATGGGAAATACCTGCAACAAGTACTGGCTTGGAAATGTCAAACTATTGGACTTGGGAAGATATTGATTCCTTGGTTTCAACTGATGTTAATACCCCTTGGGATGATTCTGATATCAAACCCTGAGAAAATAAAAAAAGTAACACATGATAGTGTGCATAGCTTAGTTACTTAATTGGGGTGTTTGGCTTTTTTTTATAGAGGTTAGTAAGTGTTATTTGTTTCGGAATGGAACATAATATGCACTGGTTTTTCTGCACTTGTAATAATTCTTACAAAGAGCAGTATTTGGAGCTGTCTTAATTTTAGTTTCAGCTTCAGATTCAAGCTAAGAGGGGTCCAATTAACTGTAACATACTGTGTTAATGTTTACCTGTTCATATTTCTCTATCATTTTGTCAAATAAAATGGTGGTATATTAGTGTATGCATGTAGTTTAGCATTATTTACATGAATAGGGAATTTTGTTTGTTTGTTTATTTGTTGTTTTAATAATGGTTCTAAGTGCTTTGTGATGGGGATGATATTGAAATGGGGTCTGCTCCAGCAAAGCCGAACTGACAGAATGTGATAGAAGATTCTTGTGGATACATATATATGTATGTGACGGAATCATATAACAAGGATTTGATTGCCCAAGATTCATCAGAACCACTAGTTGAGAATCATTCTTTGGTTTTGGGCCAGAGAGGAATTCTGATTATACTGTAGAGTGAGTTTGTTGATAATATGATATGCCTTAGGGATGGTTCTCTGTGGGCTTATAGTTCACATGGTGTTTTCATCTTTGCTACTGTTTGATAGAACAGTGTATAGTATTTTGGCCCACCGTATTTTCAAAGGTTTGTTTTTGCTTGTCGTTTCTTCTAGTATTGTATAGCTATGGACCAATGGTAGACCCCTTGTTGCATATAGAAGATACCCTCAGGGTCTAGGATCAAATTCAGATTTAACTTTGCGAATAATGAGGTTTAGGATCTTATGTAACTTATATGATATTTCACATGATCATTTTGCATTAATTTTGTAACTCTACCTTCTAGAGAGATCAATGGCCACAGCTTGAAATACAAGTTCGGGAATCAAGAATTATATTCATATACATCTAACATTATTCAACAACTTTTTTGACTATCTTAATAAAATATAGCGGCTAATATGCAGAGTACAAGTCAATAGAGATTTCCCTATCTTAATAAGGGACATTAGATTTGAGTTTTAATAATGTAGTTTTGTTTCATCTCTTTGTTAAAGGGTTGAATTAATAAACAAAGTAAACATGGATACAAATAAAATTATCTATTTTTAATCTTGTTAAATACTTCTAATACTGCAAAATCCTTACTAAGTCAAAATTGTTCAAATCCTTACTAAGTGTATTTTTTGAAAAAAAAATAGTCATATTTATTACTATAATTAAATAATAAAATTTTTAATAATTTTTTGTTTTATAAATCTTACTACTCATGCATCAATAAAAAAAATGTTTTATTCCATTAGCTTTTGTTTTAGGTGGCCAGACATAGTTCTTACAAGCAACCTATTAATTTCGAAGTACAACACAAAATGATCCACCACTTAAATAATCAACTTAATAAGGCCACTTAATCTTTGTTTTTCTCTAATGACTTGTTAATTACTTCCTCCTTGAGTTGTCTTGATTGGAGATAATATCTATTGAGAAGGAGAAGGATCCCTTTCATTTCCTATCTGCTTTTTTAATTAAGATATATTGTATGCTAATTCCCTTATCAAACAATTATCATATCCCATTAACTTAAATCATGATGGGAGGATAATAAAAAGGTTACACTAAAATCTAATCTTGTTGCAAAAAAAATTAAACAGGATAAGTATTTGATAATAAAATAAAATAGACGGTTTATTTTTTTGTTCAGAAATTAAAGTTTTCGATAATTCAATTGTCACAACTCAACTCACTCTCTTAATAATTTAAAGAATAAAGTTGAAAAGTATCAATTTAGTCTTCAAAAATACGACAGCACCATCTGAGAAAAAAACATCCAAGAAAAAAGAATAATGCAATTAAGATAAACACGTCGAGAAAGAAAATATATGTAATTAAACAATAAGAGAAACAAAATGGGAAATGGCTGCTGGAATACCTCTTGTTCCAAATATAAGTAAAAGTAATTAATTTTATCTATATTAAAAAAATAGTTGGAAGTAGTTTTTTATATAATATTATTAAATATTTGATGTAATTTCATAATTATATTTAATATCATTTATTACATAAAAAAATTAATTATCTTAAGAAGATACATAAAGAAGATATATTTAATAGACAAATATTTAAAGGTAAAATATAATTTTATTTATATTTATATTGTGGAACTAAAAATATTAACTAAATGTGATATTAATTTTCCTAATTTTATTTAGTTTTTTTTTGAAAAAAAAAAACAAGCACCTCTTCTTTTTTCGTTTTTGGTCAATCGCAAGCACCTCTTCTCTTTTTGGACAATCACAAGCACCTCTAAAGAGTAGCTCCTCTTTTTTTTTTAAGTCCAGGTAGCTCCTTTTGTGTTTGGTCAAACTCGTTATATTTTTAAAATGAAACCTGCCCACTAAAACCCAATCCCATATATTTCTCAAATCTATACTCTATAAAAGACTGGCCCATGAGAAAGAATTGAATAGAATGGAAAGTAAAAACTAAATCCCATTATAGCTTTATGGCCCATTAAAGCCCATTATATTAGTGAAATGAAATTACACAAACTCTGAGGCGTTGCTAGATTTTGGGTCCTCTGGGCCTTGTTTGTTTTGTTTCTTCCTTAGCTCCTTTTAAAATATTGTTTTAACTATAAAATAAATATTGTTTTAAAAAATGAAAGTGAAAATTGTTATTGAAAATTGTGTATAAATGTATTAAAAATAAAAATCAATGGGTTTTATTGATATTTTTCAATAAAACCTTTTAGTTATGTTTCCTTAACCGGTGCCTTAAGAATATTTGTTAGCATTTTCTGATTATTTGGACTTGAAAATATTCTTTTATGAAACATATCCTTAGAACCATTGGAAATTAAGTTTATAAAGTTTCAAATGTCATTAATTAGAGGCAAAGTTTATAAGATTTCCAGATGATTTTTTATCAAAGATCATGGTAGTTTATAGGGGTAATAAATGCAAATGGGGTAGTGGTGTAACATTTTTACGTTTTTGGGGTTTCTTTTAGACGAAATTTATAACACCCTTGATTTTCTGTACTCGAATCCCGATGTAATCGTCATAATTAATAAAAATGCGAATAAATTTTTCGCGTTTGAGAATATTTCCAAGACTCCACCATGATCACATCAAGACCCGAATCACAGAAAACCAAAGAGTGAGATTAAGTAACCCATAACTGGATCGATAAATAGTTTGCCCATTCGGTATACAAAAATAACAGAGTTTACAACGGAAGAAGAATGTGTATACCGGGCACACGCCTAGTCCCATATATGAAGATATGAGAAAAGGCTCGGCAAGAATGCAATGGCATATCATAAGCCTAATATACAACCATCATCATTTTACATAATCACATAAGCATACAATGCCTAAGATATAAGTATATACTTATCTATATGGTCATGCGTCATACATCTCCAATATTCATATTTATAATAGACCATAACCAGCCAAACCTCAATTCATATATCTCCACTATTAGTACATCATCCAAATGTATAATTATATTCATAATTCGTCCATCAATATCAATAATTACAACATCATACTATCCATTATATACATAACACATTACATTACAAAGCTGTTGGCCAAGGCATTCCGTTACAACTATTTACCTTTCCAAAAGCTTTACTTTTAAAAACATCCTCTTCCCATGGCATTCCTGCATCAATACTAAAAAGTAGACCACATGGGAGAGTGAGTTATACATTTCAAATGACGATATGAATACAATTGAAATTATGTGCATATGCATATCAACATCATGTATGCTTTGCTAAACCCATCAACAATCATCATAGATTATTAATTCAACAATATATATTCATTTCATGCTTATTCATCAAATCATAGCAAAGCAAGCATATACACATTTGTCACACCGCCACAATGGGCCAACACATATCTTTCACGTCGCCTCAATGGGCCAACACATCAATATAGACCATTCTGGTCTTTCATCAAAGCCACCACAGGCTAACATAATCATTATCAATCATAAACAAATACGCCCTTCATTACATTGGGCCATATCATACATATCGTCATATCCACATCATTTCATTCATTCATATTATTTATTACTTTTATGTGGTCTTTCGGGATATTAATTACCCTTCTCATCAACACCATCTCATCATCTCAATCATCATCAATCATCATCAATCATCATCATATTCTGGCATATCTCCATGCTATATGAAAATGCTCTTATGGCTAATGCATATGCACAATGGAATAGACAACAAATGCGGATCCGACTGTGGGAATAAACACCAGGTTGTGGGTCGAGCATAGGTGTGCTACTATGCCCCTACTGCAGTAGAAAAATATGTACACATATCTCAAAACATGCATGCATCTCAACAATTTCTTTTACTAGTACCAAACCGCTATTGCCCATCTGTAGCACTAGTCACCCCGTGACTTGCGGATCAACAACATGGCCTCACTTGCCAAAAGTGCTACGGGCCCCTCCCGAACACACATCAAGAGAGTCGTGCCCTGTCGGACACCGAGGTAACTCGCTCACCATAGAGCCGCCCACCCACTGGGCCCGCCATATAGGGTGCCTCGTCACCAAACCATGGACAGCTTCGTGACTCACACACCGAGCCACAGGGGAAAACAACAATACGCTCGTGCACTGAGCCGCCCTCCCACTGGGCCCACCTAGTGGAACCCCCTAATATTCCACATAGACAACGATCGATATGCCATGGATGCAATGCAATACAAATCAAATGCATTCTCACTCTGTGCATCCTAAATGCCACTCATCAATCATTATCATCATGATCACCAACACCACCATACACCTTAGTGGATTTCATCATTGTTGGTTTCTTAATCATTATTTTCAAGTTTTAATGTGGCATTCCCATCTCAACATATTTTACATATATTTCACATCATATAGGCAAGTCAATACTTGCAATCAACCATAATGGCATTACAATATTATATAATATTCATCAATAGTACCTCACTTTCATTTAGTGGGTTTTCATCTCATTGTTCATTACCATTGTCTCAAGTATACTTTTATATGTATAAACATTTGTGTGGCCTTCACCACATTTTCAATTTCATATTTCACATCACACATACATGACCATGCTTGGATCACACACAATAATTCATCAATATAAATATACACCTCTTTGTGCAAGAGAGTGCTCAACATCATGATCTATCATTATTTAATGTCATTTAATTATCCCTTTATTAATTTCAAATTCGTTCAAGGGTATATCTCATAATCCTGCCATCACAATCTCATTATCATCCTCTCATCATTCTATTTCAGGTGGCAAATACATCATAATGCATTATTTTAATTCGGGTAGTAAATACATAATTAATTAGTTCCCATGTACCAATCAACCTCAATCACCACCATGTTTTATCATCATCATGTCATCTCTCATTCATCCCCATGATCATCTCATGTTTACCTCATAATGCCAAGAAGGAGGGTCAAAGATAAGCCTGCCACCAATAATATTGAGTAAAAATCCATTCTGGTGGAAACTCGCTCAAGCGAGATACACATCCGCTTGAGCGAGACAGGTCAGGTTCGCTTGGGCGACCCCTTCGTGTAGGCGAAATACATCCAGTAGCGTTTCCACGCTCACTTGCTCGGGCGAAGCACCATCACACTCGGTCACTCGCTCAAGCGAGAATTATCCAGTAACCAATTCCTTTAACACTCACTTGAGCGAAGCACCAGCTCGCTTAAGCGAAATCTGACCAGAGGTCATTCTTACCAATACTCGGTTTTCACTCTGCAATTCATTCAAAACCGACTCATCTCACTCGGTTGTCCACTTGGTAAAATCAATCAAAACCGACTCCCAACATTCAGGTTTCCACTCGGTAGAATTTCCCTGAAACCGGCTCAAAGCACTCAGGTTTTCCACTTAGCAAGATAATCCTGACCGACCCATCACTCACTCAGTCCTCCACTTGGCAAGATCAGTCCAGACCGAGTCCTCTCTCACTCAGTCTTCCACTCGGTAAATCCATTCTAAATCCGAGTCTTCACTCACACAGGGTTCCACTCGGTAAACATTCCAGAGACCGACTCACCACCTAATTGGTCACTCACTCGGCATCTCATTTCAAAACTGACTCATCACCGGACCAGTTCTCACTCGGCGTTTCGTTCCAAATCTGACTTCCTTTCTTTTTCACTCAAACGGAGTTATTCCAGAGTACTTCTGGACAAACTCACACCGAGTAACCTCAATCGGTATCATACCACTCGGAATTGCACATTCGGAGGCACTCCACTCGGGACAGGTTACACTGGACTCGGAAATTCCCTCTCGGAACTTCACTGCTCGGAATATCACACAGGGAGACCTCTCACTCAAAATTATATCCACTCCCTCACTCGGAAGGTCCTGTCTTGGCATAGCCACATCAAAATTTCACTCGGAAATTCACCACATCATGAAATTATTTTCTAAGGTTCCCACTCGAGTGGAATTTCATCCAGAATCTTACTTGCTCACCATTCACTCGTCACGCTCGGTTAAGACACAACTATACCAGTCACTCACTTGAGTGAGCACCATCCCAGCATCAGACTTCACACTTTCGCTCAAGCCACTCACACACGCTTGGGCGAAAAATGTACAGTGACCATTTCCTCACTAGCTCGCTCAAGCGCGGCCATGCCCGCTTGAGCGAGATTCGTCCAGTAACTCCCCTGATTGCATAATATGCAGCTCGCTTGAGCGGAAACCTCACCCGCCTAGGCGAAATTGGTCTAGAGACCATTATACCAATACAGGGGATTCTCGCCTAAGCGAGATCCCTTCTCGCTTGAGCGAGACCACTCGGACATAAGCAGAATCAGTAATTCTTACAACTTAACACCTGAAATCTCACTCTAGGCCAACTGATTCACCACCATTACATCATACACAGCACATAAGGCATATAACTCTCTCTCTGCCCATTTGATAAGTGTTTTATAGTACAATAAATTAGATCCAGTTTGCTTAGGATTTTTATCATTATCCATTGTATTTCCTTTATTTATTGCGATTTTTGCTTTCTTTCCACTCTATTCTACTTGGGTATGTTATTTTGCAGAAATTAAGGCAATAAAGGGTCAAAAACAAGAGAAAAACGACCATAAAATGATAAAGAAACAAGAAGAACAAGCCCAAAGTAGAAAGAACTCTCTTTTTATGCTGAAATCCGACTCAGAATGTTAAAATCCGACTCAGAAATGCTGAATTTCGACTCAGAATGTTAAAATCTGACTCAAAATGACCAAATCCGAGTGGGATGACTGAGAAAGGACCAAATCCGAGTGGAATTACTTAGAATGGAGCAAATCCGAATGGAATACTTCACTGTTGGATTAGAATCCGAGTGGAAAGTTCCCTGTCTTAGACATTCCGAGTGAAAGGATTGCTGATTGCACCAATAAATACCTAATTGCCTAGCATTTGTATGCTGGCTACTGAGTAAATTTATAAATAGTAATAACCTCTAGATTTATTAATGTTTTCAATCGTTTTCTTACAAAAGTAAAGCACTTTTGAAATAAATAACTAAAACACGAATTATTAACAAATCATTAAATCATATAGTCAAAACTAAACAATACTTAATAAATTATGTTAAATAAAAGGTGGAATAATTAAGTCTTTTCAAGACTTATCATTTCATTCGGAGAAAATGGCATTCTCAAGCGGAACAAGGCATTTCCGAGTAATGCCTTAAGCAAGCAAGGAAAATCCGACCAGGAGTGAATCATACTCGGACAGATTCTCACAGTTTCACACTAAGTCCGAGTAAGATCTCTGCAACGAAGAATACCGAGTGAGTTGGGTCAGAAACCTATGTTTCCGAGCTAAGAGAGATACGGACCCGGAAAGAAATTCAATCAGTCAGATTCCAACCCTTCAAGTGCAAGTTTCTGAGTAAAAGTGGAGGCCATTCCGAGTGAGAAGTAAGAAGGCACTTCCGAGTGAATGTATCCAAATGAATTTGTCCGAGTGAATTCCAAAGCAAAATCCGAGCAAAGTTTTAACAGAGTGGTTCAAATTCAGAGACAGCCGAGTGAAAATGGTTGGGAACCGATTGAATAAATTCTGATCCTGAGTGTGTCTTCAATCAGTTCCGAATGAACTCCATGAACCTGAGCCGAGTGAATGGTTTCAGTCGGTTCTGAGTCTTTCTGCAGTCAATTCTGACTGAATGGCTCAATCAGAAGTTACTCTTCAGTCACTCTTCACTCGTCCTTTCATCCAGCTTCATCACCGACCGGTTCTCCTCCAAACACCGACCCCCCAACAACACTGACTGGCTTTCACTCGGATTTCTGTCCAAAGTCACCTTTTCACTCGGTCTTTTGCACAAAAGGCCTCTTTTCCACTCAGATTCTAGAGAGAAGGTGAAAACCGACCCAATTCTTCACAATGCAACACCGGATCACTACCTCCATCAACACCGACTCCTTCCATCTCTTCACAGGCCTAACACCGGATCAATAGAACACTGGCCACAATCAACAACACTCCTCTCCACACCGTCCAGCAACTCCACTGTCCCTCAAGCCACAACACTGTCCCCTCTCCTTTCAAAACCGACCTACACTCCAAAACTCCAAACATCAGATCACTCTACACCGTCCTCAATCAAGAACACCGTCCCATTCCCTCTCCCTTTCCGTTCCAATATAACACTGGCTCCAACACCTCTCTCCATACCGTCCAATACCAACTTCACACTGCCCAGACTCTTCTCTCCAACACTCAGCAAACCACCCTCCAGCAAGCTTTCACTCGGAATTATGGGGAAAACAACACTTTTTCACTCGGAATTTCTCCACCTGCACCAATCATCACTAAATCCAAGCACCGAATTATTGGAAATATTAAAATATGCAATTTGGAAACAAGTTCGCACAGCTGGAACTCACATGCACCGAAAGTTTCTTCTACTTGCAATTTTAACGCGTTTTCTCAGCTGGATTCATTCATCCATTCGCCTATAAAAGGGAGAGCACCACAGCATCAATTGGCATCACTTGAAATCAATTTCCATCAGCTTCGTTCCATTTTTCTTTCCTTTCTTTTTCCGTTTCTTTTCTTTCTTTCTTTTCTCCGTTTTTGTTTTCTTTCTCTTCTCTTTCTCTTTTTCATTTTTCTTTCTCTGTCCCATTTCTCTTTTATTTTCTTTTTTTTATTTTATTTTAAGAGTTGTGGACTGTAAAAGTGAGTATTTAAATTTGTAATTGGTGGAGGAATATTGCAACAAGGAAATACAGTGGTAAATTATTCTGAGCTTTTGAAGAAACCCGTAAGTCTTCATTTTTACCATGTCCTGTATGTTTTATTTTTCCATTATTTTTATGAATTTGAATTATTTCATGAGTAGCTAAATTAATTATCTTGGGATAAAGGGGGTATGATAATATTTTATTTTAATGTTATTTTGACTTGGAATTAAATAAATTTCTGTTTTCCATTTAACTCAATTATGCTCAATGCTTTTAGTAATTCCTAACAAGAACCTAAATGATAAAACTGTATACTTGCGGGTATATTAGTAAGTTTAGGTAATAAATAGAATTGAGAGATTTATTTTTACCGGAAAGCTTTAAACTAAACCTAAGATTTTTGAGATGCTTTTTGTGACCTCGGTAAAACCGTGAAAGTAATCAAAATTCTTTTGAGGAAATAAAAGAGATTTTCATAAAATGATAATGGGCCTTTCTGAGGATTAAGCAGCGAATTCCATAGGTTAGGTACATTAATAGGATTCCGAGAGGAACATATTAATTAGCTTTTGGAAAATTCGCCTTGGAAAACTTAATTCGATTCTTATTTATGAAAAGTTAAAATTCATTAACATAAAATAGAGTCTTAATCCCCCGAAATCCCAAGATACTCTCAACTCTGATTTTTTTTTAGTGTCAAGTAAATTTTGTTTCTAAATTTAAATTTTTAAATTGTGTTTTATTTTACAAAAACCTTAAAAATCAATTGTGTGGATAATTAAATTTTAATATGCCGGTACTTTGAACACAGTCCCTGTGGAGAACGATAATCTTTTATATTACGCGACATAACCCGTGCGCTTGCGGGCCCTGTCAAGTTTTTGGCGCTGTTGCCGGGGACTGTTGTCCCTCAAATATCGGTAAATATTGAAATTTGATTAGATCATACTTGTTAATATTTTTATTTTTATTTTTTATTTTTATTTTGTTTGTAATTTTGTATTTTGTTCTTTATTTTGTGTATCTGTTGTTGTTTTATTTTTGTGATAATTGTTTGTTTTATTTGTCATTTACTTTCTTTTTATGCAACGAAGCCGTAGTGTCGATCTAAACTTAGGATTTCACCCTGAGATAGAACGTACCCTTAGAGCTTTAAGAAAACAACAAAAAGAACAAAAAGAAAAACAAATGGCAGACCAACAAAGACCCTTAAGAGATTTTGCCGCTCCAAGCACTAATGGGAGAGGATCTAGCATCCTCAGACCCACAGTGGAGGCTAACAATTTTGAATTGAAGCCTTCACTACTCTCAATGGTTCAACAAAACCAATTCGGAGGATTACCCTCCGAAGATCTAAATCTTCACCTTCAAATCTTTCTTGAATACTGTGACACCTTGAAGGTGAACGGAGCCACCAATGATGCCATTCGCTTAAGACTTTTCCCTTTCTCCTTAAGAGATAAAGCGAGGGCGTGGTTATACTCTCTTCCTGAAGGATCCATCACGACTTGGGAACAATTGTCCAGTGCTTTTATCAATAAATGGTACCCAAGGAACAAGACTGATGTGCTGAGAAAACAAATCATCAATTTTTCACAAAAAGATGATGAATCCTTGTATGAAGCCTGGGAAAGATACAGGGAGTTGCTAAGAGAATGTCCTCACCATGGGATAGAAAGGTGGTTGACAATCCATATTTTCTATAATGGACTAACTTCCACACAAAAGATCTCTTTAGATGCTGCAGCTGGAGGAGCCTTCATGAGTAAAAATGTTGATGAAGCTGAGAACCTGATTGAAGAAATAGCTCAAAACACTCACCAGTGGAACTCTGAGAGAGGATTACCTTCTAAAACACTAGGTAAGTATTCTGTTGATGCTCTTTCCCTACTTTCTGCCAAAGTTGAAGCATTAACATTAAAACTTGATAAAATAGGGTCAACAGGTGCTACTAATATTGTTTGTGAAGTTTGTGGTGTTTCAGGACATGGAGCTACAAACTGCCATTTAGCAATGACTCCTAATCAAGAACAAGAAATGCATCAGGTGGATGCTATTGGAAACTATGGTGGAAATTATCAAGGTAACTACAGACCTCCACAAGGTCCACCTGGCTTCCAAAATAGGCCACCTCAATTCCAAAGTAACTACAAACCTCAACAAGGAACCTATATTCCACAAAAATCAAAGCTAGAATCCTTGATGGAGACATTTGTAGCTACTCAACTTAAACAAAATGATGAATTCTCTGATGCAATAAAAAACTTGGCTTCAAAAGTGGACTCTCTTGCCACTCACAACAAAATACTGGAAAATTAAATTGCCCAACAAGCCTCCTATTCTCAAAGAGCACTGGGAACATTTCCTGGGAAACCAGAGACTGGACCATCTAACCAAACCATGGCTGTCACTCTTAGGAGTGGTACTCAATACGATGGGCCAGTTGACAAGACTGCAAAGGAGGAAAAGAAAGTCGATGAATCTTTATCTCATCCAGTAATTGAAGAAGAGAAACCACAAGAAAAGAAGGAGGAGGTTAAGCCATATCAACCTCCCATTCCATTTCCTCAGCGCTTAGCCAAAGCAAAGTTGGACAAACAATTTGGTAAGTTTCTTGATGTTTTAAAGAAATTGTATATTAATATTCCTTTCACAGATGCTTTGCAGCAAATGCCCACATATGCAAAGTTCCTGAAGGACATTCTGTCCAACAAAAGAAGACTGGAAGAAGATGGTACAGTTGCACTTACTGAAGAGTGCAGTGCTCTAATTCAAAAGAAACTTCCACCCGAGCTCCAAGATCCAGGTTGTTTCTCTATTCCTTGCATGATCGGTGACATGAATATAGATAAAGCATTGTGTGATTTAGGAGCGAGTGTGAGTTTAATGCCATTATCCATTACTATAAAATTAGGATTGGGTGAACTAAAACTTACTAGGATGTCTTTACAATTGGCTGATAGATCTGTAAAATATCCTGTAGGAATTTTAGAGGATGTTCCTATTAAGATAGGAAAATTTTTTATACCTGCTGACTTTGTTGTGCTTGAAATGGACGAAGATTCTTTGATTCCTATTATTTTAGGCAGACCATTTTTAGCAACTGCAGGTGCTATGATCGATGTCAAGAATGGTAAGTTGTCTCTAACTGTTGGAGACCAAAAGGTTGATTTCAACTTGAAAAATATTTTAGAAAAACCTTATAATGATGTTTGCTGTACTGTGGATTTTATCGAACAAGTGGTAAAGGAAGCAACCCTTCCTAATGACCCACTTGAAACTGTTTTCATGATTGAGCCGACAGAAACATCTGATTGCTCTGAGGCCCCACATGATACTGAGGTCATGTGTGACAAAGTGGTAAGCCCCAATGTGGAATTAAAACCTTTACCAGCTTCTTTAAGGTATGAGTTTCTTGGCCCTAATTCCACATATCCTGTGATTATTAATGCTGAATTGAATCCATCTGAAACTGAAAAACTTTTGAAACAACTTAGGTTGTATAGAAAGGTAATAGGTTATACAATGGATGATATCAAAGGAATTAGCCCTTCTCTTTGTATGCACGGGATTACTGTAGAAGATGAAAGTAGGCCCACAGTAGAACCACTTAGGAGATTAAATCCTAAAATGCAAGAAGTGGTTAAAAAGGAAATTTTGAAATTGCTTGATGCTGGAGTCATATATCCTGTTGATAGTAGTAAATGGGTAAGTCCTGTCCATGTGGTGCCTAAAAAGGGGGGAATAACTGTGATTGAAAATGATAAACATAACTTGATTCCTACTAGGATTGTCTCTGGTTGGCGCATGTGCATTGATTATAGGAAGTTAAATAGCGCCACGAAAAAAGATCATTTTCCCCTCCCTTTTATTGATCAGATGCTTGAAAGACTTGTGAAACACTCTTATTTCTGTTATTTGGATGGGTATTCAGGTTTTCATCAAATTCCCATTCATCCATCTGATCAAGAAAAGACTACCTTCACTTGCCCTTATGGGACTTATGCTTACAGACGTATGCCTTTTGGTTTATGTAATGCACCTGTGACTTTTCAAAGGTGTATGCAAGCAATTTTTTCTGATCTTATTGAAAATGTGATGGAAGTCTTTATGGATGATTTTTCAGTGCATGGTTTGAATTTTGATAATTGTTTAACAAATTTGTGCCAAGTCTTGCAGCGTTGTGAAGAAACCAATTTGGTTCTAAATTGGGAAAAATGCCATTTTATGGTAAGAGAAGGCATAGTTCTTGGACACCTGGTGTCTGAGAGAGGTATAGAAGTTGATAAGGCTAAAGTGGAAGTGATTGAAAAATTGCCTCCACCCACAAATGTGAAAGGTATTCAGAGTTTTCTTAGACATGCAGGGTTTTATCGCAGGTTCATTAAAGATTTCTCCAAGATCACAAAGCCTCTTACAACTCTTCTGGGTAAAGATGTGCCTTTCAATTTTGATTCATCTTGTATGGAAGCTTTTTGCAGGATTAAGCAAGCTCTAATCTCTGCCCCCATCGTACAACCACCTGATTGGAAACTCCCATTTGAGCTGATGTGCGATGCGAGTGATTACGCAGTGGGGGCTGTGTTGGGGCAAAGAAAGGAAAAAAAGCTCCATGTAATTCATTATGCCAGCCGGACGCTAGATGATGCTCAGGTAAATTATGCCACAACTGAAAAAGAACTGTTAGCTATTGTCTTTGCTTTTGATAAATTTAGGTCTTATTTGGTAGGTTCACATGTTACTGTTTACACTGACCACTCTGCCATTAAGTATTGAATAAAAAGGAAGCAAAGCCTAGATTAATTAGGTGGATTCTAATATTGCAAGAATTTGACTTGGAAATTAAGGACAAGAAGGGTACCGAGAACTTAGTCGCTGACCACCTATCTAGGTTGACATTTGAAAAAGAAGAAACAGATAATATTCCCATCAATGAATCTTTCAGATGAACAACTCTTGAATCTTAGTATCCAACGTGTTCCTTGGTATGCTGATTTTGTAAATTTTCTTGCATGTGGTATCTTACCTCCTGATCTTAGCTTTCAGCAAAGGAAAAAGTTTTATGCAGATGTCAAGCATTATTATTAGGATGAACCACTCCTTTTCAAGCAATGTGCAGATGGTATGATTCGGAGATGTGTTTCACAAGATGATGTCCATGCTATCTTGGATCATTGCCATTCTCTTTCCTGTGGAGGGCACATGAGCACCTCCAAGACATCTGCTAAAATATTGCAAGCTGGGTTCTATTGGCCAAATATTTTTAAGGATGTACGTAAGTATGTTCTAACTTGTGATGCTTGCCAAAGAATAGGTAACATTGGTAAGAGACAAGAAATGCCATTGAATACCATTTTAGAAGTTGAACTGTTTGATGTATGGGGTGTTGATTTTATGGGACCTTTTCCTTCCTCTTTTGGAAATCAGTTCATATTAGTGGCAGTTGACTATGTGTCAAAATGGGTGGAAGCCATTGCTTCACCCCATTCTGATGCTAAGACTGTTATTAAACTTTTCAAGAAAATAATATTTCCAAGGTTTGGGGTCCCAAAATGTGTTATAAGTGATGGAGGGTCTCATTTTATTGAGAAAAGTTTTCAGACCCTTCTAAAGAAATATGGAGTTAAGCATAAGGTTGCTACACCTTATCACCCACAAACTAGTGGACAAGTTGAGGTATCCAATCGGGAAATTAAAAATATTCTTCAAAAAGTGGTGAATACATCACGTAAGGATTGGTCTATTAAGTTAGATGATTCCTTATGGGCGTATCGAACCGCATACAAAACTCCTATTGGAACCACGCCTTTTAAGCTAGTATATGGGAAGCCCTGTCATTTACCTGTTGAGCTAGAATATAAATCTTTTTGGGCTGTTAAAACTCTTAACTTTGATCATAAGGCTGCAGGTGAACAAAGATTGTTGGAATTAAATAAGCTTGAAGAACTCCGTCTAGATGCATACGAAAATGCCAGAATTTATAAAGAAAAAACCAAACAATGGCATGATCGTCACATCCAACGGAGAAATTTAATCCAGGAGATATGGTTTTACTGTTTAATTCCAGATTGAAGCTTCTTCCAGGTAAACTGAGATCCCGATGGTCGGGACCATTCAAGGTGACAAAAGTCTTTCCCTTCAGAGCTGTCGAACTATGGAGCGAGAAATCTGGTACATTTAGGGTAAATGGACAGAGAGTAAAGCACTATTTGACAGGTCAACCAATACAACAAGCAAGTGACTTAGACTTATTTGATGCTCCTGATGAGTAAATCCAAACGGTGAGAAGTCTGGCTGAAGACTTAAAACTTAGCACTGATAGGGAGGTAACCCTATAAAAAGTTGTTGTTTCAGTTTAAGTTAAAAAAAAAACCCAACTATGTCAACTGCTGGTTTGGGGTTACTACAGGTAAGTTTTCTTATACTTTTATCATCCATTTTAACATTGAGGACAATGTCAAATTCTGGTTTGGGGTGGTAGGTAAGAAAACTTAACTGTTTTGTTTACGTTGTGTGATTGTTATTTTATTTTACATGTGTGTTTTCCTTGATTTGTTTGTAATCTTGTAATTTACCATGATTGTATGATAAATTTACTTTGAACACAAGGCTAAAGTATCTAAGGATCCCAAAATTTTGAGTAAAATTTTCAAAATTTGATTGTTTAAATGCCAAATAAATGCTTAAATGAACCTTATGTGATTAAAATTTTCTTTGAAAAGACTTTCCATGGTTAGACTTGAGCCAAAACGGGTTATTTATCAAACAAATTTTCAAAACCCATATTTTCTTGATTGAGTGAATCTCATAGTCATTAATATTCTAGAACTTGTTTTTCAACCAATTCAAAATGGTTTTTGATTATATGTCTTAGGATGATAAAGGCACAATTAGGTCTTATTCTTAAGTCTCAGAATTTTGTATAATTTGACCCCTAGTTGCCCCTTTTGAGCCTAAAAGCGAAAATTTTTCTTTGAAACCTTTCATTGACTGATATTTTCTTAATGGTGAAAAAGTTGGAAATTTAGTGGAGCAAAGAAATAAAAAAGGACTTAAGAAAAATATGGTATTGAATGCAAAGAAAAACAAGAAAAAGAAAAAAAAAGAAAATCAAAAGGATGATATTGAATGAATTCCAAAAAGTCAAAAAAAGTTCAAAAATTTGCTCTGTTAAATTTATGATGATAATTTGAATCATTCATGACTGTTAAAGCCCTTTTGTATTCCATTTTTCTTGAAATTCCTACCTTGACAATACAACCCAAGGCCACATTACAACCTTTGAAAGACCTTTAGACTTTGACATATTTTCTATCTAAACTGTGGAGTCTCTGGTTTATTAACAAGCTTATGGTAATGTTTTTTGACTATGATGATCTGAGAGATACACAAACCTTGAAACACTTGAGTGAAAATTATGAGAAGAGTATCTCAAGTCTTGACATTGAAAAATTAATTCACATAAATTAAAATTGGCACTTGAATAAATCTGTTTCTCTATTTTGGATTCCTTAGTTTATTAAGCTTAGTGTTTTCTGTATTTTATCTTGTGAATATGGTGATTGCTTGAGGACAAGCAATGTTTTGGTTTGGGGTATTTTGATAAGTGCTTTATAGTACAATAAATTAGATCCAGTTTGCTTAGGATTTTTATCATTATCCATTGTATTTCCTTTATTTATTGCGATTTTTGCTTTCTTTCCACTCTATTCTACTTGGGTATGTTATTTTGCAGAAATTAAGGCAATAAAGGGTCAAAAACAAGAGAAAAACGACCATAAAATGATAAAGAAACAAGAAGAACAAGCCCAAAGTAGAAATAACTCTCTTTTTATGCTGAAATCCGACTCAGAATGTTAAAATCTGACTCAGAAATGCTGAATTTCGACTCAGAATGTTAAAATCAGACTCAGAATGACCAAATCCGAGTGGGATGACTGAGAAAGGACCAAATCCGAGTGGAATTACTCAGAATGGAGCAAATCCGAGTGGAATACTTCACTGTTGGATTAGAATCCGAGTGGAAAGTTTCCTGTCTTAGACATTCTGAGTGAAAGGATTACTGATTGAAGTGAATCCGAGTGGGAGTTTTCTGATTACAAATAATCTGAGTGAAGAAATGCTGATTGAAATAAGTCTGAACTGTTTTTCTGTGCCAAACTGCCTCCAATTGGAAAACTCCCGAGTGGTCAAAACTATTGTCCGAGCAGAAGAAGTCACTGAAAGAGCAACTATTGAATAAAGGGGAATCCGAGTGGTTTCATGATGCTAAAATCCTGAGCCATTAACGTGGTGGTGAAAATCTTAGTAAAAACAAAATATGACTCTCGGATTTATACTTTGGCAAGCGCACCAGTCGTTAAAATTGTAGAATATTTGATCGTCCCACAGGGATTGTGGTAAGTACCTCAATCTTGGACTAGTACAAGCTGAACCAACAGAAAATACATGAATTTCATTCGGTTTTTGGTTGTTTTTGTATTTTATAGTTGTTTTTGTATTTTCAGAAACAGAGTTAAAATGAAATGTGAAAGATGATTAATAGAAAACAAGTCAGGATTGCTTCGGTTCACAATTCACCAAGAAACATGCAATTAAAGTATAATCAAACTCCATAATCCAGAGGATAATCTGCTTGTGGTTATTCCCTAATTCCTTAGGTGAAAAACACTAATCCTTAAGCATCGAACCTTAATTCCTTAAGTACTCAATTAACCTAAGAATCTAATGCGAAATTGGAGGTTGAACTCTAACTATTCACCTAAATTGATTAGGCCTGAACTAGTTAGAAAGCTGAAAGTTACCTAAGCTTCAACCATGATTCCTCACTGGCGAAGTTCTTCATCAGTTTTGGATTTGTCAATCCAGCGATTCTGCTCCACTCCTCAGCTTGTTCGCCTTAGGATCTAGAAGTCGATTTCCTCACTCACAGCTTCAAGACTCCATTGTTAACCTTCACAATCCCAACCTCAGGGAATTAGAACTCCATTGACTTTGGTTCCATCGAAGGATTGTGGAACGTCATGGAGGAGAGGATTTAGAGAGAGAAAATTACGTAGTGAGATGTCCGAAGTTGTGAATGAATTGTATTCTATGTATCTGTCTCTGTTCTCTCTTTTTACAGAATATGTACAACCTATATATATATGCTTCTACCTAACTAACTAACTTAACTAATAACTTAGGAAACTTAAGTTAACGACTAAACTAACTAGTTACACAGTTTACAGAGTGATCAACTAATTACAGCTCAGCTCTTAACAGGATCCAGCTCATCCTTAGCTAATTTACAGCACAACACCAGCTAATTAACAGCTTACTACTTAAGTTACTAAGGGTGCAGCAGTAGAAGAGAAGGCAATGGAAGTGGAAACAGCACTGCGCCGAGTATGTTGTTGGAGGAAAGGAATAGTGTTTCCTCTACGCTTCAGCAACTGGGTTCTCGCTTGAACGGGTTAAACTCTCGCTTGAGCGAGCTCGGGATTGCACTGCAGTGTTGCTTTCTCACTTAATCATTATGGCGAAGCTTGGGTGAATGAATGATGTTTTTGAGGTCACGCTTGAGCGAACTTTGACCCTCGCCCGAGCGAATTTGTCTATCGCTTAAGCGAATTGTCTTTTCAATCAGCATTTCTGAAATAGACGCTCGAATTTTTCTGTTTATTTTCAATCGGTTCCTTGTTTTCTTTTGGAGTCGGTATCTTAGAAATCTTTGCAGTCATCTTTTCGTTAATTCTTTTTGGTCAACCTTTTGGGAAGTCTCGCTCAGTCGGTCTTTTGGACTCCTTTCAGTTGGATGTACGAAGACTCACTCGGATTTGTAAATTCTCGCTTAGCTTGATGCTTTCTCACTCGGATTTTTGTAATTTTTCCTCAGATTTGTCTTCTTCTCTCGAGTACGCCCTGTTCCTGCACCAATAAACAACTAATTGCCTAGCATTTGTATGCTGGCTACTGAGTAAATTTATAAATAGTAATAACCTCTAAATTTATTAATGTTTTCAATCGTTTTCTTACAAAAGTAAAGCACTTTTGAAATAAATAACTAAAACACAAATTATTAACAAATCATTAAATCATATAGTCAAAAATAAACAATACTTAATAAATTATGTTAAATAAAAGATGGAATAATTAAGTCTTTTCAAGACTTATCACATCCCTTAACTTAAATCTTGCTTGTCCTCAAGCAAATACTCAGATTATTTAACTAATCAAGTTGTTATTTAACACTCTTAACTTTTCCTTAACTTAATTCATGCTATAATTATTAAATACCGATCATACTTTCTTTTCGCAATTTCTAAAAGTATAATAACTTACACCTCCTTTGGGAAACAAGCTGCTAATGCTTTCCTCACTGGTCGGTGTTTAACTCTTCTCTCGGTGTATAGGGTGAATAGAATGCACTCATCACCTGCATACTTTGTTAGATAAACATAGGCTTGCAACAGTTCTACACGTCATGCCATATGCCAACACAATCAGATCAGTAAGGGCTTTTTAAGCTTATAACGGGGTTGGGCTATAGGCTCAATTATTGTTTTTCTGAGTGAATGTCAGGTTATAAGATGTATCCACTGATGCCTTGACTCAATTTTAACTTAACTGCCTCTTCCTTAGCAAGCTCCATTATTTTCCGAGTGAATGTTAACTTAACACTTTTGGTGCTTTGCACCTTCTTTTTCTTTCAGTCCTTCGGACTTTTCCTTTTCTTTCTTCTTTTCTATCTTTTTCCGATCACATTTTCAATTGGTGCTTTTTTTTCAATTGGTGCTTTGCACCCTTTTTCTTTTCTGACTTTGTTCATTTTTCTCTCGGCTTTGCCTTTCTTCCTTTCATTTTTTTCAAGATACTCACCCATAATTAAGGTCGGAGTGTGTCCTTAATTACTGTTAGGCACACTCTTCATCCCCAAACTTAGAACTTGCTAGTCCCTAGCAATAAGTAAGAACCGAGCAACTCACCAGTGGAACATCCAGGGGTAACTTAGTCAGGTTTTTCTTGGATAAATAGGCTTGTAACGTTAGGTGAATAAACAGAATAAAAGGGTCTCAGGCTCAAACATAATTTTTGGGTCAAAGGATAATTAAATATACTAGGAAGGCTATTTTTTTGGCCATGGCTTAAATTAACAAAGAAGGCCGTCATCATTTCTGATTGGTTGGCATACAAACAACTAGCAAGTACCGAAGCAAATTCTGTCTTACTAACTAGCATGCAAGTTCACTTGGAAAAGGATAAAACAGGCTCAAAAGCTACGAATGTAACAGTTAATCAGCCAGTCATGTCCCCAAACTTAATGTAAGATCATACATTCAGAGTGCTAACTAGCATGCCGAGTAAATAATTAATTAATGATGAAAAAGTTATGGGTAGAGATCCTGAGTTAAACAAAACCGATCAGTTAATTTATCCAACTAAGCTTAAGAATCAGCAACTTTAATTTATTAAGATGGATTTGAATTTAAACAATAAACATATTTTAGCAATTAATAAGTCAGAATATCAATTAAGGAGTGAGTAGGAAAAATACTTCCCTTTTTTTTACCTGAGTGGCTGTGGATGTGAAAACACGTGGTCAGGTTGGGATGCATTAATTTACCGATACAATCGAAAAACAAAATAAAACAAGTAATTTTAACAAAGAAAGAAAGTTTTATTACAACTAAAATAAAAGCAAATTCATTATTCAGGAAACAGTTTAGAATAATATCAAGTTAATTACATAAAAACATCATAATAACACGTAGCAACAACTCAAACATCCTGATCTTCATTCTCTTTGTCCTGCTCTGAAGGTGGTGAGAGGTCAGCTGCTTGGGATACGTCATGTGAGAGAATATTGAATCCAATGGAAGCTAACCACACATCTCTGTCAGGTGGGGCTCTCATTTCAGCTGTGTGTTCTATCCTCAATTTCGTGGCAATCTTTCTGAGCATGAGATCGTGGTTCAAGACTCGATCATAAATTCCAAGTTGCATCTTCTTTATGACCTACAATTCCTGCAACACTACAGAAATGTCAGAAGAAGAAGAACCGGCTCCTGCAGATTGCCTGGGACGCTCGGACTCCTTGGTTGTAAACTTTACAACATGGTCTTTAGCAGCTTTAACACTTTCAACTTCTGGCAATTCATTCCTCTCAACTGCAGGGGATGCATTCCTCTCAGCTTTACTTTGACTGGGTGCATGTTCAGAGGAATCAGATATACTGATGGTTGCTACTTCCTTTTCGTTATCTATTTGTTTTCTTCTCACACTTCCTTCTGCAAAATTTGGTCTAGGTCTCTGCAGGAGTCTTTGTGATCTTCATTTCATAGTTAATGTTAAAAGAATGTTGATAAACAACCTAAATAAAAAATAAGAACAGAAATCCACAAGACACACAGCAAACCCAAAAAAAATGTGAGATGCATGGCTATGAACAGTAGAAGAATATTAACAAAGAAGCAAGAAGATACTACACGCGTTCTTAGAAGTGAACGAAATAAGTGAAATAAGTGGAAAGGTAGTACCTTTCTTAGAAATCAGAAAGTGCCTTTTCGTCTTCCACCCCAGTTCAGCGTAGGTACTTAGGGTTTTGAAGCTGAAAGGTTTTTATACTATTGAAGTTACTTATCCCAGAAACGCAAAAATATGTTTCAGCTTTATTTAGTATTTATTAATATTATATTATATATATTTATGTATTTATTTATTTATTTAATAAATTTTAATTTTGACATTCTTACTCGGCTCACATACTGAATAGGTGAAAGATCGAGTGAGAAAGGGAAAAAAAATGCCGAGTGGATTATAAAAGATGAGTGACAAAGATGAAGAAGACGAGTGAATGAACAAACGATGGGAACAAATGAGCGAATAAAAGCAATAAGTAAATGAAAGAGTTAGTGGAAGAATAAATGGAAGAACGATACGTGAATAAATACAGGATTCCAAGTGGACAGAAAAACGGGTGGGAGAAATAACAATGAAAATAAGTCTGAGTGAAAGAAATAGTATGGAGAGATATAAGATGATTGGAAGAGTGTATAAAAGAATGAGTGGGAGAATGAATGAGTAAATAAAGGACAAGTGAATTAAAGTGAACGAATGAATAAAAACCGAGTGATCGAACGTGAGGCAATAAATGGAAAACTGCAAAGGAAAAACACCGAGAGAAAATGAAGAAGGATACCAAGTGATAAAGAAGATACTGAGTGGTAAAGGATAAGTGGAAGAGTGAACAAACAAAAAGTGCAAAGAAGGAGTGAGTAAGTAGAAAGGTAGATGAATAAAAGACGAGCGGAAAAAATGAAATGAGCAACGCCGAATGAACGAAACAACAAATGAAAGAACGAATGGATAAAAATAGAGTGCGGTAATGAAAGACTGAGGGACAGGTGAGGAACGAAAAAGAATGAGTGACCGAGTGGATCATAGGACGAGTGAAAGAATAAATAGAATAAAGAAAAGAGCATGAAAAACGAGTGAGACAATGAATGGACGAGTGAACAAGCGAGTGAGAGGAAAAACAAATGAAAGAACAAATGAAAGTAATACTGAGTAAATGAAAGGCCGAGTGAACAAAATGAATGCAGCGAGGGGCCGAGTGAATGGCTGAGAAAAATAGAAAACCGACTGAATACAAGACTGACCAAAATATACTGAGTGAATAGGAGACTAATGGATACAAAACTGACTGTGATAAGTGAGGAATCCGAGTGATAAAAGGCTGACTGAAATAAATCACCCTTTATCATCTGACCCGTAAATCAACGATCAGGAATCCTTTATTAACGTCTCTCTTTTTATTCAAGAATGACGAGTGAAGTTCAGTAGGGAAAAAAAAAGCAAAGAGTGAGTAACAGTTATCCGAGTATACTATTCTTGCTCAAGCTCGGACTTCCTTCTTCAAAACTTCAAAAAAATTTTATTCAAACTTTATTCACTAAATTTTTATAGTTTTCTTTGTTATTAAAAACACTCAGAATGTAGGGCTGCCTCCCTAGAGCGCTTCTTTAAGGTCACTAGCTTGACCTTATGGCATCTAAGAAGATGCTTGCAGTAACAAGGAGGTTTTCTGCCTATCAAACTCTCCTCCAAAGTAGAGTTTGAGTCGCTGGCCATTTACCTTAAAAATTCGATCGGTAGTCGGGTCTTTTAGCTCAACTGCACCATGAGGAAAAACCTCATTTACAGTAAAAGGCCCCGACCACTTCGATCTAAGTTTTCCAGGGAAGAGTCTCAGTCGGGAATTGAATAATAACACTTGATCATCCTTCTGAAACTCTTTCTTATTAAATGGAGGCACTTTGATAAGCGTTGAGTCAGAACTCCTCTAATTCATGGAGTTTCAAAACTCTTTCCTCCTAGGATTGGTCACAGTCCATGTTTAATAGCTTTGTGGCCCACCACGCCTTGTGTTCAAACTTCACAGGGAGATGACAAGCCTTACCGTACACTAATTGATACGGGGACATGCCAATCGGAGTCTTGAAGGCTGTTCGGTAGGCCCACAATGCATCATCTAATTTTACCGACCAATCTTTTCTAGATTTCCCGACCACTTTCTCTAAGATTCTTTTGATTTCTCTATTTGACAGCTTGACTTGTCCACAAGTTTGTGGATGGTAAGGAGTGGATATCTTATGTAACACCTCATAGTGACGCAGGGCTTTTTCCATTATTTTATTACAAAAATGTGAACCCCCATCACTAATAAGTACTCTTGGAACTCCAAACCTAGAGAAAATATTCTTCTTGATGAACCTAAGCACCACATGTGCATCATTGGTTCTGGTCGGGATTGCCTCCACCCATTTGGAGACATAGTCGACAGCAACAAGAATATATTCGTTGGAGAACGACTTTGGAAAGGGTCCCATAAAGTCGATACCCCAAACGTCAAATAATTCCACAATTAGAATGTTTGTCAAAGGCATGCCAGCTTTAGCTTAGAGACCTCCGCTCCTTTGACATTTATCGCACCTTTTGACATACTCTTTAGCATCTTGAAAGATAGTTGGCCAATAAAAGCCACTTTGTAAAACTTTTGCTGCTGTACGGGGGGCACCATGATGACCTCCATAATAGGAGTCGTGGCAATGCCACAAGAGCCTTTCTTGCTCGGATTCAGGCACACATCGCCTGATCACTCCGTCTACTCCTATTTTATACAAAAATGGATCATCCCAAAGAAAGTTTTTGCTATCATGAAATTTTTTTTTTCTCATTTGGGATGTCCAACCATCAGGTACCACCGAGGCACTTTTGAAATTGGCCATATCAACATACCATGGCCCGGTGATAATTGCCATCAACTTCTCGTCTGGAAATTCTTCTTTAATTAAAACCGAATCCGACTCTCCTTCCAGATGAGACAGTTGGTCGGCAACTGAGTTCTCTACTTCCTTTTTATCTCGTATTTCTAAATCAAACTCTTGGAGTAACAGAACCCACCTGATCAGTCTCGGCTTGGATTCTTTCTTAGCTAGTAAATACTTGATTGCCGAGTGATCTGTATATACAACAACCTTGGCCCCAATCAAGTAAGCTCGAAATTTATCAAATGCATACACCACAGCAAGCATTTCTTTTTCAGTAGTGGTGTAATGTATTTGATTTTCGTTCAACACTTTACTAGCATAATAAATTACATGAGTTAATTTTCCTACTTTCTGACCCAGCACCGCTCCGACTGCAAAATCACTTGCATCACACATTAATTCAAACGGTAAAGACTAATCAGGTGCTGCAAGGATCGGAGCTAAAATCAGACTTTGTTTCAATTTTTCAAAAGCCTTGACACAGTTTTCATTAAACGCAAACACATGATCTTTTACAAGCAAGTCAGTCAAAGGCTTAGCTATTTTTGAGAAATCTCTAATGAACCTTCTATAAAAGCCAATACATCCTAGAAAACTTCTTACTCCTTTCACGTTGATTAGAGGAGGAAGTTTTTCAATAATTTTTATCTTGGCTCGGTCTATTTGAATGCCCTCAGTAGAGATCTTATGGCCAAGGACTATCCCTTCCTTAACCATAAAATGGCATTTTTCCCAGTTAAGGACGAGGTTAGTTTCTTGGCATCTCACCAGCACCTTAGATAGGTTGCTGAGGCATGAATCAAAACTATTACCAAAAACAGAGAAATCATCCATGAATACTTCAATTAATTTCTCCACCATGTCCCCAAAAATGGCCAGCATACACCTTTGAAAGGTTGCTGGAGCATTGCACAAACCGAACGGCATGCGCCTGTAAGCAAATATTCCGTATGGACAGTGAAAGTTGTCTTCTCTTGATCTTTTGGGTCAACCACAATTTGGTTATAACCCAAGTAACCATCAAGGAAATAGTAGTACTCATGACCCGATAGCCTCTCAAGCATTTGGTCAACGAATGGCAAAGGAAAGTGGTCTTTCTGAGTGAAGTCATTCAACCTTCTATAGTCTATACACATTCTCCATCCTGTGGTCGGTCTAGCAGCTATGACTTCACCTTTTTTATTTTTAACAGTTGTCATTCCTCCTTTCTTGGGCACCACTTGGACCGGACTGATCCAAGCGTTGTCTGAGATAGGATAAATGATTCCTGCATCAAGAAGCTTGACCACCTCTTTCCTGACTGCCTCTTTCATTATTGGGTTCAATCTGCGTTGTGGCTGTACTACAGGGGAATAATCATCTTCCATCAGAATTTTATGCATACAAAATGATGGACTGATTCCCTTCAAGTCAGAAATATTCCAGCCAACCGCAGATTCATGTGCCTTTAATACCCCAATTAGTTTATCCACATCCTCATCGTTTAAGTCAGCATTAACAATGACATGATGTGTGTCGTCTTCTCTCAGGAAAACATATTTCAGATGAGAAGGTAAAGGTTTTAAATCACATTTTTCTTCAGAAAATTCCTTTCCTTTCTCAGCTTCAGTAATTTTCAAATTATTTTTCTTTTCTTTTTCAAAATCACCTACTTCTAATACTTCCAGTAGGCTTAGTATTTCCGAGTGAGAGTCATTTAACTCCTCAGTCTCAGAGTCAAAGTCATCCTCTAAAAAAGTTCGTTAGGCCTCTTCCTCAGTTTTTAAAAGCATTGGAGTGTGGTAACTTTTAACCTCTTCAATCATTAAGCAATCCATCCTTTCAGTCGGATGTTTCATGGAATTGAAGACATTAAAGGTTACCTGCTCCTCCAGAACTCTCAGCATGAGTTCACCCTTTTCTACATCAATTAATGCTCTGCCAGTAGCTAGGAAGGGTCTACCTAAGATTAAAGGAATCTCTCGGTCAGCCTCCATATCCAACACTATGAAATCTGCTGGGAAGATAAACTTATCTACTTTAACTAACAAATCTTCCAGCATCCCTTAGGGATATTTAATAGATCTGTCAGCCAACTGCAAAGACATGCGAGTTGGTTGAAGGTCATTAATTCCCAGTTTTTTCATCAAAGATAGAGGCATTAGATTTATACTGGCTCCTAGATCACAGAGAGCACTTCCTACATGAATATCCCCAATTGCGCACGGTATTGTAAAAGATCCAGGATCTTCTAACTTTTGAGGAAGTTTCTTTTGAATGATTGCACTGCACTCCTGAGTGAGAGCAATCATTTCATCCCCCTTAAGCTTCCTTTTTTTAGACAATAGTTCTTTCAAAAATTTTGCATAAGAAGGCATCTCCTGCAATGCCTCGGCAAAAGGGATATTTATGTGGAGTTTCTTGAATACATCTAAGAACCTAGCAAACTTCTGCTCTTCTATTTGCTTTTTAAACCTGTGTGGAAATGGAGCATTTCTCAGTTTTTCAGGAGTCAGCTTAGAAGCTTTCTCCAGAATCAGATCAACCTTTTTCTTTTTCTTTTGGTGGACTTTATTTTCTTTTTCTTTTTCTGTTTTATTTTCATTTTCAGCTTTATTGTTAACCTGTTCAGTTTCCTGCACTATTTCTTTTTCCTTATCTTTTTCTGAGCTTATTTCCTGACTCAGAGATGGAGAAATAATTTTTCCACTCCTAGTGATTATAGCCTTGCAATGTTCCCTTGGATTTACCTCGGTATCTCCAGGGAAATTACCTGCTTGCCTCTCAACTAATTGCTTAGAAAGCTGTCCTACTTGATTTTCTAAATTTCTTATGGACGCTTCCTGATTTTTGAAACTGGCCTGAGTGGCCTGAATGAACTGAGAAAGTACATTCTCAAGTTCTGACTTCTCTTTAGCAGGAGGGTGAAAGGGTTGTTGTGGTCTATTTGTGGGTTGATTTGGTGGGATGTTCTGATTTAAATGTGGACCTTTCTGCCAGGAAAAAATGGGGTGATTCCTGTAATTAGGATTAAAAGAATTAGAAGGATAATTCCTTTGATATTGTTGCTGCCCCATATAATTCACTTGCTCGGAAGGCACATTTGGATCACACATTCCATTCTCATGGTCTCCACCACAAAAGTCACAATTTATCATAGAAACTTGACTCGGCTTTTGGAGTTCTGAAATCTGTATGCTTAGTTTCTCCAAAGCCTGAGTCATCAGTTTACTCTGAGCCAGATAAGCATCTTGTGCTTCTAGTTCTAATATCCCTCTCCTAGGGACTTGGCTCCTTTCACTAATCAGACATTCATTAGAAGCCATTACGTCAATCAGCTCTATGGCTTCTTCTACAGTTTTTGTTGTTAATGAACCTCCAGCTGAGGTATCAATCAGGACCCTGGTAGCTGGCCTAACACCATTATAGAAAATAGTTACCTGTTGCATATCAGAAATCTGATGATGAGGATATCTCCTCAAGCTCTCTTTATACCGATCCCATGCTTCCATCAAAGACTCACCTTCTCTTTGCTGGAAACATGTGATTTTATTGCGCAACTTTGCATATTTAGAAGGAGGAAAATATTTAATCAAAAATTTTCTTTGCAAGTCCTCCCAGGTGGAAATACTGCCTCTCGGTTGACTCTGCAACCAGGCTTTTGCTCGGTCCCTTAGAGAAAATGGGAACAATCTCAGTCGGATTGCCTCATCAGGGACTCCGTTCATTTTTACTGTGTCACAGATTTGGAGGAAGGTTGCTAGATGCAAATTTGGATCCTCAACCTCACTTCCTTCGAACTGTTCATTTCTTACTAACTGCAGTAGAGCTGGTTTAAGTTCAAAGTTATTTGCTGAAATTGGTGGCCTAAGGATGCTAGATTGCGATCCTTCTTCAGTCGGCCTGGAGTAGTTACCTAATGTAACTCTCCTCTGTTCCATTTCTTTCTATTCTTTTTGCCTTTTCTCTTTTCTCAGTTTACGTTCTAACAAATCGATGTCAGGATCAAAGAAGAAAGGCTCTCCTTTGCTCCTTGACTGCATACAACAAATATCAAACAAAGGACAATTCATAGCTACGACTCTAGCCACACGAAAATATCAACTACTACAAACAAAATTGAAACTACGTACTAAATGCAAACAAAGTAAACGGTTCAGTCTAGTACCGGTCTAAGGATTGTTGATATTACTCAACAATCCCCGGCAACGGCGCCATTAACTTGATGCTAAAATCCCGAGCCATTAACGTGGTGGTGAAAATCTTAGTAAAAACAAAATATGACTCTCGGATTTATACTTTGGCAAGCGCACCAGTCGTTAAAATTGTAGAATATTTGATCGTCCCACAGGGATTGTGGTAAGTACCTCAATCTTGGACTAGTAGAAGCTGAACCAACAGAAAATACATGAATTTCATTCGGTTTTTGGTTGTTTTTGTATTTTATAGTTGTTTTTGTATTTTTAGAAACAGAGTTAAAATGAAATGTGAAAGATGATTAATAGAAAACAAGTCAGGATTGCTTCAGTTCACAATTCACCAAGAAACATGCAATTAAAGTATAATCAAACTCCATAATCCAGAGGATAATCCGCTTGTGGTTATTCCCTAATTCCTTAGGCGAAAAACACTAATCCTTAAGCATCGAACCTTAATTCCTTAAGTGCTCAATTAACCTAAGAATCTAATGTGAAATTGGAGGTTGAAGTCTAACTATTCACCTAAATTGATTAGGCCTGAACTAGTTAGAAAGCTGGAAGTTACCTAAGCATCAACCATGATTCCTCACTGGCGAAGTTCTTCATTAGTTTTGGATTTGTCAATCCAGCGATTCTGCTCCACTCCTCAGCTTGTTCGCCTTAGGATCTAGAAGTCGATTTCCTCACTCACAGCTTCAAGACTCCATTGTTAACCTTCGTAATCCCAACCTCAGGGAATTAGAACTCCATTGACTTTGGTTCCATCGAAGGATTGTGGAACGTCATGGAGGAGAGGATTTAGAGAGAGAAAATTATGTAGTGAGATGTACGAAGTTGTGAATGAATTGTATTCTATGTATCTGTCTCTGTTCTCTCTTTTTACAGAATATGTACAACCTATATATATATGCTTCTACCTAACTAACTAACTTAACTGATAACTTAGGAAACTTAAGTTAATGACTAAACTAACTAGTTACACAGTTTACAGAGTGATCAACTAATTACAGCTCAGCTCTTAACAGGATCCAGCTCATCCTTAGCTAATTTACAGCACAACACCAGCTAATTAACAACTTACTACTTAAGTTACTAAGGGTGCAGCAGTAGAAGAGAAGGCAATGGAAGTGGAAACAGCACTGCGCCGAGTATGTTGTTGGAGGAAAGGAATAGTGTTTCCTCTACGCTTCAGCAACTGGGTTCTCGCTTGAACGGGTTAAACTCTCGCTTGAGCGAGCTCGGGATTGCACTGCATTGTTGCTTTCTCGCTTAATCGTTATGGCGAAGCTTGGGCGAATGAATGATGTTTTTGAGGTCACGCTTGAGCGAACTTTGACCCTCGCCCGAGCGAATTTGTCTATCGCTTAAGCGAATTGTCTTTTCAATCAGCATTTCTGAAATGGACGCTCAGATTTTTCTGTTTATTTTCAATCGGTTCCTTGTTTTCTTTTGGAGTCGGTATCTTAGAAATCTTTGCAGTCATCTTTTCGTTAATTCTTTTCGGTCAACCTTTTGGGAAGTCTCGCTCAGTCGGTCTTTTGGACTCCTTTCAGTCGGATGTATGAAGACTCACTCGGATTTGTAAATTCTCGCTCGGCTTGATGCTTTCTCACTTGGATTTTTATAATTTTTCCTCGGATTTGTCTTCTTCTCTCGAGTACGGCCTGTTCCTGCACCAATAAACAACTAATTACCTAGCATTTGTATGCCGGCTGCTGAGTAAATTTATAAATAGTAATAACCTCTAGATTTATGAATGTTTTCAATCGTTTTCTTACAAAAGTAAAGCACTTTTGAAATAAATAACTAAAACACGAATTATTAACAAATCATTAAATCATATAGTCAAAACTAAACAATACTTAATAAATTATGTTAAATAAAAGGTGGAATAATTAAGTCTTTTCAAGACTTATCATTTCATTCGGAGAAAATGGCATTCTCAAGCGGAACAAGGCATTTCCGAGTAATGCCTTAAGCAAGCAAGGAAAATCCGACCAGGAGTGAATCATACTCGGACAGATTCTCACAGTTTCACACTAAGTCCGAGTAAGATCTCTGCAACGAAGAATACCGACTGAGTTGGGTCAGAAACCTATGTTTCCGAGCTAAGAGAGATACGGACCCGGAAAGAAATTCAATCAGTCAGATTCCAACCCTTCAAGTGCAAGTTTCTGAGTAAAAGTGGAGGCCATTCCGAGTGAGAAGTAAGAAGGCACTTCCGAGTGAATGTATCCAAATGAATTTGTCCGAGTGAATTCCAAAGAAAAATCCGAGCAAAGTTTTAACAGAGTGGTTCAAATTCAGAGACAGCCGAGTGAAAATGGTTGGGAACCGATTGAATAAATTCTGATCCTGAGTGTGTCTTCAATCAGTTCTGAATGAACTCCATGAACCTGAGCCGAGTGAATGGTTTCAGTCGGTTCTGAGTCCTTCTGCAGTCAATTCTGACTGAATGGCTCAATCAAAAGTTACTCTTCAGTCACTCTTCACTCGTCCTTTCATCCAGCTTCATCACCGACCAGTTCTCCTCCAAACACCGACCCCCCAACAACATTGACTGGCTTTCACTCGGATTTGTGTCCAAAGTCACCTTTTCACTCGGTCTTTTGCACAAAAGGCCTCTTTTCCACTCAGATTCTAGAGAGAAGGTGAAAACCGACCCAATTCTTCACAATGCAACACCGGATCACTACCTCCATCAACACCGACTCCTTCCATCTCTTCACAGGCCCAACATCGGATCAATAGAACACTGGCCACAATCAACAACACTCCTCTCCACACCGTCCAACAACTCCACTGTCCCTCAAGCCACAACACTGTCCCCTCTCCTTTCAAAACTGACCTACACTCCACAACTCCAAACATCGGATCACTCTACACCATCCTCAATCCAGAACACCGTCCCATTCCCTCTCTCTTTCCGTTCCAACATAACACTGGCTCCAACACCTCTCTCCATACCGTCCAATACCAACTTCACACCGCCCAGACTCTTCTCTTCAACCAACACCGTCCAGCACTCAGCAAACCACCCTCCAACAAGCTTTCACTCGGAATTATGGGGAAAACAACACTTTTTCACTCGGAATTTCTCCACCTGCACCAATCATCACTAAATCCAAGCACCGAATTATTGGAAATATTAAAATATGCAATTTGGAAACAAGTTGGCACAGCTGGAACTCACATGCACCGAAAGTTTCTTCCACTTGCAATTTTAACGCGTTTTCTTAGCTGGATTCATTCATCCATTCGCCTATAAAAGGGAGAGCACCACAGCATCAATTGGCATCACTTGAAATCAATTTCCATCAGCTTCGTTCCATTTTTCTTTCCTTTCTCTTTCCGTTTCTTTTCTTTCTTTCTTTTCTCCGTTTTTGTTTTCTTTCTCTTCTCTTTCTCTTTTTCGTTTTTCTTTCTCTGTCCCATTTCTCTTTTATTTTCTTTTTTTTATTTTATTTTAAGAGTTGTGGACTGTAAAAGTGAGTATTTAAATTTGTAATTAGTGGAGGAATATTGCAACAAGGAAATACGGTGGTAAATTATTCTGAGCTTTTGGAGAAACCCGTAAGTCTTCATTTTTACCATGTCCTGTATGTTTTATTTTTCCATTATTTTTATGAATTTGAATTATTTCATGAGTAGCTAAATTAATTATCTTGGGATAAAGGGGGTATGATAATATTTTATTATAATGTTATTTTGACTTGGAATTAAATAAATTTCTGTTTTCCATTTAATTCAATTATGCTCAATGCTTTTAGTAATTCCTAACAAGAACCTAAATGATAAAACTGTATACTTGCGGGTATATTAGTAAGTTTAGGTAATAAATAGAATCGAGAGATTTATTTTTACCGGAAAGCTTTGAACTAAACCTAAGATTTTTGAGATGCTTTTTGTGACCTCGGTAAAACCGTGAAAGTAATCAAAATTCTTTTGAGGAAATAAAAGGGATTTTCATAAAACGATAATGGGCCTTTCTGAGGATTAAGCAGCGCTTTCCATAGGTTAGGTACATTAATAGGATTCCGAGAGGAACATATTAATTAGATTTTGGAAAATTCGCCTTGGAAAACTTAATTCGATTCTTATTTATGAAAAGTTAAAATTCATTAACATAAAATAGAGTCTTAATCCCCCGAAATCCCAAGATACTCTCATCTCTAATTTTTTTTTAGTGTCAAGTAAATTTTGTTTCTAAATTTAAATTTTTAAATTGTGTTTTATTTTACAAAAACCTTAAAAATCAATTGTGTGGATAATTAAATTTTAATATGCCGGTACTTTGAACACAGTCCCTGTAGAGAACGATAATCTTTTATATTACGCGACATAACCCGTGCGCTTACGGGCCCTGTCACCATTCACACTCGGAAAATCCTCATTCAAACTTGTCAATTATTCCTTTAAATTCCAATTCATCAACTATAATCACTCATCTCAAAACAATCCTCTATATTTTAACTCATTCATTCATAAATTTTCACCATCATCTAGTTCACGTCCAACCAAGGGACCATCAACCACTTATCATCAATATGATATAAATACATACATTTTTATAACATTCAACATAAGCCAAGCCATCATTCATCACTTCATCAAATTAATCATACAAGAAATTCATGGCAAGGCATTGCATGAGTTCAACATATACATAATTAACAATGAATTCACTCATGCAATTTGAAATGCAAACTCCCCTCCTACCTCGAGAAAAGAAATCGAAATTCCAACGCTCCGATTGCTTTGATCAATATGCATCATCGTCCGGAATACAATCCTATCCACAATTACACATACACATATAATTAATAAATCATCACAAAACATCACTTCTCCTAACTTATGATCAAGTCCTAGACTTGTCTATACCCCAAATTCATATGCCTATGTTAGGCTTCGGGAATTCCTTTCCCCAAAGCTAAGATTCTCCAAGTCTTAAGAGTTAAACAAATCCAACAACATCAACACTTAAGATTAATCCCTCAAATCAACATACCTATATACATGCATATATCTTCATTTGCAACTCATGACTTAGTTCACCATTTTATCACATCAATATTCAACTCCTATCCTTCAAATATTCATTTCTATGTATAACATCATTCCAAGGTACCAAAATCATCAAAATCATCAAGTGGGTCAAAATCCCCAAATTATTAATACTTAGGGTTCCCTTTCTAAACATTCAAGCCTAGGGTTTCTATTTTCACCCACATGCAAGGTTTCTAACATCACCATCTTCAACCCAATACCCCAAAATCATAATGAGATAAGGAAGGGGTGAAAGATCTTTACCTCAAATCCAAGCTCCACCAAAAACAAAATGAAAGTGAAGAAGAGAAAGGAGATGACCCCACAAGCTTCCAATGCTCCATAGACGCTATTCAAGCCTCACAAATCCGTGGAAACCATTTAATTTTTGAGTGGAGTGGCAAGGGAGAGGGGTGGCCACGGTTTGGGCAAGAGAAGAATGAAGGAGAAGAAGAAAATGATAAAGATAGAGTGGAGGAGAAAAGTGTACCGAGAATGAGGAAGAGAAGGGAAAAATTAGACCAAAATTGGACATTGTCCAATGGTTAAAAGGATGCCACATTTTGCTTTTACCAATGGGTAATAATTCCCCATTATCCAACCGGTAAAAGAACCAAGTGATAAGGAGAAAGAGGCCACGGTGATAATGGGAGGAGAAAAGGGATTTTTTTGGCTTTCTTTTAATTCCAATTGGTTCATATTTTCCCCGGTTATTATCATAGATCGAGTCCAATTAATTATTTCCTTGACACCAAAAATCATTTAAATATACCATCTTAACCACAATAATTTTCCGAATATTCTAGACCCGTCAAACATCTAATTAAATCAAGTGGGTCCCACATCACCAGTTAATTCATTCGGTTTCGGTAAATCTAAATTTACCGATAATTCACCTCTAATGTCTAACAACATCTCCTATAATTATTTGACCATAAACAATCAATTATCATCATCCAATAAATTTATTTTATTTAAAAAATTTGGGATGTTACAAAATTACTCGGTCTGGGATACATTGTGTGTTGTGTTCAATATTACTGACACAAGTGTCGGATAAACTCCCACTGACTCGCTGGGGAGGTGCCACCTGTCGACGCGCAAAAAAGCAGCCCTGTGTCGCCTAAAGAAAGCCCAACACAATAAAAGCTTTGTCGGTTATCTTGACACCCACACACGCTGATTGGCCAGGAGGGACGATGAGGCTGTGTCGTCTATTTTCCATCCGACATAGGTTTGACTAGTTCCCTTTATCCCCTCTCCCCTACCGTTCAACCCCACCTCACCCCACTCACCCCCATTTTTACCACTATAAATTTTTGCTTGTTGTGGTGAAGAGGCAGTTGCATTTTTTTAGTGGAGTTGCAGTTTTCAAGTTAGAAGAGTAGTCCCCTTGGAAGCCTGCATTATGTAAAAGGTACGTCGTCAAAATTATTTGTTTCCAATGCTTAGTTTCTTATTTTGTTTAAAATATTTAATAATGGTTATTATTAATGTAGGGTACAAGCAAAGATACCATGTTAGAATTATTCTTGGTAGGAATATATTGATTGTTTTGTATTTAGAAAAGTAATAATTATTTAATGTATATTTGTTAATTTATTTTCAAAAAAATCAATGTTGCAATATATAATATTATTTTTAGAATAAGAAAATTGGAAATTATATATTTATAAACAAATTTCAAATAAAAAACTAAAAAATAAATTGTTATAAATTATATATTTGTTAAGTTATTTTTAAAAAAAATCAATGACGAAATAATATATATAACTTTTTTCAGAATTAGAAAATTGAAAATTATATATTTAAAAGTAAATTTTGAAAATAAAATTTAAAAAAAAATTATGTTATAAATTATATATTTGTTAAGTTATTTTAAAAAAAATGAATGATGATATAATATATATATATATATATTAAGAATTAGAAATTTGAAAGCCTTATATATTTAAAAATAAATTTTGAAAAATAAAATTCAAAAATAAATTTTGTTATAAATTATATATTTGTTAAGTTATTTTTAAAAAAATCAATGATAATATAATATATATAACTATTTTCAGAATTAGAAAATTGAAAATTATATATTTAAAAATAAATTTCGAAAAATAAATTTCAAAAATAGATTATGTTATAAATTATATATTTGTTAAGTTATTTTAAAAAAAATCAATGATGAAATAATATATATAACTATTTTTAGAATTAGAAAATTGAAAATTATATATTTAAAATTAAATTTCAAAAAATAAAATTTAAAAATAAATTATGTTGTAAATTATATATTTGTTAAGTTATTTTTATGTTATAAATTCTATATTTATTAAGTTAAATTTAGGTGATTAATATATTTAGAATTACTAAATTTTAAAAAGGTATTGATGAGTTAGTTTTTTAGATGTTAGATGATATAATGGTTTTACTTTTTTAAATATTACTATTGAAATAATAATTTATGGTTAAATTTAATTTTTATGGAGTTTAATTTAAACAAAAGTAATAGTTATGTGGAAGTATATTTGTTAAGTTTTATTTAAAAAATCAATGATGAAATAATATATATAATATTTAAGGTATTTTTAATACATTTCTAATTGCGGTATGACTAAACAGAGGAAGATCAATCTTGGGCCGTTAAACCCACAACTATTAACATTATAAGAGAAGCATGTCTCCATGCATGTTTGGAATGGAAAACCAGACTGGGTACTAAGAATTAGAAAAGCACTCTGCCTTAGAAGTGATCAAATTCCAGAATAAATCATACCATATTTACGAAGAGCTGGTTTTTATCACTTTGCGAAGGTTGCACATTTGTCGATGTCTACAGAGTTTATCACTAAAATGGTTGAGAGATGGAGACCAGAGACACACACATTTCATCTTCCTGTTAGAGAGTGCACCATCACTATAACATCCTTAATTTTTAGAAATAATTTCCAATACATCAAGTAAATTTTTCACAAATAATTTAAATTTCCAAACAGGAATCGGATTCAGCATTAAAATACCGGTTATACATCAATCCGACCGACCCATTTAAAATACAAATAAATACAAATAAACTTTTCACAAATAATTCCAAGATTAAAATGAAATCTGAATTAAATAAGATTATTATCTCTTTACAAAAGCCGACCGGCCACTTTATAATACAAATAAGATACAACACTCGGTAACCATAAGAGTCGGCCAAGGCTTCTACCCAAATAACTATGTACACTATGTATTGTGCATACTAATACATAATGCTCCAGTCGGTCGAGTGACTTCAAGTGCCATCACTGTGTCTTCTATCCACTGTAAAAATGATAAGTAGGGGGTGAGCATAAACATATCAAATAATAGTTATTGAATTGGATTAAAAGTCCAATCCATAACTATGTAAATAACACAAACCGAGCTATATAACACAATATGAACAACATGTTATTCTCATTAACGTATGCTTTAGTGCATACTCATACTTAATCAAATGGATCCATTAAGTCTTTTAATTTTGTGTTGCAACACTGGCTCCCTGAGCCATAATTCAGCCCTCAGCTGATCCGGCCATTTTATAGGTACCAAACCGCTCTACGCCCATAATGTAACACTGTGTACCACTCCCAGAGTGATAGCGGTAACTCTACTCAGTGCTACGGGCCAAAACCCTGAGTCCCGCTCAAGAGGTTGCCTTGAGTCCCACCCAAGGTCTTTTATGAAAATCACATCATATTTCATTATTCAATCATCATACATGCATCTCATGTATATACATAAATATCATGAAAAATTCATGAATAACATTCATATACTCATCATCAATCTCATATCACTGTCGATATCAACATCAAAAATATGAATAGAATATATATGAAAACATAAAGTGTCATACAAACGGGGTCTCAATAACAATTATGCACATAACACATATACACAGTAAATAATACCCCTCATCCATTCATAAACTATCTATTTGAAATGTAACGCTCCCCCTACCTGGAATAAAGAGTTCTTGCAGCTCTTAAAGCTATATTCCAATTCACAGCTTGTAAATTACGACTGGAATTTCAGCTTCGTGCCAGTTCAGAGATTTCTTCGTAAAGAGAAGAAATGGAGTTTGATTTCTTCTTCGTTAATGGCCTTTAGCAAGAGTTTGAAGAGAAAGATTGTGGATGATGTTTTTCACTTTTCAAAGTCTTTAATTGATCTAACAGTAGTTGATATTTATATTGTTCATGCAAAAGAGACGTGAACAATAAAAAGATATCTGCTGTACATTTTCTTCAGATGATGAATAAGGAATAAGCATTTAATGAAAAGGAACAACACATCATAAAGGGCCCCATTTCAGAAAATATCAGAAGAAGAATCTGCTGGAAGCTAGCAGAACAGAGTGACATGGAAAGTATTCATAATTAAAATAATTAATAATTCTGACTCGGTTTCGTTTTGGGCACAGCCTTTCTGAGTAAGTTCCTGTCCGCTCAGACTTCTTTTATTCGGAAGGAATTCACTCGGAAGAGTTTCATCCCATGAAACACTCAGCTTCCTTCCTCGGAAATATCCTCACGGTAATATCTCATTCAAACATACTTGGGTATATTTATGTCTGAGTCAATCTTTTGCTTACATCACTCAGAAATCTTCCATCTAAAAATCACTCGAAATTTGAAGTCAACTCTCTCTCTCTCGGAAGTCTTTCCATTCGAAGAATCACTCGGGGTCAAGGACAATTCCAAAGATAAACCCGAGCACAAGCTTTTGGTCATTATTAAATATCGACCTGAGCATAAATTTAACGAAGTTCACCACTCGGTAACTCACCACTCGGTAACTCACCACTCGGATATTTACTTTCCTCGGGAATTGTTCACTCGAAACTATCCATTGGAAACATACTCACTCGGAACCGTTTCACTCGGATTTTCCTTATTCGAAAGTGTCTCATTCGGACACTATTTTCTTAACTTAGAAATAATTCGCTTAATGATGTTTTACTCGGAAACATCTTAACTTCTTTTGGAAATGGCTTCCTCGGTCTTACTTCACCCGGTATCATACCATATTCACTCAGAATATCATATTTCAAACAGCATTCACTCGGAATTTCATTCATAATTTCTGTATTTGCATGTGATAACAGGTTTTGATAATGACAAAGGAAACAAGCAATGCGAAGTCTTCGAAGAATCAAAAACAATTAGAGGTATCATATAAAAGAAGAAAACGGTTTCATAAAGGTTCAAGAAATCAAGAAACCAATGAACCAAGACATAGGAAAGCAACCATGCATCACTAGATTCAAATGGATGACCAACAGGCATGAAAAATATCAAAATGCAAAGCCTGAATCGATTCAAGCACGAGTGAATCGATTCACAGCTCTGGAAGTCACAAAAATAGGAAACAGAATGGGTCGAATCGATTCACCATGACCCTGAATCGATTCGAACACCTGGGAGTCACTTTAATTGAAGACAGAATGTCTTGAATCGATTCAAAGAAGCCTCGAATCGATTCACACGTATCAGAAACTCCAAACTGCAGAAACAGAATGACTCGAATCGATTCAGACAATGCTCGAATCAATTCACACGAATCTGAAACTTAAATCTGCACACATCAGAATGCTTCGAATCGATTCAAGGCACTACGAATCGATTCGAGAAGTGGAAAACACCACTAAAAAGACAGATTCAAGTGGGAAACATGGACCCAATGTTATAATACGCAGAGATAAGCTGGAGCCATCATCTTGCAACGACTAGGAACCCTCAATACTGCACAAATGAGCCTATATAATGAAGAGGAACCCAAGCACAAAAGGAAAACCAAGAATCTACAATCCTTTGCTTTCTCTTGTGCTTTGTAAGCCCTATTTTCTTGTATCATTTCATTTGTATATCCTCTCATCTTGAGAGATTAGAAAGTGTGTGAGCTATCATTGTCCATCCACTCTATTAAGAGAGTTATTCACTTGTAAACACTTCACAAACATCAAAGGGATTCACTCTAGGTTGAGTGGTTGTTCACTCTAGGTTGAGTGGTCACAAAGGTTGAGGTTCAACCTTTGGGTATTGAGAGATTGTGAGATTGGGTAAGTTGCCCTTTGCTTGTGAGGATTGAGTTCTTGAGTGTGGGACACTAGGAAGCTGCAATCGCTCAAAGCTTGTATCTCAAATCTTCAATAGTGAAATCCTCTAAGTGGGTTGCTTAGAGGCGAGACGTACACCGGATTGGGTGGAACTCGTTATATCGGTTTGCAAGCTTCTCTTCCTTACTCCTTACTTTTATATACTGCTTGCTAATTTTTTGTTGTTGATTGTTTGTGAAGAGCACACTTGAACTTGCTTAATTTGTTACTCTTCAAATACTGCCCACCAGGTGTTTGGGAAATTGCTTCAGCAATACTTCTCATTATTGTGCTTTGCATATTATCCTCTTCTTAATTTCACTTGCATATTCTCATTAACTTGGTTATAAAAATCAATTTCAAAAGCATTCCAACCAAAAGTCTTAAAACTCAATTCACCCCCCCTCTTTAGTATTGAGGCCACTTGAACAACAAGTGGTATCAGAGCTTGACTCTTGGTAGATCAAGCTTAACAGCTTCAAGAGACTAAATGGCCTCAAGTTCTCAAAATGTTTTTCCCGAGGGTGGTGCGATAAACAGACCTCCCGCTTTCAATGGGGAAGGGTATGCCTTTTGGAAAGAGAGAATGAAAATCTTCATTCAATCAATTGACTTGAAAATTTGGAATGCCATTAAAAATGGTCCTTATATACCAATGCATACAGTAGATAGTAAAAATGTCGAAAAACCTATAGATGAATGGACAAGCGAGGAAGAAAAGAAAGTCCAATATGGCTACAAGGCCAAAAATCTAATTACTATGGCTTTAGGTCAAGATGAATTTTTTAGAATAATGACTTGCCAAACTGCTAAAGAGATGTGGGATACTCTACAAGTAACTCACGAAGGTACTAATGATGTAAAGGACTCTAAGATTAGTACACTAACTAGTCAATATGAGTGCTTTAGATTAAACTCTCATGAATCAATTATTGATATGCAAAAAAGGTTCACTCTCATCATTAATCAACTCATTACACTTGGAAAGACTTACACTAACAAAGAGCTCATTCATAAAGTGTTGAAAAGTCTTAACAGAGAATGGCAACGGCTAGTTACCGCCATCAAACAATCTCCTAGCATAAACGAAATGTCTCTTGCCACACTATTTGGTAAGTTGCAGGAACAGGAACAAGAGCTGAAAGAATTAAAGATGGCGGAAGAGGAAGAAAAATCTTCCAAGAAAAAGGGTCTCGCTCTCAAGGCTACTTCCACGAATGAAGAAGAATCCGGAAGTGAACTTGATGAAGAAGAAGAGTTTGGACTATTTATGAAACGCTTCGGGAAATTCATGAAAGGCAAACGCTTCCAAAGAAGCTTCAAAAACCCAAGTAAGAAACCTATCACTAAAGAAAATGCTTCCTCACCCAATTGTTTTGAATGTGGCAAGGAAGGGCACTTCAAGGCCGATTGTCCAAATCTTAAAAAAAAGGGCAAGGACAAACAAAGAAGAAGAAGAGCCTATATTGCTTGGGATGAAAATGAGATAAGCAGCTCGGATGACTTAGAAAATGAAGAAGCAAACCTTTGCTTCATGGCCAATCACCAAGAAGAAGATGATGAGGTAAACTTCCATGACTTAGATAAGGATGAATTACTTGATGCTCTAGAGGAATTGTATGATAAATTTACAAAAGTCTCCAATAGACTTAAGGTATCTAGAAAAACTAGTGACACTCTAGAGATGCACCTTATGGAGATTTGCAAAGAGAATGAATGCTTAAAAGAAGAATTGAAAAACGCTCAAACATGTTCCATAAGTAAACCATGTGATTTTGCAAAGAGGTGCATTGTGTTAGAAACCAAGGTTGAAGACCTAAATAGGACACTAGAGAAGTTCACTAATGGAAGAGATAATTTGAATATCCTACTTGGGCAACAAAAATGCATGTTTAGTAAAACCGGTTTAGGATATGACCAAGAACATAGTAATCATAAAATGGAAAAACACTATAAAAATTTCTTTGCACCACCAAGCAAATCCTCCTCACCTTTTATGAAATGCAATCATTATGGTTCCAAAGGACATAGTGCTTATAAGTGTAGTGTTAGGAAACTAAGACCAAAGGTCTTAAGAAAGGTATGGGTTCCCAAAGGAACATCCCCACAAGCTAACCTAAAAGGACCCAATATAAAATGGGTACCTAGTTCTCTAAACTGATCTTGTTTTGTAGGTATGCTTCAAGGCAAGCAACACCCATTGGTACTTGGATAGCGGGTGTTCAAAGCATATGACCGGAGACATAAGTAAATTTACATCATTCACTCCCAAAAGGAAAGGAAGTGTCACCTACGGAGACAACACTAAAGGAAGAATCCTAGGCATTGGAAATATTGGTAAGAATTCTTCCACCTCCATAAGTGACGTATTGTATGTTGAAGGCCTCAAACATAATCTACTTAGCATAAGTCAATTATGTGACAAAGGATATAGAGTTTTATTTGAATCCAATTGTTGTATAATTGAGAATAAGCTAAACAAAGAGGTCAAATTTGTTGGAAAAAGAATTGATAACATTTACATGATTGATGTGGATAGTTTGTCTACAAATGATGAACAATGCTTCATTTCTAAAGAGGATGAAACTTGGCTATGGCATAGAAGAATAGCTCATATACATGTAGACCACTTGAATAAACTAGTTTCTAAAGATTTAGTAATTGGTCTACCAAAGCTTAAATTTGAAAATAGATTTTGTGATGCATGTCAAAAGGGAAAACAAGTAAAGGCATCTTTTCAATCCAAAAACATTGTTTCTACTCAAAGGCCTTTACAACTTTTACACATGGATTTATTTGGACCATCCAAAATCAAAAGCTTTGGAGGAAATTACTATGGTCTAGTTATAGTAGATGACTATTCTAGATATACATGGACATTGTTTCTTGCTCATAAAAATGAAGCATATCATGCATTCAAGAAACTTGCAAAGATTATCCAAAATGAGCAAAACTCAAAAATTGTATCCATTAGAACCGATCATGGGGGAGAGTTTAAAAATCAATCTTTCGAAAAGTTTTGCGAAAAACATGGTATCAATCACAATTTTTCAGCTCCTAGAACTCCACAACAAAATGGAGTGGTTGAAAGGAAAAATAGATCTTTAGTGGAGCTTGCTAGAACCATGCTAAATGAAAACAATATTGCAAAACATTTTTGGGCCGATACGGTAAACACCGCGTGTTATGTAATGAACAGATGTTTGATAAGGCCTATTTTAAAGAAAACCCCCTATGAGCTTTACAAGGGTAGAAAACCCAACATTGCATACTTTCATATTTTTGGATGTAAGTGTTTTGTGCTCAACAATGGAAAGGATAATCTAGGAAAGTTTGATGCAAAATCTGATGAGGCAATATTCCTAGGATATTCACAATCAAGTAAATCTTATAGAATTTTCAACAAACAAACAAATACTATTGAAGAATCTATACACGTTAAATTTGATGAAAATAGCCATAACCCTCCGAGAAAGGAAGATGTTGATGATCTTGTAGGTACTTTCCAAGAAATGAACTTGGAAGACAAAGAAGAAGTCAACAATGATGGAGGTGCAACACAAATTGAGAGACAACAAAATTGGGTAACCTTGAAGGATCATCCCTTGGACAAAATCATTGGAGAAATAACCAAAGGGATTATGCAGAATGAGTTTGAAATGTCCTTGATGGGAGAACTCACCTTCTTCCTTGGATTGCAAATAAAACAAGCAAATGATGGAACGTTCATTAGCCAAACCAAGTATTGTAAGGAACTACTTAAGAGGTTTGAAATGGACAAGGCAAACGAAATAGCTACACCCATGAGCACATCTTGCTATTTAGACAAAGATGAAAAGGGTAAGGACATTGAAATCACCAAATATCGAGGTATGATTGGATCCTTACTGTATTTGACTGCTAGTAGGCCCGATATTATGTTTGCAGTATGCATGTGTGCTAGATATCAAGCATGTCCTAAAGAATCACACTTAACTGCCGTAAAAAGAATTTTGAAATATCTCGTGGGTACTCAAAATGTTGGTTTGTGGTATCCCAAAGGCGTTGAATGTAATCTTTTAGGATATTCCGACTCTGACTTTGTTGGCTGTAAACTTGATAGAAAAAGTACTAGTGGCACATGTCATTTACTTGGTAGCTCCCTTGTTTCTTGGCATAGCAAGAAACAAGCAAGTGTTGCATTATCGACGGCTGAAGCAGAGTATGTAGCCGCCGGTAGTTGTTGTGCTCAAATTCTTTGGATGAGACAACAACTTCTTGATTTTGGCATTGTTTTGAACAAAGTACCCATCAAATGTGATAATACTAGTGCCATTAATATCTCGAAAAATCCGGTAATGCACTCTAGAACCAAGCACATTGAGATTAGACACCACTTTATTAGAGACCATGTGTTAAAAGGGGATTGTGTACTTGAACATGTTGAGACTTCTAGGCAACTAGCAGATATTTTCATAAAACCCTTGGCTAGAGAGCAATTTATTCACATTAGAAGAGAATTAGGCATTCTTGATATGACAAACTGTGTTTGAATGATCTCTTAATCTTGTGTATTGATTGCTTGATAACTTTTATTAAGGAAAAAGAACCCCATGGAAATGTAGATTTGATGATCCTATATGAAATTCCTCATGCCTTGAATAAATTGGAATGGATAGAAATGAAATTTGGAGTGAAACAGCCCTTCGAATCGATTCAGCATCCCCTCGAATCGATTCAAAGACCTGATGGCTCAAAATTCCTCAAAACAGCAACGTTCGAATCGATTCACACTCCCCTTGAATCGATTCAAACACCTGTTGGTTCATATTCCTTCAAACAGAGAGGTTCGAATCGATTCAGCTCATACTCGAATCGATTCACGCACCTGACTCTCCCATTTCTCCTAAGTCAGTAACACTCGAATCGATTCACCCATCCCTCGAATCGATTCACGCGACAATTTTTGCATAATAACGATGATTCAAGCCACTTAATCACGCATTCCCTCATTTCACTCTCCCACTATCTCCCACTCTCTCTTCTCAAACCTCTCAACTCCCTCTCTAAACCTTCCATTCAACTCCTCCATCTTCAATGGGTTCCTCCTCCCAAACTCGCAAGAAGCAACGTGCAAACATTGCTGCAGCCTCCATGCCTCAACATTCTGATTTATCGAGATTCTTTACCACCCACAAGGAACTAGAAAGGTACCAATCCTCCTTTTCTGAGAAAAATATCATTTCCCCTCATTGGATTAATCTTCTATTTTTTGAGACTTCTGGACTTCCTCTACTCACTACTTTGCATCAACAAGAGCTTGTTGGTTTCATGGCTCTTGAGGAAGTAGCAATATACCCCGAATTGATTCGTGTATTTTACTCCACTCTACGCCTTCAAGATGCTCGCTACATTGCCAAAGTGAAAGGTAAAACTATCATTCTTGATAATGAAGTTATGAATCAAGTTGGCTTACTCCCTCTTAGCAATGCTTCCTTCCATGGCAAAGAACCTCCTCTTGCATGGAATTATAATCCATTGGAGGCAAGATCCTTCTTTAATCTTGCAGGTCCCTCTAGCACGGTTGGCACTTTAAGTCTTCATCACCGCCTCCTACATTTTGTCCTTGTCAAAATTCTCCTCCCTTCCGGTGGAAATTATGCAAGGCTCAATGAGGCCCAAATCTTGCTGCTCTGGGCAATTGTCAATGAAAAGGACATCAATTGGATTGACTTGATCAGGCATCATATGATTGAAGCCCAAAACCTCGCTCATCTTCCATATGCTATATTCATTACCAAATTGCTCCACCACTTCAAAGTGGATTTGAAAAATGAAATCAAAGAAATGGTTGGTCCCAAAGCACCTATTGGCAAATCTCATCTCACCAAGATGAATATTGTTGAGTACCATGGCAGGTGGCAATTTCTTAGACGTCCCTGTCACGAAGTTGAAGATGACGCCCCTCCTCCTCCTCCACCCGCTCCTACTGATGATCTGTTCACCAGACTCACTGCCCACCTGGACCAGCGCCTCAACTCTATGGAAGCCAACATCAATGCCCGACTGGACAAAATTGAAGCAAATATGGAAGAGCGGTACACCGAGCTAGCCACCCAGATTTCCAGCATCCACTTCCCACAGCCTTGATTGATTTCTATTTTCTTTGTTTAAATTTCACGTTAAGACTTGGTTGTTTTTCTGCCATTTTACTCTGGTTTATGACTATTTTGGTTAATTATTTGCACTATTAGCTCGCCTTTGATGATTAAGTTTCAACTGCGTTGCCTACGATTATTACTCGATTTACTGCATATTCTCAACTGTTTGTTTTTGATAATGACAAAGGGGGAGAGATATAAAATACATGTGAGATAAATGTGTATGTATGTATGTATTTTTTCAACGCTTGAAAAATTTAATGGTTTTATTGAAAAACAAAGGGGGAGACATATTTCCTTAAAAGAAATAATTGTTTAAACAAACAGAGACATTATTTTTCATAACTTGTTATTGGTTATTAAACACCCCAAGAGATGGCCATTGGTTGTCATCATCAAAAAGGGGGAGAATGTATTTGCATGTGATAACAGGTTTTGATAATGACAAAGGAAACAAGCAATGCGAAGTCTTCGAAGAATCAAAAATAATTAGAGGTATCATATAAAAGAAGAAAACGGTTTCACAAAGGTTCAAGAAATCAAGAAACCAATGAACCAAGACATAGGAAAGAAACCATGCATCACTAGATTCAAATGGATGACCAACAGGCATGAAAAATATCAAAATGCAAAGCCTGAATCGATTCAAGCACGAGTGAATCGATTCACAGCTCTGGAAGTCACAAAAATAGGAAATAGAATGGGTCGAATCGATTCACCATGACCCTGAATCGATTCGAACACCTGGGAGTCACTTTAATTGAAGACAGAATGTCTTGAATCGATTCAAAGAAGCCTCGAATTGATTCACACGTATCAGAAACTCCAAACTGCAGAAACAGAATGACTCGAATCGATTCAGACAATGCTCGAATCGATTCACACGAATCTAAAACTTAAATCTGCACACATCAGAATGCTTTGAATCGATTCAAGGCACTACGAATCGATTCGAGAAGTGGAAAACACCACTAAAAAGACAGATTCAAGTGGGAAACATGGACCCAATCTTATAATACGCAGAGACAAGCTGGAGCCATCATCTTGCAACGGCTAGGAACCCTCAATACTGCACAAATGAGCCTATATAATGAAGAGGAACCCAAGCACAAAAGGAAAACCAAGAAGCTACAATCCTTTGCTTTCTCTTGTGCTTTGTAAGCCCTATTTTCTTGTATCATTTCATTTGTATATCCTCTCATCTTGAGAGATTAGAAAGTGTGTGAGCTATCATTGTCCATCCACTCTATTAAGAGAGTTATTCACTTGTAAACACTTCACAAACATCAAAGGGATTCACTCTAGGTTGAGTGGTTGTTCACTCTAGGTTGAGTGGTCACAAAGGTTGAGGTTCAACCTTTGGGTATTGAGAGATTGTGAGATTGGGTAGGTTACCCTTTGCTTGTGAGGATTGAGTTCTTGAGTGTGGGACACTAGGAAGCTGCAATCGCTCAAAGCTTGTATCTCAAATCTTCAATAGTGAAATCCTCTAAGTGGGTTGCTTAGAGGCGAGACGTACACCGGATTGGGTGGAACTCGTTATATCGGTTTGCAAGCTTCTCTTCCTTACTCCTTACTTTTATATACTGCTTGCTAATTGATTGTTGTTGATTGTTTGTGAAGAGCACACTTGAACTTGCTTAATTTGTTACTCTTCAAATACTGCCCACCAGGTGTTTGGGAAATTGCTTCAACAATACTTCTCATTATTGTGCTTTGCATATTATCCTCTTCTTAATTTCACTTACATATTCTCATTAACTTGGTTATAAAAATCAATTTCAAAAGCATTCCAACCAAAAGTCTTAAAACTCAATTCACCCCCCCTCTTGAGTATTGAGGCCACTTGAACAACAATTTCTCCATTAATCCTTAATGAATGAATTTTCTAAAAATTACAAAATTTAGGATGTTACAATCACATTGTAGGATATTACTATTTTGTTGGGACTCAATATTGATGGAATCGTAGTTGCGGCGATAACCGGTTCACGTGACTGACAACAGTATGTGGAAGCACAACTAAGGTGATGACCCCGTCGCAACGTACTACATGGTCAAAGTCTTAAGATGTTCTGGCTGCAAGAAAATTTCGGTGACATTGTAGAGCATCTACAAGTTGAGGTGGCCATAGAAAGATTCGCTCGTGCCTATATTTTACGATTGCTTGGTGGGTGTATTTTGTCTGACCAGTCATCTAGCAGGGTCCCTTTTAGGTACCTTCAAATGCTAGAGAATTTTGATCTTTGTGGTGGTTATGCATAGGGAGCATCTGCCCTAGGATACCTTTACCAACAACTATATACCGCCATAGATTATGCTCAGAAGGATATGTGCGGGTTGACACTGTTGGTTCAGGTGTGGGGTTGGGAGTGTATGCGACACCTTGCCTCAACAGAACCTACTGTAAGGGATGCTGACAGCCCTTACAGGGGAAGATGGATACACTCGGGGTGTTACAGGACACAATTGGACTGGTTGAATAAGGATTAGGTATAATAACATTGATTCATAATATTTATATTACGTTTCTAGTTATAATTAATGGATGCATGTTTGATGAGTTAATTGTTTATTGTCTTGTAGTTTATATGGAAGCCATATGCTGGGACGAGGACTAATAGACTTCTAGAAATTTGTCTGCGTGGACAGGGGGCATGGATATCGGTTGTTTCGCATATGCTGGGATGAGGACTAATGGACTTCTAGAAATTTGTCTGCGTGGACAGGGGGCATGGCGATCGGTTGTTTCGTTGCCGTGTTTCCTGATTGCAGAGTGGCATCAACCTGACAGGGTTATGTGGCAATTTGGGATAGAGCAACACATCCTCATCGCACCATCTAAGCCCGAAGACTTGCACGGTATCACTTTGAAGGGAAAATCAGATGAAAATTGGCCGACAGTAATGGAACCTCTGTTATATTTGTGGAATATGATGTATACAGTACTTGTGATATGCAACAGGTGGAGTCCATGCCACTCTTGAACCCCGGATTACACTAAGAATGCTCCTATAACGGTATGAAATTATACAAATTCCATTTTTTTACGTCAAATATAACCGCAAGTTCAAAAGAAACTAACTCCAATCCTCCAAAGTTTCACCAGCCACAATTGCAAATGCTAATGGTAACACCGTACTATTTCCGTCTTGGGTTGTCGTCACCAATAAAGTCCCCTTGTATTTTCCATACAGGTGAGTTCCATCTACTTGAATGATGGGCTTACAAAAGTTAAAGGCATTATAACAGGCCTTGAATGTCCAAAACACACGATGAAATTTATGGTGTCATTGATGAACTTGGTCTCCAACGACAATGCGACTAGTTTGTATCATACTTACAGATCCTACAACAACTTTGTTTCATATGATTTAACCACCGGGGCAGGGAGGCATACGACTCTTCCCAATCTTCCCACACCTTTGCTATTGCCTTTTGCTTAGCCCTCCACGCTTTTTGGTACGAAACAGTGAATCTATATTCTTATTTTACTCTCTCTTGAATTAAGGATATAGGCACCGACGGCTCCTTCTTTATCATGCTTGCCAAAAATATTAATATATTCAAAATATTGAAAAATATTCATTTGCAAAGTCACATAAGTTTACCTAAAATCACAGAGCAAATTAAGTCCGCATCCAGTTTCTTATGATCTTATGATAAGAAACTATTAACATAATTCTGTGAGCCCTCATACTGTGATATAAGCCATTTGTGTGCTCTTTTAGACAAAATTGCACGCATCCTCCAACTACACACACTGATTTGATTAGGACATTTCACTACAAATTTAGTAGGCTTTGACTCCATAACAATATAACTTTGATGCAACTTCATGCACCATTTTTAAACACATTTTGCACATCACCTTTGCTCTCAAACTTTAACCCAACGTATAGCTCATCCCCAACACTCCAGTTATCATCATCAAATTCAATTTCCTGATCTAGATGCTCCATATTTATATTTTGAAAGTGGAATGCTTCGTTCCAAAATGGAACCACACCAGTACCTACGTAAATCCTAACTATTTTAACTCATAATCCTTTAAAGTAACTTCTCAATAACATATTTCAACTTCACGTTTTGTGTTCTTTGAGTCAAAATCAACATTGAATTATAGCCAACTATTTTTCTAACTACAAACGTAAGAAATATTATGACAAAAAATCAATAATTTCAACATACGAAATCAAAATAATTAAATCATAAATATATAAAGGAATATTAACAATTAAAGAGATGTATTTTTTTCACGCCCATTTTATTTAAATTATTAAATCCTATTAATTATTAACAAATATATATTTATTTTCTATATATATCTACATATAATACAATTATTCTTGCAATTATTCATTAATTATTTACAATATAAATCAATTAGGATTGATATATATATATATATATATATATATATAAGTAAAAACTAATTAGGCTAAAGTAAGAATTACCACCGTGAAAATGTTGTTGAATAGGTTGAACATGGATTGGATTCGATGCACCAGAATTAGAGGTTGCCTCTAATCCACCAATGTCGTCATCATCGTTATCGGAATCTACCATCAACATCATATCATCCGAACAAGAGTCACTTAGCACCTCTTCTGATGGTATGCTATAGTTTGAATCATCATCAAACAAAAAACTCATTTTAATAATAAGTAAAGATTTTTTAAATTTTTTTGTCAAAAAATTTAAACACACACAAAGAGAAAAAAACACTTGAATGGTAAACAAATACACACACAATAATGAGACCACTAAGAAATATTTATAAGCATCTTGAATGACACGGGAAAACTTGAACCTTGCATGTGTCGTTTAAACAATGACCGACACAGTACTTGTGTCGTAGGCAATTCTGGCGACACAACCTGTGTTGTGGTTTATGCTGCCGATAGAGACACGTGTCAGGCTAGGAGGAAGTCGCCAATACTTTTAGCATTCCTTGTGTCGTCTAAACTACATACGACACATAAAAAACAACCTCAGACACGTAAATCACTCAAAAAGAACCCCGAATTTGTAAATATTTTGTCCTAACAACCCTAGATATGACTTTTTTCCTAGTTTATAATTTTTTTTCAAGTGTCACTTTTCAAGTTTATAAAATTTTTAAATGTTATTTTTCCGATATCGAAATTTAAGTTTATTAAGTTTTTTAATACAATTTTTTAGAATTTAGAAATGCATTAATAATATGTTTTTGTTTTTTAAATCATTAAATTGACAATTATTTCTAAAACTATCCTACTCATTTGATGGAGAGTCACAAAAGGGCCAAAAGCCCCGACTTTTAGCAATTTTAGATATTAAAATTTGTTGTTCATAATTTTCGCAACGTAATTAAAAGACACATGTAATTTTAGGAACTATAATGATAACTTTTTTTTCTTCTTTTCATAATATTAGAGATTAAAATGTTAAAATACTGAAAAAATAATAAAATAACTTATATGTTATTTTTTAGATATCAAAATTTAAGTTTATAAAATTTTTAGGGTTTTTAGTTCCTTAAAAAGGTAATAAAATAGTTTATTGCTCTAACATGAAAATTCTCCAAAAGGTGTGATTTTTGTCGGGTTCATTTACGTGCATCGGTGTGATTCTAATTACTCAGCAAACATCATCCAATCTTTTTCAGTGCTGCTCTTGCGTTTGGCTATATCTCTCCCTCCCATATTCACTGAGTCTGGACTCACTTCGATCGTTATCACTCACAATTACAAAATCTTGTTTGTTTAACTTATTGATCAAATTTGTCATTCACGTGAATTATATAATATTTTATGTGAATATAATTCTATCATGATGAAAACTAATAAAATATCTAAAATTCATTAAAAAAGAAAACGAGTCTTACTTTTTCATATTTATTTTATATAGACACAACAAAATTTGACCTTAATTTAATTATCTATTAATTATGGGCTTTACTTACACCATTAATATATGACAATAAATTAAACATTAATGACGGTAAATAAGGATTTTTTCTAAACGAAAACATACCATTCTTTACGTCACATTCTTTACGTTATTTCAATCCTTTTCTCAGTTTCTGAAAGTTTGCACAGAGAGAATATTGCAGCCTGGTTAATAGTTTATAAATGTAGTTGGAATAGAATACAATATTAGACCATAATATTCAATGCTTTAAAATATCTCTTGTCTCTCATTTTTCAAACTTGAAACTTACTCTTAAATCAGTCTGTGTATGTTTCACAACGTTAGAGGAAAAGCTCCATTGAAAGTTCAGAAGCTAATTAAAACTAAAAATTTATTAAAAGCTCAAAAATATAAAATTGAAATTAATTTGCTAAAATTAGTTGTTGCAGTAATTGTTAAATATAAAATTACATAAGGTTAATTATTCAAGCCAATATAATAAAACTTGAAAGTTGAATTCAGAATTGCAAGCTGAAAGGGAAAGGATTGAGTACCCTGGAGAATTGGATGGTAGTACATCAAAAGACTTCCCCTACTAATCCCCAACCTTCTTCTCATCACAAAGTATGATATAAAATATAATCTATACCATAGACTCTTAGCTAGTTATTTTATTTTATTTTAAAATAATCTATGAAATATTATATGAAATCAACATAAAAAAATAACAGTGTGTCACTGAATATTATAATAAATCTTGCCCTCTTATAAAACACACTAAAAAAATATTGATTCTCAAACTTGAAAAAACACATATTTATTTATTATATTAAGTTGTTATTACAAATATTAAAGTTAAGAACATCTATCCATATAATGAAATAATGTTACATAGATTTTGTCAAATACCATATATAATATTTTTTTAATAAAATAGATAAGAATTATTATATATGATATTCAGGTTAATAATTCAAAATATGTGAATTATTTATATGTTTAAGTTCGATTGAAACTCAAAATTTTGAATTAAAAAAAGATAATTATCTCGAATATTTATCTGGTTCAAATATTATGAATTATTGATTTGCCACGAATATTTTGTATGATGGTCTTGTAATCTTTATTTAACAAAACCTATAATAAACTAAAATTATTGAGAGGAGTCAAGTCACGTATGTACAGCATATGCAAATGACTTTTCTCAGCGGTGCAGCTCACACAGTGGCGGTTGAAGGCTGGAGTTTGGTAACAGAAATTTTCAATGTATGTAGCATTGTAGGTGGACCTTGCGTGTGAGCCCCTATGCTACGTGTTGAATATGAATATGAATTTGGAGTTGGGTGAACTCTAGCTACACGTAGTATTTGACAAAAAATTAGAGGAGCTTGGTGTGTTAACACAATATTATCATATCAGTTCATCGTTTTATGTTTAGACGAAAGATTCGAAGCGCACACGACACAAGTTCAGAATGCTTCACACACGCCTTAAGATGATTGAGTGGTTTTTTTCATTTAATTAATTATTTTTTCTTTTATGATAGGACGTACGTGATCGATGGATCAATGTACGGAAAGTTAATGAGTTCTGCAGCGGGGACCTTCAGCTCAGCACGTGGAAAATGCAGAAGATTTTTCCCATACCTCGGCAATAATGCATCCTTGATTTGAAATCCCTGTAAGGACAATACGTGAATTCTCAACTTTGCGTATGGACCTCACGATTTGGATATCTATTTGGACTTTTGGTGGCAAACAAATCAAATACGAAATGAAATTGAATTATCATGGCAAGTGAACTACGACAATATAGCACTCACGTTTGGTGTTAATTCAACCAACAATATCACCTACGAATTTGAATCACCATTTGCTAAATTAATGTCAACAATATTTCCCTTCTCTCGTGTAGTGTACTGGAAATTAATTATATAGGTTTAAGAGAGATCATCTACCACACGGAAACGGTAAGTTCTTCATGTGGTTTCATTATAAAAGTGACACAATATGATAAGAAAAATAAGTAGCTATACAACATGGCAAGTATTTCTCCTTTGTCGACTCTCACTATCTCCTCCCCTTCTTCCCTCTGTCCACTCTCAAAACACCAATCCTCTAAACATTTAAAACCAAAACGCCACCATCGCATTATTCCTAGGGTGGCATGTCGTGGAAACCAAAACAACTCATCCTCCGAAGAACAACCACCAGATATTGTAGCACAAAGAAGAAACCTTCTACTTGGTCTAGGAGGACTTTGTGGTGCTGCTACCCTTAACAACAACAACCCTTTTGCCTTTGCAGCTCCTCTGTCTCCACCGGATCTAACCCAATGCGGCCCACCGGACCTTCCGGAAGGTGTAAACGCCGTCAATTGTTGTCCACCACCTTCGGAAAAAATCATAGATTTCAAGTTCCCTTCTACAAATCAACCCTTGCGAGTAAGACCAGCAGCACATTTGGTCAATGGTGACGCTTTAGCTAAGTACGAGAAAGCCATGAGCATCATGAAGAGTCTCCCACCAGATGACCCACGAAGTTTCACTCAACAAGCCAACATCCATTGTGCTTATTGTGATGGTGCCTATAGCCAAGTTGGGTTCCCTGACCTTGAATTCCAAGTCCACGCCTGTTGGCTTTTCTTTCCCTTCCATAGATGGTACCTTTACTTCTATGAGAGAATCTTGGGTAGCTTGATCAATGACCCTACCTTTGCCTTACCATTTTGGAACTGGGATGCTTCTGATGGCATGACACTTCCTCCCATTTATGCAAATACAGCATCACCCCTTTATGACCCTCTTCGTAATGTAGATCATCAACCACCAACACTCATAGATCTTGACTATGGTCGTACTTTTGAGAACGACGGAGATGTCTCTAACAATCTCACCATAATGTATAGGCAAGTTGTGTCTAATGGGAAGACACCAACGTTGTTCCTTGGAAACGCATATCGTGCTGGTGACGACTCTGCCCCTGGTGCGGGGTCTGTAGAGAATGTTCCACATGGTCCTGTTCATATATGGACAGGTGACCCGAGACAGCCTAACTTTGAGAACATGGGAACTTTCTATGCAGCTGCAAGAGACCCTATTTTTTTTGCTCACCATTCCAATATTGATAGGATGTGGTCTATATGGAAAACACTTGGAGGGAAAAGAAAGGATTTTACTGACCCGGATTGGTTGAATTCCGGGTTACTCTTCTACGATGAGAACAAAAACCTCGTTCGTGTGAAAGTTAAGGATTCTCTGGACACAAAAAAGCTAGGGTATGTTTACCAAAACGTTGACATACCATGGTTAAAGTCTAAACCCAAACCACGTAGGAAAAGGGCTCAAAAGGTAGCAGCACTAGCACAGGCACAACGTTTTGGTGTAGCACAAGCTGCACAGACTTCATCAAGGAGTGTTCAGTTCCCATTCGTTTTGGATTCGGTTGTGAGTACTACGGTGAAAAGGCCTAAGAAGTCGAGGAGCAAGAAGGAGAAAGAGGAGGAAGAGGAAGTCTTGGTGATTGACGGGATTGAGTTGGACAGGAGCAAAGCTGTGAAGTTTGATGTGTGTGTTAATGATGAAGATGGTGAGTCGGTTGGGCCTGGTAATACAGAGTTTGCAGGGAGCTTTGTAAATGTGTCTCATTTGCATAAACACAAAAGCAGGGAGACGAAGACTTGTTTGAGGTTGGGGTTGACGGATTTGTTAGAAGAATTGGGTGCTGATGAAGATGATAGCATTACCGTCACATTGATTCCAAGGTATGGGAAGGGGCTTGTCAAAATCGGCGGTATCAAGATAGAGTTGCGTTCAGATTGAAATTGTATTTCTTTCCACCACTTGTGTACGTGTGCATGTGACATGAGACTTATTAAGGATTCCATCAGTCTCTCTGCTTTTTCTTTGAAAAATAAGACCTAATTGTATCTTGCTTACTTGGAGATTCCCTTTTCAAGCCACTTCAAATGTCATTGGTAGTAATATATTAATTATTGTCTCATATGCATGGAGGAATCAGTGTTGTTTTAAGTATTTTTAGTTAAGAAATCATTATCCGTGTAGATATTTAAATATACTTTTATGTTATTATTTTATTAATAATAAATAGTGTTTTATCTTATTAAGTTTTATTTATTAGTTAAAATAAGATATAAGAGTAAGATATATTAATTATAAGATACACATAAAAAAAGATAAATTAATTATAACTTAAACTTTTAAAATAAAATTAAAATTAAAAAATAATAAATATATCACTATTCACTTTCACATTTTATTTAAATTGATGTCATACTTAGAATGTTTATGTATTATAAAATTATAAAATTTTAAATTATAGATTACTTAGTTGTATTGATTTGAAGTAAATCATATAAAAGTCAATTCATTACATCCTATAATCTGCGCGGCTCGTTTATGGTTACTACGCAAGTGCGCCGCAAAACATTACATGGACTATTAATTCTAATTAATTAAAAAATAATACATCTTAATAAATAATAATATTTTATTTTTATTTATTCTAAATCCTTATTAATTTGTGTATTTATCATATTCTAATAGGTGGTCATGAATTATATAATATCTCTGGCATCCGAAATATTGCAACCATAGAATCCATTAGTTTTTTTGTTAAATTGTTATTTAAGCCTTTGTCCGTTAATTAGCTAATTATCACTTTGGTCCTCCTTCCATATGGTTCTTTCATTCCGTTTCCTAATTTTAATGTTAAATATCATGATTGTTTAGGAGATATGTAAGATTATTAGATGAGAAAATATTATATGATTTGGTTTTAATTAATCACAAATAACCCATATCAATATATATAGTATTATATATTTTATCCATCTTAAATCCTTATCAATTTGTATCACATATTTAATGAGTTAGTAATGTGGTGGTTTTAGACTATGTAATATTTTATCAATTATTGCAATATAAATGATTCATAATTACAATATACATTAAATATATTTATATTCATATTTCATAATTTCTCGTCTTAAAATATTTGGAAGTCATGTTCTAATCATAAAAAATAGGTAAAATTACAAATTTAATATCTTAAAATATTTTAATATGATTGTATTTTTACAAAATAAAACAACCGACACACCTTATTAACAGAATAAGATAGTTTTGGTCTTGTTATAGTTATATATTGCAGTCCTCATATTATAGACCTATAAAAGGTAGGATCATAGAAGGAGGAGAAGCCATTAGCAGTAAGTTTTAGATTGGAGATCATTGGTGTTAGTTGAGGTTTGGAATCATGCATTGAGGCCCTATGAAGAAAATCTGTGATGTATTTTGGCTGAGAAAGAAAAAGAATGTTGTTTGGTTGGTAGATGGCTTCAATGCCTAGGATATAGTGAAGGGGTCCTAGATCTTTAAGTTTGAATAGGGTGTTATGATGAGAAACCAGGGTCTGAATTTCATTTTGTGAACTACCTGTAATGAGAGTATCATCAACTTAAACTAATATGAGTATGGTGGATGTTGGTGTTATCTTGATAAACAATGAAGTGTCAGGCTTGCCGAAAAGCCTAGTTGTTGTATTGTTGTAGAATGTGTCCCAGTTTTTGGAACCATCACCTTGGAGCTTGTTTGAGTCCATATATAGCTTTGTTCAGTTTACATACTTTGCCTTTATTGTGTGAATTAAATCCTGGTGGTTGTTGCATGTAGACAGCTTCTTAAAGATCACCATTCAGGAAGGCATTGTTTATATATATTTGGTGAACATGCCATGTAACATCCCTGGTAAACTAAATATTTAATCAAGTTAGAATTAAAAGGAAATAGGATTTTAAAGTAAATCAGTGACTTAAAATGGATTTTTAGAAGGATGGGATGACTTAAAAATGAATTTTAAAGAAAATGGCATTAGCACCCTGACGCGGAACGTGGATGTGGTGCGTAGCGTTTGGTACGAATTAATGACCTGACGCGTAGCGCCATGCTGACGCATAGCGTCAGCGTCACAACCTATTTTAAATGTGGACATGCAAAACAGAATGTCAAAACACTTCCCCTCTTCTTCTTCCCCTCCCCTTGCGATTTATGATCAAGGCTAAAGGAAGTTTGTGATTTATTGTATTTTTGGACAAGTGTAAGCTAAGGTAAGCCATGGGAACCCCCAATTGCAAGTTTCTTCTTCTCTTCCCCTTCTTTTCTCTCAAAACTGAATTTTCATGTGGCCATGGGGGTTTGGATTTCACATTTTATGGACTTACAAAGCTTGGGTTTTGTGTTTGGTGTGTCGAGGAAGGCAATGTACTAATGGATAGTGTGTTTCGGTGACCGTAGGTGCCAGAACGAGCATCGGAGGGACGATTGGTGAAGCGGGTGTCAAAATCGGAAGAGGAATTGTCAATCAAGTGACAGGAAGATGCAACCGACACCAAGAGCAAATTATTGAAGCTTAAAATTGAGGTAAGGGGGTGTTCAGTCGTAATTAATTAGGATTAGATAGTATGATAGCTTCGGGAAGCTTAGAGTTTAATTAGAAGTTATTAGAAATAATGTAGATTAGTTAAGTGTAATTTATATATTTATATATGTATATTTATGTGTGACTAAATAATTAAATGATAAGAAAATATATTAATTTGATTAGCTATGTGTTAGAAAGTAAGAAAATAAATATATAAATTATATGCATGAGTGATACTAAGTAAAACATGAATTATGATAAATGTTGATGATGTGTAGTATGGTATATGTTATTTTAATTATGCATAAATAAATGAGAATAATGAAATAATAATGATGGAAGAGATGTAACATGGCTTGCGAGGGCTGGGTCGATATAGCCGCCCTGTGTGGTATTCATATGTCAGCTTCTGACAGTTATGGATGAGTTTGATGATGTTTAAAGCCATGTTGATATAATGTTATATGTGATTATATGGTGTGGGATGGCCGACGGTATATGTAGCCCCTAGTTTTTTGGCTCTCGTGGCTTTTGTGCCTAGTTGAGCTACCTAATGGTCAAGTAGAACCAAGTGGTTGAGGTGGAGAGTCAAGCAGGACTCAGTAGACCAAATAGGGTCCACAGGGTGTCAAGTAGGACCCCTAGCTAAAGGCTGATCCTTTAGTATCTGGATACTAAGAGTCTGATATATATATATATATATATATATATATATATATGGGTCAGTTATGCATATGTGTAACATGACATTGATGTGTGTTTTTTGATAAATGGTAAATTAAGTTTATAAGGTTTATGATGCATTTAATGATTGGTAATATGTGATTTGATATGAGTATGGATATGCGATGGACGCGATGTATGTGAATTATGTTGCTTTGGAATTGAATTGAGGCTTAGGAGCACCACAAATTACCAAGAACTAGAGGGAATGAATCTAATTATAAGTATAAATGTAATGAAACTGGTAAGTTAAAAATAAGTTATTAGATATTTAGGTTTCTTCATATTTCCATTCTACATTAATTGCGATATGCCAAAGACTCACCCTTGCTGTGATTTATTTAGTTTTAGTGACCAGTGATAGGGAGGATGCCAATGCCCCGGAGGTGCGCCAAGTGGAGAGTTGATGCCAAGAAGCGATGGGAATTGTGAAATGAATGAATTTATGTTGTGGACTTATTGTATGTAATGATATACCATGCCTTCTGCGGTTTATGGATATTTTGGTGTTGATATTTAATCGTGTGATTTATGAGTTTAGGCATCCTAGTTGACTTGGCATGATGATTATGATTAGTGAGATGATTTGATGATGATAATGATGATCATGTGTCTAAGTAGTTAAATGGAGTTTCTAAGGATAATTATGTTGATTTTCATGAAATCAATGTATGTTGGCAAGGAGCCATGAATTGTGTGTTTGATAATTGCATAGGTAGGTTTTATTGTTAATTGAGATTTATGTGCAATGCCATTGTGAGATCGAATGATTATGCTTCTGTTAGAACTCGATATTTATATGAAATTAAGGAACTAAATAGGTGATTTTGTGATCCGGTGGGTTTTGGGACCTCCAGAAGGTATCAATTGGTTCCCCGAAACATTTATAAATTATGCATATAGGTCTTGAGCCATTTGGAGCCCATTTAGGTTGTTTGGTGCAAGGGTTTTACATATATTTGGGTTAAACTGTATTTTGCGCATAAATCATGTATATGATGAAATTTTGGTGAACAGATAGCGCCAACAATTCCGGAATGGGGAAAACATATGACCCGCAAAGTTTCATGGCAATCAGACTTGAAACGGGTGAATTGGGTAGGTTAGAAGTTGGTCGATTGGCCTAAAATATGTAACGGCAACAGGTATTGTTCTGGTGTGCTGATGCTGGGCGCCAGCCTAACGCGTAGTGTCAAGGCTGCATTTAAAGCCCCACGCTAGGCCCTTGTTTCTAGGTTTGTGTTTCTTTGGTTTTATATGGCGTTTGGGTTTTTTAAATCATGATATATTTTATGTTTTGACCCTTTTTTTATTGAAAATATCTATTTCTATAATTATGAAGCAATTAATTAATTATTTTTGAAAAGATTTATTATGAATTTTAATTTCACACATAGAAATAAATGTAAATTGACCAAGGATGTTATAGGTGGAATCAGAATGGTTCTTTTTAGGGCCGAATAGGTAGGTAGGAATAGTCAATTACGTGAGCCCTTTATAGGACTATCCTTGCATTTTATTGTATTTTGTTTGTAGTTGCTTGTGTTATTGATAGGTTAACTTGGCATCATTCCCTTGGCACTTCGGAGGCATCATGTTATTTGTATGTGTAAGGTCATTATTTTACTCCCTAGTAAATTATTGGTTACTGACGGTGAAGTGTTTGGATATTCTAGAATTGAACCAAGGTTCAAATGAATGCTACTGGTGAACCATTGATGTAGATGAACTTCCAACAATGATTTCTTGCAAAGTATTTTCCAGATAACTACAAGATTCAAAAAAAGATGAAATTTCTAAAACTTGAGCAAGGTAGGATGATTGTAGCTGAATCCCAACAAAATTTGATGAGTTGTATGATTTCTATCACCCTTTATCTTTGGAAGGAACTGAGGGTGTAACGTCCTAGGTTATTTTTGCATTTATTTTTATTCAAACGATTATATCTTACGATAAATTTTTCCTTTTCTTGAAAATTAATCGATGTTTAGTGAAAAAGCATTTATTTTTACTAACTTATTCAAGTGACAGCAGTCACAGTTAGATTAATTAAATAAGGTCTAGAAAAGAAGAGCAAGTTAATTTAAGCACAACGGATGGGAGAAAGGGAATCAGGGCTTCCCGCTTGAGCAAGGCCCCTACTCGTCTAAGCGAGATTCCAGACTCTCGCTTGAACGAGGTTTCTATTCGCTTGAGCGAATACCTTTCACACATCGGATTAGACAAAACATGCATACGGACTCCCGAAAGTCTCACCCTAAAAATGATTCTGTTAATCGAAGGTTTGTCATAGCTACCACGACAGCATATGTAAATGACAGTAATGTATTTTAAAATGTAGATTTGCATCCGGTCCGGTCTTGTTTAAACACAACTAATTAATAATATTCGGAAGTTCTTATACACATATATAACTCTATAGAGAGTCACTCAAAGTCACTCGGACCCTGGCACCGTTCTCCCCCTTGGCGCGACTCCATGGCTCCTTCCCCCTCCCTGTCTCTGGTTACTAAAAAAAAGGGCAAGGGTGAGTGTTTGGCATTGTAACTAATATAGAATGGAACTTAACAAATATACATGCATATTTATACATACACATCAAGCATCACTCGTAAGTAAGCATACCGAAACATAGTGTATTACATACAGTAACTATATTAAACCAACCACACAATTCCATCACATTCATCACGATCACAACTAACTCTCATACAATCTGACTCCTAGTATCCGGATACTAAAGGATTGGCCTTCAGCTGGGGGTCCTACTTGACACCCCGTGAACCCTGCTTGGTTCACCGAGTCCTGCTTGACTCTCCACCTCGACCACTGGGTCCTACTTGACCACTGGGTAGCTCAACTGGGCACGAAAACCACGGGAGCCGGAAATGAGGGGCTATCATATACCGTCGGCCATCCCACACCACATAGTCATTCAACAGTTTACTTTTCACACAATAATATCAATTCCTCATCACTCGGGTAGCCTGCTTGCTAACCCGTCGTCACATAACACTGATCATTTCAACATTAGATATCACAAGATCATAACATGATAAACTCAACCACACCCGATCTTCCACTAATTAATGAACCCAGTCACACATGCACAAGCATAAACACACAACTACAGTTAGCAACATTTTACTTAACCTGTTTACATTACCTCAATGACCTGAATAAGAAGCGAGTCCTATTCTAATTAATTATAACCCAAACACCCCCCCTTACATTGGTTCCACGCTTCGATGATCTGTTCTCTGTGTCGATTCCTTCCTCTGAGCACTGGTTTCGCAGTCTCAACTCCGTCACTCAGTCTTCCGTTGCTTAACCTACTACCTACGGATCATAAAGTACAGCTCGTCACTTCAACGCCCTTAGTTCATGGACTGCATTTGGGCTCACACTCACCGGAGGAGTGGAGAACAGCCACGAATATAGCCATGCATGGCTCTAAACCGCCAAAGAATAAAAGGGATAAGGGAATCACAATTGGAACGGATCAGTAGACTCACCTTGAAGCCTCGATCATAGGAATGAGAATAAATTGAAGTTTGGACACAAATGGAGTCCCTCTCCAGCACATGCAACTCAGCATTAAGAGAGGAGAGAAAAACGAAAGAGAAGGAACAGACCAACAACAAAGGTAACTTGTAAATAATGAAGAGGGAAGGAAGAGAATCTCCTTATATATATATAGCTCATGGGCAAGATCGTCTTTTCCTTTATTTTATTTGTATTCTTACTAAATTTAATCAATTTCACTATATTAAACTATTGCATAGTTATCAAATCAATTACACTTATTTATTCCCTCAACGTTTAATTATTCACAATTCTCTAATACTTCGCAAGAGTATAGGCCCAATATAAATATCGGCCCCCCGGTGTCCTAGCTTAGTATTCATACCTTGGAAATCCGAGCTACAACCTGAGAGGTCGGATATCTCATCCGTGCTCACCTCTTGGTTACCTACACCCGTTGTTTCAGTCATTATGAGGTTAATCCGGGCTATGACCCCGTGTGAGGCGCTCTCCTCACAACGGTTGGACTAGACCACCTAGCCCTGCCCGCTCTTCTGCTACACTCCCGATCTTCAACTCCGCCTGCTCGCGCTTCTGAGACCGATCTCGACACCAGCTTTCTTGTCTCTGGCTCAGACAGAACAAATATTAAATAAAACTTCTAAAACTTTTTCTAATCATTTCCCATTTCTTATAATTCTCATTAAAACATCAGGGATGTTACATCCACCCCCCCTAAAAGGAGATTTCGTCCCCGAAATTAGTGTTCCGGTTGAAAAAGATGAGGGTACATTCGTCTCATATCGGATTCTAACTCCCAAGTGTAGTTTATCCAATGTAAATTCTACCACTTCACCTTCACCAGCGGTACCTCCTTGTTCCTTAACCGTTTGGTTTGATGCTCTTCAATGCCGATTGGTACCGCCTCCACTGTCAGGTTCTCCTTCACTTCAATGGAGTCACTTGGTACAATCATGGTGTCACACGGAATGTAGGCTCGAAGTTGCGATACGTGGAACACGTTGTGAATGTTAGTCAACGATTGGGGAAGATCTAGTCGATAAGCGACTTCACCAATCCGTTCTAGTATTTGGTATGGTCCAATATACTTCGGATTAAGCTTTTGGCTCTTCAAAATTCGACCTACACCCTTAGTCGGTGAAATCCTTAGGAACACCCAATCACCCACTTGGAATTCAAGGGGTCTATGCCAATTGTCATAATAGCTCTTTTGCCGGTCTTGAGCAATTTTTATCTTCTCTCGGATTAAAGCGATTTGCTCATTCATTTCTTGAATCATCTCAGGCCCCAGATGAAGGGCATCGCCATTCTCATTCCAACATAATGGAGCACGACATTTCCGACCATAAAGAGCTTCGTATGGAGCCATCCCAATGCTGCTATGGTAACTGTTATTATATGCAAACTCTACCAAGGGCAAGTATTTCTCCCATGATCCGCCCTGTTCCAGTACACATGCCCTTAACATATCTTCAAGAGTCTGTATAGTCCGTTCTGATTGGCCATCGGTCTGGGGATGGTAGGCTGAGCTCAATTTGAGCTCAGTACCCAGTTGTTATTGCAAACTCCCCCAAAACCTTGAAGTGAATCGGGGATCCCGATCGGAGATAATGCTTGAGGGCACACCATGCAGTCGTACGACCTCAGCAACGTACAACTTAGCTAATCGATCTAGCGACCACTTCATATTTATTGCCAGGAAATGCGCACTTTTGGTTAGTCGATCAACAATCACCCAAATCGCGTTGTATCCGGTTTAAGTGCGGGGTAGTCCGGACACGAAGTCCATGGTGATACCTTCCCACTTCCAGATCGGAATTTCTGGAGGTCGAAGCAAACCTGGAGGTCGTTGGTGCTCAACCTTGCACTTCTGGCATATCACACAGGATTTCACATACTCGATTATTGCCTTCTTCATGCTTGGCCACCAGAATTCCTTTTTTAAGTTATGATACATTTTTGTCACTCCTAGATGTATACTCAGAGAGCTCTTGTGTGCTTCTGATAGCACCGCCTACCTGAAGCCTCCATGTGCAGGCACCACCATTCGGTTCCTGAATCTCCATATGCCATCGTTACCCCTAGTTATCTCCACATTTTTGCCTTGGGTCTGAGTATCAATCAGCCTCAGTAACTCTTTATCGTCTTTCTATGCAGCTACCATCCACTCCAGAAATTCGTTGGAGATTTTTAACATTCCGATTGTCATTCGATTTGGTGCGTCCATAACAATTCCAACATTCATATCTCTAAAGCTTTCCAGCAATTCCTGTTCTCTACCCATCAGGTAAGCCATGTGTAATACCTTCCTGCTTAGTGCATCTGCCACAACATTCGCTTTGCCTGGGTGATACTTTAAATCGAAGTCGTAATCCTTTAAATACTCCACCCATCGCCTCTGTCTCATATTTAGCTCCTTTTGATCAAACAAGTACTTTAGGCTCTTGTGATCACTGAATACTACAAAGCGAGCCCCATACAGATAATGACGCCAAATCTTCAGTGCGTACACCACTACTGCAAGTTCCAGATCATGAGTCGGGTAATTCTCCTCATGTGGCCTCAATTGCCTCGAAGCATAAGCAATTGCCCGATCAGCTTGCATTAACACACACCCCAATCCAAATTTGGATGCATCACAATATACTTCAAATTCCTGTGTTACATCGGGCAGTGCAAGCACAGGGGCAGTCGTTAAACATCGCTTAAGAGTTTGGAAGCTTAATTCACACTTTTCCGACCACACGAAGGGGTTTCCTTTCCTTGTTAACCGAGTCAGAGGAAGTGCTATCCGAGAGAACCCCTCAATGAAGCGTCGATAGTATCCAGCTAATCCGAGGAAACTCCTGATTTCAGTTATTGACTTCGGCCTCTCCCAGGCCATAACCGCCTCAATTTTTGTTGGATCAACTGAGATTCCCTCTTGGGAAATTATATGCCCCAAGAATTGTACACTACTCCCCCAGAAATCACACTTAGATAATTTAGCGTACAACTTCTTCTCCCGAAGTACTTGTAAAACAAGTCGAAGATGTTGAGCATGCTCCTCGTCCGACCTCGAATATACCAAAATATCATCAATGAATACTACCACAAACTGGTCCAAGTACGGTTGAAAGGTCCGATTCATATAGTCCATAAAAATGGCAGGAGCGTTCGTTACTCCAAAGGGCATTACTACGTACTCGAAGTGCCCATACCGTGTCCGAAATGCTGTCTTTGGGATATCCTCCGACCTCACTCGGATCTGGTGGTATCCCGACCTCAAGTCGATCTTAGAGAACACAACGGCGCCTCGCAGCTGGTCCAGTAAATCGTCAATCCGAGGTAGTGGATATTTATTTTTGATTGTCAGTTTGTTCAGCTGTCGGTAATCAATGCACATTCGCATACTACCGTCCTTCTTCTTTACCAGTAACACCGGAGCGCCCCAGGGTGAGGCACTGGGCCGGATAAAGCCCTTTTCTAGTAATTCGTTTACTTGTTTCTTCACTTCGGTTAATTCCACCGAAGACATTCTATATGGCGCTCGGGACACAGGTTCTGCCCCGGGAATCAAGTCAATAGAGAAATCAATCTCCTGACTGAGAGGTAGCTCCGGAATTTCTTCTGGAAAAACGTCAGGAAATTCGCAAACAATCGGAATATCACTTAGCAGGAGGTTATGCCGACCCTCTGAAGCGAATAAAACAACATACGTGGTTAGGACATCGCTCACCCCGTTCTTCATGTCAAGTTCCTGAGAGAAAACAATATTCTTCCGATAACAGTCGACCAACACATGATTAGCAGCAAGCCAATTGAGACCCAGAATAACATCTAAGTCCTTCAATGGCATACAGATAAAATTTACTCGAAAAGTACGGGCTTCGATTTGCATCGGCAGTTCTCTACACACTGTAGTTGCACAGAAAGTGGAACCAGTTGGAGTGGAAACAATAAGAGCGTTCTCCATTAAACCGATTGGCAGACCAAGCCGTCGCACACAACTTTCCGAAATAAAGGAATAGGTGGCACCTGAATCATAAATTACATCAACCAGATAACCACAGATGAGGCACTTACCCTGTACCAAATTGTCATTCCTCGTAGCTTCTGAAGCATCAAACACAAATACACGCCCGGTCATGGCGTTCTGGGCATCGCTAGATTGGGCATCATATCTTCCCGATTGTTGGTTCCCTCTACCAGCTCCATTCCGGCCTCCCCTCGAAAAGTTGGAACCCCGGGTCCTAGAAGAGTTGGTTCGGTTGTCCTACCTGCCCTGCTGCTGCCTCTGAGGGCAATCGGGCCTGAGGTGCCCTGGTTGTCCGCACTGGAAGCACACAATCTGATTGGCTTGGCAATGTTTGACAATGTGACCTTCCTGACCACAATTGTAGCATGTACGATTACCAGAAGGATTACCCGATCGACCAGTGGAACCCCGACCGGAAGAGGATGAGGAGGTAGCAGAAGACTTGCCACCCCGGAAGAATTGACTCATCCTCTTGAAGTTGAATCCTTTTTCCTTCAGTGGCTTTTTATCTCTCGGCTGGGACGTCCTTTGTAACTGCACCTCTTCAGTCAGTCTTGCTTTGTTCACCAGGGTTGGGTAGTCCCTAATCTCCATCGGTACGATTACACTACGGAGGTCAATCCGTAGTCCAGCTTCGTATTTGGCGCACTTGCTACCTTCAGTCCCTTCTAACGAGAAAGGGTAGTAAAAATCACACAGCTCGTCAAACTTGCTGGTGTACTCAGCTACAGACATCCGGTCTTGCTCCAACTTCAGGAATTCCATTTCTTTCCGGATTTTGTAGTTGTCCGGGAAGTATTTAACAAGGAACCTCCTTCAAAAATTCGCCCATACCAACGGCTTATTTGCTGCGTTCATCTGCACCTTCACTCGGGACCACCATACTCTAGCCTCTTCTTTTAGTTGGTAAGTAGCAAATAAAACCTTTTGCTCTTCAGAGCACTCAAAATATTCAAAAACCTGCTCGATATCCCTGATCCAGATGTATGCCCCGTCATAGTCGTGTCCCCCTTTGTAAGTCGGAGGATTCCTTTTCAGGAATTTATCCAGAGTGGGACCGGACTCGGTCCTACTCATCAGCTGAGTAAATCTATAGAAGAAATCATCTCTTCCCCCAGAACTAGTCTCTTCGGCCATTTAGTAATTCTACAATGAGCAAACACATCACCATTAATAACCAAGTTCAGTCAGGGGATCATAAATTTACCTTATATTCATAGAATACTACGCCAGTGGAGTGCCAAGGGAACGATGCCAGGCCACACACAATCTCAATACAACGAAATACAATCAATCTTCATAAGACTATCACAATCACTAGATCGGCCCATACACCGGCTCTAGAAAGAACCGCTCTGATACCAAGTGTAACGTCCTAGGTTATTTTTGCATTTATTTTTATTCAAACGATTACATCTTACGATAAATTTTTCCTTTTCTTGAAAATTAATCGATATTTAGTGAAAAAGCATTTATTTTTACTGACTTATTCAAGTGACAGCAGTCACAGTTAGATTAACTAAATGAGGTCTAGAAAAGAAGAGCAAGTTAATTTAAGCATAACGGATGGGAGAAAGGGAATCAGGGCTTCCCGCTTGAGCAAGGCCCCTACTCGTCTAAGCGAGATTCCAGACTCTCGCTTGAACGAGGTTTCTATTCGCTTGAGCGAATACCTTTCACACATCGGATTAGACAAAACATGCATACGGACTCCCGAAAGTCTCACCCTAAAAATGATTCTGTTAATCGAAGGTTTGTCATAGCTACCACGACAGCATATGTAAATGACAGTAATGTATTTTAAAATGTAGATTTGCATCCTGTCCGGTCTTGTTTAAACACAACTAATTAATAATATTCGGAAGTTCTTATACACATATATAACTCTATAGAGAGTCACTCAAAGTCACTCGGACCCTGGCACCGTTCTCCCCCTTGGCGCGACTCCATGGCTCCTTCCCCCTCCCTGTCTCTGGTTACTAAAAAAAAAGGGCAAGGGTGAGTGTTTGGCATTGTAATTAATATAGAATGGAACTTAACAAATATACATGCATATTTATACATACACATCAAGCATCACTCGTAAGTAAGCATACCGAAACATAGTGTATTACATACAGTAACTATATTAAACCAACCACACAATTCCATCACATTCATCACGATCACAACTAACTCTTATACAATCTGACTCCTAGTATCCGGATACTAAAGGATTGGCCTTCAGCTGGGGGTCCTACTTGACACCCCGTGAACCCTGCTTGGTTCACCGAGTCCTGCTTGACTCTCCACCTCGACCACTGGGTCCTACTTGACCACTGGGTAGCTCAACTGGGCACGAAAACCACGGGAGCCGGAAATGAGGGGCTATCATATACCGTCGGCCATCCCACACCACATAGTCATTCAACAGTTTACTTTTCACACAATAATATCAATTCCTCATCACTCGGGTAGCCTGCTTGCTAACCCGTCGTCACATAACACTGATCATTTCAACATTAGATATCACAAGATCATAACATGATAAACTCAACCACACCTGATCTTCCACTAATTAATGAACCCAGTCACACATGCACAAGCATAAACACACAACTACGTTTAGCAACATTTTACTTAACCTGTTTACATTACCTCAATGACCTGAATAAGAAGCAAGTCCTATTCTAATTAATTATAACCCAAACACCCCCCTTACATTGGTTCCACGCTTCGATGATCTGTTCTCTGTGTCGATTCCTTCCTCTGAGAACTGGTTTCGCAGTCTCAACTCCGTCACTCAGTCTTCCGTTGCTTAACCTACTACCTACGGATCATAAAGTACAGCTCGTCACTTCAACGCCCTTAGTTCATGGACTGCATTTGGGCTCACACTCACCGGAGGAGTGGAGAACAGCCACGAATATAGCCATGCATGGCTCTAAACCGCCAAAGAATAAAAGGGATAAGGGAATCACAATTGGAACAGATCAGTAGACTCACCTTGAAGCCTCGATCACAGGAATGGGAATAAATTGAAGTTTGGACACAAATGGAGTCCCTCTCCAGCACATGCAACTCAGCGTTAAGAGAGGAGAGAAAAACGAAAGAGAAGGAACAGACCAACAACAAAGGTAACTTGTAAATAATGAAGAGGGAAGGAAGAGAATCTCCTTATATATATATATAGCTCATGGGCAAGATCATCTTTTCCTTTATTTTATTTGTATTCTTACTAAATTTAATCAATTTCACTATATTAAACTATTGCATAGTTATCAAATCAATTACACTTATTTATTCCCTCAACATTTAATTATTCACAATTCTCTAATACTTTGCAAGAGTATAGGCCCAATATAAATATCGGTCCCCCAGTGTCCTAGCTTAGTGTTCATACCTCGGAAATCCGAGCTACAACCTGAGAGGTCGGATATCTCATCCGTGCTCACCTCTTGGTTACCTACACCCGTTGTTTCAGTCATTATGAGGTTAATCCGGGCTATGACCCCGTGTGAGGCGCTCTCCTCACAACGGTTGGACCAGACCACCTAGCCCTGCCTGCTCTTCTGCTACACTCCCGATCTTCAACTCCGCCTGCTCGCGCTTCTGAGACCGATCTCGACACCGGCTTTCTTGTCTCTGGCTCAGACAGAACAAATATTAAATAAAACTTCTAAAACTTTTTCTAATCATTTCCCATTTCTTATAATTCTTATTAAAACATCAGGGATGTTACAGAGGGCAGTAAGTGTGTAAAATATGAAGCTAGTTTAAGAATTGAACTCTAAAGTGTAATTGTTCCCCTTGAAATTCGTGATTATCCCACCTTAGTAAACAATGCTAGATTAACTGAAGAGGTGAAACTGTAAAGAAACCATTGAAGGCAAAAAGATTCAGTTGTGACAAGTCTTCCGCCACATTATCATTTTCTTCTGGTCGTGGTTCTACTGGCCGTTCTGGTGGTCATTCTGGTGGTCGTGCATGCTATAATTATGGTTAGGAGGGCCATATTACAATATATTGTCCTGCTAACCAAACTGTTTATTTTCAATGTGGACAACCGTGGAATCTGAGGCCTGATTGCCCACAGAGGCAACAATAGGGTGGACAAGGTAATCAGGCAAATGCTTTTATGGTCTATGGTGGTAATTTTCAGCAGGGAGACCGAGGCGACAATGGCTGTGGAGGTCAACACCTGAGGCGGTCTGATGCTCAGTCTAGTGGTGCTCAGAATATTATAGCTGGGTAAGTATTTGCTTTTGATGCATCTGAGGTTGCAAGAAATAACAACTTGGCTCAGGGTAAGTGTGTTATTCATGGCTATCTGGTGAATATTATTTATGATTCTGGTGCTACACATTCTTTTATTTCTGAAAGTTGTGTTTGGCGACTTGGCTTGCTGATGGTGTTAATGGAGAATGCATTTAGTGTCTCCACTCCTACTGGCTCCACATTCTGAGCAACCACTATGTGTGGGGAACTGCCAATGCAGATTGAAGACCGTTCCTTTTTAGTGGATTTAATTTGTATGCCATTGAAGAATTGAGATGTTATTCTGGGTCTTGATTGGTTGGCTGCTAAAGACATTATGGTGGATTGTTACCACAAGACTATAATCTTCTCCTAGGAACTTGACACTAAGAATGTGGTGAGTGATATTTCCATAACCTATGGTATTCTGTTTGCTTCAGAAGGGAGGTATAATCTTAAACCTGTTGATATTCCGGTGGTTTGTGACTTCCCTGATGTGTTCTTAAAAGATATTTTGGAATTGCCTCCTGGCATGGAGATTGATTTTGCTATTGATTTGATTCCTGGGGCAGAACCTGTGTTCTGTGCACCATACAGAATGTCTTCAGTGGAGTTAGCTAAAGTAAAGAAGTAAGTGAATGAGTTGTTAGAAAAAGGGTTCATTCGACCGAGTGCTTCACCTTGGGGCGCTCCGGTATTGCTTATGAAAAAGAAGGATGGTAGTATGTGGATATGTATCGATTATCGTCAGTTGAATAAATTAACCATTAAGAATAGGTATCCCTTACCGCAGATTGATGACTTGTTGGATCAGTTGTGGGGTGTTGTGGTATTTTCTAAGATTGATTTAAGATCTAGGTATCATCAAATTAGGGTGAAATCTAAAGATATTCTGAAGATGTCATTCCGAACGCGGTATGGTCATTGGGAATGTGGTAATGCCTTTTGGAGTGACTAATGCTCCAGCCATCTTCATGGAATACACAGCCTTACTTGGATCAATTTGTGGTGATGTTCATCGAAGATATTCTGGTATATTCAAAATCCATTGAGGAGCATGCACAACATATTCAGATTGTTTTGTAGGTATTGCATGAGAAGAAATTGTATACGAAGTTATCTAAGTATGATTTCTAGGAAGTAAGCATATAATTTTTAGAACATGTGATTTCTTGTGATGGAGTATCTGTGGATCCATCTAAGATTGAGGTGGTTATGGCTTGGGAGAGGCCTAAGTCAACAACTGAAATCAGGAGCTTCTTGGGATTGGCTGGTTATTATCGCCGCTTCATTAAGGGATTTTTTCATATTGCACTTCCCTTGACTCAGTTGACAAGGAAGGAGACTCCTTTTGTGTGGATAGAGAAGTGTAAATCAAGTTTCTAGACTTTAAAACGATGTTTGATTTCGATGCCTGTACCCGCATTACCTGATGTGATGAAGGAATTTGTGGTATATTGTGATGATTCCAAGTTTGGTTTGGGATATGTGTTGATGTAGGATGACAGGGTAATTGTTTATGCTTCTAGGCAACTGAGGCCTCATGAGTAAAATTATCCTACTCATGATTTGGAGTTGGCAGCTGTGGTATTTTCTTTAAAAATATGGCATCATTACTTGTATAGTTCTCATTTTGTGGTATTCAGTGACCACAAAAGCTTGAAATATTTATTTGATCAGAAAGAGTTAAACATGAGGCAAAGGCTATGGGTGAAGTACTTAAAGGATTATGATTTTGACATGCAATACCATCCTGGTAAGGTGAATATGATGGCAGATGCTTTGAGTAGGAAAGTCTTCCATACAACTTTCTTGATGGGAAAGGAGCAGGAGTTACTTAAGGATTTTCGTGACATGAACATTGGGGTTGTTGTGTAAAACCCAAATCAGATGGTAATTGGAATGTTGAAGATCTCCAACGAATTTTTGGAATCTTTAGCGGCGGCTCAGGAGGATGATGAGGAGTTGTTAGAGTTACAAGATGCTCAGGATAGGGGCAAGGATATGGAAATAACTAGAGGCAGTGATGGTATTTGGCGGTTCAGAGGTCGTGTTGTGGTGCCTACGGAAGGAGATTTCAGGCAAGTTGTGTTATCTGAAGTGCACAAGATTTCATTAAGTATTCATCCTGGTATTACCAAGATGTACCATGATTTGAAGAAGGAATTTTGGTGGCCAGGAATAAAGAGAACGATCGTTGAGTATGTGAGATCTTGTGTGATATGTTAGAAATACAAGGTTAAGCATTAGAGAGCTCCTGGTTTGCTCCAACCTTTGGAGATTCCAATTTGGAAATGGGAGAGTATCACAATGGATTTTGTATTTGGGTTACCTCGTATCTGTTCTGGATGTAATTCCATTTGGGTAATTGTGGATCGACTAACTAAGAGTGCTCACTTTCTGGCTATAAACATGAAATGGTCCTTGGATAGACTAGCTAGATTGTATATCACTGAGATTGTAAGATTGCATGGTGTGCCTTCGAGTATTATTTTTGACCGTGATCCCCGATTCATTTCTATATTCTAGGGAAGTTTACAACAGGAATTGGGTACTGAATTGAGGCTGAGTTCAGCCTATCATCCTTAAACAGATGGACAATCTGAGTGGACTATTCTGACATTGGAAGATATGTTGCGGGCTTGTGTGTTGGAACAAGGAGGCTCATGGGAGAGATATTTACCATTGGTGGAAGTTGCTTATAACAATAGCTATCATAGTAGCATTAGAATGGCGCCTTATGAGGCTTTATATGGTAGGAGGTGTCATACACCTTTATGTTGGAATGAGAATGGTGATGCAGTTCATCTGGGGCCTGAATTGATTTAGGAAATGAATGATCAGGTTGCCTTGATTCGTGAGAAAATGAAGATTGCCCAGGATCGTCAGAAGAGTTACTATGACAATCGTCATAGGCCACTTGAGTTTCAAGTGGGAGATTGAGTATTTTTGAGGGTTTCACCTACTAAGGATGTAGGTCGGGTATTGAAGAGTCAGAAACTTAAGCCAAGATACATTAGACTGTATCAGGTTTTGAAGCGGATCGGTGATTTAGCTTGTAGATTGGATCTTCCCTAATCATTGATCAGCATCCATAATGTATTCCATGTGTCGTAGTTGAGGGAATATATCTCTTGTGTTTCGGTTGTTGTACCTGAAGATTCCATTGAACTAAAAGGTGATTTAGCTGTAGAGGTAGCACCTATTTGCATTGAGGGATATTAGACAAAGCGGTTGAGAAATAAGGAAGTATCTTTGGTAAAAATGAAATGGGAAAATCTAAATAGAGTGACCTATACTTGGGAATTGGAGTTTGACATGAGGCGGTTATATCCCCATCTTTTCCAATGAGGTAAATTGATTTCGGGGATGAAATCCCTTTTAGGGGGGTAGATGTAACATCCTGGTGTTAGAGTCAAGAAGACTCAGAATAATCTTAAGATTTTTTGATAACTAACATTGCGTATCCTAATTTAAATCAAGTCATATCATGTTATTATTTGATATATATGTTTAAGTGTTTTAGGAAACACACGGTTTTTGCTATAAAAGAAAGGGGGAGCCTGTGTGTCAAAAGTCTGGAAGGACTTTCATAAAGTCTAGTCACAACATAAATCCTACGATCGAAGACAAAAGAAGTCTTGAAGTCTATAATTTCACATCAAGGAGAGAGATCTCTGCATCTTAATGTTTTACCAGACCTTGACCAAAAAAGTCTTATATCTCATATCTCAGAGTCTATGAAAACATCAGATCCTGTTCACACATGTACTTCAAGCTTTCAGACCTTACAAAAGCATCTAAATATTTGTGCCTTAATTTTTCTCATCATCAACACCTTATGGATCACTAGACACAGAATCCTCTAAAAGGTAGTTCCTATACGAGTCTGGTCCAAAGAACTTCAATGGTTAAAAAACATCCATTTTTCATCAACTCTCAAAATGGTCAAAATTCCTCTAATAAAGGAATTTCCCTTTTTGATGAAAAATGTACAACCCCTCTCTGTCTATATCTGCATAAATCTCAAAAGCTTTTTATCCCATACAAAATATGCAGAACATCTCTCTGACCAAGTAGGCTTATATCAATTGAAGAAAAATCACTTCTCCTATAGTGAAGCAATCTTCAAATGGTCATCCAATGGATCTATCTCTCCTAAGCTGACCAAGTATTTATATGTTGCAAATCTTCTCTTCAAAATATGCAGAGAAAGAGTGAAAAGAAAAATGAGCAAAAGAAAAATGAAGAAAAGAATTGAGAGAAAATAGAGAGATCAAAAAAAGCAAGAGAGAAAAGAAAGAAAGAGTGAAAAGAAAGAAAGAGTGAAAAGAAAGAAAGATCAGAAAAAGCAAGAGAGAAAAGAACAATGGCATATATTACAAGAAGAAATCAGAAAATTCCATTAGAGAGAAAGAAAAGCTTGCTGTAAGGTTATATATTTCATATGTTTAGAAATCACAACAATTAAGTCCGAGACATGAAATCAATTCATCTCCAATACAAAATCATTATCTTTAACTTAACATTAAAAACTTAGTATGCACTTTACTCCATATTTTCTATGTACTAAGTTTTTATAAATATATAAGTCTCTCTTTATTTGTAAAAGTCTGTTAATCAAACTTATCACTTAGCTCAGCTAAGTCAAGAGGCTTGTCATTTGTGATGTTCAAATTCTTCCAATTTATTGTAAGTACAGGTCTGGTAGACCTGTTGGGAAACACCCTGGCCTAAAGAGGCTTTTGAAAGAATACTCTGGGTTTAAGCCAAAAGTGGCTTATGAATGAATACTTGGGTATGCCCCAAGAGTAAGTGCTTGCAAAAGAATACTCAAAAGCATGGAGTGTGCTTAGGCTAGGAGTGGCCAGACTCAAGAATACTCAGAGGCCAGAAGTGGCCGGACTCTAGAATACTCAAGGGCCAGTGTCAAGAATACTTAAAGCACGAGTTGTGCTTAAGCCAAGAGTGGCTGGAGTCAATAATACTCATAGGCTTTGTCTAAGTTGTTTCAAGTAAAATATTTTTACATAGTGGAAATCCTCTAGATTTGAAGGTACTGGATGTAGTCTCCGAGTTGGAGATGAACCAGTATAAATCTCTTGTGTATTGTCTCTTTCTCTCTTACTCTTTACTATCAAAAGTTTGGTGCATTATGATTGTTAAACTTAGTAGTAAAAGTATGGTAAAATAAGAGCTCTCTCTTACTCTCTCAATCAAAGAATCATGCTCTCAGTTGCTTCATAAGTCTGGTCCACTGCATAACGCTCCAAAAGTTTAAATATCACTTTTTGGTTTGAAAAAGTGAACAGACTTATTCAACCCCCCTTTTAAGTCTATTCTCCGAACCATCACCTAGTAAACAAAATATTTAATTAAGTTGGAATTAAAAGGAAATAGGATTTTAAAGTAAATCAGTGATTTAAAATGGATTTTTAGAAGGATGGGATGACTTAAAAATGAATTTTAAAGAGAATGGCATCAAAACCCTAACGCGTAGCATGGATGTGGCGCGTAGTGTCAGGTATGAATTAATGACCTGATGCATAGTGTCAGCGTCGTGACTTGTTTTAAATGTGGACATGCAAAACAAAATGTCAAAACACTTCCCCTCTTTTTCTTCCCCTTCCCTTGCGATTTATGATCAAGGCTAAAGGAAGTTTATGATTCATTGCATTTTTGGACAAGTGTAAGCTAAGATAAGCCATGGGAACCCCCAATTGCAAGTTTCTTTTTTTCTTCCCTTTCTCCTTTCTCAAAATCAAATTTGCATGTGGCCATGGAGGTTTGGATTTCATATTTTATGGACTTACAAAGCTTGGGTTTTGCGTTTGGCATGTCAAGGAAGGCAATGTACTAATGGATTGTGTGTTTCGGTGACCGTAGGTGCCAGAACGAGCGACGGAGGGACGATTGGTAAAGCGGGTGTCGAATTCGGAAGAAGAATTATGAATCAAGTGACCGGAGGATGCAACTGACACCAAGAGCAAATTATTGAAGCTTGGAATCGAGGTAAAAGTGGTGTTTGGGTTGTAATTAATTAGGATTGGATAGTATAATAGCTTTGGAAAACTTAGAATTTAATTAGAAGTTATTAGAAATAATGTAGATTAGTTAAGTGTAATTTATATGCATTAGAAATAATGTAGATTAGTTAAGAAAATAAGTATATGAATTATATGCATGAGTGATACTAAGTAAAACATGAATTGTGATAACTGTTGATGATGTGTAGTGTGGTCTATGTTATTTTAATTATGCATAAATTATGACATCCTTGGTCAATTTTACAATTATTTTTATTCGTTTAATTAAAATTTACAATAAATATTTTGAAAATAATTTAATTATATTGTTCCATATTTATAAAAATAGTCATTTTCAATAAAAGGGTCAAAACATAAAATATATCATGATTTAAAAATCCCAAAAGCCTTAGGAAACCAAAGTAACACAAACCCATAAATAGGGGTCTGACGCTGCACGCTAGGCCCACGCTACGCGTGGGGCTTTAAACGTAGCCCTGACGCTACGTGTTAGGCTGGCGCCCAACGTCAGCACACCAGAACAACACCTGTTGCTGTTACACATTTTAGGCCAATCGGCCAACTTCTAACCAAGCCAATTGGTTCATTTCAGATCCAATTGCCACGAAACTTCATGGGTCACATGTTTTCCCCATTCCAAAACTGTTGGTGCCACCCTTTTGCCAAACTTCCATCATATGCGTGAGTTATGCACAAAATGCAATTTAACCCAATTATGTGCAAAACCCTTGCACCAAACAACCTCAATGGGCTCTAAATGGCCCAAGGCCTATATGTACAGTTTCTAAATGTCCTAGGGGACCTATTGGCACCTTCCAGGAGTCCTAAGATCCATCGGATCTCAAAATCACCTGTTTAGTTCCTTAATTTTTGCATAAACCACTATATACTTAATTCTAACAAATCATCAATGCACCTACTAATTTCAGAATCTCATCCTATTGAAATCATACACATAAACAATACCTGCCCATATCAATTCTCAAACATAAATGGCTTCATGCCGTGTTCATACATTATCATCATATCACACTTCAATTATAAATTCATCAACAGTGATATCACATTATGATCCCAGCAAGCATATATTATAGTAATTTATCAATCACATAAAACAAGTTATATAATTACATACATTAAATCCATAATATGATTAGTTTTAAATTCATAAATTTCAATCGCTTCTTGGCATCAATTCTCTGCTTGGCGTACCTCCGGGGCATTGACATCCTCCCTATCACTGATCACTAAATTAAATAAACAACAACAAGGGTGAGTGTTTGGAATATCATAATTAATATAGAACGGAAATAATAAATATGACTATTGAATACCTAATATTCTTGTTATTATTTAGCTTACCGAATCCATCACCTTTACATATATTCATTCTTTCCACTTTATAATGATCCATATACACCCAGGCCTCAGTATCATTTCAAAAACAATATTAATCTCGTCTATTGCATTTTGTAATCACAATCAATTATTAAACTCAACATTGATTCATATAATTCATTTATTAAATTCATCCGAAATCGCTACGAAGATCAATCATTAAATTCATCACATCACACGCATCAATATTAAATCACATGCACAACTGACTCGCATATATCTATGACTCATAGTATCCGAATACTAAAGGATCGACCTTCAGTTGGGGGTCTGACTTGACACCCTGTGAACCCGACTTGGTTCATCGAGCCTGACTTGGCTCCCCACCTCAACCACTGGATCCAACTTGACTACTAGGTAGCTTAACTGGGTATAAAAACCACAAAGGAGCAAGAAAATGAAGGGTACATCATACCGTTTGCCATCCCATAACACATAATCATATATAAAATCATATCAACATGGCTTAAAACATAATCAATTCCATCTATAACTATCAGAAGCTGACATATAAGCATCAATCAGGGTGGCCACACAGACCCAGCCCTTACAAGCCATGATACCATATTTCCATACTCGTCTTTTCACTATTCTCATCAAGTGATTTATAACATTCACATCTCTTTCATTATCAATTTAGCATATTTATCACAATTACCATTATTACTCATCCTAACTTACAATCTACAAAGCATTACACACATCCACCTAATCCAGATATTTATTTATTTACTTACTATCACATAATTAATTATTCTAATATGCTTTCTTAAACACCAAGCTATTCAAAATGCAAACACATAAATATATCTTCATACAAATGTTATCTAATTAATTTATAAGTTTCTTAACATACCCTAATAATTTTATAAATTTCCCAAACCTAATGTTTACATCAATTCTAATTAATCACGACCCGAACACCCCTTTTACCTTGAATCTAAGCTTTAATGATTTATTCTTGGTGTCGGTTGCATCCTACGATCTCTTGGTTCATGGTTCCTCTTCCGAATTCGATACCTGCTTCACCAATCGCCCGTCTAACACTCGTTCCGACGCCAATGATCACTGAAACACCAATCCAGTTAATACATTACCTTTCGTATCCTTTCAAACTCATAATCCAAGCTTCCCAAGCCCGTAAAACTCAAAGTCAAAGCCTCCCCCATAATATGTAATCCGATTTTGAGAGAGGGGAAAGAGGAGAAGAGAATGATGCTTGAAATAAAGGATTCCATATACGTTACCTTGATCTTTAATGTCCAAAAACACTAAAAATCAACACTTCCACTAAGTTCAGAGCTCAAACCATAAAAGAGAAGGAAAACGAGAGGAGAAAGTGTTTATGGGTTCCATTTTGCATGTCTTCTATAAAAGTTGATCGCGATGCCGACGCTACGCGTCAACATGGCGTTACGTGTCAGGTCACTAATGTGTACCTGATGCTACGCGTCACTGCCATGCCAAGTGTCAGGGTTCCTGATGCCATTTCCTTTAAAATTCATTTTAAAATTGTCTCATCCTTCTAAAATATCACTTTAAATCACTAATTTACCTCAAAATCTGTATTTCCCATAATTCCAACTCAACTAAATATTTAATTTATCTTTCCTACATTTAAATTATTAGGGGTGTTACATCCACTTCGTCTAAAAAGGGATTTCATCCCCGAAAGCAAACATACCTCATTGGAAAAGATGGGGATACAACCGCCTTATGTTAGACTCGAGTTCCAAGTTTAGGTCACTCTATTCAGATTTACCCATTTCACTTTTACCAAAGATACTTCCTTACTTCTCAACCGCTTAGTCTGATATCCATCAATGCAAATAGGTGCTACCTCCACAGTCAAATCGCCTTTCAGTTCAATAGAATCTTCAGGTACAATCATTGAATCACAAGGAATGTACGCCCTCAGCTGAGACATATGGAACACATCATGGATATTAGTTAACAATTAGGGAAGGTCCAATTAGTAAGCTACATCACAATCTGCTCCAAGATCTGATACGACCCAATATATCTCAGGTTAAGTTTCTAACTTTTCAATATCCGAGCTACACCCTTAGTAGGTGAAACCTTCAGAAATACCCAGTCTCCCACCTGAAACTCAAGTGGCCTATGACGATTGTCATAGTAACTCTTCTGACGATCCTGGGCAATCATCATCTTTTCACAAATCAATGCTACCTGATCATTCATTTCCTGAATTAATTCGGGCCTAAATGAACTGCATCACCATTCTTATTCCAACATAAGGGTGTACGACACATCCTACCATATAAAGCCTCGTAAGGTGCCATTCTAATGCTACTATGGTAACTGTTATTATAAGCAAACTCCACAAATGGCAAATACCACTCCCATGAGCCACCTTATTCCAATACATAAGCCCTAAACATATCCTCTAGTGTCAAAATAGTCTACTCAGACTGGCCATCCGTTTAAGGATGATAAGCTGAACTCAATCTCAACTCAGTACCCAATTCTTGCTATAAACTTTCCCAGAATCTGGAATTGAATCGGGGATCACGGTCAGAAATATTACTCGAAGTACTCCGTGTAGTCTTATAATCTCGGTGATGTACAATCTAGCTAGTCTATCCAAGGACCATGTCATATTCATAGCCAGAAAGTGAGCATTTTTCGTCAGTCAATCAACAATCACCCAAATGGCATTACATCTAGAACGGGTACGAGGCAACCTGGATACAAACTTAAAGCTTGCTTGTCCTCAAGCAAGGACTCAGATTAATTAAATCAATTGCACTTACTCAAGACAATCAACCTTTCCTTAACTTAATTCATACCATAATTATTGAATACCCTTGATGCTTTCTTTCTGCAACTTCTGAAGAGATAATTACTCACACTTTCCTTGGGAACAAGCTAGTGATGCATTCCTCACATGGATCACTATTTCACTCTTCTCTCAGTGTATAGGGTTAATTGCATGCACTCATCACCTGCATAATTGTCAGATCAACATAGGCTTGCAAAAGTTCTAAACATCATGAATATGCTAGCATAATTGGATCAGTAAGGGCTTTTTAAGCTTGTAATGGGGTTAGGCTACAAGCTCCATTTTTGTTTTTCTAGTCAATGTTGGGTTAAAAGATGTGCCCACTGATGCCTTGCCTCAATCTTAACTTAAATGCCTCTACTAACCAGCTCTTTTGCTTTTCAATTTTTTTTCAGATGAACGATAACTCAACTACTTGTGGTGTTTTGCACCTTCTTCTCTTTCAGTCCTTTGGACTCTTTCTTTCTTTTTTTCTTTCTTTCTTTTCTTTCATTCAGTTTTGTTTTTTTTTCAATACCATTTTCCTTCTATATAGGAATTTCTTTTTTGATTTTTCACTTTTGTTTTGCTTTTGCTATTCTTCCTTTCATTTTTCAAAATCCTCATCTATAATTAAGATCAGAGTGTGTCCTTTAATTGCTGTTAGGCACACTCTTCATCCCCAAACTTAGAACTTGCTAGTCCCTAGCAATAAGATAAGACTCAGCAGATCATCAGTGGTACATCTAGGGATAATTCACTTGGTTTTTCTCAGATAAATTGGCTTGTAAAGTTAGGTACATAATCAAAATGAAAGGGTCTCAGGCTCAAACATTATTATTGGGTCAAAGGATAATTAATAGTGATTAGGATGGCTAAATTTGGCCCTGGCTAGTTAACAAAAAAGGCCTTCATTATTTCCAATTGGCAAACATATAATCATTAGAAGGTACTGAAGCAAATTCTGTCTCACTAAGTAATAATGCAAGCACACTCGAAAAAGGAATAATAAAGGCTCAAAAGCTCATAATTTACATGTAATCAGCCAATCATGTCCCTAAACTTAATGCAAGATTATAAATTCAGATTGCTAACTAGCATAATGAATATACAAATATTTAAGGATGGAAATAGCTATGGAAAGGGATCATGAATCAAGGAATGTGAATCAATTAATTTATAAAATGAGTGTCTGAGAATCAGTAAACTTTAAATAATTAAGATGACTTCTAAATTAAACACAATTAACACCTTTCATAAATTAATGAGAGTAATGGATAAATTACTTCCCTCCTTACCTATATGGTAGGGATTTGTTGAGTGATGGTTGCAGGAATTATACAATACAAATTAGAAAAGAAATAACAACAAACAACTTAACATGGAAATAAAATTTCATTACAACTGAAAAGGAAATACATTATTCAAGAAAGAACATTAAAAGAAAGTTATTACATTACAGAATTAACTTAACATAAATGACAGCAACTTAATATATCAGTCTTCCTCTTCTTCATCTTCTTCATTAGCAGCCTCAGCCATAGGCTCATCATTATGTTTCTCAGGGTGGGGTGGAAATTCAGTTACCAAAGGTGTCTCATCAGGGGGAATAGTGAACCCAATGGAAGCCAACCATAAGTCTCTATTAGTTGGGACTCCCATTTCTTCAGTGTGGTCCATATTCAGTGGATTAGCAATCTTCCTCAATATAAGATCATGGTTCAGGACCAGATCATAGGTCCCTAGCTGCATTTTCTTCATGGCTTGGATTTCTTGCATTACCATAGAGAGATCAAAAGAATTACCTGAATCTGTTGAAGGTGGTGGTGCAGAAGATGATGGTTTGGGTTGTCTGTGATGCTTTGGCTCTTGAGGCACAAAGTGGTCAATGTGGTCTACTACCTAGTACTTATCCATAATCCTCTCAGGCTTCACCTTTGTCAGTTCTTCATAGTTCAACCTAATCTGATTCTTTTGGGCCAATAAAGTGATAACAGAGCAATATGGCAGTTGGAGATTTTTTTCAACGACTTTCACCATCTCCTCCAGTATTAACTCACCCAAATTAACATACAGGTCTTTCATTAAACAGTAAATCAACACCAACCTCTTAATGACAACCTCAGTAGCATGAGCCATAGGTTGCAGGGATGAAAGGACGTAGTGGCACCATAAGAGGAGGAGATAATTCAAACGACTCTTCTTTGGTGCACCACTCACTTTTATTATATATGCAGCCCCTTGTTCACAACATTCCTCTAGTATTTCCTTCCTAAGCTTTTCATTTTCAGCCCTATGAAAGATATCCACTATCCAAGTGTATTGACATCCTTCACCATCTAAGATAGGTACTTTCAAACTCTTATTCAATATGTTACTAGAGAGAGGAATAGTAACTTCTCTCAAGTAGGAAGAAAAAGGTACCTTATCCTCAACAGAATTAGCCCTTAGATTGGTATAAAATTCCCTAGTGAGTTCTTGATAACCATTGCCTAAGTTCTCATTAAAATACTGTCATCCCCTTGCAAACATAGCAGCCTTTACATCAATATCAGAGCAATTATCTTCATCAAGGACCAGAGCCCTTTCCCTTATTACTCCTCTGTTTTTGAATTTTGTCTCATATTCTTGGGCAGCCTTGAGATCCCTAAACCTATTCCAGTCAAAATCCTCATTTCTCTTGGACTTCTTTTCTTCTCAAGGCTTTTACACTTTTTGGGTGGTGGAGCAACATGGGTGCTTACAGTAGCCACCCCTTTTCCTTTCTCTTTTGGGGTTTTCTTCACACTTTCCACTTCAACAACTCTTTTTATTTTCCTAATGAGTCTTTGTGATCTTATGGACATTATAAAGCCTAAATGGGTGTAAATGCATAAACAACATAACCACAACAAAATGAAAATGTGAGATGAATGGACATGATGGATACAAGAATTTTATAATTGAAACAATAAAAAACCAAAATCCTAGTTATTGACTGAAAGTAAGGAATGAAAAGATTTTACCTTTTGAAAGAATCTATAAATGGTGCCCTTTTCCTCTTCAAAACCCAAGTTTCCAACGTAAAGGGGTGTGAATTAGGGTTTGTACGCTGAGAGGGTTTTTTATATTGCTGAACTCAACGTATGTGGTACGCGTAGGTACATGGAATACTTGGCTTACATACGCCCACATTAAAGCACAACAGGTGGTAACAGGTGGTAACGTATGGTGCTCAAGCTTAAGCGCGCACAATCACGCTTAAGTGCGCATGGCTCACGCTTGAGCATGGAGTTCTCTCACTCAAGCGCGCATCATCTCTCTAAAGGTCACGCTTAAGCGTGAAGGCACACGCTCAAGAGCCAGTTCTTTCCTAAATTTTAAGCTTCCAGCGTGAAGGGTCACGCTTAAGCGTGACTGGAGCTCGCTCAAGCGTGCCACACATCCAGGGGTCACGCTTAAGCCTTGAGTTCTCTTGCTCAAGCGCACAGGAACTCCCTGATTCACACTACAAGCCACGCTCAAGCATACAAGGTTCATGCTTGAGCGTGAAGGCACAAGTTGGTCCACGCTTAAGCGTGCAAGGTTCTCGCTTAAGCGTAAAGCTCCTCGCTTAAGCGCCCTATACATGCTCAAAGGCTCAAAGTTTACGCTTAAGCGCAAAGCTCCTTGCTCAAGCGTGTAATGTTCTCGCTTAAGCATGCTTATTCCTCGCTTAACCATGCTTAGGGGCCTGATTGTAATTTATTTAGCGTAACAATGCCCAGTTTGGAACATATGTATGTGTACCTTCTGGTCCATAATTTTATTATTTTTCAGATACGTGTATATACACTGGAACTTAGGGTATATGCACTCAGACTTTATTCAAAAATTTTCAAGTTTATTCACACCTTATTCAAACTCTTTTTTTTAATTTTCTTTTATTGTTTGAAAACACCAAGCATAAAAATACAATAATTAAAATATAAGGTTGCCTCCCTCAAGCGCTTCTTTAAGGTCACTAGCTTAACCTTTGACACCTAAGAAGATGCTTGTTGATCTGTCCAGAACCGGGGTCTAGAGATCCGGTGTCTAGTCAACCATAAATTGTATGAAGATTCTGTGAAGAAGACCGGATGTATGAGTATCCGGTATAAGAATCCGTTGTCCTTGTATAAGAAGGGCGGATTGGACGTTCTGTAGGTCCTTCACACCGGCCTAACGCGTTGATGTGGGCGAAAGGTGGTGTCACCTGCAAAGATTCTCCGACGCTCAAGTCAGTGATAATATTCCAAGTGAGGAATGTTTTGCAGAGAGTAATCGTAAAATAGTTTTTGTCCAAAAGATCCCCTCCCTCATTGATGAAGAGAGTTCATATACCTGATTGGCTCGAAATACGAGGGCATATTAGTGGGGAACCACTAACCTCCAATAGCACTATATATTAATATTTTATTATGCACTTGCCAACATGATTGGGTCAAGTGGCTATTTTATATTGAGCGTAGAGTGTATAGACTAGAATCAGGGGACAAGTTGATCATTCCCGTAAGCAGACTTTGGCTTGTAGTGCAGGGAATTATTGATCGGTCCCTGTAGCAATGCCTTTTGTCTTTTGCATAGTGACATGTGAGTTATTCGGTGTCATGGTGTTATCCTGGACAACCGGTATAGAGAGAGCGCCTGATACGAAATTAGAGTCCGGATGTATACCGATGACACCGGTCACACACTGGCGAATTGACTAAGATGTTTAAATATGTCTTATAGGACGGATACCGGTATTGAGACCGGATCATATGTCCCCTAGCTTGTGTGAGGGACTGAGTAGTTGTTCACATAAGCTATTCAACCTGCGAGAGGTCTGAATATCGGTATGCTTAGGCGCATAATAGTTTCTTCACATGTACTATCATATTGCAAAGAACCGTTCTTTAATCGAAAGATCCGACGTATTGATGTCGTCGTAATGGATTCGGACAAAGATTTACTGTATGAGAATTTCAAGAGTTTATTGGAATTGAAGACTCTTGAAGTTCGCGTAACGGCTGTAAAGCGTGAATTGCGTGGCATGATTAGACATTAAATGCTTTTAATCACGTGGGCGAGCAATTATTGCGTCTGAGATGGAAATATCAATAACCGTCGTTTAGGGCTTAATGGGCCTACAATTTTTTGAGATTTCTGGGCCCAACGAATAGGCCCTTCGTCGAATTGATATTGTCTTAGCGCGCATGAATTTGGAACGACTGTGTCGTTTCACTTATGAACCAACGCGTTTAGTCATGGACGACACAACCTCAAGAGTTGGTAACCGAACCCTTTCATTTTCTATTAAAGAAACACTCAGTGGATTCTGGGTTCCACTCGTTTCTGATTTCTTAGCAAAACTCTGCAAAAATTTTTGCAAGGACGTTTGTCGCTTGTTCTATGAAGCTTTTCTCAGTTTTTATCCTCCTCATCATCTGAGGTAACTACTTTTCTTTCCCCTGTTACTTTCATCTTATTTTGCTCTGCTGTTTTTGCTCGAAAAGAATGTACTTTATTTAGGGGGAGATTAACTTCTCGCAACCCTAATTGTCATGGGGGAAGAATCCTTGTGATTCTTCCGAGGGCTGAGTCATGTCACTCAGAAAGGGGATCTTACTCACTATGGAAAGTGACTTTTCCCTTCTCAAAGTCGTCCTCTGATTGTAGTCGCTCTGAAAAGTGAAATGAGTAATGATTGTCACCCTTTTGATGATGTGACTTTTTATCGTAGATCAGAGATTTTGGTCTAGGCGACTCAAATGGCGACTGGAGAAGGAACCTCTGGAGATCACACCGTTCTGAAGACAACAGAAGGTCTCTATAGCGTTGCTGTCTCTAGGCTGAACTGGGAAGAACTTCAGGCTAAGTGGCCTTTCTGTTGGGTAGCTGATGAGTTTAAGAACTTGGCTTCCCGTCATGCGAATGAGGATGGATCTCGAATTCAACCAAGATTCACACTTCATGCAGAGGAAGAAATGAAAAAGTGGTTCAGGGTGTTTGCACCACTCCCTACAGAACGGATATGCCACGCAATGCCAAATGATCGTTCTGTGTACATGCATGATTTCGTATTCCACTACCTTGGAGTTCGTTTTCCTCTATCCGAGCTCCAAATGGGTGTGTTGAGGTTCTTAAATTGTGCACCCTCTCAACTTCATCCCAACGGTTGGGGCCTCATCCGTGCTTTGGAGGTGCTGGGTGATTATTTCAACTTTACGCCTACTGTAGCGATGCTGTTCTACTACACCCAAGTAGTTCGGAGGGCTAACAAGCAGGGCGGTGTTGGTTTAGTGACACTCCGGACCTTATGTTCCTTTGTGAACTTCGAATCCTACACCGATTCGGCTAAAGTTGATGGAAAATCGTTCAAATCCTACTTTACCCGGATATCTGTTAAGAAGAAGAAACCTGTCTTTTGGAGGGATGAAGAGGGTCTTAATAAATTTCCTCTGAGCTGGACTCATAAGCATTTTCTTTTAAACTCCCAAGCATATTATGCTGATCAATCTGAGCTATCCCCTGAATCGTCAAAAGTGTTGTTCGCACTTGAAGCGCACACTACACGTTCTAAAGTATTTTCGTGTAGGCGTCTTTTAAGTAGTTCAAGCGGAGTCCGGGACGAATATCTTCGTAATTCTCGTTTTATTTCTCCTTTTCTCCTTTGTCAAATGTGTAAAATATTTCGTAGTTGCTAATATCTTGTGTTTGTGCATGCAGGTGAAATAGAATAGGAATCTCCGGAGATGAATAAGCTGAAGGGGTTTAAAGCGGCAGGTAAATCCGTATCTCGCGAGAATGAAATTTAGGCTAAGACTTCTGTAAAGGATCGTCCTGAATTGATTATTCTGACATCGGATGTGGAAGGGGAGATTCCGCTGGTCGAGGGCGGCTCGACTGGTGTTGGCGCAACTACTAGTCAGCCCCAAATAACCGAGAGGAGGAAAAAGATCAAGAATGATTCTTCCAGAGGACCGTCGTAGAAACATAAACCTTCGGGGAGCTCAAAAAGAGGAAGAGTTTTAGAAGGTAAGGCTGTAGAGACCCCGGATGCAGCTGATGTTTCTTCCGGGCACCATAAGGGGATTCCTGCCGGGGTTTCTGGATCTAGTCCGATCTCCTACCCAATGACTTCATTCCTTACCCCCTTCCTCTCATATCGGGGAGCAACTCCAGTGATTCTTCCTCAACCGCTGTATGAACTCCGGCCCACGCTTAAAACTAAAGAGATCAAGGAGGCGTGTGAGGCCGGAAAATAGCAGTTAGCAGAACTGACTAGGATGCTTCATTCATTCAGTTTGTTAGCTAAAGACGTTGACAAGGTTGATGAGCTGAGTGATAAATTAGAACAGCTCAACCTCTCAACGGAGAAGGATAAAGCTGCCCTAAAATTGGCTGAAGATCGCCTTGCCAAGTCTAAAGAGTTTGCAGATATTATAAACAAAGAAAATCTCAAGCTCAAAACTATGCTTAAAGACTTGGAAGGTAAATTGGCCGAGAAGGAGGAGACGCTTAGTAAATCTCAAGAGGAACTCCGTAGCAGTCAAGCTAAACAAGCTGATCTTGAAGACAAAAGCAAAGCTGCTGCGGAGGATTATTTTAAGCAAGCCGAGGAGTGGTCCCAAAAGGAGAAGAAGTTCCTCCTTGGGATTGAGGGACTGAAGACTGGGAGCACGGAATCTGGAGGATCGAGTGGGGAACTATCGAGGTTGCGGGAAGAATTGGCTGTAGCAAAAGCTGAGAAGCAGGAAGCTATCGATATATGCACTCAGGCGGTTGAAGAATCCTTCGGCCTGGCTATACACCAAGTTTTCTACCGCAACCCCACTGCGAAACTTAGCCTCTATGGTATGGATCCGTTCTACGAATTCCATGGAGGAAGGTTAGTCATAGTGGTTGATGGTCGACATGAAGATCCTCCGAAGTCCTTGTACGGTTTGCCTCCCTTTCCTGAGGGTCAGAGTATGGGACCTGATTTCGTCTTTCCTACGTCTGAGGTTGCCTCATCTGCAGAAGGTACTGAGGCTCCCAAGGGGAAGACTCCTGAGGAAATCCCGAAGGAAGGGACAGAAGAGCTTGGAGCAGGGGAAGCACAGAAAAAGACTGAAGAGCAAATTCCCCCTCCATAGTCTTGTTTTTGTTTATATGTAAAGTTGTGTACCGGGATCAACTCTGATTTTGAACAGTTACATGTAATTTTCTTTTTCTTTTCCTTCTTTATGAATGAATGAAATTCTATTCGGATATTTGTCTTGGATATATATATTGCCTCAGTACCTGATAGTCCGTTCTGTATGACTAACCATTGAGGTCGAATCGAAATGATTACCTCAGAAAATTAGGTAATAAAAAGACATATACATGAATACTGTCCCCAAGTATAGGCGTGTTAAGGAATAGGTACCTGTTGTAGGGCGTCATCCATAGTTCTTTTGGGGAGAAAAGTGGTCAATCAGTTGTTCACAGAAGTGGTGTGTCAGGACGGATGACTAGTATTAATTAGTGTTACTCTCACAGGGAGGTTCACATAGTCAATCTGTTGTTCAATGTGAGAGTATCGTTCCAAAATTTGGGAACTGCAAAGATGATGGTTGTGTTTTCCATCGTAGGGATAATGATGAGAATTTGTTCACGCCATGAGTTGATACATAAAATCACAGATCAAGTGATAGGGAGTATCCATCCTGGAGAAATATCTCTCAATTATAAGAGCACGGATTAATCCTTCAAGATCACAGGAGTAATATCGTCAAATCACAGATTGGGTGATTGAGACTATCCGTTCTGGGGAAGTACACCATGCCAGGAGTTACATCGTCAAGTCATAGATTAGGTGATTGAGATCATCCATCCTGGAGAAGTACGCTGTACCAGGAGTTACATCGTCAAGTCACAGATCAGGTGATTGAGATCATCCGTCCTGGAGAAGTACACTATACCAGGAGTTACATCGTCAAGTCACAGATCAGGTAATTGAGATCATCCGTCCTGGAGAAGTACACTGTACCAGGAGTTACATCGTTAAGTCACAGATCAGGTGATTGAGATCATCCGTCCTGGAGAAGTACACTTTGATCTTCAGGGTATGGAATTGAGTTTTCAATTTCACTATCGAATCCGACTTTGATCTTCAAGGTATGGAATTGAGTTTTCAATTTCACTATCGAATCCGGTATTCAGGGTCATCACTTTGTTTGTCCCCTAGCTTGTGTGAGGGATTAGTAAAGTGACTCATATAAGCTACATCGTCTGTAATGATTTTGAATATCGGATGATATTCGTCGTTTTATAAAAAGTCGTTACGTGGTTGCAGAAATATCCGTGCTTGGGATGAAGTTCCGTTGTCGTAGATCTTCTTAGGACGGATCCGTACAAAAAGTTCTTTTGTGTGGGAATCCCAGAAGTTATTGAAACTTGCAACCCTTGGTATTCGGGAAACAGTTGTAACATTTCTCATGATTGGATATTTAATGCCTTTAATCACGTGGGCAAGCCATTATTACTTTAAATGCGCACGTCTTTATAACCGTCAATGAGGGGCTTAATGGGCCTAAAATTTAAATTTTGAGACCTATTTGAGAGGCCCTTTTGACGAATTGACGCTGATTTCGCGCCTCAATATTCGAAACGACAACCTTGTGTCTACGAAAAAGGTATCGTTTAAAAGTGTCGTTTGGTTGTAAACGACATAACCTTCGACTCCTTATAAGAGTAGAATTTAATAGATTCAGAAGTTACTCAGTGTTTGCTTACCTGAAGAAACTCTGCAAAAATTTCGAGAAGAGATTCATGTTTGCTTGTGCGAGATTTGATTCACCACTTCTCTTCATTCTTAGGTAACCTCTCTTTCGTCTTCTCGTTTTTCTTCTAGTTTTTCGAAATGTCTGGGAGAGACTTTGCTAGCTCGAGATATGTTGGCCGTAGGGGAAAGAGAGGTAGAGTGTTGTCTCGGACCTCCTTTAGTCATGGTGGAAGGATCCCTGTGATCGTCCACTCGAATCCACTTCATTCAGAGAGGGAGGCGTCACCCTATTCGAGGCGAAGGGTGATAATACCCTCTTCAAAATCCTCTACTAGCGAGAGTGAGGGGAGCCCTGATTTGTACCTCTCTGATGATGTTAGCTTTTATCGCAGTGTTAAGGCGTTTAAGTTAGCCGTAAAGAAGATGTCTGAAGAAGGCACCTCTAGTGGTGGAGCATCTTCTCAAAAATATATCATGAAGACAGCTTCTGGATTGTGTAATGTAGTTTCACATCGGATTGACTGGGTAAAGTTCCAGCAGAAACGCCCATATAGTTGGGTTGCTGACGAATTTCGTGATACGGTGTCCATACATGCTCGGGAGGATGGAGCAAGGTTGGAGCCTCGCTTCACTGTTTTCAAAAAAGAAAAGTACAAGGAGCGTTTCATGGTGTTGGCTCCCTTACCATCACAACGGATCTGTCATACACCGGATGAGAGGTCAATATATATGTATGACTTCTTATTCCTAAACTTAGGTGTACGTTTTCCGCTCAGCAAATTCCAAATGGCTGTTCTGAGGTTCTTGGATTGCGCTCCCTCACAGCTTCACCCAAACAGATGGGGTTTGATTCGTTCTCTTGAAGTACTTGGGGAGCACTTTAATTTTACACCGATGGTGGCCATGCTCTTTTACTTCACGCAGGTGGTCCGTCGTGCCAATAGGGAGAAGGGAGGAGTAAGTCTAATAACCCTCCGGACTCTCTCCAAGATCATCAACTTCGAGTCCTACACTGACTCTGCCAAAGTTGATGGACGTTCCTTCAAGTCTTATTTTACCAAGATTTGTGTGAAGCCTGATGAACCAATTTTTTGGTTGAATAAAGATGGGATTGAAGAGTTCCCCGTGTCCTGGACGCATGAACATTTCTTGTTGACGTCCCAGGCTTACTATACCGATGAGGACGAGTTAACACCAATATCGGTTTCTGTTTTTTCTGCTCTTCAATCGTACACCGCCTCGCATAAGTTCTTCTCTTGCAGGCGTTTGCTTGGGTCAAAGACCACCTGCGAGGAATATTTGCGCAATTTCTTGTCATTTTACATGTTCTTCTTTCTTAATAACTCAAAATCTTTTGTTTCTGACGATTCTTTTTTCTGATTTTGTAGTTGAAATTGAAGCTGATTCGCCAGAGATGGAGAAGTTGAAAGGCCTCAAGGCTGGAGGGAAATCCGTGGCGGCTAAAAACAACATTCAAGCAAAGCGGAATTCCAAGAAGGCCACTGTTGAGACCATCATACTCACCTCGTCTACTGGTGACGATGTTCCTTTGTTGGAAGGCGGATCTGAGATACCGACCTCCAACATTGAGGGAAAAAAGGTTGGTGAGAAAAGGAAGAAAGCGAAACATGACCCTTCCAAGAAAACCGAATCTCAACCCTCTCCCAAAAAACAAAAGATTTCTGAAGGGGCAGTTGATGCAGAGGTTTCTAAGGGTAAGGCGGTAGAGAAGGTCACACCGGATGCCCCGAGCAGTGTTCCTACGTCGGTTGCCAAACCAATAACTGCTTACTTTGCGCCTAAGGTTTCCTGTCCTCCCCCAGGGAATTCCAATCTTGCCCCACACCTAGTGTATGTGGGTCCCGTGCCTCAAAGCATCCATGATTCTCCGTACCAGCTGAAGACTTTAGAGCCTGATAAAGTAACAAAAGCTTGTGATGCTGGACAGTGGCAGTTAGCAGAACTGTCCGGTCTCCTAAAGTCGGTTAGGAGACTGTCGGAGGACAACGAACGGCTCAGTAAACTAGTAGGCAAAGTTAATGACCTTAGCGTTGCTGCAGCTAGGGATAAGGCAAGCATCCTCCGACTGGAGAATAAATTAGAGGCTTCCAAAGAGGAAGGGTATAAAAAGGATGAGGAGATTGCCAGTCTGAAACATCTTGCTAAGGAGTTAGAGGTCCAGATCCTTGATCAGAAGAAAACTAATTCCGACCTCCATGTCAGCCTTTGTACAGAGAAAGAACACTCGGCCAAATTAGCAAAAGAATTAAAGGAGGCTGATGCTAAAATCCCGAGTCATTAACTTGGTGGTGAAAATCTTAGTAAAACAAAATATGACTCTCGGATTTACACTTATGGCAAGCGCACCAGTCGTTAAAATTATAGAATATTTGATCGTCCCACAGGGATTGTGGTAAGTACCTCAATCTAGGACTAGTACAAGCTGAACCAACAGAAAATACATAAAGTTCATTCAGTTTTTATGGTTTTGGTGTTTTCTGGTTGTTTTTGGTATTTTCAGAAACAGAGTTAAGATAAATGTGAAAAGTGATTAAAAGAAAGCAGGTCAGGATTGCTTCAGCTCACAATTTCCTCAAGAAACAAGCAATTAAGTATAATCGAACTTCACAATCTAGAGGACAATCCGCTTGTGGTTATTCCCTAATTCCTTATGTGAAAAACACTAATCCTTAAGCAATGAACCTTAATTCCTTAAGTGCTCGATTAACCTAAGAATCTAATGCGAAATTGGAGGTTGAACTCTAACTATTCACCTAAATTGATTAGGCCTGAACTAGTTAGAAAGCTAGAAGTTACCTAAGCTTCAACCATGATTCCTTACTGGCGAAGTTCTTCATCAGTTCTGGATTTGTCAATCCAGCAATTCTGCTCCACTCCTCAGCTTGTTCGCCTCAGGATCTAGAAGTCGATCTACTTGCTCACAGCTTCAAGACTCCATTGTTCACCTTTGTAATCCTAACCTTAGGGATTTAGAACTCCATCGACGTTGGATTCATCGAAGGAATACAGAGAGACATGGATGGGAGAGTTTAGAGAGATGAAAATGTAGTGAGAAATTGAAGTGTATTATTTGTTCTATGTATTCTGTCTCTGTTTTTCTGTCTTATTTACAGAGTATGTTCATGAGTGTATATAGGCTTCTATCTAAAAACTAACTAACTAAAACTGATAACTTCAAAACCTTAAGTTAATGACTAAACTTAAATAACTAATTACAGCTGAGCTCTTAGCAGATTACAACTCATCATTAGCTAATGTACAACTCAGTGCCAACTAATAACAGATCACTACTTAAATTATTAAGGTACAAGTAGAAGCGAAGGCAATGGAAGATGGAAACTGCACTGCGTCGAGTGTGTTGTTGGAGGGAAGGAACAGTGTTTAAATTACTACCTTTATTCTTCAGCTACTGGGTTCTCGCTTGAGTGGACTAAACTCTCGCTTGGGCGAATTCAGGAATTGCACTACAGTGTTCCTTTGTCGCTTAAGCGTTATGGCGAAACTTGGGCGATTTGGAAATATGTAATACAGAATGGCTTTCTCGCTCAAGCGTGATTGCTTCGCTTGAGCTAATTTTTGACCTTCGCTTGAGCGAATTTAACTCTCGCTTGAGCGAGTTGATTATTCAATCGGTATTCTGCAGTTGGCGTTCGGGTTCTTCATGCAATATTCTGAGTCCTTGTTCTCTTTTGGAGTCGGTGTCTTTGAAGTCTTACTCAGTCGGTCTTTGGACTCTTTTGGGGTCGGTGTCTTGGGAGTCTTCTTAAGTTAGCTTTCCTGAAGTCTCGTTTGGTCAGTATTTGAGCTCCTTTCAGTCGGATTTGTGAAGACTCACTCGGAATTATCAATTCCTGCTCGGATTTGTAGGATTTCACTCGGAATTTTCTTCTTATCTCAAGTGCGCCCTGTTCCTGTACCAATAAAAAGCTACTTGCCTAGCAATTATATGCGGGCTGCTTAGTGAATTTATAAATACTTCAAAATTCCTTAACTAATTAATATTTTCAATCGGTTTCTTACATAAATAACATACTTTTGAAATGAATAACTAAAACATGAATTATTAACAAATTATTAAATAATAATATCAAAACTAGACAATACTTAGTAATTTATGTTAAATAAACAGTGGAATAATTAAGTCTTTTCAAGACTTATCATATCCCTAAACTTAAATCTTGCTTGTCCTCATGCAATTATTCAGACTTATTAACTAACAGCATTTGATCAACACAATCAACCTTTCCTTAACTTAATTCATACTATAATTATTGAATACCGATCATGCTTTCTTCTCACAATTTCTAAAAGTATAAAAACTTACACCTCCTTTGGAAGACAAGCTGCTGATGCTTTCCTCACTGGTCGGTGTTTAACTCTTCTCTCGGTGTGTAAGGTGAATAAAATGCACTCAGCACCTGCATACTTGTTAGATAAACATAGGCTTGCAACAGTTCTATACGTCATACCATATACCAACACAATCAGATCAGTAAGGGCTTTTTAAGCTTATAATGGGGTTGGGCTACAGGCTCAATTATTGTTTTTCCGAGTCATAGATAGGTTACAAGATGTATCCACTGATGCCTTGCCTCAATTCTAACTTAATTGCCTCTACTAACAACTCTCTTAACTTTTCCGACTGAATGCTACTTAATAACTCATGCTGCTTTGCACCTTCTTTTTCTTTCAGTCCTTCGGATCTTTTCTTTTTTTTTTTCCGATCAAATTTTTTCTTGTGGTGCTTTGCACCTTTTTTTCTTTTCTGACTTATTCATTTTTCTCTCGGCTTTGCCTTTCTTCCTTTTATTTTTCTACATATTCATCCATAATTAAGGTCGGAGTGTGTCCTTAATTACTGTTAGGCACACTCTTCATCCCCAAACTTAGAAATTGCTAGTCCCTAGCAATAAGCAAAAACCTAGCAATTCACCAGTGGAACATCCAAGGGTAATTCAGTCGGGTTTTTCTTGGATAAATAGGCTTTGTAACGTTAGGTATATAAACAGAATGAAAGGTTTCAGGCTCAAACATAATCATTAGGTCAAAGGATAATTTAATAGATTAGGAAGGCTATTTTTGGCCCTGGCTAAATTAACAAAGAAGGCCTCCATCATTTCCGATTGGTTGACATACAACAATTAGCAAGCACTGAAGCAAATTCTGTCTCACTAACTAGCATGCAAGCTCACTCGGAAAAGGATAAAACAGGCTCAAAAGCTATGAATATAATAGTTAATCAGCCAGTCATGTCCCCAAACTTAATGTAAGATTATACATTTAGATTGCTAACTAGCATGCCGAGTAAACAATTTTAATTAATGATGAAAAATCGTTAGGGGCAGGGATCATGAGTTAAGCAAAAACCGATTAATTAATTTATCCGACTGAAGCTTAAGAATTAGCAACTTTAAGTTATTAAAGTGGATTTGAAATATAATTAATAGATTGATCAAATAAGGAATCAGAATATCAAATCAGGAGTTAGAGTACTAGAATACTTCCCTTTTTACCTGGCTGGCAGCGCCTGGAAAGCAATTACTCGGGCTGTCATGCATGCATTTACAGATACAAGGGAAACAAAATAAATAAAAAGGAACAACTGAATAAAAACATAAATTTCATGACAACCAAAGGAAATATTCACTGTTTAGGAAAACATTAAACTTAAATTAAGTCATTACATCAACATGACATAATAAAACTACTGAGCAATAAGTCAATCATCCGAAACTTCATGCTCGTCGTTCTGTTCTGGAGAGGAAGGGGGATCAGCTGCCAGGGGTACGTCCTCAGAGGGGATAATGAATCCAATGGAGGCCAACCATGCATCTCTATTAGGTGGGATCCCCATTTCTGTTGTATGTGCTACCCTCAGTTTGGTGGCAATTTTCCTAAGCATGAGGTCATGACTCAAAACTCGATCATAGATTCCAAGTTGCATCTGTTGGTGTATGCACTATGAGCCTTTATGCTTTTTCATTTGTATCATTTTTCTACTTATCAATTGAATAAATATTTCAGTTTAAAGTTGTTTTAAACATATTTATCCTTGGAGTAATAGGTCATATAAAAATTATTCCTAAAATGTCCCTAGTTAAGTATTTACATGGGGACATGTAAATACACTGAGACTAGTGTGTGAGTGTACTGATGACCTGATCTCACAGATCATAGATATAGATGATATCGAGTCTTCACACGGGTACACATTAAGAGTAATGATGTACTGGACAGACCCACCATGAGAACGTTGCATGGATCGTTACATGATTGTCATAAACGATTCTCAATGTGATAATGGTATATGTAGTCCTTCGACCTGAAGTCACTACGATTCCTACATGAGGAGTTTATTGTTTTAATACAATTAAACGTCTTCTGTAACAAGAGGACTATAAAGGTTGTGATTAGGCAATGAACAAATTATGCAGAGGGATGTGAGTGATGTAGATGGGATTTGTCTCTCCTATGTGACAGGAGTGATATCCATAGGCCACTTGATGGAGTAAGACTAAGAAAACGCATGGCCATGCTAGAAAGAATAAATATTAGATATTTATTCGGATCCAGTCTACTCCGGTATCAAGTAAAATAAATTGGGCCGTACAAGGATGACGCGACCATGCCTTGGGCCCAATTAGGATATCGTGACAAAAGGAATAAACGTATTAAATAATTATCACTTATAGGTTATGTTAATAATATTCGGACATAATGATGCATTGCTAGATGCCGCTCTTATTTTATATTAATAATAAAATAGTTTATTATTAATATGACCGGGTATTTTACCTATAGGGTCACACACATAGAGTAAGCCCATCAGAAAATGTTGTCTTATTTTAGTTGGACTAAAATAAAGCTATTGGGCCTAACTCATTTGGAATGAGTAAGGAGCCCACTTTTAGAGAGAACAAATTAGGTCAAACCTAAGCCTATAAATAGAGCATAAGATGCTCATAGGCCGTTCACTCAAGTCAGACACAAAATTCGCAAAAAGTTGCAAGAGCTACACGCCGTCAACCTAGCAGTTGGCAAGTGTTGCGATTCTGGTGGGAGTGCTCGTGTGGACTCCTAAAGGACGAGGCTACGACTGCTTCGGAGTTCTTCAAGAGGTAACCTGAATAATTTCGAAATTTGTTTTTTTTGCTTTGAAACACGGAACCTTGCAAATCCTATGGAATCCCTTTAATTTTTCCGCTGCTCATGCTTAGGGATTTCCTAACAGCATCTTCTTCATAGCCTGCAATTCCTGCAACACCATAGAAATATCAGAAGAAGAAGAACCTGTTCCTGCTGATTGCTTGGGACGTTCTGGATCTGTTACTTTAAACTTCATGGCACAGTTTTCAACAGCCTTAACACTTTCAACCTCTGGTGATTCATTTTCCTCACTCGTAGGGGATACATTCCTTCGAACCAGAGGAGATACATCCCGTTGCTCCTGACTTCGATTAGGTACATGTACAGACGAATCAGATAAAGTAATGGTCGCCACTTCTCTTTCGTTATCTATTTGTTTCCTTCGCACACTTCCTTCTGCAAAATTTGGTCTAGGTTTCTGCAGAAGTCTTTGTGATCTTCTTTTCATGATTAATGATAAAAGAATGATGATAACCAACCTAAGTAATCAAAAATAAGAACAGAAAGCCAACAGAAAGATAGCAAACCAGAACTGTGAGATGCATGGCTTGTGAACAGTGGAAAACAATAACAATGATCAAGAAGATAATAAACATGAACTTACAAATGCCTGAAATAAGTGAAAGAAGTGGAAAGGTGATACCTTTCTTTAAAACCAGCAAATGACTTTTCGTCTTCAGCCCTCGCATAAGTACAGAGGGTTGGAAGCTGAAAGGGTTTTTTTTTTATATTGTTGAATTCAATTTTCAAGAAACGCGTAAATGTGTTTCAGCTTTAATTATTACTTTATCATAATATATATATGTATTATTATTATTTTTATTATTTTTATTTTGTTTATTATTTATTTATTTAAATTATTATTATTATTTTTATTTTTATTTTTATTTTTATTTATTATTTTATATTTTTATATTTTTATTTTTTTTTATTTTTTTATTTTAAAATATACTCAAATACTGGATGGGTAGAAAATCGAGTAAGAGTGAGATGATAGCAATGTAATGCCAAGTGGACATAAGAGAATGGAAGATGACTAAATGAACAGACGATAAGACAGAATGGGCAAATGAAAATTATAAATGAATGAGCGAAAGAATAAATGAATGAAATAGAGGGTAAAAAAAACGAGTGAACCACTGTAGTGAAATACGAGTGAATAGAGCATCAAATGGATAATAAAAGAAACGAATGGGAGTATGAATGAATGAATGAAGGAATACCGAGTAAATGAATAATGAGTGAAAAGAGTGGAAGATCGTAAAAGAAGAGATTGCGTAAATGAGTGAAAAGAACGAAACGATAATGACTGAGTAAGTATGGAGAAAGATACCGAGTGATGAAAAATGAATGACTGAACAACGAGTAAACGTAAGAACGAAAAACGAGTGGAAGAACATGAAAGAATGAATGAATGAACGGGTGAATAAAACAAAAATGAGCGAACGACAGAAGAAGACGAAGATAAACTGAGTGAATGAAAATACTGAGTGGAAAGAATACTGAGTGGATCATAGAACGAAGGAAAGAATAAAGAATGAATGCAACGAGTGCGATAATGAATGGACGAGTGAACAACTACAATGAAATACGAGTGAACAGAGAAGCGAGTGGGAGAAAGAACGAATGAAAATAAGGCCGAGTGGATAATATCTGTGTATTAAACATACGTGAACAAAAGATAGAGAGAGAGACGAGTAGAAAAAACGAAGGAAAAACCGAGTGAACGAAGGGATAACAAACTGACTGAAATAAACCGAGTAAATGTAAAACGAGTGAATGATATAATAAATGGAAGATGAGTAAATGAATGAAGAATGAGTAAATGAAAGACGAGTGAAAGATTGACTGGGTGAATGAAGAGCCGAGTGAATGGAAGAATCAAGTGAATGAAAGAACGACTGCAGAGGGGTCTGAGTGAATGGAATACCGAGTGGAAGAAACCGAATACTCTAATGAGACATTTGAGTGAATGAAAAAGGAATTGCGAAAAGAGACGCATGAAAGAAATACCGAGTGATAAAGGTCGGCCAAGAGAAAGAGAGAAAGCCAAGTGGATGAATGAAAAACCGAAAGACCGCATGAATAGGAGACTAATGGATACAATACTGATTGTGATGAGTGAGGAATCCGAGTGATAAAAAGCCGACTGAAATAAGTCGCCTTTCACCATCTGACCCATTCATTACATCAACGATCAGAAATCCTTCATAGTCTTTCTTTTATTCACATCAGAATTTGAAATTTTATTGAAAACTGACGAGTGGAGTTCAATCGGGAAGAAGGATTGAGAATAAGTAATAGTTATTCGAGTGCACTATTTTCTCTAAAAACTCAGTAAATTTTTTGCTTAAGTGTGAAACAACACCCAGCAGTGTCTCGCTTAAGCTACACGTGCTTCGCCTGAGCGAAAATAGAAGAATCTAGCTCGGATTTCCTTCTTCAACTTCATAAACTTCATTTATTAAATCTTTAGTTTTTCTTTTTATTCATTCTGACTCAAATTTCAAAACAAAACAATCGGAAGATAGGGCTGCCTCCCTAGAGCGCTTCTTTAAGGTCACTAGCTTGACCTTATTTCATCTACGAAGATGCCTTCAGTAACAAGGAGGTTTTCTGCCTATCAAACTCTCCTCTAAAGTAGAGTTTGAGTCGCTAGCCATTCACCTTAAAAATCCGATCGGTAGTCGGATCTTTTAGCTCAACCGCTCCATGAGGAAAAACCTCATTTACAGTAAAAGGCCCCGACCACTTGGATCTAAGTTTTCCAGGGAAGAGTTTCAGTCGGGAATTGAATAACAAAACCCGATCACCCTTCTGAAACTCTTTCTTATTAATTCACTTATCGTGCCATTTCTTTGTTTTCTCCTTATAAATGGAGGCACTTTGATAAGCGTTGAGTCGGAACTCCTCTAATTCATGGAGTTTCAAAACTCTTTCCTCCTGAGATTGGTCACAGTCCATGTTTAATAGCTTTGTGGCCCACCACGCCTTGTGTTCCAACTCCACAGGGAGATGACAAGCCTTACCGTATACTAATTGATACGGGGACATGCCAATCAGAGTTTTGAAAGCTGTTCGGTAAGCCCACAGTGCATCATCTAATTTTACCGACCAATCTTTTCTAGATTTTCCGACCACTTTCTCTAAGATTCTTTTGATTTCTCTATTTGACAGCTCGACTTGTCCACAAGTTTATGGATGGTAAGGAGTGGATATCTTATGTAAAACCTCATAGTGACGCAGGGCTTTTTCCATTATCTTATTACAAAAATGTGAACCCCCATCACTAATAATTACTCTCGGAACTCTAAACCTAGAGAAAATATTCTTCTTGATGAACCTAAGCACAACCTATGCATCATTGGTTCTGGTCAGAATTGCCTCTACCCATTTGGAGACATAGTCTACAGCAACAAGAATATATTCGTTGGAGAACGACTTAGGAAAGGGTCCCATGAAGTCGATACCCCAAACGTCAAATAATTCCACAATTAGAATATTTGTCAAAGGCATGCCAGCTTTAGCAGAGAGACCTCCACTTCTTTGACATTTATCACACCTTTTGACATATTCTTTGGCATCTTGAAAGATAGTTGGCCAATAAAAGCCACTCTGTAAGATTTTTGCTGCTGTACGGGAGGCACCATGATGACCTCCATAATAGGAGTCATGGCAGTGCCACAAGAGCCTTTCTTGCTCAGATTCAGGCACACAGCGCCTGATCACTCCATCTACGCCTATTTTAAACAAAAATGGATCATCCCAAAGAAAAGCCTTACTATCATGAAAAGTTTTTTTTCTCATTTGGGATGTCCAACCATCAGGTACCACCGAGGCACTTTTAAAATTTGCCATGTCAGCGTACCAAGGCCTAGTTATAATTGCCATCAACCTTTCGTCTGGAAATTCTTCTTTTATTACGACAGAATCTGACTCAACTTCCAGACGAGACAATTGGTCTGCAACTGAGTTCTCTACTTCTTTTTTGTCTCGTATTTCTAAGTCAAACTCTTGAAGTAACAGAACCCACCTAATCAGTCTCGGTTTAGACTCTTTCTTAGCTAGTAAATACTTGATTGCCGAGTGGTCTGTATATACAATAACCTTGGCCCCAATCAAGTAAGTACGAAATTTATCAAATGCATACACCACAGCAAGCATTTCTTTTTCAGTAGTGGTGTAATGTATTTGATTTTCATTCAACACCTTACTAGCATAATAAATTACATGAGTTAATTTTCCTTTCTTCTGACCCAGCACAGCCCCGACTACAAAGTCACTTGCATCACACATTAATTCAAACGGTAAAGACCAGTCGGGTGATGCAAGGATCAGAGCTGAAGTCAAACTTTGTTTTAATTTTTCAAATGCCTTGACACAGTTTTCATTAAATGCAAACACATGATCTTTCACAAGCAAATCGGTCAAAGGCTTAGCTATTTTTGAGAAGTCTTTTATGAATCTTCTATAAAACCCAGCACATCCTAGAAAACTCCTTACTCCTTTCACGTTAATCAGAGGAGGAAGTTTTTCAATAATTTCAATCTTGGCTCGGTCCACTTGAATGCCCTCAGCAGAGATTTTGTGGCCAAGGACTATTCCTTCCTTAACCATAAAATGGCATTTTTCCCAGTTAAGGACAAGGTTAGTTTCTTGGCATCTCACCAGCACCTTAGATAGGTTGCTGAGGCATGAATCAAAATTACTCCCAAATACCGAGAAGTCATCCATAAACACTTCAATGAATTTTTCCACCATATCCCCAAAAATTGCCAGCATGCACCTTTGAAAGGTTGCTGGAGCGTTGCACAGGCCGAACGGCATGCGCCTATATGCAAAAATTCCATAAGGACAGGTGAATGCAGTCTTTTCTTGGTCTTTTGGGTCAACCACAATTTGGTTATAACCCGAGTACCCATCAAGAAAATAATAGTACTCATGCCCTGATAACCTCTCGAGCATTTGGTCAACAAATGGCAGGGGGAAATGGTCTTTCCGAGTGAAGTCATTCAGCCTTCTGTAATCAATACACATCCTCCAGCCTGTTGTGTTCCGGGTGGCAATAACTTCACCTTGGTCATTTCTTACAGTCGTCATTCCTCCCTTCTTGGGCACCACTTGGACTGGGCTAATCCAAGTGCTGTCTGAGATCGGGTAAATGATTCCTGCATCTAGGAGCTTGACCATTTCCTTCCTCACTGCTTCCTTCATAATGGGGTTCAGTCTGCGTTGTGGCTGTACAACAGGGGAATAGTCATCCTCCATCAGGATTTTATGCATACAAAAGGATGGACTGATTCCCTTCAAGTCAGAAATGTTCCAGCCAATGGCGGATTTATGAGCCTTTAATACCCCAATTAGTTTATTCACATCCTCTTCTTTTAAGTCGGCATTAACAATGACAGGATGAGTGTTGTTTCCTCTCAGGAAGACATATTTCAGATGAGAAGGTAAAGGTTTTAAATCACATTTTTCTTCAGAAAATTCCTTTCCTTTCTCAGCTTCAATATTTTTCAAATTATTTTTCTTTTCTTTTTCAAAATCACCTACTTCTAATACTTCCAGAAGGCTCAATATTTCCGAGTGAGAGTCATTTAACTCCTCAGTCTCGGAGTCAAAGTCATCCTCTAAAAAAGTTCGTAGGGCTTCTTCCTCAGTTTTTAATAGTAATGGAGTCTGGTAATTTTCAACCTCTTCAATCATTAGGCAATCCATCCGTTCAGTCGGATGTTTCATGGAATTGAAGACATTAAAAATTACTTGCTCCTCTTGAACTCTCAGCTTGAGTTCACCCTTTTCTACATCAATTAGTGCTCTGCTAGTAGCTAAGAAGGGTCTACCTAAGATCAAAGGGATCTCTCGGTCAGCTTCCATATCCAACACTATGAAGTCTGCTGGAAAGATAAATTTATCTACTTTCACTAACAAGTCCTCCAGCATCCCTTGGGGATATTTAATGGACCTGTCAGCCAACTGCAAGGACATGCGAGTCGGTTGCAAGTCATTAATTCCCAGTTTTTTCTCAAAGATAGAGGCATCAGGTTTATACTGGCTCCTAGATCACAGAGAGCACTTCCTACATGAATATCCCCAATTGCACACGGTATTGTAAAAGATCCAGGATCCTCTAACTTTTGGGGAAGTTTCTTTTGAATGATTGCGCTATACTCTTGAGTGAGAGTAATCATTTCATCCCCCCTAGGCTTCCTCTTCTTAGACAATAATTCTTTTAAAAATTTTGCATAGGAAGGCATCTCCTGCAATGCCTCGGCAAAAGGGATATTAATGTGAAGTTTCTTGAAAACCTCTAAGAACCTAGCAAACTTCTGCTCCTCTATTTGCTTTTTAAACCTGTGAGGAAATGGAGCATTCCTCAATTTTTCAGGAGTCAGCTTAGAAGCTTCTTCCAGAATTAGATCAACCTTTTTCTTTTTCTTTTGATGGACTTTATTTTCTTTTTCTTTTTCTGTTTCATTTTTATTTTCTACTTCATTTTTATTGTCCTGCTCGGTTTCTTGTATTATTTCTTTTTCTGAACTTATTTCCTGACTCGGAGATAGAGAAATAATTTTTCCACTCCTAGTAATTATGGCCTTGCAATGTTCCCTTGGATTTACCTCGGTATCTCCAGGGAAATTTCCTGCTTGCCTCTCAGCTAATTGTTTAGAAAGCTGTCCTACTTGGTTTTCTAAATTTCTTATGGACGCTTCCTGATTCTTAAAACTGGCCTGAGTGGCCTGAATAAACTGAGAAAGTACATTCTTAAGTTTGGATTTTTCTTTAACAGGAGGGTGAGAAGGTTGTTGTGGTCTATTTGTGGGTTGACTCGGTGGAATGTTCTGATTCAAATGTGGACCTTTCTGCCAGGAAAAATTGGGGTGGCTCCTGTAATTAGGATTAAAAGAATTAGAAGGATAATTCCTTTGATATTGTTGCTGCCCCATATAATTCACTTGCTCGGAAGGCACATTTGGATCACACAATCCATTCTCATGGTCTCCACCACAAAAATCACAACTGATCATAGAAACTTGACTCGGCTTTTGGAGTTCTGAAATCTGAATGCTTAATTTTTCCAAAGCCTGAGTCATCAGTTTACTCTGAGCCAGATAAGCATCTTGTGCTTCTAATTCTAATATCCCTCTCTTAGGGACTTGACTCCTCTCACTAATCAAACATTCATTAGAAGCCATCACATTAATCAGCTCTATAGCTTGTTCTACAGTTTTAGTTGTTAATGAGCCTCCAGCCGAGGCATCAATCAGGACCCTGGTAGCTGGCCTGACACCATTATAGAAAATAGTCACCTGCTGCATATCAGAAATCTGATGATGAGGACATCTCCTCAGGCTTTCCTTATATCGATCCCATGCTTCCATCAAAGACTCACCTTCTCTTTGCTGAAAACATGTGATTTCATTGCGCAACTTTGCATATTTAGAAGGAGGAAAGTATTTAATCAAAAATTTCCTTTACAAATCCTCCCAGGTGGAAATACTGCCTCTCGGTTGACTCTGCAACCAGGCTTTTGCTCGGTCCCTCACTGAAAACGGAAACAATCTCAGTCGGATTGCCTCGTCAGGGACTCCATTCATTTTTACCGTGTCACAGATTTGGAGGAAGGTTGCTAGATGCAAATTTGGATCCTCAACCTCACTTCCTCTGAACTGTTCATTTCTTACTAACTGCAGTAAAGCTTGTTTTAGTTCAAAATTATTTGCTGAAATTGGTGGCCTAAGGATGCTAGATTGCGATCCTTCTTCAGTCGGCCTGGAGTAGTCACCTAGTGTAACTCTCCTCTGTTCCATTTCTTTTTGTTCTTTTTGCTTTTTCTCTTTTCTTAGTCTACGTTCTAACAAGTCTATGCCAGGATCAAAGAAGAAAGGTTCTCCTCTGCTCCTTGACTGCATACAACAAATGTCAAACAAAAGAACAATTCACTGCTACGACTAAATCTATACGAAAATAACAAAAATACTTTTACTAAAAACAAACTTGAAACTACGTATTAAATGCAAACAAAAGTAAAACGGTTCAGTCTAGTACCGGTCCAAGGATTGTTGATATTACTCAACAATCCCCGGCAACGGCGCCATTAACTTGATGCTAAAATCCCGAGTCATTAACTTGGTGGTGAAAATCTTAGTAAAACAAAATATGACTCTCGGATTTACACTTATGGCAAGCGCACCAGTCGTTAAAATTGTAGAATATTTGATCGTCCTATAGGGATTGTGGTAAGTACCTCAATCTAGGACTAGTACAAGCTGAACCAACAGAAAATACATGAAGTTCATTCAGTTTTTATGGTTTTGGTGTTTTCTGGTTGTTTTTGGTATTTTCATAAACAGAGTTAAGATGAATGTGAAAAGTGATTAAAAGAAAGCAGGTCAGGATTGCTTCAGCTCACAATTTCCTCAAGAAACAAGCAATTAAGTATAATCGAACTTCACAATCTAGAGGACAATCCGCTTGTGGTTATTCCCTAATTCCTTAGGTGAAAAACACTAATCCTTAAGCAATGAACCTTAATTCCTTAAGTGCTCGATTAACCTAAGAATCTAATGCGAAATTGGAGGTTGAACTCTAACTATTCACCTAAATTGATTAGGCCTGAACTAGTTAGAAAGCTGGAAGTTACCTAAGCTTCAACCATGATTCCTTACTGGCGAAGTTCTTCATCAGTTCTGGATTTGTCAATCCAGCAGTTCTGCTCCACTCCTCAGCTTGTTCGCCTCAGGATCTAGAAGTCGATCTACTTGCTCACAGCTTCAAGACTCCATTGTTCACCTTTGCAATCCCAACCTTAGGGATTTAGAACTCCATCGACGTTGGATTCATCGAAGGAATACAGAGAGACATGGATGGGAGAGTTTAGAGAGATGAAAATGTAGTGAGAGATTGAAGTGTATTATTTGTTCTATGTATTCTGTCTCTGTTTTTCCGTCTTATTTACAGAGTATGTTCATGAGTATATATAGGCTTCTATCTAAAAACTAACTAACTAAAACTGATAACTTCAAAACCTTAAGTTAATGACTAAACTTAACTAACTAATTACAGCTGAGCTCTTAGCAGATTACAACTCATCATTAGCTAATGTACAACTCAGTGCCAACTAATAACAACTCACTACTTAAATTATTAAGGTACAAGTAGAAGCGAAGGCAATGGAAGATGGAAACTGCACTGCGTCGAGTGTGTTGTTGGAGGGAAGGAACAATGTTTAAATTACTGCCTTTATGCTTCAGCTACTGGGTTCTCGCTTGAGCGGACTAAACTCTCGCTTGGGCGAATTCAGGAATTGCACTGCAGTGTTCCTTTGTCGCTTAAGCGTTATGGCGAAACTTGGGCGATTTGGAAATATGTAATACAGAATGGCTTTCTCGCTCAAGCGTGATTGCTTCGCTTGAGCTAATTTTTGACCTTCGCTTGAGCGAATTTAACTCTCGCTTGAGCGAGTTGATTATTCAATCGGTATTCTGCAGTTGGCGTTCGGGTTCTTCATGCAATATTCCGAGTCCTTGTTCTCTTTTGGAGTCGGTGTCTTTGAAGTCTCACTCAGTCGGTCTTTGGACTCTTTTGGGGTCGGTGTCTTGGGAGTCTTCTTAAGTTAGCTTTCCTAAAGTCTCGCTTGGTCAGTATTTGAGCTCCTTTCAGTTGGATTTGTGAAGACTCACTCGAAATTATCAATTCCTGCTCGGATTTGTAGGATTTCACTCGGAATTTTCTTCTTATCTCAAGTGCGCCCTGTTCCTGTACCAATAAAAAGCTACTTGCCTAGCAATTATATGCGGGCTGCTTAGTGAATTTATAAATACTTCAAAATTCCTTAACTAATTAATATTTTCAATCGGTTTCTTACATAAATAACATACTTTTGAAATGAATAACTAAAACATGAATTATTAACAAATTATTAAATAATAATATCAAAACTAGACAATACTTAGTAATTTATGTTAAATAAACAGTGGAATAATTAAGTCTTTTCAAGACTTATCAGAGGCTAAGGTCGTTTACTCTCAAGGAGCAGAAGACTGGTCGCGTAAGGAAAAGGAGTTGCTTTTAAAGTTGGCGGGTTCGACTGACAAAATCAAAATTTTGAAGGCGGATTTGGATGAGGCTGTAGGTATCTGTGACCAAGCAGTCAAGGAATCCTTCGGACTGGCTGTTCGTCAAATTCAATACCGGAATCCTAAAGTGGAACTCAATCTGAACGGTATCGATCCGTTCTATGAGTTTCACCAAGGAAAACTGGTGGCCATTGTTAATGACCGTCAGGAGGATCCGCCTAACACCCCTTACGAGTTTGCTCCTCTACCTGAAGGTCAGTCAATGGGACCTTCTCTCCTGAAGCTTAAAAGCGAAGGAACAAGCTCTGGCGCTAATGAAAACAAGGCTACTAGTGATGGGGGAAGCAAGGCTAGAGGTAAAGGAAAAGGAGAGGACGGAGAGACGAGCCAAAAGAAATAGTGTCCTCCTTGTCTTAGTCTTTATTGATTAAATATGCTGTGTTCCGGGATCAGCTCCGGATTACTGTATGACTTCCTTCTTGTAATTTAGCATTTGATCAATAAAAGAACAATTTGCCTTTATATGTTTGTTAGCTGAGAACAGCTTCGATAGAAGGGTTGCATGTGTAATGAATCATTCCGGATTTAAATATGTAAAGTGAAGAACGGATGTTAACATATATAACCTTCACTCCGGATTTGAATCATACAGGATGAAGAACGGATAGGGACATACAACTATCGTTCTTATGTACGGGCACTTTGATAATTAAAGGCTTGGTTTAACAGAAAAGATAGAGTATCTTTCGTCAAGCATGGATAATTTGGTGTGATGAAGTCATTTTCTAGGATCACACCTTTGGTATACAAGCCTGGTAGAAAGTGTGCCTTTCTCCTTGAAGATTAGGCTTTTTGATTGTAAGTATTATAGTAGGGATCGCCGTTGTGAGGGAAAATGCTATTGTCATGAGAACGGCTTGCAATGTTAATCTTGAGGGGAAGTGATTGTGAGAACGTTTCACTAAGAGTTCATTCCTAGAAACATTCATTAAGTTGTAGATACTGTCCCCCAGTATTGTTGGATGATCAGTTCTGAGCGAATATTTAACCGAACAAATTCCGAGTGAAACTTCCGAGTGGAAGTTCTTCTGAGTGAGGTTTTCCGAATGAAATTCTTCGGATGTGATATTCTAGGGTAAGATTCCACCGACTAAAATTTCTCCGAATGATGCTTGGCATGGTATCGAATGGAGAATTTTTGAATATTTCAGGTGAATATGATTCGAATAGGGGTGTACCCGAATGAATTATTCTTGAGTCGGAATTCATGAGTCGGGCTTCGAATAAATAATGCCGACTGGAGAATTGATGACCCAGACTTTGAAATCATGAAGTTCATAAATAAGGGACTTCAAAAGAGAATGTCAATCCGGAGTTCAGAATAACTTACTTGTTGTGTTTGGATTTCGGTTCGATCCTACAATCCAAAATTCTGATCGGGGTTCGGTTTTGATCCTACAGCCCATGTCGTATCTGGGGTTTAGTTTGACCCTACTAACCGTTCTTTGTTCGGTCCTTGGTTTTACTCAATGACGATTCTTCACCGACGTTTGGCCAGACCTACTAGTCGTACTCGGGGTTCGGTTTAATCCTACAATCCGAGCCTTCAACACAGGGTTCAGATCAGGGCTAATCCTGAACCTACTGCGCCCGTTACTCGGGGTTCAGCATGGTCTTGAAGAAGAACCAGCTTACTACGCCCAAGCCTTCAATACGGTGTTGGGTTTTACCCTCTTACCGTTCTTGGAATGGGGTTCGGTACAATCCTACAACCCATTTCCTGAGGTTCGGTTTGATCCTACAACTCAGGTCTTCACCGGTGTTCAGCCAAACTTACTAACCGTACCCAGAGTTAGGTTTAATCCTACAATCCAGGCCTTCAATGTCTCACACTTACTCGAGGAGTTACATCGTCAACTACAGAATGGGTAGTTGAGATCATCCGTCCTGAGTATGCTCTTGTACGCTGCACATATTCGAGGAGTTACATCGTCAACTACAGAATGGGTAGTTGAGATCATCCGTCCTGAACATGTTTTTGTACGCCGGATAAACTGAAAATCACAGCATAAGAAAAACTCGAAAGAGTTAAGTTGTTGTATGAGATTCTTATTAAACAAAAATAAGAATTACAATGAAAGCATAGCTGGGATTACAATTTCTCCAGTGATAAGTCTCAAATGAGGATAGGAGAGTATGTATCGCTCCAACAGCTAGCTGTAATAGATGCGCAAGTTCTGGGTGTTCCATTTATTTTGAATTGGAGTGCCATCAAGGTTCTCAAGGCGGTAAGAGCCTTTTCTAGCAATCTCGGATACTCTGTACGGGCCCTCCTAGTTTGGGGCTAGTTTGCCTTGATGAGCGAATTTGTTCCCTATACTTGCTTTCCTCAAAACCAAATCTCCAATGTTGAAAGTCCTTGATTGGACTCGTTTGTTGTATCGAAGAGCTACTTTGGCTTTGATGGCCTGATCTCTGATGAACGCGTCTTCTCTGAGTTCTTGTATAACATCCATTTCTGATGCTAAATTAGCGTTATTGTCTTCCTCAGAGAAGTATTTAACCCTGGTAGAAGCGATTTGCAGCTCCACGGGTATCATTGCCTCCACCCCATATGTTAGGCGATATGGGGATTCATTGGTGGAAGAATGAGGTGTAGTTCGATATGCCCAAAGGACATGGCACAATTGGTCTGTCCATCCGCCCTTAGCGTCACCAAGATGTTTCTTTAGTCTTTTGAGCACCTCTCTGTTGGCCACTTCAGCTTGGCCGTTTGTTTGGGGATGTTCGACGGAAGAAAATATTTGGGTTATTCCTAACCTTTCTAGCAAATCTGTAAATTTTCTGTCCGTGAATTGGGTGCCATTGTCCGTGACAATCCGTGCTGGGACTCCGAATCGTGTTATAATGTTTTCATACATAAAACGACGAGTTTGGGCTGAAGTAATATGTACCACCGGCTCTGCTTCGATCCACTTAGTGAAATAATCGACCCCTACAATGAGATATTTGATACCCCCAGGGGCAGTTGGGAAAGGACCCAAAATATCTAATCCCCATTGGTAGAACGGCCATGGGACAGCGGATATGAAGAGTTCTTCAGCTGGTGTATGATGAAGGTTGGAGAATTTCTGGCAGGCATCGCATTTCTTGACGAAGTCAATGGAGTCTTGTTTCATCGTGGGCCACCAGTACCCCGCCTTGAGGATTTTTCTCATTAGACTTCTTCCTCCGGCGTGGTGTCCACACTGTCCTTCATGCACTTCCTCCATTATGCCCTGCACTTTGTTCTCTTTGAGACAAATCAAGTAAGGCACAGAGAGAGCCCTTCTGTAAAGATTACCATCAATCATGGTGAAGTATGGTAATTCTCTCCGAATCCTTTTCTTTTCCTTCTCGTCTGTAGGTAACTGCCCATCAGCCAAATAGCGTATGTAGGGGGCCATCCATGTGTCTCCGTAAAGGGAGTTAGTCATTATGGCATTTAGAGAAGGGAAAAGAGGAATGCTCGGCGACGTCAGTGTGCTTTGGACCAGCGTAGTAGTGCTACCTGGTCGTTTGGTGCTTGCTAATCTGGAGAGTATATCCGCTCTGGTGTTCTCTTCGCGTGGAACATGTTTGAATTCCATTTTTGAGAATCTATCTCTCAACTCCTTGACACAGTTTAAGTACAGTTGGAGTTGAGGCTCACGAGCTTGATATTCTCCCAAGATCTGCGAAATCACGAGTTGTGAATCGCTGCAGAGCGTCGCCTCAGAAGCTCCGATGTCGATTGCAGCTCTTAGTCTGGCCAAACAAGCTTCGTATTCAGCTTGGTTGTTGGAAGTTTTGAAATTAAAACGAAGGGAGATCTCTAAGTGTACTCCATCATCGCTTTCAAGGACTACACCTGCTCCAGAGCCTTTTTGATTAGATGAACCATCAACATAGATGGTCCAATGGACGCAAGGTATATCTGGATCAATCCCTGTCATCTCCATAATAAAATCTGCCAAGACCTGAGCTTTAATAGCGCCTCGAGGTTCATAGGATACATCAAACTCTGAGAGTTCAATGGACCACTTGATCATCCTACCAGCGAGGTCAGGTTTGATTAACACAGAGTGGAGTGGGAGGTCCGTTCTTACCAAGATTGGATGGGCGTGAAAGTACGATCGTAACCGTCAAGAGGCCCAGACAACAGCGAGGGCTGCCTTCTCAATTTTTTGATACCGGATCTCCGCACCTTGTAATGTTTTGCTGGTGAAGTAGACCGGCCTCTGTCCATCAGGAGTTTCTTTTACTAAGGCAACACCCAAAGCTTCATCTGAAATGGCCAAGTATAAGATGAGTGTGTCTTCGGGGTCAGGTTTTGCTAGAATAGGAGGTTTGGACAACACCTCTTTAAGCTCCTAAAATGCTTGCTCTTGTTCCTGTCCCCACTCGAATTTCTTGGACTTTTTCAGCACTTTGTATAGAGGAAGTGACCTGTGAGCCATCTTTGGCATGAACCGAGCCAAGGCTGCTACTTTGCCATTCAGGGATTGGACTTCTCTCAGATTCTTTGGACTCTGTATGTCAAGAATCGTTTGGCACTTCCCTGGGTTGGCTTCGATACCGCGTTGAGTTAGCATGAAACCCAAAAACTTCCCAGCTGGGATAGCAAAAGTGCATTTCAATGGGTTTAGCCTCATGTTAAATTATCTCAGACGGGCAAACACTTGGCGTAGGTCGTCAATATGATCACCTCCAACTGGTGTTTTGGCTATAATATCATCGATGTACACTTCGACAAGTTTGGTGTGCATGCCCTCAAACACCTTGTTGATCATACGCTGGTATGTGGCCCCAGCATTTTTTAGGCCAAAGGGCATAACTGTAAAAGACACCATGATCATTAACAAAAGCTGTTTTCTCCTGATCCTCTTCGCACATCGGAATTTGGTTGTAACCTGAGTAAGCATCCATGAAGCTCAGGTACTGATAACCAGAGGAATCATCTACCATCCGGTCTATGTTAGGAAGAGGATAAGGATCTTTTGGACAGCAGTGGTTGAGATCCACATAGTCAATGCACATTCTCCATTTGCCATTGGATTTGCGGACCATCACTACATTTGAGAGCCAAGAGGAATAACGGATTTCCCTGATAAATCCAGCCTTTAATAATTCCTCGGTTTGTTGGCAAGCTGCTTTCTGCTTCTCCGGTCCCAATCTTCTCTTCTTTTGGGCAACCGGTCTCGTCTCTGGGTAGACGGACAATTTATGACAACAGAAAGTAGGATCAATACCAGGCATATCGGCTGCGGTCCAAGCAAAGAGGTCTTTGAACTCCTGAAGGAGCATCAATAGTCGCTGCTCCATTTCTGTATCCAACTTGTCGTTAATATGGGTGACTTTTTCTGGAGAATCTCCCAAAACGATGTCCCTGGAACTCCCATCTGGTGTAGGTTTTGATGGGTTGGACGGATCAATGTGCAAATCCGCCCTAGGGTCCAAATCGACGAGGCTCACAGAACCAGCAGCTGCTCCAGAATTATTGAGTTTCCTCTTTTTGTTGGATGCTTCTAACTTTGTCATATTCAGGCTCAGGTTGTAGCAATACCTGGCCATCTCCTGGTCGCCTCGGATGGATGAGACAGTATTGTCTTTATCAATAAACTTGATAAGGAGGTGTGGAGTTGATACAACTGCCTCCATAGCATTCAGGGTGGGGCGGCCTATAATGCCATTGAATGGTGATTTGACATCAATCACCAGCACTCGGGATTTAACCGTTCTGGCCCCTGGTTCGCCTTCAAATGAAATAAGGGTGTCAAGGTACCCCTTTGTTGATTGCTTTGCCCCATTGAAGGCCGTTAGCTCCTGTGTGTAAGGCTGCAAATCTGAGTCATTAAAACCCATTCTTTCAAAGCAATTATAGAAAATAACATCACAGGAACTTCCCTGGTCAACAAGGATTCTTCGGACGTCCTTGTTGGCTATCACTGTAGTGATAACTACAGCATCGTCACCACCAGGAATGGTTGGGCCAAAATCCTCATCAGAGAAAGAAATTACTGGAGCTTCAACCCCTCCTCTGTAAGGACGATTGTCTTTAACCCTCCCTTGTACAGACAGAATCATTCTATGATGATTCTTCCGGGCTGCAATTGAAACTCCTCCCCCAGCGAACCCTCTGACGATCATATCAATGACTTCACGCCAGCCTTGACGCTGTTGTTGAGGTATGTTATCTTTATGTGCTGTTTCATCAGTCATTACACCCTTTTGTTTCTCCATAGCAGAGAATTTTCTAACTGGATTACAGTTATCATCATCCCCGTCATCTGGATCCCTTTCTCTTTTCTCATTCTGATCTGTCCTGTCAAAGGATTTTTCTTTGAACAGGTATTGCTTTAATTTGCCTTCTCTAATCAGCGTTTCAACTGCGTTCTTTAGAGCTTGGCATTCATCAGTGGAATGACCATTATGTTCATTGAAATCGCAGTACTTACGGGGATTCCCTGGTCTTTTCACAGGGGGTGGCCTTCTAATACCATATATGCTGAAAGCTGGCCACCCGACCTCTCTCAAAATCTGAGATGGCTTGGCTGATAGAGGTGCATAATGGCTGAAGGAATTAACACGCCTTTCTCGAGGTCGAGGAGAGGGTTGTGATTGGTGATTGGTGAATGGCCTCTCCATGCGTTCTGACCTCATCTTTTCCTTATCTCTCCGTGGTTGAGGAGGGGGAGTTGGTGGCTTTTTCTTCGCAGCCATAGCCTCTAGGTGCATCTCTATACTCACATACTTGGAGGCTTTTTTCCTGAACTCTTCAAATGTTGTTGGTGGGCTTTTTGCCAGTGAAAGAGCGAAGGCTGATGCTGGCTACAAAGCCTCAATAACGATATGCAACTTAATGGATTCTGTGAGGTTAGGAACCAGGGATGCTTCCTTGTAAAACCTTTTAAGGAAATCCTTTAAGGTTTCGTTTCCGCCTTGCTTGATCTGGGCCAAAGTATGAGATGTCTTGGGGACATCTTTGGAGATGATGAAATGGGTTCGAAAATAGCTGCCATTTCAGCCCAAGAATCTATAGATCCAGAAGGTAAGCTTTTGAACCAACCGAGGGCCTCTTCTGACAATGTTCGTGGGAACATTCGACACATCACATCCTCATCATCCCCTAAGTACATGGCTTCGAATACGTAAGCATCAAGATGCTTAGTGGGATCATTTTCGCCATTATACTTCCCGATGGAGAGTAGCTGAGTGGTTTGAAGATGTTTGGGGATGCGGATACTCATAAGTCTTCTTGAGAAAGGGACCTTGAGTCTATAAGTTACAGAGGGTGTTGTAATTACCTCTTTCTTCTCTCCGGCAACTTCCTTATCAGAATCATGGGTTTGTTCTCTTGCTTCGAACGTGGGGATGTTTGAGTATTAGAGAGTTGTGGATTTTTCTCCATCGGTTGTTTGTTGCATCCCGTCAGTTTGGGATGCTGATCTCTCTCCTATACTCTGTCTTTCACGTTTTAACTCTACCAACTCCTCCATCAACCTTCGTATCATCTCATCTCTTGGATCGGGTGTAGGTACTTGCACCACTCTCCTTGAACTTCCAACAGGTGATTCAAACACTAAGCGTCTGTTTGTTGGTTGTTCTTGGGCTGTAACATCCTCTACATGTCCCTCGGATACGTTTCTTACATTGCCTTCCATAATGCTCCAAACCAGACTCTGTAAACGAGAGGTGGGGATAACTTTATCGAGTCCCACTGGGCGTGCTAATGATCTGTCCAGAACCGGGGTCTAGAGATCCGGTGTCTAGTCAACCATAAATAGTATGAAGATTCTGTGAAGAAGACCGGATGTATGAGTATCCGGTATAAGAATCCATTGTCCTTGTATAAGAAGGGCGGATTGGACGTTCTATAGGTCCTTCACACCGGCCTAATGCGTTGATGTGGGCGAAAGGTGGTGTCACTTGTAAAGATTCTCTGACGCTCAAGTCAGTGATAATATTCCAAGTGAGGAATGTTTTGCAGAGAGTAATCGTAAAATAGTTTTTGTCCAAAAGATCCCCCCTCTCATTGATGAAGAGAGTTCATATACCTGATTGGCTCGAAATACGAGGGCATATTAGTGGGGAACCACTAACCTCCAATAGCACTATATATTAATATTTTATTGTGCACTTGCCAGCATGATTGGGTCAAGTGGCTATTTTATATTGAGCGTAGAGTGTATAGACTAGAATCAGGGGACAAGTTGATCATTCCCGTGAGCAGACTTTGGCTCGTAGTGCAGGGAATTATTGATCGGTCCCTGCCTTTTGTCTTTTGTATAGTGACGTGTGAGTTATCCGGTGTCATGGTGTTATCCTGGACAACCGGTATAGGGAGAGCGCCTGATACGGAATTAGAGTCCGGATGTATACCGATGACACCGGTCACACACTGGCGAATTGACTAAGACGTTGAAATATGTCTTGTAGGACGGATACCGGTATTGAGATCGGATCATATGTCCCCTAGCTTGTGTGAGGGACTGAGTAGTTGTTCACATAAGCTATTCAACCTGCGAGAGGTATGGATGCCGGTGTAACTTGTAAAAATATCTTTGCAACACCCATTAGCCTTTAATATCGTCCCCGAGCATTATTAAACGATCAGTTCCGAATGATCATTTAACTTACCGAATTTAGCTTACCGAATCCATCACCTTTACATATATTCATTCTTTCCACTTTATAATGATCCATATACACCCAGGCCTCAGTATCATTTCAAAAACAATATTAATCTCGTCTATTGCATTTTGTAATCACAATCAATTATTAAACTCAACATTGATTCATATAATTCATTTATTAAATTCATCCGAAATCGCTACAAAGATCAATCATTAAATTCATCACATCACACACATCAATATTAAATCACATGCACAACTGACTCGCATATATCTATGACTCATAGTATCCGGATACTAAAGGATCGACCTTCAGTTGGGGGTCTGACTTGACACCCTGTGAACCCGACTTGGTTCATCGAGCCTGACTTGGCTCCCCACCTCAACCACTGGATCCAACTTGACTACTATGTAGCTTAACTGGGTATAAAAACCACAAAGGAGCAAGAAAACGAAGGGTACATCATACCGTTTGCCATCCCATAACACATAATCATATATAAAATCATATCAACATGGCTTAAAACATAATCAATTCCATCTATAACTATCAGAAGCTGACATATAAGCATCAATCAGGGTGGCCACACAGACCCAGCCCTTACAAGCCATGATACCATATTTCCATACTCGTCTTTTCACTATTCTCATCAAGTGATTTATAACATTCACATCTCTTTCATTATCAATTTAGCATATTTATCACAATTACCATTATTACTCATCCTAACTTACAATCTACAAAGCATTACACACATCCACCTAATCCAGACATTTATTTATTTACTTCCTATCACATAATTAATTATTCTAATATGCTTTCTTAAACACCAAGCTATTCAAAATGCAAACACATATATATATCTTCATACAAATGTTATCTAATTAATTTATAAGTTTCCTAACATACCCTAATAATTTTATAAATTTCCCAAACCTAATGTTTACATCAATTCTAATTAATCACGACCCGAACACCCCTTTTACCTCGAATCTAAGCTTTAATGATTTATTCTTGGTGTCGGTTGCATCCTACGATCTCTTGGTTCATGGTTCCTCTTCCGAATTCGACACCTACTTCACCAATCGCCCGTCTAACACTCGTTCCGACGCCAATGATCACTGAAACACCAATCCAGTTAATACATTACCTTTTGTATCCTTTCAAACTCATAATCCAAGCTTCCCAAGCCCATAAAACTCAAAGTCAAAGCCTCCCCCACAATATGTAATCCGATTTTGAGAGAGGGGAAAGAGGAGAAGAGAATGATGCTTGAAATAAAGGATTCCATATACGTTACCTTGATCTTTAATGTCCAAAAACACTAAAAATCAACACTTCCACTAAGTTCAGAGCTCAAACCGTAAAAGAGAAGGAAAACGAGAGGAGAAAGTGTTTATGGGTTCCATTTTGCATGTCTTCTATAAAAGCTGATCGCGACGCCGACGCTACGCGTCAACATGGCGTTACGTGTCAGGTCACTAATGTGTACCTGATGCTACACGTCACTGCCATGCCAAGTGTCAGGGTTCCTGATGCCATTTCCTTTAAAATTCATTTTAAAATTGTCTCATCCTTCTAAAATATCACTTTAAATCACTAATTTACCTCAAAATCTGTATTTCCCATAATTCCAACTCAACTAAATATTTAATTTATCTTTCCTACATTTAAATTATTAGGGGTGTTACATCCACTTCGTCTAAAAAGGGATTTCGTCCCCGAAATCAAACATACCTCATTGGAAAAGATGGGGATACAACCGCCTCATGTTAGACTCGAGTTCTAAGTTTAGGTCACTCCATTCAGATTTACCCATTTCACTTTTACCAAAGATACTTCCTTGCTTCTCAACCGCTTAGTTTGATATCCCTCAATGCAAATAGGTGCTACCTCCACAGTCAAATCACCTTTCAGTTCAATAGAATCTTCAGGTACAATCATTGAATCACAAGGAATATACGCCCTCAGCTGAGACATATGGAACACATCATGGATATTAGTTAACAATTGGGGAAGGTCCAATTAGTAAGCTACATCACCAATCTGCTCCAAGATCTGATACAACCCAATATATCTCAGGTTAAGTTTCTAACTTTTCAATATCCGAGCTACACCCTTAGTAGGTGAAACCTTCAGAAATACCCAGTCTCCCACCTGAAACTCAAGTGGCCTATGACGATTGTCATAGTAACTCTTCTGACGATCCTGGACAATCATCATCTTTTCACAAATCAATGCTACCTGATCATTCATTTCCTGAATTAATTCGGGCCTAAATGAACCGCATCACCATTCTTATTCCAACATAAGGGTGTACGACACATCCTACCATATAAAGCCTCGTAAGGTGCCATTCTAATGCTACTATAGTAACTGTTATTATAAGCAAACTCCACAAATGGCAAATACCACTCCCATAAGCCACCTTATTCCAATACATAAGCCTTAAACATATCCTCTAGTGTCAAAATAGTCCACTCAGACTGGCCATCCGTTTAAGGATGATAAGCTGAACTCAATCTCAACTCAGTACCCAATTCTTGCTATAAACTTTCCCAGAATCTGGAATTGAATCGGGGATCACGGTCAGAAATATTACTCGAAGTACTCCGTGTAGTCTTATAATCTCGGTGAATCACAATCTAGCTAGTCTATCCAAGGACCATGTCATATTCATAGCCAGAAAGTGAGCATTTTTCGTCAGTCGATCAACAATCACCCAAATGGCATTACATCTAGAACGGGTACGAGGCAACCTGGATACAAACTTAAAGCTTGCTTGTCCTCAAGCAAGGACTCAGATTAATTAAATCAATTGCACTTACTCAAGACAATCAACCTTTCCTTAACTTAATTCATACCATAATTATTGAATACCCTTGATGCTTTCTTTCTGCAACTTCTGAAGAGATAATTACTCACACTTTCCTTGGGAACAAGCTAGTGATGCATTCCTCACATGGATCACTATTTCACTCTTCTCTCAGTGTATAGGGTTAATTGCATGCACTCATCACCTGCATAATTGTCAGATCAACATAGGCTTGCAAAAGTTCTAAACATCATGAATATGCTAGCATAATTGGATCAGTAAGGGCTTTTTAAGCTTGTAATGGGGTTAGGCTACAGGCTCCATTTTTGTTTTTCTAGTCAATGTTGGGTTAAAAGATGTGCCCACTGATGCCTTGTCTCAATCTTAACTTAAATGCCTCTACTAACCAGCTCTTTTGCTTTTCAATTTTTTTTCAGATGAACGATAACTCAACTACTTGTGGTGTTTTGCACCTTCTTCTCTTTCAGTCCTTTGGACTCTTTCTTTCTTTTTTTCTTTCTTTCTTTTCTTTCATTCAGTTTTGTTTTTTTTTCAATACCATTTTCCTTCTATATAGGAATTTCTTTTTTGATTTTTCACTTTTATTTTGCTTTTGCTATTCTTCCTTTCATTTTTCAAAATCCTCATCTATAATTAAGGTCAGAGTGTGTCCTTTAATTGCTGCTAGGCACACTCTTTATCCCCAAACTTAGAACTTGCTAGTCCCTAGCAATAAGATAAGACTCAGCAGATCATCAGTGGTATATCTAGGGATAATTCACTTGGTTTTTCTCAGATAAATTGGCTTGTAAAGTTAGGTACATAATCAAAATGAAAGGGTCTCAGGCTCAAACATTATTATTGGGTCAAAGGATAATTAATAGTGATTAGGATGGCTAAATTTGGCCCTGGCTAGTTAACAAAAAAGGCCTTCATTATTTCCAATTGGCAAACATATAATCATTAGCAAGTACTGAAGCAAATTTTGTCTCACTAAGCAATAATGCAAGCACACTCGAAAAAGGAATAATAAAGGCTCAAAAGCTCATAATTTACATGTAATCAGCCAATCATGTCCCTAAACTTAATGCAAGATTATAAATTCAGATTGCTAACTAGCATAATGAATATACAAATACTTAAGGATGGAAATAGCTATGGAAAGGGATCATGAATCAAGGAATGTGAATCAATTAATTTATAAAATGAGTGCCTGAGAATCAGTAAACTTTAAATAATTAAGATGACTTCTAAATTAAACACAATTAACACCTTTCATAAATTAATGAGAGTAATGGATAAATTACTTCCCTCCTTACCTATATGGTAGGGATTTGTTAAGTGATGGTTGCAGGAATTATACAATACAAATTAGAAAAGAAATAACAACAAACAACTTAACATGGAAATAAAATTTCATTACAACTGAAAAGGAAATACATTGTTCAAGAAAGAACATTAAAAGAAAGTTATTACATTACAGAATTAACTTAACATAAATGACAGCAACTTAATATATCAGTCTTCCTCTTCTTCATCTTCTTCATTAGCAGCCTCAGCCATAGGCTCATCATTATGTTTCTCAAGGTGGGGTAGAAATTCAGTTACCAAAGGTGTCTCATCAGGGGGAATGGTGAACCCAATGGAAGCCAACCATAAGTCTCTATTAGTTGGGACTCCCATTTCTTCAGTGTGGTCCACATTCAGTGGATTAGCAATCTTCCTCAATATAAGATCATGGTTCAGGACCAGATCATAGGTCCCTAGCTGCATTTTCTTCATGGCTTGGATTTCTTGCATTACCATAGAGAGATCAAAAGAATTACCTGAATCTGTTGAAGGTGGTGGTGCAGAAGATGATGGTTTGGGTTGTCTGTGATGCTTTGGCTCTTGAGGCACAAAGTGGTCAATGTGGTCTACTACCTAGTACTTATCCATAATCCTCTCAGGCTTCACCTTTGTCAGTTCTTCATAGTTCAACCTAATCTGATTCTTTTGGGCCAATAAAGTGATAACAGAGCAATATGGTAGTTGAAGATTTTTTTCAACGACTTTCACCATCTCCTCCAGTATTAACTCACCCAAATTAACATACAGGCCTTTCATTAAACAGTAAATCAACACCAACCTCTTAATGACAACCTCAGTAGCATGAGCCATAGGTTGCAGGGATGAAAGGACGTAGTGGCACCATAAGAGGAGGAGATAATTCAAACGACTCTTCTTTGGTGCACCACTCACTTTTATTATATATGTAGCCCCTTGTTCACAACATTCCTCTAGTATTTCCTTCCTAAGCTTTTCATTTTCAGCCCTATGAAAGATATCCACTATCCAAGTGTATTGACATCCTTCACCATCTAAGATAGGTACTTTCAAACTCTTATTCAATATGTTACTAGAGAGAGGAATAGTAACTTCTCTCAAGTAGGAAGAAAAAGGTACCTTATCCTCAACAGAATTAGCCCTTAGATTGGTATAAAATTCCCTAGTGAGTTCTTGATAACCATTGCCTAAGTTCTCATTAAAATACTGTCATCCCCTTACAAACATAGCAGCCTTTACATCAATATCAGAGCAATTATCTTCATCAAGGACCAGAGCCCTTTCCCTTATTACTCCTCTGTTTTTGAATTTTGTCTCATATTCTTGGGCAGCCTTGAGATCCCTAAACCTATTCCAGTCAAAATCCTCATTTCTCTTGGACTTCTTTTCCTTCTCAAGGCTTTTACACTTTTTGGGTGGTGGAGCAACATGGGTGCTTACAGTAGCCACCCCTTTTCCTTTCTCTTTTGGGGTTTTCTTCACACTTTCCACTTCAACAACTCTTTTTATTTTCCTAATGAGTCTTTGTGATCTTATGGACATTATAAAGCCTAAATGGGTGTAAATGCATAAACAACATAACCACAACAAAATGAAAATGTGAGATGAATGGACATGATGGATACAAGAATTTTGAAATTGAAACAATGAAAAACCAAAATCCTAGTTATTGACTGAAAGTAAGGAATGAAAAGATTTTACCTTTTGAAAGAATCTACAAATGGTGCCCTTTTCCTCTTCAAAACCCAAGTTTCCAACGTAAAGGGGTGTGAATTAGGGTTTGTACACTGAGAGGGTTTTTTATATTGCTGAACTCAACGTATGTGGTACGCGTAGGTACATGGAATACTTGGCTTACATACGCCCACATTAAAGCACAACAGGTGGTAACAGGTGGTAACGTATGGTGCTCAAGCTTAAGCGCGCAAAATCACGCTTAAGCGCGCATGGCTCACGCTTGAGCATGGAGTTCTCTCACTCAAGCGCACATCATCTCTCTAAAGGTCACGCTTAAGCGTGAAGGCACACGCTCAAGAGCCAGTTCTTTCCTAAATTTTAAGCTTTCAGCGTGAAGGGTCACACTTAAGCGTGACTCGAGCTCGCTCAAGCGCGCCACACATCCAGGGGTCACACTTAAGCATGGAGTTCTCTTGCTCAAGCGCACAGGAACTCCCTGATTCACACTACAAGCCACGCTCAAGCATACAAGGTTCAGGCTTGAGCGTGAAGGCACAAGTTGGTCCACGCTTAAGCTTGCAAGGTTCTCGCTTAAGCGTAAAGCTCCTCGCTTAAGCGCCCTATACATGCTCAAAGGCTCAAAGTTTACGCTCAAGCGCAAAGCTCCTCGCTCAAGCGTGTAATGTTCTCGCTTAAGCATGCTTATTCCTCGCTTAACCATGCTTAGGGGCCTGATTGTAATTTATTTAGCGTAACAATGCCCAGTTTGGAACATATGTACGTGTACCTTCTGGTCCATAATTTTATTATTTTTTAGATACGTGTATATACACTGGAACTTAGGGTATATGCACTCAGACTTTATTCAAAAATTTTCAAGTTTATTCACACCTTATTCAAACTCTTTTTTTTAATTTTCTTTTATTGTTTGAAAACACCAAGCATAAAAATACAATAATTAAAATATAGGGTTGCCTCCCTCAAGCGCTTCTTTAAGGTCACTAGCTTAACCTTTGACACCTAAGAAGATGCCTGTAAAAACATGGAGGATTTCTGCCTATCAAACTCTCCTCTATAGTAGAGCTTGAGTCTCTGACCATTCACTTTGAATGTTCTTCCAATGAAACTTCTTCCTATTTATCCACTTATCATGCCACCTCTTAGTTTTCTCCTTATATATTGAGGCACTCTGATAAGCATTGAGTCTGAACTCCTCAAGTTCATGGAGTTTTAGGACTCTTTCCTCTTGAGATTGGTCACAATCCATATTTAACAGCTTTGTGGCCCACCATGCCTTATGCTCTAACTCTATAGGGAGATGGTAAACCTTACCATATACCAACTGATAAGGTGACATGCCAATTAGAGTCTTAAATGTTGTCTTATAGGCCCACAATGCATCATCTAATCTCACAGATCAATCCTTCCTAGATTTCCCTACTACTTTCTCTAGTATCCTCTTAATTTCTCTATTAGAAAGCTTAACTTGTCCACAAGTTTATGGATGGTATGGAGTAGACACCTTATAGAGTACCTCATAATGTCTTAGGGCTTTTTCCATGATTCTATTGTAGAAATATGACCCTCCATCACTAATGAGGACTCTTGGGACTCCAAATCTAGAGAAAATGTTCTTCTTTATAAACCTAAGCACTACATGTGCATCATTGGTTCTGGTAGGGATTGCCTTCACCCACTTGGAGACATAATCCACAGCAACAAGGATATACTCATTGGAGAATGACTTTGGGAATGGTCCTATGAAGTCAATGCCCCAAACATCAAATAACTCCACAACTAAATATTTGTCAAAGGCATGCCAGCTTTAGCAGAGAGGCCTCATTTTCTTTGGCACTTATCACACCTTTGCACATATACTCTAGCACCCTGAAAAATTGTTGGCCAATAAAAGCCACATTGCAATACTTTTGCTGCTGTTCTAGAGGCACCATGGTGTCCTCCATAATAGGAGTCATGACAGTGCCATAAGAGTCTTTCTTTCTCTGATTCAGGCACACATCTCCTTATAATTCTATCTACTCCTATCTTATACAGAAATAGATCATCCCATAGAAAAGTTTAACTATCATGAAAGAACTTTTTCTTTATTTGGGATGTCCACCCTTCTGGTACCACCGAGGCACTTTTAAAGTTGGCCATATCAGCATACCATGGCCCTGTGATAATTGCTATCAGCCTCTCATCAGGAAATTCCTCTTTTATCAAGATAGAGTCTAATTCACCTTTCAGACGAGAGAGTTAATCATCCACTGAGTTCTATACTCCCTTTTTATCTCTTATTTCCAAATCAAACTCTTGGAGTAATAGAACCCACCTGATCAACCTTGGCTTTGATTCTTTTTTAGCTAGCAAGTACTTAATTGCTGAATGGTCTATATAAACAATGACCTTAGCACCAATCAAGTAAGCTCTGCATTTATCAAAAGCATACACCACAACAAGCATTTCTTTTTTAGTAGTGGTGTAGTTTATTTGATTCTCGTTCAACACCTTACTAGCATAATAAATAACATGTGTTAATTTTTCTTTTTTCTGTCCTAACACAGCTCTTATAGCAGAATCACTTACATCACATATGAGTTCAAATGGTAAAGACCAATCAGGTGCTGCAAGGATTGGAGCTATAATTAATATATGTTTCAGATTTTCAAAAGCCTTGACACACTTTTCATCAAAAACAAAAGCATGATCTTTCACAAGTAAATCAGTCAAAGGCTTTGTTATTTTTGAAAAACTTTTATAAATCTCCTATAAAAGCCAGTACATCCTAAGAAACTCCTCACTTCTCTCACATTGATTGGAGGAGAAAGCTTTTCAATGATATCAATCTTGGCTCTATCTATTTGAATGCTCTCAACAGAGATTTTGTGGCCAAGAACTATCCCTCCTCTTACCATTAAATGGCATTTTTCCCAGTTGAGGACAAGATTAGTCTCTTGACATCTCACCATCACCTTAGATAGGTTGCTGAGGGATATATCAAAGTTGTTTCCAAAAATAGAGAAGTCATCCATGAAGACCTCAATGAACTTCTCTACCATGTCCCTAAAAATTGCCAGCATACACCTTTGAAAGGTTACTGGTGCATTACACAAACCAAAAGACATGCGCCTATATGCAAAGATTCTATATGGACAGGTAAAGGCTGTCTTCTCTTGATCTTTTGGATCAACCACAATTTGGTTGTATCTAGAATATCCATCAAGGAAGCAATAATATTTATGACCTGACAGCCTCTCAAGCATTTGGTCTACAAATGGTAAAGGAAAGTGATCTTTTCTAGTGGAGTCATTTAACCTTCTATAATCTATGCACATCCTCCAACGTGTAGTTGGTCTAATGGAAATGACTTCACCTTTTTCATTTTTAACAATGGTCATCCCTCCTTTCTTAGGCACCACTTGGACCGGACTAATCCAAGCGCTTTTCGAGATAGGATAGATAATCCCTGCATCAAGGCGTTTAACCATTTCTTTCCTCATAGCTTCTTTCATTATGGGGTTTAACATTCTTTGTGGCTGACCAACTAGGGAATAGTCATCCTCCATCAAAATTTTATGCATACAAAATGATGGACTAATCCCTTTTAAATTAGAAATATTCTAACTAATGGCAGATTCATGTTTTCTTAAAACCCCTATCAATTTTTCTACATCCTCATCATCTAACTCAGCATTAATAATTACTAGATGTGACTTATTATTTCCCAAGAAAACATATTTCAAATGAGAAGGCAAGGGTTTCAAATCATGTTTTTCTTCAAACACCTCCTTACCCTTCTCAAGTATAGTATTATTTAAGTTTTCTTTCATTTCAACTTCTACTTCCCCTACTTCACATGCTTCTAGTAGGTTTAGCAACTCATTATGTGAGTTATCTAACTTGTAACATCCTGTTTTAATAGTAGTTCAATTATGTAATTTATGAAGCATGGAAGGCCTGTAAAGTGTTGATCAATGAATAAAACGCTCTATGGATGGTTTATAATACTCAAAAAAAAATTCCATTTTTGGGTATAATTATAGAAATTACATAGACCTGTATTGATAAGATCCATTTTCCGGGTAAAATATGCCTTAGAAACGAATTTCCGAGTGAAAAAGGGGCTCTGTCCGAGTGAAGAATGAAAATTCTGAGTGAAGAAGGAAAATTCCGAGTGAAGGTTGTGCTTTCCGAGTGGAATATGGCCGAGTGAGTTTATTCCGAGTGAAATTCCTGCACCCGAGACACTTATGTGTGAAGTGGAACTGATAGAACCACTTCTGGGTGAGAGAATCTGAGTGACACATCTTGGGGTGACTCACTGCCAAGTTAAATTAATTAGAGAGACTTATTTCCGAGTCAAATACTTCTGAATGACTCGTTTCTGAGTCACTCATAGTCAGACATTGCAGTTCCGAGTGAAAACTCGCTGAGAATTTTCATTTCCGAGTGGAGTACAGAGGAAAATATATTTCTGAGTAGCAATGGACTTGATGGACTCTGAGTGAAACGTAGTTGAAGAAGTTGGTTTGATCTTGACTAAGTGATGATTAGCCGAGTGAATCTGAGTGAGGCTATGGTATTTTCCGAGTGAGAATAGGCAAAGATACCGAGTGGAAGTTTGAGTGAGTGATGGTCAGTGTTGTATTAAGTTTACTGAGTGATAGATTGATTGAGGTGACTCGGTTTGGAGGTGGATCACCGAGTGATGACTGACCTGATGTTGAGTCGGTTTTCGCAATGAAAAACTGAGTGATTGGAGTCGGTTTCAGGAGATTTACCGAGGGGACTCAGTTTTCCTTTTTCTTCACACGACTGGTAGAGTTCCAGTCGGACTAGAACTTGACCAAGTGAAAGGATGAAGGAAGAGGAGTCAGCTGAGTGAGATCGGAAGGAACACTTCTGATCCGTTCTGACCTCCAAGGTTAGGACGACTTCAAGACTTCAAAGAAGATCGGATGTCAACTAATGCCTTGGCGGAGTAATAAGCATTGACGAGGTCAAATGCCTTGGCGGAGTAACGTGAACGTCTTTTAGGACATGGATATTTCTTAAGAAACACTCAACACCGCCCTTCACACTCAACACCGCCCTTCACACTCAACACCGCCCTTCACACTCAACATCGCCCTTCACACTCAACACCGCCCTTCACACTCAACAATGCCCTTCACACTCAACACCGCCCTTCACACTCAATACCGCCCTCACGCCATACCGACCTCTGCAAATCATTCAACACTGAGCAATTTTTTTAATTCCACTTCAGCTAGTGATTAGCCCACTTAATCACATGAATCCAAAAATAAGTGGCACAACGAACCAATCACAGGGGAAAGTACATCCATTATAATACTTTTGAATATTTTATTCCAATCAATGCAAAGCTGACTCTGAAAAGGAGTCAAAAGGCTTCATTATTCCACCTAATCCTTCAACTAATGTTCCCCACTTCTCTTGCATTATTAATCCTGCCATTTTTGCTAAACCAGAACGGATTAGAACAAAGCTAGTGAAATATCTTTCATTCAATTTCCTTCCTTTCTAAATAACTCCTTCGAACAGAAGCTAGGACAGCAAGAGGCCATTTTCAGTCGGCAAACCAAGTAAGAGGGGACAGGGTTGTGAATATTTGTGAAATGGGTAGAGTTGTATGCTGTTCTAGGATTCCAGTTTTAATTTCGTATCTTGTTGCTTAATTTTGAAGCTGAAAACGTATGAATTTGACTCTGACTTCTTCATGAAAGTTGTAGATCTTTTTGTTATGTGAATTTTGATACCTGATTCAACTGATTTGGATATGTATAGCAAAAGTTATAGCCAAAATACTATAGCATGACCGAGTGAAATGTTTAAGCTATGTTCTATGCATATTTTGATATTCTGGGAATTATACATGCATAATCAGCCTCTGATGTCTTCACGAAAGTTGTAGATATACATGTTAGGGATTTATAGAAAGTGGTTTCAAGTTAAAAAGATGCTTGTATCTCTAGTTATGCTCAAAATACAGAAGTATGTTCATGATACAAATCTGTTAACTACGAAATCCGAATCTTGTTTTCAATACTGGGAATTGTGTGGTATGAATTAGTTGTTGGTGTCTTCATGAAAGTTGTAGATAATTATGTTAAGGGTATTTTAGAACTGGTTTCATGTTAAAATCATTTGTGTAGCTCTAAAAACGTTGAAAATACTAATATATGTACGTTTTGAAAACTCACCTGGAGGCAGTGTTGTATTTTGTGGATAAATGGTATTTCTGCTTAGAATTTGAATTTATGATCTTCATGAAAATTGTAAATATTTGTGTTAAGAGTAATTTAGAACTAGTTTCATGCAAAAATCATTTTTTAACTCCAGAAACACTGAAATTACTAACATATGTACGTTTTGAAAAACTCACCCTGAGGCAGTGTGGTATTTCGTGAATAAGTGATATTTCTGTTTGGAATTTGAAATTGTGTTCTTGATGAAAGTTGTAGACAATTATGTTATTGAACTACAGAAAGTGGAATCACCTAAAAAGGAGTTGATTTGCTCATATTATGATTGTTTTACTAACGCATGTCGCTGTTTGGAAATGCTAAAATTTACTTATGATGGTTATTATGGATAAAAATGATATTTTCTCTATGAGTAATAATTTATTATTGAATTCTTGAGAGATTATGAATTATTATGAATGCTGTTGAGTATCATACAATTTGAATATTGTGGTAGTGAATAATTATGAATAACAAAATTAATTTATATGTACATGAATGCCTTTTGGTTATTGACATATGTGGTTGAAACAGTAAATCCATGATTCTGTGAATTATTATGTGTTGTGTCCCTTGAAGACTTGTATTCTCCAAGAGGTTTTAGAAATATGGATATCATGGTATGTTAAATGGTAATAAGAATTAAAGGCATTCATGCATCATAAGCATTTGGACGCACCATGGAATTTAGGGGTTCCATGATTGCCTACCCTGGTGGGGGGTTACTCTATGATGAGTTAAAGCCCTATTTTTTTTTGTGATGTGTTGGTCATGGGGTTGTAGGGATCCATGACTGTATTAATTCCTACCGATGTGTTGGTCATGGGACTGTAGGGATCTATGACTGTATTAATTCCTACTGGTGTCTCTATGAGACCTTTTACTGCAGTATTCCCACCAAACCAAATGGATCCAGCATGACATCATTGACTAATTAAAGACTCATTAAATATAAATGAATTCGTCTGGCATAACCATCATATCATTATGATTTGTTGATTGTGTTTGTGCAATTTTATCTATTTTATACTTATTCTATATTCTGTCTCACTCTTATATCAATTTTTACAGTGAATGCCACGCAGAACGAAGATTGATGCCATGATTGACGAATATTTGAATTATTACTTGGACTTTGATTTTAATGAGTTGTAATAAATATTATATGCTAAGTACTGTTACTTCTAAGTTGTTTTTGCTAAGCAAATATTTTCATAAATTTTATTATATACGACTAGCATACATGATTAATATTCCGCAATTATCAATCGTTACGCGAACTCTGATTTAACTTATGAATTTTAAAATGATCTTTTAAAAGAAAACGCGAAAAATTTATTCGGAAAATTACACGGGACGTCACATTGGTGGTATCAGAGCATTCTCAAAAATTCAGGACCAATTGCTATGACATGTACTGTTTCTTGATATAATATGTGAAATGTTCGATTCCTTATTTGATAACATGTTAAGTGTGTACTATCTGACTTGTGCCTGACTGATTAATTGCAAAATGATTTGTTTGATTATTATTGGTAATATGATAAATGTGTTATACAATTTATTGCTTAATTGATGAACTGTAGAATATTTATAGTTAGGTTATAATACAATATATTTTCCCTTAGAATTAGTATAAACCAAACTACGAATGTAGGATGGCAAGAAACAACAACAACAACAACAACGATATAGCAGCAGCTTTCAACCGCTTAGCTGAAGCCATAGAACGACAAAACCAACCAAGGAGCACTGGAGGACTTCATGGGTTAGACCACTTCCTGAAAAGAAAGCCTTCAGAATTCAAAGGAGGTTATAATCCAGAAGGAGCATATCTTTGGGCCAAGGAAATGGAGCGCATCTTTCGAGCATTGCCCTGTACTGAATGCGAAAAGGTGGAGTATGCCACCTATATGTTGGTGGAAGAGGCAGAAAACCGGTGGATTCATGCTAGAATCCGTTTGATCGAGGCTGACAGACCCTTGAACTGGGTCAATTTCAAAGACTGTTTCCTGGAGAAATATTTTCCAGCAAGTGTGAAAAGCCGCAAAGAGCTGGAATTTATGGAGCTGAAACAAGGCTCAATGTCTGTTGGAGAATATGCTGCAAAGTTTGAAGAACTATCTCTCTTTTACCCCCCTTTTCAACAGGCTGGTGCCGAAGAATCGAAATGTGTTAAATTTGAGAACGGGCTGAATCTGGAAATTAAAGAGGCGATAGGGTACCAAGAAATTCGGAGTTTTCCTATTCTGATCAACAAATGCAGAATTTTTGAAGAAAATCACCAAGCCAGATTGGCACATGAAAAGGCCAATAAACAACTCAAACCTCAGTCAGTTGATTTCAAAAGGAGAGGGACGTTCTATCCAAATCGTTTCAAGGGAGGATCATCATCTTCCCAAAGACGCAGCAATCATACGAATATCAAGTGCCATAATTATGGAGGTAATCATCATATACGCGATTGCACCCGACACCTGGGAGAGGTTACCTGCTATCGTTGTAATCAGAAAGGACACATCAGTCCAAATTGCCCGCAGAACCGACAAAACAACGACAGCAACACTATGAATAATCAAAAAGGCTCTAACTATCAGGGAGGTCGTGGAGAAAACACACGAGCTGCTCAACCTCTAAGACAGAATAGGGAGTCAACAGACCAGAGGTTACAATCAACAACTGGGAGAGTCTTTGCCATCAACGGTTCAGAGGCAGACCAAGCTGATGACCTCGTACAAAGTAAGTGTGAAATCAATGGTACAATCTTATCTGTGTTATTTGATTCTGGTGCTACACATTCTTTTATTTCTGATGAGTGTGTTCGACGCCTTCAATTACCTGTGAAGCCTATGACATATGATCTGATTGTTTCCACTCCCACTGGTACACAACTTAGGACTACTAAGGTGTGTAACGAATGTTCTATGCTCATAAAAGGTAAAAACTTTCTAGTAGATCTTGTTTGTTTACCTCTGAAGGATCTAGAAGTAATCCTAGGGATGGACTGGTTATCGGTAAATCGAGTCTTGGTGGACTGTCATAACAAAACTGTGATACTTCCATCAGAAGAAAATCTTACTTCCGATAATCTCAAACTCTTTGCCTTACAAGGTGAAAGCCAATTATTTACCTTGTTTACTCTTTCATAAGGAGATGGTGAATCTAAAGCAATCGAGATGCCAGTTGTTTCTGAATTTCCTGAAGTATTTCCTGAGGATGTCTCAAGTTTACCTCCAGAATGTGAGATAGAATTCTCAATTGATTTAATTCCAGGAGCAGAACCAGTATCTAAGGCTCCATATCGCATGTCACCTATTGAACTGGCAGAACTAAAGGAGCAAATTGAAGAGTTATTAGAGAAGCATTTTATCAGGCCCAGTGTGTCGCCATGGGGAGCGCCAGTATTACTTGTCAAGAAGAAAGATAGAAGCATGAGATTATGTGTAGATTATCGTCAGTTGAACAAATTGACGGTGAAGAATAGATACCCTTTTCCCAGAATTGATGATTTGATAGATCAATTGAGAGGCGCTACTGTATTTTCCAAGATTGATCTACGATCGGGATACCATCAGATTCGTGTCAAGTCTGAGGATATTTCAAAGACAGCATTTAGAACACGTTATGGCCATTACGAGTATCTTGTGATGCCCTTCGGAGTAACCAATGCCCCAGTTGTATTCATGGATTACATGAATCGAGTATTCCATTCATACTTAGATCAGTTTGTTATTATCTTCATTGATGACATTCTGATTTATTCTAAGACGTGGGAGGAACATGAAAAGCATCTTCGAGTGGTATTACAGATTCTGAAAGAGAAACAGTTGTATGCCAAGTTGTCAAAATGTGAATTCTGGTTGAAGGAAGTAAAGTTTCTAGGTCATGTAATCTCAAGCGAAGGAGTGTCTGTGGACCCTTCTAAAATTGAAGCTGTAACGAACTGGGAGAGACCTACTACAGTCACTAAGATACGAAGCTTCCTGGGATTAGCTGGTTATTATCGGAGATTCATTGAGGGGTTTTCTCAAATTGCCCTACCAATGACTCGTCTAACCCGGAAGAATCAACCTTTTGATTGGACGTCAGAATGTGAGAGGAGTTTTCAGGAACTAAAAATGAAGCTTACATCTGCTCCAGTCTTAACCTTGCCTGACCCACAAGAAGACTTTGTGGTTTATTGTGATGCTTCTAAGATGGGCTTAGGTTGTGTCTTGATGCAACAACGAAGAGTGGTTGCCTATGCTTCTAGGCAATTGAGACCACATGAGATGAACTATCCAACGCATGATCTAGAATTGGCAGCAGTAGTATTTGCCCTGAAAATCTGGAGACACCATCTGTATGGAGTCAAGTTCGAAGTGTTCAGTGACCATAAGAGCTTGAAGTATTTGTTCGATCAAAAGGAATTGAACATGAGGCAGCGAAGATGGATGGAGTTTCTTAAAGATTATGATTTCGATTTGAAGTACCATCCAGGAAAAGCAAATGTAGTGGCAGATGCACTTAGCCGAAAGTCCATTCATATGGCATCTTTGATGATAAAAAAGATGGAGATGATAGAACAATTCAGAGACATGAACTTGGGTGTGGAGATGAAATCTTCAAAGAGTTTGATCTTGGGAACTCTGAAGATAACCAATGATTTTCTGAAGCTGATAGGTGAAAGACAGAAAGAAGATTTGCCATTACAAGAGTTGAGAGACTTGCAGGCAAAGGGAAAAGATATGGGATTACAAGAAGGATCAGATGGAATTTGGAGAATCAAAAACAGAATTTGTGTACCAGATGATGTTGGTCTGAGAAGAACAATCTTAGAAGAAGCGTATAAAAGTATGTTGAGCATTCATCCTGGATCAACCAAGATGTATCAAGATCTGAAGAAAAGCTTTTGGTGGCCAAGGATGAAGAAAGAGATAGCTGAATATGTGTCTTCATGTCTGGTGTGTCAAAAAGCCAAAGTGGAACATCAAAAGCCATCTGGTGAACTACAACCATTGGAGATTCCTGTCTGGAAATGGGATGATATTTCAATGGACTTTGTGTCAGGATTACCAAGAACACGTTCAAGGAACGATGCAATCTGGGTTATTGTAGACAGATTGACAAAGTCTGCTCATTTTCTCCCAATGAATATGAAGAACTCTCTACAAAAATTGGCATAATTATATGTGAAGGAGATCGTAAGACTTCATGGTGTACCATCTAGTATTGTGTCAGATAGAGATCCAAGGTTCACTTCCCGATTCTGGGGAAGCTTGCATCAGGAATTGGGTTCAAAGCTTCGATTAAGCTCAGCTTATCATCCCCAAATAGATGGACAGTCAGAGCGTACCATACAAAGTTTGGAAGACTTACTGCGATCTTGTGTGCTTGAACATGGAGGTAGCTGGGAGCAGTTTCTTCCACTGATAGAATTCACGTATAACAATAGCTACCATAGCAGTATTGGTATGGCTCCATTTGAAGCATTGTATGGTAGAAAGTGTCAAACGCCTCTTTGTTGGTTAGAAACTGGTGAGAGTTTGGCGTTAGGACCTGAAATTGTGCAACAGACTACTGAACAAATAGAAATAATCAGGGAAAAGATGAAGGCATCCCAAGACAAACAGAAGCACTATTACGATAAGAGGAGGAAACCACTTGAATTCCAAGTTGGTGAGCATGTATTTTTGAAGGTTTCACCTCACAAGGGGATTGGTCGAGCATTGAAGAGTAAGAAGTTGAGTCCAAGGTTCATTGGACCATATGAGATCCTGAAGAGGATTGGTACAGTGGCGTATCAGATTGCACTTCCTCCTCACCTGGCAAACCTGCACAATGTGTTTCACGTATCACAACTAAGGAAGTATGTACAAGACCTCACTCACGTGATTGCTGCTGATGATATTGAAGTTAGAGAAAATCTGACCATCTGCACAGAACCTACACAGATTCTAGAAAGATCGAATAAACGTCTGAGAAACAAGAACGTACCACTAATGAAGGTTGCATGGAAACAAGGAAACGAAGTAACTCTGACTTGGGAGCGTGAAGATGCTATGAGGACGTAGTATCCAGGATTGTTTCATTGAGGAGTATGTTAAGTTAAATTTCGAGGACGAAATTTTTATTAGGGTGGGAGAAATGCAACATCCTGTTTTAATAGTAGTTCAATTATGTAATTTATGAAGCATGGAAGGCCTGTAAGTGTTGATCAATGAATAAAACGCTCTATGGATGGTTTATAATACTCAAAAAAAATTCCATTTTTGGGTATAATTATAGAAATTACATAGACCTGTATTGATAAGATCCATTTTCCGGGTAAAATATGCCTTAGAAACGAATTTTCGAGTGAAAAAGGGGCTCTGTCCGAGTGAAGAATGAAAATTCTGAGTGAAGAAGGAAAATTCCGAGTGAAGGTTGTGCTTTCTGAGTGGAATATGGCCGAGTGAGTTTATTCCGAGTGAAATTCCTGCACCCGAGACACTTATGTGTAAAGTGGAACTGATAGAACCACTTCTGGGTGAGAGAATCCGAGTGACACATCTTGGGGTGACTCACTGCCAAGTTAAATTAATTAGAGAGACTTATTTCCGAGTCAAATACTTCTGAATGACTCGTTTCCGAGTCACTCATAGTCAGACATTGCAGTTCCGAGTGAAAACTCGCTGAGAATTTTCATTTCCGAGTGGAGTACAGAGGAAAATATATTTCCGAGTAGCAATGGACTTGATGGACTCTGAGTGAAACGTAGTTGAAGAAGTTGGTTTGATCTTGACTAAGTGATGATTAGCCGAGTGAATCCGAGTAAGGCTATGGTATTTTCCGAGTGAGAATAGGCAAAGATACCGAGTGGAAGTTTGAGTGAGTGATGGTCAGTGTTGTATTACGTTTACTGAGTGATAGATTGATTGAGGTGACTCGGTTTGGAGGTGGATCACCGAGTGATGACTGACCTGATGTTAAGTCGATTTTGGCAATGAAAAACTGAGTGATTGGAGTCGGTTTCAGGAGATTTACCGAGGGGACTCAGTTTTCCTTTTTCTTCACACGACTGGTAGAGTTCCAGTCAGACTAGAACTTGACCGAGTGAAAGGATGAAGGAAGAGGAGTCAGCTGAGTGAGATCGGAAGGAACACTTCTGATCCATTCTGACCTCCAAGGTTAGGACGACTTCAAGACTTCAAAGAAGATCGGATGTCAACTAATGCCTTGGCGGAGTAATAAGCATTGACGAGGTCAAATGCCTTGGCGGAGTAACGTGAACGTCTTTTAGGACATGGATATTTCTTAAGAAACACTCAACACCGCCCTTCACACTCAACACCGCCCTTCACACTCAACACCGCCCTTCACACTCAACAACGCCCTTCATACTCAACAGCGCCCTTCACACTCAATACCGCCCTCACGCCATACCGACCTCTGCAAATCATTCAACACTGAGCAATTTTTTTAATTCCATTTCAGCTAGTGATTAGCCCACTTAATCACATGAATCCAAAAATAAGTGGCACAACGAACCAATCACAGGGGAAAGTACATCCATTATAATACTTTTGAATATTTTATTCCAATCAATGCAAAGCTGACTCTGAAAAGGAGTCAAAAGGCTTCATTATTCCACCTAATCCTTCAACTAATGTTCCCCACTTCTCTTGCATTATTAATCCTGCCATTTTTGCTAAACCAGAACGGATTAGAACAAAGCTAGTGAAATATCTTTCATTCAATTTCCTTCCTTTCTAAATAACTCCTTCGAACAGAAGCCAGGACAGCAAGAGGCCATTTTCAGTCGGCAAACCAAGTAAGAGGGGACAGGGTTGTGAATATTTGTGAAATGGGTAGAGTTGTATGCTGTTCTAGGATTCCAGTTTTAATTTCGTATCTTGTTGCTTAATTTTGAAGCTGAAAAAGTATGAATTTGACTCTGACTTCTTCATGAAAGTTGTAGATCTTTTTGTTATGTGAATTTTGATACCTGATTCAACTGATTTGGATATGTATAGCAAAAGTGATAGCCAAAATACTATAGCATGACCGAGTGAAATGTTTAAGCTATGTTCTATGCATATTTTGATATTCTGGGAATTATACATGCATAATCAGCCTCTTATGTCTTCACAAAAGTTGTAGATATACATGTTAGAGATTTATAGAAAGTGGTTTCAAGTTAAAAAGATGCTTGTAGCTCTAGTTATGCTCAAAATACAGAAGTATGTTCATGATACAAATCTGTTAACTACGAAATCCGAATCTTGTTTTCAATACTGGGAATTTTGTGGTATGAATTAGTTGTTGGTGTCTTCATGAAAGTTGTAGATAATGATGTTAAGACTATTTTAGAACTGGTTTCATGTTAAAATCATTTGTGTAGCTCTAAAAACGTTGAAAATACTAATATATGTACGTTTTGAAAACTCACAAGGAGGCAATGTTGTATTTTGTGGATAAATGGTATTTCTGCTTAGAATTGGAATTTATGATCTTCATGAAAATTGTATATATTTGTGTTAAGAGTAATTTAGAACTAGTTTCATGCAAAAATCATTTTTGTAACTCCAGAAACACTGAAATTACTAACATATGTACGTTTTGAAAAACTCACCCTGAGGCAGTGTGGTATTTCGTGAATAAGTGATATTTCTGTTCGGAATTTGAAATTGTTTTCTTCATGAAAGTTGTAGACAATTATGTTATTGAACTACAGAAAGTGGAATCACCTAAAAAGGAGTTGATTTGCTCATATTATGACTGTTTTACTAACGCATGTCGCTGTTTGGAAATGCTGAAATTTACTTATGATGGTTATTATGGATAAAAATGATATTTTCTCTATGAGTAATAATTTATTATTGAATTCTTGAGAGATTATGAATTATTATGAATGCTGTTGAGTATCATACAATTTGAATATTGTGGTAGTGAATAATTATGAATAACAAAATTAATTTATATGTACATGAATGCCTTTTGGTTATTGACATATGTGGTTGAAACAATAAATCCATGATTCTGTGAATTATTATGTGTTGTGTCCCTTGAAGACTTGTATTCTCCAAGAGGTTTTGGAAATATGGATATCATGGTATGTTAAATGGTAATAAGAATTAAAGGCATTCATGCATCATAAGCATTTGGACGCACCATGGAATTTAGGGGTTCCATGATTGCCTACCCTGGTGGGGGGTTACTCTATGATGAGTTAAAGCCCTATTTTTTTTTTGTGATGTGTTGGTCATGGGGTTGTAGGGATCCATGACTGTATTAATCCTACCGATGTGTTGGTCATGGGACTGTAGGGATCCATGACTGTATTAATTCCTACCGGTGTCTCTATGAGACCTTTTACTGCAGTATTCCCACCAAACCAAATGGATCCAGCATGACATCATTGACTAATTAAAGACTCATTAAATATAAATGAATTCATCTGGCATAACCATCATATCATTATGATTTGTTGATTGTGTTTGTGCAATTTTATCTATTTTATACTTATTCTATATTCTGTCTCACTCTTATATCAATTTTTACAGTGAATGCCACGCAGAACGAAGATTGATGCCATGATTGACGAATATTTGAATTATTACTTGGACTTTGATTTTAATGAGTTGTAATAAATATTATATGCTAAGTACTCTTACTTCTAAGTTTTTTTGCTAAGCAAATATTTTCATAAATTTTATTATATACGACTAGCATACATGATTAATATTCCGCAATTATCAATCGTTACGCGAACTCTGATTTAACTTATGAATTTTAAAATGATCTTTAAAAAAAACGTGAAAAATTTATTCAGAAAATTACACGGGACGTCACATAACTCCTCAGTCTCAGAGTCAAAATCATCCTTAAGAAAGGCTTGTAAAGCCTCTTCTTCAGCATTAACAGCATAGGAGTATTATAACTTTTGATTTCTTCAAGCATAAAACAATCCATTTATCAACTGGATATTTCATAGCATTGAAGACATTAAACGTTACCTGCTCCTCTTGAACTCTCAGCATGAGTTCTCCCTTCTCTACATCAATTAAAGCTCTTCCAGTAGCTAAGAGGGGTCTCCTTAAGGTTAAGGGAACCTCTCTATCAGCTTCTATGTCCAAAACTACAAAATCTGCTAGAAAGATAAACTTATCTACCTTTACTAATAAGTCTTCCAACATCCCATAAGGATATTTGATAGACCTATTAGCCAACTGCAAAGACACACGAGTTGGTTGCAGGTCATTAATTCCTAAGTTCCTCATTAAGGACAAAGGTATAAGGTTTATACTAGCTCCTAGGTCACATAAAGCACTTCAAACATAAAAATCCCCTATTGCACAAGGTATTGTAAAAGATCCAGGATCTTTTAGTTTTTGAGGGAGTTTCTTCTGAATAATTGTACTACACTCTTGAGTAAGAGCAATCATTTCATCTCCCTTAGGCTTTCTCTTTTTAGACAGAAGTTCTTTCAAAAATTTAGCATATGATGGCATCTCTTGCAATGCCTCAGCAAAGGGAATATTAATGTGAAGCTTCTTAAACATATCTAAAAACTTAGCAAACTTTTGCTCCTCTATCTGTTTCTTAAATCTATATGGAAATAGAGCATTCTTTAATTTCTCAGGAGTTAGCTTGACAGGTTCTCCAAGATCAAATCACTATTTTTCTTTTTCTTTTGATGAACTTGGTTTTGTTTCTCTTTTTTGTTTCCACCTTATTTTTAGTTTTTTTTATTTCATCACTTTCCTGTTTTTTTTCTTTCTCTATAGTGTTTTCAGTACTTGGAGTAGGAAGAACCACAGTTTTTCCACTCTTAGTGATTATTGCTTTGCAATGTTCCCTTGGATTTACCTCAGTATCTCCAGAAAAATTGCCTGATTGTCTCTCAGCTAACTGCTTTGAGAGCTGTCCAACCTGATTTTCCAGATTCCGGATGGACACTTCTTGATTTTTAAAGCTGGCATGAGTGGCCTGAATGAACTAAGATAAAACATTCACAAGTTCAACTTTTCTTTAGGGGGAGGGGGAAGAGGTTGTTGTGGTCTAGTTGTGGTTTGAGTTTGTGGTATGTTTTGATTTAAATGTGGACCCTTCTACCATGGAAAATTGGGGTGGTTTCTACAGTTCGGATTAAAGGAATTAGAGGGATAATTTCTTTGAAATTGTTGCCCCATTAATTAACTTGTTCAGAAGGCACATTTAGATCACACATGCCATTTTCATGGTCTCCACCATAAAAATCACAACTCATCATGCAGACTTGACTAGGCTTTTGGAGTTCTAAAATTTGAACATTTAATTTCTCCAAAGCCTGAGTCATCAACTTACTTTGAGCCAAATAAGCATCTTGTGCTTCTAATTCTAGTATCCCTCTCTTAGGGATTTGGCTCCTTTCACTAACTAAGCATTCATTTGAAGCCATAACATCAATCAGCTCTATAGCTTCTTCTACAGTTTTTGTAGTTAGTGAACCTCCAACTGAGGCATCAATCAAGACCCTAGTAGATGGTCTTACACCATTATAAAAGATTGTAACTTGCTGCACATCAGGGATCCTATGATGAGGATATTTCCTCAAACTCTCCTTGTACCTATCCCATGCTTCCATCAGAGATTCACGCTCTCTCCACTGGAAACAAGTGATTTCTGTGTGCAACTTGGCATACTTGGAAGGAGGGAAATATTTAATCAGAAATTTTCTTTGTAAATCCTCCCAAGTTGATATACTGCCTCTTGGTTGACTCTACAACCAGGCTTTTGCACGGTCCCTTAGAGAAAAAGGAAACAATCTCAATCTTATTGCCTTATCAGAGACACCATTCATTCTCACTATATCACAAATTTGGAGGAAGGTTGTTAGATGCAAGTTTGGATCCTTAACCTCACTTCCTCCGAATTGATCATTTCTAACCAACTGCAACAAAGCCGGTTTAAGTTCAAAATTATTAGCTACAATTAGAGGCCTAAGGATGCTAGATTAGGATCTTTCTTCAGTAGGCCTAAAGTAGTCACCTAGTGTAACTCTCCTCTGTTCCATTTCTTTCCGTTCTTTTTTATTTTTCTCCTTTCTAAGTCTACGCTCTAACAAATCAATATCAGGATCAAAGAAGAATGGCTCTCTTTTGTTCCTTGACTGCATACACTAGATATTAGACACAGAATCAATTTTAATGCTACTGCTATTGCTACACACAAGCTACTGCTATACTAAAAATGAGAATTGAACTGCTACTAACTGCAAAAACAGAATTAAATGGTTCAGTCTAGTACTAGTCCAAGGATTGTTGATATTACTCAATAATCCCCGGCAACGGCGCCATTAACTTGATGCATAATCTTGGAGGATTATATTCTTTTGGCAAGAGCACCAATCATTAAATTTGTAATATATTTGATCGTCCCACAGGGATTGAGGTAATTACTACAACCTAGGACTAGTACAAGCTGAACCAAAACACAAGAAGATAGAATCCATTCTGTTTAGGCTTTTCTATTACTTGTTATGTTTTTGTAATTTCAGAAACAATATAAAAGGTGAAGTGTAATTGATGGAAGATAGGTTAGGATTGCTTCAGTCCACAATTTCATCAAGGAACATGCAATTAAGGATCAATCAAGCTTCAGACTCAAGAGGACAACTTCACAGGTGGTTAATCCCTAATTCCTTAGGTAATTAACACTAATTCCTAAACATTAAACCCTAATCCCTTAGGTGTTCAATGATAGAGAAATCTAATATGAAATTGGGGATTGAACCCTAACTATTCACCTAATTACTAGGCCTTAATTAGTTAGGAAGCTAGAAGTTACCTAAGCTTTCAACCATGATTCCTTATTGGTGAAATTCTTCAATTAGGTCTGGATTTGTTAATCCAGTAGTGTAGATCCACTTCTCAGCTTGTTCTCCTCATGCTTCAAAAGATAATTTCCTCAATACAGATTCAAGATTCCATTGGAAGCTTCAGCAATCCCAACCATAGGAGTTTAGCAACCCATGGAAGTGGTTTCAGAAAGTGGAACATGGAGAGCCATGGAAGAGAGAGTTTAGAGAGGGAAAATGTTTAGAGAGAGATTAAAAATCAGAAAATGAGAGTTGTATATTGCTTCTGTGTGTAAGTTACAGAGTATTTACAACTATATATAGTTAAGGCAAAAACTAACTAACTAACTCTAATTAATTACAAAGGAAACTTCCTAACAATTAAACTAACGAAACCAATTAATTAATTACAAAGGAATGAATAATTATAACACAATAATTAAATTACTAAGATACAAATATAGTCAGCAACTAATAAAGTAATTAATGATAACTATTATAGCAATTCACATTGAAGGAAAATAACAAACTGGGCAAACAGAATTCACGCTTAAGTGTGATCGTGTGCGCGCTTGAGCGCGATACTTTAAATTCCTTGATGCAGGTGACTTCACGCTTAAGCGTGATCATTATTTGCTTGAGCGTGAAGCTTAATCTTGAATGCAGGGTGATCTCTCGCTTAAGCATGGGCCTTGTTCACTTAAGCGTGATGACTTTGACCTTGATGCATGTTGTGGCTTTTACTTGAATTGCATGTTAACTTCACGCTTAAGCGTGAAGCTCTCTTGCTTGAGCGTGATGACTTCGCTTAAGCGTGACCCTTATTCGCTTAAGCGAGGTACATTACACCTTACTGGATTTGCGTGTATGTACGCTAGGAGGCCAGTGTATGTACATTGGATGTCCTGCACCTGATCCTGTAAAATACAATAACATATAAATGCCTAGCGTATGTACTCTGGCTTTTGAAACACCCTTATTCTAATAAACAAATAAACCCAAAACAGGGGAAATTTTTCCCAATTTTCATTTAGAAAATACCTGGATCAATAAAAAGCCACTCTCATATATGAAGATATGAGAGCCAGATCCATAGACCATGAAGAACCGGGTCCAATTAAATAAAGAAAGGGGAAAGGAAGGCAAAGGCAATTAAAACCGACCAAGAAGGCAAACAGCAGAAGAATAAAACAACGCTCAAGCGAAGCTCCCAATACAACGCACACTCGCTCAAACGAGATCCGACTCCGCTTGGGCGAGGCAGCACAACAAGCTCGGGCGAAAGGCCATTCGCTTGGGCAAAATTAATACAAAAGCCTTCCCAACCAACATACTCGCTGGAGCGAGAACTCACTCGCTGAAGCGAGAAGCCACACTCGGCAAATCCACCACTCGGTATTCGAGACAACTATTCTCTCGGAATGACTTAGTCCACTCGGGATTCATTCCCAAGTCCACTCGGTATAAGGGGATTCCAATCACTCGACCCCATCTCATACGTCCCATAACTTAGTCTCTTATTTTCTAACCTCAAGGATTACATATACAATCCACTCGGCAACTGAGGGTTATCCCACTCGGATTCCATAAACACTCACTCGGAATATCTCCTAATCAAACGCCACTCGGCATATCCCAACCTTATTGTTGGTGTATGCACTATGAGCTTTTATGCTTTTTTATTTGTATCATTTTTATGCTTATCAATAAAATAAATATTTCAGTTTAAAATTGTTTTAAAACATATTTATCCTTGGAGTAATAGGTCATATAAAAATTATTCCTATAATGTCCCTAGTCAAGTATTTACATGGGGACATATAAATACACTGAGATTAGTGTGTGAGTTTACTGATGACCTGATCTCACAGATCATAGATATAGATGATATCAAGTCTTCACACGGGTACACATTAAGAGTAATGATGTACTGGACAGACCCCCCATAAGAACGTTGCATGGATCGTTACATGATTGTCATAAACAATTCTCAATGTGATAATGGTATATGTAGTCCTTCGACCTGAAGTCACTACGATTCCTACATGAGGAGTTTATTATTTTAATACAATTAAACGTCTTCTGTAACAAGAGGACTATAAAGGTTGTGATTAGGCAATGAACAAATTATGCAGAGGGATGTGAGTGATGTAGATGAGATTTGTCTCTCCTATGTGACAGGAGTGATATCTACAGGCCACTTGATGGAGTAAGACTAAGAAAACGCATGGCCATGCTAGAAAGAATAAATATTAGATATTTATTCGGATTCAGTCTACTCCGGTATCAAGTAAAATAAATTGGGCCGTACAAGGATGACGCGACCATGCCTTGGGCCCAATTAGGATATCGTGACAAAAGGAACAAACATATTAAATAATTATCACTTATAGGTTATGTTGATAATATTCGGACATAATGATGCATTGCTAGATGCCGCTCTTATTTTATATTAATAATAAAATAATTTATTATTAATATGACCGAGTATTTTACCTATAGGGTCACACACATAGAGTAAGCCCATCAGAAAATGTTGTCTTATTTTAGTTGGACTAAAATAAAGCTATTGGGCCTAACTCATTTGGAATGAGTAAGGAGCCCAATTTTAGAGAGAACAAATTAGGTCAAACCTAAGCCTATAAATAGAGCATAAGATGCTCATAGGCCGTTCACTCAAGTGAGACACAAATTCGCAAAAGTTGCAAGAGCTACACGCCGTCAAACTAGCAGTTGGCAAGTGTTGCGATTCTGGTGGGAGTGCTCGTGTGGACTCCTAAAGGACGAGGCTACGACTGCTTCGGTGTTCTTCAAGAGGTAATCCAAAAACGATTTTTGTGTTTGTTTTGTGCTTTGAAACACGGAACCTTGCAAATCCTTTGGAATCCTTTTTTTTTTCTGCTGCTCATGGTAGGGATTTCCTAACACTTATTTCACTCGGGAGTATTCTACAAGTTCATCACTCGGTACACCATTCATAAACCAACTCATCTTCTGAGCAGTATCTTACTCTGTAACTAATACCAAGACCGACCAACACTCATTCGGCCTCACACTCGGTATTCATGCCTATTCTCACTTGGAGATTACCTTAACTATTCATTTCTCAGGAGGGGTCTCCACAACCGTACTCCACTCGGTATTTATTCACCAGGTAAGTCACTCGGACTTATTCAATACTTAGCCAGTCAAAATACATATTACCCTATTCACTCGGATATTCATCACTTAATCACAAATAGGCTAACCTTCCATTATAATACATTCCACTCAGAATCCATTAAGGCCGTTATCACTCGGAAAAGGCCCAAACGTACGAGTCTCACTCGAAAATGAGTCTAAACCTCCTATATTCTTCTCGGGATTCATTAACTTAGCATTATTTCAATCCATCAAGACTCCTCACATAATTCAATAACACATTCCAATCGGTGAAAAGCATCAAATCAACATAAATACTTGTATATATATATATATACTCTCTGCTTCACAAACCCGACTGCTCATTCAGCAACATTCTCCAACCAATACATATTCGTATTATCCACAATATGTATATCTATATACAAGCACTCGGATTGTCCTCTATCACTCGGATGTATCCTTTATCATAAGCTCTGATGCTTTTATATATATAAAGCCTACTCGGCATTCATCATCACAGTCCCCATTCATTCATTCATCATAAGCATATGCATCAATAAGCATCACATACATTTAAACGTACAATTACACACAGGGACTAATAGAGGACCACACCATGCACTCGGCATTCATAAATTCATACATCATGCATCTTATACATATATCACAACATCATCAAGTATATTTTCATGTATTTCATGGACGGAAACAATAGCATCAAACCAAGCATATCCCTTATGCATATCCGGGCTACTAATCACTCGAAAATCAATAAGCAACACATCAAATATCACACATCACAGTACAAACATTTCACCCAGAAACCCGTCCATAAACCATGCATTTAAGATGCAAAGCCCCCCTTACCTGGAATGACGTTCCAGAAGTCACATGGCCACTCGGCCCAGCCACAACAGCACTCTGCTCGGCATTCCAATCGTGGGAAGAGCCAACATGGCTCCCAGTCGTCCCAGCAACACGCTCACTGCCATGGAGAACCAACACAATCTCCACACAAGCCTCAAAGCCACCAAATCAGTGGAGAAGCTCCCAAGCACAACACAAAGCTGTTCCATACTTCCAACAGCACTGTCCTCACCACCATAGAGGACAACCAAGCTTCCATGCATGCACCATCCATCTCTGCCTTCTTCACACAAACAGTACAGCCTCAAAAACAGTGGGCTATCTTCCATAACGAGGCACCCACACAGCTGCAGGCTCCCAACCGAGCCACAAACAGCCCCATCAACGAAGATGAAGAAGAGAAGAAGAAGAAGGACCAGCAAGAAGGAGAAAGTCCAGGGAACAGAGAAGGAACCAACCTCCAAAACACAGCACCACGCTATTTCCATCACCATGCTGTTCCTCACATAGCCACACCGATCCCCCTCGGTTCAACACAGTTCGTGAGTAGAGGAAGAAGATGAAGGAGATGACGAAGATGAAACAGGAGCTCTAACAAGTTCTAGAGAGAAGGAGGAGCGTTTCTCTCCTCCATAGCATGCACCAACGAGGAAATGAGAGAGTGAGTAGGGAAATGAGAGAGTGAAGTCCTTATCTTCACACGCTGCCCATCCCCGCACTGCTCTGTGACAGCTCCTCAATCAAACATCACTTCTTCATTTAATGCAAGTCCTTTAGCATTTAATGCTAATTCTCTCAGCAATCATCACTCCCTTCCAACGTGGACAAAGAGAGAGAGAGAGAACTGGCCCATTAAACCACCAAGGTACATATTATTATTATTATTATTATTATTATTATTATTATTATTATTATTATTATTATTATTATTATTATTTAATCAATTTGCCTAATTGGAATTAATCCTTAATTAACCATTAATCGGTAATTAATAAAAATCATGATGTTACATTCTCCCCACCTTTTAGGAATTTCATCCTCAAAATTCAAACATAACATACCTCAATGAACAGCTCGGCATATCACTGCATGCCACACAAAACAACTTACATACCAATGCTTCCCAAGCATTCACCGACTGGTCAATTCCAATCGGCACAATTTTACCTCTCAAGCGGTTTACCGATCGCACCACAAGAAATTCCGAGACATCACACACAACACCTTCCACTCGGAAATGTCACAACCGACTCGAAAATCACCCACTCGGGTATTCATTGCTCGGAAACATTCCAACTCAAGCAGTACACCAAAATCCAGGCTTCACTTCGCCTCAGAAAAGCTCCACCCTCTTAAGGGTATTTCATTCGGAACATCATAATTTCACTCAGCATAATTCTCACCTTGCTCGGAGCAGTCCGATAGACTCAAGCCATCCACATAAGCAGCTACAGTCTCACTTGCCCGACTCATTAATTGCTGCATCCAACTTATAGGATAACGCCTCATTCTTATAGGGTCACAACAATTGCATAGAGTTGCTGCAAAATGTACACTGCCACAATACCTATGGCATGCAGAGTCTCTCGGAACAGCATCCTCACATCCTATTTCACTCATTCCGACCAAAGTCACTCGGATAATACTGATCTATAAGCAACATACTTCCACTATTACGCACAAACACTGGTGCATCACATGCCAACAGTCGGCAACTATCAATCATCATCACTATAAAATGGTATACTAACAGCATACATCCGACCCACATCATCCATACACATATTCTAGTGTAAATCTCATGATAATAATCATCAAATGTCAGTCACACACACCATAAAATGGCATAAAAGCAATCGGTTTCCAGTCTAAACCGAGTATTCATCTCTTATTTAATCTTATTTATCACAATTCATTGGCCACAATTCAGATTTAAGCCTAATAATTCACTGCACACACTGAGATATACAACTCCGAGTAACAATTCAATCAACAACTCACTCGGTTTTCAACCATAAAACCGAGACAGTACCCAAATCAAACAGGTACCCAACCATAACTATTCTCACCCAGTTTTCCAATCTCTCAGGTATCCATCTTACTAATATCCGATCCTACTTGGTCACGCCTAGTGGCCTAACATCCACCAACCATTCACTCGGTCTTCACACATCAGGATCCGAGACACAATCCCACTTAGACATATACTTGATTTCATATTTATTCATTCATGATCATATTCAAATTTTCAACCTAGGGACTACAACTAATCAATTACATCATATACCATATAGGATTCACATGCCAAAGTATAAAACATCCTTTAAAAATGGCACAATCAATCACAGAATTTAAATTCAATCCACTAGGGGATTCCTTCAATATTATTCCCTTATTCAACTCAAATATGAGTTCTAATCCGTTCAACAAACATGACTCGGCCATGAACCATTAACATGGCATACACAAGAGTCCTAGCCAATTATTCCGACCTTTATCTGTATAAAAGGGGATCTCAACATATGCCATTTCATTTCTTTTCCAATCAACCCAGGCTTAGAATAACTTCAAGTATTTTATGAACAACAGAATCAGGGTAGTAGCAACTCTATCCCCAATCAACATTTCAACAATAGTACCTCACTACTGCCCCCAGCAAACACATAGGCATATAGCCATACAAACCATGCATAGCATGCATCAAATCCAATAAAATTCTACAAGCAATAATGATAATCGGTCATATTGCACAAAACCGCCCACACAGTAGGCAAACCTTGGCCATGGACCTTTTGGTCTGCTCTGATACCAAAATGAAACACCCTTATTCTAATAAACAAATAAACCCAAAACAGGGGAAATTTTTCCCAATTTTCATTTAGAAAATACCTGGATCAATAAAAAGCCACTCTCATATATGAAGATATAAGAGCCAGATCCATAGACCATGAAGAACCGGGTCCAATTAAATAAAGAAAGGGGAAAGGAAGGCAAAGGCAATTAAAACCGACCAAGAAGGCAAACAGCAGAAGAATAAAACAACGCTCAAGCGAAGCTCCCAATACAACGCACTCAATAAACCCGACTGCTCATTCAGCAACATTCTCCAACCAATACATATTCGTATTATCCACAATATGTATATCTATATACAAGTACTCAGATTGTCCTCTATCACTCGGATGTATCCTTTACCATAAGCTCTCATGCTTTTATATATATAAAGCCTACTCGGCATTCATCATCACAGTCCCCATTCATTCATTCATTCATCATAAGCATATGCATCAACAAGCATCACATACATTTAAACGTACAATTACACAAAGGGACTAATAGAGGACCACACCATACACTCGGCATTCATAAATTCATACATCATGCATCTCATACATATATCAAAACATCATCAAGTATATTTTCATGTATTTCATGGACGGAAACAATAGCATCAAACCAAGCATATCCCTTATGCATATCTGGGCTACTAATCACTCGAAAATCAATAAGCAACACATCAAATATCACACATCACAGTACAAACATTTCACCTAGAAACCCGTCCATAAACCATGCATTTGAGATGCAAAGCCCTCCTTACCTGGAATGACGTTCCAGAAGTCACATGGCCACTCGGCCCAGCCACAGCAGTACTCTGCTCGGCATTCCAATCGTGGGAAGAGCCAACATGGCTCCCAGTCATCCCAGCAACACGCTCACCGCCATGGAGAACCAACACAATCTCCACACAAGCCTCAAAGCCACCAAATCAGTGGAGAAGCTCCCAAGCACAACACAAAGTTGTTCCATACTTCCAACAGCACCGTCCTCACCACCATGGAGGACAACCAAGCTTCCATGCATGCACCATCCATCTCTGCCTTCTTCACACAAATAGCACAGCCTCAAAAATAGTGGGTTATCTTCCATAACGAGGCACCCACACAGCTGCAGGCTCCCAACCGAGCCACAAACAGCCCCATCAACGAAGATGAAGAAGAGAAGAAGAAGAAAGACCAGCAAGAAGGAGAAACACCAGGGAACAGAGAAGGAACCAACCTCCAAAACACAGCACCACGCTATTTCCATCACCATGTTGTTCCTCACACAGCCACACCGATCCCCCTCGGTTCAACATAGTTCATGAGTGGAGGAAGAAGATGAAGGAGAGGACGAAGATGAAACAGGAGCTCTAACAAGTTCTAGAGAGAAGGAGGAGCGTTTCTCTCCTCCATAGCATGCACCAACGAGGAAATAAGAGAGTGAGTAGGGAAATGAGAGAGTGAAGTCCTTATCTTCATACGCTGCCCATCCCCGCGCTGCTCTGTGACAGCTCCTCAATCAAGCATCACTTCTTCATTTAATGCAAGTCCTTTAGCATTTAATGCTAATTCTCTCAACAATCATCACTCCCTTCCAACGTGGACAAAGAGAGAGAGAGAACCGGCCCATTAAACCACCAAGGTACATATTATTATTATTATTATTATTATTTAATCAATTTGCCTAATTGGCAATTAATCCTTAATTAACCATTAATCGGTAATTAATAAAAATCAGGATGTTACAGCTTTCTAGCGTATGTACGCTAGGTTAATGAATCTCTCAATGAACATGTTTCCCTATGTACTTATCTTTTTAACCATTTTCTTGCACAATTTAAATATATTTGAATTAAATAATAAAAACAAGAAAGAATGACAATTTATTAAATAATAATACCAAACTCAACAATATTTAATGGATTAAGTTAATTTAAAGATAAATTTATTAAGTTTTTTCAAGACTTATCAGATACAAAATCCATTGTAATACTCTTCCATTTCCAAATCAGAATCCTCGAAGGTTGGAGCAAACCTGGAGGTCTCTGATGTTCAACCTTACATTTTTGACATATCACACAAGATCTCATATACTTAACGATCACTTTCTTCATCCCCGACCACCAGAATTCCTTCTTCAGATCATGGTACATCTTGGTAATACCTGAATGAATACTCAGTGAACTCTTGTGTGCTTTAGATAATACAACTTGCCTGAAATCACCTTCTGCAGGCACCACAACACGGTCTCTGAACCGCCAAATTCCATCATTGCCTCTAGTTAATTCCATATTCTTGCCCCAAGCCTGGGTATCCAGTAACTCCAACAACTCCGCATCATCCTCCTGAGCCGCTGCTAAAGATTGCAAAAATTCGTTGAAGATCTTCAACATTCCAATTACTATTTGTTTTGGGGCTTGCACGACAACCCCAATATTCATATCACGGAAACCCTCAAGTAACTCTTGCTCTTTTCCCATCAAGAAAGCTGCATGCAAAACTTTCCTTCTTAAAGCATCAGCCACAACATTCGCTTTACTAGGATTGTATCACAAATCAAAATCATAATCCTTCAAATATTCCACCCATCGTCTTTGCCTCATGTTTAACTCTTTCTGTTCAAACAAATATTTCAAGCTTTTGTGGTCACTGAATACCATAAAGTGAGATCCATACAAGTAATGTTGTTATATCTATAATGCAAATACCACAACAACAAGTTCTAAATCATGAGTTGGATAATTCTACTCATGAGGCCTCAGTTGCCTGGAAGCATAAGCAATTACCCTGCCATCATACATCAACACACATCCAGAACCAAACTTGGAAGCATCATAATATACCATAAATTCCTTTGTCACATCAGGTAATGCAAGTATCGGTGCTGAAGTCAAGCATTGCTTCAAAGTCTAGAAGCTCAATTCACACTTTTCTATCCATACAAAAGGAGTCTTCTTCCTTGTCAACTGAGTCAAGGGAAGTGTAATGTTAGACCCGGGATAGTTGTAGAAAACTGTTTACTCTTTGTGTTTACTATCAGGTCTATTAATTGGCAAGCGCACTAATCGTTTATAGTTTTCAAATTTAGATATCGTTCCATTGGGATTGAAAGTCCAATAATAACAGTAATTTTCTAGTCACTATGGTAAATTTAAAGAAACTTATACACAAAAGAATATTTATATATAATTTATACAATATTCACAAGATTGCATAGTTGAGTTGTTCATGTGATAAAAAGAAAATAAAATCTATCTATAAAGTTGAGTTGTAATTTAGAATAGGTAAGATACTTGAGATAAAACACAGATAGACAAATTATGTTGGAAATTGGATCCCTAATTTAGAATAACAATGAGGAACTCAAGACATGCATATTTAATCATCAAGTTTCATGTCATTGCAGCTTAGATTCATTATAACCGATCCCTCGTGATATAAATTCTAAGTATTCACTGTAAAGTCTGATCCCTCATGAGCTTTCTCAGTAAAAACTTGCATTAAGTCTTGTCCTTATGGCAATAATGGTTAACAACCCCTATAGAATTGAGATACTAAGGGTATTCCAACTTTTACTTTCGTCAAAACAAGTTTCAATACGGCATGAATAATCATTCTCCCGTTTGACATTCACACTAATAAAGCAAGTTTCAATACGCATGAAAATCATTGTCCTGTTTAACGTTCATACTAATAAAAGATTGAAATACTAACATGTACTTGAATCATAAACATGCAGAGGTCGAATTCACAACATCATACTTGATAGATTAGTTCACCAATTCCAACATAAACAGATTAGTTACACATGGTGAAAGTAAAAACAACACTTACAGAGATTCACATTACGAAGGCGATGGAAACTTCACGATACAATGATCACAATACTACACAACACTCTTAAGTATCTAGAAAACTATTGTAGAACTACAAACTCACAAAAGAAACACTCAAACTCTAGTGTATAAGAGAAGAGAAGAGTGGGGTGCTGAAAATGGGATGCTTAGAAGTGTTGGAAATGGCCCTATTTATAGGGCTGAGGAAGGGTCCTGATGCTACGCGCCAGCCTGACGCTACGCGTCAGTTCCCTGACTCAGCCTCCATTAAACAGATTGAAGTGGCCATGATGGAATTATTTAATGAATCATGCCCTGCCACTTGGCCCTGTCTCTTCTTTCGGCTTGTCCATTTGTGCAAAGTGGAGTGGCCAATAATGGGTCACTAGATGAGTGCTTGGCCAAGCTGGCTGTGGAGTCCACGCAGCTCTGACGCTACGCGTGGCTGCGACGCGTAGCATCAGCATCAGAAACCCCCACGTTACGCGTGGTATTGATGCTATGCATCAGCTCTCTAGATCTTTATTTTTCTCTTTAAATTCTTCACTTTTTCACTGCAAAACTAGAGAAAATTGATCAAGGGCAGATTATTTCCAACAACTTCTATTTATTGAATTTAAAACCTAATTTTCTAACAAATTAAACTAATTTTTATTATTTTTATGAAATTTTTATTAAAGATTTTATTGTAAATTTGAGGACTAACAAATACCCCCAACTTGAGACATTGCTTGTCCTCGAGCAAGAGAGAAAAAAAATAAAAAATAAAGATTTGAAATCAAATTTTTGAGTTAGTCTGAGAATTTACCACAAAAAGTAATTTCATAATTTACCATTTTGAAATAATCAATTATAAAAATCTCATGTAACAAAGGTTTATTGATAAAATTCCTTATAATATTTTATTAACAAATCAAGCATAATTTCAGGCTTACCTCACAAGTGTTTATCTCGATGCAAAGGTTAACCTGTTTTACTTCGTCGATCATAAAATCAAACAAATTTAATTTTGATTTTCATCTAATTAATGGTTGATCATACAGAGATATTTCAAAAATCACAAGGTCTTTTTAAAGGTTGTAATGAGGCTTGGCTACAAGAAATTATGATTTTTCTTTAGAATTCAAAAACTTGAAATCATAAAAGAGCATTTTATAATTTTTAGGCTTTCTCTTGGCCCAAATTCTCATTTTCCTCATTGATGAAAAATAAATACCCCCAACTTGATTCTTTTCACTATTTTTGACTTATTCTTTTTCATATTTTATTTTTTCTTTGAAAAGAATCAAGTTGCTTATTTTCACTCCCCATTTTTATAAGAACACTCAAAATATTTTTCATTTTGTTCAATTGCTCTTTTAATCAATCAAGTATAGGGAATGGTTAAAAATTGATATAGGTTAAGGGTACCAAAGAATTTATTTTTCAGGCTCAAAATTGGCTTTCAAAGGATAAAATAATTTTACCAAGGTAAGCTGTTTGGTCCAAGGTTTCTTTTCACCAATAAATGTGCCTTGATCATTTTCCTAAATTCTCTATACAACAACACAAATCAAAGATTAAAGCAAAATCAATTTGAATGAAGTTATGTCGAATAAACCCTCAAGTGTTTACAAGGATCTCTCGGCTCACCGGGTTATTGAAATTAGCTTGATAGTCAATAAACTTATTGTAATTGATTTTATCAAAATTCCTAAGTTATACAAGAATCAATAATTGATTTTACAAAATTAGTTTTATTGTGTAAAAACTTTAAGTGTATAAATTTTCTTATTTTTAAAAATTTAATTAATTTATTAAAAAGATAAAATATATTTTTTGATTTTTTTGAAGAAAATACGCAAAAACACACCATGACAAAAATTTACGCAAAGATAAAACACACCACATAATAAAAATAAACTATAATATAATCCAAAAAGTAAAAATACCAATATAAATAGTAAACTAAAAGTAAACTAAAATGTATGTGAAAGAAATGAGATAACACCAATCAGTCCTCCATGTGATCTTCACCATCTCCCTCCTCATCTGCATCACCTTCTGACTCAGCATGTGCTCCAGATGGTCCACCAGTCTCAGGGTATATCGGCAGATCACCAGGCCAAGCCGCATGGGCTGCAAACTCAGCTGGTGTAACATACGGTGCTCCCTCACCCTGAAGTCTGTACTGATAGAATGCATCATGAAGATGCATATAAGCTCTGTGTATGGCAGCCATTATCTGCATCATATGCTGATGCTCAAGTGTCATCCTGGAAAATCCCTCTGTGATAGCATCAGCAAATGGCGGCTGAATTGGTGGTCTCCTCCTCCTCGGTCTGGGCTGAGCCTCCTGCTCTAGTGGTGGAAGCTCTCACTGCTGGACAAAATAATCTTTATTTACTGAGACCTTGGGGACTCTCCCCGAAGAACTCGTAAACTCAGGTGATGGCACAACAACTCCCTGCCTCCTCAATAAGGCAGATATGATGAGAGGGAATGGAATGGGGCGGTTCACCTTATACCCAAGGGCATAAAAGTGAATCTGATCAGAAATCAGCTCTGCAATATCAATGGTATGGCCCTGAAGAATGGAATAAAAGAGGCAATAGCGATCAACTGGGATAAAAGAAAGGTGGGTGACAGGAGTAATGTTATGCAGCATGAGATGAGACCATGCCTGAGCTATGGGAGTCAGTTGGGTCTTGAGAAGGTTAGATGGAGTCCTCCCAACCTTACTCAGGTTGAAGAAGATTCCATCCTTGCTCAAGAAGTGAGCAACCTAATCTAGGAAGTATCCTAGATCATCATCCTCAGTTGCGATCTTGTTTCTATTCTCCTTCCAGAAACATGTATCGCTCTCGGGAGTAGGCTCCCAAGGGTTACCCAGTAGGGTACTAATAGTGTCTCGGTCATAAGCAATATGCCGGCTCCTAACCCAACTCATCCTCTGATGTCCAATGTTCGGAGAGTCCTGGCGAGTCCTGTAGGCATTAGCATAAAATTCCATCACTAAGATGGGATCCCCCTCAGTAGGTAGGGAAAACAGGGGTCCCCATCTCCTCCTTTGGATCTCATCCTGCAACTCAGGATAGTCCCCAGCACTCAGATCCAAAACTCTTTCCCAAATAAGTCTCTGGCCCTTTATTTGGTAAAACCGGGCCTATTTTGCCTCAGTACGAAATCTGGTAGGATCTCTAGGTCCTAACACCTCCTCACCCTGAAGATCTGGATCCTCAGAGGTGGTGCCAGTGTCCGTGGTCCTTCTCTGTCTTTTAGGACTAGTAGTCGGGATGGACTTCTTTGGTACCATCTGCAAAAAGAAAAATTTTTAAAATCAAATAGACATTATACTATTTTAAAGAAATAAATCAAACATTAAAAAGTTAACAATTAAATTTTTTGGTTTTTATATTTTATGCAAAACATACACAATAATAAAATATTTATACAAAATTTTAAACATACATGCTTTTGGATTTTCTAAAATTTTTTAAAAAAATTTACACAAAATGCAAAATTCACACAAAATCCATAACAAGATAAAAACAACATATTTTTTGAATTTTTGTAATTTATAAGAAAAATTAACATGCATATTTTTTGGATTTCTAAATTTATTACAAAAAAATCAACATGCATAAATTTCACAAAACATGCAAAATCATACAACATGCATATTTACAAAATTATGCAAATTTATTTTTATTTTTATGCAAGAAAGTATAACAAACACACAATTTAAGAAAATTTATTAATTTAAAAGAAAAGTAAACAAACAACAAATAGTGAATAATGGATAGAATTATTAAAAACATAAAACAGAAAATCACACATAAAATTCAACAAAAATTAGAAACAGGGGCTGACGCTATACGTGTGTGGGACGCTACGCGTCAGCTCTGTTCTTCGCACGCTACACGTCAGTGGGACGCTACGCGTGGGCTTGCAGAACAGAAACTGCAAAATAGGGGTTGCGCAGCAGCAAGCCCTCCAAAACCATATTCAATCCATTTAAATTCCTATTTCTAACAGCAATCAATCCCAATGGTCATCTAATCCTAACCTTAACCACATGCAATTTCTAAGAATCAAAATTAAAATCAAACTAAAGAGAAAGGATTTAGAAAACTTACTTGGGATCCTTTGAGCAAATATGAATAAGAAGGTTTGGAAGTTTTGAGAGAAAAAGAGGGTTTGGGAAATTAGGGTTTCTAAAATTACAGAGGGAGGCAAGATAGGTTGTTAAAGATTATGGACTTGGGCCTCCCTCTGGTTCAGTTTTAAAAACTGAACGAGGGCCCTGACGCTATGCGTGGGTGGGACGCTACACGTCAGGTTGAAAATTCAGAGTCCACGTTATGCGTCACTGTGGCGCTACGCGTGGGCTTCTATTTTATTTTTCAAAATTTTAATTTTCAAAAACCTTTTCTTTTAATTTTTAAACCCTTTTTATGTAAATTTCTAAAAATTTTAAAAACTCTCTTTTTTTATGTAAAAACAAGCTTAAAATAATGAAAAGAAATATTGGGTTGCCTCCCATTGAGCGCTAGGTTTAATGTCTCTAGCCAGACATTGCCTTTGATTAATCAGGTGGTTTCTCAATTTTGGTTGAGGAATCACCTGTCTTTTTCTTCCTCCTTCTTCTTCTCCGATGCTTGATTTCCTGTCTTTCATCATTCAAGCCATCGGTTAATTTAAAACAATTTAATTGATTGGGAAGAGATATACCTGGTTCGGTTGAATGGTAAATTTTTTTTCAGCATTTGTCCTGAGATACTCATGAGCACTAAAGCTTATTTCTTCTTCAAAAACTTTGACTGCAACCATACTTTGATCGACATCTACCTTTATCTTTGCAGTCTTCTTGAAAGGTCTTCCAAGGATCAGGGGGATCTCAGTATCCTCCTTCATATCCAGTACCACAAAGTCAACTCTGAAGTGGTACTTGTCAACCTTTACTAATACATCTTCCACAATCCCAACAGGTTTCTTGACAGAACGATCCGCAAACTGTAAATTTGTCTTAGCTTCTTTTAGCTTGAATTCACCAATACGCTTTATTAAATTTAGGGGCATAAGATTGATGTTAGCCCCTAAATCTAACAAAGCATTCCTGATGTTGATACTTCTAATGGTTACAGGAATGGTGAAACTCCCCGGATCTCTACATTTTTCCGGAGTTATGATGACAATACAGCTTGTTTCTTGCTCTTCATTCACAGGCTCTTGAATATTTTTTTCTTTTTCATTTTTTTCATTTTTTTATTTTTTTACTTTCTTTTTCTTTTTCTTCTTTCTTTTTCTCATTGTTTTCTTTACAATTAATTACAACTTTACAATTTTCAAAAGAAATAGCATTACATTGTTGCCTTGGGTTCTGAGTGTTTGCAGTGAAACTAGAACTTTTCAATTCAGCTATTTCTTTTGCTAGCTGACATGCAAATTTGATGCTTTTCGGGCAGCTTCATTTGTTTCCACAAATTGCAATAACTGTTGGATAGATTCCTCAATCCTTGTCAATCTTGTATTATCAATTTGTGATTGTTGTGGTTGTTTAAATTGATTGTTAGGAAGTCGGTTGGAAGGTCTAGCATCTTGTCTCCAACCAAAATTCTGATTCTACCATCCCTGTGGAAAATTGTTAGGAAAAGAATTACCATAATTGAAAGGAAAGTTACCCAATGGTATTCTTTGATGGTTCAAAAAATTGGCTTGCTCGTGCTCATTTTTATCAAGGGCACAGTAACCACATGGTTGTTCTCCCATGCAATGCATACATTGTTTTAATTGAGCGGGGAGTGGTGATGTTACTTGAGCAATTTGAAGTTTCTCTAATTGTTTGCTCATAGCTTCAATTTGTTGAGTCAGCAATTTTTGCCGAGCCAATACTGCATCGTTTACTCCCAATTCGAGCATACCTGGCTTCCTTAGTGCATTACCTCTTTCATGTTTTGCTTGTCGGTCACTAATGGACATTGATTCCAATATTTCTATTGTTTCTTCCCCAGTTTTGTTCATTAAAGAACCACTTGCACAAGCATCTAACATCATCTTGAACTAAGGTAACAAACCATGGTAAACGATCCTTACCTTTTCAGCATCATTTAAATTATGGTTTGGACATTTCCTCAAGAGTGCCTTGAATCATTCCCATGTTTCTCCTAATGATTCATCATTATTTTGAGAAAAAGAATTTATGGCTATCATGACTTCAAAATATTTTGAAGGAGAATAAAATCTTTCTAAAAATTTTCTTTCAACATTAGACCAGTTTGCAAAACTACCCGGTGGACAAGATTTAAACCATTGTTTAGCTTTACCAATCAATGAAAAAGGAAATAATCTCATGTAAACAGATTCTTCTTGATTGGGTTCAAAACTAATTGTGCTGCATAACTCATAAAAAATAGTTAAATGTTCATACGGTTCTTCATGATTTAAACCAGCAAATTGATTATTTTGAATAATATTTAAAGTAGCAGGTTTAATCTCCACTGGCACAACAGGTCCTTGAAACATTCCCGATACTTGGGGTGGACCATTAGTAGCAGCAAACTATCTCAATGTTCTCCTTTCAGCAGCCATATTTGAATTTTTTTAGAAGTAGAAGAAGAATTAGTTTGTGTTTTGGATTTCAAAGACTTGATTTTCTTTACAAACTTTTCTATCTCAGGATCAAAATAAATTTTTCCTGCGGTAGATCGAGTTTGCATACACAAACTAGACAAAGAAAGTTAGTGTAACAATGATAAGAAAAAAATAACTAAATAAATAACAAAATTAAAAATTTTAACTAAGGTAAAAAAAATATTTATCACGGTAATTAAAAATTTACTATTTTACTGAATCAATTCAATCCCCGACGACAGTGCCAGAAAACTTGTTAGACCCGGGATAGTTGTAAAAAACTGTTAACTCTTTGTGTTTACTATCGGGTCTATTAATTGGCAAGCGCACCAATCATTTGTAGTTTTCAAATTTAGATATCGTTCCACTGGGATTGAAAGTCCAATAATAATAGTAATTTTCTAGTCACTATGGTAAATTTAAAGAAACTTATACACAAAAGAATATTTATATACAATTTATACAATATTTACATGATTGCATAGTTGAGTTGTTCATGTGATAAAAAAAAATAAAATCTATCTATAAAGTTGAGTTGCAATTTAGAATAGGTAAGATACTTGAGATAAAACACAGATAGACAAATTATAACGTTCTTGTTTTAAAATCAAATTACAATAAACAAATAAATTTTTCATAAATAATTTAAATATCAAAACCAAATTTGAATTAAATAATAACACTGTCAGTTTTACAACAGCCGATCGGCCCATTTAAATACACAAATAAATATAACAAGTCGGTATACATAGGAGCCAGCCAAGGCTTCTATAAAAATAACTATGTACAATCTGAGCAGCTGAGTGACTTCACATATCGTTGTTGTGTCCTACATCCACTGTAAAAATAACAACAGTAGGGGGTGAGCATAAACATAACAAATAATAGTTATTGAATCGGATTAAAAGTCCAATTCACAACTATATATAAAACATAACCGAGTCATACAAACTCATCATAAAGCAACATGTTAATTTCAATAGCATATATATATGCATATGCATGCGGATCCGACTCTAATGATGGGATTTCCACAAGATAATATCTCAGCTCCCAGCTGATTCGGCCGTTTTACAGGTACCAAACCGCACGCGCCCATAATGTAAAACCAGTCACTCTCAGTGACAGCGGTAACACAACTCGGTGTTACAGGCCGGCCTTGAGTCCAACTCAAAGGCGTCTGTGGAATCCAAAGAAACCACCACAGGGTCTGTGCCTTATCATCAGGCCGTGACAGGGCCCGCAAGCGCACGGGTTATGTCGCGTAATATAAAAGATTATCGTTATCTACAGGGATTGTGTTCAAAGTACCAGCATATTGAAATTTAATTATCCACACATTTAATTTTTAAGATTTTTATAAAATAAAGCACAAATTAAAGTTGCACAGAATATAAATAAATATAAAAATAAAATTTACTTGACACTAAAAAATCAGAGTTGAGAGTATCTTGGGATTTTGGGGGATTAAGACTCTATTTTATGTTTAATGAATTTTAACTTTTCATAAATAAGAATCGAATTAAGTTTTCCAAGGCGAATTTTCCAAAAGCTAATTAATATGTTCCTTTCGGAATCCTATTAATGTACCTAACCTATGGAAAGCGCTGCTTAATCCTCAGAAAGGCCCATTATCGTTTTATGAAAATCCCTTTTATTTCCTCAAAAGAATTTTGATTACTTTCACGGTTTTACCGAGGTCACAAAAAGCATTTCAAAAATCTTAGGTTTAGTTCAAAGCTTTCTGGTAAAAATAAATCTCTCGATTCTATTTATTACCTAAATTTACTAATATACCCGTAAGTATACAGTTTTATCATTTAGGTTCTTGTTAGGAATTACTAAAAGCATTAAGCATAATTGAACTAAATGGAAAACAGAAATTTATTTAATTCCAAGTCAAAATAACATTAAAATAAAATATTATCATACCCCCTTTATCCCAAGATAATTAATTTAGCTACTCATGAAATAATTTAAATTCATGTAAATAATGAAAAAATAAAACATACAAGACATGGTAAAAATAAAGACTTACGGGTTTCTCCAAAAGCTCAAAATAATTTACCACTTGTATTTCCTTGTTGCAATATTCTCCATCAATTACAAATTTAAATTCTCACTTTTACAGCCCTCACACTCTTACAAAATAAAAGAAAGAAAAGAAAATAGAAAGAAAGAGAAGAAAAACGAACAGAGAAAGAAAAATGGAAAAGAAGAAAACTAAAGAGAAAAGGAGAGAAAGTAACGAAGAAAAGAAAAGAAATCTGATGGTAATTGATGGAAGTGATGACTGATGCTATGCTCCTGGTTGCTCTCCCTTAAATAGGCGAATGGATGAATGAATCCAGCTAAGGAAACGCGTTAAAATTTGCAAGTGGGAGAAACTTTCGGTGCATGTGAATTCCAGTTGTGCCAACTTGTTTCCAATTTGCATATTTAATATTTTCAATAATTCGGTGCTTGGATTTTAGTGAAGATTGGTGCAGAATGATGAAATTCACAGTGAAAAAATGTTATTTTCCCACAAATCCGAGTGAAAGCTTGCTGGACGGTGTAGGTGCAAACTGGACAGCGTGGAGAGGAGTTGTTGGGCGGTATCATGTATTAGAAGAAGAAAGGGAGACGGTGTTGGGAAATGAGGATGGTTGGGCGGTGTTGAGAGGTGAGGACGGTTGGGCGGTGTGTTAAGGTGAGGACGGTTGGGTGGTGTTGGTGTTGAAGAGGATTGTTGGGCGGTGTGGAGTATTGGAAAGGAGAGGGGTGTTATGGATAGAAAGGAGAAGAGTCTGGGCGGAGTTGTGTGGATTAGGAGCCTTGGCGGTGTTGGTTGGAGAGAAGAGCCTGGGCGGTGTTGGTTGATGGATTACTGGGCGGTGTCATGGATTAGGAGAGGGGTATGTGGGTCGGATTTCTGGATTGAGGACGGTGTAGAGAGTGATCCGATGTTTGGAGTTTGTGGAGTGTAGGTCGGTTTTGAAAGGAGAAGGGACGGTGTTGTGGCTTGAAGGAAAGTAGAAGGAGGCGGAGTTGATGGAGGTAGTGATCCGGTGTTGCATTTGTGAAGAATTGGGTCGATGTTTGGAGGAGAACCGATCGGTGATGAAGCTGAATGAAAGGACGGGTGAAGACTTACTGAAGAGCATCTTCCGTTCAGTCAGAATTGACTGCAGAAAGACTCGGAACCGTCTGGAACATTCACTCGGCTCAGGTTCATGGAGTTCATTCGGAACTGATTGAAGACTCACTTGGTTCAGATTCAATCGGTTCCCAATCATTTTCACTCGGCTGTCTCTGAATTTGGACCACTCGGTTAAAGCTTTGCTCGGATTTTGCATTGGAATTCACTCGGACAAATTTATTTATTCATTCAAATGATAAAATCACATCTTCACTCGGAAGTCCGAGTTAATTTCCACTCGGATTTGACTTCACTTTCACTCAGAAACTTGGACTTTGAAGGACTGGAATCTGGCTGATAGAATTCTTCCATGTCCGAGACTTGCTTTGCTCGGAAATGCATCTTTCTGACCCAACTTACTCGGAATTCCTTTCCTTGGAGACTTCTCACTCGGGCTCAGTGTGAAACTTGAGAGTCTGCCCGAGTGTGATTCATTTCCGGTCGGATTTTTCCTTCCTTGCTAAGAATTACTCGAAAATGCTTTGTTCTGCTTGAGAATGTCATTTTCTCTGAGTGAGACCACTCGGATTCCTCCTTAGTCAGCATTTATTCATTTCAGTGGCCTCTTCTACTCGGAATCCATTCACTCGGAACAGCTTTCACTCGGATTAGTTGCAATCAGAAAGCTCCCACTCGGATTCACTTCAATCAGCAAGCTTTTCACTCGGAAAATAGCTTTGGACATATTTATTGGAGGTCAGTCTCCTTTTTTCACTCGGAATGGATGCAGTCGGGGAGTTTCCACTCGAAATCACCTTTAACCGAGACTTATTCCATTTCAGCATTGGTCCTTCACTCCAGTCAGCTATTTATCACTCGGAATGGCTTTGACAGGGAACATTTCACTCGGATTTTCCTCGAACAGTGCAGTATTCCACTCGGCATTGCTCTATTCTGAGTCCTTCCACTCGGATTTGGTCATTTCTGAGTTATCCCACTCGGATTTGGCCATTTTGAGTCGGATTTCAGTGCTCTGAGTCGGAATTTTGCTTTCTGAGTCGAATTTCAGCTTTAAAAAGAGAATTCTTTCCACTTTGGGCTTGTTCTTCTTGTTTCTTTATCATTTTATGGTCGTTTTTCTCTTGTTTTTGACCCTTTATTTCCTTAATTCCTGCAAAATAACATACCCAAGTAGAATAGAGTGGAAAGAAAGTAAAAATCGCAATAAATAAAGGAAATATAGTGGATAATGACTAAAATCCTAAGCAATTTAGACCTAATTTATTATATTATAAAGCATTTATCAAAATACCCCAAACCAAAACATTGCTTGTCCTCAAGCAATCACCATATTCACAAGATAAAATACAGAAAACACTAAACTTAATAAACTAAGGAATCCAAAATAGAGAAACAGATTTATTCAAATGCCAATTTTTATTTACTTATGTGAATCAAATTTCAATGTCAAGACTTGAGATACTCTTCTCACAATTTTCACTCAAGTGTTTCAAGGTTTGTGTATCTCTCAAATCATCATAGTCAAAAAACATTACCATAAGCTTGTTAATAAACCAGAGACTCCACAGTTTAGATAGAAAATATGTCAAAGTCTAAAGGTCTTTCAAAGGTTGTAACGCGGCCTTGGGTTGTATTGGTAGGAATTTCAAGAAAAATGGAATACAAAAGGGCTTTAACATCATGAATGATTCAAATTACCATTATAATTTTAACAGAGCATATTTTTGAACTTTTATGGACTTTTTTGGAATTCATTCAATATCATCCTTTTGATTTTCTTTTTCTTTTTCTTGCTTTTCTTTGCATCCAATACCATATTTTTCTTAAGTCCTTTTTTATTTCTTTGCTCCACTAAATTTCCAACTTTTTCACCATTTAAGAGAATATTAGTCAATGAAAGGTTTCAAAGAAAAAATTTTCGCTTTTAGGCTCAAAAGGGGCAACTAGGGGTCAAATTATACAAAATTCTGAGGCTTAAGAATAAGACCTAATTGTGCCTTTATCATCCTAAGACATATAATCAAAAACCATTTTGAATCGGTTGAAAAACAAGTTCTAGAATATTAATGACTATGAGATTCACTCAATCAAGAAAATATGGGTTTTGAAAATTTATTTGATAGATAACCCATTTTGGCTCAAGTCTAACCATGGAAAGTCTTTTCAAAGAAAATTTTAATCACATAAGGTTCATTTAAGCATTTATTTGGCATTTAAACAATCAAATTTTGAAAATTTTACTCAAAATTTTGGTCCTTAGATATTTTAGCTTTGTGTTCAAAGTAAATTTATCATGCAATCATGGTAAATTACAAGATTACAAACAAAGCAAGGAAAACACATGCAAAATAAAATAACAATCACACAACCTAAACAAAACAGTTAAGTTTTCTTACCTACCACCCCAAACCAGAATTTGACATTGTCCTCAATGTTAAAAATGGATGATAAAAGTATAAGAAAACTTACCTGTAGTAACCCCAAACCAGCATCTGACATAGTTGATTTTTTTTTAATAGAATAAAAGCTTAAAATAAAACAACAACTTTTTATAGGGTTACCTCCCTATCAGTGCTAAGTTTTAAGTCTTCAGCCAGACTTCTCACCGTTTGGATTTACTCATCAGGAGCATCAAATAAGTCCAAGTCACTTGCTTGTTGTATTGGTTGACCGGTGAAGTAATGCTTTACTCTCTGTCCATTTACCCTAAATGTACCAGATTTCTCGCTCCATAGTTCGACAGCTCCAAAGGGAAAGACTTTTGTCACCTTGAATGGTCCCGACCATCGGGATCTCAGTTTTCCTGGAAAAAGCTTCAATCTGGAATTAAACAGTAAAACCATATCACCTGGATTAAATGTTCTCCGTTGGATGTGACGATCATGCCATTGTTTGGTTTTTTCTTTATAAATTCTGGCATTTTCGTATGCATCTAGACGGAGTTCTTCAAGCTCATTTAATTCCAACAATCTTTGTTCACCTGCAGCCTTATGATCAAAGTTAAGAGTTTTAACAGCCCAAAAAGATTTATATTCTAGCTCAACAGGTAAATGACAGGGCTTCCCATATACTAGCTTAAAAGGTGTGGTTCCAATGGGAGTTTTGTATGCGGTCCGATACGCCCATAAGGAATCATCTAACTTAATAGACCAATCCTTTCGTGATGTATTCACCACTTTTTGAAGAATATTTTTAATTTCCCGATTGGATACCTTAACTTGTCCACTAGTTTGTGGGTGATAAGGTGTAGCAACCTTATGCTTAACTCCATATTTCTTTAGAAGGGTCTGAAAAGTTTTCTCAATAAAATGAGACCCTCCATCACTTTTTGGGACCCCAAACCTTGGAAATATTATTTTCTTGAAAAGTTTAATAACAGTGTTAGCATCAGAATGGGGTGAAGCAATGGCTTCCACCCATTTTGACACATAGTCAACTGCCACTAATATGAACTGATTTCCAAAAGAAGAGGGAAAGGGACCCATAAAATCAACACCCCATACATCAAACAATTCAACTTCTAAAATGGTATTTAATGGCATTTCTTGTCTCTTACCAATGTTACCTGTTCTTTGGCAAGCATCACAAGTTAGAACATACTTACGTACATCCTTAAAAATATTTGGCCAATAGAACCCAGCTTGCAATATTTTAGCAGCTGTCTTAGAGGTGCTCATGTGCCCTCCACAGGAAAGAGAATGGCAATGATCCAAGATAGCATGGACATCATCTTGTGAAACACATCTCCGAATCATACCATCTGCACATTGCTTGAAAAGGAGTGGTTCATCCCAATAATAATACTTGACATCTGCATAAAACTTTTTTCTTTGCTGAAAGCTAAGATCAGGAGGTAAGATACCACATGCAAGAAAATTTACAAAATCAGCATACCAAGGAACACGTTGGATACTAAGGTTCAAGAGTTGTTCATCTGGAAAAGATTCATTGATGGGAATATTATCTGTTTCGTCTTTTTCAGATGTCAACCTAGATAGGTGGTCAGCGACCAAGTTCTCGGTACCCTTCTTGTCCTTAATTTCCAAGTCAAATTCTTGCAATATTAGAATCCACCTAATTAATCTAGGCTTTGCTTCCTTTTTATTCAATAGATACTTAATGGCAGAGTGGTCAGTGTAAACAGTAACATGTGAACCTACCAAATAAGACCTAAATTTATCAAAAGCAAAGACAATAGCTAACAGTTCTTTTTCAGTTGTGGCATAATTTACCTGAGCATCATCTAGCGTCCGGCTGGCATAATGAATTACATGGAGCTTTTTATCTTTTCTTTGCCCCAACACAGCCCCCACTGCGTAATCACTCGCATCGCACATCAGCTCAAATGGGAGTTTCCAATCAGGTGGTTGTACGATGGGGCAGAGATTAGAGCTTGCTTAATCCTGCAAAAAGCTTCCATACAAGATGAATCAAAATTGAAAGGCACATCCTTACCCAGAAGAGTTGTAAGAGGCTTTGTGATCTTGGAGAAATCTTTAATGAACCTACGATAAAACCCTGCATGTCCAAGAAAACTCCAAATACCTTTCACATTTATGGGTGGAGGCAATTTTTCAATCACTTCCACTTTAGCCTTATCAACTTCTATACCTCTCTCAGACACCAGGTGTCCAAGAACTATGCCTTCTCTTACCATGAAATGGCATTTTTCCCAATTTAGAACCAAATTGGTTTCTTCACAACGCTGCAAGACTTGGCACAAATTTGTTAAACAATTATCAAAATCCAAACCATGCACTAAAAAATCATCCATAAAGACTTCCATCATATTTTCAATAAGATCAGAAAAAATTGCTTGCATACACCTTTGAAAAGTCGCAGGTGCATTACATAAACCAAAAGGCATACGTCTGTAAGCATAAGTCCCATAAGGGCAAGTGAAGGTAGTCTTTTCTTGATCAGATGGATGAATGGGAATTTGATGAAAACCTGAATACCCATCCAAATAACAGAAATAAGAGTGTTTCGCAAGTCTTTCAAGCATCTGATCAATAAAAGGGAGGGGAAAATGATCTTTTTTCGTGGCGCTATTTAACTTCCTATAATCAATGCACATGTGCCAACCAGAGACAATCCTAGTAGGAATCAAGTTATGTTTATCATTTTCAATCACAGTTATTCCCCCCTTTTTAGGCACCACATGGACAGGACTTACCCATTTACTACTATCAACAGGATATATGACTCCAGCATCAAGCAATTTCAAAATTTCCTTTTTAACCACTTCTTGCATTTTAGGATTTAATCTCCTAAGTGGTTCTACTATGGGCCTACTTTCATCTTCTACAGTAATCCTGTGCATACAAAGAGAAGGGCTAATCCCTTTGATATCATCCATTGTATAACCTATTACCTTTCTATACAACCTAAGTTGTTTCAAAAGTTTTTCAGTTTCAGATGGGTTCAATTCAGCATTGATAATCACAGGATATGTGGAATTAGGACCAAGAAATTCATAACTTAATGAAGCTGGTAAAGGTTTTAATTCCAAATTGGGGCTTACCACTTTGTCACACATGACCTCAGTATCATGTGGGGCCTCAGAGCAATCAGATGTTTCTGTTGACTCAATCATGAAAATAGTTTCAAGTGGGTCATTAGGAAGGGTTGTTTCCTTTACCACTTGTTCGACAAAATCCACAGTACAGCAAACATCATTATAAGGTTTTTCTAAAACATTTTTCAAGTTGAAATCAACCTTTTGGTCTCCAACAGTTAGAGACAACTTACCATTCTTGACATCAATCACAGCACCTGCAGTTGCTAAAAATGGTCTGCCTAAAATAATAGGAATCAAAGAATCTTCGTCCATTTCAAGCACAACAAAGTCAGCTGGTATAAAAAATTTTCCTATCTTAATAGGAACATCCTCTAAAATTCCTACAGGATATTTTACAGATCTATCAGCCAATTGTAAAGACATCCTAGTAGGTTTTAGTTCACCCAATCCTAACTTTTCAGCAACAGATAATGGCATTAAACTCACACTCGCTCCTAAATCACCCAATGCTTTATCTATATTCATGTCACCAATCATGCAAGGAATAGAGAAACTACCTGGATCTTGGAGCTTGGGTGGAAGTTTCTTTTGAATTAGAGCACTGCACTCTTCAGTAAGTGCGACTGTACCATCTTCCTCCAGTCTTCTTTTGTTGGACAGAATGTCCTTCAAGAACTTTGCATATGTAGGCATTTGCTGCAAAGCATCTGTAAAAGGAATATTAATATACAATTTCTTTAAAACATCAAGGAACTTACCAAATTGTTTGTCCAACTTTGCTTTAGCTAAGCACTGAGGAAATGGAATGGGAGGTTGATATGGCTTAACTTCCTCCTTCTTTTCTTGTGGTTTCTCTTCTTCAATTACTGGATGAGATGAAGATTCATCGACTTTCTTTTCCTCCTTTGCTGTCTTGTCAACTGGCCCATCGTATTGAGTACCACTCCTAAGAGTCACAGCCATGGTTTGGTTAGATGGTCCAGCCTCTGGTTTCCCAGGAAATGTTCCCGGTGCTCTTTGAGAATAGGAGGCTTGTTGGGCAATTTGATTTTCCAGTATTTTGTTGTGAGTGGCAAGAGAGTCCACTTTTGAAGCCAAGTTTTTTATTGCATCAGAGAATTCATCATTTTGTTTAATTTGAGTAGCTACAAATGTCTCCATCAAGGATTCTAGCTTTGATTTTTGTGGAATATAGGTTCCTTGTTGAGGTTTGTAGTTACTTTGGAATTGAGGTGGCCTATTTTGGAAGCCAGGTGGACCTTATGGAGGTCTGTAGTTACCTTGATAGTTTCCACCATAGTTTCCAATAGCGTCCACCTGATGCATTTCTTGTTCTTGATTAGGGGTCATTGCTAAATGGCAGTTTGTAGCTCCGTGTCCTGAAACACCACAAACTTCACAAACAATATTAGTAGCACCTGTTGACCCTATTTTATCAAGTTTTAATGTTAATGCTTCAACTTTGGCAGAAAGTAGGGAAAGAGCATCAACAGAGTACTTACCTGGTGTTTTAGAAGGTAATCCTCTCTCAGAGTTCCATTGGTGAGTGTTTTGAGCTATTTCCTCGATCAGGTTCTCAGCTTCATCAACATTTTTACTCATGAAGGCTCCTCCAGCTACAGCATCTAAAGAGATCTTTTGTGTGGAAGTTAGTCCATTATAGAAAATATGGATTGTCAACCACCTTTCTATCCCATGGTGAGGACATTCTCTTAGCAACTCTCTGTATCTCTCCCAGGCTTCATACAAGGATTCATCATCTTTTTGTGAAAAATTGATGATTTGTTTTCTCAGAACATCAGTCTTGTTCCTTGGGTACCATTTATTGATAAAAGCACTGGACAATTGTTCCCAAGTCGTGATGGATCCTTCAGGAAGAGAGTATAACCACGCTCTTGCTTTATCTCTTAAGGAGAAAGGGAAAAGTCTTAAGCGAATGGCATCATTGGTGGCTCCGTTCATCTTCAGGGTGTCACAATATTCAAGAAAGATTTGAAGGTGAAGATTTGGATCTTCGGAGGGTAATCCTCCGAATTGGTTCTGTTGAACCATTGAGAGTAGTGAAGGCTTCAATTCAAAATTGTTAGCCTCCACTGTGGGTCTAAGGATGCTAGATCCTCTCCCATTGGTGCTTGGAGCGGCAAAATCTCTTAAGGGTCTGTGTTGGTCTGCCATTTGTTTTTCTTTTTGTTCTTTTTGTTGTTTTTGTTGTTTTCTCAAAGCTCTAAGGGTACGTTCTATCTCAGGGTCAAATCCTAAGTTTAGATCGACACTATGGCTTCGTCGCATAAATAGAAAATAAATGACAAATAAAACAAATAATTACAAAAATAAAACAGATACACAGAATCAAAATACAAAAATATAAAGAAAATAAAAATAAAAATAAAAAATAACAATAAAAATATTAACAAGTATGATCTAATCGAATTTCAATATTGCCGATATTTGAGGGACAACAGTCCCCGGCAACGGCGCCAAAAACTTGACAGGGCCCGCAAGCGCACGGGTTATGTCGCGTAATATAAAAGATTATCGTTCTCCACAGGGACTGTGTTCAAAGTACCAGCATATTGAAATTTAATTATCCACACAATTAATTTTTAAGATTTTTATAAAATAAAGCACAAATTAAAGTTGCACAGAATATAAATAAATATAAAAATAAAATTTACTTGACACTAGTTGAGAGTATCTTGGGATTTTGGGGGATTAAGACTCTATTTTATGTTTAATGAATTTTAACTTTTCATAAATAAGAATCGAATTAAGTTTTCCAAGGCGAATTTTCCAAAAGCTAATTAATATGTTCCTTTCGGAATCCTATTAATGTACCTAACCTATGGAAAGCGCTGCTTAATCCTCAGAAAGGCCCATTATCGTTTTATGAAAATCCCTTTTATTTCCTCAAAAGAATTTTGATTACTTTCACGGTTTTACTAAGGTCACAAAAAGCATTTCAAAAATCTTAGGTTTAGTTCAAAGCTTTCTGGTAAAAATAAATCTCTCGATTCTATTTATTACCTAAATTTACTAATATACCCGTAAGTATACAGTTTTATCATTTAGGTTCTTGTTAGGAATTACTAAAAGCATTAAGCATAATTGAACTAAATGGAAAACAGAAATTTATTTAATTCCAAGTCAAAATAACATTAAAATAAAATATTATCATACCCCCTTTATCCCAAGATAATTAATTTAGCTACTCATGAAATAATTTAAATTCATGTAAATAATGAAAAAATAAAACATACAAGACATGGTAAAAATAAAGACTTACGGGTTTCTCCAAAAGCTCAAAATAATTTACCACTTGTATTTCCTTGTTGCAATATTCTCCATCAATTACAAATTTAAATTCTCACTTTTACAGCCCTCACACTCTTACAAAATAAAAGAAAGAAAAGAAAATAGAAAGAAAGAGAAGAAAAACGAACAGAGAAAGAAAAATGGAAAAGAAGAAAACTAAAGAGAAAAGGAGAGAAAGTAACGAAGAAAAGAAAAGAAATCTGATGGTAATTGATGGAAGTGATGACTGATGCTATGCTCCTGGTTGCTCTCCCTTAAATAGGCGAATGGATGAATGAATCCAGCTAAGGAAACGCGTTAAAATTTGCAAGTGGGAGAAACTTTTGGTGCATGTGAATTCCAGCTGTGCCAACTTGTTTCCAATTTGCATATTTAATATTTTCAATAATTCGGTGCTTGGATTTTAGTGAAGATTGGTGCAGAATGATGAAATTCACAGTGAAAAAATGTTATTTTCCCACAAATCCGAGTGAAAGCTTGCTGGACGGTGTAGGTGCAAACTGGACAGCGTGGAGAGGAGTTGCTGGGCGGTATCATGTATTAGAAGAAGAAAGGGAGACGGTGTTGGGAAATGAGGATGGTTGGGCGGTGTTGAGAGGTGAGGACGGTTGGGCGGTGTGTTAAGGTGAGGACGGTTGGGTGGTGTTGGTGTTGAAGAGGATTGTTGGGCGGTGTGGAGTATTGGAAAGGAGAGGGGTGTTGTGGATAGAAAGGAGAAGAGTCTGGGCGGAGTTGTGTGGATTAGGAGCCTTGGCGGTGTTGGTTGGAGAGAAGAGCCTGGGCGGTGTTGGTTGATGGATTACTGGGCGGTGTCATGGATTAGGAGAGGGGTATGTGGGTCGGATTTCTGGATTGAGGACGGTGTAGAGAGTGATCCGATGTTTGGAGTTTGTGGAGTGTAGGTCGGTTTTGAAAGGAGAAGGGACGGTGTTGTGGCTTGAAGGAAAGTAGAAGGAGGCGGAGTTGATGGAGGTAGTGATCCGGTGTTGCATTTATGAAGAATTGGGTCGATGTTTGGAGGAGAACCGATCGGTGATGAAGCTGAATGAAAGGACGGGTGAAGACTTACTGAAGAGCATCTTCCGTTCAGTCGGAATTGACTGCAGAAAGACTCGGAACCGTCTGGAACATTCACTCGGCTCAGGTTCATGGAGTTCATTCGGAACTGATTGAAGACTCACTTGGTTCAGATTCAATCGGTTCCCAATCATTTTCACTCGGCTGTCTCTGAATTTGGACCACTCGGTTAAAGCTTTGCTCAGATTTTGCATTGGAATTCACTCGGACAAATTTATTTATTCATTCAAATGATAAAATCACATCTTCACTCGGAAGTCCGAGTTAATTTCCACTCGGATTTGACTTCACTTTCACTCAGAAACTTGGACTTTGAAGGACTGGAATCTGGCTGATAGAATTCTTCCATGTCCGAGACTTGCTTTGCTCGGAAATGCATCTTTCTGACCCAACTTACTCGGAATTCCTTTCCTTGGAGACTTCTCACTCGGGCTCAGTGTGAAACTTGAGAGTCTGCCTGAGTGTGATTCATTTCTGGTCGGATTTTTCCTTCCTTGCTAAGAATTACTCGGAAATGCTTTGTTCTGCTTGAGAATGTCATTTTCTCTGAGTGAGACCACTCGGATTCCTCCTTAGTCAGCATTTATTCATTTCAGTGGCCTCTTCTACTCGGAATCCATTCACTCGGAACAGCTTTCACTCGGATTAGTTGCAATCAGAAAGCTCCCACTCGGATTCACTTCAATCAGCAAGCTTTTCACTCGGAAAATAGCTTTGGACATATTTATTGGAGGTCAGTCTCCTTTTTTCACTCGGAATGGATGCAGTCGGGGAGTTTCCACTCTGAATCACCTTTAACCGAGACTTATTCCATTTCAGCATTGGTCCTTCACTCCAGTCAGCTATTTATCACTCGGAATGGCTTTGACAGGGAACATTTCACTCGGATTTTCCTCGAACAGTGCAGTATTCCACTCGGCATTGCTCTATTCTGAGTCCTTCCACTCGGATTTGGTCATTTCTGAGTTATCCCACTCGGATTTGGCCATTTTGAGTCGGATTTCAGTGCTCTGAGTCGGAATTTTGCTTTCTGAGTCGAATTTCAGCTTTAAAAAGAGAATTCTTTCCACTTTGGGCTTGTTCTTCTTGTTTCTTTATCATTTTATGGTCGTTTTTCTCTTGTTTTTGACCCTTTATTTCCTTAATTCCTGCAAAATAACATACCCAAGTAGAATAGAGTGGAAAGAAAGTAAAAATCGCAATAAATAAAGGAAATATAGTGGATAATGACTAAAATCCTAAGCAATTTAGACCTAATTTATTATATTATAAAGCATTTATCAGGCCGCCCTCCCATCCGGGCCGGCATCACAGGCCCCCTACAGTCCTGTGTGCATCTGAATGCAAATGCTATGCCAAAATAATTATCAATCATCAACAAACCACGTGATTTCAATCATCAGGGCTATCACTCGGTATAATAAGAAGCATAGCATGCAGTTATATATATCATGATAACTTTATGTTTATAATTCAAATCATCATCATCAATCATATACCAACATCATTTCATGTCATCAACCGATCAAATCATCAGTCACATATATTCTATAGCATCTCATATAAACTCAATATTATTAACATGAATGGAAGATATGTAAATATAAAATATCATTCAGTCGGGGTTTCAATAATAATTCATATACATATCATATATATCATAACAATAACAGCCCAAATCCATTCATAAACCATTCATTTGAAATGTAACGTACCCCCTACCTGGAATAAAGAGTTCCAGATCCTTTTCAAGTGATATCCTAGTTACTGCTCATAAATTCTGACTGGAATTGCAGTTCTGAATTAGTTCAGAGCTTCCTTCATGAAGAAAAGAAATGAAGGATGATTTCTTCTTTGTTTGATGGATTTTCCAGTAACGATTGGAAAGTAAAAGATTATCAATGGTGTTTTCTTTTTCAAAAGTTTCTAAACTCCTTCCACAGTAGAAGTTGGTATATATATATATATATCGTTCATGCAAAAGAGAGACGTGAACGATAGGAAATTGTCTGCTGTGCGTTTCTTAAATGATAAGAGGAAAAGAGATATTTAATGAAAAGGGGACAGCACATCAGAGAAGGTCCCATACTTAGAAAAATATCAGAAAAAGAATCTGCTAGAAGGTAGAAGAACAGAGTGACGTGGAAAGCTTCAATAATTAAAATAATTATTAATTCCGACTCAGTTTTGTTCTGGGCACATCTTTCCAAGAAAGCTTCTGTCCGTTCAGAATTCCTTTATTCGGAGGAAATCCACTCGGAAAGGTTGCATCCATGAATCACTCAGCTTTCCTTCCTCGAAAATAACCCACACGGAAATATCTCATTCAGACAGCTCACTCAGTTATATTTCTGTCCGAGTCAAACCTTCACTTACGTCACTCGGGAGTCTACCATCTAAAAATCACTCGGAGGTATTCATTCATAAACATACTCGTTCGGAGTTAGTCTTTCTTTGTCCAGAAGCACTCTTCCTGAAAAAACTCACTCGGTATGTCCCAATCAGTGGCACATCATACGGATTTTAAAAATTTCTCACTTTGACGCCTTTCCACTTGAAATCGTCTCACTCGGTACCATTCCACTCGGAAGTGTCACACTCAGAGACACTTCACTCAGAAAGTCACTCAACTATGATATACTCCACTCGATCATTATTCAACAATATCAGCTCGTGAAGTACTTATCCGAAATCAAAGTTTTTCTTTCCTCGGAGGTACTTCTCTCAGAAACGATCCATTCGGAAACGTTTCACCCAGAGACATTTCACTCGGATTTTGCCTTACTCAAAAGTGTCTCATTCGGACACAGTTTTCTTAACTTAGTAATGATTCTCTTAATGATGTTTCACTCGGAAACATCTTAACTTTACTTCACTCAGTAGTTCTTTCTCCCAGAAACATTTTACTCGGGATTATATTCCTTTTCTTTACTCGGAATTATCTCAACTTTCCCATACTCGGAAATGTCTTAACTTGGGAGCGTCTTTACCTAAATAGTGTTCATTCGAAGTCAAAGCTCCTTCCTTTTTGCTCGGAATCAATCCACTTGGAATTAATCCTTTCTGATAGAAGCATTCGTCCAAAGTCAGACTCAGAAATATGTTAATCTTCCATCACTCAGAATCACATCTATTTTTCACTTGGAATGTCTTGTCTCAGACATATTTTACTCGGAATTTCTTTACTGATCAGACATTTTTCACTCGGTAACTCTCCACTGAGCTTTAATGAATTATTTTCTAAAATTATAAATTTTAGGATGTTACATTTCTCCCCTCCTACAAAAATTTCATCCTCGAAATTTAATAGATCATACATTTAGACATGGCTTGCACATAAAAGCCCATAGGTGTATATATATGACTCACATTTTAACATAGCAACAGGTATTTTCAGGCGCCTAACACATTTCAGAGATAAGAGGACGTGTGGCACCCGAATCAAATATTACCGAGAGCTCAGAACCATGAATAGTTTTCTTACTTTATACCAGGTCACCAGCTTGTTCGGCCTCTTCCGTGTGAATGGTAAACACTCGGCCAATAACTTGCAGGTTGGCATTCCTATCCTGGTCGTTTCTTCCAATCATTAAGTTACTACGACCACTATTTCTTCTGCCTCCTCTATTTCTGACTCCATGGTCTCGTCCTCAAAAGCCTCCTCAGTTTATGCTAGCATTAGACTCGGTCGGTTGCAAAAGAGGACAATTAGGACGAATGTGTCCTTTCTCATTGCATTGGAAACAAATAATTTTGTCACGGTTACAGTCACGCGTAAAATGGTCACCACCACACCTGAAACATTTAATGTTTCTAAGAAAATTCACTGTTCAGCCATCAAAATTCACTCGGCCTTAAGATTTAGAGGATGATTCACCTCTATTAAACTTCCCTTGCTTTTTGAAACTGATTGGTGGTAGCTTCGAAGAACTGTCCGACCTACTGCTTGACCCGGTTGAAGCTTTATCATCTTCCTCATATATTCAGCATTTATTGAAGAGAATCAGGAAACTCCTAATTTCTTGGTGTCGGAAAGCCTTTTTGATTTTTGGGTTCAGACCACTCTCAAATTTGATGCACTTGGATCCTTCAGTACCCGGCAACTGGAAAGGAGGATAAAACAAGCAGAGTTCCTCGAATTTTGCCGCTTACTCTTCCACACTCGGATTACCTTGTCTGAGCTCCATGAATTCCAATTCCTTTTGGCTCCTGACAGTGTTCGGGAAATATTTTTCAAGGAAACATTCCTTGAAATTCTCCTAGTTCAGCTCGGTTCCCATAGCTGTCAGTTTTCAGCTTCTTTCTGAAGCATGAACGCAACGTATTCAACCTTCTGTGCCTCAGTGCACTACAGACTGCCAAAGATCTGTTCAAGATTCTGGATCCAGGCATAAGCTCGGTCAGGTTGAAATCCTCCATGGAATTCAGTCGGTTTTTGTTTGAGGAAACAATCAATACTATGATTGTCACTCGGTTGAGGTTGGTTCTGCCTTTCTAAAATATTAGCAACACGCTGGAAGGCAGCAGCCATTGCATCCATACCATGAGGGTCCATTTTATTATCCTGAAATAATCATCATACTTTAGTACCTCTCATGGATATGAAAGCAATTATTTATAGTTGATTTCCTCAACTATAATACGTAACAACAACAGTGATATGATTTCACTTAATTCATAGCATTTAGTAGCTTAACCTTGGCCTTGGACTTTTCAAGTCTGCTCTGATACCAAAATATAACGTTCTTGTTTTAAAATCAAATTACAATAAAAAAATAAATTTTTCACAAATAATTTAAATATCAAAACCAAATTTGAATTAAATAATAGCACTGTCAGTTTTACAATAGCCGACCGGCCCATTTAAATACACAAATAAATATAACAAGTCGGTATACATAGGAGCCGGCCAAGGCTTCTACAAAAATAACTATGCACAATCCGAGCAGCTGAGTGACTTCACATATCGTTGTTGTGTCCTACATCCACTGTAAAAATAACAAAAGTAGGGGGTGAGCATAAACATATCAAATAATAGTTATTGAATCGGATTAAAAGTCCAATTCACAACTATATATAAAACATAACCGAGTCATACAAACTCATCATAAAGCAACATGTTAGTTTCAATAGCATATATCAATGCATATGCATACGGATCCGACTCTAATGATGGGATTTTCACAAGATAATATCTCAGCTCCCAGCTGATTCGGCCGTTTTACAGGTACCAAACTGCACGCGCCCATAATGTAACACCAGTCACTCTCAGTGACAGCGGTAACACAACTCGGTGTTACGGGCCGGCCTTGAGTCTAACTCAAAGGCGTCTGTGGAATCCAAAGAAACCACCACAGGGTCTGTGCCTTATCATCAGGCCGCCCTCCCATCCGGGCCGGCATCACAGGCCCCCTGCAGTCTTGTGTGCGTCTAAATGTAAATGCTATACCAAAATAATTATCAATCATCAACAAACCACCTGATTTCAATCATTAGGGCTACCACTTAGTATAATAACAAGCATAGCATACAGTTATATATATCATGATAACTTCATGTTTATAATTCAAATCATCATCATCAATCACATACCAACATCATTTTATGTCATCAGCTGATCAAATCATCAATCACATATATTCTATAGCATCTCATATAAACTTAATATTATTAATATGAATGGAAGATATGTAAATATAAAATATCATTCAGTCGGGGTTTCAATAATAATTCATACACATATCATATATATCATAACAATAACACCCCAAATCCATTCATAAACCATTCATTTGAAATGTAACGCTCCTCCTACCTGGAATAAAGAGTTCCAACAGCTTTTCAAGTGCTATCCTAGTTACTGCTCATAAATTCCGACTGGAATTGTAGTTCAGAATTAGTTCAGAGCTTCCTTCATGAAGAAAAGAAATGAAGGATAATTTCTTCTTCGTTTGATGGATTTTCCAGTAATGATTGGAAAGTAAAAGATTATCAATGGTGTTTTCACTTTCAAAAGTTTCTAAACTCCTTCCTTAGTAGAAGTTGGTGTGTATATATATATATATATCGTTCATGCAAAAGAGAGACGTGAACGATAGGAAATTGTCTGTTGTACGTTTCTTAAATGATAAGAGGAAAAGAGATATTTAATGAAAAGGGGACAGCACATCAGAGAGGGTCTCATACTTAGAAAAATATCAGAAAAAGAATCTGCTAGAATATAGAAGAACAAAGTGACGTGGAAAGCTTCAATAATTAAAATAATTATTAATTCCAACTCAGTTTCATTCTGGGCACATCTTTCCGAGAAAGCCTCTGTCCATTCAGAATTCCTTCATTCGGAGGAAATCCACTCGGAAAGGTTTCATCCCATGAAACACTCAGCTTTCCTTCCTCGGAAATAACCCACACGGAAATATCTCATTCAGACAGCTCACTCAGTTATATTTCTGTCCGAGTCAAACCTTCACTTACGTCACTCGGGAGTCTACCATCTAAAAATCACTCGGAGTTATTCATTCATAAAAATACTCGTTCGAAGTTAGTCTTTCTTTGTCCAGAAGCACTCTTCCTAGAAAAGACTCACTCGGTATGTCCCAATCGGTGGCACATCACACGGATTTTAAAAATTTCTCACTTGACGCCTTTCCACTTGGAATCGTCTCACTCAGTACCATTCCACTCGGAAGTGTCACACTCAGAGACACTTCACTCAGAAAGTCACTCAACTCGGATATACTCCACTCGGTCATTACTCAAAAATATCAGCTCGTGAAGTACTTATCCGAAATCAAAGTTTTTCTTTGCTCAGAGGTACTTCTCTCGGAAATGATCCATTCGGAAATGTTTCACCTGGAGACGTTTCACTCGGATTTTGCCTTACTCAGAAGTGTCTCATTCGGACACAGTTTTCTTAACTTAGTAATGATTCTCTTAATGATATTTCACTCGGAAACATCTTAACTTTACTTCACTCAGTAGTTCTTTCTCCCAGAAAGATTTTACTCGGGATTATATTCCTTTTCTTTACTCAGAATTATCTCAACTTTTCCACACTTGGAAATGTCATAACTTAGGAGCGTCTTTACCCGAATAGTGTTCATTCGAAGTCAAAGCTCCTTTCTTTTCGCTCGGAATCAATCCACTTGGAATTAATCCTTTCCGATAGAAGCATTCGTCCAAAATCGGACTCGGAAATATGTTAATCTTCCATCACTCGGAATCACATCCATTTTTCACTCGGAATGTCTTGTCTTAGACATATTTTACTCGAAATTTCTTCACTGATCAAACATTTTTCACTTGGTAACTCCCCACTGAGCTTTAATAAATTATTTTCTAAAATTATAAATTTTAGGATGTTACACAAATTATGTTGGAAATTGGATCCCTAATCTAGAATAACAATAAGGAACTCAAGACATGCATATTTAATCATCAAGTTTCCTGTCATTGCAGCTTAGATTCATTATAACTGATCCCTCATGATATAAATTCTAAGTATTCACCGTAAAGTCTGATCCCTCGTGAGCTTTCTCAGTAAAAGCTTGCATTAAGTCTTGGCCTTATGGCAACAATGGTTAACAACCCCTATAGAATTGAGATACCAAGGGTATTCCAACTTTTACTTTCGTCAAAACAAGTTTTAATACGGCATGAATAATCATTCTCCATTTGACATTCACACTAATAAAACAAGTTTCAATACGCATGAAAATCATTCTCCCGTTTGACGTTCATACTAATAAAAGATTGAAATACTAACATGTACTTGAAAGATAAACATGTAGAGGTCGAATTCACAACATCATACTCAATAGATTAGTTCACCAATTCCAACATAAACAGATTAGTTACACATGGTGAAAGTAAAAACAACACTTACAGAGATTGACATAATGAAGGCGATGGAAACTTCACGATACAACGATCACAATACTACATAACACTCTCAAGTATCTAGAAAACTATTCTAGAACTACAAACTCAAAAAAGAAATACTCAAACTCGAGTGTATAAGAGAAGAGAAGAGTGAGATGCTGAAAATGGGATGCTTAGAAGTGTTGGAAATGGCCCTATTTATAGGGCTGAGGAAGGGTCCTGACGCTATGCTCTAGCCTGACGCTACGCGTCAGTTCCCTGACTTAGCCTCCATTAAACAGCTCAAAGTGGCCATGATGGAATTATTTAATGAATCATGCCCTGCCACTTGGCCCGGTCTCCTCTTTCAGCTTGTCTATTTGTGCAAAGTGGAGTGGCCAATAATGGGTCACTAGCTGAATGCTTGGCCAAGCTGGCTGTGGAGTCAACACAACTCTGACGCTACACGTGGCTGTGACGCGTAGCGTCAGCATCAGAAATCCCCACGCTACGCGTGGTGTTGATGCTACGCGTCAGCTCTCCAGATCTTTATTTTTCTCTTTAAATTCTTCACTTTTTCACTGCAAAACTAGAGAAAATTGATCAAGGGCAGATTATTTTCAACAACTTCTATTTATTGAATTTAAAACCTAATTTTCTAACAAATTAAACTAATTTTTATTATTTTTATGAAATTTTTATTAAAGATTTTATTTTAAATTTGAGGACTAACATGTAATACGAGAAAATCCCTCAATCAAGCGGCGATAATAACTAGCCAATCCCAAGAAGCTCCTGATTTTAGTTGCTAACTTAGGCCTCTCCCAAGCCATAACCGCCTTAATTTTAGATGGGTCCACAGACACTCCATCACAAGAGATCACATGCCCCAAAAATTGAAGACTTGCTTCCCAGAAATGACACTTAGATAGCTTCCCATACAATTTCTTCTCACACAATACCTATAAAACAATCTGAAGATATTGTGCATGCTCCTCAATGGATTTTGAATATACCAGAATATCATCAATGAACACCACCACAAATTGATCTAAGTAACGCTGGAAGTTCCTATTCATGTAATCCATGAAGATGGCTAGAGCATTAGTCATTCTAAAAGGCATTACCACATATTTGAAGTGACCATACCGCATTCAGAACGCCATCTTCAGAATATCCTCAGATTTGACCCTAATTTGATGATACCCAGATCTCAAATCAATCTTAGAAACCACATAGCACCCCACAACTGATCCAACAAGTCATCAATCTGAAGTAAGGGATACCTATTCTTAATGGTTATTCAACTGACGGTAATCGATACACATCCGTATACTACCGTCCTTCTTCTTCACAAGTAACACAGAAGCGCCCCAAGGTGAAGCACTCAGTCGAATGAACCCTTTCTCTAACAACTCATTCACCTGTTTCTTTACTTTAGCTAACTCCACTAAAGACATTCTGTATGGTGCACGGGACACAGGTTCCACCCCAGGAATTAAATCAATAGCAAAATCAATCTCCCTACCGAGAGGCAATTCTGGAATATCTTCCGGTAACATATCAGGGGAATCATAAACCACCAGAATATCAATGGGTTTAAGATTATACTGCCTCTCCGAAGCAAACAGAATAACATAGGTTGCAGAAACATCACTCACCATATTTAGTGTCATGTTCTTGAAAGAATAGTATAGTCTTACGGTAATAATCCACTATAACTTGGTTAGTGGCTAACCAATCAAGACCCAAAATAATATCTAAATTCTTCAACGACATACAAATCAAGTTCACCAAGAAGGAACATTTTTTAATTTTCATTAGCAGTTCCCTACACATAGTGGTTACCCTAAAAGTGGAACCAGTAGGAGTGGAGACACTAAGAGCATTCTCCGTTAACACCACCGGTAAGCCAAGCCATCGAACACAATTTTCAGAAATAAAGGAATATGTAGCACCAAAATCATATAAGCATTAATCGGGGCGGCCATACAGACCCAGCCCTCATAAGCCATGCTACCACATTTCCATACTCGTCTTTTCATTATTCTCATCAAGTGATTTATAAAGTTCATATCTCTTTCATTATCAATTTAACATATTTATCACAATTACCATTATTACTTATCCTAACTTACAATCTATAAAGCATTGCATATATCCACCTAATCCAGATATTTATTTATTTGCTTCCTATCATATAATTAATTATTCTAATATACTTTCTTAACCACCAAGCTATTTAAACATTCAAACACATATACATATCTCCATACAAATGTTATCTAATTAATTTGTAAGGCTCCTAACATCCCCTAATAGTTTTATAAATTTCCCGAACCTAAAGTTCACACTAATTTTAATTAATCACGACCTGAACACCCTCTTTACCTCGATTCCAAGCTTTAATGATTTGTTCTTGGTGTAGGTTGCGTCCTCCGGTCACTTGGTTCACGGTTTCTCTTTCGAATTCGATACCCGCTTTGCCAATCGCCCTTCTAACACTCGTTCAGGCACCTACAGTCACTGAAACACCAATCTGGTTAGTACATTACCTTCCTTACCCTTTCAGACTCATAATCCAAGATTCCCAAGCCCATAAAACTCAAAATCAAAGCCTCCCCCATAACATACAATTCGGTTTTGAGATAGGGGAAAGAGGAGAAGAGAATAATGCTTGAAATGGAGGATTCCATATACGTTACCTTGATCCTTAATGTCCAAAAACACTAAAAATTAACACTTCCACCAAGTAAAGAGCTCAAACCGCAAGAGAGAAAGAAAAAGAGAGGAGAAAGTGTTTATGGGTTCCGTCTTGCATGTCTTCTATAAAAGCTAATCGCAACATTGACACTACGCATCAACATGGCGATACGCGTCAGGTCACTAATGTGTACCTGACACTACGTGTCACTGCCACGCCACATGTCAGGGTTCCTGATGCCATTTCCTTTAAAATTCATTTTTAAATTATCTTATCCTTCTAAAATACCACTTTAAATCACTGATTTACCTCTAAATCTACATTTTCCATAATTCTAACTTAACTAAATATTTAATTTATCTTTCCCAAATTTAAATTATTAAGGATGTTACATAAATAGATGAGAATAATGAAATAATAATGATGGAAGAGATGTAACATGGCTTGCGGGGGCTGGGTCACTATGGCCGCCCTATATGGTGTTTATATGTCAGCTTCTGACAGTTATGGATGAGTTTGATGATGTTTTAAGCCATGTTGATATGATGCTATATGTGATTATATAGTGTGGGACGACCGACAGTGTGTGTAGCCCCTCGTTTTATGGCTCTCGTGGTTTTTATGCCCAATTGAGCTACCTAGTGGTCAAGTAGGACCCAATAGTTGAGGTGGGGAGTCAAGCAGGACTCGGTGGACCAAGTAGCATCCATGAGGTGTCAAGTAGGACACTCAGCTGAAGGCCGATACTTTAGTATCTAGATACTAGGAGTCTGATGTACATGTGAGTCAGTCGTGCATATGTGTAACATGATATTGATGTGTGTTTTTTGATAAATGGTAAATTGAGGGTATAAGGTTTATGATGCATTTAATGATTGGTAATATGTGATTTGATATGAGTATGGATATGCGATGGATGTGATGTATGTGAATTATGTTGCTTTGGAATTGAATTGAGGCTTAGGAGCACCACGAATTACCAAGAACTAAAGGGAATGAATCTAATTATAAGTATAAATGTAATGAAACTAGTAAGTTAAAAATAAGTTATTAGATTTTTAAGTTTTTTCATATTTCCATTCTACATTAATTGCGATATGCCAAAAACTCACCCTTGTTGTGATTTATTTAATTTTAGTGACCAATGACAGGGAGGATGCCAATGCCCTGGAGGTGCGCCAAGTGGAGAGTTGATGCCAAGAAGCGATGGGAATTGTGAAATGAATAAATTTATGTTGTGGACTTATTGTATATAATGATATACCATGCCTTCTGCGGTTTATGGATATTTTGGTGTTGATATTTAATCGTGTGATTTATGAGTTTAGGCATCCTAGTTGACTTGGCATGATGATTATGATTAGTGAGATGATTTGATGATGATAATGATAATCATGTGTCTAAGTAGTTAAATAGAGATTCTAAGGATAATTATGTTAATTTTCATGAAATTGATGTATGTTGGCATGGAGCCATGAATTGCGTGTTTGATAACTATATTTTTATATGAAATTAAGGAACTAAATAGGTGATTTTGTGATCCGGTGGGTTTTAGGACCCTCAGAAGGTGTCAATAGGTTCCCTAGGACATTTAGAAACTATGCATACAGGTCTTGAGCGATTTGGAGCCCATTTAGGTTGTTTGGTGCAAGGATTTTACACATATTTGGGTTAAACTGTATTTTGTGCATAACTCACGCATTTGATGGAATTTTGGTGAACGACAACGTCAACAGTTCTGAAATGGGGAAAACATATATCCCGTAAAGTTTCATGTTAGTCAGACCTGAAACAGGCTAATTGGGTAGGTTAGAAGTTGGTTGATTGGACTCAAATGTGTAACAGCAACAGGTGCTGTTCTGGTGTACTGATGCTAGGCGCCAACCTGACACGTAGCGTCAGGGCTACATTTGAAGCCCTACACGCGCCAAGCCCCTATTTCTGGGTTTGTGTTTTTTTGGTTTCATATGGCGTTTTGGTTTTCTAAATCATGATATATTTTATGTTTTGACCCTTTTTATTGAAAATGACTATTTTTATAATATGGAGCAATTTAATTAATTAATTTTCAAAAAATTGTTGTGAATTTTAATTTAACACATATAAATAAATGTAAATTAACCAAGAATCTCACATGCCAAGCTTTTGAGATAACAAGGGTAAGAACAATTCAAACTTTGGCTAGTTTGATGACAGGACTAAAAGTGTCTGTGAAGTTAAACTCTCTCTTTGGTGAAAGCCTTTTGTAACCAATTTGGCCTTGTGTTTCTAAAAAGATCCATCAATATTATATTTTGACTTGAATATTCATTTGCATCTAATAGCTTGACGATTAGGAGGTAGATCCACTAGTATCCAAGTATTGTTGTTGAGTAGAGCTTCATATTCCATTTTCATAGCCTGGCCCCATTCAGGTTTGGATTGTGCTTCTTTGACCAATGTAGGTTCCATAGTGTGATCATAGCTATGTGTAGTTATAGCTGCAACACACGATTTTGGCTTGAATATACTTGCCTCGGCCCTTGTTATCATGTGGTGAGTATTTGTTTTCAAGTTCTTGAGTAAATTTGTGTGGATTTCAATAGAACCTGCAGAAGATACTGGGCTAGTAGATATAATGTTAGTAGCATGATGATTGTTAAACTAGTCTAATCTGGGGTCAAAGATCCAGAGTGGGGACCATCCTCAAAAGTCAAGGGTAAAAGTGTTTATACACCAGTATTATAATCCGAACTCTTAGTGGGAGAGTCCGGTCTTGATGTCCTGGAGATCCTACACACCAAGCTTTCGAGTTGAAGAGGGGCGAAAGGTGGTGTTACCTGTGAAGATTCTTCGACGCTCAAGTCAGTAAGATAGAACAAGAATTCCAAGGGATTTGAGCAATGTAACAGTAAATAGAGAGTAAGAATAGCGTAACCTTTTATGAGTGAGAGAATCAACTATTTATAGGTAAGCATGGAAAATGAATCGTTAGGCACAGGTGGGGCCAAGAGAGTAAGAATAGCGTAACCTTTTATGAGTGTGAGAATCAACTATTTATAGGTGAGCATGGAGAATGAATCGTTAGGCACAGGTGGGGCCAAGAGACAAATAGTACACTGCTCAGTGTACAATTCTGACACGACATAGGGAGAGTCGCATTTCTTGCGTATCCTCCTTACGGCTGTACCTTGTACCTTCTGTCAGTGATGTGGATACTTTCTGGTGTGCAAGGTAAGAACCTAGACATACCGGTATGGGGAACGCCTCATACAGATTTACAGTCCAAAAGTATACCTATCAGGCTGGTAGCATAGTGAGAACAGATACAATTACCTATCTGTCCCAGGTACCGGTATCGAGACCGGATCATCTGTCCCCTAGCTTGTGTGAGGGACTGGTAGAGTTGCTCATATAAGCTAAATCTGCTTATAGTGGGCACTGATACCGGACTGAGACAATCATCTCTCATGTTATTCAAGCAATATGGACATCGGGTTCAGACAACAATTTACCTTGCGAGAGGATCCCAAGAGTTTTTGGATATTGTAACTCCTTATTTTCAAACGTTTGCAACGTCTATGTATTTACACGCCTCCAATGATGGGCATTAAAGGCTATCAACACATGAGTAATGATGATTTTCCTCTCACGTGGTTCATCAACCATCACGAGCATGTTAATGGGTCTGAAATTTTGAATTTGGGGCCCATTCGATTTCACTTTCCTTCCAAGGGACATACGTTTCGCGCTTTGGGGTTTGAAACGACGATGCCATTTGATCCTGGAAGGGTTACGTTTCCTGACATACGACGCGTCTTCTGGCAAGTAGTTATGCCTCTTCAAAACTATAAATAGAGGACTTAGCATTTTCGGCATCTTATTTGCTTCAACCTTAGGAAAACTCTGCTCAATTTATCTGAGAAGATTCTTACTGCTATCCTTGCAAAGTCCCTTTCTTTTCCAATCCTCCTAAGTCTTAGGTAACCACACTTCACCTTTCTCTCAGTTTCTTCTTCATTTTCTATAAAACCTTAAACATGCATTCTAGGAAAAGTTGTATTGGTCCCTCGCACAGGGGGCATAACCCTCAAAGACCAACTGACTATCGCGGAAGAAGGATTTCTGTGGGTCCTTTCGGTGCCAGGTCTCGCCATTCAGGAAGGGAGTAAGGTTCTTCCTCAAGGTGGCCAGTGGTTAGGCCCCGCTTGTACCTTCCTCTGGTTCAGAGGCTAACAACCCCTCTTACAGTAAGTCGAGTTCAGACTGGTTCCTTTTTCATGAGGTCGCTTTTTATCACAGTACTAACGCCTTTCACCACGATTTAGGTTGAGATGACCATCAAAAGGCGTGGAAAAGTTCCAATTCTTAGGACCGTAGAAGGGTGTGTAAACTTCATAGCACGTCGCCTAGATTAGGAGAACGGAGGACGGATGTACCGACGGTTCAGGGTATATACAGAGGAAAGGCTAAATGAGATGTTCATGGTCATGGCACCTCGTCCCGAAGAACGGATCTGCCACCGGTGTTCCAGACGATATGTCTATGTACATGCATGATTTTATATTCCAATATCTTGGAGTCTGCTTCCCCCTAAATGACTTCAAAATGGCCGTGCTTAGATTCTTGGAGTGTGCTCCTTCCTAAGTACATCATAACGGATGGAGCCTCATCCACGCTCTCGAGGTCTTGGGAAATCACTTCAACTTCAAACCCATCGTGGCGATGCTCTTCTACTACTGCCAGGTGGTATTCCATTCCAACAAGAAGAGCGGTCTTTGGTTCATCACACTCCATTGCGACTCAAAAATAATAAACTTCAAGTCCTTCACTGACTCTACGAAGATCGATAAGAAGTCATTCAAATGTTTCTATACATGGATCAGAATACAGCCCAACAAGTCGGTATTTTAGCAAAACAAAGAAGGGATCCTCCAGTTCCCCACAAGCTGGACACACGAGCACTTCTTTCTTGCCAGCAAGGCTTACTACACAGAAGAGAGTGAACTCTCTCCACACTCCATCAAGGTCTTGGGCACCTTAAAGGCTTATATTGCCGAAGCCTGGGAGTTCTCCTGTAAACGTCTCTTAGGGTCCAATTTCCTAAGGGATAAATATTTAAGTAATAATCCGCCCTTACAAATTTTTTCATTGTTGCTAATATCCAATATATGTTATTTTAATACTGATACTCCTTTCCCTTCCTTATACAGAAGAAATAGAAGAGTCTTGTAAAGCCATGAATGATCTAAAGTCTATGCTGATAGAGGATGACTGCTCCTCTGAATTCAGCCCAAGAGGAACTCGTTCAAATCCGTTCCCCAAACCATCACTCTTACCTTGGACGCAGGTAAGGATGTCCCGCTGAAGGATGCCCCCGAGGAAGATGAAACTCAACCAACAGACCACAAGAGCAGCCAATGGAAAAGAAAAAGGAAAAAAGAAAAAGGAAGCTGGTGAAAGCTGCTGATGCCAAGAAACCTCCCACTGCTGAGCCAACCAAAAAGAAACAAAGAACCCTGGAAGAGACCGGCATGCAGGGCGTTTCAAAGCGCAAGGCAATGATCACCCAAACTGATGCCTCTACCAACTCTGAACCCACAACCAAGTCTGATTCACAGCCTGCTCCTGCTCACACTCCCTCAACTCATCCTTTCTGACCCCGTACCTCTGGTATGAAGGCTCCATGCCCGCTACCCTTCCTAAGCTGGATTACCGCCTCAAGCCTACGCTTGAGCCGTCAAGGATCAGAGATGCCTGTCGGGCTAGCAGGTGGTAGTTATCCGAGCTATCGGGCCTCCTAGAGCCTCTGAGTGCTACAACGAACAACACTGAAGAAATTAAATAACTCAATGCTGAGATTGAGAAACAGGAGGCCTAGATTGTTAAAGAGAGGACCGCCTTGAGGGCGACTGAGAATAAGCTGAAGAAGGCTGAAGACAAGGTCAAGGAGCAAGCCGCCAAAATTAGTGACCTAAATATTTCAATGAAATCCATGGAGTGGCTTGTTTCCAAGCTCAGGGAGGAGAATAAAGAAGTCCCCCAGCTGAAGGAAGAGCTCAAGCTTGAGAAGGAGAAATCAGCTAAGCTAAGTGCAGACCTTACAGCTTCTGAGACCGGGCAAACAAAAGTCAATGAGGAATGGGCCAACAGAGAGAGAGAGCTGCTCATCCAAATTAAAGAGCTCAAACAGGGGAGTGCCACAGTCAGGTCACTGGAAGCAGAAAATGTGAAACTACAAAAGAACCTTGCTTCTGCGAAGGCCAAGGCAGCTAAAGTTGTGCAAATCTGCACCACGTAGTGCATGAATCCTTTGGCTTGTTTGTCCGTCAAATTTTTTACCGCAACCCCACCGTAAAGCTAAACATGTACGGACTTGATCCGTTCTATGAGTTTTATGAAGGGAAACTAGTTACAGTAAAAGATGGTCAGCATAAGGAGCCTACTGAGACTCTGTATGTACTGCCCCTTCTCCTTGAAGGTCAAAGTATAGGGCCTGATCCACCTACTCCTGGGCTTGAGGATGTCGTCGAGGAAGAAAGGGCAAAGGGTGATGAGGCCGGAGGTGGGGGAGATCCTGAAAATAAAGCTGAGGACGGGAGCAAGGCTACTGAAGACAGCCAACAGCGTGAAGGGACTTATCAAGAAGCTCCGTCCTCTTAGCCTTCTTTAATTTTTTCTTGAATTATTTTGTTGTGTTTCGGGATCAGCTCCAGATTTGACTAAATGCTTGTACTTCCTTTCTTTTCAATCAATAAGATTTTTATTTCTTACCAGCACTGCCTCCAACATAATTATGAATGGGCTCTTTAACTTTAACTTGTAAAATATGCTAGTTGTTCTTTGAAATGAGACTTAAGATTGGTCTGATTGGGTCGCCAAATTGGAGGAAGTATTTTGTTGAAAGAATAATGTTCCTTCACTCACGCTGATTACTAGAAAGAGTTTGAATATTTCTCATGAGGTTGTGTCATCAATTCTAAGAAGGAAAAACTGAGCTTGTCCGCCCAGATAGTAAACCTTCACTGGGGTTCAGTACAGCCTTGGGAAAGGTTCAATCCTACAACCTGTCGAACCACTCAAGGAGTTACATCGTCAGTCACAGAATATGTGATTGAGATCATCCATCCTGAGGGTGAGTTTTTACACCCAACTATAGAATAAGTGATTATGATGCCTTTTCGTAGAGTTCGGTATGGCCTTGAATAAGGTCCAGTCCTACAATCCATTTAACCATTCAAGGAGTTACATCGTCAATTACAGAATAGGTAATTGAGATCATCTGTCTTGAAGGTTGTTTCTTCACTGGGGTTCGGTTTGTGGCCTTGGAAAAGGACCAGCCCTACAACCTATATCTTTATAGGGGTTCGGTTTGTGGCCTTGGAAAAAGACCAGCCCTACAACCCATTTGACCACTCAAGGAGTTACATTATTAACTACAGAATAGGTAGTTGAGATTATCTGTCCTGAGGGCTCTTATGCACATCGCGTGTAAAGCTATAAATCATAGACATAGGAGAGAAGTGAAAGTATAATAGTCATGAATATATATCTCATTAAATTGAATATGAGTTACAAATGAAGCATAGCTGGGGTTATGCCTCGTTAAAACCTTCTTGAGAAAACCCAATGGGAAAAACTCAAGTTAGGAAAAAGAGTACACGCCATCTTACCAACTAACTGTAATAAATGCATAAATTCTGAGTGTTCCATTTATTGCGGATAGGTGTTCCATCGAGGTTCTACAAGCGATATGACCCTTTGCTAGTCACCTCGGATACTCTGTAAGGGCCTTCCCATGTCGGTACTAATTTGCCTTAATTAGCGAATTTATTACCCACACTTGCCTTCCTTAAAACGAGGTCTCCTATGTTGAATACTCTATGCTAAATGTGTTTATTGTATTGGAGGGCGGCCTTTGCTTTAATAGCCTAATCCCTAATAAAGACTTCTTCTCTGAGCTCCCAAAGAATATCCAATTTAGATGCCAGGTTGGCATTATTATTTTCTTTAGAGACATACTCTACCCTTGTTGATACAGTCTGGAGTTCCACCGGTATCATCGCCTCAACACCATAAGTAAGGTGATACGGAGACTCGTCGGTTGAGGAATGTGGTGTGGTGCGATATGCCCACAAGACATGGCACAGCTGGTCCGTCCATCCATCATTTGCTTCACCCAAATGCTTCTTAAGCCTTTTCAGCACCTCCCTATTAGCCATTTTCGTCAGGCCATTCGTTTGTGGATGTTTGACAGATGAGAAAATTTGGACTATCCTTAGTCTTTCAAGTAGTTCTATGAACTTCCTATCAATAAATTGAGTGTCATTATCAGTAACAATCTGTGCTGGCACTCTGAACTGTGCTATAATGTTCTTGTAGACAAAACGTCATGTTCGGGGCTGAGGTGATATGCACAACGGGCTCAACTTCTATCCACTTTGTAAAGTAATCCAACCTAACGATAAGGTACTTGATGCCGCCAGGCGCCGTTGGGAACGGGCCTAGGATATCAAGACCCCACTAATGAAAAGGCCATGGCATGGCAGATGTAGAAAGCTCCTGGGCAGGTGTGAATTGAAGGTTTGAAAACCTCTGACATAGATCACACTTCTTTACAAACTCAATAGAGTCTTTCTTCATTGTGAGCCACCAGTAGCCTGCCCTGAGAACCTTCCTCATTAGGTTTCTGCCACCGACGTGGTGTCCACATTGCCCCTCATGCACTTCTTCCAGCACACCTAGCACCTCATTTTCATTTAAATAGCGGAGGTATGGTACAGAAAACCCCCTCCAAATGAGCATGCTATCCATCAACGTAAAGTAAGGTAGCTCTTTTTTTAACTTCTTTCTTTCTAACTCATCAGTAGAAAGCTGCCCGTCGGCGAAGTATCGTATGTAAGGGACTACCCATGAATTCTCATCGAAAGCATGATACGATATTACATTTAGTGACGGGGTCATGGGGATGCTGGGCATCGTCAACGTACTCTGTACCACGGATGTGGTGTTCCCAGGCTACTTTGTGCTTGCAAGGTCGAGAAGATGTCTGCCCTAGTGTTTTCCTCTCTGGGCACATGCTTGAACTCCAACATAGAGAATCTTCCCTTCAATTCATTCACGTAATTTAAATAGAATTGGAGCTGAGGTTCGCGGACTTGATACTCACCCTTAATTTATGAGATCACCAACTACAAATCACTGCAGAGGGTTACCTTAAAAGCTCCGATGTCAATTGCTGCTCTGTGTTTGGTGAGGCAAGCTTCATATTTGTCCTGATTATTGGACATTTTGAAACTAAAACACAGAGAGATTTCTAGGTGCACACCATCATCACTCTCTACCACGACACCGACACCACATCCCTTGCTATTAGAAGAGCCATCCAATTAAACCGTTCAGTGAGTTCATGGTACAATTGGGTTTGCCCCGGTCATTTCTACCACAAAATCAGCTAACACCTAGGCTTTGATGGCACCCCAAGGTTCATAAGAAACATCAAACTCTGACAGCTCGATGGACCACTTGATCATTCTCCCAGTGAGGTCAAGCTTACTTAGAACAGAACGGAGCAAAAGATCCGTTCTTACCATTATGGGGTGTGCATGAAAATACGGCCTAAGGCGACGAGAGGCCCAGACTACGGTGAGGGCAGCTTTTTCAATCTTCTGATACCAGCCCTCTACTCCCTGCAACGTTTTACTGGTGAAATACACGGGCCTTTGTCCTTCTTGGGTCTCCTTGACCAGCGCCACACCTAAGGCTTCATCCGAGATGGCCAGGTAAAGAATGAGCGTCTCTCCGGGGTCAGGTCTTACCAAAATAAGAGGGCTAGACAACACCTCCTTAAGCTCTTGAAAAGCTTGATCCTGCTCGTGTCCCCATTCAAATTTCTTGGACTTCTTCAAGATCTTGTATAGAAGAAGGGACCTGTGCGCCATCTTAGGCATGAATCGTGTCAAGGCAACCTTTTCGTTTAATGATTGGACCTCCCCCAAATTCTTCAGACTCTACATGTCCAAAATTACCTGGCACTTACCCGGATTCACCTCGATATCGCGCTGAGTCAACATGAAACCCAGAATTTTTCCTGCCGACACGGCGAATGTGCACTTCAATGGGTTCAACCTCATGTTGTACTGCCTCAAGCGCGTAAATTGTAACATCCTATTTTTTACTCAAATAAAAAAATAGATATTAATATCTCTTTAATGAGAAAATACTTACTATTACTTAGTTGATTTTTAACTAATTAATATTTTTATAAAATTTTAGTACTTATACTTAATGATTTTTTAAAATAAAATAAAAATATGTATATTTAACAAATATTTTAAAATGACTTAATTAGTATTCACTAATTTAGAAAATTATATTAAGAATTTTTAATATCTTTATTATTCACCATTTTTATGTTATGTTCTTATATTTATGTTTTTACATATTTAATATTTAACTCTTATTAAAATTTTAAAATAAAAATTTGAAGGAATTAGAATATGATTTTTTTAGAACTTTTTGATCTTTGCATTATTTATGATTTTTTAAAAATTTTTGAATTTTTTAAATATTTGAGAAAATGACCAAAATACCCTTAACCTTTTATCTAATAACCAAAATGCCACTACCGACATCATCGCTTACTTATTGCTTACATCATCAGTTGGTAAATACTTACATCATGAATAGTCACCGATGGGTAAATACTTATATCATGAATAGTGACCGGTTGGTAAATACTTACTTCATGAATAGTAAAATAAATAATTAAGTAATCTTAAATAGTAAAATTCTCTTCTTATAAATAGATGGCTTATTTACAACATTTCCACACCAAAATTAGAGAGAGAATCTAGAGAGATAGTGCTTAAGAAATTAGTGGGGAGTAAATTCTTTTGGTAAAAAGAGATTCTGTCGGAGGTGTAAGGTAATAACATCTTTCGTCTATATTCTTTTTATGATTATTTAGATTATTCTTTTTAGCACTCGTAAACTATTAATATGCTATTACTATTATGAATAAGTTACTATAGTAAAAATAAATTACCATTATGCATTATTTTTACTATTTACTGTTACTATTTACTATTTACTATTTACTATTTACTATTACTATTCACAATTTACCATTTATTGTTATTATTCAAAATTTATTATTTACCGTTGTTATTCAAAATTTATTAGTTCCTGTTACTATTCAAAATTTATTATTTACTGTTACTATTTAAAATTTACTATTTACCATTATTATTCAAAATTTATTATTTACCATTACTATTCAAAATTTACTATTTACTGTTATTGTTCACAATTTACCATTTACCATTACTATTTAAAAGTTACTATTCATAATTTACCATTTACTGCTACTATTTAAAATTTACTATTCATGATTTACCATTTACCGCTACTATTCAAAATTTACTATTTACCGTTTCTATTCATGATTTAATATTTACCGTTATTATTCAAAAAATTATTACTTACCGTTACTATTAATGATTTACTATTACTATTTACTGTTACTATGCATAATTACTATTTATCATTCTGATAGTAATCTTAATTTTTGTCTCATGCCTATACTAAAATAAATTAGTATTAATATTTTTTAGAACTCGGAGGCACAGAGCGAATTCACTTTTAGTAGCAATTCTAGGTAAGGGAGAGTGAGACAAAAATATAATATGAAAAGACATAAAAATAATGGGAGAAGTCTCCTACTCCTTTTAAATTTAATAATATTATTATTTTAAAATAATAAATTTTAAATTAAGTATCTTGTGTAACTTACTCTGAAATATCTATGCAAGGACCTGGACTAAACCTATGCAAGGACTTGAACTATTATGACCTATATGGACTAAACTAAACCTATGCAATGATATGATTATATGGACTTACATAGACCTATGCGAGGAATGGACTATAAGGGCTTGGAATTAAGTTTATTAAATTAAATAACTATTAAACTTTAAATTAAGATAGTTATGAATGATATTTATTTGATTTGATTATGATTGATAATATTGGTGATTGATGATATTTGATTGTGATTGATGATATTACAATACTTGATTGTGATTGATGATCTTGTGATGTGGAGTTTGAGCATATAGCAAACATGACATGAAGCTAAAACTCAGTAAGAATATACTTATTCCCTACTCTTTAAAGTATTATTTTAAAAGAAATTATTTATAATAATTTCTCAATGTTTATTCAGAATAATGTTAAGAAATTTTTCAATAAAAGTATATAATTTCTATAAGTTACTTTTATCTTTCAAAATAAATTATTTAATTAAATTTTAGAATAATTTTTAGTTATAAAAAAAGAAAAAGAAATTGTTTTATGAAAATAATATATTCATATAGGTATATATATGAAAATATTTTATTCTCAAATAAGATACTTCAATAATATTTCATTTTAAACTTTTGAAAATAAGAGTTTTAATTTCAAAAGTGTTTTATTATATATTTTTCAAGTATTATAATTAAAGATGAAAAAAGATCGATAATTCAAACTTGTGTCTAAAGTAAATTAATTTCCTATAAATGCTCTAAAGAAGGTTTGGAATATATATTAAGACTTTGAAACTCAAATCACAATAATATTGATTTATGAATGATAAAGAAAACTGTACTAAAATTCTTCTGCGTGTGACAGAACTTATTTAAGAGTTTGGAAATGTGCAGTTTATCGGGGTGGCTATGTTGTTATTTGTAGGCCCCGAAGATATAATTTATACTTAAGTTTCTAAAAGTCTTAACCAATTCAATACGCGAGTAATTCATGCATCATGAATCATTAAAGAGAAATGAGATGTGATATTGCCTGGGGACGGATTATAGAAACCGAGGATACATTAGAGGAAGCTTAATTGTGAGCTTTAGGATGAGAGGGTGTGAAAGGGTGCTTCAGGTGACCTGTGGTTGCTCCCTAGTGTCGGGTACTTTCACAATAAAAACTTTCTCAATCTGACTAGTCTCTAAGTGTTTCCATGTCAGTTGAGCTGTTCATATGCCATGAAGGCATTTATGTTATTATTATCCAGAATTATGGAACAGTGTAAACTCTTGGTTGGTCCAGTGCAAATTAAAACTTTAAGGGCCCACATGCATAAACTGAATGAGATAGTAGCATTAAAAGCATTACATAACATTCATATGATTATGACATTCTATGTGGGTGGTTGTGAATGAAAATATAAGTGTTATGTATGTGGAAACCCTATATTCATAATTGATTGTGTATGAGATTATGATTGATATTATTATATTGGTTTGTGAAAACCCTTATGCTTATGTCTTATCTGTAAAATATTATATTTTGTTTCTCACTCCTTCTTGTTTGAATTTTTGTGTCCAAAATATATGTTATGTGATATATAGCTAGTAGCCCAAGATGGAAGGACATGTAATTACAAGAGGGTAGAGTAGTCTCATCCTCAATCAGATAGATGAAGAGATATGACAAGAGTAGGATTCCAAAAACCTATGGTTCGAGGGCTAGGAAATGATTGATCACAGTCGTAGTAGAGGTATAATTTAATTTTAGTTCACCTTATTACAATATCAAGTTGGATAATTGTAACAAGGTGAATGTTAAACTTTGATATTGTAATCTTTTATCACTTATGATTTCTATAAATTTATTTTGTCATTATGGACAAATATTAAGAGGCAACATTTTTTTACCTTCAATATTTAAAGAAAATCAGATGTATATACGTCCTTGTATGCGCGAGATAAGAAATGATATATATATATATTTCTAAAGTTTTTAAAAGAAATAAGAATATACATATCTCGTGTATATAAGGGGGTATTACATAAATACTTGGCGCAAGTCCTCCACATGATCACCCCCAGCTGGGTTCTTAGCAATAATGTCGTTAATGTACACCTCCACTAACTTAATGTGCATGCCCTCGAACACCTTATTGATCATACGCTAGTAAGTGGCACCCACATTCTTCAAACCGAAGGGCATGACAGTGTAACAAAAACACCGCGGTCATTGACAATTGTTGTTTCTCTTGATTCTCTTCCCACATCGAAATCTGGTTGTATCGCGAATAAGCGTCCATGAAAGACAGGTACTGGTAACCAGAAGAATCATCCATCATTCAATCGATATTGGGGAGAGGATAGGGATCCTTAGGGCAACAACAGTTCAAATCCACATAGCCTATGCACATTCTCCATTTACCATTGGCCTTCTGTACCATCACCATATTAGATAGCCATGAGGAGTAATTGACATCCTTAATAAATCCGTCCTTCAACAATTCTTCTGTTTGTTCACAAGCTGCTTTCTGTTTTTTAGGGCCCAGCCTTTTCTTCTTTTGGGCCACCAGTCTCGTCTCTGAATAGAAAGATAACTTGTGACAACAGAAGTTAGGGTCCATCCTGGGCATATCTGCAGCAGTCCATGGAACAAGTCTTTAAACTCGTGAAGAAGCGTAAACAAACGTTGTTCCATCATAATTTCTAACTTGTCATTGATATGTGTGATCTTTTCCGGAGAATCTCCCAACACAACGTCTCTGGAACCACCTTCTAGCGTAGGCTTAGAAGGATTGTGGGGATCAATCTTCAGTTCCACCTTGGGATCAAGGTCAATCAGACTAACAGATCCCGCCGCTGTTCCTCCGTTATTCAGCTTCCTCTTTTTATTGAACGCTTCTAGCTTCACCATGTTCAAGCTTAGGTTATAACAATACCTGGCCATTTCTTGATCACCTCAGAGGGAAGACACTTGGTTGTCCTTATCAATGAACTTGATAAGAAGGTATAGAGTGGATACGATTGCCTCTCTAGCATTCAATGTAGGGTGGCCTATAATGCCGTTGTAGGGTGACTCCACGTCAATTACGAGCACTATCGACTTTACAGTCCTTGCTCCGGGCTCACCTTCAAAAGACACAAGAGTGTTTAGATACCCTTTGGTGGGTTGTTTCGCTCCATTAGAAGTTGTGAGATCCTACGTATTAGGTTGAAAGTTAGAGTCATTGAAACCTATTCTTTTAAAACAGTTATAAAAATGGCATCACAGGAACTCCCCTGATCAATAAGGATCCTTTTGACGTCCTTGTTGGCAATCACAGCAACTGTGACCACAGTGTCATCACCCCCAGGGATAGTTGGGCCAAAATCCTCATCTGAAAATGAAACCACCAGTGCCAACACACCGTCTCTGAAAAGGCGGTTATCCCTGGGTTTCCCTTGAACAGACAGCATCATTCGATGATGATTCTTTCAGGCTGTGATCGAAGCTCCGCCACCGGCAAAGCCTCCAGCGATCATGTGAATCACCTCACGCCGGCCTTTCCTCTGTTGCTGGGACATACCATCTTTTTAAGCACCCTTATCGATAATAACTCTCTTCTGCTTCTCAGCAGTAGTGTATCTCTTGGCTGGGGCGCGGCTATTATCACCTTCATCGTCATGGTCAAGACCTCACTTCTCCATCTGCTCTGGCTCATCTAGGGACTTCTCCTTAAAGAGATATTGCTTCAACTTTCCCTCTCGAATAAGGGTCTCCATAGTATTCTTCAACACCTTGTATTCGTCAGTGGAGTAGCCAACTTGCCCGTGGAAACCGCAGTACTTACATGGATTCCCAGGCTTTTTCAGGGGAGTTGATCTCCTAATCCCGTACACGCTAAGTGTAGGCCATCTAATCTCCCTTAAGATCTAGGATTGCTTAGTGTTCAGTGGCATGTAGTTGCTGAAAAAAGCCACTCACCTCTCCTGCTACTGGGGTTGAGGGCCCCTGAAATCATCCCTTTGGAAATACCTGTCCGGCTTCACCCTCTCCTTATCCCTCCATGGTTAAGGTGAGGGCACTGATGGTTTAGCCCAAGCCGCTGTGGCTTCCAGGTGCATCTCTATACCCACGTACTTTGAAGCCTTCCTCCGAAATTCTTCAAACATCATTGGAGGACTCTTTGCTAAAGACAGGACAAAAGCTGACCTGGGCTGGAGGGCCTCAATAACGACATGCAGCTAAATGGATTTTATGAGATTAGGCACCATGGTTGCCTCCTTGTAGAACCTCTTCAGAAACTCCTTAAGAGTTTCGCTCTCCCTTTGCCTAATCTGGGCCAAGGTGTGAGACGTCCTGGGGACGTCCCTGGAAATGACAAAATGGTTCTCGAAGGCCGCTGTCATCTCCTCCCAAGAGTCTATTAAGCCAGAAGGTAGCCCCTTGAACCAGCTAGGGGCCTCCTCCATCAGGGTGTATGGGAACATCCTATACATCACATCGTCATCCGTTCCCAAGTACATAGCCTCACAAATGTAAGTATCGAGATGCTTAGTGGGGTCAGTTTCTCCATTATACTTCTCAATAGAGAGTGGTTGAGTTGTCTGCAAGTGCCTGGGAATAGGCACACTCATTAATCTTCTGAAAAAAGGGACGTTGAGCCAATATGCTCTGAGAGTTGCTACCATTGACTCCTTCTTCCTTCCACTGACTCCATCACCTGAGTCCTAGGTCTACTCCCTCTCCTCGTATGTGGGGATCTTTGAATACTGGAGAGTCACAGACTTCTCTCTTCCAGTAGTATGGTGAGTCTCCTCAGCCTGAGATACAACATTCTCCTCAGTCTGTCTCTTTTCCCTTCTTAGCTCTACGAGCTCCTCCCTGAGCTGCCTTATGACCTCATCATGAAGATCTGAAACCACTGCAGGTATCACCCTCCTCGAGCTAACTCCAGGAGATTCAAAGATGAGTCTCCTGTTAACATGTTGGTTGGTCACATTCCACGTGACCCTCAACAAACTCGCATCTATTACCCTCCATAGATGACTACTGAACCTCTGCAGAAAGTGGGAATAACTTTAACGAGTCCCACTGGGCGTGCCAATGAACTGATATAATTCGGGGTCAAAGATTCGGAGTGCGGATCAACCTCAAAAGTCAAGGTTAGAAGTGTTTGTACACCGGTATAATGGGTATCCAGTATTATAATCTAAACTCTCAGTGGGAGAGTCTGGTCTCGATGTCCTGGAGATCCTACACACCAAGCTTTCACGTTAAAGAGGGGCGAAAGGTGGTGTCACCTGTGAAGATTCTCTGACGCTCAAGTCAGTGAAATAGAACAAGGATTCTAGGGGATTTGAGCAATGTAACAGTAAATAGAGAGTAAGAATAGCGTAACCTTTTATGAGTGTGAGAATTAATTATTTATAGGTGAGCATGGAGAATGAATCATTAGGCACAAGTAGGGCCAGGAGATAAATAGTACACTGCTTAGTGTACGATTCTGACACAATGCGGGGAGAGTCACATTTCTCACGTATCCTCCTTGCGGCTGTACCTTGTACCTTCTGTCAGGTGATGTGGATACTTTCCGGTGTGCAAGGTAAGAACCTGGACATACCGGTATGGGAACGCCTCATACGGATTTACAACCTGAAGGTATACCTATAAGGCTAGTAGCACAGTGATAACGGATGTAATTACCTATCTGTCCCAAGTACTGGTATCGAGACCAGATCAATTATGAAGCATATGGTCAGAAGGAGTATTAGGGATAGGATTGGGGTACTGAGGTAAAAGCAGTTGAATATAGCTAGGTGTATATTCTGGTTCAGGACTATTATTGTTTGCAACAACAAAAAGATTAGGATGTAGTTTATGAGGGGAAACATTTTCATCAAACTTAATATGTCTAGAGATGATACATTTTCCTGTAGGTGATAAGCATTTATATCCTTTATGTTGGTTGCTATAGCCCAGAAAAACATATATATGAGTTCTGAAATCCAGTTTATGTTGGTTATAAGGCCTTAAGAGGGGATAATATGCACAACCAAATATATTTAATGAATTATAGTTAGGACTTTTATGAAACATATTTTGATAGAGGCTAATGTTATTGAGACCTTGTGTTGGTAAGTAATTAATCAAGGTTATAGCAGTTAGAAAAACTTCCCCCCAATATCCTAAAAGTAAAGATGCTTCAACTAATAAGGAAATACCAGTGTCAACTATGTGCCTATGTTTATCTTTAGGGGATCCATTTTGCTCATGAGTGTGAGCACAAATTAACCTATGACGTATGCCTTGAGTTGTTAAGTAACTGTTAAATTTTAGAAACTCCTTTCCATTGTTAGTTTATAAAGCTTTTAGTTTGGTATTAAGTTGTAATTCAACTAAGGCTTTAAACGGTAAAAAAGCTTCAAAAGCCTGAGATTTGGAATGCAATAGAAAGATCCATGTGAATTTAGTGAAAGCATATAAAAAAATTATGTAGTATCTTGCACCATTAGAAGCAGGAGTAGGACTACGTCCCCATATATCACTAAAAACAAGTTCCAAAGGTCTAGAATACATATAAACAGAATTATTGAAAGGCAGCTGGTAAGCCTTACCCATACAACATAAATTACATACTTTGAAAAAATTCATAGAATTACAAGTAATTTGATTTTGCCTAAGAATAGTTTTTATAGTATTGAAAGCAGGATGTCCAAGTCTTGAGTGCCATGTTTGAAAGGTAGTAGTATTCACATTATTGGCATAGAATTTTACAGGAGCATTATCAATCTTATGATGCAGCAATTGAGGAAACACATAGAGACCATTTTTAACTTGACCCTGTAATAGAATTTCCTTGGTTTCCCAATTTTTTACAGTACAATAGTTAGGAAAAAATTCAAAGAAAACTCCATATCATGAGCAAAATAAGATACACTTGATGGATTCTTATACTTGGAACATGTAAAAGATTATTTAAAATCATGGTTTTAGAATTCATAGGTAATTTGATAAATGCTTTACCAAAGTGTTTAATAGTCAAACCTATACCATTACCTATATGAACTCTTTCTGAACCTATGTAAGAGTTCTTGGTGGACATATTTTTGTCATCATGAGTTATGTGATGAAAGGCCCCTGAATTCGGATACCATAATGGATCAAGAACTGTGGATGGTGTAACTATCTGAGATGGATCTTGAGAGCTATAAAAGTCATATTGTGACATATTTGCCTTAGGTAAATATTGTATTTGTTGTTGATACTTGTGCCAACAATTAGAGGTTGAGTGGCCATTTTTTCCACATATTTGACAAATTAATCAATTTTGATTCTAATTCCTTGATGATCTGCCTTTTCCAAAAGTAGATCTTCCTCTTCCTAAGTTGAAAAAGCCTCTATTGTTAGTTATACCTCCTCTGTAACCATCTTTATAGTTGAAATTTTGTTGATCTCTGACATGATTTGTATTTGAATTTGTTGTTGGACCTGTAATATGATGAGCATAAGCCAAGGGAAAAATGTTGTTTCTTGTGTTTGTCCAATCTTTCTTCTTGAGCAAGAAGAGGAGCCTCTATGGAGTCAACTGAATAAGGTTCAATTGTCGAGTATATAGAGGTGACAAAGGCATCAAATTCTTTAGGTAGGCCATCAAGAATTACTGATATATGATCCTCATTTGAAACTGGGTAGCCTATGGCTGCAAGAGAATCCATGACTCTTTTGATTTCAAGAAGATAATTGTTGACTGTGGAATCTTTCTTGATTATTCTGAGCTAAACTTTCTACTTGTTTACTTTGGCCCAAGTTTGTGTAGTGTAGTAGTTTGTGAGTCTTGTCCAGATTTGGTGTGAAGTGTGCAAACCTACCATTTTTGTCAAGATTAGGGGAGTCATGGAAGCTAAAAGCCAAGTCATCAAAATCTAATCTTCTTGTTCATAATTGGTATATTCTAGATTCAAGATTTGTGTTGTTGAATCTGTATGTTGGAGAAGCTTTGCTAGAATCTCATTTCCATCAATGAACTTTTGAAGCTTGAATCCTTTTATGGTGGCTAGAACCTTTTGCTGCCATAATAAGAAATTCTCATCATCTAATTTGATGGATATGGGAGTGGTGAAGGTTTGTGGGGAGAAAGATACATCGGAAGCCATGGTGTGGGCGAAAAGAAGGTGAGAAGGTGGAGAAAAAAGAGCTCTATGATACCATGTTAAAAAAGTTGTAGACGAAAGATAAGGAAAAGAGAAAAAAAACTTGTATTTTGAGAGGAAACTTATATAGAGGTTACACAACTAAAAACAAATTAATCAACTCCCTCTAACTACCTAACAGATTTTTCATAACAGAAAAACAGAAAAACAAAAAGGTAATTAATTATTAGGTTCCTTTAACATAATATATCAAACCAAATCATTATTGAAATTAATAACTCAAAATCACTAAACTTATTGTTTGCTAAGGAATTAACTTCACTTTTTATTCTATAATCATTATCATTATTTGCAAGTTGAAGTAAAACTTCTCATATTTCTCACATTGAAATCCTATTGCTTCAACATTATCAACACGACTCTCCCAACAAGTGGATGACAATGCCATGAGAATTAATCATATCACATTATCTTTCAAAATTTGCCACCTTTTAACAAATGTGAAAATATTATATAAATGTGTTGAATAATGCCAAAAAAAAAACTCTAACACGTGTTTACTATATCACATAATGTCAAATTAAGACTGAGACAACCACGAGGAGAATAAAGTGCTCTAGGATTTGATTGAACAGTATGGTATTTTGGCCCACCGTATTTTGGTTTGTTTTTTGCTCCTCGTTTCCTCTAGGATTGTGTAGCTATGGACCAATGGTAGACCCCTTGTTGCATATAGAAGATACCCTCAGACTCTAGGATCAAATTCAGATTTAACTTTGCAAATAATGAGGTTTAGGATCATATGTAACTTATATGATATTGCACATGATCATTTTGCATTAATTTTGTAACTCCACCTTTTAGAGAGATCAATGGCCACAGCTTGAAATACAAGTTTGGGAATCAAGAATTATATTCATATACATCTAACATTATTCAACATCACTTTTTACTATCTTAATAAAATATAGCGGCTAATATGCAGAGTACAAGTCAATAGAGATTTCCCTATCTTAACAAGGGCATTAAATTTGAGTTTTAATAATTTAGTTTTGTTTCATCTCTTTGTGAAAGGGTTGAATTAATAAACAAAGTAAACATGCATACAAATAAAATTATCTATTTTTACTCTTGTTAAATATTTCTAATATTGCAAAATCCTTACTAAGTCGAAATTGATCAAATCTTAGTTAAGTGTATTTTTGGAAAAAAAATCAGTCATATTTATTACTATAATTAAATAATAAGATTTGTAATATTTGTTTGTTTTTATAAATCTCACTACTTATGCATAAAAAAAATGTTTTATTCCATTAGCTTTTGTTTTAGGTGGCCAGACATATATAGTTCTTACAAGCAACCTGTTAATTTCGAAGTACAACACAAAATGATCCACCACTTAAATAATCAACTTAATAAGGCCACTTAATCTTTGTTTTTCTCTAATGACTTGTTAATTACTTCCTCCTTGAGTTGTCTTGATTGGAGATAATATCTATTGAGAAGGAGAAGGATCCCTTTCATTCCCTATCTGCTTTTTTAATTAAGATATATTGGATGCTAATTCCCTTATCAAACGATTATCATATCCCATTAACTTAAATCATGATGGGAGGATAACAAGAAGGTTATCACTAAAATCTAATCTTGTGGCAAAAAAAATAAGCAGGATAAGTATTTGATAATAAAATAAAATAGACGGTTTATTTTTTTTCAGAAATTAAACTTGTCGATAATTCAATTGCCAAAACTCAACTCACTCTCTTAATAATTTAAAGAATAAAGTTGAAAAGTATCATTTTAATATTCAAAAATACGATATCACCATCTGAGAAAAAAACATCGAAGAAAAAAAATGCAATTAAGATAAATGTCGAGAAAGAAAACATATGTAATCAAACAATACGAGAAACACAATCGGAAAGAGTTGGAATATCTTTTATTTTAAGTCTAAGTAAAATTAATTGAAAGTAGTTATTTATATTAATATTATTAAATATTTAATGTAATTTAATATTATTGATTATTTAGAAAATTAATTGTCTTGAGAAATATAAAAGAATATATTTAGTAGACAAATATTTATTATGAAACTAAACAATTCTATTAAAATTTATTTATAATAACTAAACACGATATTAATTTTTCTAATTTTATTTGGTTTATTTTGAAAAAAAATCAGCACCTCTAAAGAGTAGGTCCTTTTTTTTTTTTATGATAAAAGAGTAGGTCCTTTTGTTTTTGGTCTCAAATCTATAATCTATAAAAGACTGGCCCACGAGAAAGAATTGAATAAAATGGAGAGTGAAAACTAAATCCCATTAGGCTAATACAGAGAAAACAATTGACCTGAAATGACTCCAAGCAATTGATGATGTATTTGAATTTTCATCAAAACGTTTTTTCTTCGTATTTCACGCTTTTTAGAAAATACTGATCAATATCTATTTCATTAGCAATTTGCTTAGCATTATTCAAGGCATCATGAAAACCAATTTCTCTGTACCTCTCAAAAAAATAATCAACCCTTTTCCTTTTTCAGTCACAACATCAAATTACAAACTCAAAGCAAAGTAAATAAATAAAAACTAAAAAAGGATTGAAACAACCTCGTATCATGTCACCGTCAATTCTTTCTCTCTCTCAAGAAAGTTTCAACACCACAACATTATTCCTGAAAATATTCCACTGCCTAGAAGACTATATTAAATTTTTCTTAACATCTAAGATTTAAAAAAAATCAAGATTAACAAAAAAAATTAAAAATCCAAAAAACTAATATTTATTAGAATTTTCAAAATAGAATAATTCCAACTAGATTAATAACTATATTAAATTTGCTTTGGCCACTATAGACCAACCAAAAAAACCATCGACCTACTTATACCATATACTACTTATCAATAAAAGTTGAAAATGACAACGTATCTATCCATAATATCATATAATTATAAATATATAAAATTACGAAGAATATTTTAAAGTTAAAAGAATATTGTAATCAAAATATAATAAAAAACAGAATTAAAGTTTTTTTAAAAAACTGTTTATCATTATTATTTCTAAAAAAAAATTTATTTTTATTCTTATTTTTTATTATTATTTTGAACAAAAGAAGAAAAGTCATAGATCACTTTTTTTATTATTTTTGTTCATTCTTCTTCTCTCATCACTCACCTTCTCTCATGACTTCTGACCATGGCTTTTCCCAACACCAAGGTTCATTGTACACTCCATCTCCACTTCACTGACATCTCTAAAATCAATCCCAAAATCAGGTTTTTTGCTTCCTAGGCAACCCACCCCTTGGCTCTTAAATAGAGAACCCTAGAGACAGAAAAAAAAGATCAGAAGATGGAGACAAAAAAAACATGCCACAACTAAAGAGAAAACTTAAACAGAGAAAAGAAAAAAAACACAAAAAACCCCTTCATCTTTCATCTCCGATCCCGTCATCGTAATGTCAACCGCCTTAAATCATCGGCATCGCGTCCACTGCCATCGCGTCCGCAACCACCACCACGGCTCCGCCACCACCACCGCAGCCCCCGCCCTAGCACGACTGTTGTCTCTCCTTCCCTCTTTCCTTTCGGCTTCTCTCTCTCTCTCCCTTTCTCTCTCTTCTTTGTTTATTTCTTTCTCTTACTCTCTCTTTTTTTCTTTCTCTTTCTCTAGCTGTCGTACTTCCTTTGCCATTCCTATAATTAATTTAGGTCAAGTTGCTTTTGGTAATGGGCCTTGTGATGAGGCTCAACTTTAAAAAAAGAAGTAAAAAAACTAAGTTTATATATTTTGTGTTCAAAAGCTATCAACAAAGCATGATAACTCTATTAGCAAGCTTGAGCCTTTGCTAGCAAAAGGGGAAGGGTTTGAATCCTAGTTCCCCTGTCTTTACGTTTGAATTCAACAAAAGTCAAGGCATGATAAACTACTACTAGTAACCGCCTCCATCAAAAGCATCATAGAAGAGTACTTGATTCACTAGGTACTGCAGAACTAATTCGGCTCACTACCCCATTGCATCACATAAAGCATATATATATATATATAGTTTCATACCAACCATCTAGAATGCAAAATAACAGGTCCATCCATTCAATATAACTTATATATGTGTATGTGTATAATTCAAAATATTAGGTACCACATAATTCTACCAAATGTACATACGCATCTATGTTATGCATCCATTATGGCCCTTTAATGCATTTACCACAATCTAGATCATTGGATGCAATCATCCCTTGACATATTCACAACAAAATCCAAACACTTAGAGGATGAGTACAATTTAAGAAAATAAGTGATAATTTAACATCTAGTAATTTGCATTCGATATTTATCAATTACACACATAGTAATTAATTTATACTGTCACCCTATACCCACCAAATAAGGATACCATTAAAATGCAAGGGGAATATGCAATGATATTTTAAAAAAACATCTTATTTAATTATGTACAAAACCATGTAATGCAAATCCGTCTTATCAACGTAGGGCAAGTGCTGGGATAGCTCACTCAATGAACCATAGCATTGTAAGCGAGGGGCATTCGGGTAACCACATAATGAACTAAAGCACTATCAACGATGATACCAAAACTACCAGTGAACCATAGCATCATTATCGGTAGCCTCTCTAATACAACATGTAATGCTCTCTGTTACGTCTTAATAATTTTTAAAAAAATTCGTAATTTTTTTACTAAAAATATGATTGTTTAAAAAGAAACTATCGGAATAAATTACATACAACATTTCTGAAATACCTCATGACTATCATTAAAAATTTATAAAGTAGTTTTACATTCATCTGAAGAAAAATAAATATTAAACATTATTAGAAAGAGAGGAAACTCCATGGCCCAAGAGCAATTACTTAATGGCATTATTTATTCATTGAACTACAGTATTCATACCGAGCTCCCTTTCTAGAATGTGTTATATTTACTGTCTGAATTCTTCGATCCTTCCCTCTGTATGAACCATCAATTTAAAATATATGAAACAAAAACATAGAGAAAGGAGTGAGAAACAGAATATAATATTCTTAAATGAGACATAAGGAATAAAAGGTTTTTGCAAACTATTATAATAATATTAATCACAATCACATACACAATCAATTATGAATGTATGAATATTATGCAAAATCTTCATCATAACTTACTGGGCCCTTAAAAAAATTTTATTTACACTGGACCAACCAGGAGTTTACACTGTTTCATAATTCCGGATAATAATAACATGAACAACTCAACTGGCATGGAAACACTTAGAGACTAGTCAGACTGAGAAGGTTTTTATTGTGAAAGTACCCGACACTAGGGAGCGACCCCTGGTTCCCTGAAGCACCCTTCCACACCCTCTCATCCCAAGGCTCAAAATTAAGTCTCCTCTAATGTATCATCGGTTTCTATAATCCGTCCCCAGACAATATCATTTTGTTTCTCTTTGATGATTCATGATGCATGAACTACTCATATATTTAGTTGGTTAAGGCTTTTAGAAACTCAATTATATTATCGAGGCCTACGAATCGCGACATAGTCACCCCAGTAAATTGTACTTTTTCAAATTCTCAAATAAGTTCTATCACACATATAAAATTTTAGTACAGTTCCTTAGAAAATTTATAGGTCAATTCAAAATCAGTTACTAAAACTTGAATTCAAAATTATCAATCTTTAAAACTATAGTACTTAAAAATTTTGTATAATATTTTTATACCTTTTTTGAAAATAAAATTCTTATTGTTATATATATATTTTTAGAGTTTAAAGTAAAATATTAGTGAAAGATCTTCTTTTCATTTAAGATTTAAATGTCTTTATATATGTATATATGTATAAAAAAATTATTTTTATAAAATAATTTATCTTTATTTTTCTTTCTGATAAACTAACTAGAAACCTTAATTTTAGTGTATATATATATACATATATATATTTAAGATAAAAGAGATTTCTAAAAATTTATGTAGTTCTATTGAAAATTAAGAAACTTCTTAAAAGCGATTTAAATAAATAAATAAATAAATAAAGAAGTAAAAGATAAGTAAATTCTTACAGTGTTTTAGCTTTCTGTCACGCTTGCTACATGCTCATCCTCCAAAACAACACAATAATCATTCACAAATCAATCAAATAAAAATAACACAATCATTATATAAAATCAACACAATTTATTCAAGGTGTCTTAATTATTAAAGTTCATTTTAAGTCGTATTAGTCCAGTCATGATGTTAGTTGGTCCATATCAAGTCCAAAATAGTCTAATGATCATATAGGTCCATCATAGTCCAATCAGTATAAAGGTATAACTTAGTCCATATAAGTCCATAACAGTCCATATAAGTCCATAACAGTCCAAATCTCAATGATACGGTATGTTAGGTTAATAAATCATCCAAATATTTTAAACTTTATGTTAGGTTAATCAATATGATTCATTCAAATATTTTAAACTTTTGAATAAATTTTATTTATTTATATACTTAATATGATAATAAATATTACTTTAAGAATATAATAATTGTCCATAGTTAAAAGGAGTAGGGACTCCTCCCATTATTGTTATGTTTTCCCATATTATATTTTTATCTCACTCCCCCTTACCTCTTGTATCTTGATTCGTTATGGAAAGTTCGTACGCACCTCGTCTCTGAGTTCTAAAACATACCAATTTCATTTTAATATGGTTATAAGATGAAAATTTAGATTACTATTTGAAACAGGAAGGGTAAATAGTAATTATGTATAGTAACGATAAATAGTAAATTTTAAATAGTTATCGTAACTAGTGACAGTAAATAGTAAATTATGAATAGTAACAGTAAATAGTAAATCGTAAATAGTAATAGTAAATAGTAATTTACTATTTCAATAGTAATTTACTATTTCAATAGTAATTTACTATTTCAATAGTAATTTACTATTTGTAATACTAATTTACTATTGACATTAATTTACTATTCAAAATAGTAACTTAAAATAATATTATATCCAGTATAAAAATAGATTTTTAAGTGATATAAAAACAACTTTCATAATCATAAAAGAATATAAAACAAATTTATTATTACCTCAGAATTTTTACAGAACCTCTTTCCTTTGGAAAATATCTTCCTCTCTTCACTTAGTATTCTCCTCCCAACACTACTAAGTTTTCAAAATTCAATGGTTTTCTCGGTGCCTCGCCCCTCTATTTATAGCATTAAGATTTACTGTTATTTTAATATTTTATTATAAAAGTACTATTCAAGAATTAAAAATTTCATACAGATTACTATGTAAAGTTTGAAATTTTCAAAATTGCATAGTGAAAATTCTCGTGAAGGTGGCTGAATTATAAGGAGGGGTGTGAATAGTAATTTAGGGGGTGCAAAAAGAAATTTTTTGTTTTTTTAATAATTTTTTATAAATTCTGAAATAATATATTGATCAAAAAATTCTAAAGGTTTATGGTCAAATTCCATCCAGATTTTAATATAAAATTTTCTGTAATGAATTAAAATAAAAACAGGGGTATTACAACTTTACTCCCCTTAAAAAATTTCATCCTCGAAATTTACACTCTTCAGTAAAACAAATAGGGATGAGACTCTTTCATCTCAAGTTTTAGTTCCCATGTAGCATCTTCTCCTCTTGTTTCACTCCAAATGACCTTTACGAGTAGAATTGTCTTGTCCCTTAGCTTTTTTATTCTTCTGTCAGCTATTCTGATAGGTGGTGCATCATATGTACGATTATCTTTAACTTGTATGACATCAGGTTCAATAACATGTGTAGGGTCAGATATATACTTTCGTAAATTTGACACATGAAAAACGTTATGGATATTAGAAAGAAAACGTGGTAGTGCTATTTGGTAAGCAAGAGGACTAACTTTCTGAATTATTTGATAAGGACTAATAAATCTAGAAGTTAGTTTTCGAGATTTCATTGTCCAACCGACCCTAGTCGTAGGTGTGACTTTCAAGAATACATGATCGCCTTCTTGAAATTCAAGCGACTTCCTTCTTTTGTCATAGTAACTTTTCTGCATGCTCTGTGCTACCTTCATCTTTTCCTAAACCATTTTGATTTTATTTGTGGTTTGTTATACCAACTTTGGTCCTAGCATCAAGTTTTCACTAGTCTCAAATCAACATAGCGGAGTCCTACATTTTCTTCCACATAATGCTTCAAAAGGTGCCATGCCAATGCTAGCATGGAAACTGTTGTAGGTGAACTCCACATATGGTAAGAATTGATTCCAACTTCCTTTATGCTCTAACACACAATCTCGTAACAAGTCCTCTAAAGATTGAATTGTTCTTTCTGATTGTGCATCTGTCTGAGGATGATATGCTGAACTCAAATGTAGTCTTGTTCCTAAAGCCTTGTGTAAGCTCTTCCAGAATTACGATGTAAAACAAGGGTCTCAATCACAAATGATACTTGAAGGAATTTCATGCAATCTCACAATCTCCTCGATGTATAATTTTGCCAGCTTCTCCATAGGGTAACGAATATTGATGGGAATAAAATGGGCATACTTGGTTAATCTATCAACTATTACCCATATTGAATGATGTCCTAATAGAGTTTTGGGTAAAGAAGTCACAAAATCCATGGTAATGCTATCCTATTTCCATTTTGGTATTTCCATTGATTGTAGCATTCCAGGGGGTTTTCGATGTTCTACTTTAACCTTCTGGCAAATTAGACATGCAGCCATATACTCCGTCACCGCTTTCTTATTCCAGGCCACCAAAACAACTTTTTCAAATCTTGATACATTTTAGTAGCTCCGGGATGAATACTCATATAACTTTTATGGCCTTCTTCCAGAATTGCTTTCCTCAATTCCTCTTGGTCAGGGATACATACGCGATCCTTATACCTCAGCAATTGGTCGTTTTCCACATTGAACTTAACTTTTTTCCTTGTTTTAAGAGTTCTTTCTTTTCTTGTAGGAATTCGTCCTCTCGTTAAGCCTCTAAAACTTGCCTCAAGAATTCACTTGTCACTTGCAACGCTCCTAATTTATAGCTGTTAGCATTAACCGTTACTGCTAGGTTAAGATCTTTAAAGTTCTCTATCAATTCTAGCTCTTTAATCATCATTATGGATGCATATAGAGATTTTTGACTCAAAGCATCAGCTACTATGTTTGCTTTTCCAGAATGGTATTGCAACTCAAAGTCGTAGTCCTTTAAGAACTCCATCCATCTCCATTGCCTCATGTTTAACTCCTTTTGGTCGAATAAATATCTAAGACTCTTATGATCGCTAAACACATCGAATGTTGCACCATATAGATAATGCCTCCAAATCTTTAAGGCAAAAACTATAGCAGTTAACTCTAAGTCATGGGTAGGATAATTAATCTCATGTTGCCTTAATTGGCATGACACATAGGCTACAACCTTCTTTTCTTGCATGAGTATACTTCTTAATCCTTGTTTAGACGTATCACAGTAAACTTCAAAACTTCGATGTGGATCAGGGAGTACTAACACCAGCGTAGAAGTAAGTTGATCTTTCCGCTCTTAGAAACTATTCCTGCGTTATGTCATCCACACAAAAGGTTGTCCTTTCCGTGTTAGCTTGGTCAGTGGGTATGCTAACTTTTAAAATTCCTTCGATGAATCTCCTATAGTATCCAGCCAAGCCCAAGAAACTTTTGATCTCAGTGATTGTGGTTAGTCTCTCCCATTTCAAAACCGCTTCTACCTTGGAAGGTTCTACAGCTATTCCTCCTTGACTAATTACATGTCCTAAAAATTTTACCTCTTCCAACCAGAATTCACACTTTGATAGCTTTGCATACAGTTGTTTCTTTTTCAGGATTTCTAACACAACCTTCAATTGTTCAACATGTTCTTCTCTACTTTTAGAGTATACTAGTATATCATCAATGAATACCACTACAAATTTATCTAGATATGGATAAAAAATCCAACTCATATAATCCATGAATATGGTTGGTGCATTAGTTACACTAAAAGGTATCACTAAATATTCGTAATGGCCATAGCATGTTCTAAAGTAGTTTTCGGCACATCTTCTTTCTTTACCCTTATTTGATGATATCCAAACCTTAAATCAATTTTGGAGAACACTATGCCACCACGCAGTTAATCTATCAAGTAGTCAATCCTTGGCAGAGGATATCTGTTCTTGATCCTGACCATGTTCAGTTACTGATAATCTACACACAACCTCATGCTACCATCCTTTTTCTTAACCAATAACATCAGTGCACCCCAGGAGGATACACTGGGTCGCATAAACTACTTCTCTATCATCTATTCAAGTTGCTTTTTCAACTCTTCTAATTCTAGAGGTGACATTCAATATGGTGCAATTGAAATTGGTCCAACTCTAGGTACTAGATCAATGGAAAATTCTTATTCTCTTTCTAGGGGTAAACCATGGATATCTTCTGGAAAAATGTCAGGAAATTCACATACGACTGGCAGATTTTTGATTTTCGATTCTTGTTCTCCTTTCATTGAAAACAATAGCATGAATCCTTGAGCCCTTCCTTTTAAAGAGGCTTTCACTTGGTTGGCGGTTAGAAATCTCGAATCCTCTAGATTCAAATTTACAGGTTCTTTAAACATTATGGTTTTATTATGACAATCTATTAGAACATGATTGTCACACAACTAATATAGCCCAATAATAACTTCTTAGCTAGAAATAGGTAAGCAAAAGAGATTAGCCTTAAAGTCCCTACCATCAATGACAATAAGGCATTCCCAACAGGCTTTAGAAGTGACAATGGGATTATTCCTAGGAGTATGAACAGATAAATCAAATGGCAATTCTATCATGGATAATTTTAGTTTTTCTACACAGCCATTGGCAATAAAGGAATGTGATGCACTTAAGTCATACATAACAGTTAAAGGAATCTTATTAATGATACACTTACCTTCCACCATGGAGTCAAAATGAGATGCTTCTTCTCCAGTAATTGCAAAAACCTTTCCTTTCGCCTTCGGCATTCCGACTACACTGTGTATGCCTCCCTAAGTATTTATTGTTAGGGAATCCTATTAGGGTCAGGCAGCGGAAAACACAAAGGATTCCCAAGAATGAATTGTAAACACGTATGTCTTAAAGCATTATGCTAAATTAAAATTTTAATTAGGGTTTACCTCTTGTAGACGCAGAACAAGATCCTCGATCAAAGCAATTGTAGCTTCGCCCTTAGGAGTCCACACGAGCACTCCCACCAGAAAACTAACGATCCGAATGCTAGTACGGAATTTTTAGTGTAATCTAATTTCTGAGCCCTAGCCTATGAGCATCTCATGCTCTATATATAGGCTTAGGTCTTGACCTGAGCTCTCATTAAACATTGGGCTCGTGACTCATTCTAAATGAGTTAGGCCCAAATAGTTTTATTTTCAGTCCAACTAAAATAAAACTATCCTCTGGTGGGCTTACTCTATGTGTGTGACCCTATAGGTAAAATATTCGGTTATATTAATAATAAACTATTTTATTATTAATATAAAATAAGAGCGGTATCTAGCAATACATCATTATGTCCGAATATTATTTATCATCGACATGACCTATAAGTGATAATTATTTTATATATCTATTCCTTTTGTCACGATATCTAATTGGGCCTAAGGCATGGTCGTCGTCATCCTTGTATGGCCCAATTCATTTTACTTGATACCAGAGTAGACTTTATAGAATAAATATCTAATATTTATTCGTCCTAGCATGGCCATGCATTTCATTAGTCTCACTCCATCAAGTGGCCCATAGATATCACTCCTGTCATATAGGAGAGACAAATTCCATCTACATCACTCACATCCCTCTGCATAATTTATCTATTGCCTAATCACAATCTTTATGGTCATCTTATTACAGATAACGTTTGATTGTATTAAAACAATAAACTCCTTATGTAGGAATCGTAGTGACTTCAGGTCGAAGGACTACATACCATTATCACATTGAGAATCGTTTATGACACTCATGTAACGATCCATGCAACGTTCTCATGGTGGGTCTGTCCAGTACAACATTACTCTTAATGTGTACCCGTGTAAAGACTTGATATCATATGTCCATGATTTGTGAGATCAAATCATCAGTACATTCACACACTAATCTTAATGTATTTACATGTCCCCATGTAAATACTTGATTAGGGACGTTTTAGGAATAATTCTCATATGACCTATTATTCCAGGATAAATAGCATTTGTCTAAAACTGAAAATACTAATTTTATTAATAAGTTAAGATTGATACATTAATAGCTCGTAGTGCATACACCAACAATCTCCCACTTGCACTAGAGCCAATCAGACATTTGCCTAATGCCTAATGATCTAGTGTATCCCTCATGCTTTTGATGTGCAAGAGGTTTGGTGAGTGGGTCGGCAATGTTCTCATCAGTGTGCACTTTACATATCTTAACATCTCCTCGTTCAAGTATTTCTTGGATGAGATGATAACGCCTAAGTATATGCTTGGATCGCTGATGTGACCTAGGTTCCTTGGCTTGTGCAATTGCTCTACTATTGTCACAGTAGAGACTTATAGGGTCCATAATGCTAGGAACTACCTCAAGTTCTGTTATGAACTTCTTGATCCATACTGCCTCTTTTGCAGCATTTGAGGCAGCAATATACTCAGATTCTGTAGTAGAATCAGCAACTGTCTCTTGCTTTGAACTTTTCCAGCTTACAGCGCCACCATTTAAACAAAACACATACCCTGATTGCGATCTTGAGTCATCCTTATCAGTTTGGAAGCTAGCATCAGTGTAACCCTTTACAATGAGCTCTTCTTCCCCTCCATATATCAAGAATGAATCTTTAGTTTTTCTTAAGTACTTTAGGATATTCTTGACAGCAGTCCAGTGACTTTCATCGGGATCAGACTGGTATCTGCTCGTCATGCTTAAAGCATACGAGACATCTGGTCGGGTACATATCATGGCATACATGATTGATCCAATAGCAGATGCATATGGAATCTTATTCATCCGTTCTCTCTCTTCTTTAGTGGAAGGAGATTGATCCTTTGATAGGCTTATGCCATGAGCCATAGGCAAAGTTCCCTTTTTGGAATCTTGCATGTTAAACCTTTTTAACACTTTATCTATGTATGTATTCTGACTTAGGCCGAGAAGTTTTCTTGATCTATCTCTATAGATCTTAATTCCCAACACATAGGTTGCTTCACCTAAGTCCTTCATAGAAAAACAGCTTCCCAACCAAGTCTTCACAGACTGAAGGGTAGGAATGTCATTTCCAATGAGTAGTATGTCATCAACATACAGGACCAGAAAAACAATTGTGTAGTCACTAACCTTCTTGTAGACACAAGGTTCATCCTCATTTTTAGTAAATCCAAATTGTTTAACGGCTTCATCAAAATGAAGATTCCAGCTTCTGGAAGCTTGCTTAAGTCCATATATGGAACGTTGTAGTTTGCACACCTTCCTGGATGCTTCAGGCTTAACAAAGCCTTCGGGTTGTGTCATGTACACTTCCTCAAGAAGATTTCCATTAAGGAAAGCAGTCTTGACATCCATTTGCCATATCTCATAATCATGGTATGCAGCAATAGCAAGCAGAATCCGAACAGACTTTAGCATAGCGACTGGAGAAAAGGTTTCATCATAGTCTATACCATGAATTTGCTTGAAACCTTTCGCTACCAATCTTGCCTTATAGGTACTTATATTTCCATCCATGTCAGTTTTCTTTTTGAAAACCCACTTGCATCCTATAGGTTTTACCCCTTCGGGTGCATCAACCAAAGACCAAACTTGATTAGTGTACATAGAGTCCATTTCAGATTCCATGGCTTCAAGCCATTTCTCAGATTCTGGACTTGCAATGGCCTCTTCATAAGATGTTGGCTCATTTTGATCCATTAGCAACACATCTCCTTCCTGAGTTACAAGAAATCCATATCTTTCAGGTTGTTGACGTATTCTACCTGATCTACGCAAGTCTTGTTCTACTGGAGTTGGAGTTATCACAACATTTTATGGTTCTGGCTCCATTTCCACCATTGGCTCTTCAATGCCTTGTAGGTCTTGAACTTCTTCAAGTTCTACTTTCCTCCCACTGATTCTTTTAGAGATGAATTCCTTTTCTAAGAATACAGCATTTCGAGTGACAAACACTTTGCCCTCGGTAGGATTGTAGAAGTAATAACCCTTAGTTTCCTTTGGGTATCCCACAAAAAGACATTTATCTGATTTGGGTCCAAGTTTGTCAGAAATCTGACGCTTTACATAAGCTTCACAGCCCCAAATCTTAAGAAAAGACATACTGGGTCGTTTCCCAGTCCATATCTCATATGGTGTCTTTATAACAGCCTTAGATGGAACACGGTTAAGTGTGAAAGCTGCTGTCATCAAAGCATGTCCCCAGAAGGAGTTAGGGAGGTCAGTTTGACTCATCATTGATCGAACCATGTCTAACAAGGTTCTATTTCTCCGCTCAGAAACACCATTCCATTGTGGTGTTCCAGGAGGAGTGAGTTGAGAGACAATCCCACATTCTTTAAGATATTCATCAAACTCCAGGCTTAAGTATTCGCCACCTCGATCAGATCGAAGTACTTTAATTTTCTTGCCAAGTTGGTTCTCTACTTCATGTTTGAATTCTTTGAACTTTTCAAAGGATTCTGATTTATGCTTCATTAGAAACACAAATCCATATCTACTGAAATCATCAGTAAAAGTGATAAAGTAGCTAAAACCTCCCCTAGCCATTGTCCCTATTGGCCCACATACATCACTATGTATCAAGCTTAGAAGATCACTTGCCCTTTCACCCATTCCAGTAAATGGGGTCTTAGTCATCTTCCCTAATAAACAAGACTCGCATGTATCTATTGATTCAAAATCAAAAGAGTCTAAATATCCATCTTTATGGAGTTTAGAAATACGTTTCTCATTTATATGTCCTAGGCGACAATGCCAAAGATAAGTTGGGTTTAAATCATTTGGTTTAACCCTTTTAGTATTAACGTTATAGATAGGGGTTTCGAGATCAAGAACATAAAGTCCATTACTCAAATTTGCACAGCAATAAAACATGTCATTCAAATAAATAGAACAACTATTATTCTTTATTATGAAGGAAAACCCTTTCCTATCTAGACAAGAAACCGAAATAATGTTTCTTCTTATTGCCGAAACATAAAAACAATTTTCTAGTTCAAGAACAAGCCCTGAGGGCAAGGATAAAAAATAAGTCCCTACAGCTAATGCAGCAACTCTTGCTCCATTTCCAACGTGTAGGTCCACCTCGCCCTTCATCAACTGCCTACTCCTTTTTAGATCCTGCACATTAAGACAAATGTGAGATCCACATCCAGTATCTAATACCCATGATGTTGAAGTTGACAAGTTAATTTCTATAACAAAAATACCTGAAGTGGAAGTCTCACTTCCCTTCTTCTTAAGCTCTTCCAGGTACTTTGGACAGTTTCTCTTCCAGTGCCCTTCTGTCCACAATGGTGACAATTTCCTTCCTTAGCCACCCCACCCACAGGTTTTAAGGCTGATGTACTTGGCTTATCCTTGCCTTTCCAAATTGTCTTGCCTTTTCCCATAACAGCCTTTCCTTTGCCTTTATACATGCCCTTTCCTTTACCTTTGCCAGAATTGACCATCAGTATGGCCTTGCCCTTTCCTTTAGAAATAGTGGGCTCAGCAGTCCTCAACATATTGAGTAGCTCTGGCAATGTTTTATCCAATGCATTCATGTTATAATTCATGATGACTGGCTTAAAACTGTCAGGTAATGACTTCAAAATGAGATCAGTAGCTAACTTTTGAGGGAAGGGGAATCCTAGTCTAGCTAGATTCTCCAGGTACCCAATCATTTTGAGCACATGAGGTCCTACAGAACCTCCCTCCTCAATTCTGCAGCTAAATAGGGCTGAAGAAACTTCATATCTTTCTTGGTCAGCTTGACCTTGATATAGTTTCCTTAGGTTTTCGATCATATCGAAAGCCTCCATATGCTCATGTTGCTTCTAAAGCTCAGGAGACATGGTTGCCAGCATAAGGCATTGGACATCTAAAGCGTCATCCTGATGCTTCTTGTAAGCATCCTTGTCAGCTTTAGAGGCATTGTTCGCGGGTGGTTCCAGAATTGGATTTTCCAGGACATACTGCTTTTTCTCTTGTTTGAGGACAATCCTCAAATTCCTATACCAGTCCAGAAAGTTGGGTCCAGACAATTTTTCTTTGTCTAGGATCGATCGCAATGAAAGGTTTGAAGGCGTGTTTGATGTCATGGTTATCTAAAACAGAAAGATATGTAGTAAGTATCAATTAAAAACATATTTAATTTTTGGTCTTAAAATTAAACATGTCTCCCACTATTTTGATTCAAAATAAAATTACCCTCTACGAATCAGAAAATCCCGTTGGAAGATTTTCTAGTGGGCAAAGATCCATATTTGGCCTAATGTTAAGTCAACTTTGGCTGATCACTTAACATTTGGTTATTTAGGTAGGAAACTCCTTTCCAATTGTATCTTATACAACTCTTAGACATTGGGTTAGGTAACCATTACCGATCATTCATCTTATGAAAGTTTAGCCCAATGTATACGCCTCTAAGTTTATTCAATCCAATTGATAACTTAGTAAGTTAAAACCCAATAAAACATTTTGGATATTACAATTATCCCATCGCGTCTTACTAATATAAATGATAGTACCCTGCTTTGGTAGACCCACTATTCATTGACATTAGTATTGACGAGTGTACTTATTGGAAGGTGTTTGTAACTTATTATTTTGAGGGATTTTAATTTATTTTAAATTACCGTCTTTGTTAAACGCTTTAACGCAATAAAATTATCCCCAAAGCATGCAAACGGAATTGTGAGATGGTTATGGTCTTCCTAGAAGAATAAATAAATAAACCTAAAGGAACTATATGCCAAGGCTTCATGAAGTCCTACTTCTTGAACCCACCATCCTCTTGGAGTCACCACTCCTTGGTTCCTTTCAAAGACAAAAGCGCTTAGAGTCACCACTCTAGTTTTCTTCTAGATCTCTACTTTGTTGCCTTGATCAAGATTACAAGATTTTTAAAGAAACTCGCTTTACATACGAGTGAAGGGTTGAGAAAAGAAATACAACAGAATGAAGAGAGGCACAGCACGCAGGCTGTATTTAAATAAAATAACTAAGACCATAACCATTCACCATGCAACGTGTTAATTAATTAATTATAACCCATTTAAAAAAATTTAAAAAAAGAATAAATAAATTTTTAAACGGGCCATTAAACACGTGGGTCGGTAATAAGGCGCTACGCAGAGAATGTACGAGGGTCCCGCTACCCGGTTAGCAGGCGGGGTCAAGGGGGGGCCGCCCCTTACGGGGTGCGGGGCAGCGCCCCGACCCGAAAATTTAGTACTGTAGTCAGGTTGGTTCCCAGGAAAGAGAGGTGGGTCCGGTGTGACCGCTTAAGTACCAAATCTTTCCTAGCCAGAACGTCCCACTGACCATTAACAGCTCTAAAATTTCAGCTAGGGTTTCAACCACTTTGAAACCCTAATTCCTTGTTGCGAACACTTCACAACGCAGCCGTCAAGGTACATGTAGGCAGCGCCGTCTAGGGTTTCAAAACCTAGAATTCAAATTGCACCTTTCTCATGACGGCTGCCTAGGTTTTAACGTTTGAACCCTAGGTTAAGGAACGGCCAAGGTTTAACACTTAAACCTTATCACTTGACGCCCCACAACATGAACATTTCATGCTCGGAGATGAACGCAATATCAAAACACAGTTTGTATGACAACAAAGAATATTAACGAATTCAACATATGTATCACATACGAAAATTGAAAATGCAAATATCATACAAGCCTCTAAAATAACATAAACGCATACTTCAAATGAGAAAGCCTATAAACAGTATCTCATACAATTTACAGAAAACATATGAGCATACGAATCATGATATTATATCATACATAACATGCTTGAATGTTTTTCAAAACAAGTTTCGCAAACAATTTTGCAAAACAGAACATAAAGCTTATAACAAGAAAACGATTTCATAAATCGAAATTTTTAAAAGCTTTTGCAGAATGAAAACCATGCCATCATGAAACGTAAACAAATGCCCAAAACATAGCTTTGCAACCTGGCTCTGATACCACTGTTAGGGAATCCTATTAGGGTCAGGCAGCGGAAAACACAAAGGATTCCCAAGAATGAATTGCAAACACGTATGTCTCAAAGCATTATGCTAAATTAAAATTTTAATTAGGGTTTACCTCTTGTAGACGCAGAACAAGATCCTCGATCGAAGCAATTGTAGCTTCGCCCTTAGGAGTCCACACGAGCACTCCCACCAGAAAACTAACGATCCGAATGCAAGTACAGAATTTTTAGTGTAATCTAATTTCTGAGCCCTAGCCTATGAGCATCTCATGCTCTATATATAGGCTTAGGTCTTGACCTGAGCTCTCATTAAACATTGGGCTCCTGACTCATTCTAAATGAGTTAGGCCCAAATAGTTTTATTTTTAGTCCAACTAAAATAAAACTATCCTCTGGTGGGCTTACTCTATGTGTGTGACCCTATAGGTAAAATATTCGGTTATATTAATAATAAACTATTTTATTATTAATATAAAATAAGAGCGGTATCTAGCAATACATCATTATGTCCAAATATTATTTATCATCGACATGACCTATAAGTGATAATTATTTTATATATCTATTCCTTTTGTCACGATATCTAATTGGGCCCAAGGCATGGTCGTCGTCATCCTTGTATGGCCCAATTCATTTTACTTGATACCAGAGTAGACTTTATAGAATAAATATCTAATATTTATTCGTCCTAGCATGGCCATGCATTTCATTAATCTCACTCCATCAAGTGGCCCATAGATATCACTCCTGTCACATAGGAGAGACAAATTCCATCTATATCACTCACATCCCTCTGCATAATTTATCTATTGCCTAATCACAATCTTTATGGTCATCTTATTACAGATAACGTTTGATTGTATTAAAACAATAAACTCCTTATGTAGGAATCGTAGTGACTTCAGGTCGAAGGACTACATACCATTATCACATTGAGAACCGTTTATGACACTCATGTAACGATCCATGCAACGTTCTCATGGTGGGTCTGTCCAGTACAACATTACTCTTAATGTGTACCCGTGTAAAGACTTGATATCATATATCCATGATTTGTGAGATCAAATCATCAGTACATTCACACACTAATCTTAATGTATTTACATGTCCCCATGTAAATACTTGATTAGGGACGTTTTAGGAATAATTCTCATATGACCTATTATTCCAGGATAAATAGCATTTGTCTAAAACTGAAAATACTAATTTTATTAATAAGTTAAGATTGATACATTAATAGCTCGTAGTGCATACACCAATATTTATGGATGTACTTACACCTTCAGGGTTCTCCCCCTTTATCTCTAGGAAATCCTTGATGTGATGACCTAGTTTATTACACTTAAAACAAATATAAGTGTTTTTGGGACAATCCCTTTTCAAATGGGGTCCTCCATAGTGCTGGATAATAGCTTCCAGATGAAGCTTGGGTTTATTAGGAAGAGATACTGCTCCAAACTGATGAAATAATGCTTGGTAAGGCTTTTTTCTTTGAAAGTCTCTTCTTTCGTGATGGTGAGGTCCTCCACTTCTTATTTCTCCCGCCTTGTGAATGGATTCACGGCTTTTTATCATTTTGTCCTTATGATTTTCTTCAAAGATCCTGTAGTGATTTACCAATACAGAAAATTCATGGATTTTCTACATTCGTATAGCTTCTTTGATTTCTGGCCGCAATCCGTTTACAAACTTTACGCATCGATTACCTTCATTAGTAGCATCGTTATAATAAGAATGAAAACGAGATAGGTCTTCAAACCTGGATGCGTACTCCCCTACTGTCATATCCTTGGAACGATTCCAAGTGATCTCTACATGGTTTACTTTGAATTTTCTACGCATGTTATCCCACCACTGTTCGGCATCCTCAGATAAGGCATAAGTAGCAAAGACTACTTTATCAGTTTAATTACATTGCAATGCTTAAAAGATCTTTTCCATCTCTCGAATCTAGATTTGTGCTCTATCAGGGTTATATCCTCCCTTAAAATGAGGTGGATTGCGTTTTTTGAATAGGTCCAGCCTTCTCAAGGCATCATTACCTTAACCTTCACGTGCTCCCATTGTAGTGATTAAGCACTCTACAACTCCAGTAAGATCGTTTTCGGCCATTAGTTTCTTGTTTCACAGTAACTAAGACTTGTCACATCAATCATAGTTACTACCAAGTCAGATATTCTATTTTCTATCACCTACACAGAGTTTACAAACAAAACAAGATAGACCTTTCCCCAGGCCTATGGGATTAACTGCTCTGATACCACTTTGTAACGCCCTCTGTTACGTCTTAATAAATTCTAAAAAAATTCATAAATTTTTTTTACTAAAAATATGATTGTTTAAAAAAGAAAGGCTAAATATATACTTTGGTCCTCTATCTTTTTAGAAAATGTTAATTTGGTCCTTTAAGTTTTTTTTTCACTTTAGTCCCATATATACTTTAAAATGTTTCAACTTCGTCCTTCCATAAAAAATCATCAATGTCCATTTGTCACTGTTCAACATCTTCTTCATTATAACTCTTTGTCTCTTCGATAGGTTCTTTCATGTTGGGGAAACCTAGGAAGCTTGCATTCTCCTTGCCCCATGTCTTCTAGCATGCCAAACTCATATGGATCTTCATCTAGCTATGGAAATAGAGTGCGTGAAGGTGATGCTCCCTTGTGTGAATGCCCTGGGCGATTAAAAGCTGTGATGCAAACATCAACGACAACTGTAAATTATGGATGAAGATTCCAGGGTTGTGTTAAATATGCTGTAAGTGTTGGTTAATTTTTAAAAGATAGGGTTTTTATAGGCTTTAATGTGGGGTTTATTTGTCATTTTACAGGGTGGAAAGGGTGCAAAGAAGGATGGCAGTTGTAATTTCTTCCATTAGGTGTTTGATGATGTTAACACTGAGAACGATATGCTGATTTTGAGGCAAAGAAGTTGAATAATTGCTTTACAAAAAAAATTGATGAAGTCTGAAAGATGTGTCAAGTGGCTTAGTTGTGTTTGTGGTGTCCTATGTGTAGCAATTATTGTAGGGGTTTTAATATGGTTTATATAAGGTGTTAAGGTGGTTTATGTAAGGTGTCAAGGGTCTAGGATTGAGTTTGTTGTTGTAAACATGAAAGTTGTACGGTAAGATTTGTATCCTATAAATGAAATGACACTATTTTAGCTCTATGTCTCAAGTTGCATTAAGTCTTCATTGATTTTGTGCTACTAGCTCCAGGTGTGGGTCAATAATGATCACTGTAACCATACCACACAGCTATAGAAAGTATAAAATTCCCTTTCATTCAGCAGATATGAACTCAGTGAAGAAAGGGTATGCCAATATGTAAATTTCATGTTGTCGAATGTATAAATTAAGTGTTGTCGAATATATAAGTATAAAATTCAGTGTTGTACAAGATTGCTAATATCAAGCACTAACATAATATAGTCATTAATTGCTAAGAATGGAAACATACATCTAATGGCAGGTTCATCATCCTAGATTTAACATAATATAGTGTACTTGGCCATACTCCAAAACAAATGAAAATCCTAACATAATATAGTGTACTTAGCCATACTCCAAAACAAGCTATAGTCCAAAACATAAGTACGAATAGAAATAAACTTGTCAAAACATAAAAGTCTAAAATTAGTTTTTCTTCTTCCTCTTTGGTGTTAATTTCTTGTCTCCCCTTATTGTAATGGTTTTGGATGAAGGTTGAGAGAGGTTTTGGATGGAGGTTATTTTTTGGGATGATTAAGTTGGTGGTGGAGTTAAAGTTGAGGATTGGGTTTATGGGACATTTTCTGTAGCTTGGCTTTCTTATGGTGTCGGTTTAGAAGGGCATTTGCTCTTCTTGTGGCCTGGTTGTTTGCATATACTACACTTAGAAGTTAGGCCTTTCCTTGACATGCGAATATCATCAGCCTCAGTCTTGTCCTTTCTTCTTGCCTTCTTTGGCCTGCCAGGTTATTTTTTATAAGGTGGAGGAAGTAGGTTGTTGAAGCCAGATGGTTTCCACAGGTTCTCTCCAGGTGTGGGATAGATGATTGGTTTGTAGCATGTTGTGTACTTGGCTTTAGAGTAAATTGGGGGGATGTAGGTGGCTGGTTCATCATTGATTTCTCTCATACATGCTAGTGCATGTATACAAGGTATCCCAGTGAGCATCCACTTCCTGCATGAACACTCTCGCACAGCCAAGTCAACAATAAACTTGTCCCCTCCTCTCTCAAGATGCCTAGCCTCATAATTTTTATCTCCAAACCACCTGCATGTAGCAGATTCATTGACCATATCAGCTAGTATAAGTGCACAGATTCAACCACAAAAACCAGTAACTATATGATCAAGTTATCAGTAAGTATCAGCAAGTATAACTACACAGATTTAGCCACAAAAATCAACAAGTATATGATCGGGTTCACAGTGAAAATATCAACAAGATTTCTACACAGATTCAGCCATAAAAATCAGCAAGTATATAATCAGATTCAACCACCATATCAACAAGTATATGACTAGAATTTAGAAAGTATACTTACTTCACCAGCCACTTGTTTGTGAATTGCTTTTCCTTATCAATCTTCTTCATTATTCTCGGACAGACTCTGCCTTTACCCATGACTTTTTTCCTGTTGGTAGCCCATCTCTCCATCAAATACATTTTTATTTCCTTAATCATGGTGATGATGGGTTTTCCCCTGCAGATAATATCACTGAATTGAAGGTCTTCGATATGTTGTTTACTAGTATGTCACACTTTGCAGCATAAGAAAATCTGGACTTACTGTAACGCCCTCTATTACACCTTAATAAATACTAGAAAAATTCATAAATTTTTTTTACTAAAGAAATGATTGTTAAAAATAAACTATCAGAATAAATTACATACATTATTTCTGAAATACCTCATAAATATTATTAAAACTTTATAAAGTAATTTTACATTCATCCAAGAAAATAAATATTAAACATTATAAGAAAGAGAGGAAACTCCATGGCCTAGAAACAGTTACTTAATAACTTTATTTATTCATTGGACCACGGTATTCATACCGACTCCCTTTCTAGAACGTACTATATTTATTGTCGAGATTCTTCGATCCTTCCCTCTGAACCATCAATTTAAAACATATAAAACAAAAACATGGAGAAAGGAGAGAGAAACAGAATATAATATTCTCAAATAAGACATATGAAACAAAGGGTTTTCACAAACCAATACATAATAATATCAGTCACAATCACATACACAATCAATTATGAATGCATGAATGTTATGCAATATCTTCATCATAACTTACTTATATATGAGCCCTTAAATTTTAATTTGCATTGGGCCAACCAGGAGTTTACACTGTTCTATAAGTCTGGATAATAATAATATAAATAGCTCAACTGGCATGGAAACACTTAGAGACTAGTCAGATTGAGAAAGTTTTTATTGTGAAAGTACCCGACACTAGGGAGCTACCCCAGGTCCCCTGAAGCACCCTTTCACACCTTCTCATCCCAAGGCTCGTAATTAAGCCTCCTCTAATGTATCCTCGGTTTCTATAATCCGTCCCCAGACAATATCATTTTGTTTCACTTTAATGATTTATGATGTATGAACTACTCGTGTATTTAATTGGTTAAGGCTTTTAGAAACTCAATTATTAAATACCTTAAAGGTTTACAACATCATTTCAATAAACTGTACATTTTCTCAATTCTCTAAATTTCTATCCCACAGAAATAAATTTGGTACAGTTTTCGAATCTCATTGAAATTGAGTTTCTAAGCCTTAAATATCTCAAAACTTTCTCATGTAAAACTTTACATAATCTTTCTCAAATTGAATCTTAACAAGATCAAACTCTCAATTATTTCCAAATATCTTTAGTTATTAAGTTGGAAAAATAAAATAATTTTCTTTTGAAAATTTTATTTTATTAAAAGAGAATAATCTTTAAATCATTAACCAAAAATACTTAAAATTATAAAATTTTTCTTTAATTCAAGATTGAATTATCTCAATTTGTTATGAATTAATTTTCATAAAATGTTTTTTTTCTAAAATAAATACTAATTTTTTATTTTAAATATTGAAAGTAAAGTTAATAAAAATAATTTCTAAGAAGAAAATATTTAAAGTAATAAAAATTTAAAGAGTAAGGTAAGAAAATTCTTACTGAGTTTTAGCTTTCCATCATGCTCGTTATATGCTCAAACTCCACATCACAAAATCATCAATCAAAATCAAGAATTATCAATCATAACTAAATATCATCAATCACATCAAATATTATTAATTACAATTAAATATCAATTAAAATCAAATATTATCAATTATAAACAATTTAAATATATTAAATAACACTCATAAATGTAATTCAAATCTTAATGGTTATTTAGATTAATAAGATTGATTTTGAGTCTTTATAGTCCATTCCTCACATGGGTCTCTGTAGGTCCATATAGTCCAATCCTCGCATAGGTATAGTTCAGTTTATACAGGTCATAATAATCTAAGTCCTTGCATAGGTTTAGTCGAGTTCGTATATATTATCCAGGTATTTACATAGGTATTTTAGAGTTAGTTACATCAGATATTTAATTTAAATTTTATTATAAATTTTAAGTTAAAAAGTTAATATTTTAAAATAATAATATTATTAAATTTAAAAGAAGTAGGGGACTCCTCCCATTATTCTTATGTCTTTTCATATTATATTCTTATCTCATTCCCCCTTACCTCTTGTATACTGATTCGTTATTGAAAATCTGTGCGTGTCTCGTCTCTGAGTTTTAAAACATACCAATTTTATTTTAATATAGTTACAAGATGAAAATTAAGATTACTACTTAAAGCAGAAATGGTAAATTTTGAATAGTGAATAGTGAATAGTAAATCGTGAGTAATAACAGTAAATAGTAAATCATCAATAATAATGGTAAATAGTAAAACATGAATAGTAAAGGTAAATAGTAATAGTAAATAGTAATTTACTATTGAAATAGTATTTTACTATTTAGAATAGTAACTTAAAATAATATTATTTTCAGTATAATAATAGATTTCTAAAAATGATATGAAAATAACCTTAAAAAATATATAAGAGAGGTATTCTTACCTTGGGATTTTAGCAGAACCTTCTTCCAAAAAAATTTATTTCTCTCTCTTACTTCCACCACTATCTCACTAGCTTTACTATATTAAGAAAACTTAATCACAAATTATGAATTCTAAAGAAGAATTCCTTCGGTATTTATAGGAAGGAAAATTACTATGCATTCCATTATTTTAATATAAAAATACTATGCATTTTTTGAAAATTCAATCCTGGTTACTGTACACTTTTTAAAAATTTCATACGTGCATAGTATTTTGTATAGTAAATGTCGGCTGAATTATTAAGCCAAATAGTAACCTTTCACTCGGTATATTTTAAATATTCAACATCAGTCCTTTTTGAAATTTAGCGATATTATATCAGTCCTCACTAATTTTATAATAAGTAATATAAAGTTTAAATTTTAAAAATCTAAAATTTTCTGTTAATAAAAATTTATTGAAACTTTCCTGATTTTTTTACGATTGGTAAAAATCAAGATTTTTCTCAAACCGGTCATTTTTAGATAAGTCTACTTAAAATAGATTTTAGAAAATTTTCTTATAATTTAACTTCACTTTCTTATAAATATTTTTAATTTTAAGTCACTTTATATGAATTTAACATTATTTAAAAATATTATTTTATTAAAATAATTCAAAATTTTCAAAAAATTCTAAAAAATCATAAATAATACGTAGATTAAAAAGTTCTAAAGAACCATAATTTAATTCCTTTATAATTTTAATATAAAAATAAAAATAGAGGTATTACAACTCTACTCCCCTTAGAAAAATTTCGTCCTCGAAATTTACATTATTCAGTAAAACAAATAGGGATGAGACTCTTTCATCTCAGTTCCTAGTTCCCATGTAGCATCTTCCCCTCTCGTTTTACTCCAAATGACCTTTACGAGTGGAATTGTCTTGTCCCTTAGCTGTTTTATTCTTCTGTCAGCTATTCTGACAGGTGGTGCATCATATGTAAGATTATCTTTAACTTGTATGACATCAGGTTCAATAACATGTGTAGGATCAGATATATACTTTCGTAAGTTTGACACATAAAAAAGATTATGGATATTAGAAAGAAAAGGTGGTAATGCTATTTGGTAGGCAAGAGGACTAACTTTATGAATTATTTGATATGGACCAATAAATCTAGGAGTTAGTTTTTGAGATTTCATTGCCTGACCGACCCTAGTCATAGGTGTGACTTTCAAGAATACATGATCGTCTTTTTGAAATTCGAGCGGCTTCTTTCTTTTGTCATAGTAACTTTTCTGCCTGCTCTGTGTTGCCTTCATCTTTTCCTAAACTATTTTGATTTTATTCGTGGTTTGTTGTACCAACTCTGGTCCTAGCATCAAGTTTTCACCAGTCTCAAACCAACATAGCAGGATCCTACATTTTCTTCCATACAATGCTTTAAAAGGTGTCATGCCAATGCTAGCATGAAAACTATTGTTGTAGGTGAACTCCACATATGGTAAGAATTGATTCCAACTTTCTTTATGCTCTAACACACAAGCTCGTAACAAGTCTTCTAGAGATTGGATTGTTCTTTCTGATTGTCCATCTGTCTGAGGATGATATGCTGAACTCAGGCGTAGTCTTGTTTCCAAAGCCTTGTGTAAGCTCTTTCAGAATTGTGATGTAAAACAAGGGTCTCGATCAGAAATGATACTTGAAGGAATTCCATGCAATCTCACAATCTCCTCGATGTATAATTTCGCCAGCTTCTCCATAGAGTAACGAATATTGATGTGAATAAAGTGGGCAAACTTTGTTAGTCTATCAACTATTACCCATATTGAATCATGTCCTAATGGAGTTTTAGGTAAAGAAGTCACAAAATCCATGGTAATGCTATCCCATTTCCATTCTGGTATTTACATTGATTGTAGCATTCCAGGGGGCTTTTGATGTTCTACTTTAACCTTCTGGCAAACTAGATATGCAGCCACGTACTCTGCTATTGCTTTCTTCATTCCAGGCCACCAAAATAACTTCGTCAAATCTTGATACATTTTAGTAGCTCCTGGATGAATGCTCATATAACTTTTGTGGCCTTCTTCCAGAATTGTTTTCTTTAACTCCTCTTGATCAGGGATACACACTCGATCTTATACCTCAACAATTGGTCATTTCCCACATTGAACTCAACTTCTTTTCCTTGTTTCAAGAGTTCTTTCTTCTCTCCCAAGAATTCATCCTCTGATTGAGCCTCTAATACTTGCCTCAGGAATTCATTTGTCACTTGCAACGCTCCTAATCTGTAGCTGTTAGCATTAATATTTACTGCTAGGTTAAGATCTCTAAAGTTCTCTATCAATTCTAGCTCTTTAATCATCCTTGTGGACGCATGTAGAGACTTTCGACTCAAAGCATCAGCTACTACGTTTGCTTTTCCGGGATGGTATTGCAACTCAAAGTCGTAGTCCTTTAAGAACTCCATCCATCTTTATTGTCTTATGTTTAACTCCTTTTGGTCAAATAAATACTTGAGACTCTTATGATCACTAAACACATCGAATAATGCACCGTATAGATAATGCCTCCAAATCTTTAAGGCAAACACTACAGTAGCTAACTCTAAGTCATGGGTAGGGTAGTTAATCTCATGTTGCCTTAATTGGCGTGACGCATAGGCTACAACCTTCTTGTCTTGCATGAGTACACTTCCTAGTCCTTGCTTAGACGTATCACAGTAAACTTCAAAACTTCGATGTGGATCAGTGAGTACTAACACCAGTGCAGAAGTAAGTCGATCTTTCAGCTCTTGGAAACTATTCTTGCATTGTGTCATCCACACAAAAGGTTGTCCTTTCTGTGTTAGCTTGTCAGTGGGTATCCTAACTTTGAAAATCCTTCAATGAATCTCCTATAGTATCCAGCTAAGCCCAAGAAACTTCTAATCTCAGTGATCATGGTTGGTCTCTCCTATTTTAAAACTGCCTCCACCTTGGAAAGGTCTATATCTATTCCTCCTTGACTAATTACATGTCCTAAAAAGTTCACTTCTTCCAACCAGAATTCACACTTCGACAGCTTTGCATACAGTTGCTTCTTTTTCAGGATTTCCAACACAATCTTCAAGTGTTCAACATGTTCTTCTCTTCTTTTAGAGTACACTAATATATCATCAATGAACACCACTACAAATTTATCTAGATATAGATGAAAAATCTTATTCATGTAATCTATGAATACGGCTGGTGCATTAGTTATGCCAAAAGGCATTACTAGATATTCGTAATGGCCATAGCGTGTTCTAAAAGCAGTTTTCGACATATCTTCTTTCTTCACCCTTATTTGATGGTATCCAGACCTCAAATCAATTTTGGAGAACACCGTGGCACCATGCAGTTGATCCATCAAGTCGTCAATCCTTGGCAGAGGATATCTGTTCTTGATTGTCAACTTGTTCAGTTGCCTATAATCTACACATAATCTTATGCTACCATCCTTTTTCTTAACCAATAACACTGGTGCACCCCAGGGGGATACACTGGGTTCTGTAAACTGTTTCTCTATCATCTCTTCAAGTTGTTTCTTCAACTCTGCTAATTCTAGAGGTGACATTCGGTATGGTGCAATTAAAATGGGTCCAACTCCAGGTACTAGATCAATGGCAAATTCCACAACTCTTTCTAGGGTTAAACTAGGGATATCTTCAGGAAAAATGTCAGGAAATTCACACATAACCGATAGATTTTTGATTTTTTATTCTTGCTCTCCTTTCATTGAAAGCAATAGCATGATTTTTTATTTTTGATTTTTGATTTTTGATTTTTAAAGAGGCACTCACTTGGTTGGTAGTTAGAAATCTTGAATCCTCAGGATTCAAATTCGTTAGTTCTTTAAACATTATGGTTTTATTATGACAATCTATTAGAACATGATTGTCAGACAACCAATCTAGCCCAATAATAACTTCTAAGCCAGAAAGGGGTAAACATAAAAGATTAGCCTTAAAGTCCCTACCATCTATGACAATAGGGAATTTCCAACAGGCTTTAGAAGTGACAATGAGATTGTTTCCAGGAATATGTATAGGTAAGTCAAATGGCAGTTCTATCACAGGTAATTTTAGTTTTTCTATACAGTCATTGACAATAAAGGAATGTGATGCACCTGAGTCATACATAACAGTTAAAGGAATCTTATTAATGATACACTTACCTTCCACCATGGAATCAGAATGAGATGCTTATTCTTCTGTGATTACAAAAATCTTTCCTTTCGCCTTTGGCCTTCCGACTACACTGTGTATGCCTCCCTGAGTATTTATGCTTGTACTTGTACCTTCAGGGTTTTCCCTCTTCATCTCTGGGTAATCCTTGATGTGATGACCTGGTTTGTTACACTTAAAGCAAACATAAGTGTTTTTAGGATAATCCCTTTTCAAATGGAGTCCTCCACAGATAAAACATTTAAAATTTGGTGCAGATGTTGGGTAATAGCTTATAGTTGAAGCTTGGGGTCTGTTAGGAATAGATGCTGCTCTAAACTGGCGAAATGGCGCTTGGTAAGGCTTATTTCTCCTGAAGTCTCTTCTTTGGTGATGGTTAGGTCCTCCACTTCTCATTTCTCCTGCCTTGTGAATGGGCTCACGACTTTTGGTCATTCTATCCTTATGATTCTCTTCAAAGATCCTGCAGCGATTTACCAATACAGAAAATTCACGGATTTCCTGCATTCTATAGCTTCTTTAATTTCTGGCCGCAATCCATTTACAAACTTTGCACACCGATCACCTTCGTTAGTAGCATCATTATAATGAGAATAAAAATGAGACAGCTCTTCAAACATGGATGTGTACTCTCCAACGGTCATATTTCCTTGGGTCAACGACAGGAATTCGAATTGTCTTTTCTCTTTAACATCAGCTGGAAAGTATTTCTCCAGAAACATATCCTTGAAATGATCCCAAGTGATCTCCATGTCGTTGACTTCAAATTGGCTACGTATGTTATCCCATCAATGTTCGGCATCCTCAGATAAGGCATAAGTAGCGAAGACTACCTTATCAGCTTCATTACATTGCAATGCTCAAAAGATCTTCTCTATCTCTCGAATCCAGGTTTGTGCTCCATCAAGGTTATATCCTCCCTTGAAACGAGGTGGAATGCGCTTTTCGAATAAGTCCAGCCTTCTCAAGACATCGTTACCTTGACCTTCACGTGCTCTCATTGCATTGATTAAGTGTTCTACAACTCTAGCAAGATCGTTTTCGGCCATTAGTTTCCTGTTTCACAGTAACTGAGATTTGTCACATCAATCACAGTTACTACCATATCAGATATTCTATTTTCTATTACCTATACAGAGTTTACAGATAAAGCAAGATAGACCTTTTCCCCAGGCCTGTTGGATTAACTGCTCTGATACCACTTTGTAACGCCCTCTGTTACACCTTAATAAATACTAGAAAATTTCTGAAATACCTCATAAATATTATTAAAACTTTATAAAGTAATTTTACATTCATCCGAAGAAAATAAATATTAAACATTATAAGAAAGAGAGGAAACTCCATGGCCCAGAAGCAGTTACTTAATAACTTTATTTATTCATTGGACCACGGTATTCATACTAAGCTCCCTTTCTAGAACGTACTATATTTACTACCGAGATTCTTCGATCCTTTCCTCTGAACCATCAATTTAAAACATATGAAACAAAAACACGGAGAAAAGAGTGAGAAACAGAATATAATATTCTTGAATAAGACATAAGCAACAAAGGGTTTTCATAAACCAATACATAATAATATCAGTCATAATCACATACACAATCAATGATGAATGCATGAATGTTATGCAACATCTTCATCATAACTTACCTATATATGTGGGCCCTTAAATTTTAATTGCACTGGGTCAACCAGGAGTTTACACTGTTCCACAAGTCCGGATAATAATAATATGAACAGCTCAACTGGCATGGAAACACTTAGAGACTAGTCAGATTAAGAAAGTTTTTATTGTGAAAGTACCCGACACTAGGGAGCTACCCCAGGTCCCCTGAAGCACCCTTTCACACCCTCTCATCCCAAGGCTTGTAATTAAGCCTCCTCTAATGTATCCTCGGTTTCTATAATCCGTCCCCAGACAATATTATTTTGTTTCACTTTAATGATTTATAATGCATGAACTACTCGCGTATTTAATTGGTTAAGACTTTTAGAAACTCAATTATTAAATACCTTAAAGGTTTACAACATCATTTCAATAAACTGTACATTTTCTCAATTCTCTGAATTTCTGTCCCACAGAAATAAATTTGGTACAGTTTTCGAATCTCATTGAAATTAAGTTTCTAAGCCTTAAATATCTCAAAACTTTCTCATATAAAACTTTACATAATCTTTCTCAAATTGAATCTTAACAAGATCAAATTCTTAATTATTTCCAAATATCTTTAGTTATTAAGTTGGAAAAATAAAATAATTTTCTTTTGAAAATTTTATTTTATTAACAGAGAATAATCTTTAAATCAGTAACCAAAAATACTTAAAATTATAAAAATTTTCTTTAATTCAAGATTGAATTATCTCAATTTGCTATAAATTAATTTTCATAAAATGTTTTTTTCTAAAATAAATACTAATTTTTTTATTTTAAATATTGAAAGTATTAATAAAAATAATTTCTAAGAAGAAAAGATTTAAAGTAATAAAAATTTAAAGAGTAAGGTAAGAAAATTCTTACTGAGTTTTAGCTTTCCGTCATGCTCGCTATATGCTCAAACTCCACATCACAAAATCATCAATCAAAATCAAGCATTATCAATCATAACTAAATATCATCAATCAATCAAATATTATTAATCACAATTAAATATCAATCAAAATCAAATATTATCAATTATAAACAATTCAAATAAATTAAATATCACTCATAAATATAATTCAAATCTTAATGGTTATTTAGATTAATAAGATTGATTTTGAGTCTTTATAGTCCATTCCTCGCATGGGTCTGTGTAGGTCCATATAGTCCAATCCTTGCATAGGTATAGTTCAGTTCATACAGGTCATAATAATTCAAGTCCTTGCATAGGTTCTGTCCAGTTTGCATAGGTTATCCAGGTATTTACATAGGTATTTTAGAGTTAGTTACATCAGATATTTAATTTAAATTTTATTATAAATTTTAAGTTAAAAAGTTAATATTTTAAAATAATAATATTATTAAATTTAAAAGGAGTAAGGGACTCCTCCCATTATTCTTATGTCTTTTCATATTATATTTTTATCTCACTTCCCCTTACCTCTTGTATACTGATTCGTTATTGAAAATCCATGCGTGTCTCGTCTCTAAGTTTTAAAACATACCAATTTCATTTTAATATAGTTACAAGATGAAAATTAAGATTACTACTTAAAGTAGAAACAGTAAATTTTGAATAGTGAATGGTGAATAGTAAATCATAAATAGTAACGGTAAATAGTAAATAGTAAATCGTGAATAGTAATAGTAAATAGTAAAACGTAAATAGTAAAAGTAAATAGTAATAGTAAATAGTAATTTGCTATTGAAATAATATTTTACTATTTAGAATAGTAACTTAAAATAATATTATTTTCAGTATAATAATAGATTTTTAAAAGCGATATGAAAATAACCCTAAAAAATATAAAAGAGAGGTTACCTTAGGATTTTAGCAGAACCTTTTTCCAAAAAAATTTATTTCTCTCTCCTACTTCTACCACTGTCTCCCTAGCAATACTATATTGAGAAAACTTAATCTGAAATTGTGAATTCTAAAGAAGAATTCCTTCAGTATTTATAGGAAGGAAAATTACTATGCATTCTATTATTTTAATAAAAGCACTGCATTTTTTGAAAATTCAATCTTGGTTACTATACACCTTTTGAAATTTTCATACATGCATAGTGTTTTACATAGTAAATGTCGGCTGAATTATTAACCCAAATAGTAACATTTCACTCGGTATATTTTAAATATTCAAAATCAGTCCTTTTTGAAATTTAGCAATATTATATCAGTCCTCACTAATTTTATAATAAGTAATATAAAGTTTAAATTTTAAAAATCCAAAATTTTCTATTAATAAAAATTTATTAAAACGTTCCCGATTTTTTTACGATTGGTAAAAATTAAGATTTTTCTCAAACCGATCATTTTTAGATAAGTCTACTTGAAATAGATTTTAGAAAATTTTCTTATAATTTAACTTCACTTTCTTATAAATATTTTTAATTTTAAGTCACTTTATATGAATTTAAAATTATTTAAAAATATTATTTTATTAAAATAATTCAAAAATTCCAAAAACTTCCAAAAAATCATAAATAATACGTAGATTAAAAAGTTCTAAAGAACCATAATTTAATTCCTTCAAAATTTTAATATAAAAATAAAAATAGGGGTGTTACACTTGCTCTAGTGTCTGGGTGGAAACTGCATCAACTCTTTGTAAGCATCCTCTTTGACAACCCTCATTTCAAGCATCTGTTTCTCCTAGGCAAGGGTGTATGTACACTTGACAGCTTTCCACATCAACTCCTTCAGTTGCTTTCCTGGATGTCTCTTCCTAAAGTTGTTATACAGGTGTCTCACACAGAGTGTCTGTTCCACACCAGGTATAAGTTCCTCCAGAGCATGTTTTAGACCCTGCACATTGTAGTTTAGGAAGTCCAAAATTTGTACATTGCAGTAAAAATAGATCAAATTTGTTGTCTATGCCAGGTTACTAAAACAAAACTTTTAAACCCGACGGGGACCAATATGAAATCACTAATGACACTTAAGGGACCAACATGAAGTTAATAATGGAAAATAAGGACCAAAATGGAACTTTTACCTTTTGCTGGTCTGATATAAAGGTGATCTCCTTGCACAGCTCAGTTCCACCAAGATCCCCCACCAGCAGATCCAGGAACCATCTCCATGAATCTATGTTCTCACATTCAACAACAGCAATGGCAACAGGAAGCATTTGGTCATTTGGATCTCTCCTAATTGCAGCTAGTAGTTATCCACCATATGGCCCTTTTAGGAAGCAACCATCTAAACCTATGATTGGCCTGCATTGTTTAAAGCTTTCTTTGTAGCGTTCAGGCAAACATACAACTTGTGGAACACAACATCTTCCCCCTGCAACTGCATATCCAACTTCACTATGGAACCTGGGTTAGAACTCAGCAGTGGTTGGGTATAGTCCCATAGTTTTGGAAACTGGTCTTTGAAATCCCCATCAACAAGTTTAGTTGCAGCCTTCCTTGCCCTGTATGCCTTGGCCCTGGAAATTTTTGCACTCCAACTCTCTTGTGCTCTCTCACAAATGTCATCTAATTTCAGTTTAGGATTCTCCATCGCCCCACTGAACATCTCCTTGGATAGCCACTTTGAACTCAACAACTTGATTGAGTGTGCCCTACCACAACTGTGTTCATCAATTATAGTCCTCAACTGCTAGGTTTCCTCATACGGTAACTTACCACAGTAAGCATACCATTCACACCCTTCCACACATTTGACCCATATCCTTTTTTTATCATTTTTTTGAAACTTCAATTCCTTCCCATTATGGACAGCATAAGCCACCACTGCTTCCTTGAATTCTTGTTTGCTTACAAATATAGTGTCATTCTCCCACTTATAATCCTTCATCGTCTCGGGCATCTTAAACAAAGAGTACTCTTCCTTATCACTTCCATCATCACTTTCACTATCACCTGAACACAACTCATCTGACTCACTGTTCGAATCAGAAGCAACCTTTCGTTTAGTTTTCCTAGTTCTAGGTCCTTCTCTTTTTTTATAAGTCCTTGGATTTACAGTCCTAGGAATTTGCTTCCTTTTTCTACCTTTCTTTGCAACCTCATCCACATCAGCACCATCGCCCTTAGCCACATCACCACTATCACCCTCAGCCACATCACCACCTAAACCTTCAAATAAATCATCCTGATCAACATCCTCATCATCAGAATCCTCAAATTGAATATCTAAGGCACTATCATCCTTTTCTTCTTATTCTTCACTGTTGTCTTCCTCTTGCACAGTCTTCCTCTTCTTATCCTTCTCCTTAACAACTGTCTCTTCACCCTGTACAGAGCCAGCACCATGCACAGCTTCTTCCCCTGCATAGAGCCATGCACAGCCTCTTCCCCCTGGACTCCATCACCCTTAGCAGCTTCCCCTTCATCACAGCCTGATAACTCTGGTCCAATTAACTTGAAAACAACATCAGCCACATCTATAGGGTGCACAATGTATAATTGCTCTTTCCCTTTAGTATGTGCTACCTTTGCCATCTCCATGCAACCCTTATCATCTTCTAACAACTTCAATCCAACATGGGACTCCTCTCCACCTGTTTTGTACCATAACTCCTTTATTGTTACATAACCTATCTCTTTCAGTATACCACTCACCTCAAAATAACTCCACTTATCCTCATCAATGTCCCATTCAGATACTTCCCCATCATACCTTACCCTCTTCCCTTCTTCCATCACAAAGTTTCCCCAATGGAAAATCTCAAGTTTAAAACGACAATCCATACCTACCTAAACTTCTCAACAACACATTAACAAACCCTAAATCAGTTAAACAAAGTTATCAAACTCTACATTTTAAACAAATGTAAGAAAATATCTACAACAAAAATAGTAGCAACCTACCACGGTTTTCCAGAAAAACCCAACCCCAACCCCAACATCAAAACAATATGCTTTTAATGGATAAACATACCTATAATGCAGGACCCAATTATCACAAATGCAGCACAGAGACTTCATAACCTTCTTTATTCGAGTTACTTGAGACAAAGTCAGCTTGTTTTGTTACAGACACACGAATGAGGAAGACGAAGATGAATGTTTTTCATTTCCCTCTCATTCCCAAAATGACAATATATGGACAGTTATTATCATAGGCGAATCCTATTTTGACACGTGGCCATGATGTCCACGTCTTGCACCATGTCAGATAAACTGGCAAATGGACATTGATGATTTTTGACGGAAGGACGAAGTTTAAACATTTTAAAGTATATGGGGGACTAAAGTGAAAAAAACTTAAAGGACCAAATTAACATTTTTTTTAAAAGATAGAGGACCAAAGTATATATTTAGCAAAAAAGAAACTATCAGAATAAATTACATACAAAATTTCTAAAATACCTCATATGAATATCATTAAAATTTATAAAGTAGTTTTACATTCATCCGAAGAAAAATAAATATGAAATATTATTAGAAAGAGAGGAAACTTCATGGGCCAAGAGCAGTTACTTAATGATATTATTTATTCATTGGACCACGGTATTCATACCGAGCTCCCTTTCTAGAACGTGCTATATTTACATCCAGGATTCTTTGATCCTTCCCTCTGTATGAACCATCAATTTAAAACATATGAAAAAAAACACGAAGAAATGAGTGAGAAACAGAATATAATATTCCCAAATGGGACATAAGTAATAAAGGGTTTTCACAAACTAGTATAATAATATCAATCATAATCACATACACAATCAATTATGAATGTATGAATGTTATGCAAAATCTTCATCATAACTTACCTATATACGCGGGCCCTTAAAATTTTTATTTGCACTAGGTCAACCAGGAGTTTACACTATTTTATAATTCCAGATAATAATAGCATGAATAGCTTAATTGCCATGGAAACACTTAGAGACTAGTCAGACTGAGAAGGTTTTTATTGTGAAATTACCCAACATTAGGGAGCGACCCCAGGTCCCCTGAAGCACCCTTCCATACCCTCTCATCCTAAGGCTCGAAATTAAGCCTCCTCTAATGTATCCTCGATTTCTATAATCTGTCCCCAGACAATATCATTTTGTTTCTCTTTGATGATTCATGATGCATGAACTATTCACGTATTTAGTTAGTTAAGGCTTTTAGAAACTCAATTATATTATCAAGGCCAACGAATTACGACATAGTCATCCCAGTAAACTGTACTTTTTCAAATTCTCAAATAAGTTCTATCACACATATAAAATTTAAGTACAGTTCCTTTTCTAATCACAAATCAAATCTCATCATAGTTTAAGTTTCAAAGCCTTAAATATATTTCATAATCTTCCTTAGAAAATTTATAGGTCAATTCAAAATCAATTACTAAAACTTAAATTCAGAATTATCAATCTTTAAAACCATAGTACTGAAAAATTTTGTATAATATTTTTATACCTTTTTTGAAAATAAAATTCTTATTGTTATATATATATATATATATATATATTTAGAGTTTAAAGTAAAATATTAGTGAAAGATATACTTTTCATTTAAAATTTAAATGTCTTTATATATGTATATATGTATAAAAAATTATTTTTATAAAATAATTTCTCTTTCTTTTTCTTTCTGATAAACTAACTAGAAACCTTAATTTTAGTATATATATATATTTAAGATAAAAGAGATTTCCAAAAATTTATGTAGTTTCATTGAAAACTAAGAAACTTCTTAAAAGTGATTTGAATTAATTAATTAATTAATTAAGAAGTGAGAGATAAGTAAATTCTTACAGAGTTTTAACTTTCTGTCACGCTTGCTACATGCTCATTCTCCATAACAACACTGAGTAATCATTCACAAATCAATCAAATAAAAATAACACAATCATTATATAAAATCAATACAATTTACTCAATGTGTCTTAATTATTAAAGTTCATTTTAAGTCGTATTAGTCTAGTCATGATGTTAGTTGGTCCATATCAAGTCCAAAATAGTTCAATGGTCATATAGGTCCATCATAGTCCAATTAGTGCAAATGTATAACTCAGTCCATAACAGTCCAAATCTCAATGATACGGTATGTAAAGTTAATAAATCATCCAAATATTTTAAACTTTTGAATAAATTTTATTTATTTATTTACTTAATATGATAATAAATATTTCTTTAAAATATAATAATTATCCATAGTTAAAAGGAGTAGGGGACTCCTCCCATTATTGTTATGTTTTCCCATATTATATTCTTATCTCACTTCTCCTTACCTCTTATATCTTGATTCGTTATGGAAAGTCCGTGCGCACCTCGTCTCTGAGTTCTAAAACATACCAATTTCATTTTAATATGGTTATAAAATCAAAATTTAGATTACTATTTAAAACAGGAAGGGAAAATAGTAATTATGCATAGTAATGGTAAATAGTAAATTTTAAATAGTTACTGTGAATAGTAATAATAAATAGTAAATTATGAATGATAATGGTAAATAGTAAATCATGAATAGTAAAGGTAAATAGTAAATCGTGAATAGTAATGGTAAATAGTAAATTAGAAATAGTAACGGTAAATAATAAAGTATGAATAGTAATGATAAATAGTAATTTACTACTGGAATAGTAATTTACTATTCATAATAGTAATTTACTGTTGACATAGTAATTTACTATTTAGAATAGTAACTTAAAATAATATTATATCCAGTATAAAAATAGATTTTTAAGTGATATAAAAACAACTTTCATAATCATAAAAGAATATAAAACAAATTTATTATTACCTCAGAATTTTTACAGAACCTCTTTCCTTTGGAAAATATCTTCCTCTATTCACTTAATATTCTCCTCCCAACACTACTAAGTTTTCAAAATTCAATGGTTTTCTCAGTGCCTCGCCCTTCTATTTATAACATTAAGATTTATTGTGCATTTCAATATTTTATTATAAAAGTACTGTGCAAGAATTGAAAATTTCATAAAATTTGAAATTTTTAAAATTACACAGTGAAAATTCTCATGAAGGTGGCTGAATTATAAGGAGGTGGTGTGAAAAGTAATTTAAGGGGTGCAATTTTTTTTTTGTTTTTTTAATATTTTTTTATAAATTTTGAAATAATATTCTAATCAAAAAATGTTAAAGGTCTATAGTCAAATTCCATCCAGATTTTAATATAAAATTTTCTGTAATGAATTAAAATAAAAATAGGGGTGTTACACAATATGCCACGGTCTGTATAGTGAATCAGAACACTATAATGTGATAGCCTCTTCGGTAAATCATAGTGCCAAAAATGCATATGATGATATGGAATGACGACTCATGCATAAAAATGTGAACCATAGCCACAATGAACAGTATAAACATCACACCATCATTTCAATCAGGAATCAATAGTTCCAAACATGCCACCACTGCAAGTGAATATTCACAATTACACAATTTTTAAGCAAATTAAATAAAACTCCAGACTCTAAATTCTCGCTATCGCTTAAATTGTAAACTCCTCGTACGTATAAAATGTACTTAGAATAAATTCATTACTTGGTCTCACTTCTGATCTACTACTTGGCGATCACAAAAATCCTACATCATGTACCGATTCTTTTTAATATGCATAATGAAGCTTCCGAATGTTGACATTGTAATTTACAAAATGTTTAAACAAGATTTCAAGCTACCAAAACTTGATAAACGCATAATTTCGCTCTTTGATTGGTTTTCCGACAACAACTACTCTTACTTAAAATTTCCTATAAACACCCACGAATTATTTTAGTAGCTAACAAATACTTCTACTATACCCCGAAGCCAAGTTCAGCGGTCCCTCATATTTCTAAAGTAAGACTACTCACCAAAATATGGCTTCGTACTCCGATAATCTTTTGATATACTTTTGGCACATCGAACGTCCACCATGGCTCTCCAAAATCACACTGTATCTACTGTTCAACGATAATTAATAAAGATTCAGCAATTTCACGAGGTGGGGATAACTTACATGCTGAAATTATCGAAGAGTTTGAGGAATTCGCACCTTGCAACCTCCAAAACAAAAGTCAATAAATCACTAGGGCTTGTAACTTTGGCCACCATATTTCTGAAGCTAAAAGAGAAAGAAATAAGTTCGAATTAAGACCATGCACCATGAAGTCTCGTGAGACAAAAGGAGAAATTGGAAGTGCATGCATCTTACCTTTGAATAGGAAGTGAAGTTGGTGCAGCAAGCAAGGGATATGCATTTGGGAAAGGAGTTAGATTTGGAAGAAATTGAGGATGGGAGATAGGGAAAAAGAAGGATAGAAGAGAGAATTAGAATAATTGACTTTAGTTTTGAGAAGACAAAGTTATTAGGAGTTGAAAAAAATCTAATTGTTGAATTCTAAATAATAGTGATTTGTTTTAATAATCAACCATAAATAAAATGAGGGATACAATACTTAAATTATGTCCTATTGCTCAGATTTAATATTTATCTCAATTTATAAAATTTTGGATGTTACACACATGTGAAGTACTCTGTCTTGTATTCTCTTCTCATATAAAATACCTTTTTATTAAAATTCCTAAAATGCAATGAAGCCTCATTTCTTTAAAAAAGGCAAACATTTTCCTTAAACAAAAATCAAAGTTTCAACCTTATTTTATTCCAAAACCTAAAAATAGTTCAAAACCAAAAAAGTCAATTTTCAAATTTCATTTTCAACCAAGAATACATAGGAGCGTGAATAATTATTGTCGAGCTCATTTTTCTTTTATTAATTTTCGTATGTCTTTATTTTGTTCTGATCAATTTTATATCGTTACTATTTTAAAAAACGCCTTTTTACTATGATAATGTTAATTTGGACGAGCCGTCCTGTTAATCTTTTTAATCTTTTATTTCATTCTAATTTATTTTTTATTGTCATTATCATTATTATTATTTTATTTTCTATTCTTATTTTGTTCAATTTAAGATTAATTTAGACAAGATGTCTTGTTAATCTTTAATTTTATTTTATTTACTTTTTTATTTTTATTTTATTTCCCATTTTTTAATGTTTGATTTAAGATTAATTTGGACGGGAAGTCCTGCTAATCTATATATATATATATATATATATATATATTATCATTCTTATTTATTTTCTATCCTTTTTTAAAATGTTCGATTTAAGATTAATTTGGATGAGACGTCTTGTTAACCTTATTTTAAAAATTTCTCTTTCCTCATTTGTGTTGTTTGTTTCCTTTCTTGAGAGGTTAAATTAATTTCTAGGCTATTTAAAGTGTGCGCGATCAATTTGGGGTAACTGTTTTATAACGGACAGTGTGAGATGTTAATACCTTCCTCACCTATAATTCGGTTCCTGAACTTAGAATTTCTTTTTTTATGACTGATGTCTCAAAAATTATTTTTCATGATATTTTACCTTTTAAAAAATATTGGTGGCAACTCCCTACTTTTTAAAAGGATTTCAAAACCCTTTTTACGGTCGGCCTCCCTCCGCGATCCTAGTCGCGACAAATATATTTGTCAATGCCCAAAAACTAATATTGGTTAGAATTTTCAATACATAATAGAATAATTTTCTTCATTCAATATACTAACCCAAATTAAAATAAAAAGAATATATTTTTCTATGATTGAAAATATTTTAATACCCATGAAACATAATAACTACATAGTAAATTCTTAATAGTTGAGATCTCAAAAAATGATGTTAATTAATTTTAAAAAAAGAAGGAAAAATGTACTTGATTTGATTTTTCCTAACAATTTTGATTTTTGTGAAGAATGATTGAGAAGTAAGAATGACTAAGATTGAGATTTGAGAGTGATAGGGTGTTTCTTTCTTGGAGAGGAGAAATAAAATCAATGGGAACTTTGAAAATTACCCAAAATTAATAAAATTAAATGACAAAAAAAGAATCAAATAATGACAAACTTTGGAAGATGGAAGGATTATTGACATTAAAAATTTGAGAGAAATTGATGTGATTTGATTTTCCAAGTAATAAAAACATTATACAAGAACGAAGAAGAGAGAATAAGAATCAAGCTAGTGTAATTGGGTAGCCTTGTGCTGAAGTACTATTTGCACAAGTTGCTCTATGAGCCTACTCTTAGTTATAATATGTCCAAAATAAAAAATATTAGTTTAAATAAGGTTTGTCATAGCTCAATTTTTATAATTAAATCTGAATCGGTAATTAAACAGTGAAAATTAAATATTCTCAAAAAAATAGGAAATGAATTTTAGAAAATAGGAATTTAATTACAGGTATATTTTTATTTCCTAAATCAGACTTAAAATGAGCTTAAACGAAAATAGAACGTGACAATAAAACGTAGAATTGTTAAGGAAACCCTTAATTTAAAAAAAAGGAAAAATCTCCTCTGTCTCTCGATATTTTCTAACGAAGCCTCCCTCTTCCTTTCCTTCCACCACCTTAAGCAGCCTATACATAAGACTTCCACTTCCAAAATTTCTTCAGAATTCAATACCCCACAAATCCCATAGTCCTCCATCATCTTCTCCAAGCTTCTAAATCTCCATTTTCATATCTAAACATTTTTCAATTTTGCATAATAAGGAACCACACCCACTTGAAGATTTGAGGAGAAACAAGGAGGCAAAGCAATCTAGCACTTGAGGAATCGTCAATTGAGGTAAGAAAAAGGAGATAGAACATTAAATAGATAGGAGTTAAATTAGAAATATACATGAAATGCTTGTTTAAAATGTTAATGGTGAATTGACATGTGATGTTTTGAAAATGAAATTAATTGTTAAAATATGTTGAATATGGTTGGTAGATGGTGAATGCATTGAGAAATGATGTTTAACATTGATAGATAGCTTTAATTTGGCAATTGAATGGTGAAAATGCATAAAACAGCAAAACAGATATGATGCTTTCATTTTCTGCAAATCAGATCCCTTTTAACAGTTGATGTTTGCAACCAGTGTTAAAAACCTAGAAGCAATGACATTTTTGTAAATAAATACGAGCAGTGGTATTTTTGTAATTAAATCAAAAGCGGTGACAGTTTTGTAAATAAATCAGAAGCGGTGGCATTTTTATAAATAAATTAGAATGGTGACATTCTCGTAAATAAGACCAATGACATTTTTGTAAATATGATTAAAAACTTAAAATAATGGTATTTTTTAATATAAATCAGAATTACTATTTTAAAATTGAATAATATATTTTTTATTTATTCTTGAGATTCTATATTGAAATAAATAAATATGGTTGATTAAATTAAGTTTAGAAGTTTATTGGGAGAAAAATTTTTGTTTTTAAATTATTTTAGATAATAAGTAGTACAATTTTATACATATAAAAAATGTATTTCCATATTCTTTGGATTATGATATATGGAGTATGCTTCTAAATATGATAAAATATCATAATATTTTGATCATTATGATAATTTTATTGTTAAGAATAATTATAAAAAGAATTTGATATTTTAATTCAGATCCAGTGCATTCATGCATCATATGCATTGGCCGTTCAAAGGATCCGTAGGGGTTCTTTGAGGGGGTTCTCGGTAGGGGAATACGTTCTATTAAGCAACAAACCGATGTGGTGGTTTTATATCATGACCGTCTTAAAGGCGGATCCGCAACACCTATTATTAATATTATTATATTGTTATCTGATGTTGGTGTTGCATTATAGGGCACGATATCGATTGGATATCTGTAAAAATATTATTATTGGAAATCGCTGCTTATGTTCCCACCAGAATGGATCCATCATGCATTTTCATTCATATAAAGAATGGAAAATAATAATATACAAAACCCTTGTTTGGCATCTGTATTGCATAACATCCTACTTGTGTTTGTATATGTTCTAATTTAATTTCTATTTATTTGATATTTTATCTCACTCTTTCTTTACTTGTGGCAAACCTTCAGTGTTTAATCAGAAACATAAATAACAAAATGGATGATGTTTGACGTGGAAGGAATTATGAAGACTTTTGATGCTGATGCTTGCTTGCATAACTACTATGGTTGTATTATGTATGTGTATGTTATGTTTTGATGATTTTATCTTCATATTTTATAAGATCTAGGATACCTGTTGTAAAATATAACATGTATAGAACTCAAATGTTATATATAATAAAATGAAGTTAATTATGTAATGGTTATGTGCTATAACCTCTAGAATCAGGTTGTGAATCATTTGATAATTACCAGGCGAAAAATAAGTTATTAAAAAATTTTATATGGTGATAGTAATTATCTTGGGATTTACGAGTTGGCCCCAGGGTGTTACAAGGTTAAAATTTGAATAAAGTAACGTTGATATTCGTATATATAATATTATAAATCGAGTAAAGAAAATTTATAAAACATGCATTTTTTTTACATTTAGTTAATTTTATTATTTTTTAAAATTATTTTGTTAATTATAATTAAAAATAAAATGCATAATATAGAATTTCATCAACATTAAAATTATATTATAACTATTGAAACATGTAAATTATATAAAATATAACATACCATCTATTCTACAATATAATAATTATAAACAATTTCTATAAACTTTGTTATAAACTATCAAAGTTTGAGGTCATGTTTTGTTACTCATTATAGTTATGTTTATATCGGATATATCACTTGTCAAAGTCATATTTTGTCATTCATTGGGGTCTCACTTATACCTAAAAGAGATAAAAGATATCATATTAACTTGTTTCATTTTATGATAATTGAAACCAATAATTCTAGATCATATAATAATTTCTCGTGTGGCACTAGGCAGACATCCTTAATTCTAGGTATATGTATTTTTTCAATTTCTTCAAATGTTAAGAAAAATCTTTGTTTTATATTATCATGAAATGTTATATCATCGTCACTTTGTACAAATAAAAGAAATTAAAAAAATTCTTTGAATAGGTGTATAAATTTAACATGTATATATAATCATATTTCAAATTTGTGATTGTTTCCTTATCATTTTCTATATATGTTCTTATATATCTGTGTATACAAATCATAAATTTAATAAATACTTAATTACACTTCTCTTCGTTACTTTTGTTAGATGTTTATAATCTTTTAGTTAAATATTTTAGTTTTTAAAATATTTAATTTGTTGATATTTAATCTCTTAAGTTTTAGTTGTATAATTTTGATCTCTAAACCATTTGATTTATTAATCTTTCTCCCTCTATCTTTTTCTCTTTTTTGGGGTAATTGCCCCTCTATCTATTTTCTATCCAATGGATAACATATACTCTTTTTGGTTGTCATCATTCAATGCATTTGAAATATATTAATGATTTTATCTAGCTGGTGTAATTTTGTATAGGTATATAGGTTAAGAGATTTAAAAATAGAAAATTTTTATTTAAAAACTTTATCAATACGCACTTAAACTGATTTCTAAACAATCTCACACAAATATTATATTAGATGCTAAAATCGTGTAATTAAAAGTTAGGGAACTAAATATATATAAATAAATCAAATAGTTTATGAACTAAAATCATGTAAAATTAAAAATGAAAAAAATGTCAACAAATAGAATAGTTTATGGATCAAAATCACACAATTAAAAATTAGAACACCAAAATTGAACATTTCACAAATTAAAGACCAAAAATATAATTAAATCTGATTTTTTTAAAAAGAAAAAGCAATGAGAACAAACGAGAAAGATGATTTCATTCCTTAAGAACTCCAATAGGTAGAAAGTAAAACAATTTAGCAGGAGTTTGTGAGGCTACAATAATTCCAATGGCTGCAATTGATTCTGAACACTCGTCAAGCAACATTGGCTCCTGTAAAAAAGTATAACTCTATTTTCCAATATATGATATAACGTGTTTGAATTCTAGTTGAGAAAGTCACAAACCAAAATTGAGCAAAAGCTTCTCTCTTGTAACTTTTGCTCAAACAATGGTTTGGACCCTTATTAACTGAAATCAAAAAATAATGATACATGATATGTATCAACTATCAATCATATATCAAATGCTTTATGTTTGTAATGACAAGAAAGCTTGTGCAGGATCATGGATGGTTTGGATCATTCTCAATTTCCTTAGCCAATTCTCTTGTCAACTTGTCAGCACGATCATCATGTCCACCAGCAAATGTATAGACCCGAAATGCCAATTGGAATGCCCTCCAAAGCAACTTTGCAAATTCTTTTCTTTTTCCGTCACTAGTGTTTGATCCTGAATCTCTGGTTGCTGCAGCACCATTGCGCCTCTCCTGCATTATGCAGATGCAAACATAGGCAATTATTCTAAATGATGGCGGCTTTGATCAAAAGTAACGGTGTTGGTTTGTGGCTGTTTACTAACCTTTAGCGCTAACTCCATGCAATTGGAGGAAACATCCACCATTGCTTCTTTGATTCTTGTAAGGATGTAGAAGTCGAATTCTATGTTGTGGCATTTGAATTTCTTGGATTCCTCATCCTTGGTTCGCTCCAAAGCATCTAATTCTGTTTTTATCTGCACGTCACTCTTGTGTATTAGAAAGGAATGTACAAAAAAAAAACATTGAAAAACAGAATACCATATTAATAATTCTGAAGATTTTGAATCACCTTATTGAAATAACGTTCAACCTTGTCAAGCAGGTTGCTAAGGGGAGTTACTATATTCCAACTTTGAAGTTCATTAAGTATTGCATCCAACCTATGATAAAGGGCTGATGCCATTCTTATAGCTTCTAACTTCTTTGAGGGGAAACTTTCAAACCGAGATAGCACCTACGAAGTAATAAAATTTTGTATCATTGTACTGAAAGAACCAAGAATATAATAGATGGTAGTGCATTGATTGAAATAAACATGAATGGAGTTTCTAAGCAAAACTCACCTGTGATTCATCAGTTAGATTTTCAAGAATGGATTCAACATCTTTATGGAACTTGACAAGTTCTGTCATTTCCTTTGTCTTGAAATTGGTAATAGCAGATCTCAGCTCTATGATGTGTTTTGTGTACCTCTGAACATCTTCTTCTATTTGTAGAAAGTAAGATGATCTAGTAAAAGAACAAAGGAGAAAAGAAAATTAATATAAACAGAAAGTGGTAGTTTCAACTTCCAAGATTTAAAAACTAGCCAAAAGTGTATGGGCTACTTGGCTGAATGTTGTCTAAACTGTATACCTTTTTGTCATCTCTGCTAGAGCATCAGCCATTCCTTGTTTTCCTCCAGTGCTTCCTGCTCCAATTGCATTGGCTCTCCCTCCTGATGATTTGCCTCTGAGGCTAGATCCTTCCACTTTCCCCTTGAGAGTTCGATACAGGTTGCCTAATTGTGTTGACCTTTTCAATTTGGTGGTTACTTTGGGCCGCAAAGATCTCCCTGATCCAGGTGGAGGTGGTGGTGGAGCAGACACGGCAGCTCCATCGCCACATGGAAAAGGCGGTGGAAGTGCAGGAACTGATTCAGTTTTAAAGGGCACTGGTGGTGGTGCTAGTGGTGCTAATGCTGAACTTGAGGCCCCAGGCAGTGATGGAGGTGGTGGCATTGCCTTATTTGGCTGCAGCATATGTGGTGTTGGCATTGGAGGTGGTAATGGAACATTGCATGGTGTAGGAAGGGGTGGTGGTGGTGGTGGTGGAGTTGGTTTTAGTTGTGGTGAAGGTGATGATGATGATGATACCAAAAGAGGATCCTTTTGCTGCAGGGTATGTGTTTCTAATGGTTTGGGAGATTCTGATAGCTCCACTTCTTCCATTGTTTGAGGTTTATTAAATGTTTTTCCATGATCACTAGTTGTTTTGTTTGATTCCTCTGGAGTGTCCAAGTGAAAACCTACATCTTGTGATGTGTCTTTTTCAGGATTTTCAGCTTTGTGATGAAGATCTATTTCCATGTTTATAGTTGGTTCCTTTTCTATGTTATGAGTTTCTATGAGTGGTGGTGACATATGGAAAGATAAGCGCTTCAAATCAATTGGGTTCAGCTTTCCCACAGCATGAATTCTGAGAGGCCAAAGTGATGTGGTAAAAGAATATCTTGGGCTCATGGATTCTAGGACAGATTTTGGTGTGAGAGGATAAAATCTGCCATCTGAAAAGGAGGAGTTGGATATAACTTTTCCAAAAGAGTTACATGGTGGGTTCAGTTCTTCATCAATAGCATCAAACTTGTCGCTTGCAATATTAATCAAACAATCAAGTGTGGTAAACATAGTTTCACCTGCAAAACAAATAACATAGCAGCCTTCTCAATATCTACCAGATTAAGAGAGTTTGTGAATTATGATTAATTATATGATAAGAAAAATGAGATTATTAATAGCATACCCAGCTGCTGCATATTGATGTCATCTTTACATGATGGTAACTCATAATTGCTTTTTTCCACACAATCATTGTTCATCATCCAAGACTCTTCAAGAGACTTTAAAGCCTCACAGAAGTAGGCCAGACCCTAGTGGAAAAATTTCTACATTCAGCATAGTAGGAGACAAAACTTCAATTACGATAGTTTTAGGTTCAAAGATGTTGAAACCTGGGCTATAGATTTGTCCTTAATATCTGACACTTTTTTGCTTGGTATGATCCCAGGGTAAAGCCTTTGCAGATCTTCCAGGGTTGCAATAACCATCTGCAAGATGACAGATGAAGATATAAAGGAGGAAAATACAAATATATTTTCTTAAAGAAAAAGGAAAATTAATAGAAGGAAATCATAAAGTACCTCATGTAAGGAAGCAGAATCATTTAGAGGAGCAAGGTCCATGATGTCCCTTAAGACAAAGATCTTCTTATGGACCTTCATTAAAATCAATTGGTCTGCTCCAGCAAATGACCACTCAAATGACTCTCCCTTCCCTTCATTCTGGACCATACAAGGCTTCTTGGTCGTGTTACAGCTTTTCATTGACTGCAGATATCATTAAACTTTTAGCAGCTATAAATTCAATTTGGATTGCTAAAACTGAAATCCTTTCAACGGTTACATTATAAAGTTTATCAGAATTTTATATCATAAAGGGTCTCTAAATCTTTCAAAAGAATGAGAGATACAATGACAATGTAATAACAATTCCAAAACCCAATATCCATTGTAACCAAAGTTTCATATAAATGTTGAAACAAGAAATGTTAGAATCTAACCTCAGAAGCACATGACTTTCGATTAAAAAGTGAGGATTTGAGGCCGCAAAATCTCACACTAGTAGCCATCTCTTAATGGTTTTGCTTATATTGAATTGAAACTCTGGAATAAAAGAAACGTTATGATGTGCCAACCACAACTTCACAAAACGTGTACAAGCATGCTGAATTAATGTTCAGCTCAAAATGAAGGCCACGAAAGATATTAAACAAATATTATAGAATAATGTACAAGAGAGTTCAAAGATCAAACCTTTGTTGTGAAGAAATAAAGAATTTTCGAATGGCATATTCAAACTGGGATGATATTAGAAAATGCAAGACATGCATGCAATTAGAGGGTTAGACTTTATGGTGGGGTACAAACTAGATGTCAATTCTAATGGATTTGATAATACAATAATGCTAGGAATCAAGGAAAAAGTAGGTGTACAAGTGTGATCAAATAAAGCCAAGAAATACAAGAAAGGTTAACTTAAATAATACTGTTAAATGAGTAATTTAGTTTACAAAAAGGGAATTAAAGTAAAATATAAAAATAACCAATTGTGTTAACAGAAATACCAGTGTTATAGTAGGGAGGTTGTAACTAGTTTCATGTAACTATTGTTTGAGGTTATTGAAGATGCCGCTGTAGGACACGTCTCTCTGAATTTTCTATATTTAATCAATTTTTCTGTTCAGTGCCCACTAACCAACTACTCAACATTGGTTTTGTGTTAACATACAAATACGATTAGACATAATTTAACATACTTAATTAACTCACCGATTCTATTACACGATGATATTTAGAAAATAATAAAGTATCCACTCATTATAAAGTTTATGCCATGGAAAAAAACACTAAGACAACGATTCCGGCATTATATATAACAACTAGCGGAAATATAGACTATCTTATTGTTTAATGTATGTCTGTTCGTATTCTTAAAAAACATTTAAATTTAATATCTTATACAATTTTTATAATGTATCAACAAATCACAATTCCTTTTAAGTTTTTAATTTTGTAAATATTTCACTATTTAATATAATTTATGGTTTTTTTAAAATTTTGGGACTAATTACGATAATAAAACTAAAATTTAGACTAAATGAAAAGCATGTTATGATTGTTGAGTTTGGTGTTATAATCCAAAATCTGTTGGGTTGTAACTAACTTTGTCTTGTATAAATAGGTCCTTGTATTGTGGGTGTTAATATCTCTTAATAATAACTTCTTTACACTAATCTCACTGCACTACACAATAACTCTGTTTGCTCCAACAAAGTGGTATCAAGAGCTCGGTTCATTGTTATTCCGCTGCAAGAAAGTAACCAGTGTTCGTAATCCAGAAGGGGCTGCAATGGCAGGATCAAATGGGAATGGGGGTTTCCCAGGAAATCTACCAATTCTTGATGGCAAGAACTGGTCAAGATGGTGTACCCAAATGCAAGTTTTGTTTGGATTCCAAGATGTAATAGAGATCGTAAGAAACGGTGTGCAAGAAACGGTTGAAGGATCCACAGAAGCCATGAAAGCAGTATCTAAAGAACAGAAGAAAAGGGATTATAAAGCCTTGTATCTGATTCACCAATGTGTCAATGATGAGAATTTTGAAAAGATTGCGTCTGCAAAATCTTCAAAAGAGGCATGGGATATACTTCAGAAGTGTTATGCTGGTGATGAGAAGATCAAGAAGGTGCGGTTACAAACACTTAGGAGACAGTATGAGCTATTACAAATGGAAGCTGCAGAGAAAATTGTTGAATTCTTTGCAAAATTGATAGCTCTTACAAACCAGATGAAAGCTTGTGGAGAAGAATTGAAGAATCAGATGTTGATAGAAAAGGTACTCAGAACTTTAACTCCTAAATTTGACCATATCGTAGTTGCAATTGAAGAATCAAAAGATTTGACTAGTATGACACTTGAGGAGCTTCAAAGTTCCTTAGAAGCATATGAGATGAGGTTATGTGAAAGAGAAGGTGAGAAATCTATGGATCAGGCTCTGTTAGCTTCCACAAGAAAGAATGGGAATCATGAACAGAAGAAGTATCAGAAGTGGAAAGGGAAGAATCAACAACAGAATTGGTTTCATAAAAAGGAACAAGAAGATTCAGACAGTGACCAATCAGATAAATCCGAGAGTTTAAATAAAGCTGGTGGATCAAAAGGAAACACCAAGAAGTTTGAAGGTAATAGAAGAAGAGTACAATGCTGGAACTGTGAAAAATGGGGACACTTAGCAGCTGAATGTTGGTTTGCTAAAGGAAAGAATAAGAAAAGGAACAATAATACAGCATATGTGGCTCAAGAAACCTCATCGGATGAAGAACCTGTCTTGTTGATAATGACTACAACAGAAGATAGTGCAAAGTCAGTAACCTGGTACCTTGATTCAGGGTGCTCAAATCACATGACATGTCATGAGGAATGGCTATGTGATCTTGATACTTCTAAGAAAAGTAAAATCAGATTTGCTGATGGTAGGACTATCAGTGCTGAAGGCATTGGAAATATAGTGATACACAAGAAGAATGGTGGGACAACCTTGATAGAAGAAGTATTACTAGTACCTGAGATGAACTGCAATTTAATGAGTCTTGGTCAACTTCTGCAGAAAGAATTTTTAGTGATTATGCAGAAAAATAAGCTAGAGTTGTTTGATCCTTGTGAAAGATTAATCCTGAGAACACCAATTTCTAGAAATAGAACATTTCAAGTAAATCTCAATACAGCAGATGTTAAATGCTTGTCAGCAACAACAAATGAAAAGGAGAGTTGGCTATGGCATTGCAGATTTGGACATTTGAACTTCAAAAGTCTAAAGCTACTGAGAAACAAGTCTATGGTGATTGGTTTGCCAGAAATTGATAAACCACAAAAGCTGTGCGAGAGGTGTCTCAGAGGTAAACAGTCAAGGAAAGCATTCAAGAATATCATCTCAGGTAAGGCAAATGACTTGTTACATGTGATCTATACTGATGTGTGTGGGCCCTTTGAAGTTTCCTCACTTGGAGGAAACAAATATTTTTGTACTTTTGTTGATGAGTATAGCAGGATGACATGGATATACTTGATCAAGCTGAAAAATGAAGTTTATGAAGTGTTTAAACAATTCAAGGCTATGGCTGAGAGGCAAAGTGGAAAGTTAATCAAGATTCTCAGAACAGATGGTGGAGGAGAATATAATTCAAATGAATTTGAGAAATTCTGTATGAGTGAAGGAATTAAGCATGAAAAGAAGTTATTATTAAGAGATATTAACACCCACAATACAAGGACCTATTTATACAAGACAAAGTTAGTTACAACCCAACAGATTTTGGATTATAACACCAAACTCAACACTCCCCCTTAATCTAAAATCTCATCTAACTAAACTTCAACTATCCCCATATACACCTCAACATAATGGTTTAGCTGAGAGAAGAAACAGAACAATTGTAGAAATGTCCAGATGCATGATCAAAGAAAAGAAGTTACCAAATGAGTTATGGGGTGAGGCAGTATCCACTGCTGTGTATATCTTGAACAAATGTCCCACTAAGAGCTTGATTGATAAGGTTCCTGAAAAGGCTTGGTCTGGCAGAAAACCTTCAGTAAGTCACTTAAAAGTTTTTGGTTCAGCTTGTTATGTACATGTACCATATGAGAAAAGAAAGAAGTTGCAAGATAAAAGTTCAGAAATGATACTAGTAGGATATCATCCTACTGGTGGCTACAAGCTATATGATCCATCAGCAAAGAAGATATGTGTAAGCAGAGATATTTTGTTCAGGAACAAAGAAGGGACTGTGATGCACCAGAAGAAGTATATTGTTGATGTTCTAAAGAAATTTAGAATGATGAATTGTAAGCCAGCATCAACACCAGCAGAAGCCAATGCTAAACTCATGAGCGTGGAAGCAGGAAGTTCTGTGGATAGTACAAGTTATAAGTAGATAGTTGGATCACTGAGGTACTTGTGTAATAGTAGACCAGATATTTGTTTTGCTGTTGGCCAGGTGAGCAGGTTTATGAATGATCCTAAGGAGTCTCATTTAATAGCTACTAAGAGGATACTTAGGTATCTTAAGGGGACAATGAACTTTGGTGTCCTATTTCCAGTCAATTCAACTCAGAAAGAAAATGAATTACTAGGATGGAGTGATGCTGATTATGCAGGAGAAAAGGAAAAGATCAAATCTACTGCTGACTACTATTTTAGAAGTACCTCTGGATATTTCTTCAAGTTTCTAGGTGCACCAATTTCATGGTGTTCTAAGTTGCAACCAGTAGTGGCTTTATCTAGCTGTGAGTCTGAATACATAGCAGGTTGTTATGCAGTCTGCCAAGCTAAGTGGCTCAGATCTGTCCTGGAAGAGTTGAAGGTAAATGTGAAGATTCCTATGAAGCTGTTGGTGGATAACAAGTCTGCAATTAATCTAGCAAATAATATTGTTTCACATGGAAGGAGTAAGCATATCGAGACTAGGTTTCATTACCTAAGGGAGCAAGTGAGTAAAGGTTTTGTCAAACTTGAGCATTGTCCTACTGAAGAGCAAGTAGCAGATTTGTTAACTAAACCTGTTGGACAAGGAAGATTTGAAGAAGCTAGTGTTTGGCTGAGGATAGTTGAAGTTTAGTTAGATGAGATTTTAGATTAAGGGGGAGTGTTGAGTTTGGTGTTATAATCCAAAATCTGTTGGGTTGTAACTAACTTTGTCTTGTATAAATAGGTCCTTGTATTGTGGGTGTTAATATCTCTTAATAATAACTTCTTTTCACTAATCTCTTTGCACTACACAATAACTCTGTTTGCTCCAACAATGATATTATAAAGATTAAAAGTTAGTGTGGAACCATATGGAAAAGCAAAATCGAGGAGCGATATAAATTTATTCACATTTTTTATTTTTAAAATTTATATTTTTTTCATAAAGATAATATAATACCATGAATATCCTATATATCGACTAATTAAAAGTTGATAAAACATTAAAACTTAACTCTAATTAAATAATTAATAATAAATGGAAGTGAGAGTGTGTAAATTTAATTGATATTTCCACCCTTTTATGAGTGGCTGTTTTTTCTTAATGTATATTTTGGGAAGTATTTATCAATTACATGTAATGGAAGTGAGAATGAAGTAGTTTTTTTTTCTTCTTTAACTAATTTTTATTTTTAATTTATTCTTTACATGGAAAATAGGCAATGGAAAAATGGATACCACGTTTTTCTCATTGACATTATATATAAGTATATATTAATATATGATGTTAGTAAGGAATGTCATTAAGAAAAATTGACTATGAAATTAAGGTCCTAGTAAGGATAGGACTATAAAATAACTTGGTTTGGTAAAGAAGTTTATTTTAATAGTAGTTTATACATTTTTTAAAAAGCTACTTGAAATAATTTTTAGCTTATAAGATCCAAACTTATTTTATTTTTTACACTTTTATTTTATTGACATTTTAAAAAAATACTCTTATTTATTGTAAAAGGAAATAGTTCTTTATGTCATTTTATATTTAACGATATAGTTTTATCAAATATATTTAAATTAAATCAACTAACTTATCAACTTTCAACTTTCATCAATCACTTTAAGTTAGCTTCCATCAACTTTCAGCTTTTAACTAGCTTTTCAACTTTCAATCACCTTATTTGCTAGTTTGGTCAAACATGCCCTAAAATAAAATCAATAAAAATTATTGGGAGCCCAAAAAACTATACTATGTAGTTTATAGTGGTGGAAGGATTTTTATTTTTTTTTGTAATTGAAACTAAGATATCCATCGTCGAGTATGTTAACTAATTCTTTCACTAGTTTGTGGGGCATCTCGATAAGTAAGATAATTGGTGTAGGGTCTTAATACTGCTCCATACTTAAGGCGAGATTTATCCCTCAACATTTGGTTAAGAGAGTTTTGATAATTTAGATACAATATTTTATCCCTGAAATATATTTCATAAAATTAGCACCTATCTAAATTTAAAATTTTATTTATTTATAGTCCTTATAAATTAAAAAGTTTATGCTTTTAATTTTACATTAAGGACTAAATAATCACATTATTTATATTAATTATAAGGATTAAAAATAAATAATTTTGAGTTAAATAGTCCCCATAATTTCATCAAATTTTATTTTTCATCATTATAAATTATGTTACATTTTTCATCCCCATTAATTACTATTAATATTTCAAAAATAATCTATCTACTATTAAAGGATCATTATTAATAACTAACATATTTAATAAATCTTTGTATCATCCACTACGTTGTCTAATTATCCTAAAGGTGAATATAAAAATCTTTTAAGTGAAACTATTCAACTTCTTATGATTATTTTACTAGGGTAATTAGTGCATTTAAATTACATATTTTCATATATTTTACATTTTTATTAACTTCTTAATAATAACATAAAAATTTGTCCTCGAGACAAAATGGGGGGCTAAAAAATATTAAATTAATAAAAATTATTTTTAAATATTTTGTATTAACAAAGGACGAAAAATATAACAAAAATATTAATGAGGGACGAAAAATATAAAAAATTATAAGGATGAAAATTGAAATTTACTAATTTTACATAAATGAAAAACATGTCTAACTTGATAACTTTTTATATGAATAAAATAAAAATGTTTTATAGGGATAAAACTTAAATCAATAATATTTTTATTGAAACAAATCAGTATTTATTATTATTATTATTATTATTATTATTATTATTATTATTATTATTATTATTATTTAATGATTCAGATAACAGACTTAGAAGGGGGTGAATAAGTCTGTTTACTTTTCAAACAAAAAATGATATACAATTATTTTAAGCTCTTTTGTACTACAGAACAGAGTTTTACAATTCAGAGAAGATGAACGTGAAATCATCAGACTTTTGTAGAGATAAGGAAGGAAACAACACACATGAGATTTATACTAGTTCACTTCCAACACAGAAGCTACATCCAGTACCTTCAAACTTGAAAGGTTTTTTCACTATGTAAAACTTTCTCTTTTATATAAACAACACGAAGGATTCTTGAATCCAGCCACTTCTGACTTAAGCACCTCACGTGCCTTTGAGTATTCTTGACACCAGCCACTCTTGACTCAAATTAAGTATTCTTTTGCAGCACCCACTCCTGAGGTAAACCCAAGTATTCTTTCACAAGCCACTCCTGGCTTAAATCCAAGTATTATTTCCAAAGCCTCTTCAGGCCAACAATGTTTCCCAACAGGTCTACCAGACCTGTACTTATAAAGAATTGAAAGAATTCGAACAACAAGATTAATAAGCCTTCTAACTTAGTTGAGCCAAGTGATGAGTTTGGTCAACAGACTTATACAGAAAAAAAGAAACTTATTTTTACATAAAACTTAGTATAGGTAGATGACGAAATAAAAGAGAAATACATATTAAGTTTGAAAGCTTAAGTCAAAGACAATGATCTCTCAGAGGAGATGAAATGATTTCATGCCTAAGACTTGGATATTATGGCTTTTGAAAAATGTGAGATTGACATGCACATAGTGAGCTTTCCTTTTCTCTAATGGCATTTTCTGATTTTATTTCTTCTTTTGTCGACATATGCCATTTTCTTTTCTTTTTCTTTTCTCTCTATCTTTTACTTACAAACTCTCTTGACTCTTATTTCTTCTCTCTTATGATCTCTCACATTTCTATGAAGAGAAAAGTTATAATTTATATGATTTTTCTTCTAGATGAGCGACTGAGAGAGAGACCCATTGGATGACCGTTAAAGAATGATGCATCTAATACAGAAAGATTTTTCCTTAACGAATATGTGTTCTTTGGGTTAGAGAGAGTCGTTCTGCATAATGAGCATAGAACAAAGAGCCTTCGAGATTTGTGCAGATAGAGGTAGAGAGGGATAATATAAGTTTCACCAAGATAGAAAGTTCTCATTTGAGAGAGGGATCTTGATCTGCCTTGCTATATTAGTTTCCTTCTTTTAAAGGAAAATCACCTTCATGCTTTGATGGAGTTAGCTAACTTGTGGATCATTAGATGAGGACCAGACTTGTCTCGATCAGGAAGGACTTCTGAAAATAATTCAGGGTCTGGTGATCCGTAAGGTATTGATGATGAGACTCCAAGTGAAGAGCAATCATATTCTTGCTGGAGAAAATGAAAGATGTCTTGGAGCAGCTTTAGGCTTGATGAAGCATGGAATAAAGTCTAGTTGATGAAGAGTTTTGCCTTGAGGAAAGGACTCATCCACACACTTGATGCGTGCAGTATGGGTTAATAGGTCTGGGTCTGGTACGAATCCAGATGAGCTTTTTTCTTTGAAGAATGTTCCCAGATCTTATTTCTTTGATGCGTCCTTCTCTTTATTTCGTGTTACCAGACTTGTGTTATGTGTAATATCCCAAAATTTATATAAATAATTAATTAAGAGGAATAATTAGTAAATAATTACATATGAGTTATCTAATGTCCCAAAATTTAGAAATGATTAAATTGGGAATTATTATGATTATTCATAATTTATGGTTGCTTAAAGAGATGAAATTAATACCCGATTAAAATATAGGTGTCGGGCCGAGTACCTCCGATTGAGGTACCGTTGGTTAGGGCTGTTGAGAATATTATTATGAATCCAAATATATCTTTAGAATAAATTTTAGATAAGTATTGAGCTCGTACGGTGATCCTATTCATTATAAAATGGAGAAGTTTTAATGAAAGGTCAAAATATAACACAAAAATCCCTTTCTCTCTTCATATTTTATGTTGGCTTCTTCTCTCAAAAGGCAAAGCCCTCTCTTTTTCATTTCTCCTCTTCTCTTTTTCTCATTTCTCTTCTTCTTCCATTCTCCAAACCTATCAGGTGTGTGTGCATTGCTCCCCTATTTTTGTTTTTCCCTCTTACAAGCTTGAAGAAGCTTATGGTGTTGGGAGCTCTCTATCTCCCTCTTCATTTTCGTCTCCCTCTCTCACTCTCCTTGGGGATCAATTTCGTTTGGCTTGAGGTAAGTTTTCCTCACCATTTTCATGAACTCTAACCCTAGGTTATGGGTATTTATGATTCATGATGGTGTTATATGAATGGGTTATTGAATGGGAGTCATTAATGGTGCAAACCCCTAAGGTGGAGTGTAATAAATGCAAGTTTTATAAGGGTATTAATGGGTACATAAAAATGACAATGATGGTGATGGAAGATGATAAATATTAATGGTGGTTGTTAGGTTTTTGATGGAACCCTAACCTTAGGATTTGGGGGAAATGTGAAATGAGAGTGGAAGAGTATTTGTTAATGTTGGGAGGATGTTATTAATGATGAAAGATGACCATTGATGATGGTTGATAGTTATTAATGATGGTTGATAGCCATTAATATGAGAACCTATTAATGGGTGTAGCTTAAAATGCATAATAAATGAATATGAGCACTAAACCCGTACTGGTTATGGTGGATTAAATGAAATAAAAGAGATTTGATATTTAAAATGGTATAAACACCAAGTGGTTAATTAAGAACATTTAAATCTTAGTCATTTAGATAAAAAATAATTGAATGGTACATTGTTTGGTGTAGGAAACGACCCCATTGACGAAGTGGGACCTTCAGACTATAGTGAATACTACTTCTCTTGAGGTATGAGGGGGTAACATTTTCCAAATGCATGATTTCATCTATTAATGATATGTATATATGTGGTTGTTATTGGTGTATGCACTACGAGCTATTAATGTATCAATTTTAACTTATTAATAAAATTAGTATTTTCAGTTTTAGACAAATGCTATTTATCCTGGAATAATAGGTCATATAAGAATTATTCCTAAAACGTCCCTAATCAAGTATTTACATGGGGACATGTAAATACATTAAGATTAGTGTGTAAATGTACTGATGATTTGATCTCACAAATCATGGATATATGATATCAAGTCTTTACACGGGTACACATTAAGGGTAATGTTGTACTGGACAGACCCACCATAAGAACGTTGCATGGATCGTTACATGAGTGTCATAAACGGTTCTCAATGTGATAATGGTATGTAGTCCTTCGACCTGAAGTCACTACGATTCCTACGTAAGGAGTTTATTGTTTTAATACAATCAAACGTAATCTGTAATAAGATGATCATAAAGATTGTGATTAGGCAATAGATAAATTATGCAGAGGGATGTGAGTGATGTAGATGGAATTTGTCTCTCCTATGTGACAGGAATGATATCTATGGGCCACTTGATGGAGTGAGACTAATAAAATGCATGGCCATGCTAGGATGAATAAATATTAGATATTTATTCTATAAAGTCTACTCTGGTATCAAGTAAAATGAATTAGGCCATACAAGGGTGACGACGACCATGCCTTGGGCCCAATTAGATATCGTGACAAAAGGAATAGATATATAAAATAATTATCACTTATAGGTCATGTCGATGATAAATAATATTCGGACATAATGATGTATTGCTAGATACCGCTCTTATTTTATATTAATAATAAAATAGTTTATTATTAATATAACCGAATATTTTACCTATAGGGTCACACACATAGAGTAAGCCCACCAGATGATAGTTTTATTTTAGTTGGACTGAAAATAAAACTATTTGGGCCTAACTCATTTAGAATGAGTAAGGAGCCCAATGTTTAATGAGAGCTAAGGTCAAGACCTAAGCCTATATATAGAGCATGAGATGCTCATAGGCTGCGTCTCAGAAATTAGACCAAAACAAAATTTTTGTACTAGCATTCGGAGCTCTGTTTTCTGGTGGGAGTGCTCATGTGGACTCCTAAGGGCGAAGTTACAATTGCTTCGATCGAGGATCTTGTTCTGCGTCTACAAGAGGTAAACCCTAATTAAAAAATTTTAATTTAGCATAATGCTTTGAGACATACGTGTTTGCAATTCTTTTGGGAATCCTTTGTGTTTCCGCTGCCTGACCCTAATGGGATTCCCTAATAGTTATTTCCATAATTTGGGTTGGATGAATGTCTTGATGTTTGTATGGTTTAAATGCATTTGGAATGACATGTGCTATGTGGTGAATGTTGTTGGGATGGTGATTATGATGTTGAGATGGATTCATGGTAATGTGGCTTGTTTGTGAATGGTTCATGATTGATGCTATAACCATGATTGAATTGAATACAAATGTGTGAACATCCCATGATATGTGTATTGATGAAATTGATGAATAATGCTTGCCACTAACTATTGATGTGAAAGAAATCCAATGATAATCGGTGATGGTTAAGAATGATGAAAATATTGAAACCCACTAAGAGGTGGTGGTGAATTGATGATTATGGAGTGACATTTTAGGATGCATAATGTGAGAAATACATTAATAGGCATTTGCATCCATGGCATATCATACGTTGTCTATGTGGAATGTTAGGGGTTCCAATAGGCGGGCCCAGTGGGAGGACAACCATGTGCACGGGCAAATTATTTGTTGATCCCTAGTGATTCAGTGGAATTACGAAGTTGTCCATAGTTTGGTGACGAGGCACCCTATGTGGCGGGCCTAGTGGGTGGGCGGATCTATGATGAGTAAGTGACATTGGTGTCCCTATGGGGCACGACTCTCTTGATGTGTGTTCAGGAAAGGTCCTAGCACTTTTGGCAAGTGAGGCCATGATGTTGATCCGCAAGTCATGGGTGACTAGTGATACATATAAGTGATAGTGGTTTGGTACGAGTAAAATATAATGTTATGCATATAAATAATGAGATAAGTGTACACATTTTACTACTACAGTAGGTGCATAGTAGCACACATATGCTTAACCCACATATGATATGTAGGAGTGGCAAAACGGGCCAAAGGGCCAGGTCGGGCCAAGGCACGTGAGGGCCTGTCAAAATACGGGTCGGGCCTGGCCGGGCTAGAATATGAAAACAGGCCAAAAACATTGGCCTGACCCGTATACCATGTGGCCTACGGGCCAAAACGGGCCGGCCCGTTTTTTTAAAAATTATATATGTTATATTTTTATTATTATTTGGACTATTTTTAAGTCTTTTTTAAAAAAATTAGATATAAAAAATAGATTTCACTTTTTTAAAGCAAAGGTTTTTATAATTAATCTAATTTATTTCATTAAAAGTTTAAATTAAATTTATTTGTATTAAATGGAAACAATAAATAGTCATCAAAATTAATTTCAAATCAAATAATCAATCAATATTTAAAACAAAAATTAAACACACACACACTAATAATATAAAGTCCAAAATAAATAATATCAAATAAAGTCTATAATAATAAAAACATATATATTAAAAGTTAATAGTAAATAAGTATTATAAATTATAATATATATAATAAAATACTTTTACTAAAGGCCCAACGGGCCGGGCCGGGCTAGGCCCGCAAGGGCCCGTTTTTTGACGGGGCAAAATGGGTCAGGCCTATTTGGGAAAGCGGGCTTCAAACGTTGGCTCCGCCTGTCCCGTTTTGACGGGCCAAACAGGCCAGCCCGCGGGCCTAGCCCATATTGCCATCCCTAATGATATGATATTGTTCCCAAAGTCGGATCCGCGATTGATAATGATTCCCTTGTGCATATGCATTAGTCGTAAGAGCATTTTGCATATAGCTGGAGATATACCGAGTTTGGTAGCTCGTGGTGGCGATGGATAATTGATTAGTAAAGAGGAAGAAATTGTGGTACTAACTTTAATGACGTGATGTATGATTGGGTCATATGATTCCATTGTGAAACATATGTTGTGCACATGGATGTATATGTTATCAAATTGTATGATATTGATTCATTTGGTATGTGTTATTCACCTCCAAGTTGTTATTTTTAAAGGTTGATGTAGGTATGTTGGACATCCTACTTTTTTGGAAGGTTGAACATTGTGAAGGTAAATATGGAAGGAAAGCTTGTGTGCCTTGGCCGGTAATCTTTTTGTAAAGCATATGATGTAGATGTATGCATAATTGTGTATGAATATCAAATAGTGATTGACATTTATTTTGGGGGTCATGTGTGAAAATTAGACCTTGATGTTTGAAAGACTAATATTTAGTTACAACCCTAACAATGAATGTTGACAAATGTGGTACTTGGATATATACCAATTGTTGAATGGATGATATTTAGATTCATGCTTGATGAAATTATGATTCTTATGATGATTAGAGATTATATAAAAGATGTATAGTTGAATGAAATAATGGATTTATATGTATATTGAGGAAGTGGATGAGTCATATTTTGATCCAAGAGGTTCTAGGACATGGGATATATTTAAAACTTGTTGGCATTGGTTTGGAACATAATTGAAGTGGCTTGAATGGTTTTAGGTATGTCATTACTCCTAAAATGCGTTTTTATGCATAATCCCATGGTTAGGCCTCATGTGTAACACCCCTATTTTTATTTTAATTTATTATAGAAAATTTTTATATTCAAATTTTGAAGAAATTAGATTATGGTTCTTTAGAACTTTTTAATCTACGTATTATTTATGATTTTCTGGAATTGTTTGAAATTTTGAAAATATTTTAATAAAATAATATATTTTAAATAATTTTAAATTCATATAAAGTGACTTAAAATTAAAAATATTTATAAGAAGGTGAAGTTAAATTATAAGAAAATTTTTTAAAATCCATTTCAAGTAGACTTATCTAAAAATGATCGGTTTGAGTAAAAATCTTGATTTTTACCAATTATAAGGAGACCAGAAAAGTACCAACAAATTTTTATTAACAGAAAATTTTAGATTTTTAAAATTTAAACTTTATATTACTTATTATAAAATTGGTGAGGTCTGATATAATATCGTTAAATTTTAAAAAGAACTGATTTTGAATATTTAAAATATACCGAGTGAACGGTTACTATTTGGCTTAATAATTCAGCCGACATTTACTATACAAAACACTATGCATGAATGAAAATTTCAAATGTTACACAATAACCAGAAATGAAATTTTCAAAATTGCACAATATCTTTATAATAAAATAATGGAAAGCACAGTAACTTTCCTGCCTATAAATACCGAAGGTTTTTGAACGAAAAATTTATAATTTCAGATTAAATTTTCTTAATATAGTAGTGCTAGAGAGATAGTGGTGGGAGTAAGAGAGAGAAATAAAATTTTTGGAAGAAGGTTCTGCCAAAATTATAAGAACTCAGAGATGAGGTACGCCCAGACTTTCAATAACGAATCAAGATACAAGAGGTAAAGGGGAATGAGATAATAATATAATATGTGAACACATAATAACAATGGGAGGAGTCCCTTACTTCTTTTAACTATGGACAATTATTATATTTTTTAAAGTAATATTTATTATCATATTAAGTAATAAATAAATAAAATTTATTCAAAAGTTTAAAATATTTGGATGAATCATATTGATTAACCTAACATAAAGTTGAAAATATTTAGATGATTTATTAACCTAACATACCGTATCATTGAGATTTGGATTGTTATGGACTTATATGAACTGTTATAGACTTATATGGACTGAGTTATACCTTTGCACTGATTGGACTATGATGGACCCATATGACCATTGGACTATTTTAGAATTGATATGGACCAACTAACATAATGACTGGACTAATATGACTTAAAATGAACTTTAATAATTAAAGACACCTTGAATAAATTATGTTGATTTTGTATAATGATTGTGTTATTTTTATTTGATTGATTTGTTAATGATTATTTTGTATTGTTATGAAGAATGAGCATGTAGCAAGCGTGACAGAAAGTTAAAACTATGTAAGAATTTACTTATCTCTTACTTCTTTATTTATTTATTTATTCAAATCACTTTTAAGAAATTTCTTAGTTTTCAATGAAACTCCATAAATTTTTGGAAATCTCTTTTATCTTAAAAAATAAATATTTACTAAAATTAAGATTTCTAATTAGTTTATCAAAAAGAAAAAGAAAGAAATTATTTTATAAAAATAATTTTTTTATACATATATAAAGACATTTAAATCTTGAATGAAAAGAATATCTTTCACTAATATTTTACTTTAAACTCTTAATATATATATATATATATATATATATATATATATTTATGTATAAAAATATTATACAAAATTTTCAAATATTATGGTTTTAAATATTGATAATTCGAATTTTTAGTAACTGGTCTTGAATTGACCTATAAATTTTCTAAGGAAGGTTTGAAATATATTTAAGGCTTTGAAACTCAAATTATGATGAGATTTAATTTGTGATTTGAAAAGGAACTGTACTGGGGTGGTTATGTCGCGATTCGTAGGTCCCGATAATATAATTAAGTTTCTAAAAGCCTTAACCAACTAAATACGCGAGTAGTTCATGCATCATGAATCATCAAAGAGAAACAAAATGATATTGTCTGGGAACGGATTATAGAAACCGAGGATACATTAGAGGAGACTTAATTTCGAGCCTTGGGATGAGAGGGTGTGGAAAGGTGCTACAGGAAACTTGGGGTCGCTCCCTAGTGTCGGGTACTTTCACAATAAAAATCTTCTCAGTCTGACTAATCTCTAAGTGTTTCCATGCTAGTTGAGCTGTTCATGTTATTATTATTCGGAATTATGAAACAGTGTAAACTCTTGGTTGGCCCAGTGCAAATTAAAAATTTAAAGGCCCGCATATATAGGTAATTTATGATGAAGATATTGCATAACATTCATACATTCATAATTGATTGTGTATGTGATTGTGATTGTGATTGATATTATTATACTAGTTTGTAAAAACCCTTTATTGCTTATGTCCCATTTCGGAATATTATATTCTGTTTCTCACTCCTTTCTCCGTGTTTTTGTATCATATGTTTTAAATTGATGGTTCGTACAGAGGGAAGGATCGAAGAATCTAGGCAGTAAATATAGCACGTTCTAGAAAGGGAACTCGGTATGAATACCGTGGTCCAATGAATAAATAATGTCATTAAGTAACTGCTCTTGGTCCATGGAGTTTCCTCTCTTTCTAATAATGTTTACTATTTATTTTCTTTGGAGGAATGTAAAACTACTTTATAAATTTTTAATGATATTCATGAGGTATTTCAAAAATATTGTATGTAATTTATTCTGATAGTTTCTTTTTAACGATTATATTTTTAGTAAAAAAATTACGAATTTTTTAGAATTTATTGAGATGTAACAGAGGGTGTTACATCATGGTTATGAATCCTTGAGTGTGATTGAGTCTATCAAGTCTTAATTGGTGTGTTTTAACTTCCCACAAAGTTTGGTGATGATTTGATATGATTAAGATGGGTTTTGGTAGGCTAGAAACTCACAAAATCTAATTTTTCTGGTCTTTCTGCATAATTAATCGATTAGGGTGGTCCTTGGAATCGGTTAAAGGCTTATTGTCAGCTTCGGGATCAATACTCGATCAATCTAATCGATTAAGCTTGGCACTTAATCGATTAAAAAATAAACAAAATGTTGTTAATCGATTAAGTCTTCTTGTTAATCGATTAAGTCATTGTTTTTGAGCTAGGGATTGTTCTTGGATTCTTTACAAAAGTTGTAGATAATTGAGACATGGACATTGTCCCTTAGAATCACCCCATTTGAAGGTATGTATCTCTAGATATGCCCAAAATATGGACAAGGTGCTCATGCTGAAATTCTAATGCATAACCATTTTAGTTTTTTGTGATTTGAGGTATCTTCAGGGCATAATTGGCCTTCAACCTCTTCATGAAAGTTATAGATAAATGTGTTAGGGAGGTGTGAAAATTGGTTTCACCTCAATTGGAGTTTTCTAACTCTCATTGTATGTAAAATACTAGACCCACTGTAGTGAAAAACTTAAATTCAAGAGGGGTTTGAACCCAACTTTTTATGATTTTCAATTTGGGACTAATTGGTGATATTTATGACATGTCTCATTATTTCTAAGACTAAAATTAAACTTTTCTTATATCGCTTCTCATATCTTCATATATGGGAAATGTGCCTAATCAAAGATCCGGGGCGCAACGTTGAATCTTTTTCTCTTAATTTGTGGTGTCCCTTAGGCAAGGTGAAGAACTTTAAAATGTGAAAATTTTATCTCCATGTTTAATATGTTATATATATATATATATATATATATATATATATATATTATTTGTTTATATAAGACTGAGGGGCGCCACATTATGCAAGGACTCCCCCTTTGTTTTATAACTCATGTTTTGTATCCTGAAATACTTAAATAAACTATTAGATGTTAACAAAGCATGACTTCATTAAATTAGAATACTTAATATTGGTTATCAACAAATCTAAGATTTCTTTAGAAGTCTTCTTGACTCTAAGATTATTATTATTTGCTTAGTTAACAAATCAGTGATAGGAATGGTCTTCTAAATTTTAAATTAAATTTGCTTTTTGTCTAACGATTTTATTTACCTAATTAAATATTAAATCATACAAGGCAAATTTGATGAAAATTGTATTCTGCCATGACCAATCAAAGTATTCATAAAGCATATTTCCTTTTTTAATAGATGAAAATTAATAGTAAATTTGTTAAATTTTTTAGCAATTATATATCTATTTATTTATAATATATAAATTCAGAAATGACATGTATCAACCCTTAATACCTTTATTTTATTACTTTAGCTTATGATGATCCCTTTTAATAACCTAAACATATAATATAATGGTTACACACATGACAAACTTTTGATGATGTTAATTCACTTAAATTCAGACCTTAGTTATCGAAACTTAAATAATCAACCTTGAATATCTCATTGGCTTGAATGCATGCACCTGATCTCTCTCTTGTGTACAAAATTCTAATCACTTCATCTTAGAATTAAGTTGCTTTACTCCACTAACAGCCTGTTTGTCGTTTACTGTGTAACATCCCAAAATTTTAAAGTAAAAGATTAATTGAGGAAATAAATCTTGAATAATTGAATGTGAAATAATTAATGTCCCAAAATATTGGAAATAAATAAATTAAGATTTTTGGGGACCGAATAAGTTGAAAACTGACCCGACTAAAATATGGGTGTCGGACCAAGTATCTCCGATTGGGATGATATTGGTCAGGGTTGTTAAGAATAATATTGGAAGTCTGAATACGCACTCGAAATAATTTTCAGATTAAGTATTGAGCCCAAACAGAGGTCCTGTTTGCCATAAAATGATGAACTTTAATGAGAAGGATTAAAGAGAAATGCAAAAACCTAATTTCCCTTTCTTCATTCCCGTTGGCTTCTGGCTCTACTTAGCAAAACATTTCATTTCTTCTTTCTCCTTACTTCTTCTTCATTTCTTTTATCTTCTCCTTCCAAAGCCCTAGCCAAAGGTGGTGCCATCTTCTTCCTCCCTCATTTTCATGAGAAGCTTGAAGCTTGGAGTTGTCTCTTTCTTTTTTCTCCATTTTTGTGTGGTCTCTCCCTCCCTCTTGAACCCATTTCATTTTTGGGTGTGAGGTATGTTACACTTACTATTTTGTTGAGTTTTGGCCATGGGTATGTGTTGTTGTGTTGGGAAAGCAATAATTATATGTGGGGTGCTTAATGGAAGCAATTAATGCATAAACCCTAAAGTGGGTTGCCATAAATACAAGGTTGAAATGAAATAAATGTGGTAGATGCATTTATGGCTGGAAGGAGATGAAAGTTTATGAGTATTTATGGATATTGGTAGGTTTTGGTGGAAACCCTAACCCTTAAAATTTGGGGAAAGTTATAAATATTAGCTGGAGCGTGTGTTTGAGAGCAAATACAAGCTGTTGAGTGTATAGGTATTGGTTGGTGATGCATTTTTGTGAATGTTGGGCTATAGTTGTTGGTAGCCTTTAAATATAATGAATGTGGCTTGATGGGAAGGAATTCCTGAAGCCTAACAAATGATGGAAAATAATGTCTATAAGTTTATACATGTTATGAAATTATAGATATGATTATGATTAAATAGAATTGAATTGGTATCTTAAATGGTTGATTGACTGGGATTCTATATATATGTTAATGTAGGATCCATTCCGAACGGCGAGGCGGGAACATCGTATCGCTTGAAATTATTCTCTTGAGGTAGGAGAGGAGTCTATATATTCTAAATGCATGAGTTGAGTAGTGTTTGATTGTCATATGTGACAATATGCATGTTTGCCTTGTTTGAGTGGTAATGATGATTTGTGGTTGTTAAACATGATGATGGTGATGAATATGCTTGGCAACATGTAATGTGCATTTGGAATGTTTATGGTATGCTAAATGGTGATGATGAATTGTTTGGCTAGTATATTGCCTTGATGATGATGTGATTGGGTTAGGTTCAACATAAGTGTGAAATGAATGTTGTTGGTGTTTAATTGAGAATGAGTGTGATGAATAGCATACCTTAATTGATGGTGTGAGATTGATGTTCTTGTATTGATGATGGAATTGAATGATATGAATAAAACAATAATGAGAATACCATATAAAAGTTTAAACTTATGATAATAACCAACAATAATAAATCCACTAAAAACCTTGTGGTGATGTTGGTAATGGTGTTGATGATGATGTTGATGAGTGGCATGTATAGGATGCATAGAGTGAGAAACGCATATGATTGGCATTTGCATCCATCGCATACTGCATAGCTTCCAGTGTTGGAATTTTAGGGGATTCCCCGGTTGGCCCAGTGGGAGGGTGGCTCTATGCATGAGCGATTTGTATTTCCCCTGTGACTCGGTGTGTAAGTCACGAAGCTGCCCATGTTGTGCTACAGGGAGCCACATGTGGTTGACCCTTGTGCGGGAGGCTCTTAATGAGCAGGTGTCCTCGGTGGTCCTTGGGATCACAGCTGCCATGATATGACTCATGGTTGGCCCGTAACACCATATGTCGAATATGTTGTATACCGCGGTCATGGTGTAAATGACCGATGTTGCAAAATGGGCGATGCAGTTTGGTACGAGTAAAATATTGGTGAAATACATGCAATTTAAGGATAAGTGTACACATTTTACTACTGCGGTAGGGGTATGGTTAGATGATCATACTTGAGTCCCACAATTGGTGTTTATATTCCCACAGTCAGATCTGTAATTGTTGAAATAATCCATTGTGCATATGCATTAGCCTAAGAGCATTCGCATATAGCAAGAAAGTATGCCAAAGGTGATGATATATGGTGATGGTTGTGTTGTGGATGAAGAAATGTAATAAGACAACATAAAAGATGTGAATACCGAATAATAATGTGAGTAAGATGACGAAATGTGTATTAGTCCAATTGTTGAAGGACTTGATCATGTGTACGATTCTATGTTTACTTGATTATATAGATGATGATGTTTATGATGATAGTTGATGATGAGTCGTGTGTAAATGCAAGTATACATGTTATGATACATATGCACATGATCATATGGTATTCATATTCATTCTTTTGGAATATATGACTCACTCTCCCATGTTGTCTATTTTTAGACTTGTGATGTAGGGCACTTTTGGGTGGAGTGAATCTTTTGAAGTACATTTTATGGAAGTAGGTAAATAGGTGTATAGGAAGTGTCTTGGCCGGAAAAATCTAGATTTTGTATAGCATGTAGTATAGATATATGCATATTTTGTAAATGGGATGGTCGATTGATGATTTTGATGGTCATGTATGAAAATTGGATCTAGGATGTATGGCCAATTTTCCTCTATGACCCATATGATGTATGGAGATGCATGTATGATGCTAAACAATGGTGAATTTCATGAATGAATGATGGTTTATATAAGAATCTATGTTTCATTAAATATGTGGGATAATGAGCTTGATTTTAATGTGATTCTTGAGCTAGGATGGGATTCAAAGGATATAAATACTTGAGGCATGTTGTAAATGTGTAATATGAGGTGTATGTTATGTTGAATTTGATTAATTTGGGATGAGATGAATTTTGGCATGTGTGATAGTGTGATTTTTGGATCTTCTGCGGATGTTCTGCTGGAGTCGCTCAAGCGAGTGGAAATCTCACTCAAGTGAGATCCTTGTGGAACAGGGAAGTGGCCACTGGCCAATATTCGCCCAAGCGAAGGCCATTTTCGCTCAAGCGAAAGCCCCCCCCCCCCCTTTGAATCAGGATGTGGCCACTGTCCAAAATTCGCTCAGACAGGGATAGGTCTCGCCCGAGCGAGAATGAATGGGTGAGTCCCCCCCCTTTGAATCAGGATGTGGCCACTGTCCAAAATTCGCTTAGACAGGGATAGGTCTCGCCCGAGCGAGAATGAATGGGTGAGTCGCTGGGCCATTTTCGCTCAAGCGAAATAGCCAGTGCAAGGCAAATCGCTCGAGCGAGCGAAGGGAAATTTGACACTTGAGGGTTTTTGCTCAGGCGAGCCTTGCCCCGCTCGAGCAAAAATTGGACAGTAGGGTGCCTGATGCTTCTGGAGTAATCTCACTCAAGCGAAGTGGAGCTCGCCAGGCGAGATTGACCCCTGATGCTGATTTCCCTCTCACTCAAGCACGACTGCTGGCTTGCTCAAGCGTGACCACATGAACTCGCTTAAGCGAGTGTGGCATTCGCTTGAGCGAGTAGTGCCTGGTTGCCTTCAAAGTTTTGGCTTCAATTATTTTTGGTTCCTCATTGCATCAAACCTCTCTTGCATCATCTTAATAATGCATTTGACATATTTAAAAGCCATTGAACCTCATGATGTATAATTTCCTTGAATCCAATCACACAATATCATTTTAATTGATTCTTCCGCTGTTTTTAATTGGAAATTTTCTCACGAATCATTTTTAATTCACCCTCTCATATCTCCATATATGAGAGAGGTTTTTTTTATAGATTCAGGGTGTTGATTAAAGCTTCTCCACTTTATTTCCTTATTTAATAATGATTTATAAAACGTGAAAAATTTACCCATATTTTTCGGGCCGTCTCATACTGAGCCCAAACGAAGGTTATGGGAAGGGGTTTTTTAATTCTACGGTTAAACGGAGTTTTGATTGTCTCAAAAGGCATGAATGATCAATATCAATCATTAGATTTCTCCTTTTTCTAAACTCGTTTCCCCAACTACATACCAAACGAACACTAACAATTCCATAAAAGTTCATGCCTATAATCATTTTAGGGGTTCTGTATAGTAGTTGTCTCTTCAATTCTTTTTACCGAGTAAACTTCTGTTTTATGTTTTGTTTTTGAAGCCATCATCTTTCTCTTATCCAATTTTTCATTTGTTGATGTAATTAATTATAGGTTATTCTTTCATTTTCATGGTGTATACCCTAAAGGTATATATTTATGCATTTCTCTTCTCACTTATTACTACTAATGGCAATGTAAAGAGAACTTGTTAAGCAATTAGTTAGTTATTGTTTTGTTATTGTTGTTATAGTATATCAGTTTTTAGTCTCTTGTTACAACAGTGTGTAAATACCTCCCTTGTAATCTTTTCATTGAATCAATAAAATCATTTTATTCTGTTTTATCTTCCTCATCACAAATCCTAATATGGTATTCAGAGCTTTTTAACCATGGCTTCTGAAATCTTTTTCAATCCTCAAACGTTTCAAACTCCAATCTTGATCAAACTTGATGATGAGAATTGTCTGGTTTGGCAACAAGTTCTTGCCACAATTTGAGGTTTGAAACTAAGCAAATATCTTCATGAAGAACATGTTCTAAAGAAATTTGAGTCCAAAGAACATGGAAAAAGAGGTATGATCAGTGAAGCTTTTCTTAGTTTTGAACAACAAGATCAGTTACTAGTCGCTTGGCTTCTTGCATCGATGTCAACACCAATCCTCACAAAGATGGTTAGTTTGGAGCAATCATGGCAGATTTGGAAAAGATTAGAAATCTATTATGCATCTCAGACTTGTGCGAAGGTGAAAAAATTGAAGGTACAATTGCGACAAATTAAGAAAGATAAGTCAATTTCAGAATACTTGCTTGCGATCAAGAAAATAGTAGATTCACTAGTTGTGATTGGTTCTGCGATTTTTTATGATGATCATATAGAAGCAATTTTAGATGGCCTAGCTGAATATTATGATTCTTTTGTTACTTCTGCTACATCATGTTTAGATCCATACACTGTGGATGATATTGAGGCACTTCTAATGGCTCAAGAAGAGTGTTTTGAGAAACACACGAAAGCCCGATTCGAATCTGGTTCTAGCTTATACTGTGTCTGGACCTAGTTATTCTTCTGGCATAGGAAAAAGAGATAATTCAAATTTTAGATGAGGATATAACAATCGCAGTGGAAGATCCAACTTTTGTGGTGGTTATAATTCCAATCAAGGAGGAAGATACAACAATGGAAGAGGAAATGGCAAATCGAACTGAGGACAAAACTCAAATAATTCTTGGAATTAGAACAATAGACCACAATGTCAAATTTGTGGTAAGCCTGGACACTTAGCGATTGATTGTTGGCATAGGTTCAATTAGGACTTCCAGGGCCTTCCTCAAGCAAATCACAATTAGTATTAAGGTTTTTCTCAATCTAATCAAGCATTCATATCAACTCCAACAACTATTTTGGATCCTTTCTGGTATTTAGACAGTGGAGCAAGCCATCACATAACCAATGATGAGAGCAACCTTTCTGTCAAGACTGATTACACAAGGAATGATCGTGTAAAAATTGGTAATTGCTCAGGTTTAATCATTAAGCATATTGGAATCTCTAAATTCTATGATTGAGTCAAACTCTAAACTCTAAATCTAACAATTTGTGCTTTGGGACTCAAATTTTATGCGCTTGCTTTGGAATAATATTGTACCACTTAAAGTTGGGGAATTGGGCTGGCGACTAATGTATGAATGGGTTCTAACATTGGATAACTTAGCATCTCGTGGTATTGTGCATGATAATGCATCTGGATTATGTGTTCTTTGTGGTGAATGTGAGGAGACTTGTTCCCATCTTTTCTTTTCATGTAAAGCTGCTTATTCACTATGGCAGAAGTGCTTTGGTTGGTTGGGCTATTGTTCGGTTCTACATCATTTTGGAAAGGAACATTTTAAATATACTCTAGGTAATGATATTAGTTATGAGACTCAACTTGGTTTGCTTGTCTTGTGGTTTGCAATGGTTTGGACCATTTGGGAAACAAGGAATGAAGTCATCTTTAAAGGAAGCAATGTGAATGTTGAACATAGTTTGATTCGGTTCAGTATAGATCTTGGTTATGGTTAAGGTACCAAATGCAAAAATTCTTTAGAAGCTTCAATGAACGGTTTAGAGAGCCTTTTCTTTGTTTATCTGGTTGGAAGTAAATTCTTTGTGTATATGGGTTAAGGTACCCCTTATACCTATTTTAATTCAATTGTGATTTTGCTAATAAAAAAATGAATCAATTATTACATGTTCCATCCATTAAAAAGAATCTTCTTAGTGTGTCACAATTTTGTCGAGACAATCTAGCATTTTTTGAATTCCATGCTAATACATGTATTGTCAAATAGGAACATACCAAGGAGACCCTTCTTCAAGGCAAGTTTAGCAAGGGTCTCTATGTTTTTCCAAATTTCAGTATCAAACCAACATTTTTGCTTTCTATTCTGCAAAAGATTCTTCACTCACGGTCTTGGATTTTTGACATTCAAGACTTGCTTATGCCTCTCTTAAAATTGTTAGATCTGTTCTTAGTCATTGTAGTATACCATGTAATCATTTTGCTACTTCTTTACTTTGTCAATCATGTTGTATACGGAAGGCATGTCAGCTTCCTTTCTTTACTTCTCAGTCTGTATACACTAGTCCCCTTGATCTAGTATTCATAGATATTTGGGGTCCAGCCCCCTTAACTTCTTCAAATGGATCAAGATGTTACATAATATTCATTGATGCATTTTCTAGATATACTAGGATGTATTTGCTTCAAAATAAATCTTAAGCATTTACTGCTTTCCATCAATTTAAATCTCTTGCTGAAAAATAACTAGGCACAACTTTAAAAGCTTTATAATTTGATAATGCAAATCTCACCTTTACTCCTTATCTTATTGAACAAGGGATTCATCATAGATTTACTTGTCCCCATACACATGAACAAAATGGTATCCCTGAAAGAAAGCATAGACATTTGACAGAAATTGGTCTGATTTTGTTAGCTTCTACTTCTATTCCTTTAAATTTTTGGGGAGAGGCATTCAACACTATAGCTACTATAATCAATTATCTTCCTTCACTTGCCCTTGAGAATATGAGTCCTTTAAAAAAAATTGTTTCTTACAAAGCCAAATTATAAGTTCTTGAGAGTGTTTGGATGTGCTTTTTATCCCTTGTTAAGACCTTATAATAAACAAAAACTTGTTTCTCGGTCATATATGTGCTTATTCATTGGTTATAGTCCTCAGTACAAAGGTTATAAATGTCTCTCACCTTCTAGAAAATGCTACATTTCTAAACATGTCATCTTTCATGAGTCAGTTTTTCCTTATAAACTTCCTACTACCCTTTTGTTTCTGTTTATTCTCCTTCTCCTTCTAATTCTATGTCCTCTAATCCTTTACTCGTTTTATCTTCTACTACTCAGAATTTCTAAAATGATACTGACACAACTAATTCATTATCTAATGTTCCTTTACAGTGTGATACTAATTCTTCTGTTGTAGTTGTTTCATCTGCTATTGCAGGTTCTGTTCCTCAAAATACTCATCCAATGACGACCAGAGCCAAAATTGATGTCTTTAAACTGAAAACTTATACTTCTTATAAGGCAGGAAACTATAATTGCATTATTGAGCCACATATTGTAAAGGAAGAAATGGTCAAGCTTGAATGGCTCAAAGCTATGAAATAAGAACATGACGCACTTATCAAAAATGATACATGGTTCTTAGTGGATCCACCTCCTGGTTGTAAGCCTATATACTACAAATGGGTGTTTAAAAGCAAGTTTAATGCTAATGGAAGTTTTCAAAGGCACAAGGCTAGACTGGTAGCAAAAGGGTATCATCAAAGAGAGGGGTTTGATTTTAAAGAAACCTTTAGTCTAGTGATTAAGCCTGCAACAATTAGAATTGTTTTCTCTCTTGTTGTTTCTCAACAATGGCCTATTCATGAAGTGGACATCAATAATTCCTTTCTACATGAAGATCTTCAAGAAACTATATATATGACTCGACCACTAGGCTTTGTTTCATTTGAAAAACACAAAGAATGCAAATTGCTTAAAGCTCTTTATGGCTTAAACAGGCTCCTAGGTCTTGGTTTCACAAACGCAACATGATTTTGAGGTCCTTGGGATTTAATTCAACCAGGAGTGATACTTCTCTTTTCATGAGATTTACACCTACCACTAAAACCTATGTGTTGATGTATGTTGATGATATTATCATCACTAATTCTTCTTCTTCTGAAATCATCTCTCTTATTGTTCATCTTAACAAGTTTTCTTTGAAGAACCTTTGTCATTTTCATTATTTTCTTGGCATTGAGGTTCAACATCATTTTGATGGTGATATTCTATTGTATCAATCAAAATATATAAGAGATCTCCTTCATAAAACCAATTTGTTATCTAGTTTAAAGCTTATTGCTAATGGGTCTTTTTTAGTTCAGGATCCTACTCACTATAGAAGCATTGTAGGAGCTCTTCAAAACATCACTATGACAAGCCCTAAAATTTCATTCTTCATTAATAAAGTCTATCAATTTATGCATAGACCACAATAGCATCATTGGAGGGTAGTAAAACGGGTTTTAAGACATCTCCAAGGTTCCATTACATATGGCTTACACATAAAACCTTCGAGCTGCTACATATCATGGGTTTTTGTGACTGAGATTGGGGTTCAAACCTTGATGGTAGAAAGTTTACCATAGGTTACTGTGTGTACCTTGGACTAAATCTTATATCGTGGTCTTCTAGGAAGCAAGTTGTTGTTTCTCAAAATAGTACTGAGGCTGAGTATAGGGACTAGCTGTTGTTACTGTTGATATTTTATGGCTATAAAATTTGCTTAGAGTTGCGTGTTCCAATTGCATTGTAAGGAATTTATTATGATATATTAGGTGTTGTCCACCTTGCTGCGAATCCTGTCATGCATTCTTGCACAAAGTTTTTTCGTGGGAACTTATTGTTGTTCATCTACCTGTTGAATTTTAGGTTGCTGACATTCTCACTAAAGTTGTTTCAAATCCTCAAATTACAATATTCAGGTCCAAACTCAAGGTTTCATCAGCTTCTACCATGAGATTGAAGGGGGTGTAAAGGGAACTTGACAAACAGTTAGTTAGTTATCGTTTTGTTACTGGTTTGTTACTAGTTTGTTATTGTTGTTATAGTCTATCAGTTTTTAGTCTCTTGTTACAACAGTGTATAAATACCTCCTTTGTAATCTTTTCACTAAATTAATAAAATCATTTTATTCTCTTTTATCTCCTTCATCACAAATCCTAATAAGCAATAAGGACCATTTCACCTCAAAGAGCAAAACGTGATAGGATCCAAAGAGCAAAATCGAAGGTCCGAAGGGGAGAAATTTCGTCTTCTTTAAACTTTTATCTTTTAAAAATATCTTACTTTTAATCTTCTTTACATCTAAATTTGTTTGTCATCATTTTTTTCTTCTTAGTTTCCCCCTTATTTAGTTAGATTTAAATTAATATTATAAGACTAAAATTAAATTACATAATAACAATAATAATTGATATCACATGTTTTTTAATGATTTTTTCCTTTCTTTTTTTTACTTTTTATTTTCATATATTACATTTATTTTAATTTAATCAATAATTATCATGGTTTTGAAAGTTGGACCAGACCGGCCGATTGGACTAGGAGTCGGTCAGGGAACCGGTCCAGACAATAGGGAAATTAGGACATCTCAGAACCGGTCAGAATCAGTCAAGAACCGGTTGAACCGGTCAGATTTCTAAAATTATTTTTTTTACTTTTTTTTGCTATTTTAAAAAAAATTCTATTAAAAAATATTTTTAAATAAATAAAAAACTTATATATAATATTTACATATGATTTTTATTTATTATAATTTTTTAATCCTATAAAAGATATAATATTATCCTTAGTTAACTTAGTTTTTATATAATTTATTGTTAATATATCTAGAATTATATTATATTATATTAAAAATATATATTTTATTATGACCGATTCGACCAGGTTCAATCACAGTTGAACCAATGAACCATCCTTCAACACCGATCCGGTTTTTAAAACCTTGATAATTATGGTGATTATTCTTTTAATGTTCTCATTTTCGAATTCAAATATTATTATTTCGAGTGTATTGGAGATTGATATGAAGTGGTTTTTTTAATATTATTTTTGTTCATTGTATTTAATTCTATTTAATTAGTGATTATAGTGATTAATTACACTTAATAAGTTGAAACTATTTAATTGAATTTATATCAATAATAGTAATTACTATTACTATTGGGCCCCTATAAATATTGGGGATTTTGGCCAAAATAGGGCCCTTGTAAAAAAAATTACGTTTTAGGACAGACGAATTTGAAGCCACGTGTCAGAATTCGCCTGTTGGGAAGACGAATTTAACCTCCATCTGTCAGGAAAAAATAATTGATAAAATTACCCACATCCAAACTCAAACCTATCACTCATAGATCACAACGTGATGCTATAACCACTAGGCTAATTGATTCTTTGATGTAAATGAGGAATACTATTAAATATAATACATTCTATTCTTACACAAATATATAAATATAAAATAAAATAAAATAAAAACTTATATAATATATATATATAACATAATAAATATATACTCTATATTATAAAATATAATTTATAAATTAAACATATATTTATAATATTCTAATATAAAATATATATTTATATTTAATATTTTAATATATAATATATTAACGTTAATTTATAATAACGTTATTATAATATATTAAATATATATAATTTATATATATTGTTAGTATACAAACTAAAGGTAATATATTAAAATATTTTAATATATAAATTATATATATTAATATAAATAATTTATATACATTATTGTTAGTATATAAACTAATGTTAATAAATAATTTGTATACATTATATATTAAATATTAAATATAAATATATATTTTATATTAAAATATTTTAATATATTACCGTTAGTTTATATACTAACAATATATATAAATTATATATATTTAATATATATTATAATAACGTTATTATAAATTAACGTTAATATATTATATATTAAATATTAAAATATATATTTTATATTAAAATATTATAAATATATGTTTAATTTATAAATTATATTTTATAATATAGAGTATATATTTATTATGTTATATATATATTATATAAGTTTTTATTTTATATTATTTTATATTTATACATATGTGTAAGAATAGAATGTATTATATTTAATAGTATTCCTCATTTACATCAAAGAATTAGTTGGTCTTGTAGTTATAGCATCACATTGTGATCTGTGGGTGACAAGTTCGAGTCTGGATGTGGGTAATTTTATCAATTATTTTCCCATGACAGATGGAGGTTAAATTCGTCTCCCCAAAAGGCGAATTCTGACACGTGGCTCCAAGTGACAGATTCTACCCCAGACCACCAAATAGTGTTTTTTTAACCCCTAAAACGCAATTTTTTTTGAAAAGGGCCCTATTTTGGCCAAAATCCCTAAATATTGGAATCATTAATATTCCTATTACTATTATTTGGAATCACATTCTAGTTATATGTTTTTCTCTTTAACCCAGAAAAATATTTTAAAGAGTCTATCAAGATCTTAAGAGAATTTTTGCAATACTTATAAATAACTCCTTAAAAATATATAGTGTAAATATATTTTGAGATTTCAATAATATTATAAATTCATCTATTTGACATCCAGGCAGGTCCTAATCTAGTTCTCCTTCATTTTTGTTTTCTTTATCATTAGTCCATGCAAAATTAATGTTCTACTATCTATTTTAATTTTGTTTAAAAAGTATTCTTATCTCCTTAAAAATTTTAAAATTTGTTACATTATTATATCTGGTATTTTTTAAATTTGAAATTATCTTCCTTTTTTATCTCTCTTCCATTATATCATTATATCTAGTACTTTGTATATTTTAAAAATTAGTTAGAAAGATTATTTTTTTTCAACATTTAAACACACACCAAGCATAATGAACATATTTGTCATAGATCTATTTCAATACATGATAGAATTTTATTAATGGTAGTTACACTTATAATTATATTAAATAAATTTTTATCAAAATAAAATTCTAGTTATTTTTGTTTCTTTTTTCTTTTTATTTTATATATGTATGTTTTATATCTTAGTTTTACAAATTACTTTCATCTTTCATAGAAGGTAGAGTTTTTCACAACAATGGTCTTAGAGGAAAAAAAAGGTAAACACAATAAACATAATTTAATTTTGGATAGGAAGTGCATGTGCTATTGTTTATTATTTAATTATGTGCAGAGAAGATATTTAGTGTCTGTTGGTATGTAGTTAGGGAAACGAATATATGAAAATGAAAAAATCTAAAAGACATGGCACTGTTTGATCATAGAATCTTTTTGGGTAGGTTTGACCAATCCCTATAGGAAACCAAACACCCCCTTAATTAGATAAAAGATATTAAAGTGAATAAGAGATTTCAAATTAAATACAGGATATCATTTTTTTGAAATAGAATATAAGTCAAATTCGATATAATATATTAACTTAGATAAGATAGAAAATAGTACATGTTAGTATTTTTAATTTAAATTAATCTTATCTTTTTTATTTAAATTAATCTTATAAGAAAGGTAAAACAACAAATCTAAGGTTTAAAACTATACATAAGTGGTAATAATTAAAAAGTTTTTTAAAGTTATATAATCACTTAAAAAGTCACATGTGATTTTAAAAAAACTCACACCACTCCTAATAAAATATAACAGTGTAAAAAAAATCTTTTTCATACTCAAATTTACTATCACTTAAAAAAAATCTTTTTCATACTCAAATTTATTATCACGTGATAGAAGCTTTCTTATGAGATTTCTATTAGATATGACTAAGCAAAAAGTTAAGGTACACTTACACTTTTTGGGACTTGAGAACACAGCTGGAACACTTCGGGCAGGACCATGTTTGTTTAGTAATACCAGATTTGGGATTGAAAATGCTACTTCACGCTTATCAAGGGAAGCTAGATGGAATGGATCATGTTCTTGATTTTGCAAAAACGATGGTGTAAAGAGTGCCCAAAGGATGGTGAACTAGGTCTGAAACAAAACAAACAAATAAATTCGCTATCTTTCTATATCATCTACCACCGTGACGTCTCAATCTCAAGAAAAATGGGCCACGGTGGTGAACTAAGTCAAGAAACGAAGAAACATTCGAACATATGATGTCAAATTGGCCACTCAACCTATCAAACTCTCCATTTTGATAACGATTTGGACATTTCAGAAACAGTAAAAGCTTGGCAAGAAAAAAATAAAAACATGGAAAGAGCTGTATACAAGCACTTTCAGTTAACCAAAAAAGAGTTAGGCACTTTCTAATTTTTTCTCTAATTCCTCTTTCTTTGTACATGTGATAAATATAACTGAAAATGGAATCAGAACAGAAACAAATTTCACACTTGTTGCAGAAAAGTAAAACTATAAAGGTTCGTTGGTTACATTACAGGGAACAAAGAATGCTGAGATATACAGTGCCCCCCACAACCTATTCAACTGCAACATTTATTTATCCAAAAAAACCTATTACAACTTTTTACCTACAATATTCAACCCGAATTTGGCTCCTTTAAAGCACTAGTAGGTACACTTCATAAGGGTAAAGAATCTGTTGATATACAACCGCAAAACAAAAGAATACATTTTGAATGATTATACATCCAATGACTTACATTTATAGAAAACAAAACAACTCATTTCATTTTAATCAAAATGTTATTTAAATACACTTGACATTGTAGACTCACTGGGTACCTTATAATAATAGCTGCATCCACATAAAGCTGACAAGTCTTGCTAAATTCCCCTGGCTTTCACAGAACTGATTATGTTAGTCTCTTTAATGGGTTGAGTCTTATTCTTGTCACTCTTGGTAGAAATCCTTGTTTGGCTTTTGCTGGGCGCGGCTCGTGCAAGACCAGCGGATGCAGTTCTTTCAGCAATTCTTCTCTGACGCTCATTAGCCAATTCCTCCATCTTCCTTCTAATCTCATCTTCCTGTTTATCATCATGAACATCATTTGGAGTTAGTTAGGACTAGTAAATGTAATGAGCAATGCTGCTAGGTGCACAAAGCATCTTCAAAATATAACAATGCTACTAAATAAAAGTTGAAAAGTCACTATACCTGTTCCCTCTTGCTCTTGTGAACTATAGGCCTACTGGGGAGAGATGGTTTTCTGCTCCTAGACATAAGGTCAGGCTTGCCCCGTCCTAGGGATCCCCGCAAAGCTTTGGACTTTTCTTCTTTTTCAGAACTCTTTGTTCCCAAAACTTTGCTTTTGTTGGAGTTTGTTTTCTTAGGACTAAGGGGAAGGTTGTTATTCACTTTGTCATTTGAATCATCAATGGAGGATCTTCTATTGATTTCTGAAATAGAGAAGTCAATTTCATAGTCCATTGTCCGTGAGGCCTCAAAAGAATCCAATCCAGAATCCCGTTGTAGAACTACACAGAGGTCATTTGGCTCTTGGTTCTTTGACAATGCATGCTTCTCATTTGAAGCAGCAGTATCACTTTCAAGCCTGTTGGCAGCAGATAGATCTGCAAGCATACTAATATCTGTCTTCCACTGAGAGTCAGAAGAATCATTGTGTAACAATTGACCTTGTATCATGAAGGAATCATCAATGAGAGTCCGTTCACTTCTTTTTTCAGCGCGGGAGAAATCATTCATTGATGATGAAGTGAAATCGCCATCAAACACAGCAGGCACAATTGTGGGGTCAGAGCTCCTCGTCTTTTCCAAATTATCAACAATAAACCAATCTTCCGCTGTTCTGCTCTTGGTGGTTAATGAGTCAGCAACAAAAGTAGATAATGGATCAGCATGCTCATTTCCTGGTTCTTTTGATCTATGTGATAACAGCATCTCTTCACCCATATTATCCGTGTCCCTACTCTTTGTAACTGGACCACAGTTGTCTACATACTCACCCAGCTTGGATCCACTTTCATTTCCTCCATCTCTTTGAGTAACAATAAAGGAGTCATTTGGAACTTTAGGACTCTTTAGGACTTGTTTGAAATCCAAGTTTGGAGATGAACGAGCAGAATATGGAATTCTTTCTTCGGAGTTTCTCACTACAAAATGTTCATCCTGGACATCAATTGTCTGCATCCTTTCTGGTCTATTGGTTCCAGTACCCTCATCTATCTTCAAAAGGTTCTGGAATGCCTCCCAATTGCCATTTTTGTTCTCTCCTTCAGATGCATCGCTCAAGTTTTCAGTGAGATCCTCCTCAGTTGCATCACTTGATTTAGTTACATTGCGCCGGGTTGCTGGTTTTTTCCCATTGGCATGTTTTTCAACTTTATGGACCTTGTGCAAAGACTCGAGTGCAACACCAACCTTTTGTTTGATGGTTTCTTCATCAATGACACCTTCGTCTAGAGATTCATCAGAGTCTCCACTCTCATTTCCATTTCTCCTTTTTGGAGTGATGTAGTTGATATTACGAATCACAACTGTTCCAGATGACTTTCTTCTGTGCTTTTTCCTCTTCATATCATCCTTCAAAGAATGATTGGAGTCCTTTTTATCTGAATCAGATTCACTTTCAGAATCAGGATCACTGGACTCTGTTTGCTGGTCTTCATATTCTTCTGGACCTTTATCATAACAAGATTTCTCCTTTTTGGTTGCTGATGGTTTATGATTCATTCCCAGGTCAGGAGACCATTGCATATTTCTTAGAAGGTAGGGAGGAACAGACTGCATAGGATATCCTTGGTATGAAGGCATTTGCGGAATAGGATTTTGAAGATTATACATATATTGAGGTGTATTGTAGGGCCAGGGTATCGGCATATGAACATTTGGTGTGGGCAAGTTAACATCTGCACATGGCAATTGTCAATATTTAGTAATCATTGTATGGCTTATAGTAGCAAAAACTGGTATCCATAAACTTTCTACTATAATGTAGTAGCATTATGTCCATCAGATATCATTAAGGTGCATGAATTCCAGATTTTCAAAAGGTGTTGATTTAGGATGTTTTTGAATGCTGCTCAAGACTATAAGCAATTAGTTTTGGTGCTTTTTAAGTGAATGAAGAGTTGTATCCAAACTTCAAGCCTCAAACTCTTTCAATCAACGGTGGGTTTAGAAATTTAAAAACAGTAATGGGCAATAACCTAACAGTTTAGCAAGATTAGAGAGTCTTAATATGGTGAGATCTTCTCTGATTTCATTAACTCTAGACTGGAAAATCCACAAAATCATTCTCATCATTTACTTATTATTGATCTCTTTTCTTCCCAGTCTTCTATTTCCCTGGCATTAACTTATTTGTGCGTCTTTCAAGCAATATTTTAGCCACTTAACAGGTTGCTTTAGCCTACAATTGTGGCTCCAATCACAGTTGCAGAATGAAAATAAAGAAATAGAAAATAAAATTCAAAACCTTGGTTGTTGAACTAATAAAAAGATAACATACATGTAAAGAAAGCACAAAATAGCAATATAGCATATATGATATAATTCATTATTTGGATTGGTTAACTAAATAAAATTCAGAGATTCAATTTGGACGCCGAAAGTTTCTATAATTTTCAAAATACAAAATATAATTAAGGCAAAAGAAAGGAAGAAAGAGTAAAAGAATACCTTCTTTTTTGTTTAAATTAGAGGGATTTGATGTTTCCAGAGATACATTTTCATCACCAGAAGGAATACTGTCCTTAGAGCTATTACTCTGGTCATGGCTGGTTATATCATTTGCAAGTATAATTCCTGATGATCCAGATAATGAGAGTGCTGGGGGTAAGCTTGACTGCATAGCAGCTACTTCTTTTATCCAAAGGTCATCTGCATGCTTTTTCTTCCATAATTCCTTAAAATTTAAGCAGGCATCCCTGCATACATTGAACAATAGCAAGATTTAGAATTGGATTGAAAACTTAAGGCTTTATGCCAATGGGGCAAAATCCACCAGTCCTCAACTATATGATACAAGTTTTAAAAGAGGTAGAAGTTATATTGAAATTTCTCCCTAATCTGCTATGCTGATGTACGGCACAGTCCATTAATAAGCTTGACTTGGCATGCAAGATGACATTTACAGGAGTTTAAAGGAAGCTGGAAAAATTCACATGAAAAGGTTCTCATTTCTCAATGATCCTTAGAATAGCAAGGAATGAGAGAACTGACATCAAAATTCAAAAGGCAGTTGAACCTTCATGGCAAAAAGAGGAATCCCCTTAGACAGGTGAAATTTCATGATCTACAAAGTAGGGTCAGCCGTCAACATAATTTTAAGTCAGGAAAAACAAGGGAATGTTTGAAGTAAATAAATTTCCATTCCAAAAGCTGGCAGGAAGAATATAAGAAATGCAAAACAGCAGTTTTTAGAAAAGAATTAACAATATAAGTAAGAATTGACAATACTTTCTATTTAAGTGTATAAGTAAGAACTTGTAAGTTGTATCTTTCTGGTTCTTACCTTAAACGCACTGCTCCAAATGCATTTGCAAAGTATATGAGATGATCAATACTCTCTATTTCAAAACCAGCAACAAGACCACGTGTATAAGCCATTGCCTGCTCTTTCCGGAGTAGTGCTATGCGTGACTCCAACACTCGTTGCAGTGAAATCCTTTTCATTACAGCAATTGAAAGGTTAGGAATGGTTTTTAAGGAACTAACAAAACAAAATAGATTACAGTTTGTTCACAGCAACCATCAAAGAGGTAGAAAGTTACTTTGAGTTTTCCTCTTCTTTATTGTCAACACCTTCAAGTACATCATTTAACTGTAACAAACACAACATAGATTAAACAGAAAAATTCAGAGATTATTAATCAATTCTAACAATTTTTTAAAAAAATTAAATACCTTTGTGGAATCACTTAATCTTCTTGTGATGCCATTGGTTTGTGATATGTTTCCTGATACACAACAGAACTTAGTAGAAAACTAGCTTTACTTAAGCAACTCATGATTAGATGAAGGAACATTATAATACACAATATAACTTCATTGATTCTTAGGTGGCAACAATACGTAATAAGCACTGTTTCTATGAATTCAATTCTAGCGCCTAACACTAAGAAATTCACACATAAGTATCCAAAAAAAAGACTTGCAGCTACAAGCCATACCTTCATCTGGAGTTGCAGTGGACAATGATAAAGCATTAGCATGATATGAACTTTCAATCTGAAGAATTTCTTTCTCAATGGTAACAAACCTCTCCAGAATAGCGGGTGTGCTGACAAAGCGCACAAATCTGTACCCCCAAAAGAAAAAGAAATAAACAAAACAGAGTAATCAGAAAGATGAAACATCAAAATCAGCATCATAAATTTTAAGTAGGGTCAAAAAAAATAAAGAAGAGCATAAGTTTTTTGTATGTTAACTGGATTTTCAACCACCTCTCCTCCGAATCAAAAATTTAAAAAAAAATTGTTCTCTAAATCTGTAAAAGCAAATAAACTAAATCCATGATTAAATCATGAATTAGCATTCAAGAGCTGGAATTTATTAATCAATCAATCCACTGATTTTATTCAACTAAAGAAACTGATGAGCTAATATAATTCGAATAGAAACGAATAAGAAAGTTGATGAAATCAAAGAACAGAAGAAGAACCATTTAGAGGCCAAAAGTGAAGTCAATCAGTATCACCTCTCAAAGGTGGCCTTGGTGAACCAGAATGCACCATTAACAGGAGGCAGAAGCTTAATCGAGTATCCACCTTTGGAGATCTCATCTTTGACAAAATTGAGATGAGAAACAAAAGGTTCGAACAACCCAGAAGCTATTTTTTGATGACGACCACCACAAAACACTAGCAGCTCACATCTGCGAAATTAGAAAAAGCATAAATTTTTCAGAAGCTAACAACTATATTAGAGCATAGAGCAATCTGGGTAAGTGTAACTCACTCACCTGGTCCTGGTTGGGGTGAGTTGAAACAGAGCATAATCCAGAATAGCCTTGGAATCCATTCGCAAAACGGAGTAGTGTCAGAGCATAAGGAAATGCTTGGTAAAGTGAACAACAATAACGTTAGTTAACCGGACAATGAACAATGAACAATGAACATAAACATCACAGTGTCCAGTTATGTGAGAGAAAGGTTCATTAGGCTTAGCCAGAAGGGACATGCAGCATCGCACATGGAGTGCGAAGTGGGGCATTATTATTATTATGATTAGGACGAAGATGATTAATTTATTATTATATTTAACATTATTACTATTATTATTGACTGAAACCAAGAATTATGTGGTTTCTATTTATATTTATATTTTTAATTTTAATTATAAAATGTTTTTTGTTTTTAAAATTTTGTATAAGAATAAAGAGATGAGAATAAGAAATAGTTATTTTCAGTATTTTCTATATAAAAAGTTAAAAACAAAAAATAAAATAATAGTTTTGTAATTAAAACTAAAAATAAAAAATAAAAACAGAAACAATTATGTCTTAAGATATTCTCGTGTTGTATGAAGATTATTCTTTCTACGTGTAAAGATTAGTGAAATATGTCTTGCCTAAAAGTAAGCTATACATAATAAAATTTGAATTACTAAAAACATTTTATCTATGAAATATGTTCGACTAAACTCAATGATGTAATTGAATAAAAGAGACTTTCTTAATGTTAATAATTCAATCACAACTATAAAATAGTTGTAAAATGTTGAATCACTTTCTTTACCTATAAAAAATATTAATCTCCATAATTCATAACAGATATCTTAAATTAAATATCTACATGCCTATGAATAATGTTTTTTGAATCTAGTAATATTACTATTACTATATTATTATTAAAAGATTTCAACGCCCTGGCCACATGCAATAGCGACAGCTTCTGCTTTGTGTGCGTATCTAACACCTTGGCATTGTGTGTGAATGTGCAATGTAGTTCTATGGTGAGATCAAAAAGGAAGAGAGAGAGAGATAAATGTAAGTGTTGATGGTAAAGCTTTTCTTTTGTCTTAATGACGGCAGGTGAAAGTGTGTGATTATAGGTTTCATTTGCTCATGACTTTGTTTTGTTGGTTTGGCCTTTAAACTTTAAAATTTTTGGGGCACTCATTGATACACAAGTGAGTTTTTCAAAAGGTTGCTATCCTTTGATTTGATACTTCAGACATTATTGGAGGCTTTCTCTAGTGTTTGGTTGGTCTTGCAAAAGAGGATCATTAATTATTGGATTTGGATACATATCAGGTTGGAAAAGAATGTGTTTACTAATTTGAATTGAAAACTAGGATTCAATTCAAACAATTTGGTATCAATTAATCTTTTTATTTAATAGTATAATTTGATATTTGTAAGAGAATGAAAAAGATAAATTGTTAAATATATATTTATTAAATTGTGAAAGATGATTATAAGGTTCGGCTTAAGAAATAAGAGATTTATATGTAGAAATTGTTAGTAACAAACTAATAAATTCTTAAATAATTTATTTATAAACTCAACATATCTAAACAATGATAATTAATTTAGTAGACTCAACAACCCTAAGCCAAAATAATGGACTTAAATTTTAATAAGCCAACAAACTTAAATAGACTTAGCCTGACAGACAAGTTAACAGTCTTAGAGACACATAGACTTAATTACAGCTTGATTACTCATTTATCATTTACATCCCCTGCGAACTAAATGTTCTCAATGAGAGCACATTTAGCTTTAGTCTAAGAGAAAGGAATATGGCACCACTAGGAGCCTTTGTCAATAAGTTTGCCACTTAAATTTAAGATGGTATGTATTTGACTATGATTAACCAAAGATCAAGCTCAAAGTGTTTAGATTTTTTTTAAAAAAAAAAGTTTTATAGTAGGGAGAACAACACCTTGGTTGTCACACCAAACTAAGAAAGGTATGGTGATGTGTTGTTTAGTGAGAAGAGATTGAAACACATTTCTACAACTAGTGTTGCCAAACTTCAAAATTCAGCCTCGGTGTTGGACCTGTACAGTGTGTGTTACTTCTTAGCAACCTATGATATAAGATTTTACCAATAAAAACACAATATCATGAAATGGATCTCATGTTCGTGACATCTGTAACCCACTGAGTTTGAGTAACTGTAACATCCCAAAATTTATGATTCTTAGAAAAATAATTTATTAAGGATTAATGGAGAATTTCTAAATGAAATTCCGAGTGAATATTGTCTGATATAAGACATTCTGAGTGAAAATGGATATGATCCCAAGTGAAGTAAGACCGAGAAAACTACTTCTAAGTGAAGTTAAGATGTTTCCGAGTGAAACATCATTTAAGAGAATTATTTCTGAGTTAAGAAAACTGTGTCTGAATTAGACACTTTTGAGTGATGTAAATCCGAGTGAAACATCTCCGAGTAAAACGTTTCCGAATGGGTTGTTCCGAGAGAAGTACTTCCGAATAAAGAGAAGCTTTGAATTTGAATAAGTACTTCTCAGACTGAGATATTTTTGAATAGTCACCGAGTGGAGTATCTCCGAGTTGTGTGACTTTCCGAGTGAAGTGTCTCTGAGTGTGATACTTCCGAGAGGGATGGCACCGATTGGGGTATATCGAGTGAGTCTTTCCAGGAAGACTACTTCTGGAAGGAGAAAGACTTCAATTTCGAACGAGTATGTTTCTGAGTGAGTAGTTAAGAGGGAAGTAAATATCCGAGTGGTGAATTCATTTAATTCGTGCTCGGGTCGATGTTCAGAGTTGCTGAGTTTGTACTCGGGTTTGTCTTCGAAATAGCCTTCGACCCTGAGTGATCCTTTAGAGTGGAAAGATTTCCGAGAGAGAATTGTCTTCAAACTCCGAGTGATCTTTTCAGATGAAAGACTTCCGAGTGACGCAAGTAAAAGACTTTGACTCGGGCAGAAATATATCTGAGTGAGATGTCTGAATGAGATATTTCCGCGTGGTTCATTTCCGAGGAAGGAAAGCTGAGTGTTTCATGGGATGAAACCTTTCTGAGTGAATTTCCTCCGAATGAAGGAATTCTGAACGAACAGAGGCCATGATGAATCTTCTCGGAAAGATGTGCTCAGAATACTGAAACCGAGTCGGAATTAATAATTATTTTAATTATTGAAGCTTTCCACGTCACTCTGCTCTTCTACATTCTAGTAGACTCACTTTTCTAATATTTTCTAAGTATGGGACCCTCTCTGATGTGTTGTCCCATTTTCATTAAATACTTATTCTTTCCTTATCATTTAAAGATACGTGTAGCAGACATTTTCCTATCGTTCACGTCTCTTTTTGTATGAACGATATATATACCAATTTCTACTGTTGGATTAGTTTAGAAACTTTTGAAAGTGAAAAACACCATCGATAATCCTTCTCTTCCCAATCTTTACTGGAAACCATCAAACGAAGAAGAAATCAATCTTCATTTCTTCTCCTTTACGTGAAAGCTTGGATTTCATAAGTAAGAAAGCTTTGGACTGGTTCAGAACTGCAATTCCAGTCAGAATTCGTGAGCAGTGATTTGGATATAGCTTTAAAAGCTGCTGGAACTCTTTATTTCCAGGTAGGGGGAGCGTTACATTTCAAATGAATAGTTTATGAATGGATTTGGGGTGATATTGTTATATATATATGATATGTGCGTGAATTATTATTGAGGCCCCGATTGAATAACATATTTTATGTTTTCATATCTTCCATTCATATTAATGATATTGAATTCATATGAGATATGATTGTATATATGTGTGAGGTATGTGATTGTGATAAATTCTATGCATGAGATGCTATAGAATATATGTGACAAATGATGAGAATGATTTTCATGAATTTTTTATGATATATAAATGCATGAGATGCTTGTGTGATGAAGGAATATGAAATATGATGTGGTTTCGAGAATTCCACAAAAGACCTTGGGTGGGACTCAAGGCAACCTCTTGAGCGGGGCTCGGGGTTTAGCCCATGGCACTACCGTTGTCGCTGGGAGCGATTGTGTCACATGAGGGTGCAAACGGTTTGGTACCAGTAAAACGGCCGGATCAGCTGAGAACTGAGTTATGGCTGGGAGCCAGTGTTGCAACACAAATTAAAAGACTTAATAATGGATCCATTTGATTGAGCATGTGTATGCACTGATATATATGTTATTGAGAATAACATGTTGTTTTATGATGAGTTTGTATGATTCGGCTGCGTTTTATATATAGTTATGAATTGGACTTTTAATCCGATTCAATAACTAACATTTGACATGTTTATGCTCACCCCTATTTTTATTTTTCAGTGGACATAGGACACAACAATGATAGATGAAGTCACTCAGCCGTTTGGAGCATTATGTATTTATATTTATTGTACATAATGCACATAGTTATTTTGTAGAAGCCTTGGCCGGCTCCTGTGTATACCGAGTTGTTATAATTATTTGTATAATTAAATGGGCCAGTCGGCTATTGTAAAAATGACTGTGTTACTATTTAATCTAAATTCTGTTTTGATATTTGAATTATTTGTGAAAAATTTATTTGGATTATTGTAATTTAATTTAAAAATAAGAACGTTATATTTTGGTATCAGAGCAGACTTGAAAAGTCCAAGGCCAAGGTTAAGCTACTAAATGCTATGAATTGAGTGAAATCATATCACTGTTGTTATGTATTATAGTTGAAGAAATCAACTATAAATAAATTGCTTTCATATCCATGAGAGGTACTAAAGTATGATGATTATTTCAGGATAAGAAAATGGACCCTCATGGTATGGATGCAATGGCTGCTGCCTTCCAGCGGGTTGCTGATATTTTAGAAAGGCAGAACCAACCTCAATCGAGTGACAATCATAGTATTGATTGTTTCCTTAAGCGGAAACCAACTGAATTTCATGGAGGATTTCGGCCCGACTGACGTGAATATTTTTGCAGTCGTGATTCCGTCAAATTAGTACATTAAAATTAATTAACGTAGTACTAGGGTGTCAACCTAGGTCGTTCTCTCAAGGATCAACACAAAAATTTAGGAAAAATCAAGTCTTAAACTAATTTTTAACAATTAAAAATAAAAACTCAACAACTAAAAATTTTTACAAACATAAGTTCAACTAACATACAATTGGGGGGGGGGTTTTGATTGATTTTTGTTGTCACAATTAAAATTAAAACAAGGTAAATAAAGGATTTAAAACAATAAATAACAAGCGATTGATTTTCTTGGAGTATTGTAAATAAATTTATCCTTGGTTCACTAAAAATAATTTGTATACTTATTAATGTTAATTTCTTAGCTCAAATTGAATTGATCAACTAAGCGTCTTTTTCAATTCATAATTCCTTTACTTTCATTTAAAAATGAATATTTTAATCAAGCATCCTAATTAAGCAAAAGGAGTCAAGATTGTAAAATCTAGGAATTATTGAGCATACATAAGAACATCGCCTATATACATAATCTATTCTCAAATTATGGAATTAAGCAAACCATAATTATTAAAAGTGATTATGAAAATATTCATTAAGCATGCATATTTCCTTAATCCATTCTAATTTAAAACCTTATTTTATTCCATTTGAATAATTAAACCGATTAAGCATACAAATTTAATTAAACAAAATGGAATTAAATAAGTAGAGAAAGATTATGAAGAAATAACAATAATAAAAGCATACTATATTAAAATTAATGACCTCAAAATTACATTACAACATTCTCCAAGAAAATCAATCTAGGGGTTTTAGCCCTCCATAATTACAACTACAAACAATGAAACTAACCCGGAAATGAAGAACTTGCTGGAAAAATTCCAACGGAGAAGAGAAGAGGAAGAACGTATGAAGGAGGAATTGATGTCTTCTTATGAAGAATGAATGAATTTGCCCCTTGCCTTGCTTCCTATTTATAGGAGCTCAAAAGCAACGCTTATGCCTTAATTAATTTGTAATGGAATGTGCACTCTTAATTTACAATTCAATGGTGCTCCATTATCATGCTTCAGTGCTCCATTATCAGCTTCAGTGTTGTTTCCACTTTGATAATGCGTTATCTGATGTTTCCACTGATGAATCTGTGCCTGAATCGATTCATCTAGGAAATTTTTGGGCAATTTTACACATAGGAATCGATTCCTCAGGGGTGGGAATCGATTCCCAAGCACATGAATCGATTCATGCTTGTTTGAATCGATTCCCAGGCCTTTGAAATGCATATGAATCGATTCACAGGGGTGGGGAATCGATTCCTAGCTATATGAATCGATTCCCAGGGTGCTTGAATCAATTTCTTGCTGTTCTTTTGTGTGGGAATCGATTCCCACATTGGTGAATCGATTCTCAGACCTGTTCTGGTGCTTTTCTCGCATTTTTGACCATTTCTTGAGTCGTGGCTTCTTTCGTTTGACCTGTGGTAATTATTTTTTAATTACAGGCTTAATCACACACTACAAAACAAGAGAAAACCAACTTTTATTAAAAATTTATCCTTAATTCATTTTAAAATTAAATATTAAATAAAGCTCAAATGATGAAAATGTGTTAAAGTGTAGTATATTACACACTAAGTGATGGCAAATTATACACATTTAAATTGAGGAATTAAGGATAAATCATGCATCATCAAATACTCCCACACTTATTCTTTTGCACTCCCGGGCAAAATCAAAATAAAAACAAGTATTTCAATTTATTGAAAACATTAAGTTGAAAACAACACACAGATTTGGCATGAAATTTTAAGAATATACAGAGAAACAAGAGTTATTTAACATGCAAGATGCAGAGCATCAAGATATATATATAAAAATCATTCAAACACTTAGGCAGGTGGAAATTAAATTAAACTGAAAAGAAGATCATAAGTGATAGAACCTCACAAGACATACTCTCAACTCTCAAGTGTTTAAGGTTTGTGTATACTCTCAAAACAATTCCTGAAAATCAAGCAGTCTAAAAATTTGGCAAGTTTCTCAATTCCACAATCAACACAAATGCATGTATAGATCAACAGGGCTTTCACAGGGTTGCAATGTGGCCAAGGTTAAAATGGATGAAATATATATATACCAAAAAGAATGATGAAGCAATTAATTTCACTGGCAAACAGTGAGGGTAAAACATTTATTGTATGGTATTTGGTAAATTTTTTTATTTATTTTTTTTATTTTTTTATTTTATGAGATTGCATAACACTTGGAACAAGAGTTGCAATTCCTTTTTGCACACCCCCACACTTATTTGAATGCCTGTTTTGACTTGATTCCAAAGCTTCAATATATTTCTTAAGGTAGGTATATTTTGGTTCTTCATCCATGGTTTATTTTGAGCTGCAACAAGGAAACAGTTAAATAGGCTCAAAATGGCTAGCAAGAGATAATTTATTCATGGTAGGCTTATCTGGCTTAGTGGCTCAATTGAACAAAATGCCTGTATCAAAATACATTCATATGAGTTTCAAGTATCATCAAGAAACAAGACAAAAATTAAGATGTAAGCTTTCAGGAATTAATCACACATGAAAGGATTAAGATGGTTTAAAGTGATCCATCAAATTTTAAGGCTCAAAAATCTCACAAGGTATAATTCTATCATATATGATCATCTATCAATTATCATGTCATTCTCATCATACCAAAATTGCTTGAGTTCAAATTATAACATATCATTAAGCTCATATCAGACATGAAAGAATTTACTTGTTACTCATGCATATCTTAAAATTCCAATAAAACATGCCTTTTTAAAACAAAAACACACACAAAATCTTTTATTTTTAATAATTTTTTTTTTAATATCACACAAAATTTAATCAAACAATAACACACACACGAATGATCTATCACACAAAATTTAATCAAACAATAACACACACACAAATGATCTATCACACAAAATTTAATCAAACAATAACACACACACGAATGATCCCACCCCCACACTTAAATCATACATTGTCCTCAATGTAAGACAGAGCATACAAAATAGACAATATAATGAAAAAGTAAAGAGATGGGTAAGAAAAACTCCCTCAAGGGGGATCAAGAAGTGGTTCCCCCAAAGCATGTTCCTCCATTGTAACATCCACAAGTGAAGGATTTTCATGAAATGGCTTCAAACGTTGTCCATTAACCTTGAAGCTTTTGTTGGAGTTTTCACTTTTTATTTCCACAGCTCCATGGGGAAATACATTTGTAACAATGAAAGGTCCTTCCCATTTGGAGCGCAATTTTCCAGCCATCAGTTTCAACCGGGAATTAAACAGTAGCACTTTCTGTCCAGCAGTAAAATCCTTTCTAGCTATTGAGCTATCATGGAATTTCTTTGTTTTCTCCTTATAGAACCTTGAGTTCTCATAAGCTGCCAAACGGATCTCATCAAGCTCATTCAGTTGTAATTTTCTTTCCTCACCTGCTTGATCAAGTGCTAAGTTACAAGCTTTTACAGCCCAATAAGCACGATGCTCAATCTCCACTGGAAGATGACATGCTTTACCAAAAACAATTCTATAGGGAGACATTCCTATAGGTGCCTTAAAAGCTGTTCTATGTGCCCAAAGAGCATCATCCAATTTCCTGCTCCAATCCTTTTTGTTAGGCTGTACTATCTTCTCCAGGATTCTTTTGATTTCTCTGTTAGAGACTTCTGCTTGTCCATTGGTTTGGGGGTGATATGGAGTAGAGACTCTATGAACAACCCCATACTTCCTGAGCATAGCTTGCATGGTCTTGTTGCAGAAATGTGTTCCTTGATCACTAATGATTGCTCTCGGGATGCCAAACCTGCAAAGAATTTGAGATCTAACAAAATCCACAACAACTCGAGCATCATTAGTTCTGGTGGCTTTAGCTTCCACCCATTTAGAAACATAATCAACAGCCAATAAAATGTAAGTAAAACCAAAGGATGGAGGAAATGGACCCATAAAATCAATGCCCCAAACATCAAATACTTCACAAAACAACATTGGTTGCTGAGGCATCTGTTGTCTCCATGTGGTAGCATTACTAGATCTTTGGCATTTCTCACAGGTGTTACAAACTCTCCATGCATCCTTAAAAATTGTGGGCCAATACAAACCTGAATCCAACACTTTTCTTGCTGTTCTTTGTGGACCAAAATGTCCACCAACTGGTGAAGCATGGCAGAATCGAAGAACTGATTCTATTTCATGATCGGGAATGCATCTTCGAATCACCTGATCATTACACAATTTCCACAAATACGGGTCATCCCAAATATAATACTTTGCATCACTTTTTAATTTTGAAATTTGGTTTCTGGATGCACATGGTGGAAAAACAGAAGCAACAAGATAATTTACAATGTTAGCAAACCAAGGTGAATCAAAAGAGTTAGAAATACTCATGAGGTGTTCATCGGGAAAATAGTCCCGAATAGGTGCCGAATCAGGAGCATTCTCAATTCTGCTTAAATGGTCTGCCACAAGATTTTGTGTTCCACTTCTATCATGAATTTCCAAGTCAAACTCTTGGAGCAAAAGCATCCAATGAATCAATCTTGGCTTGGACTCACCTTTCTTCAACAAGTACTTCAGAGCTGCATGGTCAGTAAAGACAACTACTCGAGAACCGAGTAGGTAAGATCTAAACTTATCTAATGCAAAAACAATGGCCAAGAGCTCTTTCTCAGTGGTAGTGTAATTTACCTGAGCAGCATTTAAAGTTTTAGATGCATAGTAGATGACCCTAGGCTGCTTGTCAATCTTTTGACCAAGGACGGCTCCCAATGCATAATTAGAGGCATCACACATCAACTCAAATGGAGCTGTCCAAACAGGTGCTTGGATTATTGGGGTAGTGGTCAATGCTTGCTTGAGGCAATTAAAAGCCTCCTTACACTTTTCATCAAATTCAAATGCCACATCCTTTTGAAGCAGACTGGATAGTGGCCTAGCCTTCTTGCTGAAATCTTTTATGAATCTTCTGTAGAATCCTGCATGGCCAAGAAAAGAACGAACCTCTCAAACACAAGAGGGGTAAGGCAAATATGATATAACTTCTACCTTGGCAGGATCTACCTCAATTCCTTTTTCAGAGATTACATGCCCTAAAACTATTCCTTGTTTTACCATAAAATGACATTTTTCATAGTTCAAAACAAGGTTAGTTTCAATACATCTGTTTAAAACTTTATCAAGACTATCAAGGCATGCATTAAATGAAGATCCATAGACAGTAAAATCATCCATAAACACCTCTATGCAATTTTCAATGAAATCATGAAAAATACTTATCATGCATCTTTGAAAAGTTCCGGGAGCATTGCATAGGCCAAATGGCATTCTCCTATAAGCAAATGTGCCAAAGGGACAGGTGAATGTGGTCTTATCTTGATCCTCAGGTGCAATGTGAATCTGAAAATATCCAGAGAATCCATCAAGAAAACAGTAATGAGACTTACCTGCGAGATGCTCAAGCATTTGGTCAATGAAGGGTAAAGGGAAATGGTCCTTCTTTGTTTCCTGGTTAAGTCTCCTATAGTCAATACAGACTCGCCAACTATTCTGCACTCTAGTTGGGATCAATTCATCCTTTTCATTTTTCACAACTGTGATCCCTGTTTTCTTAGGAACCACTTGAATTGGACTCACCCATTGGCTATCAGAGATAGGATAAATGATTCCTGCTTGTAGAAGCTTGGTGATTTCCTTCTTAACCACATCAAGGATTACAGGGTTGAGTTTCCTCTGGGGCTGTCTTACTGCTTTAGTATTTTCCTCCAGAAATATTCTATGCATGCACATGGATGGACTAATTCCAGGAATGTCTGCCAATGTCCATCCTATAGCCTTCTTATGTTTTTTCAATACTTGTAACAATTTTTCTTCTTGATTTTCATCAAGAGAAGTGGAAATTATCACCGAGAGCTGTTCATCATCCCCTAAGTATACATACTTTAGGTTCTCAGGTAGGGGTTTCAATTCTAACTTGGGTGCCTGCAAAACAGATGGAACTAACAAAGTAGATTTTGATTCTGCTGTTTGCACTTCAAAAATTATGTTAGAATTTTCTTGAAATCCTGCATTCAGCTCCTTATGGTTAACAGGTATATCTAAAGACTCTGAATCAGAAATCATGTATCTATCAATTTCAGTACAAATATCACAACTTCCAGAATCATTGCATGCAAAACATTTGTTTGAATCATCCATGTATTCCAAATCAATATTAGAAAAATGTTCAAAAACCAGTTCATCAATAATGTCAATTTGGAAAACAGAATGATTTTCAGATGGGTATTTCATTGCATCAAGAATATTAAATTGAACTCTTGTATCACCAAATTCCATAGAGAGAGTTCCAGAATGAACATCTATTTTGGTTCGAGCTGTTTTTAAAAATGGTCTTCCCAAAATGATAGGAACAGGAATTTGAGGCATACCTTCTTCCATATCAAGTACGAAAAAGTCAGCAGGGAAAACAAGTTGTTCTACCTGAACCAAAACATCCTCTATAACTCCAGTAGGATAAGCAGTGCTCCTATTGGCTAGCTGAATTACTACACCAGTAGGTTATAAATTTCCAAGAGACAAAGATTTAAAAACAGACATAGGCATAACATTTATTGAAGCTCCTAAATCTAACATGCAATTTTCAAATTTATTATTGCCTATGATACAAGGTATAGAAAACGTACCTGGATCCTTGCATTTTTCAGGGATATTTTCCTTACCAAGCAGTGCAGATACATTTCTTCCCATACTTATCCTTTCATTACCTTTGAGTCTCCTCTTGTGAGTACACAACTCCTTCAGAAATTTGGCATACTTGGGAATTTGCTTGATTGCATCGAGAAGAGGTATATTCACTTCCACTTTCCTGAAAGTATCCAAAATTTCTTTGTCCACTTCTTCCATCTTCTTACTTGGAATTGCTTTTGGTGGGAAAGGAAGAGGGATATGAGGTGGAATTTGGGATGGTTGCTTCTCAGATTTGCTTGTGCTTGAAGAGGGCACATCATTCTCAACTGTTGTGGGCACATCTGTTTGTTTTTCAGGTTCCTTAGGTATGGGTACTTCAAGGTTCTTACCTGATCTTAACTGAATTGCACTCACATTTCTTGGATTTGCAGCTGGTTGAGATGGTAATTTGTCAGAGTTTTGAGATTGTAACTGGCTTAATGATGAAGCCAATTGCCCAATTTGGTTGCTTAGACTCTGGATGGTAGCATCATTCCTCTGTTGATACTCCAAGTTCTGTGTAGCCATTTGTTTCACCAGATCCTCCAAAGAAGGGCCATTTGTGGATGGTTGAGGTGTAGTTCTTTGGAAGGTTGGTGCATTATTTTGAAATAGAGGTTGGGGATTTTGTTGTTGGTTCCCCCATCTCAAGTTTGGATAGTTCCTCCAACCTGGATTGTATCTATTGGTGGAAAGGTCATGGTTTTGTGGTGGTGGAGGTCTATCATGGTAGATGTTAGCTGCATAGGCTTGGGGACTATTATTATCCTTTTCTTGTAGAGAAGGACAACAATCAATGGGGTGCTCTTGTGAAGAGCAGATGCCACATACTTTAGCAGTCATGGATTTTTGATTTACTGCCAATTGTGTGACCAGAGTGGTGAGAGCATCAAGTTTGCTCTCCAATTTAATTCCAGATGAACTAGAATTGGAATCAAACATGGGTTTGAAAGAATCATTTCTCACACCAAATTGTTGAGAGTTAGATGCCATCTTCTCAATCAGATTTCTTGCTTCAGCAGCAGTCATATCTCCTAAAGCTCCTCCACTTGCCACATCAATCATGTTGCGATCAACGTGGTGTAAACCTTCATAGAAGTACTGAAGAAGAAGTTGTTCAGAAATTTGGTGGTGAGGGCAACTTGCACAAAGTTTTTTAAATCTCTCCCAATATTCATAAAGACTTTCTCCAGAGAGTTGCCTAATGCCAGATATGTCTTTACGGATTGCAGTTGTTCTAGAGGCAGGAAAGAATTTTTCCAAGAACATTTTCTTTAAGTCATTCCAACTTGTGATTGATCTTGGAGCAAGGTAGTACAACCAATCCTTAGCAACACCCTCTAAAGAATGAGGAAACGCTTTAAGATAGACATGGTCTTCTTGAACGTTTTGGGGTTTCATTGTGGAGCACACAATGTGGAATTCTTTGAGGTGTTTGTGCGGATCTTCACCCGCAAGACCATGAAACTTAGGCAACAGGTGTATAAGTCCGGTCTTAAGAATAAAAGGGACATCCTCATCAGGATATTGAATACACAAACTTTCGTAAGTGAATTCAGGAGCAGCTAGTTCTCTAAGAGTTCTTTCACGAGGTTCAGCCATATCAGAAAAACTAGCAGTACTTTCAACAGATTCAGAAAAAATACTATCACTATCAATATCAACAAAGTTATTATTAAATCTAGCTTCTCTAATTAACCTATGAAAAGTTCTTTCAATTTCAGGATCAAATGAATATAAATGCTCAAAAGTTCTTCTAGTCATACATAGCATACAACAAGATATTTGATCATGATGAGCAATAAATCATAAGAATCCTAAATCATGCAAAAGAAATACAATAAACAAACAAACAAACAAACAAAAAATTTTTTTTAATAAAAAAAAATTAATTTAAAACAAGAGTTTTTCCTAAAGATCGTTGATCCCCGGCTGCGGCGCCAAAATTTGACGTGAATATTTTTGCAGTCGTGATTCCGTCAAATTAGTACATTAAAATTAATTAACGTAGTACTAGGGTGTCAACCTAGGTCGTTCTCTCAAGGATCAACACAAAAATTTAGGAAAAATCAAGTCATAAACTAATTTTTAACAATTAAAAATAAAAACTCAACAACTAAAAATTTTTACAAACATAAGTTCAACTAACATACAATTGGGGGGGGGGGGGGTTTGATTGATTTTTGTTGTCACAATTAAAATTAAAACAAGGTAAATAAAGGATTTAAAACAATAAATAACAAGCGATTGATTTTCTTGGAGTATTGTAAATAAATTTATCCTTGGTTCACTAAAAATAATTTGTATACTTATTAATGTTAATTTCTTAGCTCAAATTGAATTGATCAACTAAGCGTCTTTTTCAATTCACAATTCCTTTACTTTCATTTAAAAATGAATATTTTAATCAAGCATCCTAATTAAGCAAAAGGAGTCAAGATCGTAAAATCTAGGAATTATTGAGCATACATAAGAACATCGCCTATATACATAATCTATTCTCAAATTATGGAATTAAGCAAACCATAATTATTAAAAGTGATTATGAAAATATTCATTAAGCATGCATATTTCCTTAATCCATTCTAATTTAAAACCTTATTTTATTCCATTTGAATAATTAAACCGATTAAGCATACAAATTTAATTAAACAAAATGGAATTAAATAAGTAGAGAAAGATTATGAAGAAATAACAATAATAAAAGCATACTATATTAAAATTAATGACCTCAAAATTACATTACAACATTCTCCAAGAAAATCAATCTAGGGGTTTTAGCCCTCCATAATTACAACTACAAACAATGAAACTAACCCGGAAATGAAGAACTTGCTGGAAAAATTCCAACGGAGAAGAGAAGAGGAAGAACGTATGAAGGAGGAATTGATGTCTTCTTATGAAGAATGAATGAATTTGCCCCTTGCCTTGCTTCCTATTTATAGGAGCTCAAAAGCAACGCTTATGCCTTAATTAATTTGTAATGGAATGTGCACTCTTAATTTACAATTCAATGGTGCTCCATTATCATGCTTCAGTGCTCCATTATCAGCTTCAGTGTTGTTTCCACTTTGATAATGCGTTATCTGATGTTTCCACTGATGAATCTGTGCCTGAATCGATTCATCTAGGCAATTTTTGGGCAATTTTACACATAGGAATCGATTCCTCAGGGGTGGGAATCGATTCCCAAGCACATGAATCGATTCATGCTTGTTTGAATCGATTCCCAGGCCTTTGAAATGCATATGAATCGATTCACAGGGGTGGGGAATCGATTCCCAGCTATATGAATCGATTCCCAGGGTGCTTGAATCGATTTCTTGCTGTTCTTTTGTGTGGGAATCGATTCCCACATTGGTGAATCGATTCCCAGACCTGTTCTGGTGCTTTTCTCGCATTTTTGACCATTTCTTGAGTCGTGGCTTCTTTCGTTTGACCTGTGGTAATTATTTTTTAATTACAGGCTTAATCACACACTACAAAACAAGAGAAAACCAACTTTTATTAAAAATTTATCCTTAATTCATTTTAAAATTAAATATTAAATAAAGCTCAAATGATGAAAATGTGTTAAAGTGCAGTATATTACACACTAAGTGATGGCAAATTATACACATTTAAATTGAGGAATTAAGGATAAATCATGCATCATCACCGACCAAGCCTATGCATGGATCCAGAACTTAGAAGAGATCTTTGGCAGTCTGCAGTGCACAGAGGCACAAAAGGTTGAGTATGTTGTGTTCATGCTTCGGAAAGAAGATGAAAACTGGTGGAAAATGACCAAAGCCCGACTGGTAGCTATGGGAACTGAGCTGATTTGGGAAAATTTCAAGGAATGTTTCCTTGAAAAATACTTCCCAAACACTGTCAGGAGCCAAAAGGAATTGGAATTCATGGAACTCCGACAAGGCAATCTGAGTGTTGAAGAATATGCAGTGAAATTCGAGGAACTTTGTTTGTTTTATCCTCCTTTCCAGATGTCGGGCACTGAAGGTTTGAAATGCATCAAATTTGAGAGTGGCTTGAACCCAAAAATTAAGAAGGCTTTCCGACACCAGGAAATTAGAAGCTTTCCGATTCTTATCAATAAATGCCGAATATATGAGGAAGATGATAAAGCTTCTACTGGATCAAGTAGTAGGTCCGATAGTTCTTCGAAGCTACCACCGATCAGTTTTAAGAAGCAAGAGAAGTCTGTTAGAGGAGAATCATCCTCTAGATCCCGAGGCCGAGTGAATTTTGGTGGCCGATTGGCGAGTCGTCCGAGGGACATTAAATGCTTTAGATGTGGTGGCAATCATTATGCTCAGAATTGTAATAAAGAAGAAGAAGTTATTTGCTATCACTAAATGAGAAAGGACAGGTTCGTCTTAACTGTCCTCTTCTACAACCGACTGAATCGAATGCTAGTGTAAACCGTGGAGGCTTCCGAGGACGAGGTCGTGGAAACGGTAACAGAGGAGGTAGAGGCAATGGTGGACGCGGTAACAATTCCGTGATGCCGAGGAATGATCGGGCTGGGACTTCTAGTTCACCAGCTGCAGGCCGAGTGTATGCTATCACTGCCGAGGAGGCTGCTCAAGCCAACGACCTGGTTCAGAGTAAGTATTTACTCGGAAACACTATTCTTGATGTGGTGTTTGACTCGGGTACGACTTATTCATTTATTTCCAATGATTGTGTGATGCGTATGAGATTACCTGTTGTTTCTATGAATCGGGCGTTAAATGTATCTAACCCGACTGGTGCAAAATTGTGGACTTCCATGATGTGTGAAAATGTGTCCTTCACTTTGGGTGATAGGAGTTTTACGACTGATTTGATATGTCTGCCTTTGAGAGGTCTTGACATTGTTCTCGGTATGGATTAGCTATCGGCCAATAGAGTCCTAGTTGACTGTCGGAATCGATGAGTGATTTTTCCTAATTAGAAAGCCGATGACTATGAAATTCAAGGTATATCTCAGCTATTTATGCTATTTTGTATGATTGATGGAAAGAGTGGTCTAAAATCCGAGATATTCCTACTGTTTGTGATTTTCCCGAGTTGTTCCCGGAGGATGTACCTGGTGTTCCTCCTGATAGAGAAATTGAGTTCTCTATTGATTTGATTCCTGGAGTCGAGCGAGTCTCCAGAGCTCCTTATAGAATGTCTCCGATTGAATTAGCCGAGTTAAAGAAGTAAGTTGACGAGTTGCTAGAGAAATAATTTATCTGACCGAGTATATCACCGTAGGGTGCTCCGGTGTTACTCGTTAAGAAAAAGAATGGTAGCATGCGGTTATGTGTTAATTATCGACAATTGAACAAGCTGACCATCAAGAATAAATACCCATTGCCTAGGATTGACGACTTAATTGATCAATTACGTGGTGCATCGGTCTTTTCAAAGATTGATTTGCGATCAGGATACCATCAGATCCGAGTAAAAGCTGCTGATATTCCTAAAACGGCATTCAGGACCCGGTATGGTCATTATGAATATGTGGTAATGCCGTTCGGAGTGACTAATGCTCCGACTGTATTCATGAATTATATGAACAACATTTTTCATCCTTACTTGGATCGGTTTGTGGTGGTATTTATCGATGATATATTGATTTATTCAAAGTCTCATGAGGAGCACGAAGAGCATCTCCGATCGGTACTTCAAGTACTGAGAGAGAAGCAGTTATTTGCCAAATTATCTAAGTGTGAATTTTGGATGGACAAGATTTAATTTCTGGGTCATGTCATTTCCAGTGAAGGTGTCTCGGTTGATCCTTCAAAGATCGAAGCTGTGATGAATTGGGAGAGACCTAAGTCAGTCACCGAAGTCAGGAGTTTTATAGGTTTAGCCAGTTACTATCGGAGATTCATTGAAGGATTCTCCAAAATCGCCTTGCCATTGACCAAGCTAACCCGGAAGAATGTTTCTTTTGTGTGGTTTTCCAAGTGTGAAAAGAGTTTTCAAGAATTGAAGACTAAACTGACTTCTACTCCTGTATTGGCATTGCCGAATCTACAGGAAAGTTTTGTAGTCTACTGTGATGCATCCGGACTCGGTCTAGGATGTGTATTGATGCAGAATGGCCGAGTGATTGCTTATGCTTCGCGTCAGCTGCGACCACACGAACAAAAATATCCTACGCATGATCTGGAGTTGGCAGCTGTGGTCTTTGCACTGAAAATTTGGAGGCATATCTTTATGGCTCTAAGTTTGAAGTGTATAGTGACCATAAAAGTCTGAAATATTTGTTTGACCAAAAAGAGCTGAATATGAGGCAGATGAGGTGGATAGAATTCCTGAAAGACTATGATTTCGACTTGAAATACCACCCGGGAAAGGCAAATGTTGTAGCTGATGCCTTGAGTCAGAAATCCATTCATATGGCAGTGATGATGGTTAAAGAGATGGAGTTGCTTGAACAATTCTGAGACATGAATCTGCATGTGGATGTTTCTTCGCCTGGAAAAGTAACTCTCGGTTCATTGAAAATAGCCAATGAATTTTTGAAGCTTGTTTATGTATAGCAGATGTCAGATTCTTATTTAGTTGAGATGAAAGAAACTCAGGCTAAAGGCAAGGACCTATTTTTAACCGAAGGTTCTGATGGCATTTACCGAGTGAAAGGTCAGATTTATGTACCTGACTCTGGTGATTTACGACGATCGGTGCTCAATGAAACACATAGTAGTATGTTGAGTATTCATCCGGGTACTACTAAGATGTACCATGATTTGAAATTGCATTTTTGGTGGCCCGGAATGAAGAGGGATGTGGTCGACTTCGTGGCTCACTGTATAATCTGTCAGAAAGCGAAGGTTGAACATCAAAAACTGACCGGTGGTCTACAACCTTTAGAGATTCCCGTGTGGAAATGGGATACTATTGCTATGGATTTCGTAATAGGATTACCCAAGACTCGGAGTAGACACGATGCTATTTGGGTTATTGTGGACCGATTGACAAAGTCTGCACACTTCTTGCCGATCAATATGAGTTACCCCTTGCAGAAACTAGCACAGTTGTATTTAGTGAGATAGTCTGACTACATAGTGTTCCATCTTCAATTGTGTCGGATAGAGATCCGAGATTTACTTCCCGATTTTGGGGGAGTTTGCATCAGGAGTTAGGTTCGAAGCTCCGATTGAGTTCGGCCTATCATCCTCAGACAGATGGGCAGTCCGAGCGAACTATCTAGAGTTTAGAGGACTTGTTGAGGTCCTGTGTGCTGGAGCATGGTGGTAGCTGGGAGCAATACCTTCCACTAATCGAATTTACTTATAATAATAGCTATCACAATAGCATCGGTATGGCTCCATATGAGGCTTTATATGGCAGGAAATGCCAAACCCCTTTTTGCTGGTCAGAATCGGGGGAGAGCTTAATGTTATGACCTGAGATTGTGCAGCAGACCTCCGAGCAAATTCAAATGATCAAAGATAAAATGAAAGCATCCCAAGATCGTCAGAAGAGTTATTATGATAAGCGGACGAAGCCGATTGAATTTCAGGTCGGTGACCGAGTCTTTCTGAAAGTTTCTCCTAGCAAAGGCATTGGGAGAGCATTGAAAAGCAAGAAATTGAGCCCGAAGTATATTGGTCCGTATGAAATATTGAAGAGAGTCGGACCTGTAGCTTATCAGATAGCGTTGCCTTCTCATCTGTCAAATCTGTATAGTGTATTTCACGTTTCTCAATTGAGAAAGTACTTGCCAGATCCTACTCATGAAATGCCAGATGATGATGTTGAAATCCGAGAAAACCTAACCACTATAGCCGAGCCCACTGGTATAGTAGACTAATCAGTAAAACGCTTAAGAAGCAAAAATGTGCAGTTGGTCAAGGTTGCATGGCAGCAGGATCAATGTATCATGCATACTTGGGAACGTGAAGACGCTATGAGACAACAATATCCCGAGTTATTTCATTAAATGTATATCTTTATATTTAAATTTCGAGGATGAAATTTTTGTAGGAGGGAAGAAATGTAACATCCCAAAATTTATGATTCTTAGAAAAATAATTTATTAAGGATTAATGGAGAATTTCCGAATGAAATTCCGAGTGAATACTGTCTGATATATGACATTCCGAGTGAAAATGGATATGATTCCGAGTGAAGTAAGACCGAGAAAACTACTTCTAAGTGAAGTTAAGATGTTTCCGAGTGAAACATCATTTAAGAGAATTATTTCTGAGCTAAGAAAACTGTGTCCGAATTAGACACTTTTGAGTGATGTAAATCCGAGTGAAACGTTTCCGAATGGGTTGTTCCGAGAGAAGTACTTCCGAATAAAGAGAAGCTTTGAATTTGAATAAGTACTTCTCAAACTGAGATATTTTTGAATAGTCACCGAGTGGAGTATCTCCGAGTTGTGTGACTTGCCGAGTGAAGTGTCTCTGAGTGTGATACTTCCGAGAGGGATGGCACCGATTGGGGTATATCGAGTGAGTCTTTCCAGGAAGACTACTTCTGGAAGTAGAAAGACTTCAATTTTGAACGAGTATGTTTCTGAGTGAGTAGTTCCAAGGGAAGTAAATATCCGAGTGGTGAATTCATTTAATTCGTGCTCGGGTCGATGTTCAGAGTTGCTGAGTTTGTACTCGGGTTCGTCTTCAAAATAGCCTTCGACCCCGAGTGATCCTTTAGAGTGGAAAGATTTTCGAGAGAGAATTGTCTTCAAACTCTGAGTGATCTTTTTGGATGAAAGACTTCCGAGTGACGCAAGTAAAAGACTTTGACTCGGGTAGAAATATATCTGAGTGAGATGTCTGAATGAGATATTTCCGCGTGGTTCATTTCCGAGGAAGGAAAGCTGAGTGTTTCATGGGATGAAACCTTTCCGAGTGAATTTCCTCCGAATGAAGGAATTCTGAACGAACAGAGGCCATGATGAATCTTCTCGGAAAGATGTGCTCAGAATACTGAAACCGAGTCGGAATTAATAATTATTTTAATTATTGAAGTTTTCCACGTCACTTTGTTCTTCTACATTCTAGTAGACTCACTTTTCTAATATTTTCTAAGTATGGGACCCTCTCTGATGTGCTGTCCCATTTTCATTAAATACTTATTCCTTCCTTATCATTTAAAGATACATGTAGCAGACATTTTCCTATCGTTCACGTCTCTTTTTGCATGAACGATATATATACCAATTTCTACTGTTGGATTAGTTTAGAAACTTTTGAAAGTGAAAAACACCATCGATAATCCTTCTCTTCCCAATCTTTACTGGAAACCATCAAACGAAGAAGAAATCAATCTTCATTGCTTCTCCTTTACGTGAAAGCTTGGATTTCATAAGTAAGAAAGCTTTGGACTGGTTCAGAACTGCAATTCCAGTCAGAATTCGTGAGCAGTGATTTGGATATAGCTTTAAAAGCTGCTGGAACTCTTTATTTCCAGGTAGGGGGAGCGTTACATTTCAAATGAATAGTTTATGAATGGATTTGGGGTGATATTGTTATATATATATATATATGATATGTGCGTGAATTATTATTGAGGCCCCGATTGAATAACATATTTTATGTTTTCATATCTTCCATTCATATTAATGATATTGAATTCATATGAGATATGATTGTATATATGTGTGAGGTATGTGATTGTGATAAATTCTATGCATGAGATGCTATAGAATATATGTGACAAATGATGAGAATGATTTTTATGAGTTTTTCATGATATATAAATGCATGAGATGCTTGTGTGATGAAGGAATATGAAATATGATGTGGTTTCGAGAATTCCACAAAAGACCTTGGGTGGGACTCAAGGCAACCTCTTGAGCGGGGCTCGGGGTTTAGCCTGTGGCACTACCGTTGTCGCTGGGAGCGATTGTGTCACATGAGGGTGCAAACGGTTTGGTACCAGTAAAACAGCCGGATCAGCTGAGAGCTGAGTTATGGCTGGGAGCTAGTGTTGCAACACAAGTTAAAAGACTTAATAATGGATCCATTTGATTGAGCATGTGTATGCACTGATATATATGTTATTGAGAATAACATGCTGTTTTATGATGAGTTTGTATGATTCGGTTGTGTTTTATATATAGTTATGAATTGGACTTTTAATCCGATTCAATAACTAACATTTGACATGTTTATGCTCACCCCTATTTTTATTTTTTAGTGGACATAGGACACAACAATGATAGATGAAGTCACTCAGCCGTTTGGAGCATTATGTATTTATATTTATTGTACATAATGCACATAGTTATTTTGTAGAAGCCTTGGCCAGCTCCTGTGTATACCGAGTTGTTATAATTATTTGTATAATTAAATGGTCCGGTCGGCTATTGTAAAAATGACTGTGTTACTATTTAATCCAAATTCTGTTTTGATATTTGAATTATTTGTGAAAAATTTATTTTGATTATTGTAATTTAATTTAAAAATAAGAACGTTATAGTAACCAATAAGATTGAAATTGTCTAATGTTTGAAACAAAAGACCATGATCAAGAGTTCAACAAGATATTTTAGCACCCTTTTAACACACTTTCGATGAGATTTAAAAGGTTTGTGCATGAATTGAAACAACTTCTTGACAAAAAAAAAACATATAGTCTGGTTATAGTTGCATATTATAGAGCTCCAACCACTGATTTGTAAAAGGTAGGATTTCCTGCTTCCTCGGTTCCATCTTTTATGAGCTTACAACCAAGAACAAGTGGAGTTTTAATAGTCCTAGCACTCTGTGTATTAACTTTAATTAGTAGGTCAGAAATGTATTAGAATTTATTGAGAAGGATGACACCATTTTATACTTCATTGCCTTCAAGAGCAGGGCAATAATGAAGATTACCTAAATTCTTTAAAAAACAAAGAGTTGAGCTAAATAAAATGAGCATAACTTCGTGTTATTGAGATATCATTTACATAAACCAGAATATAATTAACATGACCACACCCAAGTTTAAAGAACCAAAAGAATTAAGGGTTGAATTGTCCGGTATGTCAGTAGGAGCAAAATGCCTTCAACCACGATGTCTAAGGTTCTTAAGATGACCGCTCTGGAACAGGAGGTGGTGGTACCTGTGAAGACTCTCTGATGCTTAAGTCAGTACGAATTCAAAGATACCAAAACATTAAGAGTAATGAATGACTTACTTGATTTTTAATACATGATGGTTTTTATAGGTCTTGTGGAGGTCCAACTCTTGATTTGACGTATGATAGGTAATCAGGTTGCTTTTCAGTCAAGTTGCGGTCTTTGTTCAAAGATTCTGACTCATTTACGGGCTTTTTGGCCAGTATCTGTTCAGTAGACATGTGGATTGTACTATTAGCCGATTTGTGCCATCTTACTGCATCAACACCTATTGCCTTTTCATGTTATCTCTTGGTTTAGGAGCTGATATGGGTATCGGATCAAGAAAGTTTAGAGAACCAGACCCTTGGTGCCTATTTTAAACCACAAATAGTTTTTAACTTTGCAGACTAGATCATTATTGTTTTGTTGAAAACCTTTAGATTGCTTCATATAAACCTCTTTTGCCAGGGAGCTATTTAAGGAAGCATTGTTGACATCAATTTGCTTTATGAACCACCCTTTTATGATAGCTACGGAGAAAATCACTCTTATAGTTACAGGTTTAACCACAGGATTGAAGGTTTCATTGTAGTCTATACCTTTTGTTGAGAGAAACCTCTAGCCATAAGTCTAACTTTATGCTTTAAGATATTGTTATTTGGGTTATATGTTAATCTAAAAAATCACTTGAAACTCATGGCTTTCCTATTAAGTGATAGAGGTACCAGATCCCAAGTTTGATTTTTCGTTAAAACCAAAAATTCCCCCTTCACAACCCTAAACCATTGAAGACACTAGAACTAAGTTAACAAACTTTGGTTTAGTTTCTACCAACAAAACTCTTGGTTTATACACTCTTGCTTTATCCCCTATCACCATTCTATGAGTGTTTGTTGGTTAATTTAAATAAATGTCTATTACAGAAGTAGTACCATTGAGATTCGGGGTAGCCTCAAGCACAATGGTAGGAGAAACTTGTGTAGAACTTAGTTAAAGAAAAGTTAGTATCCTAAATATCAAGAAGTAATTGTAGACATGACATGAACAATGAAATTACCATCATTAGAAATATCATTCGACAAATTAGATACTAGGAAATGAAGTGTTGTAAGTAGAACTAGCGGGCTTAGTTTGAAGAAAGAAAGAATTAGTTTGTAGAAGAATTAAGTCAACAAATTTAACAAATTTTGATAAATCAATAGATTTAAAGAAATATAGACTGATAGATAAGCAAACAGATTTAGAAACATAGAAACTTAATTATAGCTTGTTTACTATTTATCTTTTACATAATTGGATTCTGGGTTTTCTCATTAAGAAGGTGGTAAATATAGTAAACTAAAAACATATTTTCCTGTTGAAATATCACTATCTTTGTGACATATATTACTTATGGTATTGATATATATCCGTGAACTAGGTGGGGTCAGATTTAACGTGATATTTTTATGGAATTAACCTTCGAAGTTAACACAACTGAATCAGTAAGTTTCATATCAGAAAGTATTACCTTTGAATTATTTAATTATGTATCCAGAACATATAACAAGTGCTTGAAAAAGTATAATATAAAAAGACGATTTTGTTGAATAAAATAGAGAGTAGATCTGAAGCCAACCATCAAACAGCTGTATAGCTCACTCTAGCTGGAAAAAAGCAATGTTATGCATGCATGTGTGGGGTTCAATGAGTTGTGCCATTGACAATCAACATCTTCTAAAATAACACGACAAAATTTCCTATGCAACTTGACCCTTCTATTACTTTTATTTTTTAACTCATATATACTAGTTAAAAACTAATAAATAAGTTAAATATTGATAAATTAATTGATTTAATTAAAATATATTTAGTAAAAGTAAATATGAAAAGTATTTTTTTAAAATAGATATAAGTAATTTTTAAAAGAATATATTAATAAAGATAAAAATGTAAAAAATAAAATAAGTTCACAACTTATAAACTTAAAGACTAGTTCAAATAGTTTTCTTAAAAATGTTACAAGAAATTAAAATAAATCATTTTACTAAATAAAATTATTTCATTTAAATTTTTTAAATTAATAAAATAAATTAGAAACTACCTTAAGTCGATCACTACTCATGCCTTCTTAAATGTAGTCTTAATCTTCATTTAGACCCTTCACATCACAACATGTGAAAAATGCATTTTTGCTTCATTAATTTCCAATAATTTATACCCTTCAAGTTCAAGGAATAAAAACAGGGACCAGGCCAGAATAAATGGTGTATTCCATGACACATCATTTACTTTTCTAACAAATCAAAGGAAACTAGCTAGTAAAATTAAATGAATGTAATACAGTTCACCATGAAAAGATATTCCATCCATTGTGAGATAATGACAAATACCTAATTTCAACCATTTTTATGGTGAATTTTCATTCAAGCTAATTTCTATACATTACATGCTTCTATTAATTTATCTTCCTTCCTAATATAATGTGCGATTTATTCAACGTCAAACAATTATTTTTTCCTTTTTTGTGAAAATCTTTATTTTCTTAATTGAATATTATCTTATATTTAATCATAGTTGTTTTCAACGAAATTAGAGTCGTTTGATGGTCAGCACAAGACAAAATAGGATAAATTCGGTCCTAAGCCTAGCTTTTTCTTTTTTTGGTAATGTCCTAAGCCTAGCTTGTACTTATCTTTTTGCAAACTTCTTTTTTTGTCAACATATTGCATTTCACCAAGAGAAGAGAAAGGGCTAAAGCCCAAGAAACATGATGGCCCACTTCCTAGAGAGACCATAATTAAGTGGGCTGAAGGAAAACCGAAGAGGTAGGCCCGCTATCAAATGCCCATTATGTTCAGGCTTCCTATTAAGCTCTATAGCTACACTTTGCAATTATAAATCTAACGATATGAAAACGCAGGTGTGGATGAATAAATAAATATATTAGTTTTTATAATTTAAAATAATTCCCTTTCATATGTTTACTTTTTTAACAAACAGATCAGAGTTGTTTCTTAAAATAAACAGAAATCTACTTATTTTTTACTTCTGCTTATTTTTAAAACTTTAAACAAACACATACAAATTTAAAATAAGTACTTTTTTAATTTAAAAAATATTTATCTCTTAAAATAAATTTAAACAAACAAACTCAAAATAGGCAAAAAAATAAGATAAAAATGCATATTATTGCATTAATATCAAGTATAAGCAAGACTAGCTGATTTTACTTAAACTATAACTTGGAATTCAAATTATACGGAACACAGTTGCATTAAATTTCAATAACAAAAATTATTGCTCAAACATGAATAAAATATATCAAACAAATATGTAAAAGAAAATCAAAATTAGTGAGGGCAAACTCAAGTGAAACATGTAAAAACGAATGTTGATAGCGATTATCTTGTTTTGTTATTTCAATTATTGCAAAATAGAAATGGTAAATGATAAACGGCTTGAGACATAACATTTGTACAATACCTAGGATTTAATAGACCTCTCTAAGATAAACTCAAGATTATAATTTTTTTATCAGCAAATTGAAATAATGTTAAAAAGGGTACAAGGGGTACCCTAACCTATATATAAATAATAAATAATTACAATCTAGATAAACATAAGAAAGGCTCTCTATACCATTCAACATAACATCTAAAGAAACCATTTAGTCTAAACTTTAACCAAATCTAGGACCTGTACAGAATCATCTCCAACATATTCTCCACAGACACATTAGATCCCTTAAAATCACATCATTCATTATCATCCAAATAATCTAAATAGTAGCAAACCACACTACATCCAGACCGATTTTACTCCCATTATCAACGCCATTACCCAAAGTGCAATCAAAATGTTGTTTTCCACACTCATGCAGCACCGGGTTAAAACTCATCCAAGCAAAACACATTTGCCATAATGCATGAGATACTTTACAAGAGAAGAACAAATGAGAACAACATTCCACACCTTCACCATAAAGGAAACATAGAAGAGATGAATTAGCAAACCCAACCCACGTGTAGATAAATTATATTTAGTTTGAAGTCGGTCAAGAAGAAGACTCCATCCAAAGCCTCCCACTTTAAGGGGCATAACATTATTCCAGAAGAATCACACAAAAGATGAATCCCACAATATACAATGATGTATCAAAAGACAATAAGCAGACTTCACAGAAGAAAGACCTAACGAAGATCCTAACCAACTTCAAGCATCTGACACAACCTCACACAAACAAACAAAACTCTCAAGATCACGAAGAAGGGATGACAATAACTCATGTTCCCATACAAAAAACTCTCTTCGCCACTTAAAGTCCCAAACCCATACATCGCCACCCATTCATCTATCTCAGCTACAAATGCATGTTGTTGAGATGAAATTAAGAACAACCTGTTATACCTGCACTTTAAAGTTATATCCCCCACCTAACAATCACTCCAAAACTTTGTTTTTATCCCATCGTCAACAACCTTCCTTAGATTAGACCTAAACCACCCATACTCATCAGAGATTTTTAAAATAATCCATAGGTCTCTCTATCATTTTGACCTTTTCCCAAAAATCATCCACTCCCCTCACTTAACATCATTCCCATACTTTGAAACTAGCCCTCGACACCATAAACTCTCATGACCTTCCAACAACCTCCACACCCACTTTCCTAACAGAGCACGAATAATTTTTTTCCAAATCTCTCACACCTAACATACCAGTCTTCTTACTTTGACACACTTATTCCCATTTAACCCAACATAATTAACAAAAACCATAAATCTATGTAACCTAAATCTCATGAAGAAGAAGAAAATAGAGGGGAAAATATTATATGAGACATCTCTTAAGTGAGAACCATTAATCGGTTAGGAAAAATAACATCTAAATAAATTAGTTAGAATCTTATAAATAAGATTTGACCTAGTCAATAAATAAGACTAACTAAATCAAAACTTATCTATAATATTTCTAAATAAAAATAAATTAGTTTATTACTCCTATTTAATTAAAAATTAATTATATTTAAAATTATTGTGTCACGACCGGGATGGCGGCGGGATGACCGACCCTAAAAAGAAAATATTAATCAAATCGAAATCCTTTCGAAAAGAAAACAAACAGTAACAACAGGGTAGTAGGAAAGAAGACAGGGGTTCAAAATCCTTTCGAAAGAAAACAGACAATAGTAAGAACAAAAGAGGGAGTCGCCACCAATATTTTTTAAAGGTAAAATACTGGGAAAACCTCTTTTAAAAGCACTGGTCATAAAAGTGAAATTCTCAGTTCAGGAGTCGAATTACAGGTGAAGAAAGTATTAGTACCTCACAACTGTCCGTTATAAAACGGTTACCTCAAATAGATAGCGCCTACTTCAAAATAGCCCAGAAATTATTTTAACTTTTTCACAAAAGGAACAGACAAAACAGGCGAAGAAGTTTCGAAATAAGGTTAATAGAACATCTTGTCCAAATTAATCTTAAATCAAACAACTTGACTAAACAATAACAATAACAGACTTGACTAAACAATGACAATAAGAAACTTGATTAAATAGTAACAACAAGAAACTTGACTAAACAGTGATAGTAAGAAAGAGTAAAACAGAGTGAAAGTAAAAGTTAACAGGACATCCAAATTAACCCTTTTTATTAGAGATATTATTAAATGAAGTATATTGAAAATTCGAGAAGATTAACAAGACGTTTTGTCTAAATTAATCCTTTTTTAAATATTAGTATTTAACAAATAATAACAAGTTAAAAATTTGAAAAGGCTAACAAGACGTCTTGTCTAAATTAACCTTCTCGTGATAAAACAGGGTTAAGAGTAAATAATATGAAATTAATCAAGGTGAAACAGATACACAAAAATTAATGAAATGAAAATGGGCTCGACAAGAATTTGATTCCCGCTCCTATGTATTCTCGAGCTTTCAAGAAATCAGGGTTACATAGTTCTAGTAGGAAATTAACTTTCAGAAATATTTTGAGTTTTTGATTAATTTGATTTTTTTTAATAATGAAAGAAAATTTATGAAGAAGGAAAAATACAAGGCAATTAATTTTGCACGTGCATAAACCTTCTAAATCTTGTAACACATATGTAGGCAATGTATTTTGCATGACATTTTTATAAAATTTTTGTGACATTTTATTCTAAAAAGGATATTTATATTTTTGTTTATATCTAGGAAAAATTGTATTTATTTTTTTGAATTTTTTAAAAAAGGAAATAAAATTCCAAAATTAGACTAAGAATCTATTTTATTCATTTATTCATTTGTCTATGACTAACTTATTTTCATAGGCTAACAAGCAAAAAAGAATTAAATATGTTTTAAAAAGTATGCTAAAATAAATAACCACAAATAAGTAATAATGTTTAAATAAATAAATAACAACAAAACTTTAATACAACTAAAAAAGGACAAAAATTTCCTATACATAATAATTAATAAACAAATAGAAATATTAATGCACAAATAATAATGGAAACAAAGAGAAAAAAGTAAAAAATAAAAAAAAGAATAAGAAGAAGAATGCAATGGGTGGGTCTTAAGCCCAAATCCTCTTTGTGAAAGGTAAAACACTTTGCCATCTAGACACTTGCTTCTTTGCTAGAAAGGTTACTAATTTATTAGATTTAATAAGCAATTCATGACTAACAAAATAAAGAGAAACAATATAAGTGTAAGAGGTGGGATTTGAACCCCTATAACTTTGTTAACAACTTTTGAACACAAAAAGCATATAGGCATTTTTTTTGCTTTAGTTTTTCTTAAAATTGGACCTTATCACAAGGCCCGTAACCATAAACATCTTAACGTAAATTCCAATTCTAAAAGAGGCAAGATAGATTTGCGGCAACCACAAAGAGAAAACTGAAAAGAGGAGAGAGAAAGCTAGTAAGAGAAAGAAACGAGAAGGACCAAGAGAGAGGAAGAGATGGTGGCCGGCGGCGGTGATGATTTTTTTTGCTTTTTCTTGTTATTTTCCTTTGTTTTGGTGTCCCTTTTTCTTCTCTTTTTTTATATATTGATGGAATTTTTGTTTGGGGTATTTTTAAAGAGGTCTTTGGGTTGTTGGTGGCAAGGGAGAGTGAAGAAGATGGTGGTTTGGGGTTGTTATTTTTTTGGTGGGTTTATTGAGTGATGATGAAGATGAAGATGAGACTTTAGAGTGTGAACAAATGGTCCTCTTAAGATCTGAAGAGAGTTGCATAGGGAGCATAAAACCTGATTTTGGGGAATGTTTTTCAGGAAAAAGTGGCTAGATTTTGGGGATGAAGTGGCCCCTTGTTTTTCTAAAAATAAAAAAATATAAAAAATTTAATATTAAAAAAAAGTGGTGTTCACAGTTGTCCCTGTTTACTTTCTTTTCATGAAAATATGAATGATTCATTTATATTGCGGAAAGAAAGTAAAGATGTGGACGATATATCCCTAGCCAGGGTCGTGAAAGGTACAAACTTTGGCAACAAGAAGGCTTAAATGATGTTGATTTTAACCACAAGAAAGTTAAGGGGGTACCAACTTCGACGAACAGAAAACTTAAATGATGCTAGCTTTGACAGTGAGAAAGATTCAAAAGAGCCAACTTTGGCAATAAAAACTTAAAGTGGTGCCAACTTTGGCAAACAGAAAACTTAAATGATGTCATCTTTAGCAGTGAGAAAGATTTGAAAGAGCCGACTTCGACCATGAAAGCTTAAAGTGATGCTAACTTTGGCAAACAGAAAACTTAAATGATGCCAGCTTTGGCAGTAAGAAAATGTTAAAAGCGCCAACTTTGGCGATGAAAGCTTAAAGAAGTGCCAACTTTGGCAATGAAGAAACTTAAAAGGTGCCAGCTTTGGCAATGAAGAAAAAAGAAACTTGAAAGGTTCCAATCTTGGTGCAAGGAAATCTAAGAGGTGCCAGCTTTGGCAACGTGAAAGCTTAAAAGATGTGATGAAAACTTAAAGAGGTGCCAACTTTAGCAATGAGAAAATTTAAAAAGATACGGTAAAAACTTTAAAAAAAATGCCAACTTCGGCAATGAGAAAATTTAAAAGGTGCGATATAAACTTAAAGAGGTGCCAACTTCGGCAATAAAAAATTTGAAAGGCGCAATGAAAACTTAAAGAGGTGCCAACTTCGACAATAAGAAAGCTTAAAAGTGCAATGAAAATTTAAAGAGGTGTCAACTTCGGTGATGAGAAAGCTTAAAAGTGTAATGAAAATTTAAAGAAGTGCTAACTTCGGTAATGAGAAAGCTTAAAAGTGCAATGAAAATGTAAATAGGTGCCAAGTTCGGCAATGAGAAAGCTTAAAAGTGTCAATCCTTGGCGATAAAAGCTTGAAAAGGCGTAAACTTCGGCAATGATAAAATTTAAAAGTACCAATCCTTGGCGGCAAAAGCTTGGAAAGGTGCCAACTTCGGTAATGAGAAAATGGTATCAACTTTAACAATAGGGAAATAAAAAGTATCAACCTAAAAAGTACTAGCTTTGGCTATGAGAAAAAGAATCTTGAAAGGTCCCAGTTTTGGCGTTTGAGGGAAAGAAACTTAAAAGGTGTCAGCTTCAGGGACTGGATTCCACTAGGGAAAAGGACTTGATCCAGGTGTCGAGACTCGACATGACAATCTGCTACAACAACCTACAGAAAAGGGATAAGCAGTGAAAAGACAAAACAATACCTCCCTCCATAGAACCATGATCCCTATAAACTTGAGGTGACTCATGACTGAAACAGAACAGATGAGGTAACCCTAGCTTTGGGGAGTGTGTCTGGCCCAATCTTTATAATCATTGCTTAAGATGAGACCTAGTAACAGGAGCGTCTTGCTCTTACAACTTTAAATAGTCATTACTTTCTTATTTTATATATTAAGGGAAACACATGTTTTATCAAATAAATGAAACTCATAACATGAACATGTATCAAAAATAGTAAGATTTTATTCATAAGTTGAATAGGTACAGAGGAAGGAAAGTAGGGAAAACAAAAGAAACAAACTAAGTCAAATAGGAAAGATTGATAATTGGGTGAAACAAGGAGGGTTTTATAGATCCTCTAGTGAATCCCTAAGAACGAAACATATCTCAATCCCATATCACGACTTCAAGTTCACCCTTCGACTCTATCTCTGAGAAGGTAGTCTGACCATGAATCACGTGCCCCAGCTTAGACTTGTACTTCCTGCGAGGGAGGTTTTAGTCATATTATTGAGTTTTGACCCTAACTTTTGCCTGAGCCGCCTCTTTAGGTTTTTGACTCATCAGGTCGCTCTAACTTTTGCCTAGGCTGCCCTTTCAGGTTTTCAGCCTAGCGAGCCTTTCTTTTTTTAATCAAGGTTATGTCATTCACAATCAAAAGGTTTAAGCTGATTTCATTGAAACTGAGCCTGTTTGGCCTCACTTGATTTAATTTCATCCTTTGGGGAAATAAATGTCACTTTAAACAGGAAACTTTGCTCCAACGCCATGTACCAAAGGGAATGGGGTGAGCCCTTTTCGGCACCAATAAGAGGGGACCATTCTGTGTCTTTTGTCTGGCTTTTGTTTTGTTCTTTTTGTTCATTCTTTCCTTTTTTTGACTTTTTTCTTTGTTGTTGATTTCTTTTTCTTTTTTCTTCTTTTTTTCTCTTTTTTTTTGACCTGCGAATGACCCCCTTGGTACTTTTTTTATGCTCTAGCGGATTTATTCACCTTTAGCCAATGTGGTGAAGAACTACGATGCTAATGGTATTGCAACAATCACTCAACATGGTGGACCATTTCCTTGGTCACATTGGCGTAAGAAGTAGTTATACCCCTTTAAGGTTAGGGCATTGATTGCAACAAGGATAAAACATTGTTATTGTCGCATTCTTGAATTGATGACATCTGTGTCCCCATGTAGAAAGATGACAGCTTGCTCAATGATCTGAACGTGCCTTGATATGAGAATGCGAGGGCATCATCTTTGCCCCAATTGGTATGTTCGTAGGGCGCCAACCTTGATTCTTTTGTTTTTCATTTTTTATTTTTGTTTTATTTTAGTTTTCTTTTTTTTGGCAAAGTATCTCTTGATTGCATTTATGGGCATTAGTAAGGCATCCCTATCCACATTGATCAATAGATATGCCCCTGTTTATTTCGAGAGCTGGTAATGTTGTCGTCCGTATAGACTTCTATTTCATCATGTCATTAGACAAGGCTACCATCGCCCTTTGATAAATTGCCCTAGTGTTTTTCAAGTCATTAATAACTTAGCGAATCCCGACCTCCTTTAAACCTCTTCATTCCTCAAGTTGATGGTCTTAATCACCTCCTTACAGGGTTGAATTTCTCCAGCCCCTTTCCCCAACAACCTTGTTAACTCGGGCGAGTGTGGCGCCCTAATTACGCTATTCGATATTATAGTTATCTACTTCTAATTAATAAAAAGTAAGGAAAATTTTTCACGTTTATTTCGACTCTTAATTAAGGCACACCACAATTCAAGACTTATAATAACTACCCTAGATCTAATTATAAACTAACCCATATGTGAAGATATGAGAAGGCGAAATTTAAGCAAGTACCTATTTAACTTCATTAATATATAAGATTGACATGCACTAAATTCCTCTATTACTCATATTGATCATTAATCCTTCAAATTCAAGGAACATACCCATAGTCTTACACATTCAAGTCTAATAATTCATACTCATGAGCATCCACAACAAAAGTTTTCCAAGCACCTACTTAGGTGACAACATCATCCATACATTCTATCAAATCATCAATCTTTGCTTGTCATCAACTAGACCTCTTTATACACTCTTAACTAGGAATAGAATACCACATTATCTCTTCCTACACACCATACACCAATTATGTGATAAAAGTTTAGCATTGTACACTGATGATTAAAACCTCATAAATCTATTCCATAACTACATCCATGCAACATACACGATGTTATGACACAAACTCAACTTTCATACATAATAGTTTCATTCATAAAGGTTCATATTTACCAACTTCCAACATACTAACAAAATCATAACTCAATCTCTATATCCCAAACATATCAATAAATAATTTAACAATACCCAATCATAATTCTAAAAACCTAGGCATTTACACCAATGGTCAATCTATACAAAATAATGCCTATACACATTAAAATTCACATAAAGAATCACAAAACATCATTGTCCCAAAATTTTTCGGCCAAGGCAACTTCCATACCCTCTTCACACGCGACACCCCAAGAATATGATCATACTCCATGAGTGAGAATCTATATCACAAGGCTAAAATTGACAACATAGAGGGTGAGTATATTTTCTTAATGATGAACAATTATAATGATAATTCATGTATGGTGAAGCAATCTTACATATTTTCCTTCAACATATTGAATCTCATTGATATAATACATAGACTATAATTTGACAATCAAAATTCACACATCATACACCCCAAAGGCCAACTCATGCCAAAAGCTTTAAATGTCAACCTCAATTTAAGGTACTTATAAGACATATTCATTTTGGATGCTCAAATTCAAATGTCATGTCCACACAAATAATGCATATGCTATCCAATAAGTAATGCATATGTAATGAGACCAACTTAGAACAAATTCCATTTCCTCTTCATGTGCATAATTCATTCATGTGACTACAACCACGCATAGTTGTTCAATATTTTAAACCAATGCAAGGTTTCATTCTTAAGATCAATGCATGGTATACACTACGACTATGCATATTCGTTTATACATTCAACCAACACAAGGTTGTTATTTTCAAGATCAACGCAAGATCAATAAAACATGTCACACGATATCCACTATGACTACGCATAGTCGTTTATACAATCAACCAACGCAAGGTTATTATTCTCAAGATCAATGCAAGATCATTATTTATCACATATGAGTTATGTCATGCATGCCATGAGATACAAAAGTGTACATGATGGTCTCAATTTTTACATAATCCCATTCCATTATCATACATAAACCAAAAGAGCACATCAAAGGTATATCACCATCACAATCGTCAATTTACCACCAATGTCATTCAAGAGTCTTACTTTACATATTCATCACACATAACAATAATAAAGCAACCAAGGCCAACATGCAAATATACATCATACATACATGTATCATTAACACCAAGGCCATACATTTAGACAATAAACTCCTCTCCTACCTCAAGAGAAGTACTCCGACGGGTTGGAGGAGTTGGATGGTCCCACTTCACAAGAATGGTCAAAGCCTACATTTTTAATAAGTATAAGGTCACATCAAACATAATTCTATCATTAAATCAATGTCAATTACTAAGTCTCTTTTTAGAGATGTATATTCATGTATGTGAAACTTTGTTATGCTTATGCCTTCTCCATCTTGGAGGTTTGGAACCTAAACCATCCTTATCACATTTTTTTGTCTTAGGATTTAAAATTCATAATTGGTAATTAGACAAAATTCAAAGAGTTATCCATTAGTCTCTCCAAAGCCTTAATTAAATCATTCACTTCATCACTTTTTATTTTTAATAGTTTTCCCACAGGAGGCACCAAGTCCTTCATTACTTAGCATTTCTAGTCAATTTTACTCTTTATTCTTTTTAGACAACAAATTGTCACTAATGGTCTTTAAACATTAAAGTGTCTCATTACAATTCTTAGGAAACACCATTTATTCTTAATGATCTCCTACCATTACCAATCACTATAACTCATCTATAACTTTTATTTCTCACTCACTAGTAGTTCTCTTAAAATCATGGTCATATCCAATTCTAAATTATAACTTAAATTTTCATACTTACATGGCCAAGTTACCTATTACCAACAACAACCTTCTCTAAGTTTAACTAGTAGCTTTTTCATGCCTAATGTGATCCAATAATATTTTCTAGACCATTAATCTTTCTTTCAACTCTAATAGTCCATATTTATCATCAAATCCACTTCTACACTACACATTTTTTCTTTTTAACTTCTCTTACCTAATAACCACTCAAATTCTCAAACTACATTCATAAGCACTTACACAATTTCATAATTACTCTTTTAAGTCCTAAAGTGCTCTAAGAACTTTATTCATGTTAGTAACATGCCTATTCCTCACTAATCCTTATAACCCTACACCTAACTCATGACACTTTACATTCCTTATCAATCAATAATTACCCAACACTAACTCTAATTACTAACCTATATCCAACAAGAGGTTTCAAGCTCATTTAACAAGGTTATTACATTATTGGACCTACTATGTCTCTTTATCACTTTTACCATCTCAAGAGGATTTTAAAGCTTAGCATTAATTCCATGCTTTTCTACAAATCATCAAATAAATACTAGAGCATCATTCAAAGTCCCATAATTACCCCAACATCATCCCTAAGCCATTTCAAGTCCAAAAAATTTTTTTCTTCAAAATTAAAGTAAGCTACTAATTTAGGATTTTGCTTCTGACTTCATCTAAAACCAAATCATTTGTTCCAACATCACCAATTCATTTCAATACACTAATTTAGGCCTCATAATTATTATAAAATCATCCAAAATAATTGAAGTCTCATAATTACAATTTATCCACCAATTAAAGTAAGCATCATGGTTCTAATTTTGCATATAACCTAATCAAAGCATCCACTAAGCATAATCCATACATTAAACTCAATTCTAACAATCAATCACAATCTAATTCAAGTGCCTAATCATGTTTCTAACAACACATAAAGTTTCCCAATAGTCTCCTAACCTAGGTTTTAGTTCCACATGCAAAAATTTTTTAATAATTCTAACACTAACAACATTATTTCTAACAATAATTTAACATCATTTTAAGATTTAGAATAGGTTCTAGAACTTACCCCAATTATGGAGAAAACCTATAGAATTCAAGAATATGGAAAATTAGGGGAAATGGGATTTAAGCCTTCCAATGCCTCCAAGAACACTAATGAAGCCTTCTTTGCTTTGAAAATTTCAAAATCACCTAGAGGGGAAGGAGAGTGAAATTTGGTTTTGTTGATGGGGCTCAAGAGAAGATGATGAAAATAAGAGAAATAGAAAGGAACAAAAGAGGAACAAGGTCTTAACCTTAAAAACTTGTGAAAAATGGAACCTTTCTTTAATTTCCATCAAGTTTTGGCCATGGTTTATGGTGGTATGGTTTTTGAAAATGGAGAGGAGAAGAAGAAGGAGCATTCACGGTTTTGGAGAAAGAAGAAGAAGGCTGACGCAACTTTTTAGGAGGGAAGGAAGAGAAATAGAGTTTTGGCTTTTAGTGTAATTTTACCACAATGCCCTTCACTTAAAATTTTTGGCTCCAAGAGCCAATTTTTTTCAAATTCACATATTCGGGCTCATTTGCTGATAGGAACAGCCCACAATAGTGTATACGGCCAGCCCATTTAGTTGGGTGAAATTCGTCATGTTTTGACTCAAAAATGAAGCATTTTGGTCGCCCGGGGCCCCTTTTACGTCTAATTAATTATCTATAAATTTTTTCAGGTTTATTTTTGTGTTTAACAAATCTATTTGTTTTTGAATACTCAATAATTATTTTTGGGTTAGTGAATTTTTGAGGTCCAATTGAGGCCCGAATTGGTCGTTTTCTAACGTTAAATGACGTCGATAAATCTTGAATAATTCATAATAAATTCCACGAATGCTCAAATTAATTTTAGCTCATCTTTGGGACATAAATATTCATTCCTAATATGTTTCTAATGTTTCCCGGCTTGTTGGGTCCGCCTCTATATTCTGCTCGTACGTCGTTCGTCAATTAAACGACGACAGTAATCGCTGTATTCACCGTATTAACTCAAGGGGTCCTCAATTAATTTTTCTACATATATAGGGCATCAAATAATTATTTTCTATAATTATTCTATTTGTTGGTTCTAATTAATTAATTTTACTTAAAATTTAGGATGTTACAATTCACCCCTCCTAAAAGAAATTTCATCCTCAAAATTCACATACTGAAGTAAATATCTCCGGGTACCGCTTCCTCATGTCATCCTCACGTTACCACGTGATAGTGCCCTCATCCCCTTGTCTCCATGTCACTTGCACAAGTGGAACCAATTTGCTCTGTAATCTCTTGGTAGAATGTCCAATGATCCTAGTAGAGGCTGGAGGAATAGTCAGATCGTCCCTGACCTCAACATCATCAACACCGAGCACATGTCATGGATCAAACACATATTTCCTCAACTAAGAGACATAGAACACATCATGTAGATTCGCCAAGTGAGGAGGCAAGGAGATGCGGTAAGTAACCTCGCCGATCCGCTCCAGAATCTTGTAGGGACTAATAAATCTAGGGCTCAACTTTCTACTCTTTAAGGCTCTACCAACACCTTTGTCACGAGAAACCCGTAGGAATACATGATCGCAAACTTGAAACTCAAGTGGCTTCCTCCTCTTATCATAATAACTCTTCTACCGGTCTTGAGCAATCTTCATTTTCTCTTGGATCATCCTATTTACTCGGTAGTTTCCTCAACAATTTCAGGCCCTAAGGCCAAATTCCCATTAACCTGAAGCCAACACAAAGGGGTCCTACACTTCCTTCCATACAGCGCCCCATATGGTGCCATTACCGATACTAGAATGGAAGTTGTTGTTGTAAGTAAACTCAATCAAAGGCAAGTACATCACCCATGAACCACGGTGCTCCAAAACACATGCACACAATAAATCCTCAAGACTCTGAATAGTCCTCTCGGATTGTCCATCCGTCTGAGGGTGATAAGCTAAGCTCAACTTCAATCTAGAGCACATGGCCTCATATAGGCTTCCCTAAAATCGAGAAGTAAAGCGTAAGTCTCTATCAGAGGTAATACTAAAGGGTACTCCATGCAACCTCACTATCTCCTTAATGTACAACTGCGCCAGATCCTGTAAGGAACTCTTCATGCTAATCGGTAGGAAATGCACACTCTTCGTTAATTAGTCCATAATCACCCAGGTTCCATTATAGTTAGGCCTTGCCTTTGGCAAACTAGATACAAAGTCCATAACAATAGCATCCCACTTCCATACCGGGATATCAAGAGGTTGCAAACCACCAGATGGCTTCTGGTGTTTCAATCTTTGCCTTTTAGCGAATAATACAATGAACCACATAATTAACCATACATCTCTTCAATCCAGGACACCAGAAAATGTAACTTCAAATCATGATACATCTTTGTAGTGCCCAGATGGATACTCAACATGCTTCTATGAGCTTCATCAAGTACCACCTTTCTCAAATTAGTAGAATTAGGCACATGAATTTGGTCTTTTACTCGCCCAATACCATCTGAACCTTCCGTCAAGCACAGATCCTTGCCACCAGCCTGAGTCTCTCTCAGCTCAGCTAGGTAAACATCAGTCAACTGTTGAGCATACACCAACTTCAAAAGGCTCATTTGCTATCTTTAAGGTTCCAACAACCACCTTTTCAGGTGAAGAAACATCAACATTCAGATTCATATCTCTGAACTATTTAAGCAATTCCATCTCTTTTACCACCATGATTGCAATATGAATAGATTTCCGACTCAAGGCGTTAGCAACACATTCTCCTTTCCCAGGTGATATTTCAAATCAAAGTCATAATCTTTCAAAAACTCAATCCATCTCCTTGGCCTTACGTTCATTTCATTTTGATCAGATAATTATTTCAGACTTTTATGATCACCATACATCTCTCATTTGAATCCATACAGATACGTCTCAAATTTATAATACGAAAATCACAACTGTAAGTAGTAAGCCTTAGCATTTCACCAGTTAGCTTTCTCTTTCGCTACAGGGTCACACCTTTCGTTCTTAATTTAATGTGATTAAGTCACACGCGTATTTTGAAACTCTTGTCCATCATGAACTAGCATTGCCCATCTTTATTTTTCATGAGATCTTAATTTTTATTTGCAAAATCATACAATAAGAAATGCGTATATCTTTCTACTCATGCATCAGTTGAGACAAAACAAATCATGAAAGTTTGGTTATCCAATTATCTAAGTTTTTCATTGAGACCAAAACCTCCAATTCCTAATGGATTTCCCACAACAATCAAAATATGTTGTCCGATATACTTCCGGAAGAAATTTAACCAAAATTACTCTTCGGAGTCCGCACCTAAATTTTACTCTGGACCTCCGATCGACTTGAATCTAGCTTTATAGGTTCCATAATGTAATAAGCTAAAACTGTCATGAAGACATAAATCGTTGATTCCCGACTGAAACGCCTCAAAATGCTCAAATCTCATCCCAGGTCTCTTGTTGAATTTTTTGCAGCAAAACGCAGGCCTGGTCTTCCCCATATAACTCACACTACGGGTCTTGTTTTAGGACGGTTCTGGTCTCTTTGGTTTCATATCTTAATTATCTTCGATTTTGATGAAGGCCAAAAGTCCAAATTCCTTATCGTTTGTTCCCAAATTTCATGCAAAGCGACATAATTTATTGCTGTCATAGCATACTTTTAGCAGCGAACAGTTTTTGTAAAAGATGCATATCCTTGGCTCTGGTGCTCAGATCAGCATGAGTCTAGTCCCAACTCAATGCTCTAAAATTATCATGAAGACAAGAAGAGCTAATTCTACCCTGATTAATCATAGTTTCGCGCATAAGTTACAGGTCTAAAAGCTGTCATAACAGTTTGGCAGTAGCAGCAGTGTTCAGAAAAACGTGCATATCTCTTGCGTCCGACCTCCGATTCGAATGAAACTTACGGTCAAGCGTCAATAAGAAAATTATCTACAAGTTTCATGTTGATTCCAAAGCCAAATTCTCATCACACTGATCTCCATACGTCAAAAACCAGCGCTATATTTTGCCAAAATTATACAGAATTTTTCTGCACAATTATCTAGTTCTGGTTTGATTTACATGAGCGCTCTTCTTAGTCAAATGACCTCCAAATCGCGCCAAACTTTATGGACACCTTCCATATACTAGTTGTGACTTACTCCAATTGATGGAACTCAAAAATATTAGAAATTGAAGAAAATACATTGAATTTTCATTTTTGACCATTTTAGGCCATCTTAAGCAACTAAATCACTCAATTCCTAACCAAATAGGACCAAACCAATTGCAACAAGTTTCTTCTTCCCCCAAGATGATTTCAAACCTATTTGGGGGTTCTATAACCTCATGGATTCAAATATGACTACCTTAGTTCCTTGAAAACATATGTTTTCATACAAAAATCACAACCATATTGCCAAATTTTGAATCCTTTGACATTCAATCAATTTGCACCATTTCTAAATGTCTTATAATGCATATTAAATCTATCCAGGGGTTCTAACACCTTAAAATAGTCACCAAAACAATACTAGTACCTATCCATAACTATCATCCTACATTTCTCATCAACACCATGTTAGTCCCTAATTTACATCACAAAATATATAAATCCATAATTTTTTCTTTTATATAGCTTGAAACTAATAAATTTATTCATATATAATCAGTCTCATTAAATCACATCTTGTTCCAATACACGTAAGCAAACACATTTCACCTCTCATCCACTATCTCGCACTGGTCACATGGTCTTATTTTTTGTTCTCCATTACTCTACTACATAAATGTCTGTGGTACACTCATTCTGCCGACCTCATACAGCCTTAACTACCAGCGTAACCATCTGAGGTGATCAATCTCAGTAGTTCAACGTTCTGTGGCTAAGGCTATATAAAGATTAGGTAAACAAACTCAATTCCTTACTATGCAATTTATCAAAAAATAATAGGGTAATATCAATCCAAGGCACGCTTTCCCATCACAATACCATGCACATATGCAGAAACATAATAATTCATCATTGAGAGGGGTTAGTGTGAAGAGAGCTTGGCCAGACTTGTCAAAATCAATCATCAATCACCATTAACACATCGCAAGTGCAATTATATTAACAATCATCTAAATAAAGCATGTTATGCTCTGATATATACCACCCCATGTGGCACCCTAATTACAATATTCAATATTATAGTTATCTACTTCTAATTAATAAAAAGTAGGGAAATTTTTTTGCATTTATTTCGACTCTTAATTAAGGCACACCACAATTCAAGACTTATAATAACTACCCTAGATCTAATTAGAAACCAACCCATATGTGAAGATATGAGAAGGTGAAAGTTAAACAAGTACCTATTTAACTTCATTAATATATAAGATTGTCATGCACTAAATTCCTCCATTACTTATATTGATCATTAATCCTTCAAATTCAAGGTACATAGCCATAGTCCTACACATTCAAGTCTAATAATTCATATTTGTGAACACCTATTTTTGTCCGGATAAATAAAAAAAATTTAAAAAAATTAAAAAATTATATAGTGACTATTGGGAATAGTACCTTCTCCATTTCTATAAATACTCAATCTCTCCTCATTTCCTACCACACTTCTCCTTTCATCAACTTTCTTTCATAATTTTCATCAAGCAAAGGCCAATGTGTGTCGAAGCCAAGAGGAAAGAATAAGGGAGGGAAACCGATGTTTAGTGACTATCTTCTTGCTCCTTGTAGCATGAGTAGTAGTTTATCTTTATTGAGTATTTTATTTATGGCCATATGTGTAATAAATAATTTTATAATTCTAATAGTTTATGTTTCCATAAGAGTAAGTGATTACTCATTTGTATTCAAAATATAAAAAATTTAAAAAAATAAAAAGGCTAAAAAAATCAAATTAGAAAAAAATGAAAATGGGCAAAAAAAAGCCCAAAAAAATAGGCCAAAAAAATCCAAAAAACAAAAATAAAAAAAGAAAAAGGAAAAGAAACTAGGTTTCGATGGTTTATTGAGATGAGACCCAGTTGGTTGGATAATTAGAGAAAATTTAGGGAAATTAACATCAAATTTGGACAAATTGAAAAAGTAGGAAAATGATGACATATGATGAGGGATTCAAGGCCAAGTTTTCTCTATAAATAGAGGATGATGCAAATGGAAAAATGGAGGAAGAAGAAGAAAGGAGAGAAAAGAGTGATAAATTTTTGTGTAATTTTTTAGAGATTTTGCTTTCAAAAATAGAGATATGGAAATGTTAGGAAAATATATGTTTTACTCTAGTATGTTCTAGTATGTGAGTTGTGTGACCCAAATTACTGTAAAAATCTTGTAACCGGTGTCCAAAGATTCTTAAATTGAGTCTAAATGAAGCCAAAAACAGGAGAAATCTACGCAAAATCGATCTCCAGAATTCCGTTCTTGTTCTCCATTAATTGTTACTGTACTAAGGTATTTTTAATAAATACAAAAATATTTATTTATCTTTATTTAATTTTATTTATTTATTTTTCTACACTTTTATTTTTCATTTATTTTTCTACACTTTATTCTTCTGCACTTTATTTTCCTACAGTTCTTTATTTATTCTTTTATTTATCTGCACTTTTACTTTTTTTTATTTATTTTTCTGTACTTTTATTTTTCTTTATTTATTTTTATGCACTTTTATTTTTATTTATTTATTTTTCTGTGCTTTATTTTTCTGCACTTTATTTTCCTATAATTATTTATTTATTCATTTATTTTTCTACACTTTTTTCTCTTTTATTTATTTTTCTGCATTTTTATTTTTCTTTATTTACTTTTCTATACTTTTATTTTTATTAATTTATTTTTTTGCACTTTATTTTTCCGCACTCTATTTTTCACAGTTATTTGTCTATTTATTTATTTTTTACACTTTTATTTTTCTTTATTTATTTTTATGTGTTTTTATTTATTTATTTATTTATTTTTCTACACTTTTATTTTTATTTATTTTTCTACACTTTATTTCTCCGCACTTTATTTTTCTGTAATTATTAGTTTATTTATTTTCTGTACTTTTATTTTTCTTTATTTACTTTTCTGTACTTTTATTTTTATTTTATTTATTTATTTGTCTACATTTTATTTTTTCACACTTTATTTTTTTGTAATTATTCATTTATTCATTTATTTTTCTACATTTTTATTTATTTTTCTACATCTTAACTTTCTGCATTTATTTATTCTAATTTTTCTTCTTAATAATTTTGTAGTTATATTTTACATAATCATTTGTCTATCATTTTATATGATTTCTTAAGTCATTTTATAGATAATTATCTATTTATTATTATAATTTTTTATTTTATGTTCTCCGCTCTTATCTATTTATTTAACCATTTATTTTTCTTTTAAATTTGAAATGAGATTAATTTAGGTGAGACATCTTATGAATCTTATTATCTAAAAATGATTGAATAAAATTCATTTGTTAGTTTTAATTAATTAAGCGTATATATTTCTTTATTTTCATATTGTTGTATTTAATTCTTATGTCTATCTATTTTTACATTTTCATTTATTTATTTGTTTATTTATTCATTTTTAAAAAAAATTTAAAAACATGTATTTTTCGGTAAAATTAATGGATTGTCTTTTAATTACTAGAAAGATAATTTAGACGAGACGTTATTTTTTATTTTATTGTCTTTTAATCACTTGTTTGTTTATTTTCCTTTGAACTCAAAGAACAAAACTTGGGTGATGTGTCCTATTATTTAATTTTATTTTATGTCTGTTTATATTTTTTTTCAAAATATCCTTATTATTATTTTGTTCATGTGTATATTGTCTGTAAATAACATCTATCATGGTTGTATTCTTTATGAAGGATAAAATATTTAATAATTATTTTTTTTTAAAAATTATACATGATCAATTTGGGTAACCGTTTTAGGACGGACAGTGTGGGGTGCTAATACTTTCCCCACCTGTAATTCGACTCTCGGACCAAACAAAATCTCATTTTAAAAACCAGTGCCATTTAAAGGTTTTCCTGATATTTTCCTTAACAAATATTAGTGGCGACTCCCTGAACCTCTTTAGGGCCTTGTTCCAATTCGGACTTGTTTTCTTTTTGTTGCATTCTCCCAATTTGCTTCATGACCCGGGACCCCGGTCGTGATAGTTGGTTGTAACACCCTGGCCCGAAAACAGAGGTAAATTTTTCGAGATTTTAAAATAATTGTAAGTAGAATAAATTCAATATATATATAATGCTGAGCAATTACCCTAGATCATTAATAACCGATCTTATATATGAAGATATGAGAAAGGTATCAGAGTGCCTCGTCGATTTAAAAGCAGAAGGTGAAAAGTAGAAGATGAAATTAAATTCAAGAGTTATTAAAACATCTACCAATAAGAGGATGAAGATGCCTCGTCAATTTGTTAAATGATAGAAATATCTTTTCATAATAATAATATCATTCATACATTATCCAGGTCATTAATGAAAATTAGCCATACACATCCGGTCTAATTTTCCTACATGACCTCTAAAATCAACCGTTATCAAGTTAATTCAAAATAAGCATATACACACCATATGCTATACAAAATGAAGATATACGCCAACCAAGGCTCACCCACATTCCTTTCATATTTCCCTTCTCCAATACTTGACCTCCAAAAAGAGTAGGGTTTTACTTCATACCTACATCAAACTTAAAAATGGCAACGGGGAGGTGAGTAACATAATCCAAATGTACCAAAGTCATACATTATGATGATATTTATACATGTGTGCACTACATTCATTTTTCAAGAAGACATCACAAGTTTCACACACATGTTACATCATACCATCTTAGCACATTACATGTCCAAAAAAGTATATTCACAAGGCAATATCATAAATAATATCCTCAATAATCATCACACTTTGAATGTTAGTACCTCGGCTTAATTTCTCTCTATTTAACAACCATCCATCGCCACCACGGGCTATCAACTAGGCATATCTCTGGCTATATGCAAATGCTCTTAAAGCTAATGCATATGCACAACAGAATTATTTTCAAGTGCGGATCCGACTGTGGGAAAACAACAATATATCAAGTATGGGACAAGCATAGGTGTGCTACTATGCCCCTACTATAGTAGTAAAATGTGTACACTTATATCCAATTTCATGCATGCTCAACAACATATTTTACTGGTACCAAACCGCTCTCGCCCATCTGTAGCACTAGTCACCCCGTGACTGCGGATCATCATTATGGCCGTACTTGCCAAAGTGCTACGGGCCTCCCCCGAACACACATCAAGGGAGCCGTGCCCCGTCGGACACCGAGGTAAACTGCTCATCACAGAGTCGTCCTCCCACAGGGCTTGCCACATAGGGTGCCTCGTCACCAAACTAAGGGTAGCTTCGTGATTCCCTGAATCACTAGGGAGCAATAACAGTATACCCGTGCATTGGGCCGCCCTCCCACTAGGCCTGCCTATTGGAACCCCTAACATTCCATATAAGCAGCAAATGATATGCCATGGATGCAAATGCCAATCAATGCATTCTCACACTGTGCATCCTAAATGCCACTAAATCAATCATCTATTTACTACTACCACTTAGTGGATTTCAATATGCTCAATCTTTACTAATTCTCATTGGAACTCACACATCGGTAGTTAGTGGCAATCACATTTATCAATTGACATATACATATTTGGGATATTTCAAATCACTGATTTCAATTCAAAACATGGTCTCAAACCATCATAACGTATTTCATCAACATATTCAACATAATAACTGATCCGGTCTCAACACCAGTACCAGAATACGAATATCACTTCATCTGTTCTATATGCAATACAGACTCAGCAAGTAAAACATTGGACATCAAGATCGGTCTCCTCTCATTAGGATACCTGATAATCATACCAGATACATATAGCACCGATCTAAAACCTTAGTCATCTAATGACTCTCGTGGCTGGTCCCACACTGGATTGTTGACTCCGGCTCAGACCAGTTTAATATCATATTCATCATCCTAAATATATGCCACATAACATCAATCATGCTAAGTGCACTCAAATGATGAAATCACTACGTCGTCCATACAAGCAATCATTAAGCATAATCATATACACATATTTTCATATCATCAATGGATGAAATCATGCATTTAGAATAGTTACCCCCTTCTACCTCAAGAGAAGTAGTAATCATCACGGTCAGATGGTTCCGCCTCGTCGATGGGGTTATTTCCTACATCACAACATATCACACAATTATTTTCTATTCAACCACCTTGGTTTAGGCATCTACGCTTATTATTACACATATTTAATGCCAGACCCATTAATGGGTTCCCACATTGATGGTTCCTAACAACCATCAAGCTTCATTAATGGCCATTCACTATTAATAACATCATTTGACCTCACCAATAATAATTATCTAACACAGTAAATGTTTCTCCATTCATATTTTGCACTTCCCCTAAATTATAGGGTTAGGGTTTCTCTAATAATCCAACAACACCCATTAAATCACATTCCCAACATCAAAACCCAAAAGCCCATAGTTCATACTCTTGAGAAATAGTAAGAGCTTACCTCAAGAGAAGGAATGAAAGAGTTTTCCAAGAGAGAGAAAACCACACGGAAATAAGGAGAAAGGAGGGTGAGACTTCAAGCTCCAAACTCTTCTAAGCTCCTTGAATAACGAAAATGGTGTGTTTGAATATGCTTTCAGGTTCACAGATTTTGATAATGACAAGGATCCTTGAAGAAAAAATTGGAGAAACAAAAAATGCATCAGACCTGCAAAAACACGTAGGCTAATCGATTAGGAAGACATATCTAATCGATTAGATGGCTTCTATTTTGACAAATAATCGATTACACACACAAAAATAATCGATTACATAGTTTCTGTTTGTATAATAACCCTAATCAATTACTAAGATGAAAAATTGATTTAAATGTATAAGGTACTTATGCTAATCGATTGTAAGTCATCAGATAATCGATTACAAGGCTGCTGGAATGACACTAATCGATTACAGTGAAGACATAATTGATTACCCAATTGCATAACCTAATTAAATGCATCAGGTGCCATCACTAATCAATTACAAGACAAGACATAATCGATTACCAAGGTTCTGAGTTGAAGCTAATCGATTACAAGGTATTGGCTAATCGATTACAACACGAATTACACAGAAGATTTCAAAGTGTAATCGATTACAGCTCGAGGCGTAATCGATTATGATAGTGCCAGAAATTAGGGAAAGTGTTTTTAAGTGGAAACCAACTCATTTCTCCATATCTCTCAGGCACCCACGAGCTGCAACAGCTAGGAACTCCATTATGCTCATCTCCAAGCTCTATAAATACAAGACTCCTTCAAACTACTCAAGCAATCAATTACATCCATCAAAGGGAGATAAATTCTTGAGTCTTGTGAGTTTTACTCTTGCATAGTTTCATTTTTCTGAAACTTAGAACTTTAACTTGTATGTCCTCTCTTGTTGAGAGTTATAAGTTTGAGAGAGCATTCACTTGTATATCTACTCTATTTAGAGAGTCATCTTCTTGTAAACACTACAAAACACAAAGGCTTTTCACTCTAGGTTGAGTGGTCATAAAGGTTGGAGTTTAACCTTTGGGTATTGAGAGTTTGAGAGATTGGGTGGGTTGCCCTTTTGCTAGTGAGGATTGAGTTCTTGAGTGTGGGACACTAGGAAGCTGCAATTACTCATAGCTTGTAATCTCTAAACTTCAATAGTGGTAATCCTTCAAGTGGTTGCTTGAAGGCGAGACGTACACCGGGGTTGGTGGAACTCGTTAAATCGGTTTGTAAGCTCTTCTCCCTTACTCTTTTACATTCATATACTGTATTTGATTGGTTTGTGTTAGTTGATTGTGACTTGCTTACTTTAGCTCGCTAGAACTAGTCGTTTTAAAGAATTGCACACCAAGTGTTTGACAAATTGTTTCAGCAATATTTACACCTTGTTTTGCTTTGTTTCTTGTACTATACTTGTCTTCACTTACATAATCTTTAAACTTATGATAAAAGAATCAAGTTCAAAGGCATTCCAAGCAAAGTTTTAAAAACTCAATTCACCTCCCCTCTTGAGTATTGAGGCCACTTGAATAACAAATAGGAGAAGAGAAGAAAGCCACTACTTTTTGCTTAGGGTTTTTGGAGAGAAGTAGAAGAGGAAATGAAGAAGAAGAGTATATAAGAAGAAGCAAAGTACTTGTTAAGAGGATTCCAAGAAGCTGACGGGAATAAGAAGGGAAAAATGGGTCATTTGGCTTTATTTTTAATCCCTCATTAAATATTTATCATTTTATGATAAATAGGATCTTAGTTTGGCCTCCATACCTTATCCAAAAATTATTTCGAACACATATTCAGATTCCTAATAATATCCTTAACAGCCCTGATCAATATCATCCCAATCGGAGATACTTGGTCTGACACCCATATTTCAACCGGGCTTATTTTCAGCTTATCCGGTTCTAATAAATTATAAACAGTTCCCAAAAATCTTAATTTATTTATTCCCAATATTTTAGAACATTAAATAACCCAAATATAATTATTTATTATTTATCTCCTTAATAAATCTTTTATTTTAAAATTTAGGGTGTTACAATCCACCCCACCTAAAAAGAAATTTCGTTCCTAAAATTTAACATACTGGATTCGAACACATCAGGGTATCGTGCTCTTACATCGTCTTCACGTTCCCATGTGAACGTCTCTGTATTTTCGTGCTTCCACACAACTTTCACCAAAGGTACCAATTTGTTCCATAGCTTCTTCACAAAGCGTTCAACAATACGAACGGAAACAGGAGGAATGGACAAATCGTCTTGTACATCAATATCGTCCATAGGAATTACATGTAGAGGATCATGGATATATTTCCTCAATTGTGACACATGGAACACATTATATAGATTAGCGAGATGTGGAGGGAGTGCAATCCGATATGCCACATCGCCAATCCGCTCCAAAACCTCACAGGGTCCAATGAACCCCGGGTTTAACTTCTTACTCTTTAAAGCTCTTGCAATACCCTTATCTCTTGATACTCTTAAAAACACATGATCGCCAACTTGAAACTCAAGTGGCTTCTACCTTTTATCATAATAACTCTTCTAACGATCTTGGGTAATTTTCATCTTTTCTTGTATCATCTTGATTTGTTCATTTGTCTCCGTAATCAACTTCGGTCCCAAAGCCGAACTCTCTCTAGCTTTAAGCCAACATAACGGAGTTCTACATTTCCGACCATACAATGCTTCATATAGAGGCATAGCAATGGAACTGCGGTTACTATTGTTGTACGTAAATTCAATTAGTGGTAGGAATCTTTCCCAACAACCACCGTGCTCCAACACACAAGCCTGTAACAAATCTTCAAGGCTTTGAATTGTCCGCTCGGATTGTCAATCCATTTTTGGTTGATACGCCGAACTATGTTTCAACTTGGAACCCATTGCCTCGTGCAAGCTTCCCCAAAATCGGGAAGTGAGCCGCGGGTCGTGATCCGACACAATACTCAAAGGCACACCATGTAGCCTAACGATCTCCCTTATGTACAATTGTGCCAATTTCTCCAATGAACTCTTCATATTCATGGGCAAGAAGTGAGCATACTTCGTCAACCGATCTACAATCACCCATATAGCATCATTTCCAGTACGTGTTCTAGGTAATCTAAAAACAAAGTCCATGGCAATGTTGTCCCACTTCCATACTGGAATATCAAGGGGTCTCAAATAACTAGATGGCTTCTGATGCTCAACCTTAACCTTTTGACAAATAATACAAGAGGCTACGCAATTAGCCACATCACGCTTCATACCGGGCCACCAGAAATTCTTCTTCAGATCTTAATACATTTTTGTGGCACCAAGATGTATACTTAACACACTCTTGTGAGCTTCTTCAAGTACCAACCTTCTTAGGTCACCACCTGATGGAACATAAATCCGGCCTTTCATATGCCAAATGCCATCATGGCTTTTCGTTAAAAATGAATTTTTCACATGAGCTTGAGCTTCTCTCATTTCAATCAAGTACTCATCTTTCAGTTGTTGCAACTTCACGGTCTCAAGGAATACATTTGCTACTGTCAACACCTCAAGGGACATTTTTTCGGGGTATATATTTCTACACCCACGTTCAAATTCTGAAATTGCTCAATGAGCTCCATCTCTTTCACCATCATAGCAAAAACATGCAACGATTTTTGACTCAAGGCATCGACAACCACATTTGCCTTTCCGGGATGATACCTCAATTTGAACTTATAATCTTTCAGAAACTCCATCCATCTCCATTGACGCATATTAAGCTCCTTCTGATCAAATAGATTTTTGAGACTGTTATGATCACTAAAGACCACAAACTTAGAGCCATACAAATAGTTCCGTTATAACTTCAAGGCAAATACCACCGCTGCTAATTCAAGATCATGTGTTGGGTAGTTAACCTCATGCGGTCGCAACTGTCTTGACATATAGGCTATCACATGTTTTTTTGCATCAACATGCAACCAAGACCAAGCTTAGAAGCATCACAGTACACCACAAAGTCATCCAATAAGTCTAGTAAAGCCAACACCGAAGCAGAAGTAAGTCTAACTTTCAACTCTTGGAAACTCCTTTCACAATCAAGACTCTACAAAAACTCCTTTCACCAAGGGTGCGAGGGTGAAAACATGTTGAGGTACAAAGGTAGAAGTTTCAAAGGTTGGTATTTGTGTTGTGTTAGGTTAGGGGATGAACGTTTCAGACTGGATATGTCCAATAGTGGCAGAACTTACAGGTTCAGACTTGACAGAAACAAACCTGATTTTCTCTTACTGGATATGTCCAATAGAGGCAGAACTTACAGGTTCAGACTTAACAAACAAACCTGGTTTTCTCTTCTTCTTCTTCTTCTTCTTCTTCTTCTTCTTCTTCTTCTTCTTCTTCTTCTTCTTCTTTGAAAATTTATTCTATAATATAAGTCATAAGTCAGATTCAAAGCTATGGAAGATGATAGGAGCTTCTAAGCCAAGAGTTACTGTGTGGAAGAGTACAAGGGGAATAAATTTAACAAAGGGTGCGAGGGTGAAAACATGTTGAGGTACAGAGGTAGAAGTTTCAAAGGTTGGTATTTATGTTGTGTTAGGTTGGGGGATGAAGGTTTCAGACTGGATATGTCCAATAGTGGTAGAACTTACAGGTTCAGACTTGACAGAAACAAACCTGATTTTCTCTTACTGGATATGTCCAGACTTGATAGAAATAAACCTGATTTTCTCTTACTGGATATGTCCAATAGAGGCAGAACTTACAGGTTCAGACTTAACAAACAAACCTGGTTTTCTCTTTCAATTTCTTTTTCTTCTTCTTCCAGACTTGACAGAAACAAACCTAATTTTCTTTTACTAGATATGTCCAGACTTGACAGAAACAAACCTGATTTTCTCTTACTGGATATGTCCAATAGAGGTAGAACTTACAGGTTCAGACTTAACAAACAAACCTGGTTTTCTCTTTCAATTCTTTTTTTTCTTCTTCTTCTTCTTCAGACTTAACAAACAAACCTGGTTTTCTCTTTCAATTCTTTTTTTTTTTTCTTCTTCTTCTTCTTCTTCTTCAGACTTAACAAACAAACCTGGTTTTCTCTTTCAATTCTTTCTTCTTCTTCTTCTTCTTCTTCTTCTTCTTCTTCTTCTTCTTCTTCTTCTTCTTCTTCTTCTTCTTCTTCTTCTTCTTCTTCTTCTTCTTCTTCTTCTTCTTCTTCTTCTTCATCTTCTTCTTTGAAAATTTATTCTATAATATAAGTCATAAGTCAGATTCAAAGTTGTGGAAGATGATAGAAGGTTCTAAGCCAAGAGTTACTGTGTGGAAGAGTACAAAGGGAATAGATTTAACCAAGGGTGCGAGGGTGAAAACATGTTGAGGTACAAAGGTAGAAGTTTCAAAGGTTGGTATTTGTGTTGTGTTAGGTTAGGGGATGAACGTTTCAGACTGGATATGTCCAATAGTGGCAGAACTTACAGGTTCAGACTTGACAGAAACAAACCTGATTTTCTCTTACTGGATATGTCCAATAGAGGCAGAACTTACAGGTTCAGACTTAACAAACAAACCTGGTTTTCTCTTCTTCTTCTTCTTCTTCTTCTTCTTCTTCTTCTTCTTCTTCTTCTTCTTCTTCTTCTTCTTTGAAAATTTATTCTATAATATAAGTCATAAGTCAGATTCAAAGCTATGGAAGATGATAGGAGCTTCTAAGCCAAGAGTTACTGTGTGGAAGAGTACAAGGGGAATACATTTAACAAAGGGTGCGAGGGTGAAAACATGTTGAGGTACAGAGGTAGAAGTTTCAAAGGTTGGTATTTATGTTGTGTTAGGTTGGGGGATGAAGGTTTCAGACTGGATATGTCCAATAGTGGTAGAACTTACAGGTTCAGACTTGACAGAAACAAACCTGATTTTCTCTTACTGGATATGTCCAGACTTGATAGAAATAAACCTGATTTTCTCTTACTGGATATGTCCAATAGAGGCAGAACTTACAGGTTCAGACTTAACAAACAAACCTGGTTTTCTCTTTCAATTCTTTTTTCTTCTTCTTCCAGACTTGACAGAAACAAACCTAATTTTCTTTTACTAGATATGTCCAGACTTGACAGAAACAAACCTGATTTTCTCTTACTGGATATGTCCAATAGAGGTAGAACTTATAGGTTCAGACTTAACAAACAAACCTGGTTTTCTCTTTCAATTCTTTTTTTTTCTTCTTCTTCTTCTTCAGACTTAACAAACAAACCTGGTTTTCTCTTTCATTTCTTTTTTTTTTCTTCTTCTTCTTCTTCTTCTTCTTCTTCAGACTTAACAAACAAACCTGGTTTTCTCTTTCAATTCTTTCTTCTTCTTCTTCTTCTTCTTCTTCTTCTTCTTCTTCTTCTTCTTCTTCTTCTTCTTCTTCTTCTTCTTCTTCTTCTTCTTCTTCTTCTTCTTCTTCTTCTTCTTCTTCTTCTTCTTCTTCTTCTTCTTCTTCTTCTTCTTCTTCTTCTTCTTCTTCTTCTTCTTCTTCTTCTTCTTCTTCTTCTTCTTCTTCTTCTTCTTCTTCTTCTTAAGTATCAACTCATCCTATAATATAAGTCAGATTCAATCAACACCATCATATCATAATTATGATGGAATTTCATGGCATTCAATATAATAACATCATAATTTATGGTATCTCACAAACAAACATAACACGAATTAATTTAGGATTTCATATCATTGTGAGAGACAAATGGGTGAAACAAATATGATTATTTAAAGAGATCTCTAAAAAAAATTTCTTCTTTTCTTTATGTGATTTGAATTACATAAGCTTGTGAGTTTATATGAGTTCGAATCCTAAGTTACTCTAACAATAGTCTATTAAATCCTAGGGGTCATTGCAAACTACGAATAGATCCTTAAATCTTTATTAAACCCAAGTGTCAATAGGAAGAAAAAAAATAAAAATATATTATCTAGGATATGTCTTGATTGAGAACCGCTGATAGATTAAATAAGAGTATTGATTAGAATCTTAAAAATAAGATTTGACAAAAATAACAAATATGATTGAGAGAATCAAAATTTATCAAAAAAAATATAAATAAAAAATTTATTTTGTTACTCTCATTTAATTAGAATAAAATTAATTATATTTAAAACTATTAAAATATTACTACTATATTTGAAGAAGCGGATAACGATAATTCTTACTATTGCATTTAAAATAAAGACTAGATGGAGAGACTCCCTAGGTCCCTAGGTCAGTATTTATTATTTATAGTAAAAAAGTGCACTTTATTTTAATCCACAAATTTAAAGTTGGTATATTTGATATATTATATTTACATATAATAAATTAATTATTATTAATAACTAATATAAAAATATTTAAAATTTGTAACACAAATTATTAAAAATAACCGATTTTAATTTAATAAATATGAATATATCAAATTAAATGTCAATCCACTTGTAGATGAATTGTCACCTACTTGTTATGTTTATGTTTTTATGTTTCACATGTTGGACTTAATTGATCCACCGCACATACAAACTATTCACGCAGAGAAAGTAGGCTCGAAAACCCTAGAGAATCCCCCTAGGGATTAGGTCTAATAGTTCTAAATAATGTGTCACTTAGGTTACAATGTGAGCCTATAAGATGTATTTATACATTAATAAAGTAAAAAGGGAAATCCAAACCCAAGTCCAGTAAGGGAGATAACCGTTTCTGGTCAAATAATTGAGAATCATTATTTACTAAATTAAAGGGATGATGGGATATCATGGGGCCCCTCTAATCCAGGAGGGAACAGGAGCCCCCTATTCGCAGGCTCCAGGCATAGAGCCGAGTGAAGTGGCTAAGTGTTGTAATAAGATATCTCCATGTCGGGTGTAAAGTGAAGGCTTGTCCTGAGTGTGTATGAGTCGACATCGAGTGATCAAATCCGAGTGGATCCGGTAACCAATTCCGAGTAGCTGTATACCAAACGATTCTTTGGTCTTGAACTTTTGTTGTTTCTCCGTGAGATGAGTTGAGTCTTATTTGTTATCGTGGCGAGCCTCGTCAAAAACCTCTTGGGGGAAAACCCAGTGGGAAAAACCCATCGAGCAGGAAAAAGAATGTTCCCGTTACATTCAACGCTAATACATTTTACCATTTTGGGGGGCCTCATTAAAACCTCTCGGGGGAAAACCCAGTGGGAAAAAACCTCTCGAGTAGGAAAAAAGAGTGTCTCTGTTACATCTGACTATTATATACAATTAAATGATATGCTTTTCAAGTTGGTATGCTCATTTACTGATGATGTCTCTCACTCGGTGTAGGTTTTCCCATTTGACTGTTAGCTTTAGATCTCTTTTTTGAAAGTGTCATGATCCAAGTGGTGGTCCGAATGGTGTTTCTTTCTCGCCGTACGATGTTCTTTTAAGGACGGGTTCTCCTAGCTTATTTACGGGAATTACGGTGTTTCATGGATGCCACCTGGAGATCGTTACTAACGAATTTTGTCGAATGATTATTGTTACTCTTGAGCTGCTTACTCAGAGTTTTAGGATCTTATATGCCATTACTCTAGAAAAGATAATTTTGATTCCTCTGGAGCGAATGTATCCCACTTAGGTCTTGAGAGTCTTTGAGAGTTGTTTCTTGGGTGAGCGTATATCACGTTGGTTTCATATTCTTGACATATTTTAGGCTTTAGGATATATTTCCAAGAGCTCTTGCTCGGGCTTGTCTTCAAAATTACCGAGAGCTCGTGCTCAGGCTTATCTTTAAAATTACTGAGAGCTCGCGTCCGAGCTTAACATTACTTACTATGATATAAGTTTCAAGATTGCCGAGAGCTCGTGCTCGAGCTTGTCTTCAAAATTGCCGAGAGCTCGTGCTCGGGCCTAACGTTACTTACTGTGATGTAAGTTTCAAGATTTCTGAGTGCTCGTGCTCGGGCTTGTCTTCAAAATTACCGAGGGCTCGTGCTCGGGCTTATCTTCAAAATTGGCGAGAGCTCATGCTCGGGCTTGTCTTTAAAATTGTCGAGATCTTGTCCTCGGGTTTGTCTTCAAAATTGCTGAGAGCTCTTGTTCGGGCTTAACGTTACTTACTGTGATGTAAGTTTCAAGATTGCCGAGAACTCGTGCTCAGGCTTGTCTTCAAAATTATCGAGAGCTCATGCTCGGGCTTAACGTTACTTACTGTGATGTAAGTTTCAAGATTGCCGAGAGCTCGTGCTCAGGCTTAACGTTACTTACTTTGATATAAGTTTTAAGATTACCGAGAGCTCGTGCTCGGGCTTCATCTTTATGTATGAAAGTCGTGCGCCGAGTAAACGTACATTACTTGGGTCTCTCATTTTCTTCATGTATGAGAGTCGTGCATTGAGTAAACATACATTACTCGGGTCTCTCATTTTCTTCACTCTTTACTGCGTAATCTTGGAAATCCAAAACACATGTCTCAACGTGTATTCCCTTGTCTATTAAGTGATTTGTCTTGAAATATCACTAGCCCAAGTATGTAAAGAATTAGTGTGTAGCTCTGTCTCGACTTATGATAAGGAAATTGTTATACTGGGCAAGATTTTCAATGATAATTCTTTAAACATTTTTCAAGCATTTCAAACTTTCAATCCTGATGATGAGGTTAATAACAGAGTACAAGAGCCAGTAGAAGAGGGACATCGAGAATTGCGTTATGCTGGCTCTAGTGGATCTTTAGTATTTTCAACATCTGTGATGGAGTCGTTGGCTCCTGAAACATGATTCTAATTCAAGAAACTTCTCGGTCATACTTCTTTTGTTGACAAATTTTATGAATGGAGCCGGCACAAAACTAGAATAACTTGATATGGGACTCCACAGACAATTATTTAATTCAAGAGTCCAACAAAATGTTAGATAAGCATGCACATGAAGATCCGAACCCTTCCCTTGTTGTCTATAAATCTTTATAATATTCACAATTTTATCTCTCTCTCTCTGACGTCTGGGGCACTATTTTTAGGCCTCAAAAGTTGGTACTAGACGAAGCACATGTTGTAGCTTTGAAAAGGATGACAATCTTGATATTTATAGGGATGAGACTCAAAGTGCCTGAGAGTTCTCCTGCGGTTGAAAGCTTCGAGATTGTGCCTTGAATATGCTGGGCAGCATTCAAAGCTGGTAGAGCAGGCCCGCCACGATAACAAATAAGACTCAACTTATCTCACGGAGAAACAACAAAAGTTCAAGACCAGAAAATCGTTTGGTATACAGCTACTCAGGATTGGTTACTTGATCCACTCAGATTTGAACACTCGATGTCGACTCATACACACTCAGGACAAGCCTTCACTTTACACCTGACATGGAGATATCTTATTACGAAACTTAGCCACTTCACTCGGCTCTACACCTGGAGTTCGTGACTAGGGGGCTCCTGTTCCCTCTCGGATTAGAAGGGGCCCCATGGTGGGTGGCAAAATGTTCACACAGATAAAGTAGGCTCAAAAACCCTAGAGAATCCCCTTAGGGATTAGGTCTAATAATTCTCAATAATGTGTCACTTAGGTTACAATGTGAGCCTATAGGCCGTATTTATACATCAATAAAGTAAAAAGGGAAATACAAGCCCAAGTTCAGTAAGGGAGATAACCGTTTTTGGTCAAATAATGGAGAATCATTATTTGTTAAATTAAAGGGATGTGGGAATACGTGAGGCCCCCTCTAATCCGGGAGACAACACAAACCATTCATAATCTTTCTCCATTGTCTTTTATATATATTACTTAAAATGAGATTATCAAAAGATCTAATTAATTACTATTAATTATATTATATAAGCCTACAATACAATGCGATACTGCTCCTTTCTTATATATATATATATTGTTCCATCCCTGGTCAGAGGGGGCCCCACGGTACCCCCTCATCCCATTAATTTAGTAGATAATGATTCTCCATTATCCCATCAGAAGCGGTTATATCTATTTCTGGACTTGGGCCTGGTTTCCCCTTTTTCTCCTTTACTTTACAAGTGTATAAATACGGCCTATAGGCTCACATTGTAACATAAGTGACATATTATAGAGATTAATAAACTTAATCCCTAGGGGGAATTCTTTAGGGTTTTATGTCTACTTTCTATGTGTGAATATTTTGGCGCCCTCTGTGGGGCCCGGTAAAACGGATCCTACACCTTAACCTTCAAAACCCTAATCCTAAAAAAGCTATAGGGCTAGTCGGATCTACAGGGGCAATGGGATCTCCGCCCACAGTGTTCTCGTCATCATCCGTTACATCATCAACCTCATTAGTGAAACTGGCATTAGGAATGCTTGGAGAATCGTGACTCAAATTCTATGTGTCAAACTCTCCCCAGATAAGCATCCATGTGTTTTTAATTATCACTAATTCTTCAAACCTTCTTGAACCAAAAACCGCCCCGGGATAATCTAATTCGTAACCGTACGACAATTGATGATAATTGTTTTCAGTGGTGGATAACCCATGCGATCGATCTTTGCGATTTTCATTTTTTAAAAAAACTATTTTTTAAAATACTCTTGACAGGTTATGTGGAATTCAACTTCTAAGTTGTATGCTAATCAATTGGCCGTTTGTTTTGCTATCTAATTGGTGCTGAGCATGAAAAAAGTGGGATGGAAAATTCAAAACGATCAAGCTAATGGATCGACTTTACTCCTCGTAGCGTAGCCTGGGCATATTTAGGTCGACTGGAATTCAGACCTCCACAGCAACCAGATCTTGGCACTCGACACATATAGGCATGCGACACGAGGGAGCTCATTATATATTATTCACATGCGGCTACAAATGAAGGGGATAAAGGGAGAAAATAGGATTTCTTCACGCAAGGCACAGAGGAAGATAGAAATTGAACGTATACGCGAGGCACACCTTGGAAAACAAAAGTTCAAATTACATTTCTTTACCAGATAAGTTTAAATTACATTTCTTTACGCTGCAGTTTTACTTCCTCAATCCAAAAGACTTAACTATTTATTTCAAGCACTGCCAACAAACCTCAATTACTTTTTATGGCCTTTTCTTTCTACGTCAACAAACCCTCTATCTGTGGCTTTTTCTTTTTATGGCTTTTTTGTAAAAACATCGAAACGACACCCCCACCGTTTGGTATCTATTATTCTCGATCATTATTCCAGACTCGAAGTTCCTAGAAGCCTTCAATGCACCACCACTACCCTGACGGGATGAAAGAAGAAAAGGAGTGAAAAGCTTAGCAACAGTGACAAATAAGAAAACCAACTGATAAGCCTCTTGCAACCGTGGCTGTTGGATCCATTAAAACAATGTTCCTGGTGAACTACGACAACAATCCATTGTGTAACCTTTACAAATTTCTGCATTCTTTAAAACCATAATTTCCTTAACAATTTTGTCTTCCTCTGCTTGAGTAAGAACACTGGTTTAACAATTTGAGGTGTACAACATGATACTGGACGGGGAATTAAATGCCTAATGTGTGCTCTGGTACCAGTCCTCAAAAGTAAAGTGCTACACAATCAAACTTGTCAGGGGATCTCACGGCTGAAACCGAGACTCAGGTCTTACAACTGAAAACAAGATTCTGGGTCCTCCGGATTCAATTGCCTCCTTCTTAAGGCCACCAGACTTACAGAGAGCATCGACCATATTGGAAACTACACCGGACTACAAAGCAATCGAATTAACAGAGCAATCGGTCTCCCCGTGGAAGAATTCAGAAAATAAAAGCATAACTCCTTCATTTATCATTGTCTTATTTATAAATGTTTTATTCATCAATGTTTTATTTCTTAATCAATGGTGGTATACATTAACTTTGGAGTGAAGGTTTCGCTACAGTCATATTGTTATCGGTTACATGTTGCTACAGTCGTATATAAAGTGAAGGTTTTGTCGTTGATATATTCACTTCAAAACTCGTCGATGATGTTTCAAACCAAAACATTGGTAGGCAATTTAGGAGCAAGGAACACAAACTCACCGCATGGAATCGACAATTCATAAAGGATCCCTCATTGTTGAATTCTCATTGCCCCATTTTTACTAGGGCCCATACTCATGAAGATAAGTTTTAAACTTCTCGCTATCCTTGCTTACTTCAATTGAAACGAATCATTTGTTTTTTTCTTAAGTCTGCTTAGAGTCTTCACTGGAAATGCCCAGAAACTTATGCTCAGTAACAAATGGGAAGATGCTTTATACCTCCCTGATATATTTAGATATTTCATATGCAAGCAAAAGATAGAGTAAGGACAAAGACAAACACTGGGATATAACACTCTATTTGAAAGCTAATAAATTCATCACATTTTTGAAGCAACTCATCATGAGCATGCTTATCTAAAATTTTATCACACTCCCAAAAAGGGATGATTTTGTGCTAAGTTCCGTATCAAGCTATTCCAATTCTTATGTCGGCTCTAGTCACAAAATTTGTCGACAAAAGAAGTATGACCAAGAGCCATGAATCATCCTAACCAAGAAGTTTCTTGAATTACAATCAGCTTTTAGGAGCTCACGACTCCATCGTAGACATTGAAAATACTAAAGAACCAACACAACACACTCCTCGATGTCCCTCTTCTACTAGGCTCCTATACTCATCATCAATATTAAACGTTTGAAGAATACTTGAAGAATGCTTGAAGAATTATCACTGAAAATCTTGCCCAGTATAACAGCTTCCTTATCATGAATCGAGACAGAGCTACAAACCACTTAATAGACACACTGTTTTCACCTAAGACATATGCTCCAGACTTCCAAGATTGTGCGGAAAACACTATTAATCAAGAAACAAAGTACACTTAAAGTCCGAGGCGTGAGAATCAATCCCCTCGACAGTATATACAAAAAGCCCGAGAAACCCTCGGCAACATACAAAAAGCCCAAGCAACCCTCGGCAACATACAAAAAGCCCGAGCAACCCTCGGCAATATACGAAAAAGCCCCAGCACGGATCTAATCCCTCGGCACACTTTGAAGGCTTGAATCTGTTCAAGTTAAGCCCGAGCACGGATCTAATCCCTCGGCACATATTTTGAAGACTTGAATCCGTTCAAGGTAAGCCCGAGCGTGGATCTAATCCCTCGGCACTCGTCGAAGGCTTGAATCCGTTCAAGTTAAGCCCAAGCACAAATCTATTCCCTCGGCACTCGTTGAAGGCTTGAATCCATTCAAGTTAAGCCTGAGCGCGGATCTAATCCCTCGGCACATATTTTGAAGGCTTGAATCCGTTCAAGTTAAGCCTGAGCGCGGATCTAATCCCTCAGCACTCACGTTTCGAAGACTTGAATCGTTCAAGTATACGAAAAGTCCGAGCGCGGAGTTAATCCCTCAGCACACGATCTGAAGGCTTGAATCCGTTTAAGTATTATGAAAAGTCCGAGGTCGGAATCGATCCCTCGGCACACGACCTGAAGGTTTGAGTCCGTTCAAGTATTATGAAAAGTCTGAGGTCGGAATCGATCCCTTGGCACACGGCCTGAAGGCTTGAGTCCGTTCAAGTATTATGAAAAGTCCGAGGTCAGAATCGATCCCTCGGTACACGACCTGAAGGCTTGAGTCCGTTCAAGTATTATGAAAAGTCTGAGGTCAGAATCGATCCCTCGGCACACGACCTGAAGGATTGAGTCCGTTCAAGTATTATGAAAAGTTCAAGGTCGGAATCGATCCCTCGGCACACGACCTGAAGGATTGAGTCCGTTCAAGTATTATGAAAAGTTCAAGGTCGGAATCGATCCCTCGGCACATGATCTGAAGGCTTGAATCCGTTCAAGTATTACAAAAAGTATGAGGTCAGAATCGATCCCTCGGCACACAATCTGAAGGCTTGAATCCATTCAAGTATTACAAAAAGTCTAAGGTCAGAATCGATCCCTCGGCACACAATCTAAAGGCTTGAATCCATTCAAGTATTACAAAAAGTCTAAGGTCAGAATCGATCCCTTGACACATAATCTGAAGGCTTAAATCCATTCAAGTATTACAAAAAGTCCAAGGTCAGAATCGATCCCTCAGCACACAATCTGAAAGCTTGAATCCATTCAAGTATTACAAAAAGTCCAAGGTCGGAATCGATCCCTCGACACACAATCTGAAGGCTTGAATCCATTCAAGTATACGAAAAGTCAAAGCGCGGAGTGGAGCCTTTGGTAATTCTAAAGACTAGCCTGAACACGAGCTCTCGGCAACCTTGAAGACAAGCCCTAGCATGAGCTCTCAGCAACCTTGAAAATAAGCCTGAGCACGAGCTATCAGCAACCTTGATGACAAGCCCAGGCAAGAGCCCTCAGTAATTTTGAAGACTAGCCCGAACACGAGCTTTCGGCAACCTTGTAGACAAGCCCGAGCACGAGCCCTCGACAATTCTGAAGACTAGCCCGAACACGAGCTCTCGGCAACCTTGAAGACAAGCCCGAGCATGAGCTCTTAGCAACCTTGAAGATAAGCCCAAGCACAAGTTATCAACCATTTCAAAAACCTGCGTTACAGTAAGTAACGTGAAGCCCAATACGCTAAGACCTGAGTAACATACGCTTACTCAGTGAACGACTCATATATGTTGAAGAAACAAAAGACTCAAGTAACATGCCCACACTTTTGCCAAATAAAATAAGGGGGCTACAAGCGACGGAACTTCCCATGTGACAGGACCAAGCCCTACCTCACTCAGAATCGCTCATTCAGAGTTAACCACTCATTCAGAGTCAATCACTCATTCGAAGACACTTATTCGGAGTCATTCACTTAGAATTGCTCATTCATATTTAATCACTTATTCAGAGTCAATCACTCATTCAGAGTCAATCACTCATTTGGAGTCACTCACTCGGAATCGCTCATTCAGAGTCAACCACTCATTTAGAGTCAATTGCTCATTCGGAGTCAATCACTCATTCGAAGACACTTATTCGGAGTCATTCACTCAGAATCGCTCATTCAGATTTAATCACTCATTCAGAGCCAATCATTCATTCAGAGTCACTCACTCGGATTCACTCATTCGAAATTAGCAACAATCCATCAGTCGACACCAAGGAAACCTCGTTCGAGGGGTTGGTTCCAATTCATGCTTGCCCTGAAAGCGATTCTCGAAACTTAAAACACGCAAGCACCATGTCGCTCCAACTACAAATTCCTGTGACAAAACCAGGAGACCCTTCCTTAGAAGAACATCGTACGACGAGGAAGAAACACCACTCGGACCACCACTTGGACCACGACACTTTCAAGAGAGAGATCTAAAGCTAACAGTCAAATGGGAAGACCCACACTGGTTGAGAGACATCATCAGTAAATGAGCATACCGATTTGGAAAAGCATATCATTTAATTGTATACTATAGTCGAATGTAACGGAGGCACTTTTTTCCTACTCGAGGGGTTTTGTCCCACTGGGTTTTCCCCCGAGAGGTTTTAATGAGGCCTGCCAAAATAGTAAAATATATTAGCGTTGAATGTAACAAGGGCACTCTTTTTCCTGCTCGAGGGGCTTTTCCCACTGGGTTTTCCCCCGAGAGGTTTTTTACGAGGCCCACCATGATAACAAATGAGACAAGTATGACTCAGCTCATCTTACGAAGAAACAACAAAAGTTCAAGACTAGATATCGTTTGGTATACAACTACTCAGAATTGGTTACCCGATCCGCTCGGGCCTAATCACTCGAAATCGGCTCATACACCCTCAAGACGAATCTTCGATCAGCACCCAACATGAAGGTGTCTCACCTTGGCACTTAGCCACTTCGCTCGGCTCTACGCCCATAGCTCGTGACTAGGGAGCTCTTGTTCCCTCCCTGGTCAGAGGGGGCCCCACGATACCCCCTCATCCCATTAATTTAGTAAATAATGATTCTCCATTATCCCATCAGAAGCGGTTATATCTATTTCTGGACTTGGGCCTGGTTTCCCCTTTTTCTCCTTTACTTTACAAGTGTATAAATACAACCTATAGGCTCACATTGTAACCTAAGTGACACATTATAGATATTAATAAACTTAATCCCTAAAGAAAATTCTCTAGGGTTTTATGTCTACTTTCTATGTGTGAACATATATATATATATGCACATGCGGTATTTTTTATGCGTTTGATTTAAAAAAGAGAAACATTAAATTAATTAGTTAAGGAACCCACTTTAGGGCTAATAAATATTTGAACTATCAAATAAAAAGTAATTAAATAAAAGTTTTAAGTATACCTTTTTTTCTTTTCTTTAAATTTAATTAAAGTTATAACTATAACTTCAGGTAAAACTTGGATGCTTCGGGACATCAATGATTAGCTTTTTCACTGTATGAGAACGTGCAATAATGGATTCAAATCTAGTGTCACCGCGTCTCATTCCTTTATATTCCCCAATCAAATTATATGTGTGTGAGAACCCACTATTTGGAATGATCAAAAGAAAAGGAGAAAAGGAAACATTACTTTTTAAGTTCGAGAAGAGACATAATAGGAAACATGATTGGTATGTAAGTGCAAAGTATTCAAATAGCAGACAGTTTGAACACTGGAGTCTAGAAAAAGTAAAAGAAAACATGATAATTAATTTGTTTGATCAACTATGACGCAGATATTTAACACAGCACCTGTTTATATTATTTATTTATACACGATCATGCCCTGTGCAATCAAACGCAACAAGCAGTTGTGAAAGTGAAATTGACATATATATATATATATATATATATATATATATATATATATATATATATATATATATATATATATATGTGTACACCAAAGAGCGAAGGAGCCATGCATCCATTTACAACAGAGATTGCTCAACCTGTTTACGATGTTTTCATAAGCCACCGAAAGATGGATAGTGGAAGAACCTTGGCTCCGTTGCTCTATCATCAACAATGGATTCAAACCCTTCTTGGACACCATCAACATGAAACCTGGCAATAAACTGTTTGAACACATTAACAATGCCATACATAATACTACTTCCGGTTTCAAATATAAGCAAATTTTAGTGGAATTTTTTGGTCCCTTAATATAAGCAAAATTAGACTTTCCCAATATCATTAAATACTTGTTTACCAAATATGTCCTCATTACATATATTTCTAAGGCCACTAATTCTTCATGTAATAAAAGATGCTAAGGGTATTTTAGAAAATTAAATCAAATAAGTGGTAATATTAATGCAAATAACTATCTCCAACTATTATTCTTAATATGTATGAAATTAGGTATTTTTACTTATATTTAAAACCAGAGATAGTAATAAAGTTGGTGTTGTTGTCCTGTCACCTCGTTATTGCGACTCATATTTCTGTCTCCATGAACTTGCCCTTCTCAATGACTCCAAGAAAAGGGTTGTCCCTATCTTTTTTGACATCAAGCCTTCACAGCTTCGGGTTAAGGATTATGCCAGTTATCCACCTCAGTTACTACAAAGGTTCCTGACAGCTCTCGAGGAAACTAAATACACCGTAGGAGTGACCTTTGATTCGTTAAAAGGGTATAAAACTTTACACTTTCTTATTCCTAAATGTTTCTTAGTATCACAGTGAGAAGGGCATATAGGTATTTTGCAGCTAATTAATGTTGTTTGAATGTATATCCCAACATACTATTCCTAATTAAACATACAAATTGATGATTGCCCATTGTTTACTTTCTCATAACACAGTTTAAAAAAATTGTAAGTATTAATTAACAATAAAATTTCAACTATTCATTAACTTTGATTAATTCAATCATTAAATAAATAATTCTCATTAAACACATTAAATATATAAAATTTATGTAGTTTAATAATCATTTGATATTTAAAAAATCAACTTTATTTTTACAAAATTTATATAATTTGTCATCCAAATAAATGTTAACTATTGAGATGATATATTTATAAATTTTTAATTTTTCTAAAATTTTACATGTGTAATCATCATGATATCTAAGTAACCCAATGATTGGATTGATTTAATTTATGTATTGTTCTTGTGTGTGTATGCTGATTAAAAAAATAGTAAAGAATAAACTAATTTATTAAGTTTATGAAAACCAAACTTAAAAATTAATTAAGTATAGAAACTAATTCGTTAATGGGGTCCCAAATAATTAATTTTTCAAACACACCCTCTCTTATTTGTTGATTTGAAAAAAAAAATGTAAAATCATGAATGGAACCCATTTAACAAATAGATAATTTCATGTTTAAAAAAGGGAGACATATAACACCTCGTCAATGTGTAGCTTTAAATACATCTGAAAATTTGTGAAAAGTAAAACTAATAAAAGAAAATTTGAAGGATATCAAAATGAAAAATAAGTATATTTATAAGAATTAAAAAGCAATATGATCAAAGCGGTTAATACTTGGAAATTGATGGATTCAGGGATTGGCCGGAGTTCCTGAGAAAGACTTCGGATGCTGTGATTATGAACTTGCTTGAGGTAGAGGAGAAGGAGAAGCTGCTATCAACATAATTGTTAAAACTGGATCTGATTAATTGATTAGGATGGTGTTTTTTCTGCTATTCCCTTTAACGGAACAAAGAAATTTGGAAAAGTAAAAAATTTATCCTATGATTCAAGATAGTTTTGATGGTCTCGACAGTGTAAAAGATCAATATCAACTCTTAGATTTTTTTATTTTCATAATTATGTTTTTTCATTTACAAACCAAACATTCTCTAGATCAGTTGGTTTTTATCTGTCGGAAACTACAATCAAATTAATTATTCATTAAAAAAATTGATTTGTGATATATTTTTTTATATTTTTTAGAAACATTTTTAGTGTAAAACCACACTAATAAAACCTTTACACCAAATCTAATTTATTTTACTTGATTTAAACTAGTGTGTTTTAGACATTTTAAACATGTTATATAGGATGTGTACTATTTTGATTCTTACTATGTAATATTTAAATTCTAATGTAGTTTTTAAATTTCTTTTATAAATATTATATTATTTTTGTCTAATCAATTATCATTTAATATATATTATAATAAAATAATAATTTATTACTATTAGTTTGACCACCAATACAATCAGAAACCTTTAAACTAGTACCCGATCCAACTTTATGGATCAGCAACATTTTGACCAGAAAAAAAGTACCAACTATTAACGACACTTTCTTATTTTTTTATAATTTATTAATACGGTTTTTAATACAATGAAGTTCATTAAATAGAGTGTAGTTTCTATATAAATTTCTTTTGATAATAAAGCAACAATCTAACTTTTAAAAGCGTATGCTGTCAATTCTTAGTTGTTAGTTTGAAATTTGAATGATTGATGTCGCTGATAGTGATGGGAAGATTTTCAAATTACACAATTCCAAAAACGAAAATAATGCATGAAAAACCTTTTACAGATGATGCTTATTTTTTAAATTAATATTAAATATATTTTAATTTTAAAATAAAAAAATCTCCGAACTAAATATCCTAACCATAAATTATCCTAAGAAAAAAAAAGTACTCCTGAAGTTACCTCCTTTAATTTTTAAAAACATTATAGCTGAAACTTTTTAAAACGACTGCAGGTATTTTTTACGATTTTTGCTTTTAGAAAATCACAATAAAGAAGGATATAAGTGGTTAGTTATAAAAAAATGAAAAAAAGATGAAATAATGATTTATTAATTTAAGGTAAAAATAGAAACTATTTTTTAATTAAAAAACATTTAAAATTACAATATATTTTAATTTTAAAATGAATAGAAAAAATCACCAACTCAATCCAATAACTACCAATATTAATAAAGATGTGTAATAATTGAAGTGTGAGTCACAAGTATAAAACCAGATCCAATTTACAAAAAATCCTTTCAATAAAATCGGCTAGTATTAGAAATCATGCGGCAACAAGATAAATAAACATTTAGAAACATGCACGATGACATTTATTCCGACATGTGGCCAATACTGTTTTGTGAGTTTGGAGATATTCGTATACTTGTGGTTCAAGAAAAAAAAAAAGATAGCGCATCTTAGTGACTAAAACAAAAAAGACAGCATTGTAATGAAACCTCAATTATCACGCTTCACAAAAAGGGGTTCATGTCTGGTTTCCTCTTCAAATCCATCTGTTTAACTTTAATTGATCAGTAATACTTTGATTTATATACAAAAATAAAGAAATTGTGTTTCAACAAATGGATTATCTACTAATATATTATTTAAGACACCTCAAATTCCTTTCAACTAACGGATTAAATTAAATAAAAAATGACATTATCTAAAAGATACACTCAATAATATAAGATTATCTAAAAGATACATTACCAATAGATCGAAGTTTCTAATTAGGCTAGCAATTAATAGTAGCTTTTATTTTTTTTTTCTTATGAGCAAAATAAATTTATTACAACAAAGGTTCAGGTTTTACATTAATGCTCTCTGGAAGAGAACTTCAATACGGCTTCTATTTTTTTGGTATATCTTGCGTTAACATTAATAGTCATACACATTACCGAAATGAAACATCAATTTTAATTGTAAAATATATAGCACAAAAATCACATATAAAATTACACATAAATTTTGTCTTTATTATGATGTATGAACTCAAAATGGTTTGACTAATGGGAAATATCAGAAGAGTTAATACTATTATTAATTATTTATTTTCCGCAAATAGTAAACAAATTAAGCGCGGGGAATGGTTCTTTTGACTTGCTTACTCTCAAAGTTCATTCTATTTGATCTTTGAACCTTTCAAAGTGTTGATAGCACCAAAGATGATCCCAATAGTGGAATTTGATTAACTTAAAAACGTAAAACAGACCAAATCAGGGGCTTGAACGAGTCCCTCACAACCTTTTGCTCCAAATTTCAATCTATACCGGAGCGTCTTTATTCAACAAGTTATTCATAAGTTATTACTCAAAAAATCATAAATTGTAAGTTAGTTTTGTTAACCTGAACATTTTTTTTGCCTGGACATAATTTTTTAATTAAAAATTATAAAAAAACAAGAAAATTAAAATTTCACAAAATATGATTTGCGTCTATATTGATTTTCATTTCTTATTTTATTCTCTAAAATTCAAAAAAGTCTTTTGTTTAAAAGTGCATTTATTTTTCTGTTTTTCTAGTCTCCTATTTATTTTACTTTATTAAAATTCAAAATTTTAAAGTATTTTATTTTATTTTTCTTCTCCCTCTCCATCACACACTATCCAACACACTCATTGTGATGTTCTACGTCAATTTACATTTATTTTTACCCGCTTAATTAAATTTTACAATAAATTTTTCACGATTAAAATATTTAGTTATTCAACAATCACCGAAATATTCGTTTTTTAAGTAAAAAGGTTGAAATTATGAAATATATTATAAATTAAAACCCCCAAAAAACCTTTAAAACCCAAGAAAACACAAAAGCTAGAACAGGGGTCTGACGCTACACGTGATAGTCTATTCCCAGCCCTGGCGCTACGCGTGAGCATATCAGTGACAACATCTGAAGCTATCACACCAAATTGGGCCGTTTTAGGTCCAATTGCCACAAAACTTCACGGGCCACATGTTTTCTCTATTTTGGAGCTGCTGATGTGACACCCTGAAAATAGGGGTCAATTTTTCACGTTAAAACATACCTGGATCTATAAAATCCACTCTCATATATGAAGATATGAGAGCTGGTCCCACGGCCAAGGAGAAAAAGGAAAGGAAGGCAACAGGCAAATTGTGACGTCCCGTGTAATTTTCCGAATAAATTTTTCGCGTTTTTAAAAGATCATTTTAAAATTTATAAATTAAATTCAGAGTTCACGTAACAGTTGATAATTGCGGAATATTATCATACATACTAGTCGTGAATAATTAAATTCAAGAAAATATTTAAGTAGCGGAAATGATTTAGAAAATAACGGTACATGATACGTTATACTTATTACAACCCATAAAATCAAAGTCCAAGTAATAATTCATATAGGCATCAATCATGGCATCACTCTTCATTCTGCATGGCAATCACTGTAAAAATTAATGTAAGAGTGAGACAGAATATAGAATAAATATAAAATAAATAAAATTGTACAAACACAATCAACAAACCATAATGATATGATGAATATGTCAAACAAGTTCATTTATATATCTTTAATTAGTCACATGATGTCATGCTGGATCCATTTGGTTTGGTGGGAATACTGCAGTAAAAGGTCTCATAGAGACATCGGTAGGAATTAATACAGTCATGGATCCCTACAGCCCCATGACCAACACATCGGTAGGAATTTATACAGTCATGGATCCCTACAGCCCCATGACCAACACATCGGTAGGAATTTATACAGTCATGGATCCCTACAGCCCTATGACCAACACATCGCAAAAATAGGGCTTTAACTCCTCATAGAGTAACCCCCCACCAGGGTAGGCAATCATGGAACCCCTAAAATTCCATGGTACGTCCAAATGCTTATGATGCATGAATGCCTTTAATTCTCTTTATCATTTAACATACCATGATATATCAATTTCCAAAAACACTTGGAAAACCACAAGTCCTCAAAGGACATATCACATATAATAATTTTTAGAATCATGGATTTACTGTTTCAACCACATATATCAATAACCGCAAGGCATTCATGTATATATATTAATTTAATCATTCATAATTATTCACCACCAAAATACACAAACTGAATGATACTCATTAGACACTCATCAACATTCATAATACTTCATAATCACTCAAGAATTCAATAATAAATTGTTACCCATAGGGAAAATATCATTTTTTTATCCATAATAACCATTATAAGCAAATTTCAGCATTTCCAACAGCAACATACGTTAGTAAAACAGTCATAACATGAGCAAATCAAATCCTTTTCATGTGATTCCACTTTCTATAGCTCAATAACATAAATATCTACAACTTTGATGAAGACCATAAATTCAAATTATAAACAGAAACATCACTTATTCACAGAATACAAAACTGCCTCAAAGAGGATTTTTAAAACGTACACAGGTTAGTATTTTCAACGTTTCTGGAGCTACAAAAACAATTTTGGCATGAAAACAGTTCTAAATTATTCTTAACACAAATATCTACAACTTTCATGAAGACCATAAATTCAAATTCTAAACAAAAACATCACTTATTCACAGAATACAAAACTGCCTCAAAGAGGATTTTTAAAACGTACACAGGTTAGTATTTTCAACGTTTATGGAGCTACAAAAACAATTTTGGCATGAAACTAGTTCTAAATTATTCTTAAAACAAATATCTACAACTTTCATGAAGGCACCAACCACTAATTCTTACCACAAAATTCCCAGTTTTAAAAATAAGATTCGGATTTCATAGTTAACAGATTTTCATCATGAACATACTTCTGTATTTTGAGCATATCTAGAGCTACAAGAATATTTTTAACTCAAAACCACTTTCTATAGATCCCTAACATAAATATATACAACTTTCATGAAGACCATAATTTCAAATTCCAAACAGAAACATCACATAATCACATAATAGTCAATAGATTATCATTTTTCATTATCACCAATTGCTGGAAAATTTACTGGTTTGACAATATTTAGTAAATTAGCTATAACTCATAGTATAAAAATAATTTTTGAATGAGGACAAGTTCTATGTTTCAATAATTCCATTATCTATAATTTTTATGAAGACCAAAAATTCCAAATCCAAACAGAAATATCACAAATTCATAGTATACTAAATTATCTCAAAGAAGGTAACAAAACGTACATATGTTAGTAAATTCAACGTTTCTGGATCTACAAAAATAATTTTGGCATGAGACCAGTTCTAAATTACTCATAACACAAATATCTAAAACTTTTATGAAGATACTAAATACTAATTCTCATCACAAAATTCCCAGTTTTAAAAATACAAACAGTGATTCACGTCAGCAGATTTTTAGCATGAACATACTTCTGTCTTTTAGGTATAACTAGAGCTACAAAAATAATTTTGACTTGAAACCACTTTCTAAAGATCCATAACACAAATATCTACAACTTTCATGAAGACATCAAAGGCTGATTATGCATGTATAAGTCCCATAATTTTAATATATACATAAAACATAGGGTAAATATTCTACTCCAACATGCTGTAGTATTTTGACTATAACTTTTACTATACATATCCAAATAAGTTGATTCAGGTCTCAAAATTCACAAAACAAAAAGATATACATCTTTCATGAAGAAGTCAGAATCAAAATCACACGTTTTCAATCTCAAAACTGAGTAACAAGATACGAAAATAAAACTGGAATCCTAGGACAGCATACAATTCTACCCATTTCATAATTATTCACAACCCTATCCCCTCTTACCTTAATGGAGGTTCCTAAAGTGGTTGAAAGTGTTGTATTATTGTCCTAGCTTCAGATCAAGAGTGAACTTGATGGAGAAAGTGAAAGAAAATAAGAGAGAGACTTCACTAACTTTAGCTTGTTCTAAGAATTTAGACTTGGGAACGAGATGTAGTGTTGATTTAATGATGCAAATGACAAGTGGGGGACAAGATTTTCATAATGGGATTGTAGTGGGATGTTAGGTGCATGAATTATGGTGATAATGGAGATTTTATGTGAGAAAAATGAGCTGGATTGTTGACCATTTCCGCAGCCTACATAATGTAGCTTGTATGATTGAAGTAAATATCAACTTTGACACTGTTTTGGTATTTTTGGCATATCTCTCTCATATCTTAATGGATTTTAACAAATGTGGTCTTGTTGGAAATCTAAGACAACGAGGAAAAACTTTGTAGTTTACCACTTTTTCAAATTCAGAATCTAACAAGGTAATAAAATATGTACAAGATGATATGATTGAAGTAATATATCAATTCTGACACTGCTTCGGTATTTTGGGTATATCTCTCTCATATCTTAATGGAATTTAACAAATTTGGTCTTGTTGGAAAGATAAGAAAAAGAGGAACAACTTTTTAGTTAACCACATTTCCAAATTCGGACTCTAACTAACAATTAAAATGTGTACAAAATGACGCATTTTGAGTGGAGTATGTGGCAATTTGATGAGAGTAATTGGAAAAACCAAAGGAATTAATAACTAAGGAAATAGGTAATAAGTTACTTGATTAACTTTTACCTAAGGTATAAAGTTAAAATTATTTACCATGGTAAAAGGTTAAATCGAAGATGTTGTCCTAACTAAAAATTTATGTAGAAAGTTGAGATAAAATGGATAATATTAATAATGACCTAGATTAAAAATAATTACACATGAGATTGAAATTTTTGGGATGTTACACAAATAAAATCTTTCACAGCGGAAAACAACAGCGCCTGAGCGATCCCACAAACAACGTGCATTCGCTCAAGCGAGATCCGACTCCGCTTGAGCGAGACAGCACAATTCGCTCGGGCGAACACACATTCGCTTGAACGAAACCATACAAAAGCCTTCCCTCAGAACCAAACTCGCTGGAGCGAGCACTCACTCGCTGAAGCGAGAAGCCACACTCGGCAAATAATAATAATCTCACTCGAAATCTGAGACAACCATTCACTCGGAGTCAGGGGTTTTCAATCGCTCGGTAATGACTCCACGCACATACACCTCATAACTTAGTTCCACATTTTATCCACTAAGGTACACACATGATTCACTCGGGAAAATACGGGTTATTCCACTCGGATTCCATAAAACCCCTTACTCGGGTTATTACCCATCCAACACCACTCGGTGTGTTTCATCACAATTCAATCGGGAATGTACTTCACATTCATCACTCAGCACACCATTCGTAAACCAACTCATCTTCTGAGTGGTATTCCACTCGGTAACTAACATCATTACCGACCAATACACATTCGGCCTCACACTTAGCATTCATGCCTATTCTCTCTCGGAGAATATATGGATCTTCTTTCACTCAGAAGGGATCTCCACAACCATACTCCACTCGGTATTATCCATCGTTTCTCACTCGGAGAACACCTTAACATCCATTACTCGGAAATGACTTCCCTAAACAATTCCACTCGGAATTATCCGAACTCCTCAATACTTAGAGGAATTCACCAGGTTAAGTCACTTGGACATATGAAATACTTAACCACTCGGGAAACCATTAAATCAGGTTCCACTCGGACTCATTCCACACTTAACACTCAGAATACATATATTCCATACTTAGAATATATCCCCAATCTAAGTTAATATGACCAATCTTCCCTCAAGAGATTCACTCGGGCTCCACTCGGAAAACACAAACCATTCCACACTCGCGGTTTACCCATATTTTCCACTCGGAAAAGGCCACACAAAGATTACTCGGGAAATTCTCCCATCAAATCCTACACCGAATGGGTTCATCAATGGCAATTCTCTAAAAATCTATTTAAGTGTTCTTCACTCGGAAAAGAAAGGCCAAACATTATAGCCTCATTCGGAATTGGATCTAAGCCTCCTGTATTTCTCTCGGAATTCATTAACTTAGAATTATTCACCCAACATCATTCATATTTCAGTCGGTAAGAAGCATCAAATCAACATAAATACCTATATACATACATATCCATCTATTCACTCGGAATTCATATTATATAATTCTAACAGAACAAATGTTCACCTTTCATTCCATCTCTAAATAATGATTCCTCTCAGAATCCACTAGGGCTACCATCATTCAGAAAAAGGCTCACACATGAGTCACACTCGGTTATGGAGTCATATACATAAGACTCATTCGGTAAAATAACTAAGCCATTTATATTTCACTCAGAATGGATTCTCAGCACAATATTCCAATCAGAATTCATAGACTTGGCCTCATACTGATCATCAATACTTTGCCAAGAAGTTTGACAACACTTTTCAGTCAAAACAATGGAAGTCACCCATATCATCACACTCAGGCACATATCATACACTTGGGTAATTCCATCTTAACATTATTCATTCACCAACATCCATTATCCAATACATTCACATGATTACAATGTAAATCTTGTATATACACACCCTCGGGTCCAATACATATATTATTTGTATTCAATATACAACAGGTTATATGAGCCAACCAAGGCTTTGATACATCAATTGTACTCGTTACATAATATTATATGCACGGCCTTATCATAAACACCCATCACTCGGGTTAAGGCCATCACATCATCCCAGACCGACCTGCATACACTGAAAAATGGTGTAGGGGTGAGCATTACATATTAAATGACGGATATTGGCTCGGATTAATCATAGAATCCATAACATGCCATAACATACACATCAATCAACTCAACACATACTGCCACTCAATATGAACAATCACAAACATCTTCAATCGGGTTTCTCACCCATTTCACTTGGCTATAAATCCTGACATTCTCATCAATAAATACAATCCCTCAATCGAATTTCACCTCACGTCTACCCCAAAACTATGTAAACAATATTCACACTCCGAGCCACTCTCAAGGAGTCTGTCCGAGCCCAGCTCCAGGACTTAAATATATTCATCACATGTTGTCATCTGATTGCCGATCGGTATAGAATTTCAACGCATTCCAGTGGCGAATCGGATGCATACGGTTTCATTCACTCGGCGTTCAACGCCAATGCACTCGGCATTTCATCAAGCATCTCATTTCACGCTTAGTGCCCCAGGCACTGCCCGAGTCCAACCCGGGTCTTTCATCATAATCAACATTAGGACCACATCCTCTTCACTCGGGATAACACCCTCGTGGCACCCCGCAAGGTGTTCATATTCAATAACACAATAACACGTATGCATATAAACTCAACTCATATTCATTCGATTGCCCACTCGGAAATCTGTGTTCACACATTATACATTCGGCAATTCAACAACAGTTAGATGACTCGGCTTATACCACATTCACTCGACAATCCTATGCCATCCACTCGGCAATCACTATGCTATTCACTCGGCAATCACTATGCCATTCACTCGGCAATCACTATGCCATTCACTCGGTATTCATCGTAACAGTCCCCATACATACATTCATCCCAAGTATATGCATGAACAAGCATCATACGCATTTAATCATACCATCACAAATATAGGGACCAATAACCACCACAGAATGCACTCAGCATCAACGTAACATGCATCTCAAGCATCACAACATAATCATCATACATCATATGGACAAATAAGCATGCACCATGCAGCAATAAATAATCGTACATCCGGGTTCAACTCAGCAACAACACACAATACACATCAAACGTAACACAATACAATCATGTCACCCGGAAAATCCGTCCATAAGCCATGCATTTGAGATGCAAAGCCCCCCTTACCTGGATAAAACTTCTAAGAGTCACATGGACACTCGGCCCAGCCACAGCAGCCCTCTGCTCGGCTTTCTGAACCATAGAAGAGCCAATATAATTTCCACACAAGCCTCAAAGCCACCAAGTCAGTGGAGAAGCTCCCAAGCGCAACACAAACGGTACCATACTCTCGATCAGCACTGTCCTCACCACCATGGAGGACAACCAACTTTCATGCATGCCCTCTTCTTCACAACAGCACCATACACCTTCAACAATAGTGAAGGACCACCATGCCTCCATGCAACACGCATGTCGTCATCCTCCCAAGAGTAGTGCAACTTCACCACAGTGGACCATCATGCATCCACAAACCGAGACATACACACACACATAGTTGCAGGCTCCAACCGAACCCATCATATGAAGGAGAAGAAGAGGAAGACGAAGAATAATCATTAGGGAACAGGGAAGGATAAAAGGGACCTGAACCCAGCCTCCACACACAGCCATACGCTGTTCCTCAACACCACACAGTTCCACTCGGTCCTACACCATGCATGAGTGGAAGAAGAAGATGAAGGAGAAGAAAAAGATGAAGCAAAAGCTCCAACAAGTTCTAGAGAGAAGGAGGAGCACTTCTCTCATCAGAACATACACCCCCAAAGAATGAAGGGAGAGTGAGAAGAAAAACATGCAACTAAGGCCTTATCATCTCAGCCTCATCAGCATCCCACTCATCATCAACATCCCATCCTCATTTAATGCAAGTCCATCAGCATTTAATGCCATTCCCTCAGCAATGATTACCCCCATCCAATGTGGACAAGGGAGAGGAAGGAACCGTAACTCCTAAGGCACCACGTACCACCAGCGTGCATAAAGAGAGAGAGAAAATCGGGCCCACCAAGCCACCAAGGCACATGAGTCATTCATGCATTATTAGTATTATTATTATTATTATCCTCTCTCTTTCTCTCGCTCGAGCGCGGCCACGCCCGCTTGAGCGAGAACCGACCAGAATCTCCCTTGATAACGCATCACACGTCTCGCTTCACACTCGACTCGCTTGAGCGAGTAGCCCACTCGCCTGGGCGAGATCGGGCCAGAGCCCCTGTAACCAACACAAAAGGATTCTCGCTTGAGCAAGCATCCACCTCGCCTGAGCGAGAATACCAATTCTAGTGCAGAAACATGAAGATTTAATAATTTGACACTCCAAGACTCATACCAATCCAATCGGTTCAACTTCAACACATCTTACGCATAACATGAGGCATATGAAACTTACTCAAACCATTCATACTCCTAAGTTCTTATTTCAACTCATTAATCACTCCCTTTTTAAATTCATATTTATCACCTCATATGAACATAACCATACAATCCTCTCATTACCACATCACTCATCTTCATAAAAATTTGGGATGTTACAGCTGACGCAATCCGTTTTCAAAAATTCAAAAGGGTAAGGATTTATGCTTTACATTATGTTTCAACCAACCTAAAGCCATAACATGATACTAAATCATCCCAAATCCATTCCAAGCCTAAATAGATATATAAGCAAGTATCAAATAGTAATATAACCCTATGGGATAGGTTTGGGGATACTGAATTCCTCTTATTCTTAATTTCACTCATCCAGTTCCTCCATTTCCCTTTGAGTTCATTGATTCTAACCTTCAACCCCTTATGCCATTCACATTATGATTTCAGCACAAACGTACACTAGTGCAAAAAATGGCTACGACAACGAGATATGATCACGGTCCAGGGGAAAACCGTGTTTGAAAAATACGCGGTGACATTTTTGTAAATATAAGGAAGTTTTTTAATCAAGGTTATGACGTAACCGTGGTCGTAGGAACAAGGTTTTTTTATTTTTATTTTTATTTTTATTTTTAAAAAAATGTACCTATAATCACGGATGAGAGGAAACCGTGATTGTAGGGTATATATAATCACGGCTTTATGAGAAGCCGTGATTATATCTACAACCAGGTTTTTCTATTTTAATTTTTATATTTTTAAAAAATGCACCTACAATCACGGTTGAGAGAAAACTGTGATTATAGGGCATCTATAATCACGGCTTTATGGGAAACCGTGATTATATCTTCAACCAGATTTTTTATTTTAATTTTTTTATTTTTAAAAAAATGTACCTACATTCACGGTTGAGAGGAAAACCGTGATTATAGATACCCTACAATCACGGGTGTTTGGGAACCGTGGTCATAGGTGTTTTCAAAATATAAATTTTGAACGTCGCGCGCTCCTTCTCTTTCTTTGTTAGCTTTCTCCCATCTTTCTCTGTTAGCTTTCTCTCATCTTTCTCTCTAAGATTTCTCCTTTTTGTTTTCTCATTACCATTGACGTTTGCATTTTTTTATGTTCTAGATCTAACGTGGTTCTATGTATATATTTTGCAGGTTTTCTTTTGCTATTCTCGTTGCGCGTCATTGACGACCACCACGCGACCCTTCTCTTACTTTCTCGTTCAACCATGTAAGGCTTCTCTTTTGTACATCTTTTCTTTTCTATTTCTTTCAATTATAATGAAGGCTTTACATGTTTCTTAGTTATTCTGTTTGTTTTTATTATCTACGTTTTGCTTCTGTTTGTTCCTATAATGGAGGTTTTCTGTTTTGAAGGTCAACGTTGGGGTTATTTTGAGGAGGATGTTAGTGGAAACTGTGGAGATATGCACAGAACTTTTAATCATGTTCTCTGATCGAAAGGAACGGTGGTGGTGATGGTGGGTTGGGTATGGATTATGGTGTGGAAGATTATAGAAGGTTGGCTTTTAATCACGGTTGTGGTTGGCAACCGTGATTAAATGTGATCTATAACCACAGTTGTGAACCGTGATTAAAAGCCCTGATCTATTATCACGGCTGGAACAACCACGGTTCATGAACCGTGATTAAAGGTCAATTTTAACCGTGATTAAATCCCTTTTTTGCACTAGTGGTGCAACACACAAACAATATAATTTCTGCCAATAATGCATGATTTTGACTATTATGGCTCCGTGCCACAGCTATGTCCATTCAAGCAGTTCCTGGTCATTATGCATGTAAAACTATCTAATGGCCCAATGCCATGGCATGCTCACATCATCCATAACAAGAACATATCATTCCACATATATGTACACACACCCTTATAGATATAGGTGTATATATATATATACATATATATATATATATATATATAATCGCCAATGGCTCAGTGCCATTAGTTGCCCAATACGCATTGGTCATCATAAACACCCTTAAGCGAACATATACAATTACAAATTTAACAGTTGACATATTTACATACAAATACATACAATATACACATAATATCACAAGCTCTTTTGGCATTGCTCCTTACTCACTTTACACTGGTCTCCGCATCCCTTTGATTATTCATTGTAAAATAACATAAGGGTGAGTCCTTAGTATTAAAAAGCAATGCAATTTATTTAAATAAAATTGATATCACCTGGAGGATTTCACTCCCCTCCCTTGCTTTTCAATTCGTTTATCTTTCCTCTTACAACATCAAAGTATTTCATAATTCCTCACAATTATCATAATTTTTCAATCTATTTTCAATATAATAAACATTTCACAATTCAACGTCGAAAGCACAACTAACCACCACTAACTCTCATGGCCAAATCATATAAATATATACATATAGATGCCTAGTATCCAGATACTAACAGAGAAGCCACCAGCTGGGAGTCCCACCGACATCCCGTGAACTCTACCTGGTTCACCGAGCCACACACCGGCTTCCCACCTCAACCACTGGGTCTCTACCTAGACCACTAGGTAGCTCAACTAGGATGTCTACATGGACCACTAGAGCCAAAAGTGAGGGGTAGTACATATCAAATGGCTGTATGCACACTTCTCAGGCATATACAACATACAATCATTATTCTCATTAATCAATATATAATTCCCGGCATAAAAGCCATCTCTCGGTATAAAAGTCACTTTCTTTAAATATCATACTCAAGCACAAATTTCATGTTATCACATCATATAATCCGTTATAGACATAACATACTCATGCGCCATCACATTCATCATATTTCATCTCATAACAAATAACAACAACTTTATTTCACCATAATCACACATCATATCTTTCACCATATCATCTCATAAACCTCTTTTCATTACCATTCATCATTTCTTATTATCTTATTCATTTCATTAATCATATACATCGAATTTATTACACAATCATCAACATATTGCAAACCTCATATTCTTGAGTAAAATATCCACATATCTATACAATTTCATTTCATAATATAAGATTCCATAAAGCTTTAACTAAAGACTCATTACACACTCCCCTTACCTTACTTTCGATACTCCTTAGCTTAATTACAAAGACAGATGCGCCGCAACACTAAAATGTAAGAATTACAAAGGGACTTAAGGATTTAATTGTTAAAATCCTAATCTAACTTAGGAAAATACTCGGAAGTTACTTTTTAAAGCTTTAGAAGCTTACCACAACTGAAAATGATGGGTTTTCTGAGAAACCCCTTCTCCGCTAGGCTCTCGACGGCTCGTTCACAACCTTAAGTTTCTCACCTCCAATCCGCAATCAATTTCAAATTCCACCCTCAATTTAACCCTAATTGAACTTAGAAGAAGAAAAAGAAAGAGAAAAGCTCAAAAGCTATTTTGGGCTTCTGTTTTACAGGCCGCTACTGTGAAGTCTTTATTCTGCTTGCAACGCTAATGCTACGCGTCAGGTCTAAATTTTCACCCTGACGCTACACGTCATGCGAGAATCAAGAATTCCCCTTTAAATTCATTTTTAAATCACACACTAGCCTTATATTATTAAATCTTCATAATTCTGAATATAAAACATAGGGATGTTACGCTCATGCTATATCACCATCTCACTGCCCTAAAACCAAGTTTTTGGGGTTTGTTTTCACAAAACACAAGAATAAAAATTAGGGAGTAATTTGAGGGATTCATTAACATGAAGCACATATATAGGGTATAAAAAGAGGGGTCTAATGCACCCACAAAAAAGGGAGATAATAAGAAATACATAAGAGGCGAAGAGGAAATCAAAGAAAGGAATTACAAAGACAACGTACACATAACCAAATTCATAAAAAAATACAATAAAAAAACTCATCTCATCCGCCTTCTTCCTTACCCAAACCTAACAACCCACAACACCTCGCCACTGAGAAGCATTTCCATCATGCCACCACCCTCACGACCATCATCTTCCAATAGCCAAGCTGCTGCTTAAAATCCATAAATAACCCACAATACCTTCATCTTTAATAAACAACATCACTCATCATAACCATTAATAAACCATATCCACCACTAACCCCCTTTCCACCACCCTTTCCTTCTCCATCAACCCCCTTTCTTTCTCAAAGCCCACCATTATCATCGCTCTTCTCCTCCCACCACGAACCACCCTTATCCACGCCACTGCCCTCTCCCTTATCCGTAATTTCCCCTTCTTTCTCAAGTCGTCATTCTCTCTTAACTCCTAACTACACAATTATCACAACAAAGAGATGTGTTGCTCCTCAGGAAAGGGTCGTGGGTTCAAACCCTACTTTCCCCTGTTATTCCTATTTTCTCCCTTCCTTTTTCCTCTTATTTTTTTAGTGATGGGCCAATATGGCCTAATATTTTTTACGTATTGTATTTTGTTTGTTTTTTATGTAAATATAAAAGAAAAGAAAAATAATAATAAATTATCCCTTTCCCATTTATGTTCACTTTAATTATCATTTTTTCTATTGATTATTTTTGTCTTAAGACATAAAAAATACAAAAAATAATAATGTGTTCATGTATAAAATAAATTTAGAACAATAGATGTCTATTTGATATTTACTTTTATAACTATAAAATATATATTTCTTTATAATAATTAAAATTGTCCTATTTAATTCTTCTAAAACAAAAAATATTCAAATTCCTTTTTGATCCAGTCTCGATACCGGTACCCAGGGCAGGGATGTAATTTCATCTGACCTTGCTGTGCTACCGGTCTCACAGGTATACCTCCGGACTGTAAACCCATATGAGGTGCTCTCCATACCGGTATGTCTAGGTTCGCACCTCGCACACCAGAAAGCATCCACATCACCTGACAAAAGGTACAAGGTACAGCCGCAAGGAGGATTCACGAGAGACGCGACTCTCCCCGCGTCGTGTGTCAGAATCATACACTGAGTAGTGTACTATTTGTCACCTGGCTCAACCTAACGATTCAATCTCCACGTTCATCTATAAATAGCCCATTCATACACTCAGAAAAGGTTACGTTGTTCTTACTCTCAAAATACTGTTCTATTGCTTGAGCTCTATTAACATGAATCCTCATTCTAGTTACTAACTTGAGCGTCAGAGAATCTTCGCAGGTGACACCACCTTTCGCCCCACTTCAATGTGAAAGCCTGGTGAGAAGGATCTCCAGGATAACAAGACCGGTTTCTCCCATTGAGACACTGGATTATAATACCAGTTACCCACTGTACCGGTATACAAATACTCTTATCATTGACTTTTGTGGCTGGTCCCCACTCCAAAACCGTGACCCCAGATCAGACTATTTTATTGGCACGCCCAGTAGGACCCGTTAGAGTTATTCCCACCTCTCGCAGAAGTTCAGTAGTCATCTATGAAGGGTAATAGACGTGATTTCATTGAGGGTCATGTGGAGGACGTGACCAACCAACATGCCAATATAAGATTACTCTTCGAATCTCCTGGAGCCAACTCGAGGAGGGTGATACCTGCAGTGGTTTTAGACCCTCGTGACGAAGTCATAAGGCAGCTCAGGGAGGAGCTTGCAAAGTTAAGTAGGGAAATGAGACAGATAGAGGAGAAGGTGGTATCTAAGGCTGAGGAGACCCACCACACTACTAGAAGAGAAAAGTCTGTGACTCTCCAGTATTCGAAGATTCCCATCTACGAGGAAATAGAGTAGACCCAAGACTCTAATGATGGAGTTAGTGGAAGGAAGAAGGAGTTAATGGTCGTAGCTCCTGGAGCATACCGGCTCAACGTTTCTTTTTTTAGGAGGCTAATGAGCGTTCCTATCCCCAAGCACTTATAGACGACTCAACCACTCTCCATTGGGAAGTATAATGGAAAAACTGACCCTACTAAGCATCTTGATGCTTATGTTTACGAGGCTATGTACTTAGGGACAGATGAGGATGTGATGTGCAGGATATTTCCACGTACTCTGGTGGAAGAAGCCCTTAGCTGGTTCAACGCGCTACCCTCTGGCTCAATAGACTCCTGGGAGGAGATGGCAATAGCTTTCAGGGACCATTTTGTCATTTCTAGGGATGTTCCCAGGACGTCCCACACCCTGGCCCAGATCAGGCAGGGAGAGAACGAAACTCTTAAGGAGTTTCTAAAAAGATGTTATAAGGAAGCAGCTATGGTATCAAATCTTATAAAAGCCATCCAACTACACATAGTTATTAAAGCCCTATAGCCCGAATCAGCCTTTTCTTTGTCTTTAGCAAAGAGCCCTCTGACAACGTTTAAAGAGCTCCGGAGGAAGGCTTTAAAATATGTTGGAATCAAGATGCACCTCGAAGCCACTGCAGCCCAGATGAAGCCATCAGTCCCTGTTACACAACAGCCCTGTGAGAGGGAAGTGAGGAGACATGAGAAGCCTTTTCAACGGGACAGGTTCTGGAGTCCCCAACCCCAGCGCCAGGAGAGGTGCGTAGCAGCTTTCAGTAACTATACTCCGCTGAAAGCTAGTCACTCTCAAATCATGAGAAAGGTCGGATGGCCAATATTCAGCGTATATGGTATAAGGAGACCGACTCCAATAAAAGTCCTAGGAACCCGTGCAAGTACTATGGTTTCCATGAGCAAGTTGGCCACTCCATAGACGAATATAAAGCACTGAAGAACGCGGTGGAGACCCTTATTAGAGAGGGAAAGTTGAAGCAATACCTCTTTAAGGAGAAGTCCCTCAACAAGCTAGAGCGGATGAAAAAACGGGGTCGTGACCATAACGATGAGGGCGACAACAGCCGTGCTCCCATCAGGAGATACACTACTGCTGAGAAGCAGAAGGGAGTTGTCATTAGTGAGGGTGATCAAAAAGATAGCATGCCCCAGCAACAAAGGCAAGGCCAGCATGAGGTGATTTATATGATCGCCGGAGGCTTTGCTGGGGGTGGAGCTTCGATTACGGCCTGAAAGAATCATCATCGAATGATTCTATCTATTTAAGGGAAGCCCAAGGAAAATCACCCTTTCAGAGACGGTGTGTTAGTGCCAGTGGTTTATTTCTCAAATGAGGATTTTGCCCAACTATCCTTGGAGGCGATGACGTCGTGGTCATCATCGTTGTGATCACAAACAAGGACGTTAAGAGGATCCTTGTTGATCAGGGGAGTTCCTGTCATGTTATTTTTTATAACTGTTTCAAAAGAATGGGTTTTAATGACTCTAATTTACAACCTTATACGAAGGAACTCATAGCTTTCAATGGAGTGAAGCAACCCACTAAGGGTTTCTTGACACACTCGTGTCTTTTAAGGGCGGGCTCGGAGCAAGGACGGTGAAGTTCAGGGTGTGAGCAAACAGAGGAGTTGCTGAAGGTCGGATTCATTAGGGAAATTCGATATTCCTCTTGGCTCTCTAATGTGGTGATGGTTCAGAAGGCAAATGGTAAATGGACTTGGCTCTCTAATATTCATTAGGCCATTCTACTCACTAGAATCTTTAAACATTGTGGAGTAGACTTAGCTGGAGAGCTGTCAGAGAAGGTGCCTCCAAAGGCTTGTATTGGCACCCATCACCTCACCAAAATGGGTCTTGTTTTTCTGAATGGCGCTTGGTACTCAAGGATGGAAGGCTATCATGCCAACATTCCTTTTGAAGCCCCTGCTGATGAGCCAATCTCTCCTCCTCCTGCAACACAACCTGTACCGGAAGCCCCCACTGATCCATTCGCATCTCTCTACACTCACCTTGACCGCCGCTTCGACCGCATTGAGAACTCTCTTCAAGAGTTTTCAATGACTGAACAGCAGCACTTTGAGATGATGCAACAGCGCTATGATGAGCTCTCTCACCAAATATCTGAGCTTCACTTTTTTAATCCAGATAACTAAATCCGTTTTTATGTTTTGGTTAATATGTTTTATGTTTTTATCAAATTTCCGCATAAGTTTTTTTTTATTCTGCAATGTTTCCTTTGATGTACTTTCCCTTAGTTTGATTTGAATAAAGATTTACCTTTCAATACATGCCTCTATTTGCTGTATTATTTTTTATGATTCCAAAGGGGGAGAAGAAATAATTGTTCATCTGTTTTGGCTGCTAAAAACAAATATGCTAAATGATTAATTATCTCTAAGTGGTTAATTATCTCCAAAGGCATAGATTCCTAAAGATAGGGGGAGATTTGATAATGTTTTAGAGATAATGTAATATATTTAAGAGATAAGAGATAACTTACAAATTCTGAAAACCTGGTTAAGAGATAAGAGATCATGCAGAATTCAAAAGATATGTTTTTGCAGAGATATTAGAGATAAGCTTGTTGTTTAAACTAACAACCCTCAAGAGATGAACATTGTTGTCATCATCAAAAAGGAGGAGAATGTGTTTGAATATGATTTCAGGTTCAAGGATTTTGATAATGACAAAGCACTCTTGCAGAAACTCTTGCAAAAACAAAGACTTAGAATCAGACCCAGAAAAACTACGCAGCTAATCGATTAGGGAGTCTAAGCTAATCGATTAGACAGCTTCTGTTTTGAATTAAATGCATCAGGAACATAAGCTAATCGATTAGATGGAGAATGCCAATCGATTACCAAGCTACTGGAATGACACTAATCGATTACCCAAATGACATAATTGATTACCAACATCAAAAAACTGAATTAAATGCATCAGGTACATATGCTAATCGATTGCAGGACTTCAGCCAATCAATTACCAAGCTACTGGAACATCACTAATCGATTACCCAAGTATCATAATCGATTACCAAATCAAGAAATGAATTAAATGCATCAGGTGCTATAGCTAATCGATTACTGGGCAAGACATAATCGATTACCTGGTCTCTGACTTGAAGCTAATCGATTAGGTAGTGAATGCTAATCGATTACAACACGAACTGAACTGAAAAATTTGAAATGTAATCGATTACAGCTCGAGGCGTAATCAATTACGATAGTGGGAAAACACATTTTAGTGGGAAGACAGCTCATATTTTTACCATTTCTCAGATGCCCACTACATGCAACGGCTAGGAACTTCTGCAGCTCAACCATGGCTCTATAAATACAAGGAAAACACAAGCACAACTACACACAAGAAGAGGCAATCAATCTTTACTTACCTTTGTGCTTAGAAATTCCATAATCTTTGTATATTCATTATTCTTTGAGCTAGAACTTATATATCCTCTCTTTTGAGAGTTATATTTTGTGTGAGCTATCACTTGTTCATCCACTCTTTTGAGAGAGTATTTTTGCTTGTAAACACAAACATCAAACACCAAAGTTCACTCTAGGATTGAGTGGTTATTCACTCTAGGTTGAGTGGTTACAAAGGTTGGGGTTCAACCTTTGGGATATTGTGAGATTGAGAGATTGGGTGGGTTACCCTTGTACTTATGAGGATTGGGTTCTTGAGTGTGGGACACTAGGAAGCCGCAATTGCTCAAAGTTGTATCTCTAATCTACAATAGTGGAAATCGTCTAAGTGGGTTGCTTAGAGGCGAGACATACACCGGGTTGGTGGAACTCGTTAAATCGGTTTGCAATCTCTTCTCCCTTACTCTTTTACTTTCATATATTGCTCTTGATGGATTTGTGTTGGTTGATTGTGGTTTGCATATTTTAGCTTGCTTGATTTTGTTAATATTGTACATTGCACACCAAGTGTTTGATAAATTGTCTTATCCATATTTGTCTCTTGTTTTGAATTATCTTGTGCACTTTACTTGATCTTACTTTCATAATCTCTAAACTTGTGTTAAAAGAATCAAGTTCAAAGGCATTTCAAGCTAAGTTTTAAAAACTCAATTCACCTCCCCTCTTGAGTATTGAGGCCACTTGAATAACAAGTTGTATCAGAGCTTGACTCTTGGTAGATCAAGCTTAACAGCTTCAAGAGATTAGATGGCCTCAAGTTCTCAAAACCTTTTTCCCGAGGGTGGTGCCATAAATAGACCTCCCGCTTTCAATGGGGAAGGCTATGCCTTTTGGAAGGAAAGAATGAAAATCTTTATTCAATCTATTGATTTAAGAATTTGGAATGCCATTGAAAATGGTCCTTATATACCCATGCATATTGTCAATGATAAAAATGTTGAAAAACCTATGGAAGAATGGACTGGTGATGAAGACAAGAAAGTGGAATATGGCTATAAGGCTAAAAATCGCATCACTATGGCATTAGGTCCAAATGAATTTTTTAGAATAATGACTTGTCAATCCGCTAAAGAAATGTGGGATACTTTACAAGTAACTCACGAAGGTACTAGTGATGTAAAAGACTCCAAGATCAGTACCTTGACTAGTCAATATGAAAGTTTTAGAATAAATTCAGGGGAAACCATAGTAGAAATACAAAAAAGATTTACTCTTATAATTAATCATCTCATTACTCTTGGTAAAGTTTACACTAACAAAGAACTTGTGCACAAGGTCTTGAAAAGTCTTAGCAGGGAATGGCAACCTCTCGTCACCACCATCAAACAATCCCCAAGTATCAATGAAATGTCACTTGCCACTCTCTTTGGAAAATTACAAGAACAAGAGCAAGAACTAAGAGTTTTGAAGCAAGCGGAGGAAGAAGAAGAATCCTCCAAGAAGAAAGGCTTAGCTCTCAAGGCCACCTCTATACATGAAGAAGAATCATGTAGTGACCTTGATGAAGAAGAAGAATTTGGATTGTTTGTGAAGAGATTCGGAAAGTTCATGAACAACAAACGATTCCAAAAGAACTTCAAACCTCAAGGTAAGAGACCTATTCTAAATGAATCATCTTCTTCACCTAATTGTTTCGAAAGGGCACTTCAAGGCGGATTGCCCAAATCTTAAGAAGAAAGGCAAGGAGAAAAAAGGAAGAAGAAGAGCTTACATCGTGTGGGATGAAAACGATGTAAGTAGCTCCGATGAGTCCGAAAACGAAGAAGCGAATCTTTGTTTAATGGCAAACCACCAAGAAGAAGATAATGAGGTAAGTCTCCTTGATTTAGATAAGAATGAATTACTAGATGCTTTTGAAGAGTTGTATGATAAATTTATCAAGCTTTCTAGTAAATACAAATTGTCAAGAAAAACCATTGACACTCTTGAAAAAGATCTTATAGAAGTGTGTAAAGAGAATAAATGTTCGAAAGATGAATTAGAAAATGTTCAAGCATGCTCTAGGACCAAACCATGTGAATTTGTAAAGAAGTGTGATATTCTTGAAACCAAGGTTGTAGACTTAAATAGGACACTAGAAAAATTCACTAATGGTAGAGATAACTTAAATATATTACTTGGAAACCAAAGATGCATGTTTGATAAAACCGGTCTAGGATACAACTCTACCAAGAAAGAAAAACACTATAAAAATTTCTTTGTGCCACCTATGAAATTATCTTCACCTTTTATACAATGCAATCATTATGGTTTCAAAGGTCATAGCTCATCAAATTGCAATGTTAGAAAATTAGGGCCAAAGGTCATAAGAAAAGTGTGGGTTCCCAAAGGAACATTACCACAAGCTAACAATTAAGGACCCAACATACAATGGGTACCTAGTTCTCTAAATTAATCTTGTTTTGTAGGTATGCTTCAAGGCAAGCAACACCCATTGGTATTTGGATAGTGGGTGTTCAAAGCATATGACGGGAGACATAAGTAAATTCACCTCATTCACTCCCAAAAGAAAAGGAAGTGTCACCTACGGAGACAACACCAAAGGAAGAATTCTAGGCATTGGAAACATTGGTAAGAATTCCTCTACTTCTATTAGTGATGTGTTGTATGTTGAAGGCCTAAAACACAATTTACTTAGCATAAGTCAATTATGTGACAAAGGATATAGAGTTTTGTTTGAATCAAATTGTTGCATAATTAAACATAAGATTAATAAGGAAATCAAATTTGTAGGTCAAAGAATTGATAATATTTACATGATTGATATGGACAGTTTGTCCTCAAATGATGTACAATGCTTCATGACTAGAGAGGATGAAACTTGGCTATGGCATAGAAGAATAGCTCATATACATGTAGACCATTTGAATAAACTTGTTTCTAAAGAATTAGTAATTGGTTTACCAAAGCTTAAATTTGAAAACAAATTTTATGATGCATGTCAAAAGGGAAAACAAGTAAAGACATCCTTTCAATCTAAAAACATTGTTTCCACCCAAAAGCCTTTACAACTTTTACACATGGATCTATTTGGACCTTCCAAAATCAAAAGCTTTGGTGGTAATTACTATGGTCCAGTAATTGTAGATGACTATTCTAGATATACATGGACCTTGTTTCTTGCTCATAAGAATGAAGCATATCATGCATTTAAGAAACTTGCTAAGATTATCCAAAATAAGAAAAATTCTAAAATTGCATCCATTAGAACCGATCATGGGGGAGAATTTGAAAACCAATCTTTTGAAAAATTTTATGAAAAACATGGTATCAATCATAATTTCTCAGCTCCTAGAACTCCATAACAAAATGGAGTAGTTGAAAGGAATAATAGATCCTTAGTAGAACTTGCAAGAACCATGTTAAATGAAAATAACATTGCGAAACATTTTTGGGCCGATGCGGTGAGTACCACTTGTCATGTTATGAATAGATGTTTAATAAGGCCTATCCTAAAGAAAACCTCCTATGAACTTTACAAGGGAAGAAAACCCAACATTTCATACTTTCATATTTTTGGATGTAAATGCTTTGTGCTCAATAATGGAAAAGACAATCTAGGAAAGTTTGATGCTAAAGCTGATGAGGCAATCTTCCTAGGGTATTCACAATCTAGTAAATCCTATCGAATCTTTAATAAACAAACAAACACCATTGAGGAGTCCATTCATGTCAAATTTGATGAAAATCGCCATAACTCCCCGAGAAAGGAAGATGTTGATGATATTGTAGGTACTCTTCAAGAATTAACCTTGAGTGGCAAGGAAGAAGAGAATAAAGACAAAGATTCAACACAACATGAGGAACCATAACAATGGATCACGTTGAAGGACCATCCTTTAGATAAAGTCATAGGTGAAATGACTAAAGGTGTAAGTACTCGAAACACCATTAGAAATGCATGTAATCATTTAGCCTTTGTATCACAAATAGAACCCAAATGCATTGATGAAGCTATTATTGATGAACATTGGATGTTGGCCATGCAAGAAGAATTGAATCAATTTGAAAGAAATGAAGTTTGGGAATTAGTGCCAAGACCCAATGATCACCAAATAATAGGAACAAAATGGGTGTTTAGGAATAAATTAGATGAAAATGACATAATTACAAGGAACAAAGCTAGGCTAGTAGCTAAGGGTTACAATCAAGAGGAAGGCATTGATTATGAAGAAACGTATGCTCTCGTAGCTAGGCTAGAAGCCATTAGATTATTATTAGCCTTTTCATGTTGTAAGGACTTTAAATTGTACCAAATGGATGTCAAGAGTGCTTTCTTGAATGGTTATATTCAAGAGGAAATGTATGTTGATCAAACTCCAGGTTTTGAAAACTATCAATTTCCAAATCATGTTTTCAAACTAAAGAAAGCCTTGTATGGTTTAAAACAAGCTCCAAGAGCTTGGTATGAAAGATTGAGCAAATTTCTTTTAGAAAACAACTTTGAAAGAGGAAAGGTTGACACAACATTATTCATAAAGCACAAAAAGAATGACATACTATTGGTGCAAGTATATGTTGATGATATAATCTTTGGTGCTACTAATGAGTCAATGTGAAAAGAGTTTGTTAAGTTAATGCAACAAGAATTTGAGATGTCCATGATGGGAGAACTTACTTTCTTCCTTGGACTACAAATCAAGCAAACCAATGAAGGCACATTCATTAGTCAATTAAAGTACTGCAAAGAACTGCTTAGGAAATTCAACATGGACAAGGCAAATGACATTTCCACACCTATGGGCACTTCATGCTACTTGGACAAGGATGAGAAGGGTAAGGATGTTGAACTTACAAAATATAGAGGTATAATCAGATCCTTACTTTACTTAACCGTAAGTAGGCTGGACATCATGTTTGCTATTTGTATGTGTGCAAGATATCAAGCATGTCCAAAAGAATCACACTTAACTGCTGTAAAAAGAATAATGAAATATCTTGTTGGAACTCCAAATGTCAGTTTATGGTACCCCAAAGGGGTTGAATGCACATTAGTTGGATATTCGGATTCGGATTTTGCAGGATGTAAATTAGATAGGAAAATCACTAGTGGAACATGTCACTTACTTGGTAGTTCTCTTGTTTCTTGGCATAGCAAGAAACAAGTAAGTGTTGCACTATCCACAGCTGAGGCAGAATATGTTGCAGCTGGTAGTTGTTGTGCTCAAATCCTTTGGATGAGACAACAACTTCTAGATTTTGGTGTTATGTTAGACCATGTGCCTCTCAAATGTGATAACACAAGTGCTATTAATATTTCAAAGAATCCTATAATGCATTCAAGAACCAAACATATTGAGATTAAACATCATTTCATTAGAGATCATGTATTAAAGGGTGATTGTGTGCTCGAACATGTTGAAACTTCCAAGCAATTAGCAGATATTTTCACTAAACCTCTAGCAAAAGATCAATTCATACATATTAGGAGAGAATTAGGAATCCTTGATATAACCAATTGTGTTTGAATAAATGGATGATTTTGATAATTGCTTGATTTTGATAATTGCTTGATTCTGATTATGTTGCATTAAGTTTGAAATGTTCTAAGGAAAAACTTGATAGATTTCCAGTCTTCTGAAACAAAATCAGCAAAATCTGGGTGTTTTTAAGCAAAATAATCGATTACAAAGATTGAAATAATCGATTAGTAAGCTTCTGATTCTTACCTAATCGATTACTCCTTGACATCTAATTGATTACCAAGCTTCTGTTTTCTACCTAATCGATTACCGCTTTGTCCATAATCGATTACAAAGCCTCTGTTTCAGGTCCAAAACATTTTAACTTTCCTCTAATCGATTAACAGACTTTCCTAATCGATTAGGTTGATTCTGTTCTCAACATAATCGATTACCCATCTTCCCCAATCGATTACACACTGTACGAAACGATTCAAATTCCTCAGAAACAATGAACTAATTGATTACCTATGCCTCGTAATCGATTAGCCTTGAGTCTGTGACAGTCAAACGCTGATTTTCGAGGCTGCTCGTTTTCTTCTCCCATTAAACTCACTTTCTCTCCTTCCTAAACCTACTTTTTCCCTATAAAAACCCACCTATTCACTCTCTCAAATCACACTATCTCTTCTCCTTTAAACTCTCTCAAGTTCCCAAAGAACTCTCTTCTTCTCTTCATCTTCCCTCTACACTCTTCTTCTTCCACCACCATGTCTACCTCAAGAACCACCAAAAGGGCAAGGTCTTCAATGGCCCAAACAAACAATCCCCTTGATTTCTCCAGGTTTTTCACAAGCCATAGAGACCTTCAACACTTCATCAACCATTTTTCTGAAAAAGACATCATAACCCCCCACTACACCATTGCTAAAACCTTTGACAACCACAACCTCACCTTCACCCAATGCCTCCACCACTACAAGCTCTTCCCCTTCCTCACCCTTAAGGAAGAACTTTACTATCCGGAACTCATCCAGGTATTTTACTGCAACCTCAAGCTTGTCAATGGGGTGATAGAATCAAAGGTTAAAAATGTGACCATTAAGCTCACAAATGCCCAGTTGGCGGAAATCTCTCTTCTGCCACTCAATGATGCAGAGTTCGATGGAGAAGATCCTAAGGATGAATGGGGTTTCAATGCTCTCACTGCCCGACAATCCTTATGGAAGGCTGATCGCCCAAGAAGCAACCACAAGTTGGTGGGCCACTTGACCATGAACAACTGCCTCCTACATTTCTTCTTGGTCAAGATATTGGTTCCCCGTGGTGGGAACTATACTCTAGTAGAAGAGGATGATGTCCTCTTGATATGGGCTATGCAGAACCAAAAGGAGATAAATTGGGTTCAAATGATCAAGCTCCACATGCGCCAAGCCAAGGATCAGCAAAAGCTTCCCTAAGCCATTCTACTCACTAGAATATTTAAACATTGTGGAGTAGACTTGGCTGGAGAGCTGTCGGAAAAGGTGCCTCCAAAGGCTTGCATTGGCACCCATCACCTCACCAAAATGGGTCTTGTTTTTCTGAATGGCGCTTGGTACTCAAGGATGAAAGGCTATCATGCCAACATTCCTTTTGAAGCCCCTGCTGATGAGTCAATCCCTCCTCCTCCTGCAACACAACCTGCACCGGAAACCCCCACTGATCTATTCATATCTCTCTACGCTCACCTTGACCGTCGCTTCGACCGCATTGAGAACTCTCTTCAAGAGTTTTCAATGACTGAACAACAACACTTTGAGATGATGCAACAGCGCTATGATGAGCTCTCTCACCAAATCTCCAAGCTTTGATTTTTTAATCCAGATAACTAAATCCGTTTTTATGTTTTGGTTAATATGTTTTATGTTTTTATCAATTCCGCATAAGTTTTTTTTATTCTGCAATGTTTCCTTTGATGTACTTTCCCTTAGTTTGAATTGAATAAAGATTTACCTTTCAATACATGCCTCTATTTGCTGTATTATTTTTGATGATTCCAAAGGGGGAGAAGAAATAATTGTTCATCTGTTTTGGCTGCTAAAAACAAATATGCTAAATGATTAATTATCTCTAAGTGGTTAATTATCTCCAAAGGCATAGATTCCTAAAGATAGGGGGAGATTTGATAATGTTTCAGAGATAATGTAATATATTTAAGAGATAAGAGATAACTTGCAAATTCTAAAAATCTGGTTAAGAGATAAGAGATCATGCAGAATTCAAAAGATATGTTTTTGCAGAGATAAAATTAGAGATAAGCTTGTTGTTTAAACTAACAACCCTCAAGAGATGAACATTGTTGTCATCATCAAAAAGGGGGAGAATGTGTTTGAATATGATTTCAGGTTCAAGGATTTTGATAATGACAAAGCACTCTTGTAGAAACTCTTGCAAACACAAAGACTTAGAATCAGACCCAGAAAAACTGCGCAGCTAATCGATTAGGGAGTCTAAGCTAATCGATTAGACAACTTCTGTTTTGAATTAAATGCATCAGGAACATAAGCTACTCGATTAGATGGAGAATGCCAATCGATTACCAAGCTACTGGAATGACACTAATCGATTACCTAAATGACATAATCGATTACCAACATCAAAAAACTGAATTAAATACATCAGGTACATATGCTAATCGATTACAGGACTTCAGCCAATCGATTACCAAGCTATTGGAACATCACTAATCGATTACCCAAGTATCATAATCGATTACCAAATCAAGAAATGAATTAAATACATCAGGTGCTATAGCTAATCGATTACTGGGCAAGACATAATCGATTACCTGGTCTCTGACTTGAAGCTAATCGATTAGGTAGTGAATGCTAATCGATTACAGCACAAACTGAACTGAAAAATTCAAAATGTAATCGATTACAGCTCTAGGCGTAATCGATTACGATAGTGGGAAAACACATTTTAGTGGGAAGATAGCTCATATTTTCACCATTTCTCAGATGCCCACTACATGCAACAGCTAGGAACTTCTCTAACTCAACCATGGCTCTATAAATGCAAGGAAAACATAAGCATAACTACACACAAGAAGAGGCAATCAATCTTTACTTACCTTTGTGCTTAGAAATTCCATAATCTTTGTATATTCATCATTCTTTGAGCTAGAACTTGTATATCCTCTCTTTTGAGAGTTAGATTTTGTGTGAGCTATCACTTGTTCATCCACTCTTTTGAGAGAGTATTTTTGCTTGTAAACACAAACATCAAACACCAAAGTTCACTCTAGGATTGAGTGGTTATTCACTCTAGGTTGAGTGGTTACAAAGGTTGGGGTTCAACCTTTGGGATATTGTGAGATTGAGAGATTGGGTGGGTTGCCCTTGTACTTATGAGGATTGGGTTCTTGAGTGTGGGACACTAGGAAGCCATAATTGCTCAAAGTTGTATCTTTAATCTACAATAGTGGAAATCCTCTAAGTGGGTTGCTTAGAGGTGAGACGTACACCGGGTTAGTGGAACTCGTTAAATCGGTTTGCAATCTCTTCTCCCTTACTCTTTTACTTTCATATATTGCTCTTGATCGATTTGTGTTGGTTGATTGTGGTTTGCATATTTTAGCTTGCTTGATTTTGTTAATATTGTACATTGCACACCAAGTGTTTGATAAATTGTCTTATCTATATTTGCCTCTTGTTTTGAATTATCTTGTGCACTTTACTTGATCTTACTTTCATAATCTCTAAACTTGTGTTAAAGGAATCAAGTTCAAAGGCATTTCAAACAAAGTTTTAAAAACTCAATTCACCCCCCTCTTGAGTATTGAGGCCATTTGAATAACACACTATTCCTGCGGGAAAGTTTCTAGGTTTCATGTTGACTCAGCGTGGTATTGAAGCAAACCCGGGCAAGTGTTGAGTAATTCTGGACATGCAGAGTCCCAAGAATCTGAGGAAGGTCTAATCTTTGAACGGAAAAGTGGCAGCCTTAGCATGGTTCATGCCTAAAATGGCGCATAGATCCCTTCCTCTGTACAAGATTTTGAAGAAGTCCAAGAAGTTTGAATGGGGACTGGAGCAGGAACAAGCTTTCCAGGAGCTTAAGGAGGTTCTGTCAAGCCCTCCTATTTTGGTGAAGCCTGAGCCCAGAGAAGTGCTTATTCTGTACTTAGCAATTTCTGATGAAGCTCTGGCGATAGCGCTGGTAAAAGAGACCCTGGAAAGATAGAGGCCTGTGTATTTCACCAGTAAAACATTGCAGGGAGTAGAGGGCCGGTATCAGAAGATTGAAAAGGCCGCTCTTGTAGTTGTCTGGGCCTCTCATCGCCTTAGGCCATATTTTCATGCACACCCCGTAGAGGTAAGAAGGATTTTCTACTCCGTTCTATTTTGAGTAAGCTAGACCTTGCTGGGAGGATGATCAAATAGTCCATCGAGCTATCAGAGTTCGATGTTTCTTATAAACCTCGAGGAGCCATCAAAGCCCAAGTGCTAGCTGATTTTGTGGTAGAAATCACTGGGGCAGATCCAACTATACCTCAAACTCATTAGACAGTTTATGTGGATGGCTCATCTAATAACAAGGGATATGGTGCGGGTATAGTGGTGGAGAGTAATGATGGTGTGCACCTAGAGATCTCCTTGCATTTCAACTTCAAAACGTCTAATAATCAGGCTGAATATAAAGCTTGCCTCGCCAGACTCAGAGCGGAAATTGACATCAGAGCTTCCGAGGTAACCCTTTGTAGTGATTCACAGTTAGTGATTTCACAAATTCAGGGTGAGTATCAAGTCCGTGAGCCTCAGCTTCAATTATATTTAAATTGTGTGAATGAGTTGAAGGGAAGATTCTTTATGCTGGAGTTTAAGCACGTACCCAGAGAGGAAAACACTAGGGTAAACATCCTCTTGAGACTTGCAAGCACAAAGCAGCCAGGGAGCACTACATCGATGGCGTAGAGTACACTAACGATGCCCAACATTCCCATGACCCCGTCACTGAACACAATATCGTATCATGCCTTCGATGAGAATTCATGGGTAGTCCCTTACATACGATACTTTATCGATGAACAATTACCCACTGATGAATTGGAGAAGAAGTTAAAAATAGAGTTACCTTACTTTACGATGGTGGATGGCATGCTCATTCGAAAGGGGTTTTCTGTACCTTACTTTCGTTGTTTGAATGAAAAGGAGGTACAAGGTGTGCTGGAAGAGGTGCATGAGGGGCGATGTGGACACCATATCGGCGGTAAAAGCCTGATGAGGAAGGTTCTCAGGGCAGGCTACTGGTGGCCCACGATGAAGAAAAACTCATGGAATTCGTAAAGACGTGTGATCCGTACTAAAGATTTTCTAACCTTCATCACACACCTGCTCAGGAGCTTTTTACATCCGCTGTGCCATGGCCTTTTCATCAGTGGGGCCTGGACATCCTAGGCCCGTTCCCAACAGCGCCTAGCGGCATCAAGTACCTCATCGTTGGGGTAGATTACTTTACAAAGTGGATAGAAGTTGAGCCTATTGTGCACATCACCTCATCCCGGACATGACGCTTCATCTACGAAAACATCATAGCGTGATTCGGAGTTCCAACATAGATTTTTATTGAAAACGGCACTTAATTCAATGACAAGAAGTTCACAAAACTGCTTGAAGGACTAGGGATAGTCCAAATTTTCTCATGTGTCGAACATCTACAGACTAATGGCCAGGCTGAAGTGGCCAATAGGGAGGTGCTGATAAGGCTAAAGAAGCACTTGAACGAAGCGAAGCTGTGCCATGTCTTGTGGGCATATCGGACCACACCATATTCCTCAACCAACGAGTCTCCATACCGCCTCACTTATGGTGTTAGGGTCATGATACCAGTGAAACTTCAGACCACATCAACAAGGGTAGAGTATTTCTGTGAAGAGAATAATAATGCCAATCTAGCATCAGAATTGGACATTCTCCAAGAGCTCAGAGAAGAAGCCTTTGTCCGGGACTAGGCTATTAAAGTAAAGGCCGCCCTCTGGTACAATAAACGTGTTTAGCACCGAGCATTCAACATGGGAGATCTTGTTTTAAGGAAGGCAAGTGTGGGTAATAAGTTCGCTCACCAAGGCAAGTTAGCTCTAACGTGGGAAGGCCTCTACCAAGTATCTGAGATGACTGGTAAGGGCTCTGATGCATAATCCTGAAGGATTATATTCTTTTGGCAAGCGCACCAATCATTAAATTTGTAATATATTTGATCATCCCACAGGGATTGAGGTAATTACCATAATCTTGGACTAGCACAAGCTGAACCAGAATAATACAAGGTAAAATGCATTCTGTTTATGCTTTTCTATTATTTTTATATTTTTGTAATTTCAAAAACAATACAAAAGATGAAGTGTAATTGATGGAAGATAGGTTAGGATTACTTCAGCTCACAATTTCATCAAGAAACATGCAATTGAGGTTCAATCAAGCTTCAGACTCAAGAGGACAATTCATAGATGGTTAATCCCTAATTCCTTAGGTGATTAACACTAATTCCTAAGCTTAAACCTTAATCCCTTAGGTGTTCAGTGATAGACAAAATCTAATGCGAAATTGGGGATTGAACCCTAACTATTCACCTAATTACTAGGCTTGAATTAGTTAGGAAGCCAGATGATACCTAAGCCTCAACCATGATTCCTCACTGGTGAGATTCTTCAATTAGGTCTGGATTTGTCAATCCAGCAGTGTAGATCCATTTCTCAGCTTGTTCTCCTCATGCTTCAGAAGATAATTTCCTCAATGCAGATTCAAGATTCCATTGGAAGCTTCAGCAATCCCAACCCTAGGGGTTTAGCAACCCATGGAGATGGATTCGGAAAGTGGAACGTGGAGAGCCATGGAAGAGAAAGTTTAGAGAGGGAAAATATTTAGAGAGAGATTGAAAATCAAAAAATGAGAGTTGTATATTGCTTCTATCCGTTCTTTACAGTGTATCTACAACTATATATAGCTAAGGCAAAAACTAACTAAACTAACTCTAATTAATTACAAAGGGAAACTTCCTGGCAATTAAACTAACGAAACTAATTAATTGATTACAAAGGAATGACTAATTATAATACAATAATTAAATTACTAGAATACAAATATAATCAGCAACTAATAAAATAATTAATGGTAACTACTACAGCAATTTACATTGAAGGAGTATAAAATACTGGGCAAACAAGCTTCACCCTTAAGCGTGATCTATATGCGCTTGAGTGTGGTACTTTAACTTGAATGTTGGGTGACCTCACACTTAAGTGTGACCTTTATTCGCTTGAGCGTGATGACTTTAACTTGAATGCCGAGTGACTTCACGCTTAATTGTGACCTTTATTTGCTTGAGCATGATGACTTTACACCTTACTGGATCTGCGCGTATGTACGTTGGGAGGCCAGCGTATGTATGCTAAGCTACAGACTTGCTGATTCTTCATTTTTTTGGTTCTGTTTGTGCGCATACGTACGCTAGGATTCTAGCATATGTACGTTGGCTCACTGGACTGGCACTTTGGTCTTCTTTCTCCTGCGTATATGTACGCTGGATTCTAGCGTATGTACGCTAGATTTCCTGCACCTAGATCCTACAAAATACAAATATATAAATGCCTAGCGTATGTACACTGGCTTTCTAGCATATGTACACTAGGTTAATGAATCTCTCAATAAACATATTTCCTTATGTGCTTATCTTTTTTAACCATTTCTTGCACAATTTAAACACATTTGAATTAAATAATTAAAACAAGAAAGAATAACAATTTATTAAATAATAATGCCAAACTCAACAATATTTAATGGATTAAGTTAAATTAAAGATGAATTTATTAAGTCTTTTCAAGACTTATCATATCCCCAAACTTAAAGCTTGCTTGTCCTCAAGCAAGGACTCAGATTAATTAAATCAATTACACTTACTCAAGACAATCAACCTTCCCTTAACTTAATTCATACAATAATTATTGAATACCCTTCATGCTTTCTCGTTGAAACTTCTAAAAATATAATTACTCAGACTTTCTTTGGGAACAAGCTGGTGATGCTTCCTCACATGGATCAGTATTTCACTCTTCTCTCAGTGTATAGGGTTAATTACATGCACTCATCACCTGCATAATTGTCAGATCAACATAGGCTTGCAACAGTTCTAAACATCATGACATATTCTAGCACAATTGGATCAGTAAGGGCTTTTTAAGCTTGTAATGGGGTTAGGCTACAGGCTTCATTTTTGTTTTTCTAGTGAATGTTGGATTAAAAGATGTGCCCATTGATGCCTTGCCTCAATCTTAACTCAAATGCCTCTATTAACCAGCTTTTTTGCTTTTTTTTCTTAGATGAAGGACAACTTAACTACTTGTGGTGCTTTGCACCTTCTTCTCTTTCAGTCCTTTGGACTCTTTCTTTATTTCTTTCTTCTCTTTTCATTCATATTTTTTTTCAATACCATTTTCCTTCTATATAGGAATTGCTTTGCTAATTTTTTTTACTTTTCTTTTACTTTTATTGTTCTTCCTTTCATTTCTCAAAATCCTCATCTATAATTAAGGTCAGAGTTGTCCTTTAATTATTGTTAGGCACACTCTTCATCCCCAAACTTAGAACTTGCTAGTCCCTAGCAATAAGATAAGACTTAGCAGTTCATTAATGGTACATCCAGGGATGATTCACTTGGTTTTTCTCAGATAAATTGGCTTGTAAAGTTAGGTACATAATCAGAATGAAAGGGTCTCAGGCTCAAACATAATTATTAGGTCAAAAGATAATTAATAATATTAAGGATGGCTAAATTTGGCCCTGGCTAATTTTCAAAGAAGGCCTTCATCATTTCCAATTGGCAAACATATAATCATTAGTAAGTACTGAAGCAAATTTTGTCTCACTAAGCAAGAATGCAGACACACTCAGAAAAGAAATAACAAAGGCTCAAAAGCTCATAAGTTACAGGTAATCAGCCAATCATGTCCCCAAACTTAATGCGAGATCACAAATTCAGATTGCTAACTAGCATGATGAATATATAAATAATTAAGGATGGAAATAGTTATTGACAGGGATCATGAATCAAGCAATACGAATCAATTAATTTATCCAATTGATGCCTGAGAATCAGCAAGGTTTAAATAATTAAGATGGATTCTAAATTAAGCACAGTTAACACATTCATAAATTAAGGAGATTAAAGGATAGATTACTTCCCTTTTTACCTATACGGTCAAGGATTTTGTGAGCGATGGTTTCAAGAATTAAACAATACAAAGCAGAAAAGAAATAACATTGAACAATTAACAGGGAAATATGATTTCATTACAACTGAAAAAGGAAATACATTGTCCAAGAGAGGATACTAAAATAAAGTTATTACAACATAAAAATGTGAGATGAATAGACAAGATGGATGCAATAATTTTTAAATTGAAATGGTGGGATGCAATGATTCTAGCCATTAACTGAAATTAAGGAGGAAAGAGATGTTATCTTCCAATGGAGTCCAAAGAATATGCTTTTTTCTTCTTTTTCTTTCAAGAGCCAGAGCTTCCAACGTACAAGGGGTATGAGTCATGGGTACACGTAGGTACGCTAGATTTGGGCGTACATACGCCCACATTAAAGCACAACACACAGAGACATTGGAAAGACTTCTTAGAGGAAAAAGAGAAAGCTTTACAAAGGATTTTTGAAGGGGATCAAGGCCAAAACGTGGAAGGACATCAATTTTACAGATTTGGGGAGGAAGATTTTAGGAGTTTAGTGAGAACTCATCTTGTATTTTCTAAATCTGTAGCTTCATCTTTGAATTTTCTTCTATGTTTGGTTTAATCTCTTTGTATTGTGGCATTGTGATTGTTGTTTCCATGGCACATTAAACATTACTCTTGGGAATTAAGGTGTAGCATTTATGTGAACCATATTAAATGTTCTTTGTTCTTGATTATTGAATTGTGTGTTCTTATTTGGTTTTGTGAGTTCTTAATGCTTCCATTAAGCTTAGAGATAAGTGTGGATGATTGTAAATGGTATGGGTAATCGAAAGATTGGTGTATAGTTTGAATTACACAAAATCAAACCTAGGGATTCAAGTTACGAAAGTAAACGAGACTCTTTGAGGGATATTTGAGTTTTCATAAAGCGTAAGGGATTTAATTAGTGAATTGAACGCGGTTCTTTAATAATTAGGTACGTTAGTGAGGTTTCGAGAGAAAGTCACTAATCAATTTAGGAAAACTTGCCTTAAGAAACGAGATTTAATAATATAGAAATTGAATTGCATTAAATATTAGCACCCACATTCATGTGAACCTTTATCTCCCAAGAAGTTAATCTCCATTATTTCCAAGTAAATCTTTTCATTGTCATTGCTTAGTGTTTTCTGTTAATATTATTTAATTCTGTGTTATAAATTTTTAAATCAACAAATGATTTGTTTAGATAATCAAGGTGCTATAAACTGGTAATTGGGAACAATCCCTGCGGGATAATATTTTTATTACTACGATACTCCGGTAGGCTATCAAGTTTTTGGCGCCGTTGCCAGGGATTGTCCCCCAATATTGGCTAAACGGTGTTTTGATTAGACTAGATACTCTTTTATTTTCTTTTATTTTCTTTTTTTCTTTCTTTTTTCTTCATAATTTTTTGTTGCATTCCATTATTTTTCTGCATAAATTTTTCTGGTTTTTGGTTTTTTATTTTTTCTGCAGAATTACGCTTGGGTATTTGTTGTCTTTGTGGATTGTGCAGGTTCTTTTATGCGAAAGTGTTCTAGCTTCGAACACATCTTCGACCCTGAAATCAAACGAACACTAAGGAAACTCAGAGCACCTCGGCAGCAACTAAAGCAAAGCAAACAACAAGCTTCAAGTTCAACTACTAACGAGCAAATGGATAACCCAGACAATAGAGCACTCCGTGATTTTGCAGCACCCAATGCAATGGGTAGGAGGTCTAGCATCACTAGACCAAACATTGAGGTGAACAATTTTGAGTTGAAGCCATCCTTGCTCTTGATGGTTCAACAAAGTCAATTTGGAGGATTTCCATCCGAGGATTCTAATTTGCATCTATAAATTTTCCTTGAGTATTGTGACATGATCAAGGTAAATGGGGTCTCAAGCGACGTAATTTGGCTTAGGCTTTTCCCATTCTCCTTAAGGGACAAGGCCAGAGCTTGGTTGTATGCGCTTCTGGAGGGGTCGATCACTACATGGGAGCAGTTGTCTCGTGCCTTCCTCAACAAATATTATTCAAGGAGCAAAATAGACCAATTGAGGAAGCAGATAATCACTTTCAATCAGAAAGATGACGAGACCTTGTATGATGCATAGGAAAGGTACAAGGAAATACTCCGAGAATGCCCATATCATGGCATTGAACGTTGGTTGACAGTGCATATCTTTTATAATGGGCTGACTCCGAACCAGAAAGTGACCTTGGATGTCGTAGCTGGCGGTGCCTTCATGAGAAAGAGCAGGGAGGAAGGTTACAAACTCATTGAGGAGGTCACCTAAAACATATATCAATGGTCGTCAGAACGGACTATGCGATCCAAAACTCCAGGTAAGTACTCTGTTGATGAACTTTCTTTATTAACTGCTAAAGTAGAAGCTTTATCCGTTAAAATTGATAAGTTTGATAAATTAGGAATAAGTACTACTAATATGGTCTGTGAGTTGTATGGTGTTTCAGGTCACAACATTTCAGGATGTCAGCTCGGAGTGACTCAGCCTGTCGAGCTAGAAATGCACCAGGGGGATGCCATTGGGAACTATGGTGGGAATTATGGAAATAATTTCAGACCACCACTCAGACCACTAGGTTTCCAAAGTAGGCCAACCCGGTTTCAAAATCAACAAAGTAGCTACAGACCACAAGGACCTATCATTCCACAGAAATCAAAATTGGAGTCCTTAATGGAGACCTTTGTAACTACCTAACTGAAGTAGAATAACGAGTTCTCTTACACCATCAAGATTTTAGCTTCGAAGGTTGACTCCCTGGCCACCCACAACAAGATGTTGGAGACCCAGATTGCTCAACAGGCCTCATCCTCTCAAAGAGTGCCAGGAACATTTCCTGGAAAGCCCAAAGTGGGACTATCAAATCACACAATGGCTATCACTCTTAGGAGTGGTACATAATATGATAGTCTGGCAAACATGACGGAAGAGGAGGCCAACCAAGAAAAGAAGGCAGATGAGTCTCATTCTCATCCCATGATGGAAGAAGAGAAGCAAAGTGAAAAGAAAGAGGAGGTGAAACCATATCAACCTCCGGTGCCATTTCCTCAATGCTTGGCCAAGGCCAAGTTGGACAGAAAATTTGGTAAGTTCCTTGAGGTTCTTAAAAAGTTATATATCAATATTCCCTTCACAGATGCTTTGCAGCAAATGTCGACCTACGCCAAATTCTTGAAGGATATTTTGTCCAACAAGCGAAAACTAGAGGAAGATGGTACCATAGCACTTACTGAGGAGTGCAGTGCTCTGATCCAAAAGAAGCTACCACCCAAGCTCCAGGATCCAGGTAGTTTTTCTATCCCTTGTGTGATTGATGACATGGCTATTGATAGAGCACTATGTGACTTAGGAGCTAGTGTTAGTCTAATGCCATTGTCTATTTCTGAGAAATTGGGATTAGGAGAACTAAAACCTACTAGGATGTCTTTGCAACTTGCTGATAGGTCTGTTAAATACCCTGTAGGCATTTTAGAAGATGTTCCAATAAAAGTAGGAAAGTTTTTTATACCTGCCGATTTTGTGGTCCTTGAAATGGATAAAGATTCAATGATACCCATTATCTTAGGCAGGCCATTTTTGGCAACCGCGGGCGCGGTAATAGATGTCAAGAATGGGAGGTTGTCTCTGACTGTGGGAGACCAAAAGGTTGATTTTAACTTGAAAAATGTTTTAAAGAAACCTTTTAATGATGATGTTTGCTGTAGTATGGATTGTGTTGACCAAGTGGTGAAGGAAGAAACCCTTCCTGATGAACCACTTGAATCTGTTTTCTTGATTGAGCCTGCAGGAACATTAAGTTGCTTTGAAGGAGAAGCCTTACCAAGGCAAGATACTAAGGTCATGCATACAAAGAGGTGGATACCCAAGTAGAATTGAAGCCTTTACCGGCTTCATTAAGGTATGAATTCCTTGGCCTGAACTTTACATATCCTGTGATTGTGAGTGCTTAATTGAATGCTATGGAAACTGAAAAACTCCTAAAATAGCTTAGGTTGTATAGGAAGGTTATTGGGTATACCATGGATGACATTAAGGGAATTATCCCTTCATTTTGTATGCACAGGATCACTATAGAAGATGAAAGTAGGCCCATAGTAGAACCACTCAGGAGACTAAATCCTAAAATGTGAGAAGTGGTTACGAAAGAAATCCTAACATTGTTAGATGCTGGTGTCATATATCCCATTGCTAGTAGCAAATGGGTAAGTCCAGTACATGTGGTGCCTAAGAAGGGGGGAATAACTGTTGTGAAAAATGAAAAATAAGAATTGATTTCTACTAAGATAGTTTCTGGGTGGCGCATGTGTATTGACTATAGAAAACTGAATAGCGCCACTAAGAAAGATCATTTCCCTCTTCCTTTCATTGATCAGATGCTTGAGAGGCTTGCTAAGAATTCTTATTTTTGTTATTTGGATAGGTACTCTGGTTTTCATCAAATCCCCATCCATCCTTCTGATTAAGAGAAAACCACTTTTACTTGTCCCTATGGGACATATGCATATAGGAGGATGCCATTTGGCTTGTGTAACGCACCTGCGACCTTTCAAAGGTGTATGCAGGTCATTTTTTCTGATTTAATTGAGAATGTCATGGAAGTGTTTATCGATGAATTTTCTGTACATGGTTTTGATTTTGATAATTGCTTGACAAATTTGTGCCAAGTTTTGCAGCGCTTTAAGGAGACCAACTTGGTCTTAAACTGGAGAAGTGCCATTTCATGGTACGAGAAGGCATAGTTCTTGGACACATGGTGTCTGAGAGAGGAATCGAGGTTGATAAAGCTAAGGTGGAGGTGATTGAAAAATTACCCCCGCCTACAAATGTGAAAGGCATTTAAAGCTTTCTTGGGCATGCCGGGTTCTACCGGCAGTTCATTAAAGACTTCAGTAAAATCACAAAGCCTTTGACAAATCTTTTGGGTAAGGATGTACCTTTTATTTTTGACTCATCTTGTCTCGAGGCTTTTGCAGGATTAAACAAGCTCTGATTTCTGCTCCTATGGTACAACCCCCTGATTGGGAACTCCTATTCGAATTGATGTGTGATGCTAGTGATCATGCAGTGGGGGCTGTGCTTGGGCAGCGGAAGGATAGAAAAGTGCATGTGATCCATTATGCTAGCCGTACTCTTGATGTGGCTCAGGTAAACTATGCAACCACCGAAAATGAATTGTTAGCCATTGTCTATGCTTTTGATAAGTTTAGATCATACTTGGTTGGCTCACATGTTATTGTATATACTAACCATTCTGCCATCATGTATCTTTTAAATAAAAAGGAAGCAAAACCTAGGCTAATTAGATGGATCTTAATTTTACAAGAATTTGATTTAGAGATAAAGGATAAAAAGGGTACCAAGAACCTTGTTGCTGACCATTTGTCTAGGATGCCATCTGAAAAAGAGGAGATAGGTGATGTTGTTCCCATCAATAAATCTTTTCTAGATGAAAAACTCTTGAGTCTTAGTATTCAACAAGTCCCTTGGTATGCTGATTTTATCAATTTTCTTGCATGTGGCATTGTACCTCCTGACCTTGGTTTTCAACAGAAAAAGAAGTTTTTTGCAAATGTCAAGCGCTACTATTGGGACGAGCCCCTTTTATTCAAGCAGTTTACAGATGGTTTGATTAGGAGATGTGTTCCTGAGACTGAAGTTCGAGCCATCCTAGACCATTGCCATTCTCTCTCCTGTGGAGGCCATATGAGTACATCTAAGATCACCTCGAAAGTGCTGCAAGCAGGGTTCTATTGGCCATATATTTTCAAGGATGTGCGTAAGTATGTCCTCACTTGTGATGCTTGCCAAAGGACCGGTAATATTGGTAAGAGGCATGAAATGCCACTTAATAGCATTTTAGAGGTTGAGTTATTTGATGTGTGGGGTGTTGACTTCATGGGACCTTTTCCCTCTTCTTTCAGAAATCAGTTTATCCTGGTAGCAGTTGACTACGTATCTAAAAGGGTGGAAGCCATTGCTTCCCCTCATTTAGATGCTAAGACTGTGATTTAGCTTTTTAAAAAGATAATTTTTCTGAGGTTTGGGGTTCCTAAATGCATAATTAGTGATGGAGGGTCTCATTTTATTGAAAAATCCTTTCAGACCCTCTAGAAGAAGTATGGGGTAAGACATAAGGTTGCTACACCTTATCACCCTCAAACTAGTGGCCAGGTTGAGGTATCTAATACGAAGATCAAAAGCATTCTTCAGAAAGTGGTTAATACATCTCGTAAGGACTGGTCTATTAAATTAGACGATTCCTTATGGGCGTATCAAACCGCTTATAAAACTCCCATTGGAACCATACCCTTTAAGCTAGTGTATGGAAAACCTTGTCATTTAGCTATTGAATTAGAATACAAATGCTTTTGGGCTATCAAAATGCTTAACTTTGATATGAAGGTTGCAGGTGAAAACAGGTTGCTGGAGTTGAATGAGCTTGAAGAGCTCCGGTTGGACGCGTACAAAGATGCCAGGATCTATAAAGAGAAAACAAAAAAATGGCATGATCGTCACATCCTCCGGAGGTCCTTTAGTCCAGGTGAAATGGTTTTACTTTTCAACTCTCGCTTGAAGCTCTTCCCTGGTAAGCTCAGGTCCTGATGGTCGGGGCCATTCAAGGTAACCAAGGTTTTTCCATTTGGAGCTGTTGAGTTATGAAGCGAAAAGTCAGGTCCGTTTAAGGTAAAAGGATAAAGACTTAAGCGCTACTTAACAGGGGAAACCGATACAACAAGCAAGTTTCTTAGACTTGTTTGATGTAACGAATTCCTAAATCCAAACTGGTACTACACGTCCGGCTGAAGACGTTAAACTTAGAACTTGTGGGGAGGTAACCCCATTGGTTGTGTGTTTCTCTTTTATTTTCTTTTCTATTTTGAATACTAGCATGTGATTTTTAGCTCAAGGGCTAATAAATGGAACCAGATCTCTGTGAAAAAGAGGGAGTTTAATGTTTGAAAACAGTGAACTCCACTGGCAGTGGGTTTTTCCCACTGGCAGTGGGTTTTTCCCACTGGCAGTGGACTCCTCTAACTAAAATGCAAAAGTTTTTCTGGACTAAACAATTGAATCCACTGCCAGTGGAGTCCTTTGACTTAAAATGCATTACTATTAGAAAAAAATTCTAAGTGAGAAACAGAGAAACCCACTGGCTGTGGGAATTTCCCACTAGCCGTGGGTTTCATACAAGTCCAATGTGTAATTTTTTCCCCAAGGCAGCGAGACCCACTGGCGGTGTGTTTTTCCCACTGGCCGTGGGTTTTCATACAACTGCAGTTTTTGTTATTTAATGCATACACTGACCGTGGGTTTCCTCCACTCTTGCACTCTCTCTCATTTCATCACACTACCATTGCAAATCACTCTTATCTTGAGAAATTACTTGAACCCCACCCACTTTCCCCCAATCTCTTTCACTCATCGTAAACTCTACATCACTCCTTTCTACACCTTTCATCAAAGTAAGTTTCATTCTCCATTCATATTTTTGGGTTCTTTCTTTTAGTTTGGGGTTGTCTTCTACTTGCTATTTTGGTTGGTTTTTTATGAAATTGATCATGTAAAAGTGTTTATATATGTTCATGTGTTTATTTTGATGAAAAATTCATATGGGTATGCTATCAATTTCTTGTTTGGCTTTATCATGTTCATCATTATACATTGAAACCCACATGTGAGAAGTGTGATATGTGAAATTGGGAGACTTGGTGATGCATGTTTCATGGGTTTCTTAGTTCATGTTTTATGCCTACCAAGTGTTTGACAAATTGCCCTAAACAACTCTTTGTTCTTCCTTGTACATATTTATAGGTTGTTTTATCCTCTTTGGGCCTTCATATGCTTACCCATTATAAAGCTTCCATTTTGTTGCCTATATTGACATGTTTAGTGTATGAACTTGAATTTGGACTTTAGGTACCAAGAACATGTCTTCCGGAAGAACCAAGAATGTTTGCAAAAAGAGAAAGAACAAAGGTAAGTCATCTAACTATTCTAGTATAGATAATATTGAGTGCACATTGGATGACCAAAGAATGCGCTTAGATTCTTTGGGCTCTAGGGAAATTATCTCCTCAAGGTTCTTTTGCAAACAATCTTTACTTGAACTTAGGCTATATGAGGACACTTACAAACTTTGTCAAAATATGGGATGGGAAACTTTTATTGAACTATTTGAACCAAGTTATGAGCGTACCACCTTAGAGTTCCTTAGCTCAATTGATTTCAAACCTTGTGCAAATGATTCTGGTTGGGAGATCACTTTTAGGCTAAATAACTCTGATTTTAGGATGGATTTAGCAGATATGGATGCCATCTATGGTTTTCCCTCTGTTCCTAAAGAGATGCATGCTTGAGTGAATGCTTCTCACATTCCTAGGGACTTTAATGCTAAATATTTTTGGTCCCTAATTTCACAAGCCAAAGATAACTATGATCTATCTTCAACCAAAGCCTCCCTTATCCATCATCCAGTTTTTAAATACCTGTAAAGGTTCATGGCTCATTCCATTTTCGAGCGATTCGACAGCCCAGGTACTATCAGGGCTGCTGTTTATACTTTTTATATGCCATGATTCATGAGACCCCCATCCATTCCACTAAATGGCTTTTTAGCCAATTCATTAGAGTTAACCGGGCCACCTTCGGTAAGCTCATCATGGCTAGTTACATTAACCCACTTGCTAGGTATGTAGGAATAAATTTGGATGATGATACTTTATTGTGTCAACCTAAGAGGGTTGATATTGATGAAATGATGCACATGGGTATGATTGTGGTAGAACGTAACGTTTATTGTTTGGTTATTCCTAAACTTTCTGTGCCTCATCCCTTGCCTGACCCTAGCTTCACTAGCCTGGAGTGCAAGACTTCTTTCTATTTTTCAAGTACTGAAGAGGATCCCCCTTGGACACTGAGATGCCCTTTCCTCTCGACCACTCAGCTGGCGCATCCCGATCCACTTCTGACTCTAGTTTTTCAATGGAACGGATGTATTCCTTGATGCAAGGAATGAACACCCGTCTAGAGTCCTTGCCTATTGAGCAACTCTGGCAAGGGAGTAGGATCGATGACATAGCTTAGAGAGTGGATGCTATGTATACCTGGCACTCCCAGCAGGGGCACTTTCCCCCTCTTTCTCCATGAAAGGTAACTTTCACTGTACCTTACTCTCTCTCTACTGAACAGTGAAGACACTGCTCATGTTTAGTTTGGGGTGGTAGGTACATGAAACTTATTCTAGGCCTTTATAGTTTGTGATTTCATTTGACTTTGTTTGATTACATGTTGCATTTTTCCTTTGGTTTCATTTGATCATGCTAGATGTAGTTTGATTGCATTAGGATAACATAGCTAGTTTGCTAGTGATTATTATTGCCACAAATTGTTTCAGTTTGGAATGATGAAATTTGGGCCTTTTGGAATCTATATAAAAAAACAAAACATAAATATTTTGTTATGATGATTGCTAGCTTGTCAGGAGGTACTATGCTTTATGATTCTGTGTTTTCTCTGACTAGGTCTATTCACCATTTATTTTGAGAGCTTTTGAGACAAAAGGGGTATGCATTGAAAATAAATATTTAGAAAACCCCTATTTTCTTATATTGAGTGTGTCATACATTTGAAGCGCTCTAGAACTTGGCTTGCGACCAATTCAAAATGGTTGGTGATTACAGGTTATGGAATGAAAAAGGCACCATAGGTTTTGTTCTTTAGCCTCTGAACTTTGAATGTTACAATACACCATTAGTTGCCTCCTGTTGAGCCTAAATTGTTGATTTTTGTTTTGAAACCCTTTGGCAATTGATTTGATAAATTCCTGAGAAAATAATAGAAATTCAAGGATGGTAACTAGAATGAAATGGCTAAAAGAAAAGTTAGTTTTAGTTGGGAAACAAAAAATAAACAAAATGAACTTGTGTTTCTAACTAAAGAAATTTTTTTTGGAAGAACAAAGAAAAGGATGAAAGCAAGGTTGAGAAAGGAGTCAAAATTAAAAAATGAAAATAAAAGGACTCCTTAAAAGTTTTAGAAGGGATAAGAAAATGTGTTCTCTGGTCTGCTTTCCAAAACTTAATGGTTCTCAGTGATTTCATTGAATAATAATAACCCTTTGAATTTCCTTTTTCTTGGTATCCATTCCCGCATCTGTGAACCCCTGGCCCCATTACAACCAGATGAAAGACCTTTTGACAATAACTTGTTTTTCTGAATAACTGTGGAGATTTGGGTCACTTGCCAAGTCTATGGTAGTGTCTTGAAATGCTATGACTTAAGTGATACTTATACACAAGCTTAAACACTTAGAGAGAAATGAAAGGATGTGTATCTGTAGCCTAGTCTGGTGAGCATCGTAGGAATAACTGTGTGGTTCCTATTTTGATAATCTTGCAACCATGTGTTAATAATTTTTCCAATTGGGTTCCTTAAGTTATTCCGAGTTCTTCATTCCCTATTGTTCATGTTTGTGGTGATGATGATTGCTTGGGGACAAGCAATGTTCTAGCTTAGGGAAAAGCCTTACTGCCAGTGGGTTTTTCCAGGGGTCCAAAAAATCAGTTTTTTCACCTCCAGGCAGAGAGATCCATGGCCAGTGGGAAAACCCACTAGCAATGGGTTCCCAACAGCAACACACACGGCCAGTGGGAAAAACCCTCTGGCAGTGGGTTTTTTATGGCTCAATTCTCCCACTCTAGAGAGGCCCACAGCCAGTGGGAAAAACCGACTGGCAGTGGGTTTTTTTGGACTTCATTTTTTTGCGCTTTTCTTACTATTTTAAGGCCCCGGAATGTTCATCTTGGTAGATCCTTTCTCTATCATGCTTTTGAAGGTGGATAAGGCTTTGTTTTTGAGCTCTTAGTGGCTTGACTCATTTCCAATGCTTCTTGTTTTTGAATTTATACACCTGTCACCAAGTTATTCCTGCAAAACTTGAAACACCCGAGTAACAAATACAGAATGAAGGAAAACACTTAGAATTAAGGAGAAAAACAACACAAATAACTTAGAAAACCTAAAAAAACACCACTAAAACAATGCAAATTAAACAACTATCAATAGGCCATGCTGTAAGCGTACCAGATCACGCTTAAGCGCATGACATGGTTAGGGGGATCACGCTTCAAGCGTGAAAGGGTCACGCTCAAGCGCACAGGGTTCACTCTTAAGCGTGAAGTCTCCTCACTTAAGCGCGAAGGCACGCCCAGAGTCACGCTTGGTCCTCACTCAAGCGTTCCACACATCCAGGGGTCACGCTTCAAGCGTGAAGGCACACGCTGCAAGCGCCATTTCTTTCTAAGGTTCAAGCTGCCAGCGTGAAGGGTCACGCTTAAGCACTCCTCGAGCTCGATCAAGCGCATGGTGATTCGCTCAAGCACACAGGGTGCTTGCTCAAGCGCACAGGTTGGCCTAGAAGTCACGCTTAAAGTGTGGAGTCTCTCACTCAAGCGCGAAGATATTCCCTGATTCACACTGTAAGCCACGCTCAAGCGTACAAGGCTTCTCGCTTGAGCGTGAAGGCACAAGTTGGTCCACGCCTAAGCATACATAGTTCTCTCTCAAGCGCCCAAAGGTTACGCTTAAGCGTGCTTACTCCTCGCTTAAGCGCGTAAGGGGGCCTGATTCTTATTCTAGCTACTGGACCCACGCATAGGGACGTTGGAATTTGAGCGAATGTGTAACATCCCAATTCCGAAGTTAATTACCTAATGAAAATTAAACGATAAAAACCTGAATGCAAAGTAAAGAATTAATTGTTAATCATAATCAATATAGCTTGTGAGTTAGTGACAAGCTGATTGGACTTAGTTGGTGGAATATGGCTGTTTATGAGTGGCGGAAGGTGTGAGTGGACTGCGACTCACGCTTTCCTATCCCACTCCTTCCCCTCGCATGCGTATATATATATATGTGTACCCTGTATTACCGTGTGTGCAAAAACTTCCCCCACTACTTCATTCTCTCTTTTCTTCTTCGTCTCCATCTTCTTTTCCCTCCCCTGTTTTTGTTCTTCACAACGACAGTGCGGAAAGAAGGTCAGAGCCCTCCAACTGGTGAAGGACGATCGTTGAGGCAGAGGAAGAACAACGCTTCATTCCAGAACCAAGTACAGAGTACGACGGGGCGAAGGAAGGCTGAACGAATCGGAAGAAAGGCGTCGAATCCAACGACGAGAGCAGAAAAGCTTCTTGAGATTCCCTCCAAAGGTAGGGGGCGCTTGCATGTCAAATGCATGGTCCACGAACGGTACCGGATGAATGTACTGCTTGAGTGTGTGCATGTGTTTATGACGACAGGATCTTGTGCATGATTGTTGGTTTTGGATTCTGTGCGTTTTACAGTGGCTATATAGTAGTTGCATGCAAATAAGATGGTGGTAATGTGGACTGTTAGCCTTTGACAATGACGTATGAAATGCATGGTTCCGTCTTGTTAACATTGTGAAATATGAATGTGTGCCCGTTAGTTGATTTGTCAAATGCTATTACTTGATTGCCTGGTTGTTGTGCATATTGGTATAACTGATAAAGCAATATAAAGGTTATGTTGAATTTGTTCTACTTATGGTTACGACGGAGGTATCGGTTGTGTGATGGTGCTTACTGGAAATGCATTAGCTGCATGTGTAAGAGTGGGGTGACCCGTGGAAGGTCATGAGCCTGAGGGAATGACTTCCAGCTACAGACCTTGGCTAGATCCCGAGAGAGCTCGTGGTAGCCGTAGGAGCTAGAGAGGAGTCTCGAGACGCCTATGGGAGGCCGGTACCACACGGGAAGAGTTGAGGGACGAGGGGCCAGTAGAAGGGAAACTGTAACTGAAAGTCATCCCTCGAGTCGGATCCGCAGGCATGCATGTAGATATGAGGTTGATTAGAACAGTACGCATAGCATGTGTTGAGTGTTATGAATGATTTCCGAGTGTGTGGACATTTGTATGTGTTGTATGTGTGCCATAGATAATATTCTGCTTCCCTAACCTTAATTGACTTGAAAATGATTGAATAAAGTGAGTGTGTGTATTGACACTGATACAGAGTCCTTGATTGTCATTTTACCTGTAAAAGCTCACCCCTGCAGTGGCTACATTTTCAGTGAACATCTCTCAGAATGAGGGATGAAGGAGGAGCTGAGTGTAGAACAAAACAGCCGAGTGCTTTTGAAAATATGTGTATATGTATTACCGTGTGTAGGGTCCTGTTAAGCCTTAGCCGGCTCATGTTTTGGTTTTAGTCTTTACGTTAGAACTTGAACAGCTTCGGGTAACAGAAGTCATGATGAAACTCTTGTAATTATTTGAATGCTTTCATATATATATGTTGTGTATTCTTCTATACTGTGAGTGATGTCCGAGCGATGAATATGGATGCCTGAGTATGTCTTACGAGCGTAGGAGGTTAGTGTGTTTATGGGTGGTTATGAAGCTGGGTGATTCCGAGTGAAAGATTATATGTAAGCCGAGTGAGGAAGAGTTTGTACTCCCGAGAAAAGATCCTAAGTGATCCCCCGTCTGAAGAAGGAGTTAATGGAGTGGTTTGGAATGGAATGTACTCTAAGCGTAGGATAAATATAATCCGAGTGATCAAATTGTAGTGTGTCGAGTGAGTTAGCTACTATTCCCGAATGAATATAAGCCTGAGGATTTCTGAGTAGATGTAAGTATGAAATTCGAGTGAGATTCATTCATATGAGTTCCCGAGAGAGAAACACTTAGACGGATTCTTAGGGAAGTTTCCTCCAATGATATCTTTGTGAGTAACTTAGTGGAAAAAATCTCGAGCGCATAGGCTTAACTGATTCCGAGTGAAAACATGTATAAGCTTCGAGCAAGAAATATTCCGAGTGAGAGTTTATAGAATCCGAGTGGAAAGTCCCCTATTTACCAGGCGGATCTAGTATGTACCTTGGTGGATAAATATAAGAGACTAAGTTATAGAGGGTAGGCGTGGGAGTCGATTCCTGAGTGCTGGGACCCCTCATACTCGAGTTGCCTTAGGAGTGAATCCCGAGTGGACTTAGTCGTTTACTGAGTGTATGGATGTTTCGATGCCGAGAGAGGGATTAGCCGAGTGAGACTCCTCGCTTCAGCGAATGGAGGATTCGCTCCAGCGAATGTGGGTCGCTGGAAGCGTTGTCGCGGTATCGCTCGGGCGAGTTAGACGTCTCGCCCAGGTGGATTCGTGCTTCGCTTGGGCAAGTGTACACTGTGTGGTGGTCCGCTCAGGCGCTGTCTGTGTTTCCGTGTGAATGTTTTTTTTTATTCCCTTGCCTTCTTTTTCTCTTTCTTCTTGGCCATGGGAGCTCTCATATCTCCATATATGGGAGTATTTTTTTTTATTATGGATCCAGGTTATTTCCCAATTAATTCGCGAAAATTTTTCCCCCTAAAATTTAGGATGTTACATTTTGGTATCAGAGCGGACCGAAAGGTCCAAGGCCAAGGTATGCTTACCGAGTGTAAGCGGTTGTGTGCTTTCTGACTGAATGGTCATTATTGTTGTGATATTGGTTGAACCTGATTGATATTGGCTTGTGGATAGGAGGGTGTTTCCCCTCCTGGTCCTATTGATTGTATAATATATATAGAGATAGCATGATGTGCTAAGTCATTGAACATTAGGCTGAAATCCAAATGGTAACGAGTGGCTCGGTATACTTATCCTTGAATGTTAATTTCAGGATAAGGGATGACGCATCGCCAAAGCATGGAGGCTATAGCCACAGCATTCCAACGCTTTGCAGACGTGTTTGAGAGGCAAGGCCAGACTCGAGCTGAGAATGGCCACGTGCTGGACCACTTCCTGAAGAGGAAGCCGAGTGAGTTTCAGGGAGGACGTAACCCGGAGGCAGCTTTTAAATAGACTCAGGAACTGGAAAGGATTTTTGGGGGTCTTCGTTGTACCGAGGCCCAAAAGGTGGAATGTACAGTGTATATGCTGCGGGATGAAGCGGAGAACTGGTGGAAGATAGCCAAAAACCGATTCCCTGATGATGATGCTCAGCTGACATGGAACGATTTTAAGACATGCTTCTAAGAGAAGTACTTCCCCGACACAGTGAGGAGTCGGAAGGAGTTAGAGTTTATGGATTTGAAGCAGGGCTCCATGACTGTGGAAGAGTATGCGACTAGGTTCGAAGAATTGTGCCTATTCTACCCATCTTTTCAACAACCGGGGACGGAGAGCTCCAAGTGCCTTAAATTTGAAAATGGGTTGAGATCGGATATTAAGAGGGCCTGCAGATATCAAGAGATCAGGAGTTTTCCTGCATTGGTGAACAAATGTAGAATATTTGAGGAAGATGACAAGGCCCACTCGGGCCAGAGTAGCAGAGCCAACCAGTATTTGAGGCCTTAGCAGTCACGTTTCAAGAGGCCAGGAAACGTAGGAAGAAATGAACCCTTCACTAGATATCAGGATCACGGTGACCAAGGGAGACAGATGAGTGGACGACCCAGGTATGGCAAGTGTTTTAAATGTGGTGGCGACCACTTTGCTCATAGTTGCAATGGTACCGATGTTAAGTGTTTTTACTACGGGAATAAGGGGCACATTCGCCCTGACTGCCCCCAGCTCCGTCAAACAAATGCTAGTGTGCGTCAAGGAGGGTTCCAGGTGAAGAGCAATAGGAATGATGGACAAAGCTCTCAGGGCGGAAACAACAGAGCTAGAGGGAATATGATGGTTGCCCCAAATAACCGGAGGAGAAACGCCGATCAACCAGCTGCTAGAAGAGTCTACGCAATCAACGCAGAGGATGTCGCACAAGCAAATGACTTAGTGCAATGTAAGTGCTCACTCGGTAGATACACACTTAGTGTAGTTTCTGATTCGGGAGCCACCCACTCCTTCATAGCTGATGATTGTGTAAAACATTTAAAATTACTGACCGTGGAAATGGATCGGCTTTTGGAAGTAGCCAATCCGACTGGTCCTAAGGTATGACCTCATCAATGTGCAAAAAAGTGACGTTTGAGTTGTGCGATCGGAGTTTCACTTTCGACTGAGTATGCATACCTTTGAAGGATCTTGATATCGTGCTAGGAGTAGATTGGCTTTCAGCCAATGAAGTGTTAGTAGATTGCAGAAACCGAAGGATAATCTTCCCGAGACAGCACCATGAGGGCTGCACAGCACAAGGTATACCTCAACTGTTCATGATGCTTTGTCTAACCGAGGGTGAGAGTAAAACTCGAGTGAACAAAATCCCGATCGTCTGTGAATTTCCAGAAGTGTTCCCTGAAGACGTACCGAGTATCCCTCCCAATAGAGAAGTCGAATTCTCTGTAGACTTGATCCCTGGGGCCGAGCCAGTCTCCAGTGCACCTTATAGAATGTCCCCAACTGAATTAACCGAGTTGAAGAAGCAAGTAGATGAGTTACTCGGAAAGCAATTCATTAGGCCGAGTGTATCACCATGAGGCAGCAGTACCCCGAGTTGTTTACTAAGGTGAGTTACCGACTGAATTTCGAGGACGAAATTCTTTTGAGTGGGGGAGAACTGTAACATCCCAATTCCGAAGTTAATTACCGAATGAAAATTAAACGATAAAAACTTGAATGCAAAGTAAAGAATTAATTGTTAATCATAATCAATATAGCTTGTGAGTTAGTGACAAGCTGATTGGACTTAGTTGGTGGAATATGGCTGTTTGTGAATGGCGGAAGGTGTGAGTGGACTGCGACTCACGCTTTCCCATCCCACTCCTTCCCCTCGCAAGCGTATATATATATGCGTACCCTGTATTACCGTGTGTGTAAAAACTTCCCCCACTACTTCATTCTCTCTTTTCTTCTTCGTCTCAATCTTCTTTTCCCTCCCCTGTTTTTGTTCTTCACGACGACAGTACGGGAAAAAGGTCAGAGCCCTCCAACTGGTGAAGGACGATCGTTGAGGCAGAGGAAGAACAACGCTTCATTCCAGAACCGAGTACAGAGTACGACGGGGCGAAGGAAGGCTGAACGAATCGGAAGAAGGGCGTCGGATCCAACGACGAGAGCAGAAAAGCTTCTTGAGGTTCCCTCCGAAGGTAGGGGGCGCTTGCATGTCAAATGCATGGTCCACGAATGGTACCGGATAAATGTACTGCTTGAGTATGTGTATGTGTTTATGACGACAGGATCTTGTGCATGATTGTTGGTTTTGGATTCTGTGCGTTTTACAGTGGCTATATAGTAGTTGCATGCAAATAAGATGGTGGTAATGTGGACTGTTAGCCTTTGACAATGACGTATGAAATGCATGGTTCCGTCTTGTTAACACTGTGAAATATGAATGTGTGCCCGTTAGTTGATTTGTCAAATGCTATTACTTGATTACCTGGTTGTTGTGCATATTGGTATAACTGATAAAGCAATATAAAGGTTGTGTTGAATCTGTTCTACTTATGGTTACGACGGAGGTATCGGTTGTGTGATGGTGCTTACTGGAAATGCATTAGCTGCATGTGTAAGAGTGGGGTGACCCGTGGAAGGTCATGAGCCCGAGGGAATAACTTCTAGCTACAGACCTTGGCTAGATCCCGAGAGAGCTCGTGGTAGCCGTAGGAGCTAGAGAGGAGTCTCGAGATGCCTATGGAAGGCCGGTACCACACGGGAAGAGTTGAGGGACGAGGGGCCAGTAGAAGGGAAACTGTAACTGAAAGTCATCCCTCGAGTCGGATCCGCAGGCATGCATGTAGATATGAGGTTGATTAGAACAGTACGCATAGCATGTGTTGAGTATTATGAATGGTTTCCGAGTGTGTGGACATTTGTATATGTTGTATGTGTGCCATAGATAATATTCTGCTTCCCTAACCTTAATTGACTTGAAAACGATTGAATAAAGTGAGTGTGTGTATTGACACTGATACCGAGTCCTTGATTGTCATTTTACCTGTAAAAGCTCACCCCTGCAGTGGCTACATTTTTAGTGAACATCTCTCAGAATGAAGGATGAAGGAGGAGCTGAGTGTAGAACAAAACAGCCGAGTGCTTTTGAAAATATGTGTATATGTATTATCATGTGTAGGGTCCTGTTAAGCCTTGGCTGGCTCATGTTTTGGTTTTAGTCTTTACGTTAGAACTTGAAAAGCTTCGGGTAACAGAAGTCATGATGAAACTCTTGTAATTATTTGAATGCTTTCATATATATATGTTGTGTATTCTTCTATACTGTGAGTGATGTCCGAGCGGTGAATATGGATGCCTGAGTATGTCTTATGAGCGTAGGAGGTTAGTGTGTTTATGGGTGGTTATGAAGCTGGGTGATTCCGAGTGAAAGATTATATGTAAGTCGAGTGAGGAAGAGCTTGTACTCTCGAGTAAAAAGATCCTAAGTGATCCCCCGTCTGAAGGAGGAGTTAATGGAGTGGTTTGGAATGGAATGTACTCTAAGCGTAGGATAAATATAATCCGAGTGATCAAATTGTAGTGTGCCGAGTGAGTTAGCTGCTATTCCCGAATGAATATAAGCCTGAGGATTTCCGAGTAGATGTAAGTATGAAATTTGAGTGAGATTCATTCATATGAGTTCCCGAGAGAGAAACACTTAGACGGATTCTTAGGGAAGTTTCCTCCAATGACATCTTGGTGAGTAACTTAGTGGAAAGAATCTCGAGCGCATAGGCTTAACTGATTCCGAGTGAAAACGCGTGTAAGCTCCGAGCGGGAAATATTCTGAGTGAGAGTTTATAGAATCCGAGTGGAAAGTCCCCTATTTACTGGGCGGATCTAGTATGTACCTTGGTGGATAAATATAAGAGACTAAGTTATAGAGGGTAGGCGTGGGAGTCGATTCCCGAGTGCTGGGACCCCTCATACCCGAGTTGCCTTAGGAGTGAATCCCGAGTGGACTTAGTCGTTTACCGAGTGTATGGATGTTTCGATGCCGAGAGAGGGATTAGCCGAGTGAGACTCCTCGCTTCAGCGAATGGAGGATTCGCTCCAGCGAATATGGGTCGCTGGAAGGCGTTGTCGCGGTATCGCTCGGGCGAGTTGGACGTCTCGCCCAGGCGGATTCGTGCTTCGCTTGGGCAAGTGTACGCTGTGTGGTGGTCCGCTCAGGCGCTGTCTGTGTTTTCGTGTGAATGTTTTTTTTTATTCCCTTGCCTTCTTTTTCTCTTTCTTCTTGGCCATGGGACCAGCTCTCATATCTCCATATATGGGAGTATTTTTTTTTATTATGGATCCAGGTTATTTCCCAATTAATTCGCGAAAATTTTTCCCCCTAAAATTTAGGATGTTACAGAATGTACGCTCACTTCCTGGTCCAAAATTCTTATTCTTTTACTGATGTACGTATGTACACTGATATCCAACTTATGTACGCTCAAACCTTATTCAAAATTTTTCAAGCTTTTTCAGTCTTTTCTTCTTTCTCCCTTTTTAGTTTTCTTTTTTTTGGGTATTTATATGGAAATTGAAAGTAACAAAGAACCAACATGAAACATAATGAAAAAATGGATCTTGTACAATGGTATGACTACAAAACACAAAATTGAAATATTTTTTTTAAATAAAGGAATTAAGATGCATGAATAGAAACTACCTTCATGGAGAGAAAGAGATGGTGTAAAGGTGCATACTTTGGTGGTTCATTATTCAAGGAATGGAGGTGAGCGTAAGAACGCTTCTTGGGAGCATCCGCTGTGTAATCCTAAAAATTCTCTTTTGTTTTTTCTCTTCTTTTTCTTCCCTCTCTCTTTGTTTACTCTATTTTTCTCTCTTTTTTTGAAAATTTTCTCACTACTTTATTATTGTACAAGAAAAACAAATATAGGCTCATCCCCCTGGATCCCATTGCTTATAACCATAGATTCTTGGTCTTTTTACTCCTTGTTTCTCCTTGTTGTGTTTGAGGCTAATGCTTAACATAACTTTCCTTCTATCCTTCTTTTTCCACTCTTTCGACTTTTTCTTCTTTTTCTTTCCTTCACTCTTCTTCTTTTTCTATTTTATGGTAGTCTCCCTCTTTTTGTGCCACAAGCAATGTTCTTCTTGACTTGAGAATTTGTTTTTCCTTGTGATTTCCATAGCTGTAGTAGTCACCACTAGCAAACGCTCCTCATGACATGGCTGAGTTTCTTCTTCTTTTGTATTCTCAACATCTAAACATGTTAACTCTTCTTGTGCATGAACCTCTACTTCTTTCTCTATATTCACACTTGGCTCCAATAAAATTTCAGTATCATTATTGTGTTGCCAAGATGTGGTTTCCATTTCAGCTGAGACCTCTACCTCTTCTATCACTTCTTGCTCAACAATAGTGTATAATTGAGTCTTAACTTCCTCAATCACTTTTGCTATCATTTCTTCACTTTGTACTACTTCAAAACTTTCCTCATCAAAGTAATTACCCAATGACAACTCTTGCTCTTGTTCTTCTTCAGACCAATCTTCTTCATTCCAATCATCGAAGAATGCTTCACTAGATATACTATCATCCAACTCTGAAGTATAATTCCTATCACTTTCTTCTTCATATTCTTCAATTGACTCTTCTTCCATCAAATAACCCTGAACTTTCTCCTTGTCTTTTTTTTCTTTTGTTTCATACATCTCAGCTTCACCCTCAAGTTCAGGTCCAACCATTTCATTGTGCCTTTCATCATAAAAGCTTCTAAGCTGGTCTTCTTCTTCCCCAAACTTAATTTCTTCAGCTAGATCAACATCATCATCCCATGGCTCTTCATATTGGTCTTCTCTTCGTTTAACCTTTGTATTTCTTTGCTCTTCGGCCAACTGTTTTGCAATAAAATCTACTTGCTTTTGAATGTTCATGACTGAATTATCATAATTTTTTAGGCTAGTTTGAGTGACTTCCATGAATTGAATCAGAATTCTTTCTAAGTTTGATGGCTCCTCCTCAATTGGTTGTACCTCCTCTACATGGTTCATGCATAATGTTTGTGAATATTGAAGAAACTCTGCTAAGGCGTCATCAAGATCCATCACCTGTAACTTTTCACTTTCCAAAGGAACTAGAAAAAAAACATAAATGCAACAACTAACTACAAACAAGGTTACTGCAATGGTTAGTGCTACCACTAAAATAGCCAAAAATAACTAACAACAAACACTCAACACAATACCAATACTTAACAAAATCTACTCCTACAACAAAATTCACGAACAACTAACAAAAATTACAGAGACTAAAAAAAAATGGTTCGGTCTAGTACCGGTCTAAGGATTGTTGATATTACTCAATAATCCCCAGCAATGGCGCCATTAACTTGATGCATAATCCTGAAGGATTATATTCTTTTGGCAAGCGCACCAATCGTTAAACTTGTAATATATTTAATCATCCCACAGGGATTGAGGTAACTACCACAACCTAGGACTAGCATAAGCTGAACCAGAACAACATAAGGTAAAATGCATTCTGTTTATGTTTTTCTATTATTTTTATGTTTTTGTAATTTCAGAAACAATACAAAAGATGAAGTGTAATTGATGGAAGATAGGTTAGGATTACTTCAGCTCACAATTTCATCAAGAAACATGTAATTGAGGTTCAATCAAGCTTCAGACTCAAGAGGACAATTCACAGATGGTTAATCCCTAATTCCTTAGGTGATTAACACTAATTCCTAAGCATTAAACCCTAATCCCTTAGGTGTTCAGTGATAGAGAAATCTAATGCAAAATTGGGGATTGAACCCTAACTATTCACCTAATTACTAGGCCTGAATTAGTTAGGAAGCCAGAAGTTACCTAAGCCTCAACCATGATTCCTCACTAGTGAGATTCTTCAATTAGGTCTGGATTTGTCAATCCAGCAGCGTAGATCCACTTCTCAGCTTGTTCTTCTTATGCTTCAGAAGGTAATTTCAATGCAGATTCAAGATTCCATTGGAAGCTTCAGCAATCCCAACCCTAGGGGTTTAGCAACCCATGGAGATGGATTCAAAAAGTGGAATGTGGAGAGCCATGGAAGAGAGAGTTTAGAGAGGGAAAATGTTTAAAGAGAGATTGAAAATCAGAAAATAAGAGTTGTATATTGCTTCTGTCCGTTCTTTACAGCGTATCTACAACTATATATAGCTAAGGAAAAAACTAACTAAACTAACTCCAATTAAACTAACGAATCTAATTAATTGATTACAAAGGAATGACTAATTATAATACAATAATTAAATTACTAGAATACAAATATAATCAGCAACTAATAAAATAATTAATGGTAACTACTACAGCAATTCACGTTGAAGGAGTATAAAATACTGGGCAAACAAGCTTCACGCTTAAGCGTGATCTATATACGCTTGAGCGTGGTACTTTAACTTGAATGTCGGGTGACCTCACGCTTAAACATGACCTTTATTCGCTTGAGCGTAACTTGAATGCCGAGTGACTTCACGCTTAAGTGTGACCTTTATTCGCTTGAGCGTGATGACTTTAAACCTTATTGGATCTGCGCGTATGTACGTTGTGAGGCCAGCGTATGTACGGTGACCTACTGACTTGCTGATTCTTCATTTTTTTTGGTTCTGTTTGTGTGCGTACGTACGCTGGGATTCTAGCGTATGTACGCTGGCTCACTGGACTAGCACTTTGGTCTTCTTTCTCCTGCACGTATGTACGTTGGATTTCCTGCACCTAGATCCTGCAAAATACAAACATATAAATGCCTAACGTATGTACGTTGGCTATCTAGCGTATATACGCTAGGTTAATGAATCTCTCAATAAACATATTTCTTTATGTGCTTATCTTTTTTAACCATTTTCTTGCACAATTTAAACACATTTGAATTAAATAATTAAAATAAGAAAGAATGACAATTTATTAAATAATAATTCCAAACTCAATAATATTTAATGTATTAAGTTAAATTAAAGATGAATTTATTAAGTCTTTTCTAGACTTATCAGGCTCATATTGTCTGGAGAACCTCGATGGCGCACCTATGTGTAATAAGTGGAACACTCAAAATTTACGCATTTATTACAGCTAGTTGGTAAGACGACGTGTACTCTTTTTCTAAACTTTAGTTTTTTCCCTTTAAGTTTTCTCAATAAGGTTTTAATGAGGCACGACCCCAGCTACGCTTCATTTGTAATCCACATTCAATTTAAATGAGAAATATATTCATCACTACTATACTTTTACTTCTTTCCTATGTTTTTGATTTATAGCTTCATGCGGGGTGTGCACAAGAGCCCTCCGGATGGATGATCCTAATCGCCTATTCTGTGATTGGCAATGTAACTCCTCGAGTAGTGAAATAGGTTGTAGGATCGGACCTTCTTCAAGGCCGTACCGAACCCCAGTGAAGACTCATCCTCAGGACGGATGATCTCAACTACCTATTCTATAATTGACGATGTAACTCCTTGAACGGTTAAATGGATTGTAGGATTGGACCTTATTCGAGGCCATACCAAACCCCACGAAATGGCATCGAATTACCCATTCTGTAATTGGGTGTGAAGACTCGCCCTCAGGACAGATGATCTCAATCACCTACTCTGTGATTGACGATGTAACTCCTTGAGCGATTTGACGAGTTGTAGGATCGGACCTTTTCGAAGGCCGTACCAAACCCCAGTGAAGATTCACTCTTTGGGCGGATAGTCTTAGTCTTTCCTTCTTAGAATTGATGACATAACCCTACGAGAAATACTCAAATTCTTTACAGTAATCAGCGTAAGCAAGGGAAGGTTATTTGTTCAACGAAATACGTCTTTTAGTGTTACGACCTTACCAGTCTGATCCTAAGTCTTAATTCAAAGAACGGCTAATAGATTCTGCAAGGTTAAAGTTAAAAAGCCTACTGAAGAGCTTGAGAGTAAAGATTTATTGTAGACAATAGTCACAATCATATCAAAAGAAAAGTTGAAAGGAAGTAACAGTTTCATTCATTAAAAAGGAGAAATTACAAGTATAAATCAAATGTATTAAAAACCGGAGTTGATCCCTGAACATAGCATTAAAGTTCAAGAAAAAGAAATAAAGCTAAGAAGGAGGAGCATTAGTTTGAGTCTCCTCGCGTTCTTGTCCTCCCTTAGGAGCTTTGTTCTCTGCTTCGCTATTCTCTTGTCCACCCTTAGGGGCCCTCTCGCCTCCGATCTCCCCATTTTTCACTCCTTCGTCTTCTTCAGGCCCAGAAGTGGCAGGATCGGGCCCTATGCTTTGACCTTTAAGGAGAGGTGCCAGCTCGTAAAGAGTGTTAGCAGGATCTTTGCATTGCCCATCTTTAACTACAAATAGTTTCCCTCTGTGAAACTCGTAGAACGGATGAAGCCCATACAAGTTGAGTTTCACACTGGTTGCCCTAGTTGTCGTAGCGGCAAGTTTTTTCTTCAACTTAGCATTTTCCTCCTCCAGCAATCCAGCTGTAGCACTCCCTTGCTTAAGTTCTTCGATTTGTGCAATTAGCTCCTTCTCCCTGGTGGCCCATTCTTCATTGTTTTTTATCCGCCCGGCCTTAGCAGCTACGAGGTCGTCACTCAACTTGGCTAATTTCTCCTTCTCAAGCCTGAGCTCTTCCTTCAGCTGGGGGACTTCTTTGGTTCCCTCCTTGAGTTTAGAAACAAGCCACTCTAAGGATTTCATCAAAATGTTTAAGTCACTTATTTTAGCGGCTTGCTCCTTGGCTCGATCCTTCACCTTCTTCAGTTCGTTCTCAACTGTCCTCAAGGCAGTTCTCTCCTTGACAGCCCAAGCCTCCCATTTTACAATGCCAGCATTACGTCTTTCAATTTCTTCAGCATTGCTGTTGTAACGCTTAGTGATTCTAGGAGGCCTGATATCTTGGACAGCTGCCACCTACCAGCCCTGCAAGCATCTCTGATCCCTGATGGTTCAAGTGTGGGCTTGAGGTGATAGTCCAGCTTAGGGAGTGTCGCAGGCATAGAACCCTCAAACTAGAGGTAAGGGGACAAGAAGGATGAATTTGGAGGAGTATGAGCAGGAGGAGACAGTGAATCCAACCTTGTTGTAGGTTCGGAATCAGTAGAAGCATCAGTCTAGGTGATCACCGCCTTACCCGTCGAGACCCCCTACATACCGGTTTCTTCCAAGGTTCTTTGTTTTTTCTTGGCCGGTTCAGTAGAGGCAAGTTTTCAGGCATTAGCAGCTTTCACCAGTTTCCTCTTTTTCTTCTTCTTCTTCTTTTCTAGTGGCTGCTCCTGCTATTCTGTTTGTTAGGTTTCATCATCCTTGGAGGCATCCTTCAGCAGAACATCCTCACCCAGATCTGAGGTGAGAGGTATGGTCAGAGTTACGGCCTTGAATGAGTTCCTCTTAGCCTGAATATTATTTTCTTCAGAGGAGCAGTCATCCTCTAGCAGCATGGATTTTAAGTCATTCATAGCTGGGTAGGATTCCTCTATTTCTTCTGCATAGAAAGGGAAAGGAATATCAGTACTAAAATAACATATATCAGCTACTAACAAAAGAGAAAAAATTTGTAAGGGTGGATTATTACTTAAATATTCGTCTCTTAGGAAATTGGATCCCAAGAGACGTTTACAAGAAAACTCCCTGACATCGACAGTATAAGCCCTTATGGTGCTCAGGACTTTGATGGAGTATGGTGAGAGTTCACTCTCTTCCGTGTAGTAAGCCCGGCTGGCAAGCAAGAAGTGCTCGTGTGTCTAGCTTGTTAGGAATTGGAGGATCCCTTCTTTATTTTGCCAGAATACTGACTTGTTGGGCTGTACTTTGATCTCATATAAAAGTACTTGAATGACTTCCCGTCGATCTTCGCAGAATCAGTAAAGGATTTGAAGTTGATTATTTTTTAGTCACATCGAAGAATGATGAACCCAAGACCGACCTTCTTGTTGGAATGGCGAACCACCTGGTAGTAGAAGAAGAGCATTGCCACGGTGGGTTTGAAGTTGAAATGACTCCCTAGTACCTCGAGAGCATGGATGACGCTCCATCCGTTGGGGTGTACTTGGGAAGAAGCGCACTCCAGGAATCTGAGCACGCCAATCTCGAAGTCGTTGAGGGGGAAACGGACTCCAAGATGCTGAAACACAAAGTCGTACATATACACAGACCTCTCGTCTGGTACATGGTGGCAGATTCTTTCCTCAGGACGGGGTGCCATTACCATGAATCTCTTCTTCAGTTTCTCCTCTACATATACCTTGAACAACGGGTACATCCATCCTCTGTCCGCCCTAGCATGGGTAGAGGTTATTTCTTTGAACTCTTCTTCGACCCAACAGTAGGGGTGTGTCTCGTTCAACTTCTCCTAGTTCAGACGGTGCTCCACGACGTTCATACACCCTTCCACAGTCCTGAGAATTGGAACTTTCCCACGCCCTTTGATTGTCATCTCGTTTAGTGTATAGTGACAGGCGTCGGTACTGTGATAAAAAATGACATCGTCAGAAAGGAACCAGTCCGAACTCGACTCACTGTCAGAGGGGCTATTAGCCTCTGAGCCAGAGGAAGGTATAAGGCGAGGCCTAGCCACTGGCCGCCTTGAGGAAGAGTTTTTGTTATTCAAGTGGCCTTAATACTCAAGAGGGGGGGTGAATTGAGTTTTTAAAACTTTTAGTTGGAATTCCTTTGAACTTGATTCTTGTATAAAAATTTACAAGATTATGCAAGTGAAATCAAGTTTAATGAAATATGCAATGCAAAACAAAAGTAAATATAGCTAAAACAATTAAACAAACACTTGGTGTGCAGTATTCAAGATTTACCAATTTAAACAAGTTCAAGTATGCAAATCACAATCAATCAACACAAGCTAATTAAGCACAGTATATGAAAGTAAAATAGTAAGGGAGAAGAGCTTACAAACCAATTTAACGAGTTCCACCAATCCGGTGTACGTCTCACCTCTAAGCAACCCACTTAGAGGATTTCCACTATTGTAGACTAGAGATACAACTTTGAGCAATTGCGGCTTCCTAGTGTCCCATACTCAAGAACCCAATCCTCACAAGTATAAGGGAACCCCACCCAATCTCTCAATCTCACAATATCCCAAAGGTTGAACCCCAACCTTTGTAACCACTCAACCTAGAGTGAACTTTGGTGTTTTGATGTAGTGTTTACAAGCAAGTAACTCTCTCAATAGAGTAGATGTGCAAGTGAAAGTTCTTTCAAATCTATAACTCTCAAGAAGAGAGAATATACAAATGAAATCTCAGAAAATACAAGAATAAGGGCTTACTAAGCACAAGAGTAAATAAAGATTGATAGCTTCTTGTTGTATATTTTGTGCTTGAGTTCCTTTTGCATTTATAGAGTCATTTCAGAGCTTGGTGAGTGCCTTGGTCTTCCTAGCCATTGCATGTAGTGGGTGTTTAAAGGAATGATGGAGAAATGTGTTGGTTTCCCACTAAGATGTGTTTTCCCACTATCGTAATCGATTATGCCTTAAGCTGTAATCGATTATACTTTGAATTTTTTATCTCTGTTCGCTATGTAATCGATTAGTTCCCATTGCCTAATCGATTAGATTCAAGTTAGAAGCTTGTTAATCGATTGAACTTTGCCTTGTAATCGATTAGTAATGATACCTGATGCATTTAATTTAGCTTCGCAGCTTCGCAATCGATTATATAGTCTTAGTAATCGATTATATTAATTCCAGTAGCCTTCTAATCGATTGGCTGAATTCTCTTAATCGATTAGCTTTTATACCTGATACCTTTAATGCCATTTTTGGTTTTGGTAATCGATTAAACTATGTATGTAATCGATTATTGTAGTTCTAGTAGCTCTGTAATTGATTGTCTGAATGTTGTAATCGATTAGCTTATTGTCCTGATGCAGTTGTTCCAAAACAGAAGTTGCCTAATCGATTAGCTGAGACTCCCTAATCGATTAGCTGCGTAGTTTTTCTGGGTCTGATTCCATATCTTTATTTTTGCAAGGAATTCTTCAAGAGTGCTTTGTCATTATCAAAATCCTTGAACCTGTAATCACATTCAAAACACATTCTCCCCCTTTTTGATGATGACAACAATGTTCATCTCTTGAGGATTGTTAGTTTAAACAATAATTTTTATCTCTAATTTTATTTATGCAAAAACATTTGAATTCTGCATAATATCTTATCTCTTAATTAGATTTTCAGAGTCTGCCTTATCCTTTAAATGAATCATCTAATTAGATTACAAGTTATCTCTTAAGTGTTATCCCTTACAACATTATCTCTTTAAACAACTAAATCTCCCCATATCTTTAAGAATATATGCCTTTGGAGATAATACCAGATAATTAAGCATTTGTTTTAGCAGTCAAAACAGATGAACAAACTATTGCTTCTCCCCCTTTGGAATCATCAAAAACAATAAAGCAATTAAAGTCATATGAAGAAAGATAAATTTTATTTAGAATAACTGAAGGGAAAGTACATTAAGGAAATGATTAAAACTGATGCATAAAAATAGAAAGCACAATGATCAAAGCATAAAAACGGATCTAGTTATCCGGGTTGAAAAATCTAAGCTCAGAGATTTGATGTGACAGCTCCTCATAACGCTGTTGCATCATCTCAAAATGTTGTTGCTCAGTCATGGAAAACTCTTGATGAGAGTTTTCAATAAGGTCGAAGCGGCAGTCAAGGTGAGCGTAGAGAGATGCAAATGGGTCAGCAGGGGCAGATGATAAAGCTTGAGGTGCAGGAGGAGGAGGGGCTGGCTCATCAGCAGGAGCTTCATAGGGAATGTTGGCATGATAGCCTTCCATCCTTGAATACCATGCTCCGTTCAGAAAAACAAGATCTATCTTGGTGAGGTGATGAGTACCAATGCAGGCTTGTGGAGGCACCTTCTCTGATAGTTCTCCAGCCAAGTCTACTCCATAGTGTTTGAATATTTTGGTGAGTAGAATGGCGTATGGAAGCTTTTGTTGGTCTTTTGCGTGGCGCATGTGGAACTTGACTAGTTGAACCCAGTTTATCTCTTTGTGGTTCAGCATAGCCCACATCAAGAGGACATCATCCTCTTCCACCAGAGCATAGTTCCCACCACGGGGAACCAACATCTTGACCAAGAAAAGGTATAGGAGGCGGTTATTCATGGTCAAATGTCCCACCAGCTTGTGGTTGCTCCTTGGGTGATCAGCCTTCCACAAGGATTGACGGGCAGTGAGAGCATTGAAGCCCCATTCATCTTCAGGGTCTCCTCCGTCAAATTCTGCATCGTTAAGTGGCAGCAGAGAGATTTCTACAAACTGGGTGTTGGTGAGCTTGATGGTCACATTTTTGACCTTTGATTCTATTACCCCATTGACAAGTTTGAGGTTGCAGTAGAAGACTCGGATGAGTTCAGGATAGTATAGCTCTTCCTTAAGGGTGAGGAAGGGAAAAAGGTTGTAGTGGTAGAGGCATTGGGTAAAGGTGAGGCTATGGTTCTCAAATATTTCAGCAATAGTGTAGTGGGGGGTCATGATGTCTTTCTCAGAGAAATTGTTAATGAAGTGTTGAAGGTCTCTAGGAGAAGAGAAGAACCTAGAGAAGTCTAGGGGGTTGTTGGCTTGGGCCATGGAGGACCTAGCTCTCTTGACTGTGCAAGTGAAAGACATGGTGAGGGAGAAGGAATGTAGAAAAAAGATGAAGAGAAGGAGAGAGTTCTTGAGAGCTTTGAGAGATTTGAAGAGGAAGGAGGTAGTGTGAGATGAGAGGGTGAAGAGAGGTGTATTTATAGTGAAAAAATAGGTTTAGAAAGGAGTGAGGTGAGTTAAATGAGGGGGAAGTCGAGCAGACCTCGGGAACCCACGTTTGACTGTTGTAGTTCTGATGCTAATCGATTACTAGGATTAGGTAATCGATTAGCTTACTGTTTCTGGGGAATTTGAATCGTTTCGCACAGTGGGTAATCGATTATGGAAGTTGAGTAATCGATTAGTGAAGAAACAGAGACGTCCTAATCGATTAAGAGAGTCTGGTAATCGATTAGTGGAAAGATGAAACGTTTTGGACCTGAAACAGAGGCTTTATAATCGATTATTGATCAAGAGGTAATCGATTATGCATAAAATAGAAGCTTTCTAATCGATTAGATGTCAATGAGTAATCGATTATCAATGAAACAGAGGCTTATTAATCGATTAAGAAGCTGTATGTAATCGATTATATGGTTCAAAAATTCACAATTTATGCAGTTTTCACACAGGAAGGTTGCAATTTCAATGAATCATACCACAAATAATAACCAACTCATATAAACATACTATACAACAATGTTTTTATCAAAATACTTCATCATTCAAACACAATTGATCATGTCAAGAATTCACAATTCTCTTCTAATGTGGATGAATTGCTCCCTAGCTAAAGGTTTAGTGAAGATATCTGCTAGTTGCCTAGAGGTTTCAACATGCTCAAGTACACAATCACCCTTTAATACATGGTCTCTAATGAAATGATACCGAATCTCAATATGTATGGTTCTAGAATGCATAACAGGATTCTTTGAGATATTGATAGCACTAGTATTATCACACTTAAGAGGTACATGGTCTAATATAACTCCGAAGTCTAGAAGTTGTTGTCTCATCCAAAGGATTTGAGCATAACAACTACCAGCTGCAACATATTCTGCCTCAGTTGTTGATAGTGCAACACTTACTTGTTTCTTGCTATGCCAAGAAACAAGAGAACTGCCAAGCAAGTGACATGTTCCACTAGTGCTTTTCCTGTCAAGTTTACATCCTGTAAAATCTGAATCAGAGTATCCAACTAAGGTGCATTCGGCCCCTTTGGGATACCATAAACCAACATTTTGAGTCCCAACAAGATATTTCATTATCCTTTTTACTGCAGTAAGGTGTGATTCTTTAGGACATGCTTGATATCTAGCACACATGCATACAGTAAACATAATATCAGGCCTACTAGCTGTTAAGTAAAGTAAGGAACCAATCATACCTCGGTATTTAGTTATTTCAACATCCTTACCCTTCTCATCTTTGTCTAAGTAGCAAGATGTACTCATGGGTGTAGCTATTTCATTTGCTTTGTCCATTTCAAACCTTTTGAGTAGTTCTTTGCAATATTTTGTTTGACTAATGAACGTGCCCTCATTAGTTTGTTTGATTTGTAATCCAAGGAAGAAGGTGAGTTCTCCCATCATGGACATTTCAAATTCATCTTGCATGATCTTGGCAAACTCTTGACAAAGAATTTCATTAGTAGCACCAAATATTATGTCATCAACATAAACTTGTACCAAAAGAATGTCATTGTTTTTATGTTTTATAAAAAGTGTAGTATCAATCTTACCTCTTTCAAAATTATTTTCTAAAAGAAATTTGCTAAGTCTTTCATACCAAGCTCTTGGAGCTTGTTTCAAACCATATAAAGCTTTTCTCAATTTAAAAACATGGTTTGGAAATTTGTGATTTTCAAAACTGGGAGGTTGATCTAAATAGACTTCTTCTTGAATATAGCCATTTAGAAAAGCGCTTTTGACATCCATTTGATAAAGCTTAAAATCCATACAGCAAGCAAAAGCTAACAGTAATCTTATGGCTTCTAATCTAGCTACGGGAGCATACGTTTCTTCATAGTCTATTCCTTCTTCTTGATTATATCCTTTAGCAACTAATCTAGCTTTGTTTCTTGTTATTATGCCATTCTCATCTAGCTTATTTCTAAAAACCCATTTTGTTCCTATTATTTGGTGATCATTGGGTCTTGGCACTAATTCCCAAACTTCATTTCTTTCAAATTTATTTAACTCTTCTTGCATGGCCAACATCCAATGTTCATCAATAATAGCTTCATCAATGTTTTTGGGTTCTATTTGTTATACAAACGCTAGGTGATTACAAGTATTTCTAATAGCATTTCGAGTACTTACACCTTGAGTCATCTCTCCTATGACTTTGTCTAATGGGTGATCCTTCAATGTGATCCATTGAGATAGTTCCTCATTTTGTGTTGTTTGTTCTTTCTTGTTAATTTCCTCCTCTTCATTCAAGCGCATTTCTTGAAGTGCACCTGCAAGATCATCAACATCTTCCTTTCTCGGAGGGTTATGGCTATTTTCATCAAATTTAACATAAATAGATTTTTCAATGGTATTGGTGCGTTTGTTGAAAATTCGATAAGATTTACTGGACTGTGAGTATCCTAGGAAGATTGCTTCATTAGCTTTAGCATCAAACTTTCCTAGATTATCTTTTCCATTATTGAGCATAAAATATTTACATCCAAATATATGAAAGTATGAAATGTTGGGTTTTCTACCCTTGTAAAGTTCATAGGGGGTTTTCTTTAGAATTGACCTTATTAGGCATCTATTCATAACATGACAAGTGGTGTTTACCGTATCGGCCCAAAAATGTTTTGTAATATTGTTTTCATTTAACATGGTTCTTGCAAGCTCCACCAACGATCTATTTTTCCTTTCTACTACTCCATTTTGTTATGGAGTTCTAGGAGCTGAAAAGTTGTGATTAATGCCATGTTTTTCGCAAAACTTTTCAAAAGATTGATTTTCGAATTCTCCCCCATGATCAGTTCTAATGGATGTAATTTTTGAATTTTGCTCATTTTGTATAATCTTAGCAAGTTTCTTAAATGCATGATATGCTTCATTCTTATGAGCAAGAAACAAGGTCCATGTGTATCTAAAGTAGTCATCTACAATTACTAGACCATAGTAATTACCACCAAAGCTTTTGATTTTGGAAGGTCCAAATAGATCCATGTGCAAAAGTTGTAAAGGCTTTTGGGTGAAAACAATATTTTTAGATTGAAAGGATGCCTTTACTTGTTTTCCCTTTTGACATGCATCATAAAATTTATTTTCAAATTTAAGTTTTGGTAAACCAATCACTAATTCTTTAGAAACAAGTTTATTCAAGTGGTCTACATGTATATGAGTTATTCTTCTATGTCATAGCCAAGTTTCATCCTCTCTAATCATGAAGCATTGTACATCATTTGAAGACAAACTATCCATATCAATCATGTAAATATTATCAATTCTTTGGCCTACAAACTTAATTTCCTTATGCAACAATTTGATTCAAACAAAACTCTATATCCTTTGTCACATAATTGATTAATGCTAAGTAAGTTGTGTTTAAGACCTTCAACATACAACACATCACTAATAGAGGTAGAAGAATTCTTACCAATGTTTTCAATGCCTAGAATCCTTCCTTTGGTGTTGTCTCCATAGGTGACACTTCCTTTTCTTTTGGGAGTAAATGATGTAAATTTGCTTATATCTCCTGTCATGTGTTTTGAGCACCCACTATCTAAATACCAATGGGTGTTGCTTGCCTTGAAGCATACCTACAAAACAAAATCAGTTTAGAGAACTAGGTACCCATTTTATGTTGGGTTCTTTAAGGTTAGCTTGTGGTAATGTCCCTTTAGGAACCCACACCTTTCTTATAACCTTTGGCCCTAATTTTCTAACATTGCAATTTGAAGAGTTATGACCTTTGAATCCACAATGGTTGTATTTCATAAAGGGCGAAGATGATCTCATAGGAGGTACAAAGAAGTTTTTGTAATGTTTTTCTTTTTTAACAGAATTGTACCCTAAACCAGTTTTGTCAAACATGCATCTTTGATTTCCAAGTAGTACATTCAGATTATCTCTACCATTTGTAAACCTCTCTAAGGTTTTATTAGATCTAGGACTTTATTTTCTAGATCAACACATTTCTTAGTAAAATCACAAGGTTTACTTTTGGAGCATGTTTGAGCATTTTCCAATTCTTCCTTTAAGCATTCATTCTCTTTGCAAACCTCCATAAGGTGTATCTCTAGAGTGTCACTAGTTTTTCTAGACACCTTAAGTCTATTGGAGACTTTTGTAAATTTATCATACAATTCCTCTAGAGCATCAAGTAATTCATCCTTATCTAAGTCATGGAAGTTTACCTCATCATCTTCTTCTTGGTGGTTGGCCATGAGGCAAAGGTTTGCTTCTTCATTTTCTGAGTCATCCGAGCTGCTTATCTCGTTTTCATCCCATGCTATATATGCTCTCCTTCTTCCTCTTTTCTCTTTGCCCTTCTTCTTAAGATTTGGGCAATTCGCTTTGAAGTGCCCTTCCTTGCCACATTCAAAACAATTGGGTGAGGAAGAATTTTCTTTAGTGATAGGTTTCTTACTTGGGTTTTTGAAGCTTCTTTGGAAGCGTTTACCTTTCATGAATTTCCCGAAGCGTTTCACAAATAGTCCAAACTCTTTTTCTTCATCAATTTCACTTCCGGATTCTTCTTCATTTATGGAAGTGGCCTTGAGAGCGAGACCCTTTTTCTTGGAAGATTTTTCTTCCTCTTCCGCCATCTTTAATTCTTTCAGCTCTTGTTCCTGTTCCTACAACTTACCAAATAGTGTGGCAAGAGACATTTCGTTTATGCTAGGAGATTGTTTGATGGCGGTAACTAGCAGTTGCCATTCTCTGTTAAGACTTTTCAACACTTTATGAATGAGCTCTTTGTTAGTGTAAGTCTTTCCAAGTGTAATAAGTTGATTAATAATGAGAGTGAACCTTTTTTGCATATCAACAATTGATTCATGAGAGTTTAATCTAAAGCACTCATATTGACTAGTTAGTGTACTAATCTTAGAGTCTTTAACATCATTTGTACCTTCATGGGTTACTTGAAGAGTATCCCACATTTCCTTGGCGGATTTACAAGTGATTACTCGGAAAAATTCATCTGGTCCTAGTGCAAGAGTAATTAGATTTTTAGCCTTGTAATTATATTGTACTTTCTTCTCTTCCTCACTAGTCCAATTATCCATAGGTTTTTCAACTAGTTTATCATCAACAGTATGCATAGGTATAAAAGGACCATTTTCAATGGCATTCCAAACTCTTAAGTCAACTGATTGAATGAAGATTTTCATTCTCTCTTTCCAAAAGGTATAACCTTCCCCATTGAAAGCGGGAGGTCGATTTGTAGCACCACCCTCAGGAAAAAGGATTAGGGAATGTGAGGCCATTTGTTCTCTTGAAGCTGTTAAGCTTGTTTTACCAAGAGTCAAGCTCCGATACCACTTGTTATTCAAGTGGCCTCAATACTCAAGAGGGGGGGTGAATTGAGTTTTTAAAACTTTTAGTTGGAATTCCTTTGAACTTGATTCTTGTATACAAATTTACAAGATTATGCAAGTGAAATCAAGTTTAATGAAATATGCAATGCAAAACAAAAGTAAATATAGCTGAAACAATTAAACAAACACTTGGTGTGCAGTATTCAAGATTTACCAATTTAAACAACTTCAAGTATACAAGTCACAATCAATCAACACAAGCTAATTAAGCGCAGTATATGAAAGTAAAAGAGTAAGGGAGAAGAGCTTGCAAACCAATTTAACGAGTTCCACCAATCCGGTGTACGTCTCGCCTCTAAGCAACCCACTTAGAGGATTTTCACTATTGTAGACTAGAGATACAACTTTGAACAATTGCGGCTTCCTAGTGTCCCACACTCAAGAACCCAATCCTCACAAGTATAAGGGAACCCCACCCAATCTCTCAATCTCACAATATCCCAAAGGTTGAACCCCAACCTTTGTAACCACTCAACCTAGAGTAAACTTTGGTGTTTTGATGTAGTGTTTACAAGCAAGTAACTCTCTCAATAGAGTAGATGTGCAAGTGAAAGTTCTTTCAAATCTATAACTCTCAAGAAGAGAGAATATGCAAATGAAATCTCAGAAAATACAAGAATAAGGGCTTACTAAGCACAAGAGTAAGTAAAGATTGATAGCTTCTTGTTGTATATTTTGTGCTTGAGTTCCTCTTGCATTTATAGAGTCATTTTAGAGCTTGGTGAGTGCCTTGGTCTTCCTAGCCGTTGCATGTAGTGGGTGTCTGAAGGAATGGTGGAGAAATGTGCTGGTTTCCCACTAATATGTGTTTTCCCACTATCGTAATCGATTATGCCTTAAGCTGTAATCGATTATACTTTGAATTTTTTATCTCTGTTCGCTATGTAATCGATTAGTTCCCATTGCCTAATCGATTAGATTCAAGTCAGAAGCTTGGTAATCGATTGAACTTTGCCTTGTAATCGATTAGCAATGATACCTGATGCATTTAATTTAATCGATTATATAGTCTTAGTAATCGATTAGATTAATTCTAGTAGCCTTCTAATCGATTGGCTGAATTCTCTTAATCGATTAGCTTTTATACTTGATACCTTTAATGCCATTTTTGGTTTTGGTAATCGATTAAACTATGTATGTAATCGATTATTGTAGTTCTAGTAGCTCTGTAATCGATTGTCTGAAATGTTGTAATCGATTAGCTTATTGTCCTGATGTAGTTGTTCCAAAACAAAAGCTGCCTAATCGATTAGCTGAGACTCCCTAATCGATTAGCTGCGCAGTTTTTCTAGGTCTGATTCCATATCTTTGTTTTTGTAAGGAATTCTTCAAGAGTGCTTTGTCATTATCAAAATCCTTGAACCTGTAATCACATTCAAAACACAGTTTTCCTCCCTTCCTGAACGACGAGACCTGGCACCGAAAGGACCCACAGAAATTCTTCCGCCGCGATAGTCAGCTGGCCTTTGAGGGTTACACCCTCCCCTGTTCGAAGGACCAGTGTGACTCTGCCTAGAACGCATGCTCGAGGGTTTATAGAAAATGAAGAAAAAACTAAGAAAAAGGAGAAATATGGTTACCTAAAGAGGTTTATGAGGCAAACTTCACGAAATCACAGCTACAGTCTTCTCTGAAAATTCGAGTAGAGTTTTCTTAAGGCGAAAGCAAGTGTACTCCCTGAAAATTCTAAGTCCTCTATTTATAGCACTAAAAGGATATAACTACCAGTCAGAAGAAGATGTTGTGTCGTTAGGAAATGCAACTCTTAGAGGATTAAACGGCACCGTCGCTTCGAGGCCCCAAAGCACAAAAGGTGTATCGCTTGGCACAAATGTGAAATCGAATAAGCCCAAAATTCAAAATTCCAGGCCCATTAACATGCTTACGATGGTTGACGAACCATGTGACTGGAAATCATCATTACTCATGTGTTAATAGCTTTTAATGCTCATCATTGGAAGTGTTTTAATACATGGACGTTACAAAACACGAAAATGAGGAGTTACAAGTTCCAAAAACTCTTGGGATTCTCTCGTAAGGTAAATCGTTGTCTGAATATGTTCTCCATACCGTCAGGACGACATAAGAAGTAATTGCCATAGTCCGGTATCAGCGCCCACTAGAGAACAAGTTTAGCTTATATGAGGAACTCTGCCAGTCCCTCACACAAGCTAGGGGACAGATGATCCGGTTTCGATACCGGTACCTAGGGCAAGGATGTAATTTCATCCAACCTCACTATGCTACTGGTCTCATAGGTATACCTCTAGACTGTAAACCCGTATGAGGTGCTCTCCATACTAGTTATCCAGGTTCTCACCTCGCACACCAGAAAGCATCCACATCACCTGACAAAAGGTACAAAGTACAGCCGAAAGGGGGATTCATAGGAGACGTAGCTCTCCCCGTGTTGTGTGTCAGAATCGTACATTGAGCAGTGTACTATTTGTCCCCTGGTTCAACGTGACGATTCAATCTCCACGTTCATCTATAAATAGCCCATTTATACACTCAAAAAAGGTTACGTTGTTCTTACTCTTAAAGCACTGTTCTATTGCTTGAGCTCTATTAACTTGAATCCTCATTCTAGTTACTGACTTGAGCATCGGAGAATCTTCACAGGTGACACCACCTTTCGCCCCACTTCAACACGAAAGCCTGGTGAGAAGGATCTCCAGGACAACAAGAATGGTATCTCCCACTGAGACACCGGATTATAATACCGGATACCCACTTTATCGGTATACAAATACTCTTATCATTGACTTTTATGGCTGGTCCCTACTCCGGAACCTTGACCCCAGATCACTTTTCAAAAATAAAATCTCTTTTCTAATAAAATCATGAAAAAAATTAAAAAAAAAATCTTTTCTTCAAACAAAATGAAAATTTACAAAAACAAAATTAACTTCAAAGTCTGAAAAAAATCAATTTTCAAATCAAACCTGTCAAAAAACTACTTAACCCTAATTTACCAGTGTACTTGGGAGTACGTAGGAGTGGAATCAATTCCTGTTAAGCTCATTTTCCTTTTAAATAAATCTTCTCATAATGAGAGTAATTTAAACGAGACGTATTGTTAACCCCCTCTCTTTTCATTGAACCATTTTTTATAACATTTGTTTTCAAGTTGCACATCTGAAAATCAATGTAGGCAGGACGCCTTATTGATAGGGATTAATTTAGACAAAATTTCTTATTAATCTTGTTTTGGACTTCGCCTTTCCTCTTACTATTTTGCATTTGATTACAAATTGCTCTTTTATCGTTGTTTGTTTTTTAGAGATTAAGTCAAGTTATGAGCTATTTAAAATATGCGTGATCTATTTGAGGTAACCATTTTGTAACGAACACTGTGTGGTGTTAATATTTTCTCTATCTGTAAGTTAATCCGGAGCTCAAGAATCTCACTTTATCAACCAATGTCTTCACAAAGATTTTCTCAATACTTTCCTAAATAAATATTGGTGACGACTTTGTTTTCAAAATGTTTTCTTAAAAGATCGAAACATTTCATTTTTCGAAGTCGATTATCCCGTTACGATTTTAATCGCGACGGTTAAACAAGTCCTACTTGTATTTCCTAACCAACATTTCAGCTTCATTTTAATTAAAATTTTTATAGATGACATCATTTTATTGTTTAAAAAATGAAAAGGTTAATTTGATTCCTAGATAGAACCTTTAAATCGGTCAATAAAATTAATGAAAGAAACTCTGATATTAATATATTTCTTTTAAATTGGTAAATGTTAGTTGTTTGTTAGCTAATTTTTATAACATGTATCAGTTATTATTTTAGATCATTTGTTAATTCAGTTTAATAGTCTAACAATTAAAATAAATTTTACTATATAGCATCATTTAGGGGAGTAAAATTAACATTACATGAAATAATATTAATGAAGGTGTTATTAAACTGAATGGTGGAGAATATAATACACACTTTATGACTAGCTAATTTGACAAATTTCTATTTTCAAGAACTTGATTGAACACCCTTCTCTTCATTTAGGAATCAATTTCATGTTCTGATCTTATTCTTTGTTTCTAACTAAAATAAATAAAATCATGAAAGGATTTATACTTGCAAGGTTTAATATTCAAAGTTTACTCAAGCCAGCCCAACCACAAAGCTACCAATACCCTTTTCTTTAACTTTAAGCCTTACTTTTATTACTTTTTGTACTAATATTAAAATAATTATACATTTCATCATTATTTGACAATAATATTAATAAATAAATATTTTTTTATATAGCTAGAACCATTTTACTCATATTTTATTTTCTACTCTCAATAATATTAATTATCTATTATAGAATCGATTAAATAATAAAGATGAAAAATGTCCATTGATTATATTTTTTATTACACCACAAGAATGTCCCTATTTTCCCACTAACTTCCTTTATTAAATACAGGAGTTGTTATTGTTAACATCCTGAATTTAATTATTGGTTAATTTTATTGCTTAAATAATTGGATTGAGTATATTAATTTATTCCTAAGCGATTAAGTTAATTTTTAGGATTTACTAGGGTAAGTTTCGGGTAACCGTTAGTTACCCGGTTGGTTTTAAAAATTAACTAAACACATGAAATTACAGTTATGCCCTTAATGTCAAATATCCAAAATTTAATTCTTCTCTCCATTCACTTTCCAATCTCATGGGTTTTTGCATGCTGAAGGGGAAAAATAGAATTGCATTTCTTTTCTTCCTCTACCCTGCATGCCATTTCTATTCTATCATCTTCTCCTTCTCTAATTCCTTACATGCAAAGGCAAATTCCAAGTTCTATTCTTTTTCTCTTGCTCACGACAACTATGGATAAGCTTGGGGTACTCTAATTTCTCGAATTTAAAGGTGAGCTCCATAACCCCCTAATTCATGGCTTTTGTTGGAATTTTGAAATTTCACTTCCTAAACCTATAATTCCATGAATTTTAGGTTGTTTCGAAGTTATTACGGTGTATGAATAACTTTGGAAATTATGGGGTTCCTTGTGTGTTGAATTTAAGTAAGTTCTGTGAAAACCCACGACTTCTAGCTTTCCAATTCTGTGGATTTGGGTATTAACGATGATGTTTATATGAATTTAAGAGGTTTTAAGTGAATTATAAATCATGGACAGCTTTGGTACTTCAGGATTCTCTGATTTCTTCCAAATGGGTAAGTTCTAGAACCACCAAATGCTTTGGTTTTTCTCCCTTTCGTTTTATTGAATTTATTCTCATGTTTTCTATAATTTAGGAATCATTCTGAAGCTTAGGTGAATATCAAATAGCTTTAGGATCCTTTCAAAGACAAGAATCAAAGTTGTTGGGCATTGATCGGTAAGTTGGAATTTACCGAACCTTATGTAAATTGAAGGATTTAACTCTGAAATATAATTGTGGTAACGTTTAAGTTATTAAAAATAAATATTCATGGTTTTAGGAATTATTGAGGTTTCATATTGGTAATCAGAGAGTTTTTGGAAGCTTTGAGAATTTCTAGAATCGTCAATTCCAGGTATGGGAAGTACTTATATTTTAAATAGATGGTTTATGGACGGGTAGAGGTATACTTGCATGTTTATGATTTGTGAATTATGGAATTTATGATGAATTATTGCTATTAATGATGATTGAATTATATAATTGATGAATTGTTTGGCATTATACCCCTTTAGCATGATGTTTTGAGAATTGATTAATTATTAATGAATGTGAATTTTGTCTATTGTGGTATGTCGATAATTGCATGAGGTTTAATGAAATGAGGAAATTATAATATTTGATATATTGGATTGCACTAGTTAGGCTTTGGGTAACTTAAATGAGGAATTGAAATGATAAAAGGATGATTGAATTGCATAATATGGCATAGATGGATAGGGTGACCCATGGAAGGTCAAGAACCCTGTAATGGTGATTATAATCTTACAGATTCTTAGGCTAGGTTCTGTGAGAGCCTATGATTACCAATGGAGCTAGAACTAAGTCTCGAGACGTCACGGGGTGACCGATATCACGTGGGAAGGGCTAAAGAAGTGAGGCCGGTATGGAATCTGTAGCTGAAATCCCATTTGTTTAGTCAGATCCGTATGCATATGCATTAGCTTATATTATTTGTGTATTTTTTTAAGCTTTGGATAACTTATATGATGTGATTGATATGTTAAATATATTCTGGAATGTGATGTTAAATAGCAATGATATATGATTGGAATAATTATATATTAATGTATTATGTAGAATTGGATAGGTTAAAATCCAATTCAATAGATATCATTTAAAATATAATATGTTCACCCTTATTATCTTTTTAGTGGGTTTGGACCGAGATGGTGATTGGTGAGGAGTCACCAAGCTTGTGCAGGAGATTGTGTAAATATAGGTATATACACTGTATAGTTTTTTGGTGGTATAGCCTTAGCCGACTCATTTTATGTAAAACTTTGTTTTGGTATCGATATATATTGTATAGTGGATTGTAGGTAGCTGATGACTTCATTGGAAGTCTAGATTATGTTTTGAATATTTTGATTTATGTATATGAGGATGATGTTGATTTATTTTGATACCTTGATGTGGTTGACCATGGATGGTCCCATATGGATTACATTTATGCGTTATGTCCAGGAACTTCAATTTGATATGCTTGATGCATTGCATGATTGATGTGGGTAAGAAATTTACATTGTATTTGCATTTGAATGGTTAATGCATTGGAAATGATATTGATAGTGTAAAGTTGAAATGTGATGGTTTTATCAAATTTTATGCATAAATAAGAACTGGACAGGCTATAATGCGTTCTGTAAGGTTTGGATACCTCCGAATGGTCCCAGTAAGTCATATTCATGATTTAGGATTTGTGTGAATTGGAATGGACCAATTCCATTGAGTTTTCAGACTTATATTGCATGTTTTGCTTGAAAATGGTTAAAACGTGTTTTTGCGCATAAGTCATTCGATTTTAGGTATTTTTGTGTGTGATCGGTTACCACACGTCATAAATGGTGTATGTTAGGTGGTGGAACTCATTAAGTGGTGATTGTATATTATTTGGAGAAGTTAGGGTGCTTGAAAGTTAGAGGTTTAGCCTTTTTGCTGTAAAATTCTGCACTCTATTCTACTGGTAATCGATTACTACAGAGAGCAATTGTGCAGGAAATGAAATTTTGCTCTCAGGTGTAATCGATTACACTTATTAGGTAATCGATTACCAGAGAGCGAATTGTGTAGGAAATGTTGTTTGCTCCTAGGTGTAATCGATTACACCCGTTTGGTAATCGATTATTAGAGACCTAAACTCACATCTAGTTAACTGATACGAAGGTAATCGATTACAGTTGGGCTCCCTGAACTCTTGTTTTTCATGCTATAACTTATGGAATCCACCTAACTTCTACATAACCTTTCTAAATGAATGTTGTGAGGTTCCGAACAACCAATTTGGGGTTGAATTAAATCGTGAAAATTTTCCTTTAGGCTTTTACTATTATTTTAGACATAGCGATGTTTTAGTTCCATTGATTATATTTTTTTTATTACTGTATCATAAAATTAGTTGTTTTTATTAATTTACAATGTCCCCCGCTACAACATTTGTTCTAGGCTTAAGAATATTGTGTATTTGTCTTTATTCTTCTATATCTCATACATGCCTCAATGAAAGATCAACTGTCATAATAAATTGAGATGGAGTAATTAAGCTCGTGTTATGCTAATCACATATATTTTTCTTTAAAAATAATTATATTCGAGATTTAATCACAATTTTTTACCTTTTCTATTAAATGTGTTAAGTGGGATCATCATATGCCACAACCGATTGATAACAAAAATAAATTACGAAGACAAGCATGTTTATACTAGCTAGACTTGTAATTAAATGATCTCTTGTAAGGCTCTAATTAATTTTGTAATTATATTCAAGTTAATCGTGATTAGAGTCACAAATAATAATAGCAATCCAATAAAGCACAAACCAAATACTACTGCTAGGTGTAAACTGAAATCAACGTGACTTGAAGACTTGAACACTGATAACTTTCAAAATCTATAATATTGACCAGTACTGAATGTTGAAGCGGTAGAGCTTCAAACTTTGTGGAATTCAATACCGAAACTTACTAACGTAACTTTGTTTTCAAGAGAAAAAAATTAAAATAGCGGTAAAGAGGTTGAGCATGATCACCTCTAATTAAGATTTGAACTTATTCTCACCACTTAAACGTATAAATAAAAGAAGAAAATTTCACTTTGTATGAATTAATACTTCCTCATTTTTAGAAGATATGACCCTCTCTTTTTATTAACAAAATACGAAATAACATTATAAGAGTACAAGACTACATTTCAACTCGTATACATCCCAATCAAAGTAATAATATCACAGTGATTGTAAATAATTAACTCCTTTTTCCAAATCACAATAAGAATAACCAAATCCCTCCTATTTCATTTGCTTTCACCCAACACCAGGTCCTAATTTTTACAAGATCAACTAACTCATCAACAAATGCATATTTAGTTTTAAATAACATCTCATTTCTACAAAAAAAAAAAGAAGTTATAACATTCTTTGTGTTTTTTATTGGTAGTTTTTTTAGATAAATTGTCAATACTTGATATTAATTAGCATGTTATTAATTATAATAAACATATAATTGAATCCTCTAAATGTTATTAATTATAATACATATAATTGAATTTTCATACAAGTGTTATTCTATCATGCAATAGCTTTCATCAGATTAATGTATAAGTTTCTATTTATAGAAACTATATGATCAAAGGAAAAAATAAATTAATAAAATATGAAACCTAGGATTTGAATACATGCCTTTTAACACCAAATAAATGAGATTGTCACAATCCTAACCTTTTTATTTAAAATATTTGTGAATTTTTTGACGATATACTACTTAAATGATATATTTGGAAACAAGTCTCACGTCAAGTAAATTACTCATTAACACAAATAAAAGATTTTATATAGGAGCAAAAAAATTAGTGTTTTTAAATTCTCACATCAAATACATTATTTATGTGGGCGAAACACAATGTATAAGAGTCTGCACATTGTATTTATATATGAGATCTTTACATTATAAAATGATCAAAACCATATATGATAGTTGTTTAACTAATAGTTCAATAGAAAATAACTAAGTCACATGGATTTCATTTTAACATGTTCAACCAGCTAGCCCGAGTCAGTGTTTATATATGAGTTATTATGAAACACTCTAGTCCATATATGATGAACTTTTTTATAGTTAAAATTAATTCAAAATTTTTAACTAAGATATAGTTGATTTGCTAACATAATTAGCTCTGTTGGAAGTCCCACATCGTCTGTCTCGTGATATTTCACATGGTTTAAATACCTGTTGGGCAACTCCAATCATTACCAATTGGTTTTAGGTTGGAACCTTTAACATGGTATCAGAGTCAGAGCATTCTTTCCGGGGAGGGGAAATGTTGGAAGTCCCAACAACTCCAATCATTGTCAATTGATTTTGAGTTGGAACCTTTAACAAGCTCCATTAAATTTCCTTTATATCTCATACAATGTATGGATGTTGACTACTACTATCACATATATGAGAAAGATATTTTTTATGAGAGTGAGTAAAGAATGTGAACCGTTAGATCTTAATATAGATAGTTAAGATTACAAGTATTTTCAATTATGTAATTTTTTAAGTGATCATACCAATCACATTATAATCATGATTATTCATGTACAATTGTATGGTTAGATTTTTCATACTTACTCTCATCTAAAAAAATCTTTCTAGTATAATACATTTTAAAATAATCATCAATTTTTCATATTGAGTGTTTTTCAATTTATTGCTATAAACATTACAACAATTAATAAAATGTTTGCTTTGAAAAAAGTCATAAATCACCTACAAGCGTTAAAATATACACAAATTTAATCTTCACTTATAATTTTATATTTTGATATTTTAAATAATTGAGAGAAAAATAAATTATTTCAAACCAATATCCTCCATTTTAATAAAATTAAAATTTTAAATTACAACTCTCATTCCAATTATATGTATCAAATGGAGTCTATAAGGCGTACCTCTACGTTTGGATATGCGGAAATCGTCTAAACACATGGGATGTTTAATTTCTAATTTCTAGTGAATTTCAAACTTCAATATAGATCAGTCATATTCTTAAGTAGTGTTCAACCCCCACTTATTCCTTTTAAAGCTTTGAATTGTTTGTTTGAAACAAATTAAAGAGGAAGTGATATTATATTATATTCTAGACCTTCTCATAACTCATCAAAATTCATCAAGGGAAAAGCTTAAGGTAGAATATTTCATTATTTTTATTTCAATTTATTATTAATATTTATTCACCCTCATTTCTAAGCAATTTCAATTTTATTTTTTAAAAAATTCTTACCACTAGCTAGTGGATAACTGTTTATGGGAGTACGTTTTCAAAAAGTCATTATTTTTTCACGAGTGTTTTCAGTTTATTGCTATAAATTAAGATCACACAACAACCAATAAAAACTTAATATTAAATTAATCAACTTCAAATACTGGTACAGAAGTATATACGAAAAAATATTATTAGTAAAAAAAACCATAATGGATTTTAAAATGTTTTGAAATTATCGATTACACTTTATAAATTTTGTTGTAATAAACAAATATATATTTTAATAATATATCTAGAGAACATTAATGAATTTCATCATATATATTCGGTCGTGTATATATATAATTAACGAGTTAAGAAAGATACAATAATTTGTTTTTATAATTTTGATGCAATTGTCATATATATATATATATATATATATATATATATATATATATATATATATAATAAGATTTTATACTATTTTTCATTGCTTAGTCCATATATATATATACATCCATGTTAAGGAAGAGAGAAAAAAACGATTGTACTTACATAATTATTTTTTTTCAGAAATAATGAATGTTAATTACTCACGTTAGATTAGGAATGATAAACACATTTACACATGCAGCTAACTCGTGAGTTACCTATCATAAGTATTCACATATTTACAAACAGATAGATATCAATATTACATTACCCGCTTATAGATACCCTATGTTTATGTATTCTTATGATAATGAATATTTATTTTTTATTAAATATACATAAATATTTAAGTTTTTATTATTTTATAATAAGATAAACAAAATTTAATATTTTTTCTTGTTGTATGATGTTGTAATATATTACATCATATTAAAATAATACTATATATAAAACATAAAATCATATTTTATTTTCTATTATTAGTTTTAATAAATACATATAAGTACATCCGATGCTTACATTACAGCCACCTGGGGAAACAACTCTTAAATTTCCCACAAAAATTAAGGCAAAGAGAATGACCATGTCAAGCGGATTTGTGTAGCCAATTCCCATTAACAAAGAACACGCATACCCCGATTTTTATTTTTATTTTTAAAGAAAATAAAAACCTCACAGCATGTACTTACGTGTTTGAAGGACAATAGGGTCCTAAATCTTGATCCCCGAGGGTCAGAAAATTCAGACACTTTTACTCTCTGTTTCAAATACCCAGTACTTTCATGGGGTCCAACACATGGCCCCCCAAGTCCCGATTTAAAAATTCAAAAATTTTGTTCTTTAATCAAAGCCATTTCCCCCAAAATTTACACTTATACACACACACACACCCATCACCAATAAATAACCTCTTCCCACCACAAACCCCACAACAACAACAACAAAAGAAATCAAGGTAACTTGTTGAAGGAGCCATGCAACGATTATTGCCAGCCAAGTTGTGCCGAGGAGCATGCGATGTGTTCATAAACCACCGTGGGATTGACACAAAGAGAAACGTTGCGGGGTTGTTGTACGATAATTTGACGAGGATGGGAGTCAGGTCATTCTTGGACAGTATGAACATGAAACCAGGTGATAGACTTTTTCAACACATTGATGGAGCCATTCTTGGTTGCAAGGTTGGTGTCGCTGTTTTCTCCCCTCGTTACTGTGACTCCTATTTTTGTCTCCATGAACTCGCTCTTCTCATCGAGAACAACAAGAGAGTGGTGCCTATCTTCTACGACGTTAAACCGTCCCAACTTCTTGTCAAAGACAACAGAACTTGCCCTCCTAAGGAACTCCGAAGGTTCCGTTTAGCCCTCGAGGAAGCTAAAAACACTGTCGGGTTAACCTTCGACTCTTTCAATGGGTATGTTTTAATTGATTAACCTTACAATTATTGCAAAATCCAAAGAATAATATGAACTTGGATTTTAGGGACTGGTCGGAGCTGCTAAGGAATGCTTCGGATGCGGTGATCATGAACTTAATGGAGGTAGAGGCTGAAGAAGGGAAACACATGCATGATTATGAGAAGTTAATTAAGCAACGTTGAACACTTCAACTCGATCTTCTATTCGTTTATTTTTTTATGTATAGGATTTGGGATCGGTCTAATTAAACTAGAGCGACCATATGCTCCCTTTAACATCACTTTGGCCTGAATTAGCTTAATAATTGGTTTAGGCTTCAATTTCATTTCTTTTATTCCTTCTTTAGTGCTTAATTTGCCTGTCTAATTGTACTTTTCTTGATAGCAATAACCTTGAACCCAATTTACGTTGTATATATCTTTTGTATTCCATCCCATAATTCAGGATTTATACGACGACGTCTGTAATAATTTCAATATAAATTCAATAAGTTGAGTTTATTTACATTATCCAGCATTATTTATTTATTCTTTTACCGTTGTTATTATCTCTTTATAATTTATCATGTTTTCAAGATTTAAATATGTTCTTATAAAATAACAGTTTTTAATTTTAGTTCCTATAAAATAACTTTTTTATATCCAATTATACTGAATATTCATTAATTCTTCCTAATGTGAACTTGAATACATTGAGTATTAACTTGCCAAACCGAATTACACATCCACTATTTTTACGGTTAAAAATACAATTTCTACAGTTTGATCTTGCTTTTTAATATTGTCAGAAAATACATTTTTAAGATTTTTAACAGTTAATTAAGAATTGTGTTTTAATCATCAGAATCAGAACCACATGTTAGTTATATATTGAAAATTTCAAAACCAACTAAACAAATTAATGTATAATTTAATCAATTACATTATAAGGGATTTAAGTTTATGATGGGGCTAAAAGTAAAATATTTAATATAATTAGATGTAAAAGTAAAAAGTTGTTTTACACATACCAAAATAAAAAAACTCATACTCTTCATTATTCTAGCCTCTTACTCCTTTCTTCTCCTAACTTCTATTTTCTCTTCGTGTTTATCCAAGATGTTGGCTGATTGAAAATCTCACACAACATATTTATTTGAGATATTAAAAGACCTAAAAAATATATTTAAAGACTTAAACAAGTTTAGGGTTTAAGGTTTAAAGTTTAGACTTAAACCCTAAACAAGTTGAAACATTAGTTGTAGTAGCCCTTATCTTATCTATTTGTCCCAGTTGCACCCTCATCTCACTCAACTGTGCAAATTACGCCCTTACCCGCTTTATGTCTCACATTTACACTTTTATCTACTATATTCCAACTAGGAGGTGTGCCATATTTAGATCTAGTGTTAGATGTTTAAGTTATTTTCCATGTAAAATCCATATTTAAATTGGTGTTTAATTGATCATTTGATAAGAAAATTGTCTTCATTATGTTTAGTTGAAGCATTTCCATAATTTTGAGCTCACAATTTTTTTTGTGTTTTGATTGATTTTAGAGGGCTTAGGAGAGAAAAGATAAGAAAAAAAAAGAGTGCTTCATTTTTTTACTCTTGACATCCAATAATAAATTTGCTTTTGCAACTTTGTTATTGGATCGGGGTGAGATTTCAAGTCATATTTTTGTGACATATTTGGTCCGTGAAAGGCTAGGAGCATTATATAGAGGCTCTTTGGCACCATGTGAAAGGTTGAAGATAGGTATCTCTTCTAGTTTCCTTTTTCTTCCTCTCATTTTCCATTGATCTTTTGTATTTCTTTTATTTTGGGGTAGCCCACATAAAAATGTGTGGCTAACTTATTTTTTTGTTGGATTCCAGTGTAACCTATTCCTTGTAGTTTGGTAGCTTATTTCTACTATTTTGGTGTCTACAATGTTTGAGATATGAGGTGTTTTAAACTTTGTTGATTTATGATGATGTGAAAATGTTGGCCAATGAGGTACTAACATCTTTTTTTATTGCTTTCATGCATATACATAAAAGTGGTGAACATACGAGTCCCTAGCTTCTTACTAAAACAAGCTAGAGGATTACCCTGCTGAGTTAAATTTGCACCAATGGCAATTGAGGAAGCATCTGACTCAACCACAAAAATCTTGGAGAAGTCTGGGAGAACTAAGACAAAAGTAATGGTTAATTTTGTTTTTCAATTTTGTGAATGCCTTAATGATGGTTGAACTTCATGTAAATTATGTGTATTGCTTAGTAAATCGATTAGAGGAGTGGCGAGAGAGGCCTAATGGTACAAAAAGTGTCTATAGAATTTGGCGAGACTAAGAGAGCTCCTTTATGTCATGAGTGAACATGGGTTGGACCAATGCAAAATGGCTTTAATTTTTTCAAGATATGAGAGAAGTAATTGAAAGATAGGTATGGGTAATATAGCCAAGGGGGGAAGGGTGGGATCAAGAGTATCAGGGGAGGAGTCAATGAGGATCAAGGGAAAAGTAAGAAAGTGAAAAGAGGCCATGAATCTATATGTAATAATTGGCCAAATTTGGTATAGGTAAAGGGTGGCGAGAATAGAATTAAGTGACCAAAAGGCTGATATTATGGTTATCATGGGTGAAGGACATGCTCAAAACTATAAAATTTACAAAAATTAGGCCTAGGGTGTGTAACCCTTCAGTACTAAGCACAATGTCTGCCCCTTTAATTGGTAACAAGTAAAGGGAAATACATAAGTTATTCCTCTGGATGGAAATGGGAACATTATGGCAGAGTCCTGAGCACACTATATGAACTCCGTTATTGATCATCATAGGAAAAATTGTTAGCATAGATTGAGTGGGTAGTTTAAGATGTGTAGTAAAGCAAAGTTGTAAAATGTTTAAGAGTGCTGCCAAAATCAATAAGGATACAAACTGGAAGTCCTGATACAGAACCTTGGAATTTATGGGTTTTGGGTGAATGTTGACCTATGAAAGCTTGTGGGATAACTGGGAATTAATGGCTTCATGGTCTGTTTCAAGGGGTGAGGTCATCTTAAGACATAAGAAAGAGAAATCTAATGGTGGTGTATTTGTTGGTGTATGTACTACGAGCTATTAATGTATCAATTTTAACTTATAAAAAAAATTAGTATTTTCAGTTTTAGACTAATGCTATTTATCCTGGCATAATAGGTCGTATGAGAATTATTCCTAAAACGTCCCTAATCAAGTATTTACATGGGGACATGTAAATACATTAAGATTAGTGTGTGAATGTACTGATGATTTGATCTCACAAATCATAGATATATGATATCAAGTCTTTACACGGGTACACATTAAGAGTAATGTTGTACTGGACAGACCCACCATGAGAACGTTGCATGGATCATTACATGAGTGTCATAAACGGTTCTCAATGTGATAATGGTATATAGTCCTTCCACCTGAAGTCACTATGATTCCTACATAAGGAGTTTATTGTTTTAATACAACCAAGCGTTATCTGTAATAAGATGACCATAAAGATTGTGATTAGGCAATAGATAAATTATGCAGAGGGATGTGAGTGATGTAGATGGAATTTGTCTCTCCTATGTGACAGGAGTGATATCTATGGGCCACTTGATGGAGTGAGATTAACGAAATACATGGCCATGCTAGGACAAATAAATATTACATATTTATTCTATAAAGTCTACTCTGGTATCAAGTAAAATGAATTGGGCCATACAAGGATGACGACGACCATGCCTTGGGCTCAATTAGATATCGTGACAAAAGGAATAAATATATAAAATAATTATCACTTATAGGTCATGTAGATGATAAATAATATTCGGACATAATGATGTATTGCTAGATACCGCTCTTATTTTATATTAATTATAAAATACTTTATTATTAATATAATCAAATATTTTACCTATAGGGTCACACACATAGAGTAAGCCTACCAGAGGATAGTTTTATTTTAGTTGGACTAAAAATAAAACTATTTGGGCCTAACTCATTTAGAATGAGTCAGGAGCCCAATGTTTAATGAGAGCTCAGGTCAAGACCTAAGCCTATATATAGAGCATGAGATGCTCATAGGATGCTGCTCAGAAATTACATTACACTAAAATTCCGTACTAGCATTCGGATCTTTAGTTTTCTGGTGGAAGTGCTCATGTGGACTCCTAAGGGCAAAGCTACAATTGCTTCGATCGAGGAACTCGTTGTGCGTCTACAAGAGGTAATCCTTAACTCAAAATTTTAATTACATAATGCTTTAAGACATTTGCATTTGCAATCCTTATTTTTAGGAATCCTTTATGTTTCCGCTGCCTGACCCTGATGGGATTCCCTAACAGTGGTATCAGAGCCAGGTTGAAAATCTATGTTTTGGGCATTTGTTTACGTTTCATGATGGCATGTTTTTCATTCTGCAAAAGCTTTTAAAAATTTCGATTTATGAAATCGTTTTCTTGTTATAAGCTTTATGTTCTGTTTTGTGAAATTGTTTGCGGAACTTGTTTTGAAAAACATTCAAGCATGTGATGTATGAAATAATATCATGATTCGTATGCTCTTATGTTTTCTGTAAATTGTATGAGATACTGTTTATAGGCTTTCTCATTTAAAGTATGCGTTTCTGTTATTTTAGAGGCTTGTATGATATTTACGTTTTCAATTTTCGTATGTGATACATGTGTTGAATTCCTTAATAATCATTGTTGTCATACAAACTGCGTTTTGATAATTCGTTCATCTTCGAGCATGAATAATTCATGTTATGGGGTGTCATGTGATAAGGTTTAAGTGTTAAACCTTGGTCGTTCCTTAACCTAGGGTTCAAACTTGAAACCTAGGCAACCGTCATGAGAAAGGTGAGCATTGAATTCTAGGTTTTGAAACCCTAGACGGCGCTGCCTACATGTGCCTTGACGGCTGCGTTGTGAAGTGTTCGCAACAAGGAATTAAGGTTTCAAAGTGGTTGAAACCCTAACCAAAATTTTAGAGCTGTTAATGGTCAGTGGGACGTTCTGGCTAGGAAAGACTTGGTACTTAAGCGGTCACACCGGACCCACCTCTCTTTCCTTGGAACCAACCTGACTACAGTACTAAATTTTTGGGTCGAGGCGCTGCCCCGCACCCTACAAGGGGCGGCCCCCCCTTGACCCCCGCCCGCTAACCGGGTAACGGGAACCCTGTACATTCTCTGCGTAGCGCCTTATTACCGACCCACATGTTTAATGGCCTGTTTAAAAATTAATTTTTTTAATGCTTTCAAATGGGTTATAATTAATTAATTAACATGTTGCATAGTGAATGGTTATGGTCTTAGTTATTTTATTTAAATACAGCCTACGTGTTGTGCCTCTCTTCATTCTGTTGTATTTTTTTTCTTAACCCCTCACTCATATGTAAAGCGAGTTTCTTTAAAATCTTGTAATCTTGATCGAGCCAACAAAGTAGAGACCTAGAAAAAAACTAGAGTGGTGACTCTAAGCATTTTGTCTTTGAAAGGAACCAAGGAGTGGTGACTCCAAGAGAATGGTGGGTTCAAGAAGTAGGACTTCATGAAGCCTTGGCAATATAGTTCCTTTAGGTTTATTTATTTATTTATTTATTCTTCTAGGAAGACCATAACCATCTCATAGTTTCGTTTGCATGCTTTAGGGATAATTTTATTACGTTAAAGCGTTTAACAAAGATGGTAATTTAAAATAAATTAAAATCCCTCAAAATAATATTAAGTTACAAACGCCTTCCAATAAGTACACTCGTCAGTACTAATGTCAATGAATAATGGGTCTGCTAAAGCAGGGTACTATCATTTATATTAGTAAGACGCGATGGGATAATTGTAATATCCAAAATGTTTTATTGGGTTTTAACTTATTAAGTTATCAATTGGATTGAATAAACTTAGAGGTGTATATATTGGGTTAAACTTTTATAAGATGAATGATCGGTAATGGTTCCCTAGCCCAATGTCTAAGAGTTATATAAGATACAATTACAAAGGAGTTTCCTACCTAAATAACCAAATGTTAAGTGATCAGCCAAAGCTGACTTAACATTAGGCCAAATATGGATCTTTGCCCACTAGAAAATCTTCCAACAGGATTTTTTGATTCGTAGAGGGTGATTTTATTTTGAATCAAAATAGTGGGAGACGTGTTTAATTTTAAGACTAAAAATTAAATATGTTTTTTAATTGATACTTACTATATATCTTTCTGTTTTAGATAACCATGACATCAAACACGCCTTCAAACCTTTCATTGTGATCGATCCTAGACAAAGAAAAATTGTCTGGACCCAACTTTCTAGACTGGTATAGGAATTTAAGGATTGTCCTCAAATAAGAGAAAAAGAAGTATGTCCTGGAAGATCCGATTCCGGAACCACCCATGAACAATGCCTCTAAAGCTGACAAGGATGCTTACAAGAAGCATCAGGATGACGCTTTAGATGTCCAATGCCTTATGCTGGCAACCATGTCTCTTGAGCTTCAGAAGCAACATGAGCATATCAAGGCTTTCGATATGATCGAAAACCTAAGGAAACTCTATCAAGGTCAAGTTGACCAAGAAAGATATGAAGTTTCTTCAGCCCTATATAGCTGCAGACTTGAAGAGGAAGGTTCTGTAGGACCTCATATGCTCAAAATGATTGGGTACCTGGAGAATATAGCTAGGCTAGGATTCCCCTTCCCTCAAAAGTTAGCTACTGATCTCATTTTGAAGTCATTACCTGACAGTTTTAATCCAGTCATCATGAATTATAACATGAATGCATTAGATAAAACATTGCCAGAGCTACTCAATATGTTGAGAATTGCTGAGCCCAATATTTCTAAAGGAAAGGGCAAGGCCATAATGATGGTCAATTCTGGCAGAGGTAAAGGAAACGGCATGCATAAAGGCAAAGGAAAGGCTGTTATGGGAAAAGGCAAGACAATTTGGAAAGGCAAGGATAAGACAAGTACATCAGCCTTAAAACCTGTGGGCGGGGTGGCTAAGGAAGGAAATTGTCACCATTGTGGACAGAAGGGACACTGGAAGAGAAACTGTCCAAAGTACCTGGAATAACTTAAGAAGAAGGGAAGTGAGACTTCCACTTCAGGTATTTTTGTTATAGAAATTAACTTGTCAACTTCAACATCATGGGTATTAGATACTGGATGTGGATCTCACATTTGTCTTAATATGAAAGATCTAAAAATAAGTAGGCAGTTGATGAAGGGCGAGGTGGACCTACGCGTTGGAAATGGAGCAAGAGTTACTGCATTAGCTGTAGGGACTTATTTTTTATCCTTTCACTCAGGGATTGTTCTTGAATTAGAAAATTGTTTTTATGTTCCGGCAATAAGAAGAAACATTATTTCTGTTTCTTGTCTAGATAGGAAAGGGTTTTCCTTTATAATAAAGAACAATAGTTATTCTGTTTATTTGAATGACATGTTTTATTGCTGTGCAAATTTGAGTAATGGACTTTATGTTCTCGATCTTGAAACCCCTATCTATTACATTAATACTAAAAGGGTTAAACCAAATGATTTAAACCTAACTTATCTTTGGCATTGTCGCCTAGGACATATAAATGAGAAACGTATTTCTAAACCCCATAAAGATGGATATTTAGACTCTTTTGATTTTGAATCAATAGATACATGTGAATCTTGTTTATTAGGGAAGATGACTAAGACCCCATTTACTGGAATGGGTGAAAGGGTGAGTGATCTTCTAAGCTTGATACATAATGATGTATGTGGGCCAATAGGGACAATGGCTAGGGGAGGTTTTAGCTACTTTATCACCTTTACTGATGATTTCAGTAGATATAGATTTGTGTTTCTAATGAAGCATAAATCGGAATCCTTTGAAAAGTTCAAAGAATTCAAACATGAAGTAGAGAACCAACTTGGCAAGAAAATTAAAGTACTTCGATCTGATCGAGCTGGCGAATACTTAAGCCTAGAGTTTGATGAATATCTTAAAGAATGTGAGATTGTCTCTCAACTCACTCCTCCTGGAACACCACAATGGAATGGTGTTTCTGAACGGAGAAATAGAACCTTGTTAGACATGGTTCGATCAATGATGAGTCAAACTGACCTCCCTAACTCCTTCTGGGGACATGCTTTGATGACAACAGCTTTCACACTTAACCGTGTTCCATCTAAGGCTGTCATAAAGATACCATATGAGATATGGACTGGGAAACGACCCAGTATGTCTTTTCTTAAGATTTGGGGTTGTGAAGCTTATGTGAAGCGTCAGATTTCTGACAAACTTGGACCCAAATCAGATAAATGTCTTTTTGTGGGATACCCAAAGGAAACTAAGGGTTATTACTTCTACAATCCTACCAAGGGCAAAGTGTTTGTCGCTCAAAATGTTGTATTCTTAGAAAGGGAATTCATCTCTAAAAGAATTAGTGGAAGGAAAGTAGAACTTGAAGAAGTTCAAGACCTACAATGCATTAAAGAGCCAATGGTGGAAATAGAGCCGAAACTACAAAATGTTGTGATAACTCCAACTCCAGTAGAACAAGACTTGCGTAGATCGGGTAGAATACATCAACAACCTGAAAGATATAGATTTCTTGTAACTCAGGAAGGAGATGTGTTGCTAATGGATCAAAATGAGCCAATATCTTATGAAGAGGCCATTGCAAGTCCAGAATCTGAGAAATGGCTTGAAGCCATGGGATTTAAAATGGACTCCATGTACACTAATCAAGTTTGGTCATTGGTTGATGCACCCGAAGGGGTAAAACCTATAGGATGCAAGTGGGTTTTCAAAAAGAAAACTGACATGGATGGAAATATAAGTACCTATAAGGAAAGATTGGTAGCAAAAGGTTTCAAGCAAATTCATGGTATAGACTATGATGAAACCTTTTCTCCAGTCGTTATGCTAAAGTCTGTTCGGATTCTGCTTGCTATTGTTGTATACCATGATTATGAGATATGGAAAATGGATGTCAAGACTGCTTTCCTTAATGGAAATCTTCTTGAGGAAGTGTACATGACACAACCCGAAGGCTTTGTTAAGCCTGAAGCATCCAGGAAGGTGTGAAAACTACAACGTTCCATATATGGAATTAAGCAAGCTTCCAGAAGCTGGAATCTACATTTTGATGAAGCCGTTAAACAATTTGGCTTTACTAAAAATGAGGATGAACCTTGTGTCTACAAGAAGGTTAGTGACTGCACAATTATTTTTCTGGTCCTGTATGTTGATGACATACTACTCATTAGAAATGACATTCCTACCCTTCAGTCTGTGAAGACTTGGTTGGGAAGCTGTTTTTCTATGAAAGACTTAGGTGAAGTAACCTACATGTTGGGAATTAAGATCTATTGAGATAGATCAAGAAAAATTCTTGGCCTAAGTCAGAATACATACATAGACAAAGTGTTAAAAAGGTTTAACATGCAAGATTCCAAGAAAGGAACTTTGCCTATGGCTCATGGCATAAGCCTATCAAAGGCTCAATCTCCTTCCACTAAAGAAGAGAGAGAACGGATGAATAAGATTCCATATGCATCTGTTATTAGATCAATCCTGTATGCCATGATATGTACCCGACCAGATATCTCGTATGCTTTAAGCATGATGAGCAGATACCAGTCTGATCCTGGTGAAAGTCACTGGAATGCTGTCAAGAATATCCTAAAGTACTTGAGAAAAACTAAAGATTCATTCTTGATATATAGAGGGGAAGAAGAGCTCATTATATAGGGTTACACTGATGCTGGCTTCCAAACTGATAAGGATGACTCAAGATCACAATCAGGGTATGTGTTTTGTTTAAATGGTGGCACTGTAAGCTGAAAAAGTTTGAAGCAAGAGACAGTTGCTGATTCTACTACAGAATCTGAGTATATTGCTGCCTCAAATGCTACAAAAGAGGCAGTATGGATCAAGAAGTTCATAACAGAACTTAAGGTAGTTCCTAGCATTGTGGACCCTATAAGTCTCTACTGTGACAATAGTGGAGCAATTGCACAAGCTAAGGAACCTAGATCACATCAGCGATCCAAGCATATACTTAGGCATTATCATCTCATCCGAGAAATACTTGAATGAAGAGATGTTAAGATATGTAAAGTGCACACCGACGAGAACATTGCTGACCCACTCACCAAACCTCTTGCACAACAAAAGCATGAGGGACAAACTAGATCATTAGGCATTAGGCAAATGTCTGATTGGCTCTAGTGCAAGTGGGATATTATTGGTGTATGCACTACGAGCTATTAATGTATCAATTTTAACTTATCAATAAAATTAGTATTTTCAGTTTTAGACTAATGCTATTTATCCTGGAATAATAGGTCATATGAGAATTATTCCTAAAATGTCCATAATCAAGTATTTACATGGGGACATGTAAATACATTAAGATTAGTGTGTAAATGTACTGATGGTTTGATCTCACAAATCATATATATATGATATCAAGTCTTTACACGGGTACACATTAAGAGTAATGTTGTACTGGACAGACCCACCATGAGAACGTTGCATGGATCATTACATGAGTATCATAAACGGTTCTCAATGTGATAATGGTATATAGTCCTTCGACCTGAAGTCATTACGATTCCTACATAAAGAGTTTATTGTTTTAATACAATCAAACGTTATCTGTAATAAGATGACCATAAAGATTGTGATTAGGCAATAGATAAATTATGCAGAGGGATGTGAGTGATGTAGATGGAATTTGTCTCTCCTATATGACAGGAGTGATATCTATGGGCCACTTGATGGAGTGAGACTAACAAAATGCATGGCCATGTTAGGACAAATAAATATTACATATTTATTCTATAAAGTCTACTCTGGTATCAAGTAAAATGAATTGAGCCATACAAGGATGACGACGACCACGCCTTGGGCCCAATTAGATATCGTGACAAAAGGAATAAATATATAAAACAATTATCACTTATAGGTCATGTCGATGATAAATAATATTCAGACATAATGATGTATTGCTAGATACCGCTCTTATTTTATATTAATTATAAAAAGCTTTATTATTAATATAACCGAATATTTTACCTATAGGGTCACACACATAGAGTAAGCCTACCAGAGGATAGTTTTATTTTAGTTGGACTAAAAATAAAACTATTTGGGCCTAACTCATTTAGAATGAGTCAGGAGCCCAATGTTTAATGAGAGCTCAGGTCAAGACCTAAGCCTATATATAGAGCATGAGATGCTCATAGGCTACTGCTAAAAAATTACATTACACTAAAATTCCGTACTAGCATTCGGATCTTTAGTTTTCTGGTGGGAGTGCTCGTGTGGACTCCTAAGGACGAAGCTATAATTGCTTCGATCGAGGAACTCGTTGTGCGTCTACAAGAGGTAATCCTTAACTCAAAATTTTAATTACATAATGCTTTAAGACATTTGCATTTGCAATCCTTATTTTTGGGAATCCTTTGTGTTTCCGCTGCCTGACCCTGATGGGATTCCCTAACAGTATTTGTATCTAGGGATGAATTTTTCATCACAGTTATAACAAAGGCCTAATGCATGTCTCTCCTTCTTTTAAGTAGGGGTTAAATGTTTGATTAGTAAAGAAAATGGTTATGGATTGGTTAATGGGGGGAATCTGAAACTAGAGGAATGGTTTTGAGAGGACAAGTTGGTGGTTTAGTGTAACGATTCTTGACTCTACTAATTTGGCAAGGCCATTGGCTTGGGTTAAGGTTTAGCGTTGTAGAACAGCAAGCTCACGCCTAATATCAAGGATTAGTCCATAAATAAAGTAGTTTAAAATCATTTCAAGAGTAAGACCAAAAACCCGATTGCGAAGTTTCTTAAATTAAGCCAAATGACATGTAATAGACCTTTGTTTGCATAACTTGAACAATTCAGCCTAATGATTCTCAAAAAATGAAGGGCCAAATTCAAGCTCTAAGACCTGAACAAAGGAGTGCCAATCAATAGGGCTATTAGAGGAAGTAAGAAAATCTATAGTCATGTTTGGGTTGTGTGACACATTGGAAGGAGAGTCATTGGTGAAAGTTGCCTTGTTGAATGAATGTAACCTACTGCAACAGTCCTTCTAGAAAGGTGGGCATTGTGATCTCGTGCTGAGAATCTATGGTTTGCTACTAGAGTAAGAAAAATGGGCCTCCTAATGGGTTGACTCAGCCTTCAAAAAATAGGGATACCTTGAATTGAAGCCCGAATTAATGCAGGTTTTTTTGGCCAGGTCCAAACAAACCCAACCTGTTTAAGGTGGCCCGCTCATTTCACTTGCTATGTATGTTGTAGTGTTTGATGCCTGATATCTTGGATTTGATGATTGTTTTTAAATTAGGTTTGAAGGAACCCTGATTTGTCAGAGATTCCTTAAAGAACCTTCTCCGGATCTTTAGAGTTGGTGGGTTTTAGAGGCATGAGATCAAAATGAAAACACTAATGTTAATGTTATCCTTTCTCATAATCTTTAAGCTACCGGAAAACCATAGGAAAAACTAAGCATTAACCAAAAGAAATTTACTCACGCAAGACTAAAAGCTACTCATAGTTTTTTGTTCATAAAACCCTAAATGGGAGGAATACAAGATATTCAAAGGAAACGATAAAGGAAATATTTTAAAATAACGTAAAAAATATTTAGAATGAGCTAAAATCTTATAAAATCCTTGAGCTAAACAGGTCTGTTTTTGTTCTTCTTGAGCATGGTTTTGTTTGGGCCTTGTAGAGTGTTGTCAAGCATACTCAAAAGTATTGTTTGCTAAAAAATAATGTCGACCTTCATAAAAAAAAAAAATAATGTCGACCGATTCTCTAATTCAAGTTAATTACTTAAACGCAAACCCTTATCTTGCCGATACTGAAAAATACAGAGTTATTGATGGCTATATAAGCAAATGGATGTGTGGGTAAATTTTATAAAGTTTTAGTGTTTTGTGTTATATTTACAAATCTGAATGGGGTCTATGAAATTTACCCATTTGAAAAAAAAAAACTTAAAAAAGTGTAATGTTTAAAAATATTTAATTGAATAAAAGGGAGGGAGTTTAATTTCCGTGATTTTTCGATTGAAGAAAGTGTACGCGGAAGGGCATGGGATGGATGTTGGTGTGGTTGACATTGGAATTGAAGGAATTCTGAGAAAATTCAGTGGACTTTCTTTGTAGCAATTCCACATGGAAACTCATCCATAATTTCTTCTTCAATACACAAAGGTTTGTTTGTGGCAATGGGTGATTGGGTGAGAGTGGGATTCCAAATCTCCATCAAACTTTTTGGCTCAGATTCCCCACAAGGTCAACAGCATCAACCAAGGCTACTTCTCATCTACCCACCAAGGCTTAAACCTCACAGATACACCGAAACACATTTATGTTCGTTTCTTAATTTTTTAATTCACTAATTGCATTATGTATTTTTCACAAGTTTTGAAAATTTAATTTGAGAATATGTAAATAATTAAGAATTTAATTTAAATACTATGAGTGTAAAATTTTTACACAAATATCCAATATATTACTACCTCCGGTTCCAAATATAAGCAAATATACCTAACTTTACACATATTAAGAATAGTAGTTGGAGGTAGTTATTTGCATTAATGTTACCACATATTTGATTTAATTTTCTAAAATACCCTTAGTATCATTTATTGTATAAAGAATTAATGACCTTAGAAATATATATGATGAGGACATATTTGGTAAACAAGCATTTAATGACATTGGGAAAGTCTAATTTTGCTTATATTAAGGGACCAAAAAATTCCACTAAAATTTGTTTATATTTGTAACTGGAGGTAGTATTATGTAAGTAGGGTGTTGGAAAAAATAAGTCATTATGCTAATTGTCTTGGACCCTATAATTTCTTTTTTGATTAACCTTGTTTTTTTTCTTAAATGCTGTTGAATTGTTGTTATTTGGAAACTGAGATGTTTTTTATATGATTGTTTACATACCTACAACAATTGCTATCGTAAAAGAAGTTTTTCTAAATTAAAATTATTTAAATCTCATCTAAGATTAATTGTGTTACAAAATAGACTATATAAATTAACTATACTATCTATTGAGATCGAAATATTAAAATTACTTGATTATAAAACTTTGATAAAAGGTTTGACAATTCAAAAAGTTAGAAAAATAATGTAACTTTTGTATCTATTAAAATAATGATAAATGAGAGATGATAAATGTTGAGATCAAGGTTCAAACCTTCAATCTAACATTATGTCCATATCAAACACCGAGCTAATTTTTGGGGGAAAGTGTAAAAATTATTCATTGGTTCTTTTTATAAGGTATAGTTTTGAAATTTTTTATGTTTTTTATAAGACATACTTACAATTTCTATAAAATATTCATTAATGTTTTCTTATGTAGCCTTATTAATTACATGAAGTAATAAATTATTTGGGGAGATGACCACTTAAATCAATCAATCAAAAGATGAGAGATATTAATATTTTCATCATTATCAAGCATAACTTGGAATGTGATATTATTTTTAAGAAACTTATAAATTTAATTATCAATTAACCATTTTTGTTAATATTGATGATTCAATTAATTTTACATTATAAAAAAACTGAACCAAATATTAATTATATTATATTAGGCCCGAAATAGACATGTTACATATAAGTAATTTTCCTTTATTTACGTAATAATTACTTTTAAAAATTATATATATATATATATATATATATATATATGAATTCTAATTAGTCACAATATAAAACTTTTTACACCAGGAATATATTTGTTTTATAAAAAAAAGTGGAAATCCTGTTGTTGTTCTTTCGCTGATTTCGATCCATATTCTGACCAAGTGACACAAATTAACCGTCATGCACTTCCCATCAACCTTATGAATCCATTTCCGAATAGTTAAGCAACAATCAAAATTAGGTTCAAGATGCACCCTTCACTAATGAAGCATAGGTACGATTTATTTGCAATGAAAGTTTAATAGAAATGGATTTGCCTTACTTTGTTGATTTTTCTGATTTCCAGATTCTACAATGCAATACACAACGTATGACTTCTCTGTTTTTCCGTATGTCCAGTACACAACGACTAACCCTAAAAAGGGAATTAAAGAAATAAATCTGAATTCTCATACCTTTTGTGGTCAGTCCATATTCACATATATTGACCTTGAATTGAATGTTTGATGATTAATTAATTTATGCCTAGTTGCTTTTATTCGCTATATTCAAGGTGAGTCCAATTCTTCCTATTATTTTACAGTTTGCCACTTAACCGTCTTGTACTTAAGCACGAAACTTCCCCATTAGGTTCCTTTTCAAAGAATTAATTTCTACATGTTGTGACTGTCAAATTAAGGTTTAGTTAATGCAAATAATTTGTGTTTCAATTGAAATTTAATCGTTTTGAATAATGTATAAAATTAATATCAACAATTAATTTATATTTTATCTTCATTACTGAATCTCAAACAAATCTTTAGTCAAATTATAAGTACTTTACCAATTCAAAGGAAGAGCGAAATGTCATTGGTGTTTGAAATATTTTAGAGAATATTGGCCTTCACTATTTTATAAACATGAATGTTGTGTAAATTGGTATTTCTAAACTATTTTTTCTTTTGTATACGGTGACATCTACTTAGTAATTGTTTGGTTAAAAGTTAGCACTTCTGTTTAGTTTGCAAGGTCCTTGTTTTCAAAATTCCAACCTGTTCGGCTCTATACACTCGTGTTGAAAACATCCGTTCATCATGTATTAACATCGTAGAACCATGTCCCAAGAGAGGTGGAGGGCTCTTTTATAGGAACGGAGGTTGCTCAACGTAGGTGTAAACATCTTTTTTGTTCGAACATTGTCTTTTTTTATATAAAAAATACTAAAAATACAAAATTAAAATTTCAAAATACTTTGTGTTGATTTTTTTTAATCTTTTTTATGTTGCAAAATCCCAAAAATATCTATTGTTTTGAAAATGTCTTTGTTTATTTTATTATTGTTTTAAAAAGGAATAGTCTAATTTTTATTTATTTTTTTAATTTTTCCTTCCCTCTCAACACTCTTGGAAACAAAAGCAGAAACTTGGATGGATGGATGGATGCTTATCACGAAAGCATTAAGGTACAATAAGGGGAACTCGAAATAACCCTTCCGGGGGTCAAAAGCTAAGGTCCTCCTATTGCTGCTTGGTTCAACCTTCAAGGAGCAAAAATGGTAAATGTTGTTAAATTAAAACTATAGAAACTTTAAGGATTAAAAATGGAACATAGAAGAAGCAATGGCACAGGTTGTAACACAAGCCATCATCAAAATATAAAGATTACAATCAAACTAACAATTTCACAACTAGAATTTATAATCAAGAAAAAAATAGCAAAGAAAGAAATCAAAAAACCACTTCATCTTCTTCCTCTTAACCACCACCTAAAACCCATCTCCTTTGAACACCACTAGTCTATAACCTTCACCCCCTCTGTTGCAACAAGGATCGTAACGGGAGACCGACCGTATAAAAGAAAATTCAATTTGAAAAATGAAGTGGCCACCAATATTTATTTAAAGGTAAAATATTAAAAAACCTTTATTAAGTCACTCGTCATAAAAATAAGATTCTAAATTCGGAAGTCGAATTACAGGTGTCAAATAATGCACCCCATGTTGTCCCTTACAATATAATTTCCTCCAATTGATCGCACACATTTTAAATAGCTCATAAAATGATTTAACCTTTTAAAAACAAAATTGAATAACATGAATAAGGAAAAAGAAAATTTTAAAATAAGGTTAACAAAACGTCTCGTCCAAATTAATCTCATTATAAAAAAAATATTTTTTGATGAACAAAAGGTTCTAAATATGATAAAATTAATCAAACGTCTCGTCTAAATTAATCCTATCGTAATACAAAATTTTGAAATTAAGCAAGACAAACGACATTAAACAAGAATTCATTGAAAGGAAAACAGACCCTACAGGAATTGATCCTGTTCCTACATATTCCAAGATACATCAGGAAATTAGCGTTACGTAATTCTTGGTTTTGAAAATAAATTTTTTGTTTTTTAAATGATTTTAAAGGAATTTGGGAAATGATTTCTTAAAAGAAATTTGAAATTAAGACTTAATTTGAAGAAATAATATTTTAGATATTCATATATTCTTAAAAGTTATTATATTGCAATTTTGGAGTTTTAAGTAAAAGAGAGGCTTGGTTCTGAAGGAAAAATACAAGACAGAGTACTTCATACATGTATTAACCTTTAAGACCTTATAACGTCGGTATAAGCAAAGTATTTTACACGACGCCATTATCAAATTGTTTCATGATTTATTAAGTGTGAAAATGATCTTTTTTGTCATTTTAAATTTAATAAGAATGGTCATTGAATAAAAATTCTTGAACCAAGTTTATTGCAAAAACTTCTTTTTTGAAAATGTTTTTATTTAGTTTTTAAAGATTTGTAAAATATTTTACTCTTTTCTTTTTAGGAAGTAGACCACATGACTTAATTATTTGAATTCTAGAATGTGAAGAAAAGGAAACAAAAACACACCCTAAAGAACCAAACAAACACAATAAAATAAAGATAAAATAAATAAGGAAGAAAAATAAAAAGATTGGGCGTCAACCTAGTTAAACCTTAAACTAAAAAAACAAAAGCCTTTAACAATCTAGAAAGAAACAAAAAAAAATGCATACAACAAAGAAAAAAAAGAAAAAGAAACTAAAACTAAAACCTAATGAGCTTCCCCAAGTGAGACCTAAAACCTAAACTAACAAGCCTAATGCTAAAAGACAAAGAGAGGAAGAACCAAAGGGATGAGGGCGACAATGAGGGGGAAAGAGAAAGAGAGAATGGGACCGTGAAGGAAAACATGATGGAGGGAGTGGGTGGTGCATGGGATAACGATGACACAGGCCTTTGGGGTTGGGATGCAACGTTGGGATAAAGGTGGCTGTAGGAATGGGATCAACGGTGAAAGGGTTACGGATGCAGAGATAGTGGTGGTGTGGGTCTGTGGGTTCCTGGTAGAGGAGATGATTTAGTGTGGCTAGGTGTGAGAGGTGACCGTGGTAGGTAGTGGCCACAGGTTAGGTGGTGACCGCGTGATGGTGGTGGCAGTTGACCGCAGGATGTTCAAAGGTAGTAGTGACGTGTCTGACGGTGGCTTGGGTAGTGTGGTGGCAGTTTTGTGGTGGTGAGAATGAGGGGGTTATGGTTCGGTTTTAGTGGCAGGTGAGGGTAATGGTTTTGGTGGTGGAAGATGGTAGTTTGGGATGAGGTGGCTTAAAGGGTGATGGTGGTGAAGGGTGGTTATTGAAGTTTTTTTTATTTTTTACTTTGTTGTTTTTTGTTTTTGATTGTAAATGACAATTGTTACTAAATTGTTCAGATTGTTGTTCTTGGTTTGTCTTTCTGAATGTGATCTTTATATTTTCATGATGGGTTGTGTTGTAAACTTGTCATTGCTTCTTCTATGTTTCATTTTCACTTTTAAGATTTCTCTAAAAAGCATTTGTCATTCTTGTTCTTTGATGCCTGAACCAGTGGCAAAGACAACCTTTTAGCACTTGATTTTAGGATAGGTTGTTTTTAACTTTCCATATTGTGACCTAAAATGGCTGGTACACGGGGGTACTTTGGTACTCTCATAACCAGTATGGAACCTCACTGTCACTCTACTTTTACATCGGTTCAGTGAGAATTCGGTATTCTAAAACATGGGCTCAGTGAGAGCATCATGCCCTTTAACTTCCATGCTCAAGCACTTCGATCCGTTGCACACAGGAACAGGTGGTGGTTGTACCTGCAAAGATTCCCCGATGCTTATGTCAAATTTTGAACATAACGAAACTATAAGAATGAATGAGTATAAGATAATGAAAACTAATACATATTACTTATTCTTGTAATGAATGATGATATTTATAGCATTTAAAGAGTCTAACTGATGTGACACTTGATAGGCTTTGATCACCTTTTCAGGCAAGTTGCCCATTTAGTTTTGAAACTCTAACTGTGGTAGGCTTTTTAGTTGTGGTCCTTTAATAAGCATATCGTCCATTTTATTGTCTGGTTTTGCTATATTGGACTCTTTAAGTTATCCGATAAAATTGGAATGATACAGAGAAGATTAGCATGGCCCCTACGCAAGGATTACACACACAAATTGAGAAATGGTCCAAATTTTACCTGTGACGTCCTATGTCAATTTATATTTAATTTTATCCTTTTATATGAATTTCACAAAAAAAATTTCACAATTAATTAATTTATTTAATCCATACTTAGAAAAATATTTATTTTTATTAAACTGTATAATATAAAATATATTACCAATTATAAGTCTAAAAAGCCATTGGGGAAGAAAAAGAATCAAAAGCTGAAACAGGGGTCTGACGCTGCGCGCCAGCCCCACGCGTAGCGTCAGCTCAAGCTGCGCACCTCACGCTACGCGTCAGCCCCACGCATAGCGTAAGCATGACAGTAGCAACACCTGCTGCTGATGCATAATTCAGGCTAACCGGCCAGCTTCTAACCTACCCAAATGACCTGTTTTAAGTCTGATTGCCACGAAAGTTTACGGGCAACATGTTTTCCCCATTCCGGAACTATTGGCATCGTCTGTTCGTCAAAATTCCAACATATGCGCAAGTTATGTGCAAAATGCAGTTTAACCCTTTTTTGTGCAAAACCTTTGCACCAAACACCCTAAATTGTTTCCAACTGGCCCAAGGCCAATACACACAGTTCCTAAATGTCCTAGAGGACCTATCGGTACCTTACGGGAGTCCCAAAACCCACCTGATATCAAATTCACCTATTCAATTCCTTAAATTCATAATTATCACTATATGCATAGCTTATAAAATCAATCAAGTTCACTAATCTATCATCAACCACATCACACACAACATTCATACATCTCAACAAAACCTGCCTATCACACTAGATCATGTTATACTGGCTCGATGCCAAGATCCATCCATTCCACACATTAATATAGTTATCAACCATCATTATCATCAACAGTTATTATCATTAACTATTCAATATACACTCACACTTCACATATCATTTAAGCATGTATATATCTCAAGACCTGCCCATATCATGCAATCATGTAATGGCTCTGTGCCTCATAACACGCAACATAATAAAATTCCACAATACTACATCAATACACATTTATGCCAGAAAATTAACATAGTTCTTCATCTCTATAAATCAACAACAACACACAATTATAAATATCTCTTCTTCTCACTTCCATATCGCTCTAACCTCATTTAGCTCTCGCTTCTGCGGTGCGTATCCATACCTGCCAATAGTCACTAAACCACAGTACAGGGGTGAGTGACTAGAATTAAGAATTAATACATAAATAAATATCAAAACTAGGAAAATGTATAATATAGCTACGCTCCTAGACATGGTTATCCAATGTTAGCAATTACCTTTCACGCCCTTTCGTATTTTGCCATTCTCATTGATATACTTGCATAATTATATTGGTTATCATAACCTAATACCATCTTCATCATATCATGATCCATTAAATCCACACATACGCGTCTAGCCACTTATCCTCTAATTCATTATTCCATTTCTATCAATATTATATCAACTCAACAATATACATCACATGCCATAAACATCATTAATAACATACACATCAGTTAACGATTGTAAAACATAACTGACTCATATACACATAGTAGACTCCTAGTATCTGGATACTAAAAGGATCGACCTTCAGCTGGGGGTTCGACTTGACACCCCGTGAACCCGACTTGGTTCATTGAGCCCGACTTGGCTCTCCCTCAACCACTGGGTCATAAACCTTTGGGTAGCTCAACTGGGTTTGACTTGACCGTGAAAGCCAAAAACGAGGGTAACATATACCGTCGGTCATCCTCCACCACATAATCACATATTCATTCATAAAAACGTAAGCATAGTCATACAATCCCTCCACTGGAAGCTTGTCAGGAGCTGCTCCTTGACCATGCAACGCACCGGTGATCACTCCCCGCCCTCAACAGCATCCAGGGTATCTCATCCACAATATGTAACTTAATATAATTAAAACATCACCATTTCATTATTCTTATCAAGTTTTGCATCACTAAAATAATACACACCATACTGCACATAGTTAATACTCATCATAATTCATAATCATAAATCATTTCATCATACATACACCTATCACATCTTTAATATATTATATCAATGCAATCATCAATTCACCACAACTATCAACATCAATTGTATCATTACCATCACTATGTACACACTTCTAATCACATCAACTCATTTAATTTATATCCTTATATACAGTAAATTAAATCAATATGCTTATAGACTTTACACCTACATATATATATATATATATATATATATATATACATATCATCGCATCTCAATTACTAAATTCCAAAATAATTAATATTGTAACACTACCTTTCGTCCCCATATCCTTTTATTCATGTTTTACCATCATTAATTCATTATAGTTTTATCCTTACTAATTGCTTATCGAGTCGTCCATTATAATTTATATCCTCACATCTCCTCATCTAGTCTTGTTTTCATACTATTATCATTCCTGCACATACTATTAATTACCGATTATCCTTTTTTTTCCACTACTGGTTCCACTTCTCCCACCTAATACATATACATGTGTTCATAGATGCACCCAGACCACCTAACTCACCCTCTATTTCATAGCCTACCGTATCCTTGTTTCACCTTATATCCCGATACTTCACAAATTTTACTTAGTTCATGCAAACTATTCTATAATTTTATGTTTGTTACATGTCAACATATTCGATTACCTACTCATCTATTTATTTATTTCTTATTTATCGTTTCAGGGCTTATAATTTACCCTTACTTCCTCATTTTCAAGTCTCCCATTGGCATAATACTAATATACCACTTATCCGTTTAGCAACTCGTCGGTTATCCTACCTTATTTACTTTAATGATTTCATTTACTTCCATATCACATACTTGACAATTTATCACAAACTATCTACATTAATTTAAAGTGATCAAAAGCATCTATAATATACCTTTTTCCTATACGCCATTGGCGTCATACATTTCTATATTAACCTTAACCCAGCACACCCCCCTTACCTCAATTCCGAGCTTCCTTAAATCTTCAAGTTAATTGTCGGGTCCTTGGAAATCCATCAAGACTCTAAGATTAAAATAAAAGAGGCTCCAATCAATATTTTAATTACCGAAACCAAAACCCATAACTTCAAAATAAATCCCAAATCTCGATCCAAGGTCATCAAAACTTACCATTTCTATTTACGACTCTCGTTTCCAACACCATAATGTCGAATGACCTTTCGATCCTTGCTTTAAAATCTATAATTGCCAAAATACAAAACCCCTTAGTTTTCCTTTACACTTATCAACCTAAGGACCATACCTAAATTCCCCATGACTCTAAAACACAGAATCAAGGTCCCCACTAACATGAAAGATTCGGATTCAAGAAAGGAAAAAGAGAGGAGGAAGAAAAACATGTAATTGAAGGTTCCCATGGCTTACCTTAGCTTCAACCGGCCCAAAATCATAAGAAATGGGGGCTTCCACCTTGCCCAGGGCAAGATTCGCAAGAGAGAGGAAAGGAGAAGAAAAATGGTGCTTCCACAATTCTGTTTTGTATGCCCTCAATTTAAACTGATCGTGACGCTGACGCTACGCGTTAGCTCATTAATTTACACCTGACGCTACGCGTTAGGGTCTTGATTCCATTTCTTTAAAATTTATTTTAAATTTTATTTTCCTTCCAAAATCCTTACTCCCTTTTTAATTTAACTTAATTAAATGCTAATTTTACTTTCCCAAATATTAGTTTACCCAGAATGTTACACCCATACTATCCGCCATAAGGTAGTTACCTTAAATTGATCGTGCGTATTTTAAATAGCTCAAAAAATTGACTTAACCTCCCTTTGAAAAACAAAAGAAAACAAAAAAATAAATTAAACGACACAAACAAGGAAATAGGAAATTTCAAAATATGGTTAGCAAGATATCTCATTCAAATTAATCTTAACTTTAACACGTTTAAAAATTAAAAAGATTATCAGAATGTCTCATCTAAATTAATCTCATCACAAAAAAACTTTATTTTTATGAATAGAAGCGAGGTTGTTAAACGTGACAAGACGTCTCGTTTAACTTAATCTTATTGTAATAAAACAGTGCCTCAAATTAAATTGTAACGATTTTAAAGTTAATTGAGATAAACAACAACAAACAAAAATATATTAAAAGAAAAGTAGACCTGACAAGAATTAATTCTACTCTTACGTATTCCTAAGTACATCGGGAAATAAGGATTACATAGTTCCTTGTAATTTGGAAATTAATTATGAAAATTTATTATTTAGTCTTTTGTGAAAATGATTTTAAAGGCTTTAGGAAATGATTTTTAAAAAGAAATTTAAAATTTTGACTTAATTTGATGAAGTGATATTTTGAATTTTAATATATTTTAAGAGGAGATCCTATTGTATTTTTTAGATTTTTAATAAAAGATAGGTTTTATGACGAAGGAAAAATACAAAACTAGGTACTTCATACATATATCAACCTTGGTGACCTTACAACGTCGATGTAAGCAAAGTATTTTACATGACACCATAATAAAATTGTTGCATAATTTATTTAATGAAATTAATGTTTATTATTATTATTTTATGATTTTATTTTTAACAAGGAAACCTTAAACTGAAATATATTTTTCTTTTTCATTTTCAAAACAAAAAAATTAAATGCACCAAAAGAAAACAAATTATTTATTTTATTTATTTACATCGAGTACCAAAAGAAAAGTAGATGAAAGATAAAAAAAGGAAAAAGAAAAGAAAAAATGGTGGTAATAATTAAAAAACAAGACTGGGCCTTAACAAGAGTTTCATTGGCCCAACAAATCAAAACAAACAAAAATAAAAAAAATGATTTTAGAAAAGGAAAAGAAAACATAAAAAAAGGAAAGGAAGGCTTAACCTCACGCCCAAGTCTTACTACTGGAACAACCATGGATATTTGTTAATAAGCTACCAAAACATTATACGTATACGTTAACTTAAAACAAACGTAAATAAAAAATAAACACTGACAAGGGAAAGGGGATTTCAAACTCAAGACCGTTTGCTAAACGAAAAAGGCTTCATTGGCCTTAAAACAAAAAATTGAAATAAAACCCTAAAACTAAACACAGTTACGTATAAGTTACGAATAGGAAAGGGAAAGGGGAGGGGTGGTAGAGAGAGAAAAGAAAAAAGGGAGAAACCACGTGAGGAGAGAAAGAGAGGCCACGATAGAGAGAGTGAGCGACGGTGGCTGTGGTGGCACATGGAACAAGGTCGCAAGTTGGGCGGTCGCGGTGGTGCATCAGCGTAGTGGGTGCACATATGAGGGAGACTTTGTGTGACGTCCTAGGTCAGTTTACATTTATTTTTATGAGTTTGATTCAATTTCACAATAAATTTTTCATAATTAATTAATTGAATTATTTCATATTTATCCAAAATAACTATTTCCTATAAAAAGCCCAAGATACCATTTATATAACACCTGGAAACCCCAAAAACCAATTGGAATGCAAAAATGCAAGTTTTGGGAAATAGAGGGCCTGACACTACGCGTCAGCTCCACACTGAGCGTGACACTCACTATGCAGTACTGGCGCTACGCACTAGGTTGACACTTAGCGTCGACATACCAGAAACAGCATCATGTGCTATTATGCATTTAGGTTATTAGGCCAACTTTCGACCTACCTAATTGGCCCGTTTCAGGTCTGATTGCCATGAAACTTCATAGGCCACTTGTTTTCCCCATTCCAGAACTATTGGCGCTATCCGTTCCCTAAAATTCCATCATATATGCAAGTTATGTGTGAAATGTAATTTAGTCCATTTATGTGCAAAACCCATCTAAATGGACTCCAAATAGTCCAAGGCCTATCTGTACAGTTCCTAAATGACCTAGGGAACCTATTGGTCTCTTCTGGGGGGCCAAAAACCTACCAAATCATAAAATCACCTATCCGGTCCCTAATTTTCACATGAAATGCCTATTTCCACTATATGCAACAACCATCAAATGGGTTATCAACTTCCTAATCACATCACACAACAATCATGCATATAAACAACACCCGCTCATAACAATTAATCATGCATTAGTTCGTGGTTCTATGCCAATGATCATATAATTTCCACTAAATCCAACCGGATAATCAATGATGTCATCATTATCATCGACAATTCAATATGTAATCGCACTCATCAACATATCATTCATACACTACAGTACCTGCCAATCTTATACAATCATACAATGGCTCCATGCCACATAACACATAAACCTAATAATACTACTATACTGCATTATTACACATCCGCACTTTCTGTTATCAAATAAGTACACATACACAAAATCATTATTATATAAGCTTCATTCCCGCCCTGGCCTCATTTAGTGTCTTTCCCTCGCGATGTGCATCTACCACCTGCCAACGATTGTCATGACCGGGATCGCGGTGACATGACCGACCCTGAAAAGAATTAAATCAGATTGAAATCCTTTCGAAACAATAACAATAGGTAATAGGGGTTCAAGATCCTTTCAAAAGAAAACAAACAACGGTAAGAATAAAGAAAACAGGGAGCTGCCACCAATATTTTTTAAGGTAAAATACTGGGAAAACCTATTTTAAAAGCACTAGTCATAAAGGTGAAATTATAAGTTCAGGAGTTAAATTACAGTGAGGAATGTATTAGCACCTCACAACTATTTGTTATAAAACGGTTACCTCAAATTGATAGCGCATACTTCAAAATAGCCCAAAAATTATTTTAACTTCTTCACAAAAGGAACAAAAAACAGATGAAGAAGTTTCGAAATAAGGTTAACAGGACGTCTCGTCCAAATTAATCTTAAATCTAACAGCTTGACTAAACAGTGATAGTAAGAGACTTGACTAAACAGTGACAGTAAGGAACTTGACAAAACAGTGATAGTAAGAAACTTGACAAAACAGTGACAGTAAGAGACTTGACAAAACAGAGACAATAAGAAACTTGACTAAACATTGATAGTAAGAAAGAGTAAAACAAAGTGAAAGTAAAGGTTAACAAGACGTCCCGTCCAAATTAACGTTAATTTGTAATAAAAATTTAAAGATTAAAATGAAATTAAATGGGATGAGGTAAAATAAAGTTGATTAAACAAAATAAAAGATTAACAAGATGTCTCGTCAAATTTACCCTTTTTATGAGAGATATTATTAAATGACCTATATTGAAAATACGAGATGATTAACAAAATGTCTCGTCCAAATTAATCCCCTTTTCTTAAACATATTATTATTTAACGAATAACAACATGTTGAAAATTTGAAAAGATTAACAAGACGTCTTGTCTAAATTATTCTTCTCATGATAAAACAGTGTTTCAAAATTAAATAGTAATGATATAAAATTAATCGAGAAGAAAATTAATAAAAGGAAAGTGGGCCCGACAGAAATTAGTCTTGCTCCTACGTATTCTCAAGTGTATTAAGAAATAATGGTTACATAGTTCTAGGTGAAAATAATTTTTAAAAATATTTTCATTATTTTTAATTGATTTGATTTTTAATAATAAGAAAAAATTCATGAGGAAAGAGAAATACAAGGCGAATAACTTTGCACGTGCATAGACCTTTGAAATCTTGTAAAATGTATGTAGGCAAAGTAATTTACACGACATCACTTATAAGATTTTTTGATTTAACATAAAAGATTATTTGTTTTTATAAAAGAAATGTTTAGATTTTAATATATTTTTATTTTTTAAAATTTATCATAAATAAAAAAACTATTTACATCTATTTTAGAAAAGATATTTTGGTTTTTAAAAATTTCATTTTGGATTTTAGCACAAAGAATTTATTATATATTTTTTTAAAGAAAGGATATTTAACTTTTGATATTTTCATTTTTTTAATTTAACATAACTAAAAGCTATTTATTTATTTTATTATTCATAAAAAGAAATTATTTTTATTCATTATTCCTAAAAAGAAAAGGATATATTTTTTGATTTTTATTTCAACATAAATAAAAATTATTATTTTTAATTAAATTTCTTTAGAAATAAATCAAAACACTTTTTTATTTAAGTTTTTTTGTTTGCAAAAAAATGGACCCCATGGCTATTTGGGCTTCAGATTTTCTGAAACCCATTACCATTTCAACACAACAATGACAAAAAAGGAAGAAAGAAACCCATCAGGGTTTTATTTGAAAAAAAAGGGAATTAAGAAAATAGAGGAGTGGTGTTGTTGAGCAAATAACGGAAAAGAGAGGAGAGAGAAAGATACAGCGGAGAGAGAAACCGACGGAGAGGGAGAGAGGTGGCCAACGGAGGAGAAGATCGGACCCGGAACGAAGGAGACCAGTGGAGGTCCAGGCGGGTCAGTGAGCTCGGTGCTGAACGGTCGAATCTGTGAAGTTCTGGTGGCGGTGAACAACGAGTCCGAGGAAGACGACTGGTCGGGGACGACGCAGTCTGGCGGAGCTTGGTTGATGCTGATCTATCACAGGGGAAGGCCAGGCCCGGACGGCCTATCGCGGGTCTAAACTAGGCACGGTTGTAGACAAGAGGAAGACTGGTCGGCGGGTCAGAGGCTCTGACAGAGAAGATGACCGGTAATGGCTACCTTGCTGTTTCTTCCTTCTTTTTTTTGTTTTCTTATTTTATATTTTGGTTGTTGTTTCTATTTTGTAATTATTTTGCTGGTTATGGTTTTGGGATAGTTTTGTTGGTTGCTGTTGAGGGAAAGAGATGAGAGGAAGCAGATTTAATTTTTGGTGTTGATAGTTGCTACAATGCTATTGGATTTTTTTATTTTTTTGAGTTGGTGAAGATGATGAAGATGGGTCTATTCCCTTTCTCTGTAGGAAAATTGATTGGGTTTTAAAACCAATTTCCGTTGAAGCTTTTATGAATTATTGACACTTTACAACATATTTCCTTCAATCTAGAATGGTCCTCCATGTCTATAGTGGAGTAGGTATTGTGCAAGTGATGAACAGCTTCGTTTTGCATTGTTGCGGGAAACAGGCATAAATGGGCGATGGGCTCTTTTATTTTTTTAAGATTATCTCTTTTAAAACTTTTAATCATGCTTAGAAATAGTGTTTACAACGGTCACTAAACCAAAAAAAAGGGGTGAGTGACTGAAATTAAGCAATAATATAGAAATAAACATCAGAACTAGGAAAAGTATAGTCTAGCTACCTTCCTAGTTAACAACATTATTTCAATCAATTTGAGTGTCTTAAGTTTAATCCATTCAACGTTAATTTCAACATTAATAAACTCACGTTCACTTCATTAATTAATTATTACCATGGCATCAACATTAATTAATTACCATCAATGCGTTCACACTTCATTTTGCACTCACTAAATCCTAATTTAGAATTACTAAGTACCTCTTATACACCTATACAACATTATTCAGTTCATCACATGAATTTAACATATGCACATACATATAGCAATCAACCACGTTTACAATATAAGCTCTAGTCTCATAAACCATCATATATACATCATCACAAGTCAAGACATGCATAGCATAACTGACTCTCAGATAGAAAATATCACGCCCTAGTATAAACTTCTATGTATTTCCATAATCAGATAATTACATAACTCATATTCAACATCATAACGTCATCAATCATTAAATCCATTATAGGTATCATAACATCAATTTACCGTTTATCATAAAACATACATCAAGATCATATTACATATGCACAACTGACTCTCATGTATATCAGACTCCTAGTATCCGGATACTAAAGGATCGGCCTTCAGCTGGGGGTCCTACTTGACACCCTGTGGACCCGGGTTGGTCCACCGAGACTTGCTTGACACCCCACCTCAACCACTGGGTCCTACTTGACCATTGGGTAGCTTAACTGGGCATAAAATCCACGGGAGCTAGAAAACAAGGGGCTACACATACCGTCAGTCGTCCTACACCACATAATCACATACAGAAATATACCATACCTGGATCAACGTCATCAAACTCATTCATAGTTGTCAGAAGCTGATATTTCATAACTCCACAGGGTGGCCACACAGACCCGACCCATAAATCTCTACTTGGGCGGTCACACAGGCCAAGCCCCAAATATATCTCCTCAGGGCGGCCACACAGACCCAGCCCAGATAAACATCACATATTTCCAGTATCATTTTAACTATAATCAATCATTACCACCAATCTTAATTATCAGATATACAATATAAGCGACACCACTTGTTCACATAATTGCACCAATATAATCATTACACCACATCATACATACACACCTTACATCGTTAATCCATTATAACATTATAATCATTAACTCACATAAGTTTCAAACATGCAGATCACCACACACACACACACACACACACACACACACACACACACACATATATATATATATATATATCATTATAAACATCATCACATGAATATTATCCCTTTTTAACCACCAATTCAATAACAACTATCAACGTCCATCATAGTGCTCATCACCCTAAATACCCACACCACTTACTATACCATTTCATAGACTATAATTACCATCTGTACCTTTACATCCTACATGTACATATCAATATCATCATTTTACTCATACTTAGTCATTGTCATTTATTATGAGTCTCATCCAAATTAGTTTCTTATCAACCTTATTCCTTTATGAATTATACCTTACATTTCCTCACATAACTTATTTTCTCACTAATATCTATTTGCATTATTAATCACTAATTTTTCTCATTCCTTGTTGTTTATCCTCACTTATTCCCTTTTACCTCAATATATATATATATATATATATATATATATATATATATATATATATATATATTCCTTGCAAATTAACTAGTTTGCCATTCATATCAGAATCAATTGCCTACTCAATTACACTTATATCTTCTCAATATCATACAATGTTATAATACTTAGTCTTTAAACAATTATTAATCATCCTACCTTCATCTCTTTACTATTCCCACTAAATTACATTTCACATAACTCGTAGTTCCTAATAAATTATTCAAATTAATTTTTAAAACTATTAAAGCGACTATGACATAACTTTTTTCCTATACGCCACTAGCGTAATTACATTTTTATATTAACCTTAACCCGGCACACCCCCTTACCTTGATTCCGAGCTTCCTATCTTTGCTCTCGATGACGGTTACGTCTTTTGCTCACTTGGTTTGTTGCGCTATTTTTAGATTCTTTACCCACGTCACTGATCAATTCCTCAACGCTTGTTTCGGCACCTACAGTTACCGAAACGCGAAACCCATTCGCTCATAATTATTCATAATATGTCAAGAACATCGTGCAAGATTTGAATTTACAATTAAACCGAGCCCCATTCTTCTAAATCCAATTTAAAATTCGGTTATGAAGGGGAAAGTAAAAAAGATGGCACATTCCAAGTACCCACTACTCCCAAGTTCATATTTAAGCTCTAATTAACCATTAAACTTAAGAATCAAGCCCCTAAACACAAATAGAAGTCACGAATTAAAGAGGTAAGGTAGAGGGAGGGGAAAGAAATCACAAAATCAAGGGTTCCAACATGCTTACCTTGCTTCTCCAAGACCAATTACGCAATTACTTTGAAGAATCCACCAATATTGCTTCCAATCGAGCTTTTAGGTTTAGAACAGAAAAGGGGAAGAAGGGAAGGGAGTTTGTATTTGCAGGCGTTCTATTTTGTCCCAACAGGTTTTAATCTCAGTCGCAACACTGACGTTACGCGTTAGATCACCAAAGTTACCTTGACGCTACGCGCCACAGCCACGCTACGCGTCAAGTCCCCGATGTCATTTCCTTTAAAATTCATATTTGAATCATATTTTCACTCCATATCACTTAATTAGTATTATTTTAAGTCTAAATACCCATCTATTTATCTTTCCAATGATTAAAAATACCTGGGATGTTACACTTTGGTTCATGGCGTACCTGAAAAAAGGTAGAAGCAAGATCAATTTCTGTCGGGTCTGCTTTCCTTTTAATTTTTGTTTATTTACTGTCATTTGTCTTGACCAACTTTATAATTGTTACGATTTAATTTGAGACATCATTTTATCGTGATGAGATTAGTTTAGATGAGACGTCTCATTAATCTTGCCATATTTACAACCTCTTTGTCGTTGGTCAATGTGAACACCATGTTTGTTCATGCATTTCTTCCTTTTAATTAAAAATAAATAAAAATTAAAGTTTTTAAATTTTGCTATTTTATTTTATTATTTATTTAAAAAAGTTTTAAGTTTATTTGTTTTTTGTTTTTATTTTTTATTTTTTTTAAACAAAAGTGGAAAGGTTAGAAGACATTTTCTTCTTCTTCCTCTCCCATCACTCCCTTTCTCTCATGGCTTCTGACTATCACTCTCCCTAACACCAAGGCTTATTATACACTTCACCTTCACTTCACTAATATCTCCAAAATCAGCCCCAAAATCTGGTTTTTTGCTTCCTAGGCAACCCACCCTTTGGTTCTTAAATGAAAGACCACAGATAAAGAAATCAGAGGAAAAGAGTTATGTAGTGACTAAAAAATATAGCCATCATATTAATCGGAACCAATCAAAACAAAAAAAAACCAAGAACTACCCTTCACCACTGTTACCCATATCTAACCCCCGCCATTGTAACCTCCAAACCTCCACAAGATATAAAGAAACAAAGCTGAAAGATAAAAAGAGGTCTGAACCGACGCAACCACCGATCACGACCATGAGACCATCGACGAAGCATCGTCCGACCACCATTGCATCATCCCGCCCCTCTTGGTCTTTTCTCCCTCTCTCCCCTACTTTCTATCACTACCTTGCCGCCCTACCCCCTCTTCTTCACTTTCTGATTCCACTTTGTTTTCTTTGTGTTTAAATTACAAGGTTATGCTGTTAGGTTATGGGCCTCATGATGAGACCTATTTAGTTTTTTTGAAACGAAAATAAAAGCGATGTTGGTTTATGATATTTTGTGTTTGAGAGCTTGCTAATGGAACTACAGTTGTCCTAGTGGAAAACTTGCATTGTCTCTAACAAAGGGGGGTGAGTTTGAACCCCAGGTCCCCTATTTTGTGTATTTTTCGTGATAAAAATGGAGTTTGTATGTTGTGTTATGTTAAACTCGTTGTGCAATCTTAAGACAAAAGTGTGATTATCTTAATGGCAAGGATAATATTTTAAGTTTAAAAGGGAGTAGGTTCAATCCCTGACTCCCTACTTATTTTTTTGGGTTTTCTTTTCAATTTTCATTTTACCATTTTATTTATGTATTCATTATTATTATTATTAGAGTAAACACCCTAGTTGGTCCTTAACTCCAGTGGCGTCGGACACTTAGGTTCTCCTATAAGTAAGTTAGTCTCGTTAGTCCCCACGTCCGTCATCGTCGGACAGATAGGTCATTATTGTTAATAGAGTGCAAATGTTCGTCAAAGTCAGCTGACGTGGCTCGTTAAATGCCAGTAGGAATGCCACGTTTCCAAGAGAGACAACATCATTTTGCTAAAAACACCCCTGTTAGTCCCTGACTCCTTTAACATTGGACACTTAGGTCCCCAGGTTATTAAGTTTGACCCGTTAATCCCATACGTCTATCATCTTCGGACATGTAGGTCCTTGCCATTAAAGATGCTTAACGTCCATTCGTTCCAGGTGACGTAGGTCGAATCCCATGGATTAAAGAAATTATATTGCACTCCATGGCTTTAAGATGGTTTTAAGATGTTCTCTTGATTTCTGTGTTTCTTTTGTCTATGCCTTTTTAAAGTTGACTGAAATAGATGGGGTGAAAGGTTTAGCTCATGAAATTAACAGATCAACATTTCCTGCTTAATCTTTTACCATTTAGAATGGGCATTTTTTTTCAATATCAAACTAGTAGTCAGTAGTAATAAAGAGCTTACATCTATTTGTCTATTACATTAGGCACTACTTAGATGCAAAACCAACACTTTTAAAACCATCTTAAAGCCATGAAGTGTAATATAATTTCTTTAATCCAGGGGATTCGACCCACGTCACCTGGAACGAACGGACGGACTTTAAGCGTCTGTTAACGGCAGGGACCTATATGTCCGACAATGATAGACATTGGGAACTAACGAGTCCAACTTAATAACTTGGGGACCTAAGTGTCCGATGTTAATGGAGTCAGGGACTAACAGAGGTGTTTTAACAAAACGACATCGTCTCTCTTGGAAACGTGGCATTCCTGGTGGCATTTAACAAGCCACGTCAGCTGACTCTAATGGACATTTGCACTCTATTAACGGCAAGGACCTATCTGTCTGAAGATGACAGACGTGGGGGACTAACGAGACTAACTTACTAATAGAAGGACCTAAGTGTCTGACACCACTGGAATCAGGGACTAACTGGGGTGTTTATTATTATTATTATTATTATTATTATTATTATTATTATTATTATTATTATTATTATTATTATTATTATTCTCTTTTTACTTCCTTTTGGTTATTTTTTAATTTATTTTTTTATGTTGCTCATGATCTTTTTTCATAGAAATTAATTTGGTTTAACTTCTTTTTTTTATTTTATTCTTTCCCTAGTGCTTGATGTAAAAAATAAGAAATGATTATTTTCTTGTAGGCATGTTAATTTATGTTCTTTGTTGATTAGACTAAAAACTAAAAAATATATTTCTAATATAATCCTAAAATTTTAGATTCCTTTTCTTAGAATAAAAATCATCGTTTTCATTAAATAAATTATACAATGATCTTATAACGGTGTCGTACAAATACTTTGTCTACACTAACATTATAAGGTCCTAAAGGAGTGATACGCGTACAAAATACTCTACCTTGTATTCCCCTCTTGCATAAAACACTTCTTTATTGATATTTCCAAAATGCAATGAAGTCTTTTTAAAAAAAACTTTTCCTTAAATAAAAAAATCAAAATCCCAACTTTTTTTCTTTCCAAAACTCAAAAATCATTCAAAACCTAAAAAAATCAATTCCGTTTAGGCTCACTTTCCTTTTTCCTTTTTTTGCCCACTGTCATTCGTATGTTTTTTATATATACGATAAGATTAATTTAGACGAGATGTCTTGTTAGTTTTGTCGTATTTACAATTCCATTTTTTTGTTTTTAAAAAAATATTATTTTTAATACATCTTATTAATCTTGCCGTATTTGCAATCTTATTTCTGTTTATAAAAAATAAAAATAAAAATACCATTTTTAATACGATAAGATTAATTTAGACGAGATGTTTTGTTAATTTTGTCATATTTGCACTCTTATTTTCATTCCCACAACAAGATTAATTTAGATAAAATGTCTTGTTAATCCCATCTTTTAAGTTCATTTTTTTCTTTGCTTCTTCAAGGTTAAATCAATTTCTTAGCTATTTAAAATAAGGGCGATTAATTTATGGTAACCGTCTTATGACGGACATATGTTGTGTGTTTGGCAAATGCACCAATTTATCATTGCAATTTTCAAATATCGTTCCTACAAGGATTGATTGATCTTAGTAAATGACAGTAATTTTTATTTACTGGTTGTAAGAAGTTAAACTTATTAACAAAAGAATGTTTTATATACAGCTTTGTACAATATTCATAGAATTAGAGATTGATTTATGCATTGAGTGGTCAAGCAAATAACAATATAAAAAATTAACTATATTAAATCCAATCTAGAAAATAAGTACAAAAATAAATACTTCCAAAGACAACACCTTAAAATAACAATAACAATTCTTGAGATGGTAAAGAAAATAGTATGACAAACTATGTTGGAATTAAGACCCCCACACTAAAGATATAACAAAGTAACTCTAAACATGTATATTTAATCATCAAGTTTATGTCATTGTAGCTTAAAATCATTAAATTCGATCCCTCAGTGAATAAATTTTAAATAGTTACGTAAAGTTTGACCCCCCAGATGCTTTCTCAGTAAAAACTTGTTTTAAGTCCTAACATTAACACAATAATAACTTCCAACTTTATCCCTAGTAATTGATACATTAAAGGTATTTCAACATTTACTTTCGTTAAAAGTAATTTTAACACGCATGAAAATCATTCTTCCATTTGAAATTCATACTAATAAAAGATTAAAATACTAACATAAAACTTAAATCATAAACATGCGTAGTTTATAATAGCAACATTATATCAATGGATTGGTTCACCAAATTCCAACATAAACAAATTAGTTACACATGGTGAAAGTAAAAACACAACTTACAAGTGAAAACATGATGGAATAGAACTTGAACTTAGAAATAACTTCAAAAATGAAAAAAAAAACTATGCCTAAGAGTTATTTCAAATATATAGAGGTGTTTTGTAGTGCAGAGATCTCTTCGAACCCTTGGCAATTGTCTCTATTTATAGCATAGTAGTCAATCCCAGATCGCGTCGCATCACGGCCGACCCATAAACTGGGATCGCAGCGTCACGGAGCAAATCACGAATGCTATTTGATTTATCACAGGGGGAAACATACATAAACATATATATATATATATATATATATATGTAGAAATCACTTAAAAATGCATAAATATAACTAATAACACTCTAAATGCATAATAAAAAGCATAATTATCCAATATGAAACATTAAAAATGATCTAAAACATTAAACATAACAAGAAAAAGCAACATTATCTAAATGAAACATTGTCTAAATGAAGTAGAGTAAACTAGAATGAAAATTTATAAATCACAAATCATATTCATCATCTTTATCTCCTAGTTACAACTCTTATTCCCCTCCACTTGAGCTTTTATCTTGATCATTTCTATAAATTTCTTCCTCTTTGGAAGTCTTTTCTTCACCATCAAGCTCTTCCTCCTCTTTTTCCTCTTGCAAAACATATTTCCCTTTCCTATTTTTCTTATTGCTTGAGGAAGGCCTAGAAGTGGTAATTTACTTATGCTTCCTTCTAGTGTAATGCAATGGTTGTCCAACACCGGTAGTATATGAAACTTGCTGCCATGTCAACCCATCTTCCTCACCAAACACAAATTCCACTTCCTCTCCATCTTCATCACCGCCTAATTCTCCTAGTAACCACTCGTTAGTTATGGTATCATCAACTTCCTTCAATAGAATTGGATCTTTAATGGTCATTGCATTAAACCTCTCATTTAAGGTTTGGTTGTACTTGATGAAAACCAAGTCACACAACCTTTGATGCTCAAGAAGATTTCTCTTCTTGGAATAAATCTACTTGATTTTAAAAAATTGTTAGCCGCCACCAATCCAACTAGTAACAAACTAATAATATTAAAAAAAAGAGATAAAGAGCTCACATGTTAAAAAGTGCTCTAGTTTCTCTCACAATCAGAAGAGCTACAAGTTAAGGATAAGACTTTAACGACAATCTTCATCAAATGTAGAGTAAATGCCCCATATTGCTTCCACCATTCAGCTGCAATTAATTAAATTAATTGTAACCTCACTTCGCCAAATATAAAACAAATAAGCAATTAAATGAAGAAAACTGTTACTAGGGGCCATAGTGGTCCTTTGTCTTATAGCCCCAGCCTCACCAAAGATCCCTTCAGCATTTCTATAAGGCACCAACTCTTCAAAAGCCTTACCTTCAAATTCAATAGTAGGGGAGAGCCGAGTAATGGTCTTCAAGAGGCCAATTTTCACCTCTGGATCATTCTCAATGCCTATTTCCTTTCATCTCCTTTAAAAGTTGTTTGAATATTTTCTTTGGCTTTATTCATAGCCTCATAGATGTAACCCATTATGGGTTTCTTCTCATTATCCACTAAACATATAACTTGGACAATAAGCCCCATAGCCTTTAAGCTAAAAACCATATCTACCAAAAATTAAGCCATTAAAATAGTGTCCGTTGCTCTCTTTCCTTTAGCATCTCTTGCACCTTTTCTCTTTGACCAATCTTCTGATACAAACATCTTGCAAAGGTTGTTCTTTTGGCTTTGCAACCTTTGCAAGGTCAAAAAGGTTGTGGCAAACCTTGTCACTCCATGTCTTACTAGCTCGGTTCCACCGGTGAATTTTCTCAACAAATTTAATACAAATGAATAGTTATAGATGTAACTAACCAACTTTGTTCCCCTTAGACAAGCCCTTTTAATTTTTGGAAGCTTTTCGATGTCCTCTAACATCAAGTCTAAACAATGGGCAGCGCATGGAGTCCAAAACAAATGCTTCCTCTTGTCCATCAACATTTTACCTAAATTGACAAGAATTCAACTCATAGAACTAAACCTAAGTAATTAAATCAAACATAATTAACTCAAATAAAAATGAATAATAGCAACCATTACTAGCTATAATATAGTTGCTCTTGTTGTCCGTGACTACTTAAACAACTTTTTCCTCTCTAATCTCCTCTATAAAGTTGTGCAACAACTTAAACACCTAGTCCCTTGTCTTTATGAATGAAGAAGCATTAATGTTTTTAATGAACATTGACCCGATAGGAGTATTAACCAAGAAGTTAATCAGTGTCCTACCCTTTCTATCAGTTCAACCATCTGACATGATAGAGCATCCGGTGTTTTCTCTCCAAGCCACATGTTTCTTCATAAGGTCGTTGGTGTGTTCCAACTGCTTCTTAAGAAGAGAAACCCTGTCTTCATGATTGGTTGGGGGCCTTAAATTCTGACCATATTCTCCAATAGCTTGGATCATATCTTTAAAGCTCTTTGTCCGCACAACATTAAAAGCGATCCCATTTCTAATTAGGAACCGCTCTATATATTGTATTGTTTTTACTCTTTCCTCTTTGGTGCAATGATCCTTAATGTTTGATTGTTTTGTATTCTTCTCCAACCTTTTACTTACTTCCAGATCCTTCATCAACAACAAATTGATTGGCCCTTTTACATTTTTTGATTTCTTCAACAATATAAATGTTGAACCATGACTTGAAGACGATGGAACCCGCTTTCCTCGTTTCAAAGAATGGATTTATTGAATCTCCTCAGCCTCCTCATCTTCATTCATATATAAGACTTTATCCGCAACCTTCTTAACTGCAAGCTTTATCAACTTTAGTCTCACCTCTTCGGGGGTCTTCAAGCACTTCCTCACATTCCCCCTTACACCCATTTGATGCTCATTTGCTCTAGTAATACCATCGATGGTGGTCTTGCCACAATAGTCATATGTGACATGCTTCTTATTATTGGGGTCCTTTAAAGAATTCTATTCCCAAACCGGATCAATGTTGTTTCCGGTGGGTTTAAAGAGCTGCGTGGATGATTGAGGGGTTGGGGTGCCACTAGAATCTCCACCAACAATTGCCATTGATGAAGAATGAAACAGGTTGTTGGAGGCTATTTTTTGGAGGTGGTAGGTGGTGGTTTGGAGGGGCCACTAGCTGGTTAGGGGCTGTTTGGAGTGGCAACAGCAGTTTGGGGGTTGTTTGGAGGTTTGGCTAAATGTTTAGTCCTGATGCTACGCGTCAGCATCACGCTACACGTCTGATATAAATTTTGGCTCCTACGCTGGGTGTTGAGTTGATGCTATGCATCGGGTCCTGACTCAAATTTGTATTACTTTTCTTTGATTTTCCTCAATAATTCTCAATAATGCATGAATAGTGCCCAGACAAATGTCCCAATTATCTCCCACTAAGTTTCTTCCCATCCTTGATAGTGGATTGGTCCATTATATAAATAAATCATGCACTTTTAAAGGGAAAAATAGTCTATTAGAGTGGGATACATGTCACAACTGAGCTATGCATAGGCTGACGCTACGCGTCAGGTTCTAAAATCTCATGCTGAGCGTGGCTTGGATGCTACGCGTCAGCCCTCTGAAATGTTTCACTACAAAATATTTTACTTTGTTTTCCTCTTGCAACCTCAATCATTCACTACAAATAAAAGAAATATTTCATACCAAGTTAAAATTCATATTGTTTCCATTTATTTACAAATTAATCCAAATTTTATGCTTATTTATGTTTTCTTTTATGCCTTATTTCACATATTACATAATGAAAATAACAATAAATTAGAGATTAACAACATATTACATATTAAATAACAACTATTGAATCGGATTTCAACTTATCCAATTCTACACATCACATTAATATAGTTTACCACCACTTAACATAATTCATCAGTCATAATATAACCAACATATCAATTACATCTCATGAGTTATCCAAAGCTTCAAACAACTCAAACACAATATGTAAATACGTATGCATGCGGATCTGACTCTAATGATGAGATTACATTGCAGTGTATAAATTTTCACAATATATATAATCAATTTCATTTTACTGATACCGAACCGCTCGCCCATAATGTAACACCAGTCACTCTTAGTGACAGCGGCAACTCAATGAAGTGTTACGAGCCGGCCTTAAACCTAATCCAAGACAATTGTGCATCCTGAAGGAAACTGTAACATCCCAAAAATTTTATTCTCATGTATAATCATTTTGATTTAGACCATTAATGATATTATCCATTTTATCTCAACTTTCTACATAAATTTTGGTTAGGAAAACATCTTCAATTTAATCTTTTACCATGGTAAATAATTTTAACTTTATACCTTAGATAAAAGTTAATCAAATAAATTATTACCTATTTCCTTAGTTATTAATTTCTTTGGCTTTTCCAATTACTCTCATCAAATTACCATATACTCCACTCAAAATGTATCATCTTGTAAATATTTTAATTGCTAGTTAGAATCAGATTTTGAATATATGGTCAACTACAAAGTTGTTCCTTGTTCTCTTAGCTTGCCAACAAGACCCAATTTGTTAAAATCCATTAAGATATGAGAGAGATATGCCCAAAATACTGAAATAGTGTCAGAATTGATATTTTACTTCAATCATATCATTTTTGTACATATTTTAATGCCTAGTTAGATTCTGAATTTGAAAACATGGTAAACTACAAAGTTGTTCCTCGTTGTCTTAGCTTTCCAACAAGACTAAATTTGTTAGAATCCATTGGGATATGAGATAGATATACCCAAAATACCAAAACAGTGTCAGAATTGATATTTACTTCAATCATACAAGCTACATTATGTAGGCTGCAGAAATGGTCAGCAATACAACTCATTTTTCTCACCTAAAACCTCCATTATCACTATAATTAATATACCTAACATCCCACTATAATCTCATTATGAAAAGCTTGTCCCCCACTTGTCATTTGCATGATTAAACCATCACTACATCTTGTTCCCAAGTCTAAATTCTTAGAACAAGCTAAAGTTAGTGAAGTCTCTCTCTCATTTTCTTTCATTTTCTCCATAAAAGTCCCTCTTGATCTAAAGCTAGGACAATAAGAGAACACTTTCAACCACTTTAGGAACCTCCAGTAAGGTAAGAGGGGATAGGGTTGTGAATAAATATGGAATGGGTAGAACTGCATGCTGTTCTTGGAATTCCAGATTTATTTTCATAATTGTTACTTAATTTTGAAGTAGAAACTATGTGAATTTGACTTTTACTTCTTCATCAAAGTTATAGATATATGTATTATATGAATTTTGAGCTTTGAATGACATGATTTGGATGCCTGTAGCTCGAGTTATTGCAAAAATACTAAAGAATGTCGGTTCTGGAATATGTACCTTCTATTTTATGTAAATATTGAAATTCTGGGAATTATAAATATATATTTAGACATTGATGTCTTCATCAAAGTTGTAGATATTTATGTTATGAATCTATAGAAAGTGGTTTCAAGTTAAAAGGATATTTGTAGATCTAGTTATACCTTAAATACAGAAGTATGTTCATGCTAAAAACCTGTTAACGTGATTAACTGTTTGTATTTTTAAAACTGAGAATTTTGTGATGAGAATCAATGTTTAGTGTCTTCATAAAAGTTTTATATATTTATGTTATGAGTAATTTGGAAGTGGTCTCATGCCAAAATTATTTTTGTAGCTCCAGAAACGTTGATTTTACCAACATATGTATGTTTTATTACTTTCTTTGAGATAGTTTAGTATCCTATGAGTTTGTGATATTTTTGTTTGGATTTGGAATTTTTGGTCTTCATGAAAATTATAGATAATAGAATTATTTTAACACATAACTTGGCCTCATTCAAAAATTATTTTTATACCATGAGTTATAGCTAATTTACTAAAGATTGTCAAACCAGGAAATTTTTCAGCAATTGGTGATAATGAAAAATGATAACCTATTGATTATTATGTGATTATGTGATGTTTCTGTTTGGAATTTAAAATTATGGTCTTCATGAATGTTGTAGATAATTTTGTTATGGAAGTACAAAAAGTGAGATTACTAAAAAACGATTTAAATTGCTCATGTTATGACCTTTTTACTAATGTATGTTGCTGTTGTAAATTTCTAAAATTTACCCATGATGATTATTATGGATGAAAATAATATTTTCCATGTGGATATTGATTTATTTATGAATTATTGAAGGATTATTGATTATTATGGATGTTATTGAGTGTCCTATGAATGTCATACAGTATGTATATTTTTGTGATGAATAATTATGAATGACTAAATTAATGTATACATGAATGCCTTGTGGTTTATTGAGATATGTTGTTGAACTGTAAATCCATGATTTTGAGAATTGATATATGTGATGTGTACTTTGAGGACTTGTGGCTTTCCAAGTGATTATGGAAGTATTGATATCATGGTATGTTAAATTGATAAAGAGAATTAAAGGCATTCATGCATCATAAGCATTTGGACGCACCATGGAATTTAAGGGTTCCATGATTGCCGGCCCTAGTGGGGGGTTACTCTATGATGAGTTAAAGCCTTATTTTCGTTGAGCGCCATGAAGTGTAGGGATTCATGGTTTATGCTAAGCCCTACTTGTGTACTTCGGTACTTGAGCGCCATGAAGGGTAGGGATTCATGGTATATGCTAAGTCCTACTTGTGTACTTTGGTACTTGAGCGCTACGAAGGGTAGGGATTCATGGCATTATGTTAAGTCCTACTTGTGTCTCTATGAGAATTTTTACTATAGTATTCCCACTAAATCAAAATAGATCCAGCATGACATCATTTGGCTAAATTAAAGATTATTAAATATAAATGACCTTGTTTAGCATACTCATCATATCATAATTATTTGTTGATTGTGTTTGTGCAATTTTACTTATTTTATATTTATTCTATATTCTATCTCACTCTTACATTATTTTTACAGTGCATGCTTCACAGAATGACGAATGGTGCAATTAATGAAGCTTTTATGTTTTATTGCTTGGACTTTGACTTCATTTGAATTTTAATGTGTTATAATAATATTATGTACCACGTACTACAATCATATCTATCGTTTCCGCTATATAAATGTATTATGTTTTATTCGTTCACGACTAGTATGCATGATAATATTCCGCATTTATCAATTTTTACGTGACCTCAGAATTTAAATTACGAATTTCAAAATGATTCTTTAAACACGAAAAATTTATTTCAAAAATTTGGGTTAATTAATTGGAATTTGTAATTTGGGTTTTGGGTGTCACAGAAACAACCACAGGGTCTGTGTCTATCCAAAGGTCGCCCTCCCATCTGGACCGGCATCACAGGCCCCCTACAATCTTGTGAGCATCTAAGTATACAAATGTTATGCCACATAACATCAAAACATCCTCAGACCACCTGATTACCATCATCAGGGGCCACCACTTGGTTACCATCACCAAGAGATTTTTATTTCCATTTTATCACATCGCATAGCATGCAACAATTAATCATTTCGCAATCAATTATATCATTTGCTAAGCTACCTCAAGCTTAATTAAATATTCTCAACTTATTCATCATCATTGCAACACAAATATCAAGCAACCTCATGCTATTATTAATACCACAACAATTATGCACAGAACTGCACTTATCATAAACTCATTAAATCACATAATATCACAATAAGTGGTATAATGTCAATTAAATATTCACTACACAAATCACATCATCATAAATATCAATAATTTCTCATAATTATCATAATCATTCATTTGTAACCAAGCAAGTATACCATCTACCCATCTATAAACTATACATTTAAAATATAATTGATCCTAACTTACTGAACAATGTCGTCGATCACCGAAACTTAATTTTGAAAGAACTCCAACGCTGCCCAACCTTGAAACGACTCTAAAACAGAACTCTACACCATGGGAATACCAAGAATCAAGTTTATCACACAAAAGGAACCAACAAAGCCATAGGTGGTTGTGAACTGACCAGAATCACAAGATCAAAAACCCCCAAGTGTATGAAATGCTCCCAACTTGCATGAATAACTTTAAAATAGCCTAAAATTCATGACAATAGAGGTTTAAGAAGTGTAATTTTGAAATTCCAACAAAAGCCATTAATGAGGTTATGGAGCTCACCTAAAAATTGAAGAAATTAGAGCACCCTAAGCTTCATCGTGGGCACGCAGCTGGCCAAAAAGGGGAAGACCTCTTCCTCTTCCTCCTCTGGCCTTTCGGCAGATGTTGTTCAGGTTATTGAGAACCTGAACAATGAGCTACAAGAGGAGCGACGCTGGAGGCAACTTTTGGAGGAGCGAGCCAAGGAGGACTAATGTCAGAGCCTGCTACTACAGGAGCAAGTTACCGAGGATCAACGACGGGCCGAGAAGGAACTAGTCGAGACTCATCGATAGCTAGCGTAGTAGCAGAAGCTTATCATGCAGATGATGGAAAAGCTACCTTCTCTACTTCCCAGTCGTCCCCACCACCACCACCACCACTACCACAGGATTCCCCTCCACCATGATTTTACTTTTCCATGCTTCATTTTTTTGTATATTGTATACATTCTATATATTTGGTTTATAGTTTATATCATATTGGAAGACCTCTTCCTCTTCTGGCCTTTCGACAGATGTTGTTCAGGTTATTGAGAACCTAAACAATGAGCTACAAGAGGAGCGACGCTGGAGGCAACTTTTGGAGGAGCGGGCTGAGTAGGACCAATGTCAGAGCCTGCTACTACAGGAGCAAGTTACCGAGGATCGATGACGGGCCGAGGAGGAACGAGTCAAGACTCATCGATAACTAGCGTAGTATCAGGAGCTTATCATGCAGATGATGGAGAAGCTACCTTCTCTACTTCCCAGTCGTCCCCACCACCTCCACTACCACAGGATTCCCCTCCGCCATGATTTTACTTTTCCATGCTTCATTTTTTTATATATTATATACACTATATATTTGGTTTATAGTTTATATCATATTTGATATTTCAGCATCTGTTTATGTCATTTTTCTTTTCTATGTGAATTTTTGCCAATTTAATATCGTATTATATAAAATTAAAATTCAATAAAGAAAACCCTAAATCATAATATTATTGTAATTATTAACTAATAGTATTTAATGGATTCAATTAAAAAATAAACAAAAATTATATTCAATTAAAAATTAATTAAAAAATTAATTAAAAAACCAAATATAGATATTAGCGACAAACAAAAAGATAGGTTCTGTCTCTATTAAATAGCACACTAGCGACAGATAACAGGGGTCACTAATACTGGCTACATAAAGATGGCACATTGGAGTCGCTATCTAGCTGGCTACATAGCGACGGCATAACGTGGTCGCTATGTAGCCAGTAATAGTGACGACAAGACGTGGTCGCCACTTAGCCAGTAATAGCGACGACGTAACGTGGTCATTGTCTAGCCAGTAATAGCAATAACATAACGTGGTCGCTGTTTAGCCAGCGGTAACGACGACATTTCGTGGTCGTTATATAGCCAGTAATAGCAATGAGGTACGTCACCAACATAGGGACCCGATTAGCGACAACATGACTCCGTTGAAACCTCTACGATGGGGTGCTCTCTTCGTCGTTGTTGTGTTAGCGACGATGATGGTAGAGACGACATCTTTTCCATCATAATTTTCGTCGCTAATATGTTTAGCGATGGAAATTTCATTATTTAACGACAGGTTTGGGAGGTCGTTAATAGTTTTTTTTTTTAGTAGTGATGAGAAAGGAAAAGGAACTTGAAATTTGCCATTGCATGTGAGAAATTGAAGAAGGAGAAGATGGTGTGGTGGAGTATTGCCGTGGGAAGGGAAAAGACAAATGGCAAAGCTGTTCCTTGCATGCGAGAGAGAGCAATGTGAATTTGAGAAAGAAAACTAAAATTTGGCACATAATACTTCATTAAGGGAAAAGATGTCATTTAGCACGTATAGTCAATTTTTAAAATTAATTGGGTAACTAACATGTACTCGAAACTTATTCTGGTAACTTTTAAAAATTAACTTAACCGCTTAAGAATAAATTAACACACTTAATTTAATTATTTTGAGCAATAAATTACCCAAAAATTAAATTCAAGATGTTACAAAATCAATTTTTGGGCTATTTAAAATGTGCACAACTAATCTAAGGTAACTGTTTTGTAACAGACAATATGAAGTGCTAATATCTTTTCTCACTTGTAATTCGACTCTCGAATTTAGAATGCCAGTGTTTCAATAAAGGTTTTTCTGATATTTTACCTATAAATAAATATTGGTGGCGCTTTATTTTTTCAAAAGGATTTCAAATTTTCTTTTTTTTATAATTGGTCTCCCGTCATGATTTCGGTTGCGACAACGGGTGTGTGGAGCTAAACAGGTTGATGCTTTACAAATAGGGACCTTGCAAACTAATAGAGGTGCAAACTTTTAACTAAACAATTACTAAATAGACAGTCACTATATACAAAAGAGAAAATAATTTATAAATCCAAATTTATCCTAACTTAAACAATATATTTTAAAGTATTAAATATTTTAATTATTGCTAGAGGTACTTTATAATAAAAAATTTAAAATAAATTGTATGTATTAAAAACTAGAGTGGCAATCATTAAAAATTAAAATTAAAATCACAATAAACACAATAACAATTAATTACTTATTTCAACCATTTTTCATTTGGTAATTTTTCTCAAAAATACTATTCTTCTAAACCAAGATTACCAAACTTTGTTTAAAACTAAACACAAATCACTACATTTCAACTAACTTCTATATTAATATATTCAAATATAAATTACATTTTTGAAAGCCTTAATTTTCCCAACTAAATTAAACAAATTTTTAATCAAACAGTACACTTAATATGTCGTTAAAGACGAGTTAATATATTGGCAGACTCATTACATTACAGGTAGTGAAATAATGATTTTGTTCGTAAGCTAGTTCGATGTAGATTTATCTGTTTTAAAATGTGGCTGTTTCTGGGATTTTTGTTATATGGACTATACGTGTGACAGGTAGTTTAATTAATTCTGTTTGAATCCCAAGAGTCCAAATATACAGCTGGAAAGCAATATGCAAAAAAAAATCTATTATTGTTTGCATGTACATAAATTCAGATTTTTCATTGAAATAATTTTATTTATGAATATAATATTAGAAGTTTTCCACACAAACTGACAAACAATCTAATAGTTTTATTCAGTTGTTGTCTCTTTCGTGTATGGTATTTCGATACGTATTTTGAAATATTTAATATGAAAACATTGAGGTTCAAAACTAGAACTCTTCATGCAAATTAACTACATCCAAACCTCTTGTTAGTAGGCTAGGTTGCACTCTAATTGATTTAGTATTTGTGTATGTCACATGCATAATGATTATATTGATTTTTGAAAAAAAATAACGATAAGCATTAAATATTTAGATTCTAATCAAACACTATGATAGTATATTAATAGTAAGAAAGTTAAAATTTTATTTAATTACAAATGGAAAATATAGAAAATAGTAATAAATATTTTTTAAACTGCGAAAGGGAGTTTCATAAACAAATTATAAAATATCTCTCTAAATTGTCTTAATAATACTGCGGGCATGCAAGAATTCAAGGCACAAATATTTATAATTAAGAAGGAGTTAAATTGTAATATACCGTTAGTGTAAATATTTGTATGTATACTATTATAATATAATATAATAAAGATCATCTTAGATATAGTATTTAATTTACGTAATTATTTTAAAAAATGTACATAACCATTATAATAATAAAAATAAAATTCAATGACATGCATTTGATTGAGAGCATAAAAATTTAGAGTTTAATCATTTAAATGATTTTACATTTTTTATAATTTTGAAAAGATGTAAAAAGAGATGTAATAAAGTGCATAAAATAAATAGAAAAGATTCTAAGAGAAAGAGTATATAATTAAAAAAAAAGGATTATGAAAAATTGACGGGAGCATTATTTGTGTGTTGTAATTAAACTAGCATATCTTTCAGCTTTGTAGCAAGATTCGAATGTTATATAAGAGATCAGAAAATGCACGATAATGAATATGCTTTTGCTATTGTGCTCTATGCCAAAATCAATTGCATCGTCAAGCACGAAACAAGTGGTGCGCACCAATGCCACGTGTCGAATTATTGGTAACTAGCCTCCATTTGAAAATAATAATAATACTTCTTTACATTTTTCTATAAGATTTGTTGTCTTCAACTTTTTTCATCGTATTTATTATTATTATTATTATTATTATTATTATTATTATTATTTCATTTTATAAAAATACTCTTATTATCCACTCTTTCTTCAAAATCAATGAGAAATAACTACTTCTCTTTTTTAATATATCAATTAAAGGTAGTTTTGAAGGGACAATAAAAATCATTAACTAGATTAACTATATTTGTAAATCTTTATGAAATTAATTAAAATAATTTTATAAAAAGGAGTGAATCAAGGAATATTAATTTTAATTCTTTTAAAATATAGACTGTTTTTTAATGGTTGCTTCAAAACATATTAAAAAATATTCAAAAGTAATTTTTTATAAATAATTTGCCTATATTACCTGCCTTAAAAATTATAGAGGGCTTACATTAATTTTAATTTTAAATAAAAGTTTACTATTTTTTCCCATACAAACAAGTAAGTTAACTAATACGGTCTAGATACTGACATATGGACAAAAGGGTAATCTCACTCGTTTTCACTTGTCTACCGGTGTGACAGGTAAACCTCTTGACTATAACCCATATCAGATACCTTTCTATATTGGAAAGTCCAGGTCAGCACCACACACACCGAGAAGCATCTGTGTCACCCGAAAAACAGTACAAGGTACAATGTAGGGGGCAATGTTCGTGAAAGATGCGGAGGCGCCCGCGTCGTATGTCAGATTCTTGCAGAACCGTACTGACACAACGTACGAATTGTCCCCTAACCCTAAAAGACTCTTGCACTCTTTGCATGCATGCATATAAATACCAACATTTCTACAACACTGATACATTAGACTCATTCTAAAACTTACACTCAAGAACCTTGTATCTCATTTCTGCTTACTGACTTAAGCATTGGATAATCTTCGCAAGTGACACCACCTTTCGCCCCTTCAATGCAAAAGCTTGGTGAGAAGGATCTACAGGACTCCAAGTCCCCTATTTCCCATTGAAATAGGGGTTATAATACCAGATCCTCATTGGACTGGTGTACTAAACACCTTAGCAGAGAACATTTGTGGCTAGTCCCATACCGGATCCTAGACCCCCAGTTCATTAACTAACTTGCTCTTGCATGGTTAATAGGAAAAATTACACATATGAATGTAGTGGTGTTCAATAAAACCTTTATTAATGTTATTTCCAAATTTATTTTACAAAATTTTTTAATTATAAAATAACATAACTCCATATATCATTTTATTACTACATATTGTTACTAGATATTTTCTTTTTCAATTATATAAATTAATCTATAAAGGTCAAAATTATGTTGAAAAAAAATAAATTTCATTGAAATTTAATGGTAGTAAATGTAATCTACCTAAATTTCTTTCTGGTTTTGGTGCCTCAAAATGGTTATAGATAATCAAAAACACATAAATAAGTTGGTATATTTTAACTTGTAGTTTTAAACTAAAGTCGTAAGGATATAATCATATTTAGTCTCGGATAAAATTTATTTTGTTAATCGTACCTATGGTACATAAAAAAAACTCGTTACCGATTATAATATCGGTGGAAATTGGATAGAATTCAAAATGGTTGTGCTATTATAAATGGGATAAGAAAATTCTACTAAAAATCAATCATAAAATCAGTTTAAGTATTAAATAAGTTAGAGCTATATTAAAAAATGAGTATAAATCCAAAGGTTTATAGTAAAATTAGTAACTCCGTTGAGTGAGATTGAATTATTAGGTGATATATGAAAGTTCAAAATGATACTGTTTTAAAATTTTTACTTTTTTAGTTTTTTTTCCTTATTTTTGAAATGATGCCATTTTGAATTTGCTTCAAAGTAATTATTATATATACATGTGGGGTTGTGATTCTAAAACTTTTACCTATAATTTTGAACATGTTATTCTTGATATGTAGTTCTAAACTATAATATTTTTTTACAGTAATTTCATAATTATGATTCAAAATTAGACCAATGAGACAATTATTTGAAACTATTATGCTTCTATATGATTTGTCAAATTAATTATTATGCTGTAACGTTGTATTTCTGAATTTGTTATATGTTTCCTTATGATTTATTAACTAGTTGATTATCATGTGATTCTGAACCTGATATATACTTTTGTATAATTTGTTAACTAATTAATTATTATACATTTGAGAGCATATGATTATGAACTTGATATATGTTTTTATATAATTTACTAAACCTATGAAACTGTAATTTTTAACTTGTAATATGCATCTCTATGTTTTGTTAAGTTGTACATATCAACTCCATTGAGTTTAGTGGACAATATATAGTAATTTATCAATTATTTTAATATAAATCAAGTAAATAGATTCAACCAATGATTTGATACCTTGACTTAGTCAATAAATGGTCTGGTTTAATAACTTGTGTGTGTGGGGTGGGGGCGGCGGGGAATACACGTTTTGCATGTGTTGGGTGGCCTATGATCAGTAGAAAATGATGTGAAACAAAATAAAGTAAAAGAAATAAAGAGTACCGTGGTGCATTTTGCGGTCATCCATTTTTTCATTGTCCATCCTGAACATCGTGAGAAGGAAAGATTTTTTTAAAAAAGAAAACAGAAAAAAGAAAGAGGAGGGGAATTTAGGGAATTGGGAACATGATAGATGTTTTGATTCAGTAAATACAAAGAAAAACAGACGAATTAAAGAAGATCAAGACTTTAGGGTAGATTCGTTGGTAAAAAGAATTGTTCTTTAAGTCTTAATTATCCATGTAATTGAATTTGAAAAATGATCTTGAGTTTGTTTTTTATATTTATTTTTACTTACATTTGTAAAACTTCTAAATTATTCCATTGTATTTCTTGTTTTTATTTTTTAAAATTGTAAAGGTAATAATAAAACTAAAGTTGTTTTCCAAAAATAATAAACTGAAAATAATAATTTTTAATATTAATTAAAACATATTTTTGAATGTTAAGGATAAGAAATCAATAAACTAATAAGGTTTCATTTGGATGTAAAGATGGAATGATGGGATAGAATAAAATAGAAAGGAATAAATTAGGAAAGAAAAATATGATGAAAATAAAATGAAAAAAAATATAATGTTTGCATGAAGAATTTTTTAAAAAATAAAAATGAAGTTTTTTCTAGTTTGAATGGATAAAAATAAATTACTTACATATAAAATAAAATATATTTATATGAAAAAAATTAATATAATAAATTTTAATGTATAGATTATTTTAAATTTTTTATAAGTTTAAATTATACTTTATCAAACAAAAACTTGCATGATTTTCTTTCATTTCTTCTGATGCATGTTTGATTTAGAACAAGGTACGGGGAAAAAAGTTATGAGAAAAACAAATGAGAGTGTGAGAAGAATTTCTTATATTATTTGACTATCTTTATCCTACTTAACGAGAAAGTGAATCTCATGATATGAAAATCACAAGTCTGCTATTATTCATCTGAACATGATAGGGTTACCCGTTATCCATTTCATCTTCTTCATCATCACTCGTCAACTTCTTTAACTATTAAAATTTGTTGAAGACCTGAATATATAATAATCTACATAAATCCAGGTCAACTGCAAATCAGCTTCCATGACTCATTTTGCTTCTAAAAATAATATATATTATTGAGATCACAGAGTGTAACCATTATAAAGAGAAATAAAAACAATATGTGGGCTATACGTATTTTAATTTTTACTTAGATAATGATAATAAATAAATTTAATTTTTTTTCCCTTTATTCTAACTCAAACTTTTCAAAGCCTGTACTTATCTTGGCACAAATAAATTTTTTATAAATAAATAATTATTAAAATTAAAAATAAAATCAGTCGCTCACAAAAGCCCTTAAAGCGTATAAAGCCCACTAATAAGTAATTTATTGAGCCCAATCCTAAAAAGTATGTAATTCGTATAATAAATTGTCAATGTAAACCAAAATAATAATAATAATAATAATAATAATAAATTGTCAATGAATCTCATACTTTTTCTATTTTCTTCGTCTTTTTCTCTTCAAAAAAAATAAAGAAGACTCTTTTTTGTTTTAATCTCATTTTCAATTTCTATCCCATTTTTACCTCAAAATAAACAAATAATAAGAATTTAATTAGCCAAGACTCCGAGGACCAATTTTTATGTTTTAACCACCACATGTTTCCTCACTTCTCAAGTTTTTATTTTATGTGATTCAGATGCAATACTGGTATTCGCAGTACGTCAAACAGTTGTTTATTGTTTAAATAAAAATTTATATTCGTCCTGTTGCTTATTTTTTAAAAATAAATTAACGTATTAATTAAAAATTATTTTTGAATGAAAACAACTAAATTTGATAAAGTGGTTATTGTGCCATGGCATTATATTTTATATTCATGCACGCCGTAAATGATAAATAATCCCGGCGTTTCAGATGCACTTTTTATATATATTTGTTCTTTTAAAAAATCTTCCACTTTAAACTCAACCTAAGATGTATTGTTCTAAATTTTAATAACATATGTTTAATTTCTATTAAAATAAAAAATAATATATTTGTCTCCCTCAATCCACTACGAATCTAACCTAGACTCACTACTACACTTTAATTAAACAAAATATATATAAGTTCTTACTATATTCATTAATCATAATAAGACAAATATTTAACAATATTAAATAATTAATTCCATTATACAACATTAACAACTTGTCAATTATTTCATTTATTAAGGTGTTTAAAAATCAGTTAGATGATTAGTCACCATAATAAATAATAGATATCTTATGTTATATCTACATTTAAAAAATCAATTATGATAAAATTAATAATTTAATTAAACTCTGACGTAATACAACAAACTTAAAACATTTATATTATAGAAAAAGAAGTTAAATATTGATGTTAACTATAAACATAACATGATGAAATTGAAATAATAATCATTACTCTAATCAATGAAGGTAAATAAATTTAAGATTTTTAAAATATGAGGGTTTAGCGGCTCCCTTTTTCATATAAGAAACTGATCCGGCCTCGATACCGGTATCCGTTCTACAAGACATATTTCAACGTCTTTGACAGTTTGCTAACGTGTAACCGGTGTCATCGGTATACATCCGGACTCTAATTCCGTATCAGGCGCTCTCCCTATACCGGTTGTCCAGGATAACACCATGACACCAGATAAAATACATGTCACCATACAGAAGACAAAGGGCAATGTTACAGGGACCGATCAATAATTCCCCCACACTACGAGCCAAATTCTGCTCACGGGAATGATCAACTTGTCCCCTAAACCCAGCCTACACTCCCTACGCTCAATATAAAATAGCCACTTGACCCAATCATACTGGCAAGTGCGCAATAAAATAATAATTTACAATGTTATTGGAGGTTAGTGGTTCCTCACTAACGAATCCTTGAATATCGAGCCAATCAGGTATATGAACTTTCTTCATCAATGAAGAGGGATGAATTTTTCGACTACTTTTCAACTTACAATGACTCTCTAAAAACATTCCTCACTTGGAATATTATCACTGACTTGAACATCGGAGAATCTTTGCAGGTGACACCACCTTTCGCCCACTTCAACGCGTGAGGACGGTGTGAAGGACCTCCAGGACGCCCAATCCGCCCTCGTCATATAGAGATACCGGATATATAGACCGGATACTCACATAACCGGTCTTTAGAGAGGTAATCATATCACTATTCATGACTGGCCCGACACCGGATCTCTTGACCCCGATTCAGGACAGATCATTGGAACGCCCGGTGGGACACGATAAAGTTATTCCCATATCCTGAGAAAGAAGAGGGGATCATCAATGGAAGGCGAAGCACATAATTTCGTGGAGAATCAACCTGAAGGCAGAACCAACCCCAACGCCTTCAGAAAGCTTAACTTCGGTTCTCATGGGGGCAGCTCAAAGAAGGTGGTACCAGTGTCTAGCCCCGATCCTCGTGATGAGTTGATCAGTCAACTCCAAAAGGAACTCGCAGAATTGCGAAAAGAGAGAAGGCAGAGTGAGGACAAGGAGTCATCTCGCACAAGAGACACTCCCCATACAGCCGATGGAGAAAAATCCACAACTCTCCAATACTCAAACATCCCCACGTTCGAGGGGAGAGAACAGACCCACGATTCTGATGATGGAGCTGCTCGTGGGAAGAGGGAACTAATTACAACACCCCCGGTAACTTACAAACTCAAAGTTCCTTTCTCAAGGAGGCTTATGAGTATCCACATCCCCAAACATCTTCAAACCACTCAGCCACTCTCTATTGGAAAGTATAATGGTGAAACTAATCCTACTAAGCATCTTGATGCTTACGTATTTGAAGCCATGTACTTAGGGGCTGATGAAGACGTGATGTGTCGGATGTTCCTGCGAACATTGTCAGAAAAGGCCCTCGACTGGTTTAAAGGTTTACCCTCGGGATCCATAGATTCCTGGGCTGAAATGGCAGCTATTTTTGAAACTCACTTTGCCATCTCTAGAGATGTTCCCAGGACATCTCATACTTTGGCCCAAATTAAGCAGGGTGAAAACGAAACCTTAAAGGATTTCCTGAAGAGGTTCTACAAGGAAGCATCCCTGGTTCCTAACCTCACAGAATCCATTAAGCTGTATATCGTTATCGAGGCATTGCAGCCAGGATCAGCCTTTGCTCTCTCACTAGCAAAAAGCCCGCCAACAACATTTGAGGAGTTCAGAAAAAAAGCCTCAAAGTATGTGGGTATAGAGATGCACCTGGAAGCTATGGCTGCAAAGAAAAATCCACCAACACCACCTTCACAGCCAGGGAGAGATAAGGAGAAAATGAGGTCAGGACGCATGGAGAGGCCATTCAACAACTCCAAAGTTAATAACTCCTCTCCTCGACCTCGAGAAAGGCGTGTTAATTCCTTTAGCCATTATACACCTCTGTCAGCCAGGCCATCTTAAATTTTGAGAGAGGTAGGATAGCCAGCTTTCAGCATCTATGGCATCAGGAGGCCAGCCCCTGTGAAGAGACCAGGGAATCCTCGTAAGTACTGTGACTTTCATGAACAAACAGGTCATTCCACTGATGAATGCCAAGCTCTAAAGAACGCAATAGAAACGTTAATTAGAGAAGGCAAATTAAAGCAGTACCTGTTCAAAGAAAAATCCTTTGACAGGGTAGATCGGAATGAGAAAAGAGAAAGAGATCCAGACGACGGGGATGACAATAACCGTAATCCGGTTAGAAAATTCTCTGCTGCGGAGAAACAGAAAGGTGCAATGACTGATGATATAGCACACAGAGATGACATGCCTCAGCAACAACGTCAAGGCCGGCGTAAAGTCATTGATATGATCACTGGAGGGTTCGCTGGGGGAGGAGCTTTAATTACAGCCCGTAAGAATCATCATAGAATAATTCTGTCTATACAAGGAAAAGTTAAAGACCTCAAAAGACCGGACAGTTCAGCCAGTTGCCATTGTCCGGCGTCACAAGCTTGAGTTACTTCTCCAGGCTCTAAAGTCTTCAGCTTATATGGAGAATCGGGGATACATTCAGGAATTGGACCCTCATACACTAAGTATAGGGCAAGGTTGGAGTTGCCTGGAGGGGGACAGGAAACCTTGGGCGCAAAGTAAGAACTTATTGGTCTGGCGCCAAAGGTAACCACATTGCTGGGGGCAGCTGTTATTGTCTCTTCTTTTCCCTTTCCTTTAGAGGCCCCAGGATCAGCTGCCCCTTCGGAAGTCTTTAGTTTTTTGGGAGAAGGCTGAGACTCCGTTTTCTTTGAGGAGTCATTTTTTACTTTCTTCCTCTTCTCTCCGGTCTTTTTACCCTCAACACTAGAGGTCGGCTTCTCGGATCCACCCTCCAGTAAAGGAATATCGTCACCAGCAGACGAGGTAAGAATTATGGTCTCAGCGGTGGCCTTCTTGGAATTCCGTTTTGCCTGAATATCATTCTCAGCCGCAACGGATTTCCCACCAGCTTTGAGCCCCCTTCAACTTGTCCATCTCTGATGACTCAGCCTCGATTTCAATTGCATAATCAGATAAGAAGACAATCAGAGATAGAAAATTTCAAGACATAAAAAGAAAGAACACGAAAAATGACAGGAAATTACGCAAATATTCCTTGCGGGTGGTCTTTGACCCTAGAAAACGCCTGCAGGAGAAAAATTTGTGCGAGGCGGTGTATGATTGAAGAGCAGAAAGAATGGAAACCGAAGTTGGGGTTAATTCATCTTCATCGGTATAATAGGCCTGGGAGGTTAACAAAAAATGCTTATGCGTCCAGGCCATGGGAAATTCTTGAATCCCATCTTTATTCAACCAAAAAATTGGATCCTCAGGCTTAACACGGATCCTGGTGAAATAAGATTTGAAGGAACGCCCATCAACTTTGGCGGAGTCAGTGTAGGACTCGAAGTTGATGATCTTGGAGTGAGTCCGGAGGGTTATCAAACTTACTCCTCCCTTTTCCCTATTTGCACGACGAACCACTTGTGTGAAATAGAAAAGCATAGCAACCGTCAGCGTGAAGTTGAAGTGCTCACCAAGCACTTCAAGAGAACGGATCAAACCTCATCCATTGGGGTGAAGCTGAGAGGGGGCGCAGTCTAAAAACCTCAAGACCCCCATCTGAAATTTTGTTAAGGGAAGGCGCACACCTAAATTCAGGAAGAGGAAGTCATACATGTATATTGACCTTTCATCCGGTGTATGACATATCCGTTCTGATGGAAGTGGAGCCAACACCATAAAACGCTCCTTATACTTTTCCTTTTTGAAGACTGTAAAGCGAGGCTCCAACCTCGCTCCGTCCTCCCTAGCGTGGATGGACGGTGTGTCACGAAATTCATCAGCAACCCAGCTATATGGACGTTCCTGTTGAAACTTCACCCAGTTAATCCGGTGTGCAACTACATTGCACAGTCCAGAAGCTATCTTCACGATATATTGCTGAGATGGTGCTCCCCTGCCAGATGTGCTCTCTCCAGTCATCTTCTTTACAGCTAATTTAAACGCCTTCACGCTGTGATAAAAACTCACATCATCAGAGAGGTATAAATCAGCGCTCTCCTCACTCTCACTAAAAGAGGATTCTGAAGAGGGTATTATCACCCTTCGCCTTGAGTAGGGCGATGCCTCCCTCTCTGAATGAAGTAGATTCGACTGGAAGATCACAGGGATCCTCCCACGGCGACTCGAGGAAGTTCGAGACAAGGCTCTTCCTCCTCTTCCCCTAGGGCCAACGTGGCTCGAGCCACCAAAAACTCTCCCAGACATTTAGAAAAACTAGAACAAAATACGAAAAGACGAAGGAAATGTTACCTAGGAATGAAGAAAGATGGTGAATCAAATTTCACACAAGCAAACAGGAATGTCTTCTCGAAATATTTGTAGAGTTTCATCAGGGAAACAAGACTAAGTGATTTCTGAATTCACTAAGTTTTCCTTTTATAAGAGGTCAACAGACTCAATTACGGGTCGAAGGTTATGTCGTTTACCACCAAACGACGCCTTTTTGGTAAATACAAGACTGTCGTTTCAAACCCTGAGGCACGAAATCAACGTCGATTCGTCAAAAGGCCTCTCAAATGGGCCTCAGAATTTAAATTTCAGGCCCATAAAGCTCCTGAGTGACGGCTATAAAGACATGCGCATTTAAAACAATAATGGCTCACCCACGTGATTAAAGGCATTAAATGTCCAATCATGAGAAACATTGCAACTGTTACTCGAATACTAAGGGTTGCAAGTTTCAATAACTTATGGGATTCCCACACAAAAAACTATTTGTAAGAATCTATCCTAAGGAGCGCTACGACAACGGAACCTTCGTTCCAAGAACGGATATTTACGTGACAACTTAATATCTTTTATAAACGACATATATCATCCGGCATCCAGACTTATTACAGACGACGTAGCTTATATGAGCCACTTTACTAGTCCCTCACACAAGCTAGGGGACAAATAGAGTGATGACCCTGTCTCGATACCGGATTTGAACACAAAATTGAAAACTCAGTCCGTACCCTGACGATTGAAATGTACTTCCCCTGGACGGATGATCTTAATCACTTATTCTGTGATTTGACAATGTAACTCCTGGTGTGGTGTACTTCCCCAGGACGGATGATCTCAATCACCTAGTTCGTGGTTTGATGATGTAACTCCTGGCGTGGACAATTCCCATCATCCTTATGATGGAAGATTTTGAAGCCTCAATGCGTACTCTTACGATTGAGATGTATTTCCCCAGGACGGATATTCTCTATCACTTTTTCTTTGATGTGATGATGTGACTCCTGGCATAGATAAATTCCCATCATCATCCTTATGGTGGAATACCCAATCATCATCTTTATGTATCTTTGCAGTTCCACAAGCCCGGAACAATACTCTCACATTGGACGACGTTTTTATCTCCAGAGAGAATAATACGAATTAATACTAGTCATCCATCTTGTGACACCGCTTTTGTGAATAACAGATTGACTCCTTTTCTCCCAAAAGTATTAAAGTTAATGCCCTATGACAGGCACCTATTCCTTAACATACTTGCACTTGGGGACAGTATTCATGTATATATATCTCTCCGTTCCAAATTTATCTACCTTAAATGATCTAATTTTCCGAGGTGATTATTTCAGTCTGACCTCAATGTTAGTCATACAGAACAGATTATCAATGACTGAAACAATATATACATCTAAGTTATACATCAAGTATTGAAGACAAATTACTGAAGGGAATTTTATTCATTCATGAAAACCAAGATTACATGTAATACCGGAGTTGATCCCAGAACACAACTTTACATATAAAAAATAACAGAACTACGGAGGGGGAACTTGCTCTTCAGTCTCTTTCTGTCCTTCCCCTTCTCCAAGTTCTTGTGTCCCTTCCTTTGGGATTTCCTCTGGAATCTTCTCTTCTGGAGCCTTCGCACCTCCTGTAGATGAGGCGACCTCAGGCATAGGAATAGCGAAATCCGGGCCCATACTTTGACCCTTGGGAAGAGGGGGCAAACCGTATAAGGACTCCGGAGGATCCTCATGTCGACCATCAACCACTGCGACTAACCTTCCTCCATGGAATTCATAGAACGGATCCATACCATAGAGGTTAAGCGGCACAGTGGGGTTACGGTAGAAAACTTGGCGTATAGCTAGGCCGAAGGATTCTTCAACTGCTTGGGTGCATATATCAATAGCTTCCTTCGCCTCAGTTTTAGCCACAGCTAATTCTTCCCGCAACCTCAGAAGTTCTCCACCCGAGCCCTGAGGTTCCGTACTCCTAGCCTTTAGTCTCTCAATCTCAAGGAGGAACTTCTTCTCCTTTTGGGACCATTCCTCTGCTTGTTTAAAATAATCCTCCGCAGCAGCTTTGCTTTTATCTTCAAGATCAGCCTGTTTAGCTTGACTGCTACAGAGTTCTTCTTGTGATTTACCAAGCATCTCCTCATTCTCTGCCAGTTTACCCTCCGAGTCTTTAAGCATGGCTTTGAGCTTGAGATTTTCCTTGTTCATAAAATCTTCGAACTCTTTAGACTTGGTGAGGCGATCTTCAGCTAATCTTAGGGCAGCTTTATCCTTCTCTACCGAGAGGTTGAGCTGTTCTACTTTATCACTCAGCTCATCAACCTTATCAGCATCATCAGCTAACAGGCTGAGCGAGTTAAGCATCCCAGTAAGTTCTCATAACTGCCATTTTCCGGCCTCACACGCCTCTTTGATTTCTTTAGATTTAAGTGTGGGTCGGAGTTCGTATAGTGGCTGAGGAAGGATCGCTGGAGTTGTCCCCCGGTATAAGAGGAAGGGAGTAAGGAATGAAGCAGTTGGGTAAGAGATCGGATTTGACCCAAAGACCCCGGAAAGAATACCCTTGTGGAGTCTGGAAGAAACTTTAGCTGCATCTGAGGTCTCTACAGCTTTACCTTTGGAGGCCCTCGCTCTTTCCGGACTCCTTGAAGGTTTATGTTTCTTCGTTGATCTTCCTGAAGGGTCATTCTTGATCTTCCTCCCCCTCTCTGTTATTTTGGGTTGACTCGCAGTTGCACCAACACTAGTCGAATCACCCTCCACCAGCGGAATTTCCCCTTCGACATCCGAGGTCAGAATGATCAACTCAAAACAACCCTTCACAGAATCCTTCTTAGGTTGAATTTCATTCTCACTAGCTACGGATTTACCTCCTGCTTTCAAGGATTTCGGCTTGTCCATGTGTGGAGATTTTTGTTCTATTTCACCTACATGCATAAATAAAACGTATCAGCAACAAAGAAATGCTCAATACAATCAACAAAGGAGGAAAAAGGAATAAAATAGGAATTACGTAGATATTCGTCCCGGACTTCGCTTAAACTACTTAAAAGACGTCTACACAAAAATGCTTTAAAGCTTGTAGAATATGCTTCAAGGGTGAATAACACCGTCGCCGTTTTAGTAGACAGCTCGGACTGATGAGTGTAGTATGCTGAAGAGTTCAGAAGAAAGTGCTCATGAGTCCAGCTCAGAGGAAATTTATTAAGACCTTCTTCGTTCTTCCAGAAGACGGGCTTATTCTTTTTAATTGATATCCAGGTAAAGAAAGACTTAAATGACTTCCCGTCAACTTTAGCCGAATCGGTGTAGGATTTGAAGTTCATGAAGGAACATAGAGTCCGGAGTGTGACTAGACCTACACCGCCTTGCTTGTTAGCCCTCCAAACTACCTGAGTGTAGTAGAACAGCATCGCCATGGTGGGTGTGAAATTGAAGTAGTCACCCAATACTTCTAGAGAACGGATCAATCCCCATCCGTTGGGATAAAGTTGAGAGAGTGCGCAATTTAAGAACCTTAATACACCCATCTGGAACTCGAATAAAGGGAAACGAACTCCAAGGTGGTGAAATAAAAAATCGTGCATATATACTGAACGTTCATCTGGGACAGCGTGGCATATCCATTTTGTAGGGAGCGGTGCGAATACCCTGAACCATTTTTTCATTTCCTCCTCTGCGTAAACTGTAAACCTTGGCTGAATCCGAGCTCCGTCCTCATTCACGTGATGGGAAGCTAAGTTTTAAACTCATCAGCTACCCAGCAGAAGGGCCACTTAGCCTGGAGTTCTTCCTAGTTTAGCCGAGAGGCAACTACGCTGTATAGACCTTCTGTTGTTTTCAGAATAGTTTGGTCTCCAGAGGTTCCTTCTCCAGTCATTGTTTGAGTTGCATGGACAAAAATCTCTGCTCTATGATAAAAAGTCACATCGTCAGAAGGGTAACAATCATTACTCATCTCACTTTTTGAAGAGCGACTACAATCAGAGGACGACTCTGAGAAGGGAAAAGTCACTCTCCACTGTGAGTAAGATCCCCTTTCTGAGCGACATGACTCAGCCCTCGGAAGAATCACAGTGATTCTTCCCCCACGATAATTAGGGTTACAAGAAGTTAATCTCCCCCTCTTAAGATACATTCTTTTCAAGCAAAAACAGCAGAGCAAAAGAAGACGGAAATAACAGAGGGAAGAAATGGTTACCTCAGACGATAAGGAAGATGAAGACTGAGAAAGGTTCGCAAAACAAGCGGTAAACGTCCTTACAAAATTTCTACAGAGTTTTGTTAAGGAATCAGAAGTACGTGGTTCCCAGAACCCACTAAGTGCTTCTTTTATAAGAATCGAAGGGGTTCAAGTTACCAACTCTTAAGGTTGTGTCGTCCACGACTAAACGCGTCGGTTTACAAGTCAAACGACACAGTCGTTTCAAATTCGTGGGCGCCAAAACAACGTCAATTTGCCAAAAGGCCTTTCCATTAGGCCCAGAAGTTGTAAGCCCATTAAGGCCTAAGCGACGGTTACTGAAATATACGCATCAGACGCAATAATTGCTCGCGCACGTGATTAAAAACATTTAATGCCTAATCATGCGACGCAATTTATGCTTTACAGCCGATACTCGAATTTCAAGAGTCGTCAGTTTCAACAAACTTTTGAAATTCCCACACAACGAATCTTTGTCTGAATCCGTTGCAACAACATCATGACATCGGAACGTTCATTTAAAGAACGGTTCTTCACGATATAATAATACATGTGTAAGAAAACATTTTCCGCATAAGCATACCGACATCTAGACCTCTCGCAGGATTGAATAGCTCATGTGAACAACTACGCAGTCCCTCACACAAGCTAGGGGACATATGATCCGGCCTCGATACCGGTATCCGTTCTACAAGACATATTTCAACGTCTTTGACAGTTTGCTAACGTACAACCGGTGTCATCGGTATACATCCGGACTCTAATTCCGTATCAGGCGCTCTCCCTATACCGGTTGTCCAGGATAACACCATGACACTGGATAAAATACACGTCACCATACAGAAGACAAAGGGCAATGTTACAGGGACCGATCAATAATTCCCCCACACTACGAGCCAAATTCTGCTCACGAGAATGATCAACTTGTCCCCTAAACCTAGCCTACACTCCCTACGCTCAATATAAAATAGCCACTTGACCCAATCATACTGGCAAGTGCGCAATAAAATAATAATTTACAATGTTATTGGAGGTTAGTGGTTCCTCACTAACGAATCCTTGAATATCGAGCCAATCAGGTATATGAACTTTCTTCATCAATGAAGAGGGATGAATTTTTCGACTACTTTTCAACTTACAATTACTCTCTAAAAACATTCCTCACTTGGAATATTATCACTGACTTGAGCGTCGGAGAATCTTTGTAGGTGACACCATCTTTCGCCCACTTCAACGCGTGAGGACGGTGTGAAGGACCTTCAGGACGCCCAATCCGCCCTCGTCATACAGAGATACCGGATATATAGACCGGATACTCACATAACCGGTCTTCAGAGAAGTAATCATATCATTATTCGTGACTGGCCCGACACCGGATCTCTTGACCCCAGTTCAAGACAGATCAAAAACAATAATACACTAAACTTTTCCAAAATATCATTAATATTTATTCCCTTGAGCTACTATCATTAATATTCATTTATACGTATAGAACTTACTTGAAATATGGTTTTAATTTAATTTATTTGTTTTAAATAAATTGTGTTTTTATAAAAACAGAGAAATAGGTGAACATAATAACCCTCCCAAAGATATATTGTTAAGGATAATATTAATAGTGATAGAAGATAATTTTAAAAACCATTTGAAGTCCCACATCACCCACCATATTCCCACCCTCCAACCATCTATTTTGTTGAATGGTCATAACCCAAAGCACAACTCAACCAAGTATATACAAGGACAATAATGAAAGCAGAAGAGCACGTGCACACGTGATATACTTTTCCTCTCTTCATTCTATATGCGTGTGTTTAGAACTCAGTTTAAGAATTTTAAAGAGTTTGCTATTAGATGGTTTTTAGAACATGTTTAATTCTTAAAAAAAATCTTACTTATATTAACATTTAAATGTTTTTATTTTTATAATTCTTTTTTTCAACTACATACTAAATATACACTATAAGTTCATTTTAAACCGTTTAAATAAGGTTTTGATCTGAAATTTTACATATGTAAGAAATCTCTGTAGAATTTTATCTGTTATATTTAAATATGAAACATGGAAAAAAAATAAATTTTGATTGTATGTATGAGCAGAAGCGTGTGGGCCATAGAGTGTCTTTGTCTGCATAAGAAAAGCATGACATCACAAGTGTATTGGCAGTTTTAAACTCCCTCTTCACACAACCAACCTGCCCACCATTCTCATATTCTCTCCCAACACGTGTCGAATAGCCATCCTTCCTCCACTCCCACGTGTCACAAAATCACCACCACCTCTTTGGTACATTTAGCTTACCCACTTCCCTCTCAAAAACTCAATTCCTCATCGTCATGCCACAACTCAATCTTAATTTTAATCAATTGCTTCAATCTTAGTACCTCATCTACCCATACCTTTTCAACGTTAATTCCTTCCCCCAAATAATAATAAAAAAAAAGACAGCAAAGAAATTAGTAGAGCTCAAAAAGTTGTAACCATATTGTATATTTGCATGAGAATTTAAATAAAGAATTTATTTTTTATATTACAATTATCATGTATAGTATGGATTCATCTTCAGGGTCTCACTCTCTTCAACACCCACATCTCCCACCCGGGTTTCGCTTCCACCCCACAGATGAGGAGCTAATCATTCACTACCTCAAGAGAAAAGCAGACTCTGCTCCTCTTCCCGTTGAGATCATCGCAGAAATTGATCTCTACAAATTCGACCCATGGGAACTCCCAAGTATGCAACTTTATCACACCCCATGTTTTCTTTTCCTCCTTTCATGCAAACCCATTTCATATTTTCATCATCGCTTTATTTATGTGTTATGATTATGAACCTTGGAAGAGAGTTGAAAACGAGGAAAAATCTCATGGGGTTCGATTGTTCTGCTAACAATAAAAACTAAGATTTTAACTTTACGCGCGTTATTAAAATACATATTTGTCTTATGATTGTGAACCCGTTTAAATTTTGGTCTGCAATATTTCACACCATTTTTGTTTTGCAGGCAAAGCAACGTTTGGTGAGCAAGAGTGGTACTTTTTCAGCCCAAGGGATAGGAAATACCCAAATGGGGCAAGGCCAAATAGGGCTGCTACTTCTGGCTATTGGAAAGCTACTGGAACAGACAAGCCTATCCTCGCTTCTAATGGGCGCCACAAAGTTGGTGTCAAGAAAGCCCTTGTTTTTTATGGTGGTAAGCCTCCAAAAGGGGTTAAAACCAATTGGATTATGCACGAGTATAGGGTCTGTGATCATAATTCCTCAATTTCTAGCTCAAAGCCACCTCCTCTAGCTGCTGATCATGCGCACGGTAACAAGAAGAACTCCTTAAGGGTATGCATGCCATGTGTATGATCCATATTCTCTAGCTGTAAATTCAGTTTCCAAAAAGAAAACTTACTACAATTTCTTGATATTTTTCATAAATCAAAATTGAACTGAACTTTAACCGTTGATAATGGTCTTCTCTCCAAATTAGAATAAGGTATATTAAATAAAAGAAAATTTAGAATTTTCATTATTCAAATAATCTCTTAAAGATTAACGAAATGAAACTCTAATTCTGATTATATTAAAGTTTTCTGTTTGCTTTGTTGTTGTTATTTTTATTTGGGATTGATACTGTTTTTTTGTAATGATTTTGTTTGGTATAGCTTGACGATTGGGTTTTGTGCCGAATATACAAGAAAAGCAACAGTAGCATGGTGCCAAGACTACCTTTGGTAGAACAAGATAAGAGGGAGGTTTCTATGGAGAGTACTATGCTACCAACGACTACGTATGATCAGAATTCCAAAGGGACATGTTCTAGAAGTGCAAGTTATGGACAAATGGGGCTTGAAAATGATGACAGCTTATTGTTTGAAGGAATATTAGGAGCTGATCATCAGAGCATGCAAGATGGTAATTCTGATTCCCACCAAGTCTCTTCAAACTCAAAGGGCAATAACTTCCCCGTGAAACATGCACTCTCGTCACAGTTTTGGAATGACACGGGTTCTTCCTCTTCAATAAGGCGATTCCATTGTAATCTTAACACTGAAAGCAACAATAATGCGTTTAATGTTTCTCTGCTTAGCCACCTTCCAGTACAGAACACAACGTTTCACCCAAATGCGCTTCTTGGCCCTGTTGTTGGTGATATTGGTGTGTTCAGGCAACAGTTTCAATTTCCAAGCATAAATTGGAATGCTTAATAAGGTGGTAGAGGCATATAGATAATGTGCGTATGTGCCTCCCGTTATAGTACCTACCTGGGTCTATTAAGTTTCAACTTAGGCTTAATTATTTTTCTTATAGCCATAAAAAAAATACAAACTACAGAGATCTTTAGTGGGTGGATGTGAGTTATATATTTGAAGCTTATATTATATATTAAGATTGAAAACAATACTATACTATACTATACTGTTATACGTATCAACAACAATACCGGCGCATGGGTTAAGGTGTAGCATATTAGGGTTGCATTATGTGTCAGCTCGTGTGTATCTAATCTCTACAATTTATAAGAGACTGGTCATCAGAAAATAACTATTATGTAGAACGCAAATTAACAGAAATATGAAGGAGAACTAGGTTTGATATGGTAAACTGGAATAATTATTAGGTGATTTGATATCACCATACTATCAATCAATAATTATTTAATAAATATTGATATTTATAAATATGTATATATTTATAATATTGTACCTACTCAGAATAACTGGTCATATTTTTCCGGTAAACTAGGTAACCGTGGTGTCGTGCCAGTATTGTAATAATTTCTCCGTGTTTTATGACCACTAATCCAAGTCACGTAAAATGTTAATTCGCAACGAAAAGGATGCATTTATATTATAATATTATATATATAATAAAGGGGTTCCTTGGATTGTTACTCTGTATCACACTTTTTACATTGATATAAAAATAAATAATATAAAAGAATACATATAAAAATATTTTTAAAATAATTAATATAAAAACATTATTTTTATATCAATTATAAAAATAATCAATGTAATAAATAAATATAGACATAATTAATAAATTGTATTATTTCATCTTCTCAATTCAAAATCGTGGTATAAATGAGAGGATCAGAATTACTAATCTTCTGAGCATTTACTAATATTTTAAGAAATATTAAACAACATGTGTATAAATACTTCACCGGCGTCCGGCGATGATACTGGCAACCAGGCCGGCCCAATAGTAAAAACGTCCACTTGTGTTTCTTATATAACATTTTCTAATTCGACCAAAAAAAAAATAACATTTTCTAATATTTTTTCATTTCTTTATATGTATTATTTACTTATTTTATATATTTCTCTTTTTTATAATCTTATCTCTATTCAATTTTTTGTACAAATTTAATTTATCTCTGTTCCAACATTTAAATGAGTAAATTCCATACATGGTAAAGCAGCGGGAATCAGGTGTTCTGATTATTTTTTACTGTAAGTAATTATATTTCTCTCTCTCTCTCTCTCTCTCTCTCTCTCTCTCTCTCTATATATATATATATATATATATATATATATATATATATATATATATATATATACATAAAGCAGTGGAAATATTATTAATTTTTGCATAAAAAGAGAGTGATAAAAAAATCATGTCTAAAAATTGAAGATTATAAGTCACATGGCTATTTAATTAAGAATCAAAGAGTTTTGTAGCTTAACTGTCAACACTCATTTTAATATCGTAGATATAACACAAAATTCTCATATTAACACAAAATTTATGTTTCAACTATGCATAGTTTTCTTATTTTTTGACATTTATCATTATCTTTTTTTACTGGTAAAAAAAAGAATTTGGATTGAGCGTAGTCAATCACATGTGATGTAGTTTAATACATTTATTTTGTTATATATATATGTTATAAATCAATTATTTATATGACTGATTTAAAAATAAGTTATGCAGAAGATTTTTAAATTGATTGATCGTTTCCATCGATTTTAAAAGTTGAATTCATTAGAATGCACTATTACACAGCACAAAACAGAATAAAAAAATGTCAGGTTTGTTAACTAATAGTGTGAACTTAGTTGTAAAGTATGGATTTAAACTAAACAAAATAAAAATATTCTTGAACTTCATTTAAAATTTGAGGTTCTAGAATGTAGGTGCAATGAATTTTATGTTTTATTTATCCATAATAATTTTAAGTTTGCTAAATCTCAAATGTGGTGTGTCTCTCTTATATCTATCTATATAAGGTTGGATATATTTTTCGTCTTTGTATTTCAGTTAATTTTTTTTATTTTGGTTCCTTAGTTAATTAATTTTTTAATGGGTTTAGTCTTTAACCTTGATTAATCTGGATTTCGCCGGTTAAACCTATTTCTGAGGGTTAACATGATATCTTCCAAATTTTAAAGATATTTTATTTTCAGGACTTTGAAACTACTAGTTAAGGGGGGAGAGATTCACAACATCTCATCTCACCTCGCTCTTAAAATATCACATTTTCTTTCTTTTGGTAGTAAATTTTGTTTGTATGGTCAAATATCACATATTTAAAATTGACTTTATTATATGAAGCCTTCTTTTAAATACAAAAATAGACTTTAATTAATAGATAAAATTTCTAGTTAATAAGAATTAAATAAATAAAATTTACTATTGAAAGTATAATAAATTATAAAATATTTTGAAATTTTGTTATAACCTTATCTTGGTAGTATGTTGACGTTTTAAGGTAATGCACCTTAACACATAAAGGGCGAACACAGAAGAGTCAAATTCAGTATTAAATATTTAAACCAACCCATCATAAACGATATTAAAAAAGGAAATATTGAATCGAGCCTGTGATCAATATGTTTTGTTAATCAACGAATAAAAAAAATTATTAAATAAATAAATATAAGAGATACCCTAAGCCCTAAGTCATACAAAAAATCATACAATAAATTAATACAAATGTGAACCTAATATCAATATATGAACATTACATAATTAAAACGCATTTTGTTCATTAAAAAAGGAGTAAACATATTCCCCTTTATTTAATTTTATCGAAGATTGAGATTCCAACTTGATTTTATCAGTGACACTTGCATTACAAAGATAGGTTCATTTCAAATCAATGTATTTGTTAATTGTTTGGCCCGAGGTACAGGGTTTTCATCCAAACAAAAAGATGTAGAGTAATATTTTACATTTTCTGAGTCAAATATTAGAATATTAATTATTCTTGATTAATTAAGTTAATCCACACATTGCAGCTCAATCGCAGCACTTGACAATAAAATATGCTTGCATCTTAAAAAAAAAGAAAGAAATATAAACCAAAATATGTGGGGAAGTATGCAGCCAAATATGCAAAAGAGCTTATTATAATATAGGGCTAATGACGTGTGATTATTCTGAGTCATAATCATGTATTTGATTATATCGATTGTACACAAAGATCGGATAATTTTATTTTATTTTTGACAAAGAAAGATTAGATAATTTGATTAAAGCCAAATCGTCATCATGAAATGATGTACATGATTTTTCCTGTGTTTGCTGTAATGTATCGCAATGGCATTGGCCCTTCCGAAAGCAACATACTTTGTTGTCGTGTTATCTCTTTCGTTGAAATTTAAGTATGTCTTTAATGTATCGACCTGTTATTGGCTATATATGAAGAACCAAATTATATTTAATGAAGCAGTAGTAAAACACAACAGTGTCAACTTAGATAGCTATTTCAATACCTAAATATTTTTGTAACTTAATTATTATAGAATTTCTAGAAATACGCGTTTGTTCAGTTCACTTCTATCACTGAAATTAAAATGAAATAAAAGACATTTTCTATAAATTAGCCAACAACAACAACCCAAAAATGTTGTCAAGTGGAGTTTTTGACCAGTTTAGGGTACTTTAAGAAAAAATGACAAGTGCGGGGTTCATTTCAACATCAGTATTTGAAATTTGTAAGTTGGAGGGACGAAATTGTGACTTCGTATGATGACCAGACGAATCTCTGCGTGCATGTCATTTGTCAAGCCTACCATGAATCTGTCTCTTGGGAGGACGAAATTGTGGTCAAATTCACCTGGTGGAAGTACGAATTTGTCATATGTTAGGCACCATATTTTCATAGCTTTGAAGGATGAAATGATGACTAAATTCGGCCCCTTACCAAACGAAATTATTGCTTTATATACCTAACGAAATTGTTGCTTTATATATCCTACAGAACTATTGCTTTATATATCAAACCACTTAGTCGTTGGTCCATTTACTCTTTGTGGTAGTCTATCAAGAGTGTTGCATTTTAGGTAAGTTTTTTTAGAATATTTATTGCATTTGTAGCAAGAATCATTTCATTGGTTGTAGACGCATATTCTGAAAACAATTTTTCTTCAATTATATGCATGGCTATTACTATTTGAAAATTTTAAAATGGAAATTAATATGAAGAGTATGCTTTGAGGTTGTTGAATTTAAGGATTGCAGGAATGTCTTCTCCAATAGCTGTGATTTTGTACACTAATGGCCGAAAATATGAAGGCCCTAAGGGATATACATTTGAGGGTGACACGAGGTTGATGCGAGTCAAGCGAGGTATTATTGTTGATTAACTGAAAGAAAAAATAGTTGCTAAGTTGGAACTTGAAGAGACTCTAGTGATTACCCAATTAACTAGTAGGTTGATTATTGATAAAGAGAAAAAAAAATTTGTGGCTTTTCAAATAAATGATGATGATGAGGAGATTGAATTGTTGTTGAGTATGTTTGAGTTACAATCTGATATGGTTTCACTCGAGATATATGTTGATTTTGATCTGGTTGGATGTTCAATGTGGGACACACAAGGAGGCCCTTCACAGTGTATTACATTGATAGGGAGTAAGTACACACAAAACTTTTATTTGTAGTTTATGGTTGGTACTAAAATTATTGTTCATGAAATATAAAGCTGAATTTTGATTTGATTTGTTGTGGAAGGCTATTACCAGTTTATCAGACGACGATAATCCTGATTTAATGTTGTTGACGAATATGAGAGTAGTGAGGACGATGGATTTGATGAGCAAAATATTCCCAATTATAGTGATGTGGATACTGATGTTGAAGGTGACTTTGATTCCGTAGAAGAGATGTCAAGGATAAGGAATCGAGTTCATGTTGTGACCTTTTTACCTGGCGGTATTGCATCAGGGTCAATGATGACGGGTTAGTAATATTAAATTACATTGTTTGAGGGTAGTTCATTTTTTTGTCGAATGATGACAACCATTAGCATTTACAGGAAATGCAGGTATACTGTTTTGGACATCCTCACCACATTATACCAACATAAATTGGGATCATCCTAACAAAGAACAAATGTAACTTGGGTTAGACAACTAACCTGACTGGCGAATAGGTGATGATTTGTATGTTGGACTTAAGTTTGCATCAAAGTCTGAACTGCAAACTGCCTTAAAACAATATTCTATGAAGAAACATTAAACATACATTGTGGTTAAATCTAAACCAACATATTTAATAGTTAAATGTTCAAATTAATTAGATGGTTGTCCTTATAGGATGAGGGAATATTATCAAAGAAAACAAAGACATGGATGGTTAGTAAGTAGGGAGGGGTTCATACTTGCATCAATGTTGAACTATCACAAGACCATCCGAAGTTAGATTCTGAGTTCATCTGTTCGTGTATACTAGGCATGTCCATGTTGGGTATATGTGTTTGTTAAACTGTATACCTTCATGTCCTAAAGTTGTATGTTTATGGTTTAACACACTACATTCAGGGATGGTGCATCGTCAGGCGGATACACACCAAACAAATTTTGTACCATTGCCCTTCAATCTCGTTTTGATGTATTAGTTATCAACGGTCGACCATTCACTCACAACCTAACTTGCATTGCCACTTCCTGTAGGGTAATAGTACACTTACTAGGTGACATATGGAATATGTACATCTCAAGTCTCCATCTCTCCACATGTGTAGACACCAAAGTAGGCTCCACCTGAAAAAATGAAGTTGGTAAATCCCAAGGAAACTGACTCTCTATAACACTGGCATAATTTGTTATGGAACAGAACCTCTTCCACCACGAAAAAACAATGCACGTCTATATTTTAAAATCCTATATGCTCTTTCATTCCATAAAAATTCTGATACATGCACATTTTGAAATCTCAAGAGTGATGGATTTTTAGGGTTGGGATTTAACAATATTTTACGACAAATAAACAAGATACTATACAACAATATTATTTATCTTACTTTAATTTTTTTCCAAAAATATTTTATTTCATATTTTATGAATTTTATTTAATATTTAATATTTTATTTCATATTTTTTCCAATACTATTTCTCTTTAATAATAAATACTCACATATAAACCAATAAATTATATAACATTAACATTAATATTAAATATTATCTCATCCTAAACCCTAAACAATAAATAAAATGCATAGGCAAAAGCATTCATTGCATATTTATTTAGGTCTTTCAAATAAAATGCTTTCATATACTATCAACTAGTCAAATACATTTTTATTATTCCCTAAACAAATAACACTATCAACTAAAAAAAAATATTTTCATAAAATACAATACAAAGAAATATTATTAAAATGTTTTCATTTTATCATTTTGTCTTCACAACATTATTTTACAACTATTAAAATATATTCAACATATCATCTTTTATGTAGACATCTAAACTTTATTATTACATGAACAAATTACACTATCAACAAAAAAATAAAATTTTAAAAGATCAAGAGATATGTACTTTTAAACAAAAAAAACAATACAACACCACCTCTATAACAAGGATTGAGGATGAAAATATGGTCCACCACTAAGAAAGTGAGCAACAATGAGCAAGAGTAAGCAAAAGTGAAAGTGAAACTTGATTTCACCACCGTGAAAAGCTCAACACCAGAGGGGACCATTTTAAATTCGTCTCCCATGAATTCGTCTCCATATGGGACAAAATCCTGGTCAATTTCATCTTTCAAAAAAGACGACTTTGTCTGCATGTCTGACACGTACAAATTCGTTCGTTACCCATGCGATTTTTGCCTTGAATTCGTCTCTCCCTCATACAGTTTCTCTACATGCTTGACACATGGTGAGCATGTAGAATTTCGTCTTCTTGGTAGACGAATTAAATATCGATTTGATAGGAATTACCTTAGACCACTAATTTTTTTGTTATCTGCCTCACACTTGCCATTTTTTTTGTTAAAGGACCCCAAATGGGTCAAACACTCTGTCAAGAGTGAATTATTAGGTCGGGATGTCGTTTGAGGTGACCTTTTTATTTTAACAGCAAAAGGATTTATTAACGATACAAGGGTTAAGTCTAACTTATTCATTATTAAGTATAACCTCACAAGTTTAAGAAAGCAAAAATAGATTATTTTATTTTAAAATATCACGAAAACTCACTACTATAATTTTTAAGTAATTTACATATAATTTATAATAAAAAATTATATTTTTATTTTCTTAAACAATGTCTTTGAGACACTAATTAACATTTCTCACAGGTTTTGATTCAGTGAAGAGAAAAGAGAGGTTCATAGGACCGTTCAAAAACGAATTATAAAAACCTTTTTTCCTCGCTATAAACCATGACAATATACAAATCAATGGCAACCAAAATTTCTCAACCATCATTTATAAAAAAATCTAGCATTTGTCTCTTTCCATCCATAGAGTTCCCAACCAAACAATGTCCTAAACTTTTGCCACTTTTATCTAGAAAAAACCACAATCATGTTTAGGAGGTTATAACCTTTAGGGTTAAGCAATAACTGAATTAAGTCGGTTTCATCCAAAACTAAAACTTTATTATAATCAATTAATTGGATTAAGTTTGATTAGATTTGTGTAATTTTTTTTGAAATTCAATCTAACTTATGTTGATTTGGTTTAAATTGGATGATTATATACCTAATTAATCTACAACTCATTACAAATTTTAAGAAAGTGGCAAACTAAAAAAAATTAGGTAGTTTTGGTACGCACAAACAACAAAATGTTGCTTGAACTTGCAAAGTCACCTCTTATAGACATGGCTAGGGGGAAACCAGTACAACGTCGTTTTACATATTTGAATTTTTGGGCTGAGTCTCTTCGATTTCCAAGGCCCATTGTTTAAAAGTAACCGCCAAATTTGAGTAAAGAAAGGCAATTGTCGTGCATGATTGGAAATAAAGGCTGCATGATTGGCGTAACCCATAACGCATGAAATGTTGCGATTAGTAAGGATAATAAATGCATGACAGTTGCAAATATTGGGAGAACAAAAATCAATTCTAGACTTCCATTGAAGTCATCAGATACCTAAATCCACTATCCAAAACACACACACACACACACACACACACACACATATATATATATATATATATATATATATATATATATCACGAGCCGGCCAAGGCTTACAATATCAAAACAACACAAATATCTACATCATGTACATATACACAAGTCCTCCCAATTGAACTTCATTAAAAGCTCAGTGACCTCTCATAATTCCTCGCCTCGATCTAAATCCACTGAAAAATAACCACGAATCTAGAAGTAAGCATATATGTGTTAAATAACTAGTATTGAACTGGATTTCAATCACAAGATATTTAATAACCTATCCAGTCCTACAACCATCACGTTGTCTATTTATCATCACAATTCATCATAATTTCACAATGCCATTTCAAGTAATTTGCATCATTATAAATGCACTAATCACAACAATACACACAATAAGTTGCCCCACAACATCTCAATCTCAATGTCTATATGCAAATGCACATGTATGTGAATTCAACTCTATTGATAGGATTTACACTGTAGTGTATAAATTTTCTCAACATATAATTATTTCTTTTTACCGATACCGAACCGCTCGCCCGTAATGCAACAACAGTCACTCTCAATGACAACGGCAACTCAACTCAGGTGTTGCGGGCCGACCTTGAACCAAATCCAAGGCCGCTATGGAATCCCAAAGGAAACCATACAGGGTCTTTGTCTATCCAAAGGTCGCCTCCCATCTGGGCCGACATTACAGGCCCCTTAGAGCCTGTGTGCGTTTGAAATGCAAATGATATGCTTACAACAAATCATAATCATCATAAACCACCTGATTACCATCACCAGGGGTCATCACTTGGTTACCATCACCAAGGGTTCTCATTTCAACATATCAACAAACATACCATGCAACAATCGATAAACCTCAATCACTAATACAACATACACAATAATGGCAACCTCATGCCTAATTTTCAATGATCAACGAACAATATCATATCCAATCATTGCAACCTTATGCAATTTCAAATCATAATCATCGATTCAACATCAGTGTGTACATATGAATGGAACCAACATATTCAAGAATTATCAACCAAGCTAATAATAACGGCCAAAAGGGTATATTGCCAATATCACACCATCATCATGAAATTTCATCAAACATCGATAAATCATCAAACATAAACATATACATATACCTTTATCCATTCATAATCTATACATTTAAAATATAATGCTCCCCCTACCTAGAATCCACGATTCCAAAGCTCGAAACACCTTCCGATTCTATTCCCAGATCACTAGTTTCCAAAGTCAATAATTCCTAAAATTAACAACAATTATCCTTAATAATCTACACACTACCAAACTACGTTTCAGAGCTAAAATTACCGATTCACGTTAATTTCAATAGGTTTCGATGAATTTTGATACTTAACTTTGAAAACCCCAATGCTGGCCACAGTCCAAAATAATCCAGAAATAATTCCTAAGTCATGACAATGGCGAAATTAAAGCCTGAATTTGCAACAATGGAACCAATGGGGCCATGGGTGTTTATGCATTTGAGAATTTAAGAAACCCCAAGCACCCCAAAGCTTTCCACTCATGGTAAAGGGTTCCAATGCATTCTAAATTCACGGAATTAGAGAATCTAAGAATGAGGGTTTCAAGAATCAAAAAACACTGAAAATGGGCATGAAAATGGTACCTTAGAAGTTAAGAAATTTAGGAATTCTCATGCCTTGCCATGGATGCCCGTGAGAATGAGAGGTGAAGAAAGTGAAGTTTGATTCTTACCTTTAATGGAGATGAAGAAGCCAAAGAAGATGGGGCGATGAAGAAGAAGAGGAAAAGCAAAAGCCTTGTCTTTGCTTCAACATGCATAAGAGATATGAGAAAGAGAGAAAGAATAAATTGCAATTAGGCATTAAGAGGGTAGGGGTAATTTAGTCCTTTTGTATGTTGGGTTAATTTCTAAAACCAATCGAGTAACTTCAGGTTACCCGAAACATACCGTGATAAATTCAATAAATTAACTTAACCGCCTCAATTTAATTTAACACTTCTAATTTAATTATTTAATTACTAAAATTAACCCAATAATTAAATCTAGGATGTTACAAATTTCCAGATTACTAAGAACTATGTAATCTTGATTTCCTGATGCACCTATGAACACGTAGGAGTAGGATCAATTCTTGTCGGACCCGTTTTCCTTTTAATAAATCTTTGTTTACCGTTGTTTTCTTGATCAATTTTAAAATTGTTACAATTTAATTTGGAACGTTTTATCAGAATGAGATTAATTAAGACGAGATATCTTGTTATATATTACCATATTCACAACCTCTTTTCTGGTCGTCAAAACAAAGTTTTTTTCGCGATACCATTAATTTGAACGAAACATCTTATTAACCCCATTTCAAAATTTTCTTCTTTACCTTATTCATGTCGTTCAATTGCTTTTCTTTATGAAAGAGGTTAAATCAATTTCTAGGTTATTCAAAATACGTACGTTTTGTAATTCGACTCCTGAATGTAGAACCTTGTGTTTGTGACCAATGTTTTAACAAAGGTTTTTCTATATTTTCCTTTAAATAAATACTAGTGGTGACTTTGTTTTTTTCGAAAGAAAAATAAATTCTTTTTCACAGTCGGCCTCCTACCACGATTTTGTTCACGATAGTTATGTTTGGCTTAAAGGAATAAGTGAGTTCTTTTTCTCTTCTTTGTGGACTTACTTTCTTGGTTATGTTGGGTTAGTGTGAAAAAATATAAAATAATCATAATAATAATAATATAAAATTAAGTCAGGTACTAATCGAGTACTCAAATTTATGAGCTTGTAAATTAATATCCAATTCTTAATTGGATTGAATCAGTTTAATCCAATTATCAGAAAAATACAATTCAACTTAGTTTAGTTTTGATAAATTTAATTCGATGCTTACCCTGAATAATTTTTTTATCACATCTTCCACTTTTGCATTCTTTAATCTTTTAGGCCTGCAATCTTCTTGTTTTTTCTTTTCTTTTTATTATTTTATTCTTTTATTACTATTAATTCTCTATTTTGGTGAGTTAATATTACTTTTAACAATAACTTTCCACCCTATTGTTGGTTCGGTGGCGTGTTTTGCTATAATCCATTTAGTTTCTTCATGTTAATGTATCAACAAAGTGTTTTTCCTCTATTATTTCTATGGTTTGTTTTGATTATAATTCTTGTGTAATCTTTGCGTAAAAGGACAATTATCTGTCACTTTTTCTTTTGGTATATTTCTTGTGCTTTTTCAATTGTTTATATAGTCAGCCTTTGCGATAGCAGGAAAAAAACACATTTTGAATATTTTTGAGGCAACGAGAATTTCTTTAATTGACTGATAATTGGTAAGGGTTCGTCTATATGAAGAATCAAATTTCATTATCCAGTATTATATATATATATATATATATATATATATATATCGTAATAAATACACTTTTGAAATGTGTGACTAAGAACTCTCTAATTATGTTCATAATATTGTTTAATTTTTTAAAAAATTAAATTCATAATTCTATATTTAATTCGTCAATACCAGAATTAATTATGATTAGTCAAATTATAGCTATTAGTTATAATTACAATACAATATTTTTGGCCAACTAAAAATGGATTAACACTACATGGGTCAAACCCAAAGACACATAAAATGGGTCAATGTTATTAACATCCATCATTTTCTTAAAATTAAACATCACTTTAAAATTTTTAAATAATTTATTCTTAAAATATTATTATTACTATGTTCATAATCCTCTTTTATTTTCTCATTCATTATTTCCCCTTACATGTTCATAATCCTCATTCCTCCTAACCTTTCCCACATCTCACACTCACCAAAATCCTTACCTTTGTTTTCTATGGAATGAATGCAACTTCATTGATTTAGGTTGAGGTGGGCATTTTTTATCTCTGTTTCTTAATTATTATTACTATTTTAATCAATTTGAGCAAAGTAACTTTAACTTTTTCATTGTCCTTTTTTTATGAAGCTTGAAGCGGTTAATTTAAGATTAAACATGAGTCCCACTGTTGAATGTTTTCATTCGAAAGGTGCAAGTTTAGCAAGTTAAGTTTGATTGACACTTGCTTTCCATGGTTCTTCTATGAATTTCTTGATCCAAGGATTCCCTAAGTAATCCCTGTTCTGTTCTCCTATAATGTGTAAAGGTCTAACATGTAATGATAACATGTATCTCTAATCTGTTGTATAGCCTGCATAAGAGCTTTATGGGACCAAATAAGGTTTGGGCCTTTAAAGCTTCTCTGACCCACAAGTTAATAAAGTGGAGCAATAGTTTGGTGTATAGGCTTGGGGACATGGAAAAACATATTTGACACATTTATGATGCACTATTTATAGTAGATATTGTTGTACAAACACAATCATTAGTAAGACACCTTTTTTCTAAGATGTGGTAGAGACGAGAAGCTTCAAGGGCCTTTTAGAATGATCTAGATTATTGTATTTGTTTAAGTGTGGGGTACATCAAAGATGTCATATGTTGGTTTCTCATGATCTGACATTGGGGTACGTTGGAAATGCTTTGTTGGCATGTCTCTTGCTAACTGCGTATACTGGTTGGCAATTTTTAGATCATATGCAAAGCTTAGCTCCAGGCTAAGAGATGCCCGGAGTTAACATTTAGTTTGAGTCTCATTAATACCCTTATGACATACGATTCGTTGTTACACCTATAAAGCCCAATAAGAAAATAAAAAACTTTTAAGTTGCCATTATTCACGAACATATGGTTTTAAGCTCCTAGTAGAGGTGTAGATGTGTAAATGTCAAACGTCTCACTCAGGGGTCTTCTCCAGGGTATGTTATTGTTTCATCTACGAATTTTGAAGTTTTACGATTATGATAAATGCATGTCATCCTTTCATTTGTGGATTTAAAATTTATGAGTAGTGTTCCACACATCGTGCTAGTACAACATTGTTCTAAGCATTTCCCTCTTCCCTTCAAATATAAGTTTAAGGTTAATCTTAGATACTTTGTCTCCACTGGAAAATTTGTTTTCCCATCAAAGAAACTCCTCTACTCATTGGATTATACTGGCCACGATCTAAATCTTGTTCACTATTTCACCTCCATAAGGTCTTGTTCCAACTTCTTTTTAATTTTGATTTTCAATTTCTTGTGAGTTGTATTGTCTAAGTGCTAACGAGTTTTTTTTCGTATGCGAGGCTTGAGCATTACCAAAGCTTTTTAGAAAGTGACTCTTGACATATTTCATAGAAGATTATGATTGTCTTTTAATAGAACTGAAAAGAATTGCATCTTTTTAACACCTTTCACGCAATACTTGATCACCTCTCACTCTACACCATGCATGTGGGTTTCTTGTTAATTTGTAATGTTTAAAGATGTAGATAAAGGTTTTGGGAATAAGGTTGAGTATGATGTCAGAGAAGTTGGATATGGTGAGGATCAGAAACATAAAAAGGGAGATAATGAGGGAGAAAAAAGGATGAGATACACATATATTTTAGGAATAAATTATTTACTTTTTTAAGAAAGTCTATCCTAAAAAATGGTTGATGGTTCAAAGTCAGACTTAGAAGGGGGTTGAATAAGTCTCAGACTCCTATGCAAAATTTTAAAACTTTATAAGCACGAATAATCAGACTTCTGTACCAGAATTGTTAAGAGAAAATCAACACAGGGAATTTATACTGGTTCACTTCTCAATCAAGTTACGTCTAGTACCTTCAACTTGAAGGATTTCTACTATTGTAAAAACTTATTTTACAATATCAGCACCAGACCGTGCCACAAGCCACTTATGGCTTAAACCCAAGTATTCTTTCAAAAGCCTCTCCAAGCCAGAACAGTTTCCTACCAGAAAACTAAAGGCTGGCAACAAACCAAAGTTTTACATAAATATAGATTTAAATGATAGATTGTGTCTAGTGTTTCTGAGAACTTAGTGTATGAATAGATACAATGATTTGAATAGATACACTACGTAAGAAAGCAAAAGACCAAGGTCTGCTGGATGCAGAACTACAAAGAAAGCCTTTGTTTTTGAGACAAAAGCTAGGAAGGAAAAAAATGTTTTTTTGAAAAGATTGCAAGAATTTCTTCAAATGTCTCAAAAGTTCTCTCCTATTTCAAATTTTGAATCTCTTTATATTTATAGATCACACAAAATGATCATTTGATAATCTAATGAAGTATAATAGTCGTTGTAAATTCGTTGGAGAGACTTTAGTTGTTGTAAGCATCAAACCTTTAGAAGTAAGGAGGGGACAAGTATGGTCTCCAGGGATAAACAGAGCTTGCACTAAAATGGAGTTCCTTGAGATTTTCAGAACAAAACTCCTTTTGTTATCTTTCGTATTTCAACTAAAGCATGCAAAGCATATATGGTTGACCTTCTGTAACTTTCTGACACATGAGCTAATTGTAATCAGCTTTTCTGAAGTGCGTAGTGAAGCTACATTGGTTTCTTCCCAAGAGAGTTTTGGTTGCTTCACTATTTTGTTTTCTTTTCTCTTTAGATGATAATGGCAGTTCTTCTTGATAAGAGCTTGATTCAGATCATCATTGAAATGGACATTAATGTTGCTTGTTAAGAGTTTGAAGTAATGTTCTTGTTGCCTTAAAAGTTTGAGGTCTGATTGGTTGTCCAAAGGTCTGGTTCCAATGCACCTTAGATCAGACTTTTCTTGAAGTTTCTTGTAAGGTTCAAGATAGACTTTTTTAACTTGATGGACTTCCCTTTTTATTTGTAACTTGTGTACTTAATATTTATATCATGAAACACTTAATTTAATAAGTTAGATAACATATGGGCAAACTTCATTTAATTTAGATGCCTTGATGTGTGTTATTAACAAATTTTGAGGTCTGGTTGAATGATAATAATTTTCTTCTATAAACTAGACTTGGCTCCAACAATGGTGTTAATAACCTTGGCCAAGAATCTGTTGGGCTTAAAGAAATACGACAAAACCAATAAAAAATGAAGAAGAAAATCAAAACTCGTTTGCACCAAGAATTCAAGCCTGAACATTAACGTTATTATATGCCCATTTTACTATGTAGGGCCTATCTGCCTTGATCATATTGTCCAAGAGTTCAAGCTCACGCTTTCGGGTCATACAAAGGACACGAGACCCCTTTTGAGTATGGCTTGGTCCTGAGCCTTTTGTTTATTACACATACACATATTACTACGTTATCAATAAATCTTTTTTTTTTTGATGAAAACGTTATCAATAAATCTACATGTTTTGACCAAAACAAAAACACTACATGTATGCAGGATTATCTTCTAAGTTGTTGATACTTTTTTTTTAGTGAACTGTATAAATCCATTAAGTGGAAAATGGGCTCAATAGCCCAAAGTACAATACACAAGGCAAACGAAAAAATTAATTAGATATGGGCCTACCTGTACCACCTAACACAACAGAAAGCACAAGGAAAACACAATGAAAGAAGGGAAACTGAATTAGCAATCGAAAAACTATCGAAGGAGAAACAAGTGCGACGCCACACGACCCTCCACCCCGGGAAAAGACGAATAACAGAATGAAGATACACGGCTGGAATTAATGGTTATTTGACGAAGAAATACAGCATTTGTCATAGGCCAAGACCTTCCTCAACTCCAAAGGGGGATTCAACCACCATCTTCACCGCAAGGCATTTTCGGAGGCTAGCTCTACTACCAAATGTGCCAGAACATTCGCATGTCTTCCAGTCCAGAGAAAGCCCACTGAGTTAAATGCACTTTGAAGCTAATGTATATCTTTTACCATTGGGCCTATCTCACGAGAATTCCCTTCCCCCCTACATGCCCTAATGACATTGAGATTGTCTAATTCAAATATAATATCTTTCAATTCCAAATTGTGAGCTAGGATAATTGCCTCTCTCATGGCCTCGGCTTCTGCATGAAGAATCAAAGGGGACTAGGAAAATGAGGATTGGCCATAAAGCGAATCGCCGTTATGATCCCTGATTACATTCCAAACGTAGCTCTTAACAACGGATCTTTCCATGAGGCATCTATATTCACCTTGAGCTTACCTGCAGGAGGTGGCCTCCAAGGACCCTTGAACTTGGGAGAAGGTACAATATAATCCTTATCTTTTTGAGACATATTTGCTCTCATGAACTCTATTACTGTTTCATTCACTACACACACCACCCAATGAGGATTGGGATTTTGACCATTAAAATTAGCCTTATTCCTATTTAACCAGATACCAAAGGGTGTAGAAAAATTTAGTAATCAGACATTGAGAATCTTCCCTTTTCGAACTAAACAGCTTAATTTTTGAGACTAACCACAAAGCCATAAAATTTGCCCTCTCCTCAATAGGAAAATATTGCAAATTTAAGGCAACCCATAGAGGAGAGGTTCATTTACAGTGGAGAAACACATATTCCACAGTTTCCTCAGAATCCTGGCAAATAGGACAAATGGTTTCATTAAGCAACTTCCTCCTAACTAAATTCACCTTGGTAGGAAGGAGATTATGGTACGGCTTCCAAACAAAGGTTTGGATCTTTTTAGGAACTTTAGCCTCCCATATAGATTTCCAAAAGGATTTGTCTGGACTGAAAGATGAAGAAAGACTTGGATCAGAATTTTCATAGAGATTTTTAATAGCTTTATAGCCAGACCTGACCGTGAATTCCCCATCTTGGTGAATGACCATGATAGGTAATCTCTCCCCCTAGTTAAACAGATAGGTGTTTGTAACGTTGGTAGCCAATATTGACTTGGAAACACCTCCCTAATTTTAGGAAAATTCCAGGTATGGCTACCTTGGTTTATGAGTAATGATAACTTTAGATTAGACCCCACAGGTGAATCCTCATTAAAATTAATAAGATCATTCCAAAGCCATTTATGCCCGAAAACATTAATATCTCTACCATCTCCAATAGACCCTAGACCTAACCTAAGCAATAGGTCCCTACCTTGTACCAAACTCTTCCATATTCATGCACTATTCCTCCTACGAGGCTAGTTAAGAAAAGAAAGATCAGGAAAGTATTTTCCTTTCAGGATCTTCACCCGCAAAGCCTTTGGATTTTGTAGAACTCTCCAAGCTTTCTTAACAAGAAAAGCCGAATTCAAACACTAGAAATCTTTAAACCTCGGACCTCCTGAGTGCTTGCTTACAGTAACTTGCTTTCAATTTCTCCAATGTATTCCTTTCCTGTTTTTCTCCTTGGCCCACCAAAAGGATGAGATAATTGAATTTAAGTTTTTCACCAAGGTTTTAGGAAACCTTATCAACGATATCACGTATACAGGTATAGCTTGCAAGACAACTTTTACACCTCATTTCCAGTCTGGTTTAGTAGTCTCTCCTTCCACCCTTGAAGCTTAGATATTTACATTTTCTGTTTGATCATACATACTTGTTTTTATCATGTATTTATTGACTTAGCAAGTTATGTCATTTTCGAACAAAGAGCTTATAGGAGATTCAAGAGTGGTCAATAAATTAAATTTTGAGGGGTGGCATGGCGGGAAGGAGAATCACCCTGAAAGAAGCTGAAAAAAGATAATGTGCTTCTTTAATATTTCCTTGTAAAAATTAGGTTTGACTTATTAAGTTATTTAATATTCAAAATTTATTTGATATATTGTTTAAAGAACCTTTAAACTCTTTTGACTAAAGAATTGAAAACTTGTGTTTAATCAACCTCAATTGAGAAATCTTAACTAGAAAAGAAATATAACAACTTTGTAATATTATTTTCTCATTGGGTTCATGAAAAAATAGTAATTAACATCACACCAAAGATTACAATTTACTCCACCAGTCTTAAATATCAACAACAAAATTTTGAAATATTTTAGTCTAAAATATAAGTAAATTTTCACTAACTATATCTTGTTTAATGTTATAATTACTAAAATACTTTTTATATTAATGATATTAGAAATTTAGAAATTATAATTCACTCAAAAGAGAGAAACAAGTTTAGGAGATTCCCAATATTAAATTAATTAAAAATTAAGTTTGCACTTATAAAATAGTTATTACCCCGATTTTGACACCTATGCATACTAAATTTAATTTTGTTGACGGGTACCTAATTTAGATTTTTTTAGTGAAAACTTAATTAAGCCAAATTTAAAGTATATTAAATATATCAAAAATGTATTTTTCCAACAATATAAAAATGTATTTAGTATACTAAATATATTTAAATACATTATATTCAATATATTTGATAAAAATAAATTTGAAATAATATATTAGATATATTAAATACATTTATTTAGACTATATTTAATATATATATATATATATATATATATATAAATATTTAATAGTAGTATATTTTTAATATATTAAAATATTAGTTTTTAAGTTTTATTGGATATATTAACAATCGAAAACATGATTAGTCTCATGGGATTTTTTGGATGATCCGTGAATAAAATTATAAAAACTTAAAACGGAAGAAAACACTGAATAGAAGAATAGAACTATCGAATTCGAGTGTGGGTAGGAAAAGAAGAAATTAAGAAAATATGTGCAGTCTTGAGAAACGTGGAAACGTGTGGCTGCTAACCCTCACCGGCGAAAGCCAGCACCGCTTCAACCCAGATCTCATCCAATCCCTCCTCTCAAACCTCTCCCATCTCGCCTCCCAAGCCACCGCCAGCTCCGTCCTCATCACCACTGCAAACGGCGGTTACTTCTCCACCGGCTTCGATCTCGGCTGGGCAGGCGCCGCCGGAACCCACTCCGCCTTCGATCGCCTCTCCTTCATGGTCGACTCCCTCAAGCCCGTCGCGGCGGCGCTCATGTCGCTCCCGATGCCGACTATCGCCGCCGTCAACGGCCACGCCACCGCTGCCGGGTTCTTGGTGGCGATCTGCCACGACTACATCCTCATGAGGAGCGACCACGGAGTGCTCTACATGCCGGAGGTGAACCTCGGGCTGCCGATGCCGGATTACTTCGCCGCCGTCATGAGGTCGAAGATAAGGTCGCCGACAGCGTTGCGCGACGTGATGCTCGGCGGCGTGAAGGTGAAGGCGGCGGAGGCGGTGAAGATGGGGATTGTGGATTCAGCGCACGATAGCGCGGAGAAGACTGTAGAGGCTGCGATGCGCCTGGGGGAGGAGTTTGCGCAGAAAAAGTGGGTGGGTGAAGTGTATGCAGAGATAAGAAAGAGTCTGTATCCTGATGCGTGTAAGGTTCTTGGTTTGACTCAGAAATCGATTGTATCAAAAATCTGAATCTCAATCGGACTCCATTTTACAAAAAATAATATGAACGTTTTTTGTTGGTATTATTCATTAATTATAATGTATAATGGAAATTATATTGAGAGTATTCCAATTAGTTTTTTCTTTAACACACTACAACTTTGTCAGTTTATAGAGATACACAAGGGTGAAGATTATAGGCAGTGCAGGTGGGGAAAGAAGACAAGAAAAGGGTGATAAATAATATGATCATAAAAAATGAAAGATGAAATTGCGAAAATAATTTCAGACATGTAAATATCTTTATCTATGCAATACAAAATCCCACAAGCTAACTTCACTAACATAAATGAATGAACAAAAGCCATGTAATCATTTTTTTTAAGTTTCGTGTAATGCCCAAGTTGATATTAAAAAATAGGGAAAATGTGAAATGGATTTCAGTTTATAAAATGATTGGTGAATTCTATGGTGAACTTTGGCCAGATGGGTATATGGTAGACTGAGTAATATGGACTGTTGGATGTGAATTAACGGTGTAGATTGATTGTGGGTGATCTGTTTAACAGGTTACCATATGAAGTTTATGTTATTTATATTTTTTCCCAATAGTGTATTTAATTCTAAATTTGGCATTTTTAATACATGTGATTAACGTTTTTGTTTTGTTTGATATACTTATTAAAGAAGTTTATCAACCGTTATTAATTTAATTAAGTTACAAATTTAATCAAGTTACAAAATTAACAAAAGTTCCTAAAAAAAAAGTTAGGGTTCATGTCTGGGGAGTGGCACGACTCATCTTCTTCAAGGGCTACCCAATTTCATGTCGTTGACCGCGAGTCCATTTTCTTCAAGGGCAATCGTGACTCGATTTTCTTCAAGGGCTATGGTGATTTTGTCTTGTTGAAAGGGCAACCGTGATTTTGTCGAACATCCGTTCGGTAGTTTGTGTTCGTCAATGTCGTGGTTGTCGTTGTGCATATGCAGAGCTCAAGATAGGTTAGTTGTCGTCGTGGTTGCCTTCACTCAGACATTAATGAATTGTGTTTTTTTTTCCTGGGGCTGGGTAATTTTGTTACAGGTCAGGTTTTAGGTAATTATATGTTGATTAGAATAAGTTAATGCATAACCCCTATATAGGCATGCATATTGTTTAATGTTAAAATTTGTTGTTGGTGCTTGGCAACAGTTACTGGAGCTTGGTGAAAAAATTGGTTATGTCAACAGTGGAGTTAAAAAAGATGGTCTGGGAAGGAACATAAGGAAGACTAAGATCCAATTTTTAGATGATGCATCAAAGCATGAAGCAGATAAAACCTACAGCATATGCCAGGTGAGTTCGTAAAATTTAATTAAATTTCTACATTCTGAAATGTTTATGCCATTCCTTTTCTTTCAAGTTTATTATCGTTGTATGTAGTAAAGCTTTATAAGATGTGTTTAATGGACTGAACATAATTTATCTTGCTTTTGATTTCAGGAGTAGTATTCAGAAGGTGATGGAGTAGTATGCAGAAGGTGATGAACTTGGTAGCCTAAATTGTGCGCACAACTATGACTTCCATTGTATATAACAATGTGTTTAAGTTCGAGTTCCCTAAACCCTTATGTCTTATTTATGTTTTTGTACCATCTATTTTCTCATTTTTAAATTGGTGTTTAGTCCTTCATATCCAATACAACCAGGAATTTTCATTGTTTGACATGACCAGTGATTTCATCTTTGATAAGTCCTACATCCTTTGTGGTGAACCGGCAACTGATATTTTATTGGGAAAAGGTTTCTTATTTCAAAACTCATACACATTTAATAGAGTGTTATGTTGAAGAAAGTCAACAGTAAGTAACTACACATTTATAACTATAAATCAGGTCAAGCATGGTAGTGTAACTTGTTTTCAAGCATAGTCTTTAATGTTTAGGGTTATTTTGTGTTTAGGGTTGGTTGATGTTTCTTGTTGACTAAATGCTTCAACTGTTGGTGTGCTTAGACTAGGTTGAAGACAGGGGAGAGGTGATGACTATTGCGTAACTGACCAGACGTATTGGATCCTGCACCTTTGAGAGCTGGATGGCTTGATCTGAAAATATATGTCCCAACGGTTCGCTTCTTTGGCCACGTAGAAATTGTTAAGTTAAAAATAATGTATGCTTTCCATAATGATAAATGTTTATTTTTGTTCAATTTTTTGGTCTTGTGTGTACCATAACATAGTAATGCATATCTACAAAACCTGAAAACGTAGTAATGGGTTTAAGGGAATATTAAAGACTTGTGAGCACCATAACATAGTATTAGCATGTAAAAACAATTATAACATTAGGCGAAGACAACTGTTCTGTAGCAATATACAGTATGTGCAAGCATATACTAACAACAGGCCTATACAAAAAAAGAAATACAGTGGCCCTCAACTGTTATAAAAAATATTGAAAGGCCACTTGTCAACGAACATACAGTCCTTGAGTCCACACAGTAATGGTGGATATACAAAGAATAATACACCACTCATATGCAGACCAATATACAGTCCAACAATACCCAACAGTATCCAACATTAACCAACAAACAGTTGTTCCAAAAAATGCATTTAGGTAGGCATCCTCCATTACGCATAAGACAATGCAGCCTCCTTCATGTGTTTTTAATTTTCTTCTACTTTGTTTTAACCGTGTTAGACAACTCATTGTGAGCGCCCAACAATTTTCACATCACCGTCTTCATCTGAAGCTTGTTCTCTGTCATCTACAAATGATTACAATTTAATAAAAATTGTTAACTTGAGTTAAGTCTAAATACTAGTTAAAGGAGAAACTATAACTCACTTGACATCTAACATTGGGGGTGAAAAAATTTTCCATCCTTTACCATTTGAGTACCTATAGAGTAGAGTCCATGTTGGGTTTAAATAGATTTAATTAGAATGTCAGTAAACCATTGTTGTCATATGAATGTTGTTTTGTTAATTTTGGTATGTCATTTATAAATATTAATTCTAACCTGCTGGAGTTAAAGGATGAGCCTGGTGCATCCATGATCTCCCAATTTTGGATGTCAACATTGCCCCTTAAGTATTTGTAGAGGAACCAGGCAGAAGACAACATTCTTCCCAAAGTTTTGCACTGTAAATGTTGGTGTACAGTATGATGGTTAGCACGAAATGTTGACATCATAATGTAGAATATGTTTTAGATTTTTTAACTATAGGGTTATTTTAAAGTAATACCATAATAGTCATTGTAGTTTTTCTGCTCTTTACCTTACTGGTAGTGTGGTTAGGATCCAAGTAGTAGACCACTTTGTCTTTCACACAAACGACCATCAAGTACCATTCACCATTTTTATCCTTAATAGGCACATAAATCTATAAAATTGTTAGTTTAAGGGAATTATATATCTAAGGCTGATTTTAACATTATAGTAAACTCACATATGTTAACTATGGGTGTGGATGCATATACCAGCCGGTATATGTCAGGCATAGTTCCTCGTCATGAGTGTCGTTTGAAACATCCTTTTATTGTTGTAAATAAAGTATGCAGTGATTAATAGCAATGACTAGTTTGCAGTGTTTAGGGTTGTTTGAAATACCACCTACATACTGTAAATCATAGGGGAAGAGACCAGATATTTGCTTCAGCGTAGTAACCATGTTCCCATGTTCCCTTGACTGCCATCAACTGAATAATCTGCATATAATAATAGATGTAAATATCTTGCATTAGACATACTGGGTTTAGTTACTGTAATCCAACATCAAGGTTGAGTAACATTAACCTTGTCGTCAATTTTGTTTCCAAGAATCAAGCACTCAAAATCCCCTCTATATGCTTGTATGTTATCCGACCTAACAAGTACTTCACTGTGCTCGTACCAACATGTACAAACATCAAACATTTGTGTCATGCATAACCCGAAGTGACTAACGAATTTACTTATGACAGACTGTTTAATGCACATACTTGGGATCCTTGTCCGGGTGGAAAATAAATGCACATACTGTAACCTCTGTCTCACTCAAGTGCATGTTTGTTGTAGGCCTAAACTTACACAATATTCCCTACAACATATTTTGTGAAGCACATAGTTAACATTCATATAATTTCTTCATTTCAATTTTATTTTCCAGCTGCATGTAACAAAAATATAGGTGTCCCCTTAACCCTGAACCTATTAATTCATGAATTGGAAAATAGTTAGAAATATTGTGGGGTTTTACCAAGAGTAAAATGCAGCTAGGCGGTAAGTATCTTTCGTCCATTTGGTCATCTTTATCCTCAGGATTTATGGGCAAAATTTTCCTTGTTTGTGTTAAGTTGTTTTCGGTTGGGAGAAACAAATTTTGTGTCATACGAGCCATGTTTTTTTTTATGATGAAGCATTTGCCTGTGATGTTTTTCCAAAGGTAGCCAATATTAGTAGACAAGTGCATATGGTAACTACTTGCAACTATTCACACTAACATTAATATACAGTTAATGTTAACCTTCTGGAATTTTTTGTTAACCTCAGTCCAGGGTTCTACTTTTTCCCTCTTAACACTTCTGCCACGAGTCGTTTCAGTAGGCTTCTCGTATGAGGGACGAGCAGGCTTCTTTGCTGACACATTGTGTTGAGGTGTCCTTGAGTCAATACTTGAATTTTCGTTGTCCTTCATTATCAAACTGGATGGACATTTTGGTTCAGCATCGGACAAGTAATACACTTTAGTGTTTTCTCCATCGATTATATACGTGGTCTTTGGGCACTAGGTTATTATTTCATCAGCCCATTTTTTATGATCAACAAGGTGTTGGCTGAAGGAGCTACAAGCAATGGCTTGGGTTGGTGTAGATTCATGTTGTGTTACTAGTCTATTAGTTAATGTTTCTTCAATCCGTCTTACAATTGACATCAAATAGTAAGTGTTATTGTCTACTGAATCTAGCCTTTTACACAACACCTAATGCAGCAAAGTTAGTGTGTACGATTTTGTTATCCATTGAGTAATAAGTAGTTGGTGTGTGGTTTATGGTTACCTGGTTTGTGTTGCTAAGCGCATCAACTACTTGTTTTATCTCATCCATGGTTGTCGTTATTTGTTCCAACTTTGAGGTGATAACCATCTAATGCAAGCAAATTTTGTTACTAATGTCTTTTAATATAAAGTGCTTATGCATGACTAGAATCTATTATATACCTTTAAACAGTTAACATTCTTTCAAATGATATAGTTTACAAAAGATATGTTTTTTGGGAAAGTATTACACTCTCATGAAGTGTGCAGTAGTTCTCCAGACCACACAAAAGGTATGATTGTTGATGTTTTTAACTCTGTATGTATGCCTAATATTTGAATATGCAGTAAAGATAGTACCTTATACTCAGCATCATGAAGCATTTTTGAAATGTCACCTATGGCTGCCATCATGCGATCCAATGTTAAGGCCACTTTGTTTGTGTGACTTGCATAATGATCCCCAGTGGTGTCTTCCATTGTAACTATGGCCTGAAGTTGGTCCCTTAAAAACAATGGCATGTAAATCTTTTTTTTGTAACTAGTCAGCCATAAACAGTTTTGATTTTGTTGTTAACATCACTAAACGGTATCATTGAGTTAGTTCCTCACCAGCTTTCTTGGTTGACGATTGATATGTTTTCTTCATTCTCCATTTCAACAGGATATACCCCCTAATGGCAGTAGCAAGGAAAGCGCAAATCATCCAATACAGAGAGGTGGTAATAGAATAATGGTCTTGTTTCATAATATGATGTGGCCTTTTCCCGTAAAGTCGAAATTCATAAAAGGAGAAGTACCTGCCCATAGTTACTTGGGATACGTGAGGTTTTCATAGAATTGGCTTGCTTTCAGATTTAGACAAAAAAAAGGCTAGTCAACTTGTTACTATATTTGGGGTTGAAATAGAAAAGTAATGTGTCAGACTCCCTAAGATCATCATGTAAATAGCATTTTTTTTAGCTTAGGTGTCAGAATTTTAGAATCTATCATACATGTTACTTATGTTTCGATTTTTAATCTAGAAGCAATGGAAAGTATTTGCTTACGAGGAGTATCGTGCTTACAGATTGGTAACAGTGCTTAATATATTGACATATAATATGTTGTGTATTTGACGTGAATGTAAGACAGTGTATTAACTTAATTATCGATCCAATCTTTCGTTTAAATGTCTGATGTTTTTAAATTGTTGGGTGAAACATATAATTAAGAAATATTCATAAAATATAACACTGATTGCGTAAAAAATAATACCGGTAATATATAAACCTATCTTAAAACCCTAACCCTAAACCATACCCTAACCGTATAACCCTAAACATATCCCATTACCCACATAAGTAATCCTAACCCTAATCGAACCCCTAAGGTTAAACCATAGTGTCTAACTTACCATCACCCTAAACCCAAAAGTAAAACTAACCTTAACGCCACCCTAGCCCTAGAGTATAACTCACAATTGGCTAAACTTAGGAGTATAACTATCCAAAACCCTTACATATTTATTGGACTAAAAAATTTTAGTCTTTTTTTTCTTAATTAATGTTTATTTCATTAATAGTTATTAAAGGTATTTTGGTTGTACTTATTAACATAGTTGATTTTATAATAGTTATTATACTAAGAAAAGAAAATCTTTCAAAAGATTATTATATTAATAACTGACATAGTAATTACTTTTATGAAAATTGTTTCTGTATTTAATTATTTTTGCCTTTACAAAGATTTACAAGATGGTAATTTATTTTCATTCCATTTTTTATGTTTTATGAAAAAAATATTTCATAATCCAAGTTGTATAATATGGAAATAACCCCAAACAATAATAACAATAATAGTTAGAATTGATAAAATATTCGTTGAAATATAATAATAGGTAGTGTAAATAATTTTTTAGGATCCTAAACAATAATAACAATAATAGTTAGAATTTATAATTAGCACTTTGTATGGTGTTTTGTAACTAGTTAAATGTGATGTTGTGTTAGGGTTAGGGTAAGGGATTTAGGGTTAAGATAATGGTATCGTTGTGTTTGGGTTAGGGTTTGGGTTCTAGTAACTAGGCAATGATGTTGTTGTCTTGGGGTAAAGGTTTAGGGTAGTTGGAACAAGTTAATTGTATTGTGGGTGTTAGGGTAAGGGTCAAGGTTAGTGTAAGGGGGTGTGTTAGGGTTTAGGGTTTAAGTAATAGTATCATTGTGATTTAGAGTTAGGGTTTAGGGTTTAGGTTCTAGTAACTAAGCAAAAGTGTTATTGTGTTAGGGTTAGGGTTTAGGGTAATAGGAACAAGTTAATGGTATTGTTGGTTTAGGGTTTAGGGGTTAGTGTGAGTGTTAGAGTTAGGGTTAGGGTTTTTATAACTATTCAATAGTGTTGTTGTCTTAGGGTTAGGGTAGGGTGAGTGTTATGTTTATGGTGGGTGTTAGGAATAGGGTTAGGGTTAGGGTTCTTATAACTAGTCTATGTTGTTGGTGTGTTAGGGTTAGGTTTGGTGTTAGTGTAACTAGTCAATGTTATTTTAAGGTTAGGGTTAGGGTTGTAGTAAATAGTCAATGGTGTTATTGTGTTAGGGTTAGGGTTTTGGTTACTAGTCTATGTTGTTGTGATAGGGTTAGGGTAAGGATTTCCGTAAGTGGTCAACTATGTTGTTATGTTAGGGTTATGGTTAGGGTTTTAGGTTCTACTCAATGGTATTCTTGTGTTAGGGTTAGGTTTAATGTTAGTGATAGGGTTAGGGGTAAGGGTTCTTGTAACTAATCAATGTTGTTGTGTTAGGGTGAGTGTCAGGGTTAGGGTTCTTGTAACTAGTCAATGTTGTTGTTGTGTTAGTGATAGGGTTAAGGTTGGGGTAAGTGTTAGGGTTCTTGTAAATAGTCAATGTTGTTGTTGTGTTAGGTTAGGTTTAGGGTTAATGATATCATTAGGGTTTAGGGTTTAAGAGCTACTCAATGGTATTGTTGTGTTAGGGTGTTAGGGTTAGTGTTTTAGTAACTAGTTAATGGTATCACCCGGTGGTCCACTTAATAAATATTTGATTATATTTATCTAACATGTCATTTAATAATAAATATTACTAACTATTGTTTAATCATCTATACTTGTAAAATATATTACTAACTATTTAATAATATATTTCATTATATAAATACATGATTATTTAAATGTGGTTAGTATTACTAACTATTTAATAAACATTTACTCAGTTAGTGAACAATTTTTTTATTATGCTTTGTTTATTATTTCACAATCAAATGTTTATTTTGACTACTATTAACTTAATTAAATTTGGAAACAAACCCCGTCAGTTATAATTAACGATCAAACCCTGGCCTTATCCAAACTCCCACGTGTTTTGTGAACTACAACTACACAATGTAGGGTATAACTCAGTGTTTGTAATCTAACTCGTATCACTCATTAAATGCATTTGCGGTTGGTGTTCTATCATGTCATTCGAAGTGTCCCCATGGAGCGGTTCAGTTTCCCACAAGAAACCCAAGTCCCACGACGATTTAGTACTCCCTGTTCAGTTAAAACGTTGCGTAAAACATAATATAAATACAGGACGAGAGTGCCTCTGCTCATTCATCTATCCTCAAAACCGTCTTTAGCTACCTCTCCTAGCATCCTCCACTTTCGAACACCATGGACACAAGGAAAACCCTATACGACTCAGATCTGTCTGACACAGATGACTTCAGCGTACAGGATCTCACTCTTATATTACTTGCATATCTATAAATGTGGTTCCTTTTACATATCTAGAGGCAACTTAAGATGTGTTTCATTTTTTAGGGGTCTCGTTCTTGTGACAACTACAAACTACGGAGGGTGCGGAAGGCCCAGTGGGGCCCCAAAATCCCCCAGGACGGCATCCCCCGGTGAAGACGAGGCAATGGTATGGGCGTTTGGTTTTGATTTTATTATACTGTTACTGACTTTAAAATATGTGAGTGTGTTATTTTTCCTGTGAAATGGGGGATATTATCCTAATGTGACGCGAAGCCCATCATGACTTTCGAGTCCAACACCGACCCAGAGGACCATACTAATGACCATGATTTCCGTATTTTCGTAAGAAAGAGGTTAACTATGTTCTAACGGGAGAACTTTCTGGTAAGTTATCCCTCCTTATTTACACATCTCTTTCAATAGTTTTCCCCACCTCAATTATAAACCCATTTTGTTGGTTCGCAGGTGTTACCCGAGAAGTTCACCGTCATTGTGTTTGTTGAAAATCCCTCTTGGTGTTTGTGAAGATGGATGAGGCTGACGACGTTTGGCCCGTTGAGTGCCAGTAGACCAGTAGTAGAAAGTGGGAAGGAAAACTCCGTCATGGTTGGACTGACTTCTACGACCATCATGATGTAAAAGTTGGATGTCGTTTATTGATTGGAAAACCCACCGTCGATGCCCCTATCCTATATTTTCGCGTGATTAATTAAGTTGTTTATGTGTTTTAAGATCTTTTGACTGAAGATGTTTTGTTACTACTGCTGGTTTAACTTTTGGGTTTGCAAGTTCAGCTTTTTTTTGTTTATCCAGGTGTTTAGGCATTTATCACCTATTGCTCATTATGTTTAAGTGAAAAACGGTTAATTTTGAAATGATGCTTTGTTTAGTTTACAAGTTTTTGGTTGTATTTACTCAGTTAACACATCAGGTTTGGTTTTATGTTGAAGCACATAGTCTTAGTTTAATTATGTTTATTGGTTTACACTTTAGTCAACGAATATATATATTTTTTTATTTTAACCGAACTTTATATTCACATACTTTAAACACTAATTTTAACCTAATTTTATTTTAACCAAAATTTCAGGAACATTTTATTTAATACAAAAGTGTAACCCTTACGGGAAATTCTAATAGCAGGCCAAACTTTATTTAAGCACTCTATATTTCTGCCTAGGATAGTTGTTGTGTCTGTAGGGTTGCATGCATGCTTCCTAAAAGTAATCATCTGTCTGACACATAACTTTAAGGCATCATGTACTATACACTGAACCCAAAAGCCAAAGCAAACACTTTACTATAAAAAACTGACTATCTAATGAAACCAGAAATGTCTACATGCCATGTTTGTAGTGAATGGAAAGGATATAATATTAATTTGGGATTACATTAAAATTCACTTCTAAATACAACATGCGAATAACCCAACTACCTTAATCACCCTAAACAATCACCCTAACCCAATTACATTAAAACACTCACACATATACCCCTTCCCCCCATCTGCACCATGTCAGTGTTCCTTAACCTTATCAACCCCAATGTGATGTTTTCTCAGCTCATCCTTCAACATTTTATTTTCTATTGTCAAGTTAACTATATCAATCTCTAATTTTTTCACCCTTCCTTAAAGTTCAGCCACCTTCAAGGTCAACTCATCTGCACCCCCTTTGTCTGTGAATATGTATCTAGTGTAACAAAAATTGAAATTTTATGGGATTATTGTTATGCCTCAATCCACTATTAATGAATTTACATTTAATTTTCACATACCAACACAAAGTAATAAAGATAAATATCAACCTATGGGTGATGGTTGACTTGATCCACATGTAGTATCACTGAAACATGCTGACCTTTGCTTCAAATTATTTTGAGAATGCTTTGAGGAAGACAAGAAATCTACACTGGTGGTTCCAACTGCAGTATCACACGCGTCGTATGTTGATTTGCCCGCAGGGAAATCCGACCAAGCTTCCTGTGCTAGGGCTCTTGATGCAAACCCTTGATAATGTCCACTACTGAAACCCACCACCTGGGCCTTACTCTAATGCCATGTTTGATAAATCCTTAGGTTGTGACCAGTGAAAACAACATAGTGTTTTTTATACTCAGTAGAAGCCTTCTCCATCAACGAGGAAACACAACTAAACTCAAACAATAAAACGTGAAAATCCATCCACATGGGGTACGCTATTTATAGTAAGGGGTTTGAGGACAACACTGGTTGTTGAAAAAAATTAAAGGCATTAAAATAACATTGCCTGAGGATGTGGACAAAAAGACAAAAGGATACCAAACCCCCTGTTACACCACATGGTCCCCATTATGTGTGTTCATTCCATTTCGTATTTTTTATGCTTTTCGTACGCAATAGCACAAAACCCCATCCCATGAGACTGGTTTTTATACCTTGCAACCTGCAGACTACATGTGATGACCATGGATTTCAATACCCAATACTCAAAATAGGGAAAAATTTCGTGGGTAGCAAGGGGTTTATGAAATATACATATTTATGGGCCCAACTTATTTACCAAGTCCCAATAACCTTGAAATAAAAACAAATAACAAACCTGTTTAATATAACAACAAGGGCTTAATCACGTTGCATTCAAGAATGATGATCACCTAAATTTTCGATCTCACATCTGGGATTATCATACGGTCTGGACTTGTATTGCGAAGCAACCAAAACAACAAACCCAACATAAATTCATAAACACTATTAATTAGCATCACATGAAGGCAACAACCCTAATGGGGCCTTTTTACTAAACCATATTGTATATGTATCAAAATTGGAAACCCAATAGCTTGTAACCAACCGATTTCTCCATTCATTCAAACCCATAAACTAACCCACAGTGACTTTGAACCTAAAAGATAAAATAAAACCCACAGTAACTTGTCTTACCAACTCTCACCTACGCAGTTCAAAGTAACAGATAATAACTAATTACAAAGCCAAGTAATAGTAGGAACTCTAACATCGACCCCTAAACATCAACCATTAATTCTAACAAGTGTACCACTAAAACCATTATACTTCACAGCGCAACGGAATATTAAAATTAACAATAAATGACTAAAATTCCAAATCAAAATCAGCCTCATGTTCATCCATATACTTATCACTGTCAAAGTTAGCATCCTCCTGTAAAAAATAGCACAAAAACAGATGACAGGGGGGTGTAAGGTATTGCTAAACCTTCAACTTGCATTGAAAATAGTAAAGTATGTAGTACTAACCATGTTTTCTATTAAGTCAACAACAGATAAATAGAAACCATCTTCACTATGAAATTCACCTTCACTGCCTTCATTTTATTGATCTCTTAAATGACAAGTCTTCCGGTTATGCCCAACTTCACGATACAAACCACAATGACTTACACGTTCCCCTTTCCCACTCACCCCCTACATTCGTTTTACCAAAACTTTTGCTCCTTACCTTTTTCGGATCTCTTATACAAGCTTCAGCACGGGTGTTACCTTCCCCATCGTCAACAACTCTGTCAATGAAATCTTTATTTAGTCGTCTAATATGATTTTTCACACACATGCATGTGTCTTCATACATCTCATCAGTTCTACAACCAAGGTCATACATAACCCGACAATAGTCATTAAGAGCCACCCGTTTAAACATCTTCACTGCCCTCTTATCATTACTAACAACACTATAATTTGTCATAGCTGCTGCTTTTGCTTTCTTTGTCCACCGCTGAAGAACTAGATTGTTCGGTAATTTATCCATCTTTAAGTGAAGCATCACATAAACTATATGCTCACAAAGGATACCTATTGACTCCATAAACATACATGAACAATTTAAGTCTTTTGTGCTTGGGTCAAACAAAACATGATGCTTCCTAGCGAACACCTTGTCTATAAACCTCATACGTCACATTACATTGACTGTATTTACAATTAATCACCTGCAATTGACATCCACATCCAATGATCACCCTAAACTTGGTAAACAATTTTTAAGTGTACACCTCTGATGTAAATCTTTCAAGTTTCAGAAAATTTGTTTGCAAAACAGGTTGCCTATTAACAGACATGAAATCAACCTCTCATTACCTTCAACAAACGATGTAAGTGGTCAACAAATTCATGTAAATTATATCTAGACTACACAAATTTACCAATTTGAGAATACATACCTTCACATCTTGAGGTTGTCCAAAACCCCCCAAAAAACTTTCCTCTCATAAATGAGTTGCACCACATGGCCCTATTTTTATACATATCAAGAATCCAATTATGATTCTTCACACCAAACCTAGCAGCCAAGTTAAACCATTTAGTTTTAAATTCACCAATTGGACAACCCCCAAACATGTATTTCTTAAATTCAGCAGTAAATCTGGCTTTCTTGATGTTACTCGTTGCATTCCAGATGAGGTGCCACACACATAACCGGTGATGTGATTCAGGTAGGACCGTTCGTATTGCCATCCTCATTGATTTGCATCCATCAGTGATCACTGACATTGGTTGTTTACCTTTCATTGCTATAAGAAACTGCTCTAATAGCCAAATGTAACTCTCTAAACCATAAAAGGACAATAATATTTATTTTTCCAATATGTGGCATCAAATACAAGGACATCCCCAAACATAGGATAGTCCAACGACCCAACCCATCACACCAGAACAGATTTTCAAGCCTACCATCCTTATCTACTGTATGTCAAGTAAAAAAAATCTTTACTGTCCATAGATAATTATCTCATATAGGCAATAACAGCATAAGCGTCATTGTTCTCCATTTTTCTTTGTTTCTCAATCGTGTTATACATGTTCTTCTTTAGGAATCCCACATTTTTAAATCCTTCACATTCATTACCAAATGAGCAATAAATATTCGGTGTCCTTATTCCCGCTGACCTCATGCTATTCATTTTAAGAATGGCTTCCTTAGTCATTCCTCGATGGGCTGCAAGCATACCATGGAACTTCTCTTCCAGCAAGTCATGATTGTGAACATCATGGAAATATGTAACTTTCCATTTCAAGGTATCGAAGTTGATACCAACCTGTATTTTTGCCTCGTATCCGCACCTTGTCTTGGGTTTCATCTCTCGCACTCGGTCACGCCTGTTCAAATGTTTCGCTTGCCTAAAGCCTTCATTGTTACAAACAAATGTCTGCTAAACTATTTCACCTTCCTTATTCCGTTGTAACTTGCTTCATTGTGTTACAAATCCCTTACACCTACTATACCAATTATAAAAAGCAAATGCAATCTCAACATCTAGAAAACTGTACAGCTACACTATATCCTTACACAAAATCCTCTAATTAACTTTTGCAAAGTCAAATAACCCTCCAATCTCAATCAGTCCACCCTACCCATTATTGGAACTGTTCTCACTACTATTAGCAGATATTGAATCTACTCCTTGTAACTCACAATAAAATTACATATTAATTACCCTTTTAAATAATTTCTACAATCAACATTCATTGCCAACCCTGTATGCAAGTTAAACTTATTACACTTATTACACCTATGATGTTGCCTACCATTCACATCCCAAAGTAACAAACTTCCCAGCTGTTGACTCACAACCATATTTCATGTAAGCCAAATCCAAGTTTTTACCCTGTGAACCACATAACTCCAAGCACACAAACAACAATAATATTGACTACGTAAATCACAACAACCACACTTTAACATCATTAAACGAACACGATAATCACATACAACATAAACAACAACCAATGTTTGCATAAATCCATTAAAACATAACATATGAAACATGCAATGCATCTATTAACCCACTCATATTTCCATCATACTAACCTTAATCTCATCATCTTTAAATCCATGGCGGTTGAAATCTTCATTCTCCTCCTCCTCCATTGAGTTTTCCATCTCTTCGCCATCAACTTCGCTCAAATTTTCATCTTCTACCTCTGTACATTGCACTTCCTTGAAATTTTGATCTTCCACCTACGTACAGTCTTCTAACTCTTCCTCCATGGGATTTGAAGAAATGGAATTTTTATCCTCGACCTCGACCCCAAAAGAGTTTTTTGTTGGTTCTATCTTACAGGTTATAAAAGGGGATATTTGAGTTGTGTTTACAGATGGCAGATACAACCCCTAAATTTCGAACCCCTAAACCCTGAATATGGAAGCCCTAAATAATCATTCCAGGATAGCAAACACGGAAGAGGGACGAAGGGGGAGGTAGACACGGAGAGGCAAAGGGGGAGGTGCAGACGGAGGGGGGATGAAGGAATATGAACACGAGTGGATTCAAAGATGTTGAACTTGCAAAGTTTATTGAGTTAGAGGATTAGTGAGTTAAGATTATTTTTAGTTATCAGAATATTGGTTAGTTAGTATGTTATTAATATTATAAATGTTACCATCAAATATGCCTAACTTTAATTCAAATAATGCATGGGTCAAATTTGTAATTTCTAAAAGACAATACAAACCTACTATAACAGGTCACCTTGGTTGGGTCTATCGTAAACCCAAAAAACCAAGGTGCACCTTAGCCTTCACCAAAATGATTGGTTGCTTTTTGACTTTAGAATAATTGATATTCATTTGTTTCCTCTAAAGATGTAATAGACTTATATCAAATCAAAAGACTTCAAATAAAAGTAATGAATATCATTGTTTGTTTATATACAATTACCAAGGAAAATGATCAATGTAAACATTGTATACTCCCTAGAATATGATAACTTATCGAAGGATTATTTGCTGGGAAATTCAGAACAACATCGTAACCAAATTTTGAAATATCATTGTAAGGTAATACAAGAAATTATGTTGTAAAATATAAATAAATATAAAATAAAAATTTTGTTAATAATAAAGAAAGAAATATATGTTAAACTTCCATAATATAACATACTCTAAATTACTAAGATTTGTTTTTCTTTTTAAGAAAATCTTTGATTGGAAGCTTGCAATAGACAGTAATAGCCGCTTTTCTCTCACATTTTCTCTGTACAATCCGCCTAATGTCACTGACGGGCCCTGACTTCTCTCCGGAGATGGTTAGGGGGTGGAGTAAAGAGGTTACCAATAAGAGTATCTCCTTGAGACTCTAAATTACATGAAGAAAATGATCAAGAGGATATAAACAACTGTGAAGAAGAACAAGACCAACTTAACCAAAGTGCAAAAAAGATAAAGGGAGGACAAAGCTTCTTACAACCAAGAACAAGAACTATAACATATGATGATACAATTCTAGAAGATGAAACAATAGGAAGAAGTAGGTCATATAAGGATGCTATCATTGGGGAAGAATCTGAAATAAAGAAGATATATATTGGGAAGAAATTGAAAGTGAAGAATTTAAAGACCTGGATGATGAAGAGGAAGAAATGGAAAGCAAGAGAAAAGAGAATACAGAACACATATCATTAAGAAAAAGCATAATTGAAAAAAGATTGAAGGATATGATTGCCCGGCCTTTTTTCTATCAGAAAAAGAAAAAGAAAGAATACAAAAACCTAAGAAGAAAGGTATAATAGTGAAGTTGCTTGGCAGAAAGATAGGCTTCCAAGTGCAAGAAAATAGGCTTCAACAAATGTGGGTCAAGAGGGGAATAATTACTATCATTGATATAGACAATTACTTCTACTTGGTGAAATTCACAAACAGGGAAGATTATAACTTTGCCTATGAAGGAAGTCCATGGTTAATATTTGATCATTACTTAACCATGAAGCCTTGGACACCAAACTTTCAAGCAACATCAGAAAAAATTGAGAAAGTGGTAGTGTGGATTAGAATATCAGGCCTGCCAATTGAATACTATGATTCAGATGTGTTGAGATTCATAGGCGATAGAGCAGGCAAGACAGTGAAACTAGATAGAACCACTGATTCAAAAACAATGGGGAAATATTCAAGGATCTGTGTAGAGGTGGATTTATCAAAACCTCTCCTTGCTATGTTTGAGCTAAATTAAAAAGTGTATAAAATAGAATATGAAGGCTTACAATCTTCTTTGTCTATCTTGTGGAAAATTCAGACATTATAAGGAATAATGTAAAGATAAAGAGGGAATGAAATTATCAACAAAATGGAACCCCAATGAAGAACAAGCACAAAATCAAGAAGGGGAAAAAGCATATAATTATAATCAAGATTTACATGGTCCCTATAAAATAGTTCAGAAAACAAGAAGGCAAAATACATGGCCAAGGAAACAACAAAATGAGACAAAAGGAACTAGAGAACCAGAATAGAATGCTGAGATAGGACAAAAGCCTAGGAAATTAGGTTCTAGATTTGAAGTACTACATGATACAAATGAAGAAGAATTAAAGAAGTATAATATAATTAGTAGACTAGGAAATACAAGCGCTCATCAAGACAAAGTTGAGAATACATTGGTTGAGATCCAGGAATCAACAAAGGAACCAGACAATTTTAAGCCGCTATTAAAGGGAGAATCGTCCTATCAAAAGGCTGGAAAAGATTTCTTTAACAGATCAGAACCTCCTGATTATAATTTAAATTCTAATACTCATTTTATAAAATTTGTTGGAATAGAATCAAAACACACATAACAAGATGAACAATCTAAAATGGAAGAGGACTCAAACAACATCATAGGTAATAAGGAAATAATGAAGGAAACGCCTATGAATATTGGTTAAAAATGAAGCAAAACAACCATAAAATGTTCCTATAGAACTGTAAAGGTGCAGCAGTTAAAGCCTACCTCAGATTTAGTAAAAACTACATTATGCAATACAATCCCAATTTCTTTGCTATTATGGAAACAAGATATGATCCAGCCAAAGTACAAAAAGTTCTTAAAAAATAGGATATAACAAATTTTTTACTTCTGAAACAAGAGGATATTCAGGAGGTATAGTTTTAGCCTGGAAAGAAAATGAAGCTAAAGTTACACTGATTCAAAATCATTTTCAATTCTTGCATGTTAAAGTTCAAATTCCTAACGTGGATGAATGGTTTTTCACTATTGTATATGCAAATTCAAATGACAAATTAAGAACTGAACTATGGGAATATCTAAAAAACATATCTAATCAAATATCTAGTAGTTGGATCATTGCTGGAGATTTTAATGACATAAGTAGTTAATTTGAGAAGAAGGGGGTCTGCCTGATAACCAAAAAAATGTGACAATTTTTTAAACAGATGGAATGAATGTAATCTTATTGATCTTGGATCTACAGGATCCAAATACACATAGAAAGGTCCACTACATAGAAATTCTAATAGAATTTATGAAAGACTAGATAAAGCCTATTGTAACTTAGAATAGAGGAATAGATTCCCTGAAGTTGAAGTTAAAGTTTTGCCTAGAGTTGTATTCTCTGACCACAATCCAATTCTGATTCAATTATGGCCTCATGAGAACCTAAAAAGAGAAAAATAATTTAAATTTATCAGAGCTTGGATAACTGATTATACATATCCTAGGATTATTAAAAAGAATTGGAATAAATCACATGATATAAGAATTAATCTAACTAGCATTAAGAATCTCTATAACATTGGCATAGGCATACTTTTGGTTCAATAATAAAAAAGAAAAGAAATTTTAAGGCTAGAATTAATGGTATCTAGAAAACCCTTGAACACCAAAATAGATTCAATCCTTTTCTAGATAGGCTTGAAAAGAAATTACAAGTTGAATTTGCTAGAGTCTTATATCAAGAAAAAACTCAATTGCCATAAAAAATCTAGGTTTGAATGGATTAATGATGGAGACAGAAACACTAGATTCTACCATCAAGTTATTACTAGAAGAAGAAGAAACATAATAAATGAGATAAAAAATGATTAAGGCATGTGGATTGAGGATGAATCTGAAATCATACTTCTAGTTGAAGAATTTTATTTGAATTTATATAAGGCTAGATCTGTTATTACTCCTTACCTATCATCAAAATTGAGTTTCAAACCATTAAGCACACAGGATCAGCAAACATTACGTTATCAAATTCATGATAATGAAATAAAAAGAGCTCTATTTCTAATGGATCCTTGGAAAACTCTAGTGTAACATCCTCGATGTTTTAATATTAGAAAATAAATAAGAAATAAATAAAAGTATTATTTGGATTAAAATTATAATAATATATGAGAAATTAAGTGGAAAATGGAATTTTATGGAAAATGGAATCTGGACCCTGACGCATAGCGTGTCTGGGACGCGTAGCGTCAGGTACAGATTAATGAGCTGACGCGTAGCGCCAGTGGGACACGTAGCATCAGTGTCGCAATCAGCTTAAAACAGAGGCATACAAAAGAGAATCGTAGAACTCTTCCTCCTCCATTTTCTTCTCCTCTAAGGTGATTCTGCTTGGATCTTGTTGGGAGCTTTAATTCCTTGCATTTTTGGGCATTGGGAGGCAAGGTATAGCACTTGACAACCTCTATTTTGGGTTTCCCCTTCTCCTCCTCCTTCCCTCTTTTCCCATCCGAATTTGCATGTGTTGGGGGTGGTTTTGATTCTATAATTTAATAAGTTTAGAAGCTTGAATGATGAGTTTGGAGGCATGAGGACGGAAATGTACTAATTGGTTTGGTGTTTCGGTAACTGTAAGTTCTGGAATGAGCGTTGGTCGAATGAGCGGCAAAACGGGAGTTGAATTTGAAAGAGGAGCAGCGAATCAAGTACCCGAAGGACGCAACCGACACCTCGAGCAGATTATGGAAGCTTGGAATCGAGGTAAGGGGGGTGTTCAGGTCGTAATTAATTAGGATTTGAATATATGATAACTTCGGGAGGCTTTGAAATATTTAGAAAAATATTATAGATGATGTAGAGTAGTTAAAAATGATTAATATAATTTTTACAAGCATGTGGACTATGATTTAGTTGTTGTTTGATAAGAAAGTAACTAATTTTAAATAAGTACGAGTGAAAAAGTAAGGAAATAAATATGTAAAATCTTATGAATAAGTACCATCTGATAGATTGTGAAGTTTAATGATGTTAGCGATGCGTGGCATGATAATTAGTGATGTTGTTGCATATGATTTGATAAAAATGTTGTGAATAAATGAGATGATGAGTATATAATTGTATAAAATGGCTTATGATGATGAGCTTGACAAGTAGGTCACCTGAGAGATGATACATGTCAGCTTTTGACATTGTTATATATGTTGTATATTGATGATATGCCATGATGATGTGATTTGCTACGTGATTATGTGGTGTGGGACGACTGACGATATGTGTAGCCCATCATTTTTACTCTCGTGGTCTTTGTGCCCAGTTGAGCTACCCAGTGGTCAAGTAGGACCCAGTGGTTGAGGTGGAGAGTTAAGCAGGACTCAGTGGACCAAGTAGGGTCCACGGGGTATCAAGTAGGACCCTCAGCTGAAGGCCGATCCTTAGGTATCTGGATAGTAGAGAGTCTGATACATGTGAGTCAGTTGTGAACTATGTGAATTAATGATTCATGTATGATGGTGGAATATAAATCGATGATGTATGCTGATGTTTATATGAACTGGATGATATATAATAAACCATTTGTGTGATGGATTAGAATATAATTGTATGTTACTTGAGTTTATGAAGAAAAGATAAAAGGCTGAGATAGATGCATATGTATATGTATTCATGAATGTGTAAAAGTGTAGGAAGGTGGAAGTTAATTAATGATACAAATTATAGGTATTGTTAGATTTATTATTCTGTCCTAGATTAATTATGATATTCCAAACACTCACCCTTGTTGTTGTTTTATTTTAGTGACCAGTGACAGGGATGATGCTAATGCCGTGGAGGTGCGCCAAGCAGAAGATTGATGCCAAGGATGAATGGATGAATGTAATATATGTAATGTATAATTATGTGTGTGGTAGATAACAAATCATGTGTGAAGAATTTGTTATGATCATGTTTGATATGATGTGATGAATTGTTGATGATGATGTGAAATTATGGCATGAAGCCAATGATGTGTGAATGCTGAATGATATGGGCAGGTCCTGTTATATGCATGATTGATGTGTGTGTGTTTATGATTGATGTTTGATTGATGATTTGATTAAATTAGGAAGTTATGTATATAGTGAGTAATTATGGGATTTAAGGAACTGGATAAGTAAAATTGAGACCCGGTGGGTTTCGGGACCCCCGGAAGGTACCAATAGGTTCCATAGGGTATTTAGGACCTGTGTGTATTGGCTTTGGGCCAATTGGAACCTATTTAGGGTGTTTGGTGCAAAGGTTTTGCACATAAATGGTTTAAACTGCAAACTGCACATAACTTATGCATACGGTGAATTTTTGGTGAACGAACGGGGCCAATAGTTCTGAAATGGGGAAAACATGTGGCCCATGAAGTTTCGTGGCAATCGGACCTAAAACAGGCCAATTGGGTAGGTTAGAAGTTGGCCGTTTGGCCTAAAATGTGTATCAGTACCTATTGCTGCTACTGTCATGCCCACGCTACGCGTGAGGCTGACGCGTAGCGTGAGGTGCGCAGCTTGGGCTGACGCTACACCCCTGTTTCAAGTTTTTGGTTTTCTTTTTAACCTAAATGATTTTAAAGTTTATAAATTTATTATTTAATTTATATTTAGGTACTATTATTGAAAATACATATTTTTAATTATGATGTAATTTAATTATTTATTTAAATGTGAAAAAATATTTATTATGAAATTTATTAAACGACTAGAAATAAATATAAATTGACGTAGGACGTCACATCCAGCTCCAGATGGATTTCCAGCTGGTTTCTACCAAAATTCATGGAATGAAATAGATGAGTCTATATGTGCTTCATAAAAAAGTTATTGCTAAACCTTAATCAAATCAGTTCAATTAACCAAATTGACATATGTTTGATCCCTAAAGTTAAGAAAGTAGAGTCCATCTTTCAATTAAGACTAATTTCTGTATGTAATGTACTATATAAAATTTTAACTAAGGATATAGTTCAAAGACTCAAACCTTTCATGTCTGAATTAGTCTCACTAATGCAAACTGGATTCATTCCTGGAAGAAACATTCAAGAAAATATAGTAATTACTCAAGAATTGGTTCATAGTATGAACAAACAAAAAAGCGGAAATGGCTACTTCATATTAAAGGTTGACTTATCTAAAGCTTATGACAAGTTAGAATGAAGGTTTACATGTCAGGTGCTAAATGAAATTCAAATTCCAAGTAACTTGATAAATATAATATTGGCATGTATATCTTCTGTGAAAACTAATGTTCTATGGCAGGGAATGTAACATCCTAAAAAATTTTAATTGAGAAATTTAATACTTAAAATTAATAAATTAAATTATGGGAATTATTAGAAAAGCAACGTTTAGAATAATACTAGTTGAGTTAACGAGTATATCTTTAGTTAAATTGAATTGAACGACTACACTAATATAATTAAATAATTAATTTTATTAACTCCTAAATCTTGATTTAAATTTCCAAAAATACTTAAGGAGTTGAGAATTAAATTAATTTATCTACCTGAATCAGGCCTGATACTATTAATTAATTTAGTTATATCTTTCTTAAAATGTTATTTCAGGTTAACCATATTACAACGCATAGTTTTAGTTCTTCCTCCCTTCAATTCCTCTAAATTCTTTAATTCCTTTTTCTTTCCATAACGATTCTTTTCTTTTCTTTTTCTCTTAAACTCTTTCTCTATTACATTGAACACATATACCATTATGCTCCCTCTCCATTTTCTCATGCACTCTATAACACCCTAGATTTTCTGGACTCGAATCCGATGTAATCTTGATAATTAAATGATAAAGATACGAGTAAATTTTTCACGTTCGAAATAATTTCAAAACACCACCACGACTACATCAAGACTCGAACCACAGAAAACCAAAGGGTGAGATTTGAGTATCTATAATTGGATCGTTAAATAGTTTCCCATAACGGTATACAAAATAACAGAGTTTACAGTGGAAGAAGAATGTGTATACCGGGCATAAGCCTAGTCCCATATATGAGGATATAAGAAAAGGCTCGGCAAGGCATGCAATGACATATCTGAAGCCTAATAGACAACCATCATCTTTTCACATAATTTCATGAACATACAAAGCCTAAGATATATACATATACATATCTATATGGTCATACATCATACATCTCCAATATTCATATTCCATAATTGACCACATCCAATTCAACCTTCAAATCATGTACGTCCTTTACTTATTCATGCCTAAGAGGATTACTTAATCATCATTTTATATTCATCAGATGGGTAAAAATTCACTATCCTAAATATTAATACATCACCCATATATATATATAATTCACAATTCATCCATCAATATCAGTAAGTAACAATATCACAATATCCATTTTATACACAACTTATTAAATTACAAACATTGTCGGCCAAGGCATTCCATTACCACTATTTACCTTCCCAAAAACTTTACTTTATTAACATCCGCATCCCATGATATTCCTACATCAATACTAAAAAGTAGACCACATGGGAGAGTGAGTTATACATTTCAAATGACGATATGAATACAATTGAAATTATGTGCCTATGCATATCAACATCATGTATGCTTTGCTAAACACATCAATGATCATCATAAATTATTACTTCAACAACATATATACATTTCATATTCTTTAATCAAGTTATAGCAAAGCAAGCATATACACATCTATTCCAATGCCACAATGGGCCAACATCATTAACACTGACCATTCAGGTCTTTTCTCAAAGCCACCATGGGCTAATATCATTATCATCAATCATAATTAATTATGCCCTTCATCACATGGGGCCATAACATACACATCGTCATATTCAATATTGTTTGGTGGTAATTATATCATTTATTGATTTTATGTGGTCTTTAGATATTCAATAACCTATCTCATCAACACCATACCACAATCTCAATCATCATCAATTATCATCATCTTCTGGTATATCTCCATGCTATATGCAAATGCTTTTATAGATAATGCATATGCACAGTGGAATAGACAACAAATACAGATCCAACTGTGGGAATAAACACTAAATTGTGAGTTAAGCATGATTACATACCATGCCCCTACTGCAGTAGTATAATGTGTACACATATATCATAATGCATGCATAATCACCAATTTTTACTGGTACCAAACCGCAATGCCCATTTTGCAACACCGGTCATTTTCACCATGACCGCGGTAAACAACATAATCAACAATATAAGGTGTTGCGGGCAACCATGATTCATAATGCCAGCTGTGATCCATAGGACCACCGGGGACACCTGCTCCTTAAGAGCCACCCCCCACAAGGGTCAACCACATGCAGCTCCCCGTAGCTCAGCATGGGCAACTTCGTGACTTACACATCGAGTCACAGGGGAAACAACAAAAATGCTCGTGCACTGAGCTACCCTCCCACTGGGCCAACCGGGGGAATCCCCTAATATTCCAACACCGGCAGTGTATAATATGCCATGGATGCAATGCAATACAAATCAAATGCATTTCTCATACTGTGCATCCTAAACGCACTCATTAATCATCATCATCATAATCACCAACACCACCATACACACCTTAGTGGATTTTATCATTGTTGGTTTTAGCCATTGTTTTCAAGTTTTATATATGGCATTCTCATCTCATTATATCATTTATTATACATGCAAGTCAACACTTGTAATCAACCACAATGGCATCACAAACATCATAAATGATCATTAACATTTATTAATCTTTCATCAATACCACCACATAATCATTTAGTGGATTTTCATTTGATTTATCATACCATTGTTTTATAGCTAGTGTGGCAATGCAACAACTCATCAATACAATTTTAAACCACACATACAAGATCACACTTGTATAAAATACAATGGCATTTTACAAATTATCAATAATATCTTTCATCTTTTTATTCATGGAGTGATCACACCATCATTTATTATCACACGATACCGATATCATTTCCGATTCATCGGTTTATAACAAACACCTTGTCATTTGATCACTCTCTTATTGGTTTCATAATCACTCTAGGGTGTATCTCATAACCCCATCATCAAATCCTCATTATCATTCCTTCATATCCCATCCTTGGTGTTAAATGTATCATAAATAATTCATCCCAAATGTATCAATTAATTCCAACCAACACCATGTCAAGCCATCATTAAAATAACCCATACACATTTCCTCAATTATCTCACAATGTAAAGAAATGGGGTTAAACATCAGCCAAGACAAGAAAATAACATAAAATCTCACACTGGGACACTCGCTCAAGCGAGACCCATACTCGCTTGAGCGAGATTGAGGTAGGTCGCTTGAGCACCTCCAATTTCCCTTGAGCGAAGGGGTTTTTAAGTGTCAGGCCCCGATCTCGCTTGAGCGGGCCACTCTCCCTTGAGCGAGATTCCTCGAGTGTCATTTCTATGCTCGCTAGCTCGAGCGAGGCTCCTCTCACCCTCATGCTCGCTCGGGCGGAAAACATCCAGTATCCAATTCTATACTCGCTTGCTTGAGCGAGACCCAATACGCCTTACCACTCACTTAAGCGAGATCCACCTAGAACCATTTTCTATCTCTCTCGCTCAAGCGCGGCCACACCTGGTTAAGCAAGATTCGTCCAGTAGCTCACCCTTCTATTTTGTACGCTTCTCGCTTGAGCGAGACTCATGTTCGCTTGAGCGAAATTGGGCCAGAGGCCACTCCCCTGATACAGGGGACTCTCGCTTGAGCGAGATTACCATCATACGCTCAAAATCAGGTTTTTCACTCATTATCTCATGGCACCATCTATCTTTTGTAAAAATTGGCCTAATCCAACATCCTACCTAGATAAAATCATGCCCTTAAGCCTAACCCAAAAAGCCATACCTCTCCATTTTCAATTCTAATTCATTTAACTACATAAGGGGGATTTTAACACAAATTTTCATCATAGTCATACATATCATTGTACATAATTATCATAAACGCTATTTCACACCTCAAGTGAGTTATCTATTCATAGATGTTCATTACCAATAATTCATGTCCAACAAAGGGACATCCTAACACTCATCATATATATATATATTCATAGTATTCAACATAAGCCAAGCCATTATTCATCACATCATCAATTCAAACATTTAACACATTCATGGCAAGGCATTGCATGAGTTCATACATATACATAATTAACAATTATTCACTCATGCAATTTGAAATGTAAACTATTCTCCTACCTCGAGAGAAGAATCGCAACACAATTGCCTCGATCATTCTGCATCATCGTCCAGAATACAATCCTATCAACAAACACCTATATACATGCCATTAATAAGACATTATAAGGCATCATCTCTTAAAACTCATTATCAAGTCCTAGACTTGTCTAAACCCTAATTCACACACTTATATTAGGCTTCTGGAATTCCTTTCCCAAAACTAAGACTCTCTAGGTCTCAAAAGGGCTAACGATACCCAATAATAACAAGATCACATCCTTTATCCATAATGCATCCAATCCTCATCATAATTCATTCAAATCCATTATAAGCCTCTTGAATCCATCTAAGACCATCACCAATCAATAAACTCTTAAGATATTCATCATGATATAACTACTCATCTACTTATGTATCCCTTACCAATGGTTTTTAACTATTATTATCACAATAACCACATCTCATATTCACTCTCAACCCAACTCTTCAAATCATCATACTTACCTATATGCATGTATCACCATACACAACCTTATAAACTTAGTTCAAGATTTTACCAATCTCATTAATCAATCTCAATGCTTCTAAAAATTCATTTCCCTCATATACATCATTCTAAGGCATTCATAATCAACAAAATATCAACTTGGCTAAAACCCCCAAATCATCAACACTTAGGGTTTTTCACACAAATCACCTAACAATAATTAATACTCACCATCATCATTGATTCATCATAAGTCCATTAACGCATATCTATTTCTAACATAAGACCATTATTAAGAACCATGTCTTAAACCATTCAAGCCTAGGGTTTCACATTTTCCTCAACACCCATAGTTTTTAATATAACCATTTCAAATCTAACATCATAAAACCACAAATTAGATAAGGTGGAGGTAAGAAATATTTACCTCAAGTCTAAGCCCCATCAAAACAAAAATGAAGAAGAAGGAGAGGGAAGATGGTTCATGCTAGCTTCCATGCTCCACAAATGCTTCACATTTCCAAGTTTAGTTTTTATTTTTGGCAAGAGAAAGAAGAAGCATGGAGGTGGACGATTGGTGGATGAGAATGGAAGAAGAAGAAGAAAAAGAATACAGAATGGTGAGAGGGAAAGAGGCCACCAAAAATAAGAGAAAGAGAGAGAGAATTTGTGTAAAAATTAGACATTGTCCAATGGGTAACACAATGTGTGACACCCCAAAATTGGGGGTAAATTTTTCTCGATTTTAAAGATATTAATCAATAAAGTAAATTAAGTGGTGAAGCATTAAATCGCCATCCTGGATCTATAAAACCTATCCCATATGTGAAGATATGAGAAGGTGAGTTTGAAAATAATATAAGAGATATTCTCATTTAAAATCAGCGGAAGAATTTAAATAAATTGATGTTGTATGTTTGCATTTCAAAGAGAGTGGATTAAAAGAGAATTTAAGTCAAATCGGAGTTACATAACTCCAATCAAGATGAATATGGTTTGTAAAGATTGGTAATTCAAATATCTACAATTGTTATGAAGAAGTTGAGGGCCAATTATACCCCAAAGATTGCTTAATTTGTTAATTTATGAAATCAGCCCTGCTGAAATTTTCAGCCTGAACACCCTTTAGTATTTTGGGCATAACTCGGGCTACCGAACTCCGATTGACACAAATTGGGTATCAAAACGACGGTGACGAAATTATCTACAACTTTTATGAACAGTACAAAAACTGATTCTTCACGCTTGAGCGTGAATTTCCACGCTTAAGCGCGATTGGGTTTGAAAAGTTACGCTTAAGTGAAAACGAAGAAAATTGAAAGAAGGAAAATTAGCATCAGGGGTCTTCAAGCTTAAGCGTGGCCCCCTTTCGCTTGAGCGTGAGCATGTTATCACGCTTGAGCGTGAGAAAGAATCAGCCTCTCCCTACACGATCACGCTTGAGCGCGCCCCTTTTTACACATGACTCACGCTTGAGCGTGAGAAGAAGGGAGAATCAGGACCCGTGCGCGCTTGAGCACGGAACGCTCGCTTGAGCGTGGGTTTCTTCACGCTTGGTCACGCTTGAGCGTGACACCCCTGTACTCTCAATTTTCTCTTCATTTCGCTTGAGCGAGAGTTTCTCGCTTAAGCGAAAACACTCCAGTAGCTCACGTACTGCTTCTCGCTTGAGCGAGCCTTTCTCCGCTTGAGCGAGATTATGACAAAATGGTTTCCTTCAACAAACGCTTAAGCGAAATAAATGCTCGCTTGAGCGAAGGATGGACAGTGAGCAAATTTTAGATGCAGAGCATCCACGCTTGAGGGAGGAATCTTCTCGCTTGAGCGTATTTGACAAATTATATAGAAAACTTAGAACCTTATGCACCCTGACATACCCAAATCAATTCTTCACAAAATAATTCAAGCTAATAATATATCTGGGCAATATTATACATTCATAATTGAATCAATTAATCATACATCCTAATTTTCATTCCAATCTATCCATTGCACAACAATTAAACACCAACCATTTATGCTGCATAAGAGTCAAATTCTTCGAAATACATCATTCATTCATAAAATTGGATGATAAACCCATATCATAATCTGTCATCCAATACTACTAAAACCTTACACAAACTTTAGACATTTTCTAGATCAAATCTTCAATATCATAATCCAACAATCCAAATGCAAAATAAGCATATAACTGTAATATATATTATACAAAATATTGGACTGCCGGCCAAGGCACTTCCTACACACTTCTCCTCCTCAAAACAGCTCCAAGGCAAGTCCTACAACACAGGAGCTAAAAAAATATACCACAGGGAGAGTGAGTATATTTTCTCAATGATGAAAATCTAATAATTTTGATAATATATGCATGAATGCCGTACTAACATCTCCTCTACAAAAGGAGTTCAATCAACACGAATTCAATTCATTTTCAAGTTCATTGAAACATAAAATATCTTCAGGATTCTCAAATTCACACCAACCAATATCACAATCACAATTAGTAAATAAAAGGGAGTTTCATCTACTCCTCACATAATCACCTAAACAGGATATCACTCTATGCCATGCTTCAATGGCTAATGCACATGCCAGTGTTTAATATGCATATGCATGGATCCGATTTCATTTCCTCGGGTGATCGTAACCACCATAATCATATAGTCATTCTCAATGGTTTCCCGCCTCGCAAGGGGTACTCCCTCTAGCAGCCTCGCAAGGTGCTTTCTCATGATCGCAACCACGTTTAACATTTTATAAAGGTTTCCCGCCTCGCAAGGGATACTCCCGCCTCATGATCGCAACCATGGGCATTCAATCTCAATGCTCCCGCAGGGCCTTTCTTTTCAAACACCTGGTGATCGCAACCACCAGTCCATTAATCACAGGAACTCGCAAGCCCTTTTTTATTTCCAACATCAAGTTATCGCAACCACTTATCAACATCATCATGATATGCATGCCATGCCATGTATGCAACAATGCTCATGCATGCCTCAACCTCATTTGGATTATCTTACCCTCTTATCTAGGGTACATTCATACTCAACCACACTATTATCCACAAATCAAGCATACACATTAATTCCCCATATTCAAGAAATATTCTAACCAAAAGTTTCAAGTATTCCTCATAACACATATGGAATCAATAATACATCATCACATAATATACCACTCATAGCCTCATTTAGGCTTCATCACACAATCAATCATTACAATCACCATGCTCAATTTCACATCACATACACATGATACCACACTCATCCAAGAGAACATGCCATATTACATTAATACATACATTATCATCACAATTCTCATAGATTTAGAAAATACACCCCTCTTCTACCTTAAGAGAAGAATTCTGATTGATTCGACGTACCCGCCTCGTCGTTCGGAATGGATCCTACATTAACATACATAAAGAATCATAATTAATCAACCACTCAACACAAATTCAACTTTAACTAACCATTTTTATATCTACAATTAATAACTCGTATAAAACATGTTACAGGCATTCTTTTCCTCTTTTTATTAGGCTTCGGGAATTCCTTATTACCATACCACCTTCATTATATCTAAAAGCCACAAAACCCATAACCTAACATCCATGATAATGCTTTGTCAATCATAACCCAAACTCTCAGTAGCTTGTATTTGCCTTCAAACACCTCAATTTACCAACATTCACCATTTTCCCCAAATCTTTAAAAGTTAGGGTTTTTCACTAACCCATCAGCATTCATAAATACCCATTGACTTTCTTCTTCTTTCAGCCATAATGCATCTACTTCATTAACACTTCATAAGACTCACAACATTAAAGGAAACAAGAGAAGTGAATATGGCTTACCACACCCAAACGAAATTGGCTCCAGGAGAAGAGAAGAGGAGAAAATAGAAGAAGAAGAAGAAATGTTTCTCTGCCAAATGGTCTCAAAAAGTCACAAGAATAAGAGGGAGAAAAATTGGGATTTTGCTTTATCTTTAATTCCCTCATTAAAATTTCATCGTTTTTCCACCAATAGGTTCTCTGTTTGGGCTCAATTCTTTATCCAAAAATTATTTCAAATATATATTCGGACTCCCAATAATATTCTCAACAGCCCTGACCAATATCATCCCAATCGGAGATACTTGATTTGACACCCATATTTTAATCAGGTCAGTTTTCAGCTTATTTGGTCTCAATAAATTATCAACAGTTCCCAAAAATATTAATTCAATTATTTCTAATATTTTGGGACATTAAATAATCCATAAATAATTATTCGATATTTATTCTCCTCAATTAATCCTTTATTCTAAAATTTAGGGTGTTATAATCCACCCCACCAAAAAGAAAATTTCGTCCTTGAAATTTAACATACCTGATTCGAATACGTCGAGATATCGTTCTCTGATGTCGTCCTCTCGTTCCCATGTGAACGTCTCCACATTTCCATGTTTCTAAGCGACCTTCACCAAAGGTACAAACTTATTCCATAGTCTCTTCACGGAATGCTCGACAATGCGAACAGAAACAGGAGAAATAAACAAATCATCTCGCACCTCGACATCGTCCACCGAGATCACATGTAGTGGATCATGAACACACTTTCTCAATTGGGATACATGAAACACGTTATGTAGGTTTGCAAGGTATGGAGGGAGCGCAATCCGATAAGCAACATCTCCAATCCGCTCCAAGATCTCAAAGGGTCCGATAAATTTAGGGCTTAATTTTCTGCTCTTCAAAGCTCTACCAATGCCCTTATCACGCGAGACTCGTAAGAACACATGATCGCCAACTTGAAATTCATGTGGCTTCCTCCTTTTGTCATAATAGCTCTTCTGTCGGTCCTGAGTGATTTTCATCTTTTCTCGGATCATCTTGATCTGTTCAGTGGTTTTCTCAACAATCTCAGGCCCTAAAGCCAAGTTCTCACCAACTTCTAGCCAACATAAAGGGGTTCGATACCTCCTTCCATATAATGCCTCGTATGGTGCCATACCAATACTAGAATGGAAATTATTGTTGTATGTGAATTCGATTAGAGGCAAATATTTCTCCCACGAACCATCATGCTTCAAAACACAAGCATGCAATAAGTCCTCAAGACTCTGAATAGTCCTCTCAGACTGTCCATCAGTCTGAGGATGGTACGCTAAACTTAGTTTCAGTTTTGAACCCATTGCTTCATGTAAGCTTCCCCAGAATCGGGAAGTGAATCGGGGGTCACGATCGGAAACAATGCTTGATGGCACACCATGTAATCTCATAATCTCCTGAATGTATAGCTGTGCCAAATCATGCAAGGAACTCTCCATACTGATCGGCAGAAAATGTGCACTCTTCGTCAAACGATCCACAATCACCCAGATTCTATCACATTTAGACTTCGTCCTTGGCAATCTGGACACAAAATCCATGGCAATTGCATCCCACTTCCAAACGGGAATATCAAGTGATTTCAAAGTACCCAAAGGTCTCTGATGTTCTATCTTCGCTTTTTGACAAGTAAGGCATGAAGCTACAAAACTTGCAATGTCACGTTTCATTCCGGGCCACCAGAAATTCTTCTTTACGTCTTGGTACATCTTGGTTGCACCAGGGTGAATACTAAAAATGCTTTTATGTGCTTTCTCAAGCACCGTATGTCTTAGATCTCGGAATGGAAGCACATACACACGACCCTTTACTCGCCATAAGCCATCAACACCTTCCACAAGAAATAAATTCTTCCCATTATCTTGAGATCTTCTCATCTCTTGTAAATAATCATCATCCCTTTGTTTCTCCTTTACAAGCTCCAAAAACTCATTACATATCTTCAAGGTAGCAAAGCATAGCTTCTTGGAAGATTGAACCTCGGTCCCAACATTCAAGTTCTGAAATTCCTCAATCAATTCGAACTCTTTGACCATCATGGCCGACATATACAAGGACTTTCGACTAAGAGCATCGGCAACAACATTAGCTTTTCCCGGATGATACTTTAATTCAAAATCATAGTCCTTTAGGAATTCCATCCATCTCCTTTGACGCATATTCAATTCTTTTTGATCGAAGAGGTATTTTAAGCTTTTGTGGTCACTAAAAACCATAAACCTTGAACCATATAGATAATGACGCCAAATCTTTAAAGCAAACACAACCGCCGCCAACTCCAAGTCATGAGTTGGGTAGTTAACTTCATGAGATCGCAATTGGCGTGAAGCATAAGCTATAACACGTTCACTCTGTATTAGCACACATCCCAATCCATGCTGGGAAGCATCGCAATACACCACAAAATCTTCTTGTAAATCAGGTAATGCCAAGATAGGCGCAGAAGTCAACCTCATCTTTAACTCTTCAAAGTATCTCTTACATTCAACCGTCCATACAAAAGGTTGGTTCTTCCTTGTCAAGTTCGTTAAAGGTCTAGCAAGACAAGAAAAAATTTCGATAAACCTCCGATAATATCCGACAAGTCCAAGGAAACTCCAGATTTCTGTAACCGACGCAGGTCTAAGCCATGCCATAACGGCTTCAACCTTAGAAGGATCCACCAAAACACCATCTTCGGATATCACATATCCAAGAAATTAGACGCTCGTCAACCAGAATTCACATTTAGAAAGTTTAGCATACAACTGGTTCTCTCTAAGAATATTCAACACCACTTTCAAGTGCTCTTCGTGTTCCTCACGGCTCTTGGAATACACTAAGATGTCATCAATGAATACCACAACAAAACGATCTAGGTATTCATGAAAGATGCGGTTCATGTAGCTCATGAACACCGCTGGAGCATTAGTCATTCCAAATGGCATCACAACATACTCATAATGACCATATCGCGTCCTAAACATAGTCTTCGGAATGTCTTCAGTTCTCACCCGAATTTGATGATAACCGGACCGCACATCAATCTTCGAAAACACCACTGCACCTCTTAATTGATCCAACAAGTCATCAATACGAGGTAAAGGATATCTATTCTTTATTGTTAGCTTGTTCAATTGGTGGTAGTCTACACACAACCGTATGGTTCCATCTTTCTTCTTGACCAATAAAACAGGAGCTCCCCAGGGTGACACACTGGGTCGAACAAACTCCTTCTCAAGTAGCTCCTCAACTTGCTTCTTAAGTTCAGCCAACTCCATAGGAGACATCCTTTAAGGAGTGATAGACACTGGTTCCGCACCAGGTACAAGATTAATAGTAAATTCAACCTCCCGTAGAGGTGGTAAGCCAGGTATCTCTTCAGGAAACACATCCAGAAATTCAGACACCACAGGGATATTAATAGGATCGGGACCACTCGTCCCATCGGCAAGAGATAGTAACATGCAAAGTTGAGCTATACCTTGCACATCGAATTGTCTCATATCAGAAGAAGGGAAAATAACGGTCCGTTGTTGATAGTCGACTAAAACCTTATTAGTGGAGAGCCAATCCATACCAAGTATGATCTCCAATCCCTTCATCGGCAGACATATGAAAGATACAACAAATTTTCTCCCATCTAGAAGCATATCAACATTGTTACACCGGTTAACCGATCTGAGACAAGTACCGGTCGGGGTGGTAACCACTAGGGCATTTTTCATTAAACACACCGGCAATCTCAATCGCTGAACACAATCCTCAGATATAAAAGAGTGAGTTACACCCGAATCATAAATAACATGAACAGAATGTCCAAGTATTTCACACTTACCTTCAACTAAGTTATCTGCTTGTGCTGCTTCCTCACCGGTCATAGCAAACACTCTTCCGGCATTTGGTTGGAGATTTCCACCATTCCTATTTCCATCACGAGCACCATTGCCATTTCCTCGACCATTGCCATGCCTTCCATCATTATAACCACCTCGGACACCATTTCGGCCACCATTGTTTCCATTACCATGGCCCCGACCACCATTGTGGCCTCCGCGGTTCACATGAGCAGGTGCATTAGCACGATTGGGAGTATTAGCTCGTATCGGAGCCGGTCTCACAAGCATAGGACAGGCAGGACGGATATGTCCCACTTGATCACAGTTAAAACATACCACATCCTCACGGTGTACACATTCACGAACATAGTGTGGACCACCACACCTATAGCATCTCGGCCCATTGGCATTTGCATTGCCCCGGCCAAAAGTGTTACCATGTCCACCGCCTCTAGCTTGGACATTAGAATGAGCACCCCTCAGAAAATGTCCCCTTCTAAAATTTCCTTGCCTTTTAAAACTGGATGACTGACCCTTCAACTTAGACTCAAATTTAGATTGAGGTGGGGGAGCATGTTCTTCATAGATGCGGCACTTATTCACAAGTACCGTGAAGCTTCAGATTTCTTGGTGACATATGGCCCTCTGAATATCAGAGCGTAAGCCATTCTCAAACTTTACGCACTTAGAGGCTTCGGTTCCTTCTTGTTGATAAGGAGGGTAGAATTCACAAAGTTCCTCGAATTTGGAAGCATATTCTTCCACTGTCATTGTACCTTGCTTGAGTTTCATGAACTCCAGCTCCTTCTTACCCTTATAGCTTTCGGGCACATACTTTCTCATGAGTTTAAGCTTGAAATTTTCCCAAGTTAAAGGAATAGTGGCAGCAATCATTCTACTCTTGGTAAGTCTCCACCAAGTCTCCGCTTCATCTCTCAGCATGAAAACAACATACTCTACTTTCTAGTGTTCATTGCATTCAAAACTATCAAAGATTCGCTCAACATCTCGGATCCAGACATAGGCTTGCTCAAGTCTAAATCCGCCATGAAACTCAGAAGGTTTCCGCTTTAAAAACATGTCAAGGCCTTGAGTACCTTGAACAATAGGAGTAGGTTGCCTTTCTGCTTCTTGTCTATCATGATTTTGTGACTCAAGGATATCCGCAAAACGATTCAGAGCTCTAGCTATAGCGTCATCATTATCTTGACGACGACGGGCCATCTCAATATCTATAATCATAACATGAGATTTCACTAATATCAGTAAACTCATTCTTAAACTTCTCTATAGTTTCATACTATAGTACTTCATCATAAAAATTAAATTATGGCCCTCCATCATGGAGTCCAATATCAACCAACTCACATTAAAACTCACAAAAGCATATCATCATATCATGGTGTCATATGCATTCATAAAACATAGGATTCATCATTGAGGGAGAATGGTGTGAAGAAAGCTTGGCCGGACTTATAATAATCACATTTAATCTATAATCAATTCATATATAGTCAAACAACAATGGCATTCATTCATCAATCGCCTATCATATTCCAGTAATAACAACAAATAATCACAATATTATAGAGCGAATAATGCTCTGATACCACCGCTGTGACACCCCAAAATTGGGGGTAAATTTTTCGCGATTTTAAAGATATTAATCAATAAAGTAAATTAAGTGGTGAAGTATTAAATTGCCACCTTGGATCTATAAAACCTATCCCATATGTGAAGATATGAGAAGGTGAGTTTGAAAATAATATAAGAGATATTCTCATTTAAAATCAGCGGAAGAATTTAAATAAATTGATGTTGTATGTTTGCATTTCAAAGAGAGTAGATTAAAAGAGAATTTAAGTCAAATCAGAGTTACAAAACTCCAATCAAGATGAATATGGTTTGTAAAGATTGGTAATTCAAATATCTACAATTGTTATGAAGAAGTTGAGGGCCAATTATACCCCAAAGATTGCTTAATTTGTTAATTTATGAAATCAGCCCTGCTGAAATTTTCAGCCTGAACACCCTTTAGTATTTTGGGCATAACTCGGGCTACCGAACTCTGATTGACACAAATTGGGTATCAAAACAACGGTGACAAAATTATCTACAATTTTTATGAACAGTGCAAAAACTGATTCTTCATGCTTGAGCGTGAATTTCCAAGCTTAAGCGCGATCGGGTTTGAAAAGTTAAGCTTAAGTGAAAACGAAGAAAATTGAAAGAAGGAAAATTAGCATCAGGGGTCTTCACGCTTAAGCATGGCCCCCTTTCGCTTGAGCGTAAGCATGTTATCACGCTTGAGCTTGAGAAAGAATCAGCCTCTCCCCACACGATCATGCTTGAGCGCGCCCCTTTTTACACATGACTCACGCTTGAGCGTGAGAAGAAGGGAGAATCAGGACCCGTGCGCGCTTGAGCGCGGAACGCTCGCTTGAGCGTGGGTTTCTTCACGCTTGAGTGTGACACCCCTGTACTCTCAATTTTCTCTTCATTTCGCTTGAGCGAGAGTTTCTCGCTTAAGCGAAAACACTCCAGTAGCTCACGTACTGCTTCTCGCTTGAGCGAGCCTTTCTCCGCTTGAGCGAGATTATCACAAAATGGTTTCCTTCAACAAACGCTTAAGCGAAATAAATGCTCGCTTGAGCGAAGGATGGACAGTGAGCAAATTTTAGATGCAGAGCATCCACGCTTGAGCGAGGAATCTTCTCGCTTGAGCGTATTTGACAAATTATGTAGAAAACTTAGAACCTTATGCACCCTGACATACCCAAATCAATTCTTCACAAAATAATTCAAGCTAATAATATATCTGGGCAATATTATACATTCATAATTGAATCAATTGACCATACATCCTAATTTTCATTCCAATCTATCCATTGCACAACAATTAAACACCAACCATTTATGTTGCATAAGAGTCAAATTCTTCGAAATACATCATTCATTCATAAAATTGGATGATAAACCCATATCATAATCTGTCATCCAATACTACCAAAACCTTACACAAACTTTAGACATTTTCTAGATCAAATCTTCAATATCATAATCCAACAATCCAAATGCAAAATAAGCATATAACTATAATATATATTATACAAAATATTGGACTGCCGGCCAAGGCGCTTCCTACACACTTCTCCTCCTCAAAACAGCTCCAAGGCAAGTCCTACAACACAGGAGCTAAAAAAATATACCACAGGGAGAGTGAGTATATTTTCTCAATGATGAAAATCCAATAATTTTGACAATATATGCATGAATGCCGTACTAACATCTCCTCTACAAAAGGAGTTCAATCAACACGAATTCAATTCATTTTCAAGTTCATTGAAACATAAAATATCCTTCAGGATTCTCAAATTCACACCAACCAATATCACAATCACAATTAGTAAATAAAAGGGAGTTTCATCTAATCCTCACATAATCACCTAAACAGGATATCACTCTATGCCATGCTTCAATGGCTAATGCACATGCTAGTGTTTAATATGCATATGCACGGATCCGATTTCATTTCCTCGGGTGATCGCAACCACCATAATCATATAGTCATTCTCAATGGTTTCCCGCCTCGCAAGGGGTACTCCCTCTAGCAGCCTCGCAAGGTGCTTTCTCGTGATCGCAACCACGTTTAACATTTCATAAAGGTTTCCCGCCTCGCAAGGGGTACTCCCGCCTCATGATCGCAACCATGGGCATTCAATCTCAATGCTCCCGTAGGGCCTTTCTTTTCAAACACCTGGTGATCGCAACCACCGGTCCATTAATCATAGGAACTCGCAAGCCCTTTTTTATTTCCAACATCAAGTGATCGCAACCACTTATCAACATCATCATGATATACATGCCATGCCATGTATGCAACAATGCTCATGCATGCCTCAACCTCATTTAGATTATCTTACCCTCTCATCTAGGGTACATTCATACTCAACCACACTATTATCCACAAATCAAGCATATACATTAATTCCCCATATTCAAGAAATATTCTAACCAAAAGTTTCAAGTATTCCTCATACCACATATGGAATCAATAATACATCATCACATAATATACCACTCATAGCCTCATTTAGGCTTCATCACACAATCAATCATTACAATCACCATGCTCAATTTCACATCACATATACATGATACCACACTCATCCAAGAGAACATGCCATATTACATTAATACATACATTATCATCACAATTCTCATACATTTAGAAAATACAACCCTCTCCTACCTTAAGAGAAGAATTCCGATTGATTCGACGTACCCGCCTCGTCGTTCGGAATGGATCCTACATTAACATACACAAAGAATCATAATTAATCAACCACTCAACACAAATTCAACTTTAACTAACCATTTTTATATCTACAATTAACAACATGTATAAAACATGTTACAGGCATTCTTTTCCTCTCTTTATTAGGCTTTGGGAATTCCTTATTACCATACCACCTTCATTATATCTAAAAGCCACAAAACCCATAACCTAACATCCATGATAATGCTTTGTCAATCATAACCCAAACTCTCAGTAGCTTGTATTTGCCTTCAAACACCTCAATTTACCAACATTCACCATTTTCCCCAAATCTTTAAAAGTTAGGGTTTTTCACTAACCCATCAGCATTCATAAATACCCATTGACTTTCTTCTTCTTTCAGCCATAATGCATCTAATTCATTAACACTTCATAAGACTCACAACATTAAAGCAAACAAGAGAAGTGAATATGGCTTACCACACCCAAACGAAATTGGCTCCAAGAGAAGAGAAGAGGAGAAAATAGAAGAAGAAGAAGAAATGTTTCTCTGCCAAATGGTCTCAGAAAGTCACGAGAATAAGAGGGAGAAAATTGGGTTTTTGCTTTATCTTTAATTCCCTCATTAAAATTTCATCATTTTTCCACAAATAGGTTCTCTGTTTGGGCTTAATACTTTATCCAAAAATTATTCCAAATATATATTCGGACTCCCAATAATATTCTCAACAGCCCTGACCAATATCATCCCAATCGGAGATACTTGATTTGACACCCATATTTTAATCGGGTCAGTTTTCATCTTATTTGGTCTCAATAAATTATCAACAGTTCCCAAAAATATTAATTCAATTATTTCTAATATTTTGGGACATTAAATAATCCATAAATAATTATTCGATATTTATTCTCCTCAATTAATCCTTTATTCTAAAATTTAGGGTGTTATAATCCACCCCACCAAAAAGAAAATTTCGTCCTCGAAATTTAACATACCTGATTGGAATACGTCGAGATATCGTTCTCTGATGTCGTCCTCTCGTTCCCATGTGAACGTCTCCATATTTCCATGTTTCCAAGCGACCTTCACCAAAGGTACCAACTTGATCCGTAGTCTCTTCACGGAATGCTCGACAATGCGAATAGAAACAGGAGAAATAGACAAATCATCTCGCACCTCGACATCGTCCACCGAGATCACATGTAGTGGATCATGAACATACTTTCTCAACTGGGATACATGAAACACGTTATGTAGGTTTGCAAGGTATGGAGGGAGCGCAATCCGATAAGCAACATCTCCAATCCGCTCCAAGATCTCAAAGGGTCCGATAAATTTAGATCAATCATTAGACTTAAAAAGTCTAAGGGTTACTTAATACCCATCGTGGAATACTCCCACAACACATGAAATCATTAAACATGGCTTATAGAAACATTGTAGAGCTTAGACCGCCATAGGGTCTAATTCTACAAGATTCGATCATACAAGATCATATTGAGTTATCCAGGGTTACCACACTTAGTGGGTCACAACCAAATTAAGTATTCACTCGATTCATAAACATAAAATTGAGACATAACCCCAATCAGGTGTACACAAAGCTCATATGTCACCAATTTATCACTCATTCATTTTCCCGATCTAGGGAATATAGCAATTTACTTGCGTAATACCATATAGGGTTTTTGTGCAGAAGGATATAAAGATCCATCATTCCAAATAGCATAATTAATCATTTCAATGCATCCCTCAACAATAACATAATCAAATATTTCGTTTCATGAGATCCAATATCAGGGAGTTCTCTCACTATTATTCATTCAATCAATTCTAGCGCATGAACCATTCAAATCTAATATCTCCTATCCGCGATCAACATACGACATAGGTTCATTATCAAATCAATTCATATTCAATATGTCATATCCATGATCACACATGGCATAAGTTCATCACTAATTAAAGTCATACTCAATATATTAATATTCAAATGCATAATATCAATGTATTCGTTATTAGAAGGAAATAGTGTAAGGAACTTGGCCAGACTTACACAAACAACCATATCAATCACATTGAGGAAATTATTCATATACATTCGATCCCCATGAATTAACCATAACCAATAATGAGTAACTACGCTCCCTTTGTGCATCACATAATCTCAATGACAATGATCATACTCCCATAAACAACAATTATAACTCATGAATAAAAATTCACAAGAATCCTCAATGAGCTATATTCTCAATGCAATACTAATGGTTCACAAGAAATCACCATTGAGAAAACAATGCCTTGATAGTCAATCCAAAACTCTTAGATAACAGTCATTCATAATCCATATAGGGCAATTAACACTTTAACATATCATCATTCTCTAGATAATTTTCACTCTTAAGTCTATGCAGAACAACCGTTTTCCAACAATGAGCATCTCGCTCCAAAGATCACCATAAATGTCTAACTATTGAGCAATCGTGCTCCAATCATCCATAATACCAATTCATGAAGAATAACATTACTCTATCAATAATTGATACTCTCAATATGGAGCAAAACACGCTCCGATAACAATTAGCAACATTAATTCATAGCAAAATATGCTCTGATACCAGGTTGTAACACCCTAGATTTTCCAGACTCGAATCCCGATGTAATCTAGATAATTAAATGGTAAAGATACGAGTAAATTTTTCACGTTCAAAATAATTTCAAAACACCATCACGACTACATCAAGGCTCAAATCACAGAAAACCAAAGGGTGAGATTTGATTATCTATAACTGGATCATTAAATAGTTTGCCCATAACAGTATACAAAATAACAGAGTTTACAGTGGAAGAAGAATGTGTATACCGGGCATACGCCTAGTCCCATATATGAGGATATGAGAAAAGGCTCGACAAGGCATGCAACGATATATCTTAAGCCTAATAGACAACCATCATCTTTTCACATAATTTCATGAATATACAAAGCCTAAGATATATACACATACATATCTATATGGTCATACATCATACATCTCCAATATTTATATTTCATAATTGACCACATCCAATTCAACCTTCAAATCATGTACGTCCTTTACTTATTCATGCCTAAGAGAATTACTTAATCATCATTTTATATTTATCATATGGGTAGAAATTCACTATCCTAAATATTAATACATCACCCATATGTACATATAATTCACAATTCATCCATCAATATCAGTAAGTAACAACATCACAATATCCATTTTATACACAACTTATTAAATTACAAAACACTGCCGGCCAAGGCATTCTGTTACCACTATTTACTTTCCCAAAAAATTACTTTATTAACATCCTCGTCCTATGATATCCCTGCATCAATATTAAAAAATAGACCACATGGGAGAGTGAGTTATACATTTCAAATGACGATATGAATACAATTGAAATTATGTGCATATGCATATCAACATCATGTATGCTTTCCTAAATACATCAATGATCATCATAAATTATTACTTCAACAACACATACACATTTCATATTCTTTAATCAAGTCATAGCAAAGCAAGCGTATACACATCTATTCCAACGCCATAATGGGCCAACATCATCAGCATTGACCATTCAGGTCTTTTCTCAAAGCCAACATGGGCTAACATCATTATCATCAATCATAATTAATTATGCCTTTCATCATATGGGGCCATAACATACACATCATCATATTCAATATTGTTTCGTGGTAATTATATCATTTATTGATTTTATATGGTCTTTAGATATTCAATTACCCATCTCATCAACACCATACCACAATCTCAATCATCATCAATTATCATCATCTTCTGGCATATCTCTATGCTATATGCAAATGCTCTTATAGCTAATGCATATGCAGAATGGAATAGACAAAAAATGTGGATCCGACTGTGGGAATAAATACCAAATTATGGGTCAAGCATGATCACATACCATGCCCATACTACAATAGTATAATATATACACATATACATAATGCATGCATAATCACCAATTTTTACTGGTACCAAACCGCATCGCCCATTTTGCAACACTGGTTATTTTCACCATAACCGTGGTAAACAACATAATCAACAATATAAGGTGTTGCAGACCAACCATGATTCATAACATGGCAGCTGTGATCCATAGGACCGCCAGGGACACCTGCTCCTCAAGAGCCACCCTCCACAAGGGTCAACCACATGCAGCTCCCCGTAGCTCAGCATGGGTAGCTTCGTGACTTACACACTGAGTCACTGGGGAAACAACAAAAATACTCGTGCACTGAGCCATCCTCCCACTGGGCCAACCGGGGAAATCCCCTAATATTCCAACACCGGCAGCGTATGATATGCCATGGATACAATGCAATGAAAATCAAATGCATTTCTCACACTGTGCATCCTAAATGCCACTCATTAATCATCATCATCATAATCATCAACACCACCATACACACCTTAGTGGATTTTATCATTGTTGGTTTTAGCCATTGTTTTCAAGTTTTATATATAGCATTCTTATCTCATTATATCGTTTATTATACATGCAAGTCAACACTTGCAATCAACCACAATAGCATCACAAACATCACAAATCATCATTAGCATTTATTAATCTTTCATCAATACCACCATATAATCATTTAGTGGATTTTCATTTCATTTATCATTACCATTGTTTCATAACTAGTGTGGCAATGCAACAACTCATCAATACAATTTTAAACTACATATACAGGATCACACTTGTATAAAATACAATAGCATTTTACAAATTATCAATAATAACATTCATCCTTTTATAACATCATTTATTATCACACAATACCGATATCATTTCTGATTCATCGGTTTATAACAAACACCTTGTCATTTGATCACTCTCTTATTGGTTTCATAATCACTCTAGGGTTTATCTCATAACCCCATCATCAAATCCTCATTATCATTCCTTCATAATCAATCTCAATGCTTCTAAAAATTCATTCCCCTCATATACATCATTCTAAGGCATTCATAATCAATAAAATCATCAACTTGGCTAAAACCCCCAAATCATCAACACTTAGGGTTTTTCACACAAATCACCTAACAATAATTAATACTCACCATCATCATTGATTCATCATAAGTCCATTAACCCATATCCATTTCTAACATAAGACCATTATCAAGAACCATATCTTAAACCATTCAAGCCTAGGGTTTCACATTTTCCTCAACACGCATAGTTTTTAATATAACCATTTCAAATCTAACATCATAAAACCACAAATCAGATAAGGTAGAGGTAAGAAATCTTTAGCTCAAGTCTAAGCCCCATCAAAATAAAAATAAAGAAGAAAGAGAGGGAAGATGGTCCATGCAAGCTTCCATGCTCCCCAAATGCTTCACATTTCCAAGTTTAGTTTTTATTTTTGGCAAGAGAAAGAAGAAGCATGAAGGTGGACGGTTGGTGGATGAGAATGAAAGATGAAGAAGAAAGAGAATGGAGAATGGTGAGAGGGCAAAAGGCCACCAAAAAAAGAGAAAGAGAGAGAGAGAATTTGTGTAAAAATTAGACATTGTCCAATGGGTAACACAATGCATCATGGTCATTTGTCTATTGGATCATAGAACCCTATATCCATTGGGTAATAGCATGAAAAGAAACATAGGAGAGAGAGAAGAAGTGGACGGCTGGGTGAGGAGTAGAAAAGAGAGTTTTCATTTTCTTTTTAATTCCATTTGGTTAGTATTTTTGTCGTTTAATGACATATGTCGAGTCCAAATAATTATTCCCTCAATACCTAAAATTATTTAAACTACATCATCCTAATCATAATAATTTTCTAAACATTCTAGACCTATCAAATATTTAATTTGTCCAAATGGGTCTCACAGCATCTGTTAAATCACCCGATTCCGGTAATTCTCAATTTACTGATAATTCACCTCTAATGTCTAATAAAATTTCCTATAATTATTGGACCATAATTAATCAATCATTATTATCTAACAATTTTATTTTTGTTAAAATCCGGGATGTTACACACTCTTCCTTCCCCCTTGGCTGTCTTCTTTCTCCTCCACTATTGCCTTATTGTGATTTCACCTTCACTATAGCTTCGTTAGTTTCAGTATTCCCCATTCCAATTCCCTGTTGTATGCATGGGCTTTGGTTTTCGTTTCTTTTTCCCCTCAAGCCATATTCGGAGGATGCCATGGAAGGAACAAGTGAAGCCTTCCATATTTACACATCCAAAGCTGCAATTCATAACTTCTAGGCAAGGTTCGAACCCATTCCTTAACCTATACTTCATTCAGCTATGGGGGAGAGCATGACCTATTATGTTTAATTGCTAAAACATTGCCCGGATTGTATGGAACAACACTTGGGAAGTTGTTTCAAAAGCAATCGGTTGGTGCATGGGGCATCAGAACCAAACCGGGAAGTCGTCAGCAAGTGGAACAATATTCTAGTATGTTGTTATCTTTTAAAACCATGTCTAGTTCCCTATTTAAACTTCGAAGAATGTTAAATCTAATTCTAGGAGAGCTAAAATAATTGTTTGGTATTTTTAGGAAATTTTTACTTAACGTTATCGTTGCTCGGACAATAATTGGAGTAAGAATTGGTATGTTGTTCGATTTTGGTGAGTTCTGATAACTCGAACCAATGTTTAAAATTTTATTAATTATGGCATTGGCGACTGAAATCTTAGGGAAATATTTAAAGTGTCAAATACATGGTTTTTAGGATTTTCGCATTTATTGGATTATGGATCAAAAGTATAATTAAAGGAATAAGTCGGGTCCAGGTATGTTTAACGTAGGGGGATTACTAGTTGAATAATTAATAAGGATTTGATTCCGGGGTTATGGGTTAGATTAAAATTTTACTTATAGTATCCTTCTGATTTCCATTTGGTGATGAAAGAAACCTGTCTAGCACCAAACCTTATTATTTATGTAATGGTTGATCAAAATGTTTTAAATAAAATTGTATTAATATTAGCACGTGATTAATGTTGAACTTAAGTTTGATAATATAGAAATGTGTGTTAAAAATTGCGATGGATGTATAATGATTGCCTATGATGTTATGTACTGTTGAGGAAAGGGTTATATACTTTTTGGTTTTCTTGTGCTAGTTCCATAGTGTTATTTTATAGGAGGAATGTTAGGTGATGAACTAATGGTAGATGGCTCTAATGGTTTAATATATATGATGGATGATGATTGTTGAGTTGTTATTGTGGAATGGTCTACTGAAGGAGGCTATGATGTCGGTATTGATGTTGTTTACGCGTTATGGTTTGCATCTCTTGCATCAATTGCATTCATGACATCATATGCATTTCCAGCACTATGATTTGCTGAAGAGACTATCACGATTATAGTGCTTTGGTTTACTGTGCAGTGGTTCACTGGTAGTCCTCGGGTACCACCGCTTATAGTGATTTGGTTCACTGTGTGGTTACTTAGATGCCCTCGATTTATAGTGGTATGGTTTACTGAGTGGGTTATCTTGGCACTTGCTCTATGTTGTTAAGACGGATCCACATTTCATTGTTTTTGTGCACAAATGAAAAATAAATAAATTTCAAAGACCATTGCATACATATATTGCATTGTGAATATTGGAAGTTAGGTATAGTTGATGGATGTTTGGATGGAACCACAAAGATATGTAATTGATCATAAAGGCTCCAGTGTTTATATTATTGATGGATGACTGAGTTTGATTCAGATTAGATATCATGTTATCAGGATTAATGGTGTGGTGATTTAATTTTTATTAAATGATGAGAAAGGTACAACAATTTGCCTGTTTATTGAATTGTTATTTATTATTTGATTAGCACTCACCCCTTTTTAATTATGGGTATTTCAATGGAAGTGCAGGGGAATGAATTTGCATGATGATCCGGGTGTTGGAATGCATTGTACAGCCATAGCGGACACACTCATGTCTATATTTTTTCATATTGATATATATACTTATATAAGCATATGTTAACGTAGTTGTTTATGGTGAGTCTTGATTTTTGACGGTTTTGGTATTGGGGAGTCTTTTAACTAAATGTGTTATCTAGAAGGGTTATGAAATAGTGATGGAATCTTTATGAAATACTAATATATTTTGTGTGGGGACTGCAATTATTTAGCGGGATATGATGCATCAAAATTTTCATTGAGCCTTTTACATGCTAGCATTAAGAATATTATGGGCAGATTTGATTGTGTCTAGGGGTGTCAATACGGGCCAACGGGCCGGGCCGGGCCAAGGCCCGCATAGGCCCGTCCAAATATGGGCCGGGCCGGGTCGGGCCAGAATAGTAAAACGGGCCAAAAACATGGGCCCGGCCCGTATTCTATATGGCCCGCGGGCCAAAACGGGCCAAAACGGGCCAACCAATTTTTTTAAAAGAATTATACATGCTTATTTTTTATTTTAAATTTAAAGTATTTTTAAATATTTTTTAAGTAAAATTAGAAATAAAAATTAGATTTCCCATTTCTAAATCAATGTTTTTATAATTAATCTAAATCAATGTTGACGCTGATGGAATGTTTTTCACGCACGCTCTCCAGCAGCAAGGACCAAGGTGCAGCAACGCTCTCCAGCAGAGCAAGTTCCAATTTGATTTAGGAAAAAGTGAAGGAAAGGAAAAAGGGTCCTTTAGGGCCGGCGCAAGAAAAACGTTTAGAAAGGAAGGGAAAAGTTTTTTTTTAACAGGTTAATTTTTAAGTATTTATATATTATTATATATATATTAAAAGTATTTTTTAATACAGGCCCAACGGGCCAGCCCGGCCCGGCCCGTCAGGGCCCGTTTTTTTAACGGGCCAAAACGGGCCGGGCTTATTTGGGAAAACGGGCTCTAGAGGTTGGCCCGGCCCGGCCCATTTTAACGGGCCAAACGGGCCGGCCCACGGGCCAGGCCCATTTTGACACCCCTAATTGTGTCTTGTTAACAAGTAATTAAATAATGCATGATTGAAAGGTGCCTTATGTTGTGATGTCTTATTTGTACAGATTACAAATACAATAAATGGGCACTGAGCCATATAGGTTGTTGCTGCATGCATATAGGAGGGAATGTTACGAGTAGACTTTGACATGTTTGTATTTGAATTTGTGTAAATGAGAGGTTACTAGGTACATGGGTTTAGTGAAACTTAACGGGTTAAAGATACCCTGTAAGGGAATTGAACCCTCAAGCTACCTAGGCATACCAGAATATGCTTGTCATATTAGTCTGCATAACCATTTAAAGAGTTGTAATAAATTTGACCAAATTGGTACCTTAGGTTATTCATAGAGGTTAAAATAAGTATTCTTGTATTTCTTATTCGTATTTTAGAAATTTCAGTGAATGGATTTTTGTCATTAGTCCAGAGATATGGTAAATATGGGGTTTTACAACTTGAGTAAAGCGTGTGCAGTTACAAGGATACAAAAATCAACAAAATAATTGTCATGGACGTAAATATGCTACCCGCACGCGTAACCACGCTCCAGTGCTCGCTGACTTTGATCTTTTTCTTTCCTTTTCCTCGCACGTTAACAGGCCCACATGGCGTAGCAGCGCTGGCGTGCCTTATGGTACTTGTTCCTAGACCCCGTAACCTCTTTACACTAGTGCGCGTAAGCACGCTATGTAACATCCCAAATTTTAAAATGAGAGAATTAATTAACAGAATAAATATTAGGAATTTGTGTGTGAATTGCTTAACATCCCAAATTATTGAGAATAATTAAATTAAGCATTTTGGAAATTTCTGGTGGCTTATGGAAACCGGTTAAGCTGAAAACGAGCCCGGGTGAGGCACGGGTGTCGGACCAAGTATCTCGGAATGAGATGATATTGGTCAGGGCTATTGAGAATGATATTGGGAGTCCGAATGTGTATTCGGAATAATTTTCAGATGAAATATTGAGCCCGAACTGAGAACCTGTTGGTTATAAAACGATGAAATGTTAATGAATGGGATTTAAAATAAACTCAAAAGCCCAAATTTCTTCTCCTCTTCACGCGTGAACTTCTGAATATTGAGAGGCACATTTTACTTCTTCACTTTTCCTATTCTATTCTTCTTCCTCTCTTCTTCTTCATACAAACCCCAAGTCAAGGTGGTGACTCCCTCTTCTTCTCATTTCTTTTCAAGAAGCTTAGGAGGAGACCATTGAAGCTGAATCCTTCCTCCTCTTCTTCCCTCATTTTCGTGTGGTCTACCTCCCCTTGGAAGCCCATTTTTGTTTTGGGTGTGAGGTAAGCTCTTTAACTATTTTTGGGTGGATTGATGTTGGTATTATGTAATGTTGTGACTTGGGAGAGTCATGCATGAACATAGAAGTATATAGAGAGCATTTAATGCATGAGTTTTAAGGTGGGTTTTTATAAGAGTAAGATTTCTTGGGGAAGTAATAAAGGTGAATGCATTTATGGTTGGAAGGAGAAGAGTATTTATAATGGTTGTTGGACTTTATGAAACCCTAGCTTCATAAATTTATGGGAAATATATATTGGAGGTAGATGAGCAATTATTGTTGGCAATAAATGTGGGTTATGATGAATAAGGGTCATTGGTGATGGTATTTGGTTGGTGGAAGTCATTGATGGAGAAACCCATGAAAGGGTTTGGTTCTAGAGTGCATAACAATATATGGTGGCACCTAACCCCTGGTGGTTATGGTGGATGAAAATGAAATAAAAGAGGTTTGAGAGTTAAAATAATATAAACATCAATTTATTGAAATATATAAGTATTTGAGTCTTAATGGGTAAATAGAAAATTGATTGTGTAATGTATTGTGATGTAGGAAGTGACCCCATCGACGAGGCGGAAACGTCAAACCGCATTGATCACTACTTCACTTGAGGTAGGAGGGGGTAACTACTCTAAATGTATGATTTCATCCATTGATGATGTGAAAATATGTATATATGATTGTGTTGATGATTGTTTGAATGGATGATGTGATGATGTTATAATTTGAATGCATTTAGAATGATTATTGTTGTGTGGCATGTGTTTGGGATAATGGATATGATGTTGTAATGAGTTTATGATAATGAGATGTGATGGTGGTTTAAAACCATGTATGAATTGAAATCCATGAGGAAAAATATCCCAAAGATGTATGTTTGAATTGATGAATGTGTATGCCACTAACTCTTAATGTGTATGAAATGTACAGAGAATTGGTGATGATTGAGGATGATGAAAATATTGAAATCCACTAAGTGGTGGTGAATGATTTTATGTGGAGTGACATCTAGGATGCACAGTGTGAGGATGCATTTGATTTGCATTTGCATTGCATCCATGGCATATCATAGCTGTCTATGTGGAATATTAGGGGGTTCCACTAGGCGGGCCCAGTGGGAGGGCGGCTCAGTGCACGAGCGTATTGTGGTTTTTACCCTGTGACTCGGTGTGTGAGTCACGAAGCTGTCCATAGTTTGGTGACGAGGCACCCTATGTGGCGGGCCCAGTGGGTGGGCGGCTCTATGGTGAGCGAGTTACCTCGGTGTTCGACGGGACACGGCTCTCTCGATGTGTGTTCGGGAGGGGCCCGTAGCACTTGTGGTATTTGAGGCCACGATGTTGATCCGTAAGTCACGGGGTGACTAGTGCTACAGATGGGCGATAGCGGTTTGGTACCAGTAAAAATTATGAGGATGTAAGCATGCATAAATTGAGATATATGTGTACATAATTTTACTACTACAGTAGGGGCATAGTAGCACACCTATGCTTGTCCCACAATTGAATTAATGTTGTATTTCCCACAGTCGGATCCGCATTGTTTGATGAGAAATTCTTGTGCATATGCATTAGCTTTAAGAGCATTTGCATATAGCTGAAGATATGCCTAGTTGAAAGCCCATAGTGGCGAGGGATGGATGAGAATAGAAAGGGAAGAGAGTGAATGCTAACCCTATGTTTGCATGTAGTGAACCAAATGAATGAAATTGTAGATGTGTACTTGATTTTGTGAGATATGCTTATAAATGATGTGTGATGTTGTGTAAGATATGTTATATGAACAAGTATACATGTATTTCATCATAATGTATGACTTTAATTCATTTGGATTATGTTACTTACCTCCTCGTTGCTATTTTTAAAGTTGATGTAGGTATGACTTAAATCCTACCATTTTGGAGGCCGAGTTTGAAGAAGGTAAATATGGAATGGGAATGTGTAAGCCTTGGCCGGCATGAATTTCTTTTATGGGGTATATGGTGTTTATGTACTCAATTTTGTAAGTGTTGATGATCTTGGAGGTCATGGAAGAAAATTGGATATGTGTGTAAGGCCAATTTGCATTCTTGACCCAAATGATGTAAAGGACAAATTATGATGCTTGATGATGTTGTACTTAATGAATGGATATGTGAGTGTGTGTTTGCACTATATTATAGAGCATGTTGAATGATGGTGATAATTTCAATTTATATGCTTTGGGTGAATGGTAGTTGGATGAGATTGTATATACATGTTAGATATGATATAATGTAGTAAATGAGGTCAATATATCATGAATTATAACTAAATATGCCATATTGTTAGAGTTTCTCGTTTCTGCATGAATTCTGCAGAACTCGCTCAAGCGAGTGAGAATCTCGCTCGAGCGAGATTATTGTGAAACAGGGGATTCGCTTCTGGCCCGAATTCGCTCAGGCGGATGGCCATCTCGCCCAAGCGAGATTGTTGTGGATCAGAGTTTTTGCCTCTGGCATGTGTCGCCCAGGAGAAATTGTCATAGAATCAAAGGTTAGCCTCTGGACGATTTTCGCTCAGGCGGTTGGATGGTCGCTCAAGCGAGGAGGGTACAAATTTGATACTGGACGATTTTCGCCTAGGCGAGGGGTGTCTCGCCCAAGCGAAAATCGACTAGAGAGTTACTAACGCTTCTGGAACAATCTCGCTCAAGCGAGTCATGAGCCGCTCAAGCGAGATTGGTACCTGATGCATATTCCCTTCCTTCGCTCGAGCGTCTTGCTGGCTCGCTTAGGGGTTCCTTTCGCATCTCGCTCAAGCGAGGCAAAGCTCGCTCAAGCGAGATCGACCCCTGATGCTTATACTCTCTTTCGCTCAGCTCTTTCTCCACTCGCCCAAGCGTTATTACGCTGGCTCGCTCAAGCGGATGGGTTCTCGCTTGAGCGAGTGTCACCCTGATGCCCATTTCCTTTTATTTTCAATTGTTTACATTTCTATGTAATAAATGGCATTAATACATTATTTTTAATGGGATCCTGAACTCTTTATGGCTCATGGAACTTCATGAGGTCCTCTTCTTAAATTTTATTTTCGCAACAACTAATTTAATTAATTCTTCCGCTGTTTTTAATTGAACAATTATTATTAAACCATATTTTTAAGTACCCTCTCATATCTTCATATATGGGAGTGGTCTATCATAGATCCAGGTGTTGTGTCATCAGCTTCACCACTTATTTTCTTTCCATTGAATTATGATTTATAAAAACGTGAAAAATTTACCCCTATTTTGGGGGCGTCTCACGCTACCCTGGGCGTCTGTACTTTTGGTGATAGGATGGTTATTTGATTTATTTTGGGAATTTTTATTTTTATACCCTGAATTCCCATGGGTTGTTTTTTAAATCTTTGGGGTCATCTACCTAATTGGCTTAAGAGCTTAGTAGCAATAAGTTTGATGACCATTTATCACTCTCAGTGAAGGTGGCATATGACTTTCTAATTGAGTTTTGTTTCACAATTGCTTTTAGAAAATGATTGAATGTTGTCTCATCCCCTCATGTTTGCAATTTTTTTAATTCATTTCATCTTACTTTATTCAAATTCTTCTTGGCCATAAATGACCCCAGTAGGGAGGTTTAAACTTATATCATTTAAAAAACATTTCTTTAACAATTATATGTTTGTGTAGATGTTCTATCAGTTTAGACCTTTGTAATTTAACATCAATTCCAACCTTAAATATTGATGTAATTTTTTTAGTTTGTTGTTTATGATAATGGTAAGATAATCTCTTAAAATTATAATTTGTGTCAGTAATGTTTGGTTAGATGATTTATTTTTATATTTAATGATTAACAACTAAATATAATTAAGTATAATTTAAATATAATATAAAGTGTTATTTATATTTTGTTATTTAAATATATTTAATGGTAAGTAATGTTTTGTTTATAGAAGGTTATTTTAAATATTGTTTTTTTTGGAATAATTTAAATGTTAGAAAGTCTATGTCAATTTTTTTTATTTACATGTGATATAAAAATTTATTTTATATATTTATTTATTTGTGTTAAATTTAATTTTTATATGTTTGAAATTTTCATGTGATGAAATTTTTATCTTATATTTGTATATAAGTTTATACGTAAAGTTTTTTTATAGCGATAATGTTTCTTCTTATAATATAATTATAAATTGATTTTTAGTGTTTCATAATAATATTTTTAATTATATTTTCTTAATAATTATCGGGATTTTAGTATGGTCATAATAGGGAAAGAGAATAGAATTTTTTACACCTTCTAAGGGATTGAGACAAGGAAATGTTCTATCTCCCTACCTATTTGTTCTATGCGTGGATAAATTATCTCACCACATTCTATCCTAAGTCACAACAGGTAGATGGAGTCCTTTTAAATTTGGTAGATCTGGACCACAAATCACTCACTTAATATTTGTAGATGATCTATTATTGATTAGAGAAGCAAAAATTGAACAAATGGAATGCATCATGGAAACTCTACAGACTTTCTGCAATATGTCTGGACAAGAAATAAATGAGCAGAAATCATGCATATTTTTTTCAAAGAATGTTAAATCTCAACTGAAGCATATATTGATACAGCAATCAGGCTTCACTCCTACAACTAAAATTGGCAAATATTTAGGAGTTCCAATTATCCAAGGAAGAGCTAGGAGAAAAGACTTCCAATTTCTAATAGACAAGGTCAAACAAAGACTAGCAAATTGGCAAGGCAAACAGTTGCCTATGGCAGGAAGAATTACATTATCTAGATCTGTTTTAAACTCAATTCCAATTTACAATATGCTCTCAGTCAAAATACCACATAGAGTTATGAGGAACTTAGTAAAATTCGAAGAGCCTTTATATAGGGAGACTCTGAGTTGCAAAAGAAAGAACACTTGATAAAGTGGGATACACTAACTCAACACAAACAAGCTGGAAGATTGGGAATCAGAAATTTACACCATATGAATACGACATGCTTAATGAAGATGGCTTGGGATATGAGAATAGGTAAAGATCATTTGTGGATAGTCCTAAAAGGAAAATATGAAGGAGATTTTCAACAAGATCAAGAATTGGATGTTAGGAAGTATGATTCAGCCATTTGGAAAGGAATCTCATCTACATGGCAGAACATCATAAGTAATGAATTTTGGGTGATAGGTGATGGTAATACAACCTTATTTTGGAATAGTATATGGCTTAATAAACATTTGAAGCTTGTAGAGATCTTAAATGTCCAACAAGAATAAGACCTAAACCTAACCGTGGCAAACATGGCAACAAACAGAAATTGGATTTGGAGCTTGTTCCAAGATAAATTACCAACATGTATTAATGAGCAGATATCAAATATATTACCTCCACAAAAAGAGACTGGAAGTGATACCAAAGTACGGGCAGGAAACACATCCAGAATCTTCTCAATTAACGATGCTTATCAAAGAGTTGTACGATAAGATGAAAATATAAGCTCAAACAAGTGGAATAAAATTTGGAAACTTCAAGTTGCAAAAAAGGTAAGACTATTTATTTGGCAACTCAATCATAATAAGCTCCTAACTAATCATTGCAAAGCTAAATGGGGATTAGGCCCTCCTAACTGCCAAGAATATGGAAAATCTAAAATAGCTCTACATGTCATGAGAGAGTGTCCCGTTGCCATGAATATGTGGAAATACTTAGTTAAATCGGATCACATAATTCCATTTTTAGAAGGAGATATTGTTGAGTGGATCGACTTCAATTTAACTAGAAAAATTGGGAGGATTCAAGAGTATGATTGGAACAGAATATGGACCCAAGGTTGTCACCTTCTTTCGCAATGAAGGAACCAAAAAATACATCACATTCCTATCAACAAACATAAATCAGAATGGAAACAGGTTATTGAGCAAGTATCAATTTATAGGACAAGCTCTACAAATAGTCAAACATCAAGTACCATTTATGTATCATGGAAAGCTCCTACAGAAGGATGGTATTGCCTCAACACTGATGGTACAAGCAAAGCTAGTTCTTCTAAAACTGGTTGTGGAAGAGTGTTGAGAAATCACAAAGGTGAGTGGCAGATTGGTTTCAGAAAAAGATTGGGATTTAGTAGTGCATACGATGTAGAATCGTGGGGAGTTTATGAAGGGATTAAAATGGCCAAAGAAAGGATTGTAGAAATTTAAACATCCAAATAGATTCAGCCATTGTGTATAACCAGATTACACAAGATTCTTAAGGTGTAAGCCATGGAAAAGCACTTATTCAAGCTATTAAGAAGTTATCTCAAAGTTTTGAACAAATCACCATACAACATATATATCGGGAAGTAAATTCTATTGCAGATCATCTAGCAAATATAGCTTGTGAGCAAGAGTTTGGAATAGTGTACCTTAATTCTACTCCCAAAGAAGTTATAAACCTTTTAAGAAATGATTCAATGAGTTCTTTATATTGTAGATCTATTTTATGGGCCTAGGCTTATCCCTTTTTTTTTTAAAAAAAACCTACTCTAAATTTTAGTAGACTTCCTTCTAGATGACATTGTTTACTGTGTATAAATATCTATTGTTTTTGTCATGTATCATGATCTTTAATCCATTATTTGATTGAACCTTTGATATTACTACATAGAATTAATCATAGTTAAATATTAATTTGGATAGATACAAAACAAAACAACGGTGGATAATGTTTACTACTGAATTTTATTAATACTCATAACTTAAGAGACAATTAATTAAAAACTATCTCCTTGTTAGCTTGAAAGACCATGGAAATTGTGAATAGGACATAGTTATTCTATGAATAAATATTAGATTACCAATATATATTTTTCAAATATTATCTAACCCTCAATAGCATTTGTGTCTAGTCTTGTAATAATTAATCTTAGTCCACTATATAAATCATCAACCTTTTGCTTGATTCAGATTTTTCAACAAGATAATTGATATCTCAACTTTTAGCTTAATCTTGTAATTTGGAGTACCTAAACATGTTAAGAACTCTATTGTGATATATTCATCAGTTATACCCCATAATCCAACACCTCAACTAAGCATAAACAACACCAAAATTCCACTACCACTTCTAGTTAACTTTTAAAATCATATTTATAGTTCTTTTCTTCACCATATGCGCATATGCATTTGGAGGGTTATATGGGGCAAAGTTTGGCTATTCGTGTTTGTTTTGAAGGAAAATATACGGGGAAAATATAAGGGAAGGAAAATAAGATAAAAAGAAATTTTTTCTTGTATTTATTTATAAAAAAAAAGGAAGGAAACAACACCAAACAGTGAGATTCAACAAAAATTAATTCCTTCTTAAAATAGAAGGACACGAGAGAAATGTAAAGAGATTGTTATTTAAAATTTTTTAATAGTCTAATAAAAATTAAAAATTCAAAAATGATAACTTTTATGTATTAAAATTATTATAATAAAATTTAGAATATAAAATAACTTTTTTATATAACTAATACATTTTCATCAATTATTTTTCTGTTGTCCAAATAAGAAAAATTTATTTTTTATTTTTTCTATTTTTATCTATCCAACACTATATATTTCTATATTATTGCTGTGGTGTTCTTTTATTTCCAATTTATTTTCTTCTTAATTCTCTCTGTCCAACGAAATTTGGGCTGCGTCAAGGTGAAACATTCAGGCCTAAAAGAAGAATTTTTAGTTACCCTAATGCTAGATTTTCCAATTCTTGTTTTTCTCGTTTTTTATTTATTTATCTTGGGCCTTGGGGAGGGTTTCCAGGAAGATGAGGTTGTTAATGTTGTTGACGCAAAAAAGTTATCGTGAGTTTATTTTATTTTAATTTACACACTTCTCTAAGTGGTTAAAAGAAATGACTTAATGGTAAGAGGTATTTCTTATCCATCTAAATTTATGAGGTGGTAAAATCTGACATGTTTTCATAGGGTGCTAAGTTTATTTTTAAAATTTAGAGTGTTAAACGTATATTTAATATTTGATACTAATAATTATATATCTAATATTTAAGAAAATCAAAAGTTGAACCAATTTTGGTGAAAGCTAGTGACAAAGCTAGAACTTCTAGTTAGGGGTCAAATATAAAAAAATATATGAAAATATTTTGGTTAAGAATGTTTGTTGCTAAATAAATTAAATTATTATAAAATATAAAAAATAGATAAAATTTAAGGCAATTAAATCTTATAGTAAAATTTCTCTTTAAATCCGCACAATAAGATTTTTCTTTAAAATAAATATACCATTATAAAAAAGTTTTACACTAAGTTTCAAGTTGTAAAATTCATATGTGACAAAAGGAATGTTCATTTTAGATTTTAGTATGTGCAAGAAATGCTCTAAAAAATCATCTTAATATATACAAAACAACTGTGTTAACTTTACAGGAATTTAGAAATTTAGTTTTTAAGATATTCAAAGAAAAAATAAATATTCAATAGTTATTGTAGAAAATATTAAATTCAACACAATTACGATGTTCCAAATAATTTGTAAAATTAATTATTTTTCACTATCGTCTATGAATGTGACACAATTGCATTTTAGTGTTAATCTTAACTCCAGTAACTTAATTAATTGTATATCATTTTATTTGACAACATATAATGATGAAAAACTATTTTTTTACATTTATTATATATTTTTTCATAGAAAAAAAAGATAGGTCCCCTTATCCCAATCACTCACTGCTCATGATGAAACAATTTGTCGATCACTTGGTTTGACAAAGGAAAAAAATACCCAAAGACAAAGTTTAACTCAACTTGGGTTTTCTAAACCTATTTTAGATTGCTGAAACTTTAAAGAAAAACAATGAGTTTTAACTAGAGATGCAGGTAACAGTGAAGACAAAAGTGAGGTTGATAGATATATAGGAGGGGACTTTGGTGGGAATACATATACAAGGGACGCCAATGAAGACTTTGAATTTCCCTACATTCATCTCACTTGTTTCTGTTTAGGGCACAATGTGCCAATCATCATTATTATATGTTTATAGCCAACAAACAAACTAAATATACGTTTTTCTCCATATAAAATAAGGATTATTTGGTATTGGGCATGGAAGTAGTTATAATATAATAACGAAATAGAAAGAACTATTTTTTATCCACAAAATTTCTTTTATTAAATAAAAACAATAGATATATATCCTGATTTATTTCTATTTTATTTTAAAAAAAATATTAAATATACCACAAGTTTCCTTTCTCATTAAAAGAAAAAACATAGCAAAATTAAATCTCTTCATTTTCACTCACTCACAAGAAATAGGATCTGTATCTTAGGAACTTGCCCCCTTGGACTCTGAATGAGCATTTTTCAGGATTCAACCGCATGTTGTGCTTGCGTAGCTCGGCAAAGGTTTCTTCCAGGTCCTGTATATGCAAATCTGCCTGCTTGGTTTTTACCACCATGTCATCGACATACACCTCCATGTTTCGTCCGATTTGCTTGGCGAAGATTTTGTCCACTAACCTCTGGTAAGTGGCCCCTGCATTTTTTAGGCCGAAGGGCATCACTCGGTAGCAGTAATTTAGCCCGCCCATGATAAGTGCTATCTTTTCTTCGTCTTTGGGGTCCATTTGGATCTGATTGTACCCCGAGTAGCCATCCATGAAACTTAAAATCCTGTATCTTGACGTTCCATCCGCCAAATGGTCAATGCTAGGCAAAGGATAGGGGTCTTTGGGACATACCTTATTTAGATCGGTGAAATCCATGCACATCCGCCACTTTTTGCTCGATTTCTTAACCATGATGACATTTGACAACCAGGTCGGGTATTTGACTTCTCTGATGAAATTGGCGGACACTAGCTTGTCTGTCTCTTCCTTGACTGCATGCTTTCGGTCGGGGCCCATCTTTCGAGGCTTTTGGGATACAGGTCTGGCATCTGGCTCGATGTTGAGGGAGTGACAGATTACAGCAGGGTCAATTCTGGGCATGTCGGCAGGGCTCTAAGGAAATAGAATTGCGTTTGCCTTCAGCAAGCTGACCAGGTTTTCTTCTAGGACCGGGTCGAGGATAGCACTGAATCGTGTGAATTGGCCGGGTGAGGATCCCACTTGGATAAGCTTGAGTGACTTCACCGGTTGAGGTCTCTCGTACTTTCGGTCGTCAAGAGGATCGAAGCTGGTCTCTACATCTTCTTCGATTATGAACGTCGATTTGGGGCGAAGGCTCTCATAGTAACACTCTTGAGCCATCTCTGGATCTGTTCTAACGACTCCCACTCTGCCATCCTCGAGTGGAAACTTCATGGTTAGGTGCATGGTGGAGATAACAACACCCAAGGCATTAAGCGAGGGTCGCCCCAACTTTGCGTTGTAGGAACTGGGGAAGTCCACCATTAGGAACCTGACCAAAATCGCGTGGCTGTCCTTTCTGACTCCAAAATTGGTCCTTAAATCGATGCATCCTAAGACCTGCATAGAATCACCAGAAAAACTGAGAAGAGCTCTGTCATACCTTTTCAAGCAACGAGTCGTTGGGTCCATTTTTCGGTACGCCTTCCAGTGCAGGATGTCTACTGAACTCCCTTGGTCGATGAGTACTCGTTTTATTACAAAGTCTTCGACCCCCATGGTAACTATCATCAGCTCGTATCGATATGGTCCTCCTTCGGGAAAGTCTGACCTGTCGAATGTAATGATTACCAAGTCCGAGTGATCCTACAATAAATTTACCTATCCTATTTGACGTGACCGACGTGCGCAAACTCTTGGGAAACCTTCTGAGATGGTATGTATGACTCATCGCGTGTCGCCTCTTTCCTCCATGGGTCTTGGTGATCGGGAACAGGGGGCTCATGACTGGTCTCGAGTTTGAAGCTCCACTTGATCGAGGCGTTCTTTGACTCTCCTCGAGAGTGCTCCTCGGGGTCCTTCATCTTTCTGGGCGACAAATCTTGCTAGGTGTCTCTGTCGGATTAGGTGCTCTATCTGATTGCGGATCGACAGTTTTCAGTCCCATGGCCACAGGCCCCGTGGAATTCGCAGAACTTAGATGTGTCTCACCCCTTGGGACCCTCTCTTGGGAGCGGGAGTGCGAGGAGTCCTATGTTATAAACTTCGTGAAGAATCCGATCACGGTGATCTTTTAACGGTGTAAAGCTTGTGTAAATGGGCGCAGTGTAGGCTTCAGCAAGTTTGTCTCGGTTTCTTCTAGGACTTCTTCTTTTTGGCTTGGGGCGACGATTGGCTCTATTGGTGAGATTATCCTGATCGGCTTCACGCTCATCGACAACAATATATTGAGAGGCTCTAGCTCGGAAGTCATCCATGTCCAGCGTTGGTTTCTTGGTCAAGGAGTCAGTAAATTTTCCTGGACGTAAACCAGTTTGAATGGCGTACAATGCAACCTCTGGGCTAAGATCATAGATTTGGATGGCTTATTTGAAGAAACAGACCATGTATTGTTTTAGGGTTTCCCCCGGGAGCTAACGTAGATTTACCAGGCTGTGGGACATTTGTTGTACAACCCTGCTTGTGGAAAATTAACTAAGGAATTTCTTGCTCAGATCAAAAAAATTAGCAACGCTTTTTGGAGAAAGGTGAGAGAACCAGTAGAGCGCCGACTTGGTCAACGTTGTGGGAAAGGTCTGACAGAAGAGGGAATCGAACGCCCCTGTCACCAACATGAGATTGGTGTATATGGTGAGGTGGTCTTCGGGGTCACCTCTACTGTCATACTTCTCGATCGATGGGGGTTTGTAATTGAGGGAAGTGTGAGCCTCCATGATTAAGTTGGTCCAGGGGTGTACAGCGAATGACAAGTTAGGCTCATGTTTGGCTGTCTCCGTCTGGTACAAGGTTTGTCCAGCGGCCTTCTACGAGTAGGTTGCCTAGTATTGCGACTGGAGACTTCGCGCTCACCTTCCCTCTGACCTCTGACCTCTGAGCTCTGTATTCTCCTGCTGCAGGTTGGCGACTATCTTCTGTAAAGTTTCCACCAGGTTGGTGAGATGTTGTACCCAATCATCATGACTAGATGAATCTTGGCATCTGATGCCTTCTTCACGTTGCATGTTTCGTGTGTTCACCATTGCTAGAATAAGGATTAAGGTTGGAGAAAAGGTGGTGTAAGATCCATTTTACCGGGCCCACGGTGGGCGCCAAAATGTTCACACAGAGAAAGTAGGCTTTAAAACCCTAGAGAATGCCCATAGGGATTAGGTCTAATAATTCTCAATAATGTGTCATTTAGTCCTCTCATACGTACGATAGATATATTTATACTTATGTTACAAAGTGGGCTTGGCCCATTAGACTATATCCTACACTAGTTAACCTTTGAGTAACGTGGAGGCATATCTGGAGGTGGTGGGGACCACTCCTTGATCAATTGGGGGAACAGGAGCCCCCTATAGAGGTATTGAAGCCAATCCAGACCAGTGTCAGGCCATACTAGAGATGCGTAGCCCCCAGAGCATCAAAGAAGTTCAACGCCTCACCGGTCGGATCGCAGCCCTCTCCCGATTTCTCTCAAAATTCACGGAGAAATCGATGTCGTTCTACAAGGTGCTAAAGAAGACGGACTCATTTGAATGGACTTCTGCGTACGAGGAAGCGTTTCAAGACTTGAAATCTTACCTTGCATCCCCAACAATCTTGACACGACCCAAGGCAGGGTCAGAACTGATTCTCTACCTCTCCACGGGCACCGAGGCAGTTAGCTCAGTCCTAGTCCAAGAGGATAGCCCGGTCCAAAAGCCAGTTTACTTTACCAATAAAACATTACAAGGGGTAGAAACCCGATATCAAAAGATGGAGAAGTTTGCATACAACCCGGTTGTGGCCGCTAGACGGCTCCGTCCTTACTTCCATAGCCACCAAGTGGTAGACCGACCAGCCGATCGGGAAAATCCTCCAGAAGCCAGAACTTGCAGGAAGAATGGTAGCCTGGGTCGTGGAACCATCTGAGTATGGTGTTCGGTACGAGCCGTGAGGGCCTATCAAAGCCCAGGTACTAGCGGACTTCTTAGTAGAGCTAAGGGGACAAAGAAGACTATGACACAGAGCACAGACTGTGGACACTCTGAGTGGATGGGTCCTCCAACACTAATGGCAGCGGGGCAGGCATAGTACTGGAGTCTCCAACCGACTTAGTGGTATAGGAATCACTAAGGTTTCAGTTTAAAGCTAGTAACAACCAGGCTGAATATGAAGCTCTTCTTGTAGGGTTGTGAACAGCCCTTGATCTAGGCACCCGGTGTATCCAGGCGAAGACCAATTCCCAGCTGGTGGCCCAGCAGTTCAAGGGATCATATCAAGTTAAAGATCTTACCTTAGCAAAATACTTAACCCGGGTAAACAAGCTAGTCAGAGATCTGAAACACTTTCGAATTGTCCATGTCCCAAGGGCAATGAATGAGTGTGCAGACATACTTGCAAAACTTGCCAGCACGGTGAAAGTTGGGAACCTGAAGATGATCGTTCAAGTTATGTTGGAAGAACCCATGATCCAGGAAACCCAATACATCCACCAGGTAAGTAAAGCTCCAATTGAAAATACCTGGCTCACCCCTATTGTTGATTTTCTTAAGTAGGGAATTCTTTCGAAAGATTGCCAACAGGCTAAAAAGCTACAAGTACAAGCAGCCAATTACACCCTGCTAAACGGATAACTCTATAAGAGGGGTTTCACAATGCCTCTCCTAAAGTGCCTAGACGAAGAACAAGCCAGTTATGTTATACGGGAATTGCACTCGGGGATTTGTGGCCTTCATGGAGGAGTCTGCCCCTAGCTGCTTGAATTCTCCGAGCAGGTTACTTCTGGCCAACTCTATGGGATGATTGCTCCAAATTTGTTAAGAAGTGTGACTCGTGCCAACACAACGCTAATCAGATTCACAGCCACCCCAAGCCACTATATGGGATCCTATCTTCTTGGCCCTTCAACATCTGGGGAATGGACATTCTTGGTCCTTTCCCCCTAGGAAAGGGGCAACTCAAATTCCTTCTGGTGGCAATAGACTTCTTCCCTAAATGAATCAAAGCCAAAGCCCTGGCAACCATCACCACAGCTAAAGTACAAGCGTTCACTTGGAAACATATTATCTACCGACATAGACTTCCTTATACCATTATCTCGGACAATGAAAGACAGTTTGTAGACAAAGGCTTTATTGAATTTTGCAGGAATCTGGGCATAAAACGCAAATTCTCTTCTGTAGAACACCCGCAGACCAACGGTCAAGAGACATCTCGGCCAAGCCAAAGGCCATAGGGAAGAGGAGTTACATGGAGAGCTGTGGGCCTATCACACCACGCCACATTCGTCAACCCATGAGACCCCTTTCCAGCTCACATACGGAGTCGATGCCATGATACCTGTTGAACTGGGAGAACCCACCCTCTGGCGCCTCGCTTATAATGAGGGTACAAATAGTGAAGGAAGACGAAAGGACTTAGATCTTAGTATGGAAGAACGAGATATGGCATATGTGAAGATACAAGCAGCCAAACAAAAGTCAGCCCAGCAGTGGAACTCCATTCTCCAACCCCGACCTTTTCGAAAGGGCGACCTTGTTCTAAGGACTGTAGATAACAATAGAAGACTAAGAGAAGAAGGTAAACTCGCTCCCTCTTGGGAAGGCCCATACCGAGTCAGAGAGGCACTAGGGAAGGGTGCATACTACCTAGAAGAGCTATCAGGAAAGGGGTTACCCAGAATATGGAACGTAACTCATTTAAAGCTCTATTTCAGTTAATTATTATGATCCAAGGTACTCTTTTTCCTACCTGAGAGGTTTTTCCCATAGGGTTTTTCCCTCAAGAGGTTTTAACGAGACCCCCATCTCTCTTAATAAAAATTCTCCATGTTATCCAGTCAAGAAACAAAACATATAAAAATCGTTGAAGTACTAAAGTCCGAGCGCGGGGTCGAACCCTCGGCAAATACGTTTGAAACTTGAAAATCGTTCAAGTACAAAAATCCAAGCACAAAGTCGTTCCCTCGGCAAATACGTTTGAAACTTAAAAACCGTTCAAGTACTAAAGTCCGAGTGCGGAGTCAAACCCTCAGCAAATACGTTTGAAACTTCAAAATCGTTCAAGTACTAAAGTCTGAGCGCGAGGTCAATCCCTCGGTAAATATGCTTGAAACTTGAAAATCGTTCAAGTACTAAAGTCTGAGAACAGGGTCGACCCCTCGGCAAATACGTTTAAAAATTAAAATTGTTCAAGTACTAAAGTCCAAGCGCGAAGTCGATCCCTCGGCAAATACGTTTGAAACTTGAAAATCGTTCAAGTACTAAAGTCCGAGCGCGGAGTCAACCCCTTGGTAAATACGTTTGAAACTTGAAAATCGTTCAAGTACTAAAGTCTGAGAGCGGAGTCGACCCCTTGGCAAATATGTTTGAAACTTGAAAATCGTTCAAGTACTAAGGTCCGAGCGCGGAGTCGACCCCTTGGCAAATACGTTTGAAACTTGAAAATTGTTCAAGTACTAAAGTCCAAGCATAGGGTTGACAAATTGTTCAAGTACTAAAAGTCCGAGCGTTGAGTTGACCCCTCGGCAAATACGTTTGAAACTTGAAATCATTCAAGTATCCTAAGTCCGAGCACGGAATCGATCCCTCAACTCTACGTTATGAAACCTAAATCGCTTAAGTGCTCAAGATCCAAACATGGAACCAATCCTCTCAGTAAAAGTGTTATGGAATGTAAAATATTTGAGTAATAGTTCACAGCTATTTACATACAAGAAGAAACAACAAAGTTCGAAATTCTCATTCATAAAATTAAGTCTGCAAATAGAAAGAACAAAGAAGAAACAAAAAAGGAATACATTCAAACATCAGTAACTACGGGATCTACGGTCGGGGCGTCTACAGTAGGAGTCTTACTGGCTGAAGCATTAGGACCAGAGTATCCATAATTAGAGTATCATCTTGAGGAGCTTCGGTACCCTTCCGAGCCTCTGATCCAACCCTGACAGTAGCTTCGGTAGCAACCTTCTCTTCTCCTTCGGAATCCGAGAGGTCCACGATCTTGCCATCCACGATAATCCGAAATGGATGGACACCTTCCAGATTGAGCTCCAACTAGGGATTCAATACCTGTATCTGCTGCTGGAAAAGGTCGAACACGGCCATATACTTCTCCAACAGCTCCTCCTACATAAAAAGCTGGTAAGTTTCCTTTTCCTCCCTCTCTTTCTCCAGTGCAGACTCTACCTCCTTCAGCTTATCCTCCACCTCCTTCTTGCCCACGTAAACCAGACCATAAGCTTCCTCGGTAGAACCTAGCCGCCTACCGAGATTGCACATTACCCTGTGGTAGTACTCAGCTTCACCTCGGCAAGCTCTTGCTCCTTTCGGGCTTCTGTCAGTTCAGCTTTGGCTTGTTTCAATTCGTCGGTTATTCCCCCGATCTCTTTCAACGCATTGCCAAGCTGCATCGCAGTAAAGTCACGAGACTGTTGTAGCTGGTCTTTCTCCTATAGAAGGGTGGTCCTCCCCGCCTTCAAGGTGGCCAATTCCTTCTCCTGCTCAGAAAACCTCTTCTCCAAGAACTGAGTCATCGAGGTAGCTCGAAGGTTGAACATTTCTATCACTCAGCATATTGATATCGCGTTTAAACCTTCAAACTTCCTCTCTTACTCCTTGAAGACCACTGTCCGGTCCACGAAGCTCAGAATGGGAAAACAGACGTCCTACAGTGAATGAGCAGGGTGTTGTGGGTGCCACACAGCATCCCATTAGCAAAGCTCTCCCACTGCCTATTCTCAATGTCCATCTCACTCAGGAAGGCCACGGTAATCCAATCAGCTGACACCTCCCCAAGAGAGTTATCCTCCACCAATCTCCTGCTCACCCGACTCCAAAGCTCAGGGGATCCTGCCTCCCTCTTAGGACTTTCAAATATCACGATGCAAGGAATCCCAGCCTGACCTTTACAGTGCAGCAGAGAATCAGGAACACCTGTTACGGGGGCCTCCGACCTCGTCTTACTCCTCTGAGCAAACTCCTCATAACACTGTCTTTTGGAAGATCGCCCAACCTCTCTTTCCATCTACGAGGTGGTGGGAACCATAGAAATGGGAACGACAGTAGTAATGACTTGGGAAAAACCCGAAGGAGTAGCTGGGGGAACAGTCGAACTCTCCCCTTTCTGGGCCGCCCCTTTCCTTCCTTCTGCTCGGGCACCTTTTCTGAGATAGTGTTTCTTCAGGTCCTTCAAAGATAGCTTTTCAGGGGCCATGTCAGCTGTACAAACAACACATACTCGGTCAGAAAACGCAAACCACAAAATCAAGAAAAAGAAAAATACACACATCAACAACAGGAACTACTCTCACCTATCCAAACATCAAGAAAACTCGGATGAGGGGACAGGGCAATCAATGCCTGAGAGCTAAAGAAGATTCCCAAGTCGTCAGACAAAAATTTAGCATCCGCCCTCTCGGATAGAGATAAATAATCCAAGGATACTCAGAATTGGACTCGGGTACGGGTCCAGTAAAGTGGAAAACGGGGTCGAGCGTCGGGATAATGCAAGAAATCCTCCCCAGGGGGATCCAACCCAACTCAGATCTTGAAAAATCCCATCTTAAAATTCTTATAAGATTGATCGAAGACCCTAATCAGATTACGACATGCTACACTATTAAGGGAAACCCACCCCACAGGTGTCCCTGCCTTGGGAATTTTGGCATTGAAAAAGCAAAAGAATAAGGGCACAGAAGGGGTGCGGCCGAAGTGCTTGTATAGTATCTCAAACACTCGGACAAATGCCCAGCTGTTCGGATGTAGCTGAGTAGGGGTGATGTTTAACACGCACAAAAACCCAATTTGAAACTCAGAGAAGGGAAAGGAAAGGTAGATTCGGGAAAAAAAGGTCTCATACATGAAGGTAAAATCTAGTTCACTCGGATCCTTACGCTCATGGCAAACCCTATTAGATGCAGAATAGCAGACGCATTCTACGTTGGAAGCCAGGGCAGAGTGATTGAAGGTCCCTACTTCCCATAACTGAGCCACCGATTCTTACTCTAGAGGGAAGAGGAGATGAGCAACACTTCATCCCTAATCCAGTCATAAGTCCCCTCCAAAGGCACACTCACAATAATTCCCAAAGTAAATAAAGAGGTTGAAGAATGAAGAAAGCCTGGAGCAAGGAGAAGCACTGACCTGACGAGATGAAGTGCTAACGAGAAGAGAAGACAATGGACGAAACAAGTGTAGCAGCAAAAGTCACAAAGAAGTATGAAGCTACTAAGCAAGAGGGACATGAAAAATTTGAAATGGAGAATAAAAATGAATTTATAATAGAGAGACACTTTTTGGTCAAACCCCCTGATCCAATGGTGAGAATACAAGGGGGCGTGAAGTAGCAACGAACGTGATGTGTCCAAGAACTGGCACCTCTGAAGAAAGTCACATAATCTACGATCTAACGGTTGGGGGCATGGAAACCCTAAATCGACGGATGTGACATTTTAAGACAGCCTTTGGGTGAAATGACCCGCTCTTAAATGACCTCGAGACATGGGAAGGGCATAATCATGACAGACACGTCTCCCTATCTTCTCATAATTAGAAATAACGGTTAACGATCCCTCGCCACGTGGAAGAGGAACCAGAGAGTTATCCTTAACATGGAATTTCAGTCATATGCAAGGGATTCTCCACTCGGAAATATCCATTTGGAGTCGGTATTCTTGGTGCTCGGAAACAGATAATCCTACATTTGGCGGTCAGGAAGTTCGACATAAAGATGAAGGTTCTTAAGTCACACTCAACTACCTCGCTCAGCCTTACACCCAAGGCTCGTGGCTAGGGGGCTCTTGTTCCCCCAGGAGATCAGAGGGTGGTCCCCACCACCTCCAGATATGCCTCCACATCATTGGGAGGTTAACTAGCATAGGATATAGCCTAATGGGCCAAGCCCACTTTGTAACCTAAGTCTAAATATATCTATTGTACGTGTGAGAGGACTAAGTGAGACATTATTGAGAATTATTAGACCTAATCCCTAGGGGCATTCTCTAGGTTTTAAAGCCTACTTTCTCTGTGTGAACAGGATCCGATAGAATTTTTTTGTTGACATTTGTAGTATAAAAAATAGGCTCTCATAGAAATAAAAAAACAAAGGCTTAACATTTTTTTAAACTTTAGTTGGGCTTCAAGGTTCACTAACCAGAACATGCTTGGTACTTTTTAAGGTTCGATTAATATTAGATAGGTACGTATCACTAACCATGTATTTACCAATAATATTTTTATGCACGCATGTGTCTATATGTATCTCATGAGAAATGTTGTGTTAAGTAAGAATGAGAATGGCAAATCCGAGTCATACAATCATATATAAATAGTCATGATTAAAAGTTTTTTAAAAATTATATGATGAATATATTTTAACATCGATCATTCATGATAAAATATAACAATTCAGATTTATTCCTCTTACTTTCACCTAAGAAATTCTTTCTCATATGATACATCACACACACACAAACATATATATATATATATCATGAGATAAAAAATAAAAATTAAATTAATATTTTTATTAAAAGTTATATTTTACTTTGGAAATCAAAAATCAATGCATTTATATCAATTTTCCATAAAAATTTATTTTATTTTTTATTATGTCAAACAAACTAAATATACTACAAAAATTATCAAATTTGGCTTGGGAGTTTGATGTGGAACTTAATGATGTTATCATGACATATGTCCCCGTCATGTCTAAAATTTAAAAAGGTATACAATGCTTGGTTTTAACATAGGAAGGACCTCCCACACCCAACTTAAACTTTGGTTGGGACATTGAGTCTTATGTGAATTTACATTCTAAATTTGTTCCTTTTGTGACAAATAAAGGACCAAGATTTTTAAATCCTCCCACTCTTATTTCTTCAAATTTTCAAAATTTTCTCTTAAATTTTTTGAATCTTCCAAAATTTCTTTTATGTGATTCAAAGTGTAGAGGAATTTATTTAATTCCTTGTTGGTATCATCATGATCGTGACTCAAAAAACAATCTTTTAAATTGATTGAAATTTTAAACAAGTTAAAGTCTATTTAGTTTCTTTAGTTTAATGTTTAGGTTAAATATGTTTTTGATCTCTATATTTTTATCATTTTTTATTGGTTTTGGTCCTTATATTATTAAATATATTGAAATTAGTCCTTAAGATGTTAAAATTGGTATGTAAAATGTAACATCGTTAACTCAACCGCTAATTAAATAACCTAAAATATTATGACATTTTTCTTGTTTTGTCTCTCCAACTTATTCTACTCTTTACCTTTTCAAAATGGACTTTATCTTCTTCTTTCTCAATGCTTTTAGGGACCAATTTCAATATATTCAATAATATAAAGACTGATCCGGTCTCGATACTGGTATCCGCTCTACAAGATATATTTCAACGTCTTTATCAGCTATCCAACGTGTTACCGGTGTCATTGGTATACATCCGGACTCTAAATCCGTATCAGGCGTTCTCCCTATACTGGTTGTCCAGGATAACTCCATGCACATCGGATAACACATATGTCACCATCTAAAAGATAAAAGGCATTGCTACAGGGACAAGGACAAAGATTCCATTTTCCACGCTACGAGCCATAATCTGCTCCTAGAAATAATCAACTTGTTCCCTAAGGCTAGTCCTACTATCTCTACGCTCAATATAAAATAGCCACTCGACTCAATCATACTGGCAAGTGTACATTAAATAATAATTTATTTAATAATGGATGTGAGTGGTTCCCACTAGCAAGTCCTCGTATATCAAGCCAATCAGGTATAAGAACTCTCTTTATTTTTATGGAGAGGGGGACTTCTTCTCGACGGACAATTACTATCTAAAAACATTCCTCACTTGGAATACGATTATTGACTTGAGCGTCAGAGAATCTTCGCAGGTAACACCACCTTTCACCCACATCAACGTGTGAGGACGGTGTGAAGGACCTCCAGGACGCCCAGACCGCTCTCTTCATACAGAGACATCAGATACATAGACCGGATACTCACATAGCCGGTCTTCAGAGATGTAATCTTCTCACTATTTGTGACTGGCCCTACACCGGATCTCTTGACCCTGGTTCAGGACAGATCATTGGCACGCCCGGTGGGACACGATAAAGTTATTCCCACATCCTACGAAAGAAGAGTGATTATCCATGGAAGGCGAAGCACATGACTTTGTGGAAAATCAACCTGAAGGCAGAACCAACACAAACGCCTTCAGAAAGCTTAACTTTGAATCTCAAGGGGGCAGCTCAAAGAAGATGGTACCAGTGTCTAACCTCGACCCTCGTGATGAGTTGATCAGTCAACTCCAAAAAGAACTAGCAGAATTACGAAGAGAAAGAAGGCAGAGTGAGGACAAGGAGTCATCTCGCACAAGAGACACTCCCTATACAGCTGAAGGAGAAAAATCCAGAACTCTCCAATATTCAAACATCCCCACGTTTGAGGGGAAAGAACAAACCCACGATTCTGATGATAGAGCTACTAAATGGAGGAGGGAGCTAATGACAGCACCCCCGGTAACCTATAAGCTCAAAGTTCCTTTTTCAAGGAGGGTTATGAGCATACATATCCCTAAGCATCTGCAAACCACTCAGCCACTCTCTATTGGAAAATACAATGGTGAAACCGATCCTACTAAGCATCTTGATGCTTACGTATTTGAAGCCATGTACTTAGGGGCTGACGAAGATGTTATGTGTCGGATGTTCCCACGAACATTGTCAGAAGAGGCCCTCAACTGGTTCAAAGGTTTACCTTCAGGATTAATAGATTCCTGGGCTGACATGGCAGCTGTCTTCGAAACTCACTTTGTCATCTCTAGAGATGTTCCCAGGACATCTCATACTTTAGCCCAAATCAAGCAGGGCGAAAACGAAACTTTAAAGGATTTTCTGAGGAGATTTTACAAGGAAGCATCTCTGGTTCCTAACCTCACAGAGTCCATTAAGCTGCATATCGTTATCGAGACATTACAGCCAGGATCAGCCTTCGCCCTCTCACTAGCAAAAAGCCCACCAACAACATTTGATGAGTTCAGGAAGAAAGCCTCGAAATATGTAGGTATAGAAATGCACTTAGAGGTTATGGCTGCAAAGAAAAAACCATCAGCACCATCTTCACAAGCGTGGAGAGATAAGGACAAGATGAGGTCAGAACGCATGGAGAGGCCGTTCCACAACCCCAAAGTTAACAACTCCTCTCCTTGACGTCGAGAGAGACGTGTTAATTCCTTTAGCCATTATACACCTCTGACAGCCAGACCATCTCAGATTTTGAGAGACGTTGGATGGCCAGCATTCAGTATTTATGGCATTAGGAGGCCGGCCCCTGTGAAAAGACCAGGGAATCCCCGAAAGTACTGCAATTTTCATGAACAAACAGGTCATTCCACCGATGAATGCCAAGCTCTAAAAAACGCAGTCGAAACGTTAATTAGAGAAGGCAAACTAAAGCAATACTTGTTCAAAGAAAAGTCCTTTGACAGGGTAGACCGGACTGAAAAAAGAGAAAGAGATCCAAATGACGGAGATGATAATAGCCGTAATTCGGATACTCACATAGCCGGTCTTCAGAGACGTAATCTTCTCACTATTTGTGACTGGCCCTACACCGGATCTCTTGACCCCGGTTCAGGACAGATCAAGGACTAAATCCTAAACCAAAACCAAAAATTAAAAAAAAAACAAACATGGTGACCAATAACATATTTAACCCTTTATGTTTTAAGGTTCTTTAAGATAGTTATAGCAACTCTAGTATTGACATTTTAGATAGAAGACTTGTTGTAAAGTCTTTTTCTTTAGAGGGTATTACACACATGAGTACATTGGACTTTCACACATGTTTATTATAATTTGAAAACAATAATAAAAATTTAAATTTCAAATTAGAATTTAGAAAGTAAAAACTTAGAAACGGCTAAATGAAATATGTACTTAATTTTTACTTAATTAATTTAGGTTTGGTATAATAAAATTTTAAGTTTATAATTGTAAATTACAAAATAAACAAATTAGAAATTTCTGATTAGAATTTAACAAAAGAAAAAATTAAGAAATTTCAAATTAGGAATTTAAAAATAAAAAAAAGTTAAAACAAAAAAATTAAATATGTTCCCAATTTTCACATAACTAATTTAGGTTTGGTAATCATAAATTCTAAATTTATGATTATAAATTATAAAATAAACAAATTAGAAATTTTAATTAGAGTTTAGGAAAATAAGAAATTACAAAACTTCAAATTGGAATTTAAAATTAAAAAATTAGAAACATACAAATCAAATATGCACTCAATTTTGCATAATTAATTTAGGTTTGATTATCATAAAATATTTTAATTATAAATTATGAAATAAATAAATTATAATTTCTAATTATATTTTTGGTAAATAAAAAGTTAAGAAATTTTAAATTAGAATTTAGAACTTTAAAAAATTAGAAGTTTACAAAGTAAATATGCACTCAACTTTTACATAATTAATTTAGGTTTGATAACTATAAAAAATTAAATTTAAATTTATAATTTTGAATATTATCACATTAAAATTGTATAATTTATAGATTTGGTATGCAATTTTGAATAATACATGTGTTATAACTTAGTAGTCTCTTGGTAATGCAGATGTTGATATGAAACATTTATGGATGTATGATATAGTATATATTCTCATAGGGGATAGAGCTGGGTAAACGGGTCAGGGACCGCGGGCCGGCCCGTTTAAATATTCCTTATGCGGGTTACGGGTCCAAAAAAATTGGACCATTTAGAAAGTGGGCTCACGGGCTGAGACCGCATAACCCGTGGGTTAAAACGGGTCCAGCCCGCGGGTTCGCGGGTCAACCCACGGGCCAATTAAAAATAAAAATATATTAAAATAATTTTAAAATAGAAAGAAAAAACACTAAGTAAAAAAGATAAACCTAAGTTTCATTTTCCCCCTCTTCTTCGTCTTTACTGTGCCGCCCAGCTCTCTTTCTTTTCTTCACGCACTGCAGCGTCCCACCACTTCACGAATCACGTTCGTTCCCACCACTGCAGCAGCGTCCCACCACTTCACATCTTTGAAACTTTGGGCAGATTGAAACATCACTCGTGACTCCTTTCTTGTGAGTGATTTCAATTTTTCATTCTCTAATAGTTAATAGCACATTACTCTCTCTATTTAGTTAGTGGCTGTGTAGGTTTTGTTAGACAATTTCATGAATTTAGATTAGTGTTTTGATTGCTGAAAATGCTTATACAAGAACAAAATCCAAAGCTGAATTTTGCTTATTAAATTTAGTTTTTTTATTGCTGCATATTACCTTTAATTTCTGCACATTTAGTGTTTTGATTGCTGAAATGACACATGAGCAAAGTGAAACTGAGTCTGAATTTTTCTTGCTGAAACTTAAACTGCACATTAACTTCAATTTTTGCATATTTAGTGCTTTGATTGTTGAAACTGTACATGAGCAAAGTGAAATTGAAGTTGAATTTTGCCTGCTGAAACTGCATAAGAATTTATGGGTTGTTTTGATACAAATATTTTATGGGCTGTTATGATCATTTCGTTTGGGATTTATAATTTATAAATGTATAGAATTAAGTATAGAAAAACAATTTGTGTAATTCACTTTACTTTTCTCGTGTGCAGTAACATGATAGCTATATTTTTTTTGTCAAATTCTTATTATAAAGTAACTTGATGGCATTCTAAAGTTTTATTGGTGGCTATATTTTTTTTTCAAATTCTTGCTATAAAGTTTGATTATTTGTTTTATAAAGTAACTTGATGGCATTCTAAAGTTTTATTAGTGGCTATATTTTTTTCAAATTCTTGCTATAAAGTTTGATTATTTGTTTTATAAAATAACTTGATGGTAATCTAAAGTTTGATTATTTGTTTTATAAACATTTACTATAAAAAACAATTTTTGTTTCAGTTTGATTTGATGAGTATGGAAGAAGAGTACGACTTGACTTTAAATGAGAGTGTTACTGTTGGATAAGAAAATGTCCAACTTCAAGAGACTCTTGGTAGTGATCTTGCTAAAACAAGTGATATGGATGATAAAGAAACAAAAACAAAAGGTAAAAGAGCTAGAAATCTATCATCAACTGTGTGGAATTATTTTGATAAAGTTGTAATAGATGATAAAGAAAAAGCGCAATGTAAAGGTTGTGGTTTTGCATTTGCTGCTGGTGGTAATAAATATGGAACATCAACCTTGAGTCGTCATGTTGCAAAGTGTACTAAATTATCTAGCTTTAAAGAGTCTCCATGTGGTAAGCTCATTCTTAATCATCAAGCTAAATTAGTAGCTAAGAAAGTGGATCAAGGTGTAATTCGGGATATGATTGCAATGGCTATAATTGAGCATGATCTTCCTTTTTCTTTTGTTGAATATAGAAGAGTAAGAGAGTTGTTGAAGTACTTAAATCCTGATGCCAAGGTTTATTCTAGGCGTGTTGTTACAATGGATGTGATTGATAAATATAGTACTGAAAAGGCAAAATTGATGGCTATAATGTCTCGTAGCCCAAGTAGAATTTGTTTAACATCTGATGTGTGGACTTCTTGTACTACTGAGGGTTATATTTCTTTGACTGCTCATTTTGTGGATGAAAATTGGAAACTCAATAGTAAAATTTTAAACTTCTCTCCTTTCCCTCCTCCACATTCAGGGGTTGAGTTAGCTAGGAAAGTGTTTGATTTTTTACAAGAATGGGGACTTACTGAAAGGGTTTTTTCTTTGACATTGGACAATGCAAGTGTTAATGACAACATGCAAGAAATGTTGAAAGAAAGACTTCTTTTACAAAAAGATGGTTTGTTGTGTGGTGGTGAATTCTTTCACATTCGTTGTTGTGCTCATATATTGAATCTCATTGTGCAAGAAGGGTTAAAAGTAGCTAGTACAGCTGTGAACCAAATTAGGGAGAGTATAAAATATGTGAAAGGTTCTGAGGGAAGAATGAAGTTTTTTAAAAATTGTATTCACCAAATTGGTGGTGTTGACACTAATGTTGGATTGCGTTTGGATGTGTCGACTAGATGGAACTCTACTTTTATGATGCTTGAGAGTGCTTTGCCATATCGACGTGTCTTTACTTCATTTTACTTGTATAATAGGAACTACAAATGTTGTCCAACAAATGAGGATTGGGAAAGGGGTAAAAAAATGTGTGAATTTTTACGGCCCTTTTATGAGATCACTTGCTTGATAAGTGGATCAAGTTACCCAACTTCCAATTTATATTTCATGCAAGTGTGGAAGATTGAGTGTCTTTTATTTGAAAATTCAAACAATGGTGATGATGTGATTAGGGAGATGGCAACTAGAATGAAAGTTAAATTTGACAAGTATTGGAGTGATTATAGTGTTGTCCTTGCTCTTGCCAATGTACTTGATCCTCGGATGAAGTTTACTTTCTTAGAGTTTTGCTATAAAAAGCTTGGCCTTGATCCCATAACTTGTCAAGCAAAGATAAATGTTGTAAGACACAAGTTGTATGCTTTGTTTAGTGAGTATTCCAAGAAATCAAATAAAGGGTCATCATCTACTACTTCTCTATCTCAAGCTTTTGTTGAAAGGAATTTTGGTGAAGGAGTTTCTCATTCTCCAATTCATGGTGGTGGTGGTGTCATGGATGTAAGTGTATATTTTTTTATTTTTATGATTTTGTTTGATATTGATTTTCAATATTTTAATTAACAATTATGGTTTTGTATTTTGATAGGAATTCATTGAATATGAAAATCAAACAATGGATGCAATTGGTAAGTCACAATTGGATATCTATTTGGATAATCCAAAACTTCCATCAAAGTATCATTCAAATCTTGATGTTTTGCAATATTGGAAGGAGAATAAGATTCGATTTCCAGAACTTTCATTGATGGCATGTGATATCCTTAGTATTCCTATTACAACTGTGGCTTCAGAGTCGGCATTTAGTATTGGCTCCCGTGTTTTGAACAAATATAGAAGTTCTTTGCTTCCTGAAAATGTTCAAGCTCTAATATGTGCAAGAAATTGGTTGATTGGTTTTGATGCACAAGGTAAATAACTAAACATAAATTTCAAAATGTATTAATTATTTTTGTGATATTTAAGATATAAACTTTTTAATTAAATTCATTGTTTTGGGTTGTAGGAACTAATGATGAATCTAGCATTTTGGTTGAGACAAAGGATGATGACAAATCCAAAGTTTCTTCAAATGATGTCAATGTTGGTGAAGAATAAGCATATTTGTTGAAGCATAATGACTCTTTGTTTGAATCATGTATTTTGTAATTGTATTTGGAGTTTTTAAGACATTGGTGATGTTATTAATTATTATCATGCATTTGGAACTTATTTCTTATGTTTAAGGTTTATATTTGGATGATACAAGTGTTAAAATTAAAATTTCATGAGTTTATTCTATGAATCATGATTGGATTTTTTAGATTTTGGATTTTTTATTCAAAGAAATCAAAAAAAGGCCTAAAGAAATCTTATATGCGGGTTGGTCCGCGGGTTGGCCCGTGGGTTGGCGGTCCTGTTGCGGGCCCAAAAATCTTGACCCATTTAGAAAGCGGGTTTCGCGGGCCAGCCCGTCGCGGTGCGGGCTTATGCGGGCCAGCCCGTCGTGGTGCGGGCCAACCCGTATACCCAGCTCTAATAGGGGATGTTTAAAAAATGAGTTTATTAGAGAGTTAGAGAGTTTATTAATAAGGTTACAAAGGAACCTTATTACTATTTAAGGTGTGGTATAAGGTGTCAATGTGTGAGATGTATGTGAATCAAGATTTTGAGTAAATGGAGGTTACATTTCACTTGTACAAGTTTATTTTCAAATCTAATTATTGGATTTAGACTGACCATGAAGATGTGAAATTTATGAGAGCTGTCGAATCCCAAGTTGCAGCTAACTTTTACTTTTTAAAGGTTAACATTGAGTAACAATATGCTAATATCGTGGAACCACATCACAAATAAAACAAGGCATAGGTAGTCTTAAAGTTATTTATAATCATATTTAATTATTTTTTATTGTTTAATATAATTTTTAGACAACCAATCATGAAAGACTGAGTGGTGTAGGAAGATTAAGGGGAAGTTTCCCATTCGTACTGGGAAAAAGATGGTGATCCAAATGGTGATTTATGCATGTTCATAAATTGGCCTGTCACCATTAGAGATTGGCATCCTAATGCGGACATCTAGATAGATGAGGTCTACCGAGGACGATGTTTACGACCTAGTCCCTAGTTCCAACTTGAATTATGGTTGTCGGTGGTAGGATTACATCTAACTTGTTAGGATTCCAGATATGCCAAGGATGGGGAAGCTTAGGACCCGGGCGCTAGTCCTTCTGGCCCTTTGGATATTTTAAGGATATGTGCTCGTGACAACCTCCTGCATAGATGGATGCTTCCAAGAAGATTATTCTTACTATTGTAGATGGGTAAGTACTTTTTAATTAAATTAAGGTCTTTTGAATTTAGTGTGTTGTATTTTTTTTACTTTTGAGACTGACAAATATTTATCTTGAAGTAGTATCTTCATACTAAAGAACGATAGAATTATAAACCTTACAAAGTTGATTCAACCACACATCCATAGACCATGGAAAGACTAGACGTTCGTCCTGGATGATGTCAGACACGAGTGGTGGAATAAGTGGCTGGTAAGTTACTTTTAATTGTCATTTATTAATGTTTATAATGTTTATGTTACCTTTTAATGTTTTATATATTGGTCGTCAACTGCAGGAGTCATTGACTTTCACACCTAAGCATGGGGATCTGATAAAGGTCGCTTTCACAAGGGTGGGGAAGATACACCTTAGTCACATGTCAGGCAAGGTCTGTAGAGAGGGTCCGAATTAAGGAGGTGGCATGGGCTGCCCTTATAGCTGAGTGGACTAAGCCTAATTATTAGGCAAAACCCGAGAATGCAAGCATAAACATATAATTTATTTTTGAAGTTGTTTATCTACTTTATAACATGAATTTAATAATTAAACATTGTTTAATTGTTTTTTTTGTAGAAGGAGATACATATGCACTTCATCTACCTTGTTAAGTTATTTTTGGTGACTTATCAACAACAATTGGGCAAAGGAGACTTCACCATTGATGATTGCATCCAACGATTGTAAATTAGAGTCAACATTAGTTCCATTTAAAATTTAATTAACTCTACAAATTATATGCATTACCCATATTTTTAAATGTATTGAAGAGCAAGATGAGTACGAGCAATTTTTGGATGAGCTCGAGGCTAGAGGCGAGCCTCTTGATGTTGTTGCTTAGATAGACACTTGGATCGACGTTGTTAGTGGAAGGCATTAGGGTTGTCTATGACATCGCTTCCTTGGTCTTCAACGTCCATCGATGTACTTTAATCACATAACCTTCCACTGTGACATACTCTTCATCATCAAGCACAACTAAAAAGGTGACACGACTTCTAGATTAGTTAAAAGGAGTCAGAGGTCGGGTAACACACTATGACCCTAACATGGCTTAGCTCCAATGAGCATAACATTGAAGGTCATCTAGGGCTAGCCATGAGCCTTTTGATGTTAAACTGGATGACTAATTTATGCTTGAGGAAGGGGATCACCACCTTGTCCTCCCTTTTACCATCTTCGTCATCATCATTATTCGTCGAGGCTCAACAATAACAAACCTAGCAGAGCCTCCCAAACCCAACAACAACCTCACTATCGCTCTTGCCGTGAACATTGATTTCTTCTTGTTTTTTTGTTTTAGTTGTATTTTTAAATTTAAACACTATATGTATTTCTTGTTATACAGTGTATTTTCTTATATTCCATGTGTTAATAATAATGATAATAAATAAATAAATAATACTTTTTGTTTAAAAAGGTTACGTTTAGTATGGGATATAATGTCACACACTTAGTTTTCACACGAGAGTTAAGCTCCCGCACAAAGTTTGCATGGAAGATTGCATGTGTCCCCCTCCATATGATCTTAGTGTGAGATTTTTTAGAGTTAACATGTACATTGATCTTGTAATGATATATATTATCACTTTTTTTTGACTCTGATAAACTATTATCGTACAAACAGAAATTTTTTAACAATTTGTGAATAAATTAATAATATAATATTATAATTATAATTACTATGTATTATTTATGTTCCCTCCCATGAGTTAATAGGGGCACGTATGTGCACCTCACCCTCCACCTTAGGCTAGAATATAGGAAAAGTCAATCTTTCTCTGATCTATAATCCCAAACGGTTACGTTGTGGGATATTGGGCCCAAGTTCTCTACCCCACTCTCCCCCAACCCATCCTAAGGGATATATGGCCTTGGAGCCCTCCATTATAAGACAAGTGAGACATTTGTTAAAGCAATAATAATGATTTTAACTCACTTAGAGAAATTTTCTAGGATCTTTTTATACACTCACGCTCTATTTATGAACTATTTATATATTCATCTAGACTATTACTTGAAGTCTCGATCCGATATTTTTCCTTTGAGTTCTTTCTGTTGCCTCAAGCTACCATTCTTTTATCATAAAAAAGAAATAAGATTACCACAGGTACAAATAGTGGCACATCAACCCATAAATACAAAAGATAAGGGTAATTAATAAAATAATAAGTATAGCCATCGTAAGCTCTCATATCTAAATATAATTTGGATATGAAGTTCTATTTAGTTGGTAGCGTTGATCTAACAAATAGTTTGAGACCTTTTACAGTTTCCAACTCCAAACTGTAAAACATGTAATTTACACATAAATTTAAACGTTTTTTTTTCCCTCAAAAGTAAGTTGTCTATAATAATTAATTCCGCGTATAAAGTGGGAGTTGCCTTTGAATAGAATATGGACAGAGATGTAACGTAGGTGACCTCAACAGCGTGACATGGTATGTCAAATGCATAATGGGGCCAATAGCCGAAACAATTTTTTCGGGTTCACTTTGCAGATGGCAGATTAATCCAATTCAAAACTTAATCATCTTTGTTGAAAAAAAAAAACACTTAATCATCTTTTGACCCACCAAGGTTTTTTTTTTTTATAAATTCATCTCAAATATATTAAAATCTATTTCTATAGCATGAGGGTGAGAGTATGAAGTGAGACGTTTTTCACGTCAAGATAGCATGAGACTTAATAATAATGGTGTGAGACATGTTTCACATTACCATTGGGATTAACAAATGCACGTATAATTGATTTTGAGTATGAGACAAGCCTCTAGCTACCTTTTCAAATTTCAAATTAGCAACGATCATACAATTTACTCATTTAGACATGTTGATCAATAGGATTTTAAAATCTTGTCTTTGGATTCAGACACGTCAGATACTATTTTGGGGCTTACTTATACACAACAACCTTCCCTATGTATTTTTTTACAAACTCAAAACTTTCTCTCAAGTCCTCTTAAGATTTCAAAAACTCTCTTGGTAATTCTTTGTGTAAGGGAGACCACTCCATTTCCTGTTGGTTTGTCATGTTTGTCATGTAAAATTGAACACTATAACCAAAACGGAATTTGAAACAACTCAAAGGTTATTAACATATTGAGTTCCTTTATTTTTGTGTTTTAAGGTCATGTTAATTTTAGAATTATTATGTTTTATGAAATATTGAACACTCAGATACATAACATGTTTTAAGTTTATGTACAATATATTTTACTAGGAATCATAAAATATTAATTTTTTAATTAAAAATTATAAACTAAAAAATTAGAAACTTACAAATTAAATATTTACTAGATTATTACTTAAATAAATTACAATTTTAAATTTTTAAATATAAATTAAAAATAAATAAATTATAAATTTCTAATTAGATTTTATAGTTTATTAAAAAATAAAAAATTGCTAATCATAAATTTTTAAAAAATTAAGACCTTACAAATTAAATATGTAGTCGAGTATTACATACTTAATTTAGGTTTGTTAATTATATAAAAAATTAGTTTTCGTTAAAAATTACAAAAAAAATTAAATTATAAATTTCTAATTAGAGTTTATATTTTAAATTTTTAAAAAAATCTAATTATAAATTACAAAATAAAAAATTAGAAATTTATAAATTAAATATATACTCGAGTATTGCATAATTAATTTAGGTTTGTTAATTATAGAATTTTTAATTTCTCTAAAAATTTTATAAAATAAATAAATTATAAATTCTTAATTAGAGTTTAGGGTTTAATTAAAAATTTTAAAAAATGCTAATTATAAATTACAGTATAAAAAATTATAGACATATAAATTAAATATGTACTCAATTATTACATAATTAGTTTAGGTTTGTTATTCATAGAATTTTTAATTTCTATTTAAAATTACAAAATAAATCACCCGTAAATTCCTAATAAGAGTTTAGGATGTGCAATTTTGAATAATATATGTATTGTAACTTAGTAGTGTGTTGGCAACACAAATTTTGACATGGACCACTCATAGATGCATGATAGAGTGTGTACCTATAAGAGAGGTTTTAAAAGTCAGTTTAGTCAGGTTTAAAAAGTTTATTAATAAGGCTTTAGAGAGACTCAATTACTATTTACATGGTTGTATAAGGTGTCATTGTGTGAGATGTAAGTGTTGTAAGATTTTGAGCAAATGTGAAGTGAACTGGTCTGGACCGGGGTCTACGATCAGGTATAGGACCAGCCACAAAAGTATATATATTTTAGTGTTTATACACCGATACAGTGGGTATCCGGTATTGTAATCCGGCCTCTCAGTGGGAGAAACCGGTCTCGTTGTCCTGGAGATCCTTCACACTAGAGTTTCACATTAGAGTAGGCGAAAGGTGGTGTCACCTGCGAAGATTCTCCGACGCTCAAGTTAGAAGAGTGTGTAAGAACTCAATGAATACTCAAGCAATGCAATAGTAAGATGTGAGATAGAACAACGTAACCTTGCATGTGTATTGTAATATGCTATTTATAGTTGGATGCGAAAAATAAATCGTTAGATGCAGGTGGACCCATAGGCTTTGATACCGTGTACAAAGTGTCAATCACAGTGGCTCAGTATTCAGAGAGTGACAGTGGGTAGGTCAATTATCAGTGTACGATTCTGACATAGGGATGAGGGATAATTACCTTTTCCATACATCACGCCTGCGATCGTACCTACTCCTTTCTGTAAGTGATATTGGCACATTTCGTTGTGCAGAGTATCTGTACTGATAAGTTATAACCCCTCTTATCTCATTGTGACACTGAGGCAAATAGTTATATGTGACGGGGGAGGGAGAACAGATGAAGTATCCGAAGAAGTGAGAACGGATAACTGGTGTGAAGATACTGCCCTATGATACCTTTTGTCCCTCTAAACAGCCATGCTGACGTCACAACTTATGGGGCCGGTATCCAGACCGGATCATGAAGTAACATTTTATTAATTGTACAAGTTTTGTTGCAAAGCCAACTATTGGTTTTGGACCAACATAGCGGTGTGAAATTTCTAAGAACCATCATATCTCAAGTCGTGAATAACTTTGACTTGTTTGATATGCCAATGTTGGAAAACAACTTGCTAATATTATGGAACCACATCACAAGAAAAATAAGGCAAAAGTAGTCTTAAAATTAATTTATGATCATTTATATTTCTTTTTTAATCTATATTATATACATTTGTGAAACCTTTTGAAATTTATTTTAGGTAATTTTGTCATATGTCAATACCTTGTGAAATACAGTCCCATTTAATTAATCTATATTAAAAATAATATTTATTAAGTATTAATCTTACTAAGTAATCTATATTGAATAATTTGAAAATATATTTTCTAAAGTAATATATATTGAATCAGATTTCATTAATTACCGAAATTATTATGAAATAATTTTGAATTATAATTTTTCTAATTGTAATCACAAATTGATGACTAAATCAAATAAATTAATTGAATTTTGGCTACTATTATTTAAATAATATTAATAATTAATTTGAAAAATATTTTTATTTAATAAACTTAAATTATTTTTAATATAAAAAGATAAAAATAAATAAATTATTAAATTAGATATTGATCTGTTCTGGAATCTGGGGTCAAGAGTTGACTCTCCTAACCGAGGTCTGGATCCTAGTATCTTGACCGTTGTTACCTCTCTATCACTCAGTTTTACACCGCCTCAGTGGAGTTCGGTATTTTACACCTCAGTTCAGTGGGAATCTGAGGTTCTTCAAGTTTGAATGGAACTGATTTCTAGACCGTGCTAGAAGTTGGAGACCACACCGGAGGGGTACCTGTAGAATATTCTCCGATGCTTAAATCAGTACTATAACTAAGGTAATGCAAGATTACAGAGGTAACTTACGGGAATTCGATCAGATCTCTCTTCATATAGTGTTTACCTTAGTTTGAGAGTGATTTGACTATCTTCCTAACTTACTGTTGATACTGTAGCTGTAGGGGCAGGTTGCCCATACCTCCTCTGACTAACTTGTCGGATTGTCAGTTATGAACCGGGGTCGAGGGAAGAATTCGTAGTCCGCCGACAGCTTTGGACTCTGGTCATGACTTGCCCGTTTCTGGTTACCACTCCGAATCATTTGCCCCTTAGTTTATTTTTTGTAGTATTGCTACAAAAGGTGAACTATTCACTGTCCAACTTAGAAATTGTCGGGGTGCAGGTACCAATATATCTGATATGATCGGTATCAAATGTACTTTTTGGTAGGTGAAGCATTTAATGCACCTTACTTGTAAAAGCTACCACTTCACACAGATCACTGACGTGTCACTTCGTGGTTGGTCGTACATCCCACACGCTATGAGGTGACATCAGCTGGGTGAAACGGTGCTCCCTTTTGGGCCGTGACGTTTCATCTTCCATTTCGTCCATGGGCCGTAATGGTTGAACTTCGGCCCATGCTCTTTTTCTGCCTATAAAAGCAAGCACCTCTACTCTTTCATTTCACTTCTTTACTGAAACTCTACTTCGACTGCCCTCTGTTATTTGCTTTTACTTCGTCCTAGTTCACACTCGAAAGAGTACACGTATCATCCCCACAGGTAGCCTCTGAAATCCCCTTTCTCTCTTTTACCATGTCTTTCTTTACTTCTAACCACGGTCAGGAATAAGATTCCTCTTGTGAAGTTATATCCAATCCTTCAATTTCCTGGCCTCCTAGGGTTCCTCGTCAGGGACCTCGGCTTACTTAAATGGATATCCGTAGGTGGATAACTCTGGTTAACTTGGGCATAACTTCCCAAGCGGAGTCTTTCATTTTCAGAGTTCGGGCTCCTCATTCTCCCCTTCCTCCTGTGTCTCCGGACCGGAGTGAGAATTCCAGCGTAATATATTACTACGCTGATGATACTGACTTTTATTCGCGTGTCCCTTTTTTAGCGCATGTAGTAACCATGAATGCCGCCGGCTCAGCAACTTTGAGGAATGACCCCGACCATACTTTTATGATTGCTGGCAAGGTGCCTGGAAAGCTGAAGATCCCTATTTCTGGGTTTCTCAAGATGTAGTCTCTGTTTACAGCTGCCTTGCTCAGCCTTCAGATGGGGTGGAACTTGAGATCGAGTACCACTGGCGCGCGAAAAAATACGCCAACTCCTTCACCCTTTTCGCCCCTATACTCACAGAATGGATCTACCATATTCTGAAGGACCATTTTCTTTATTTCTAGGACTACACTATAAGCAAGGTAGGAGATTGGTTCCCCTTGAATAAATTTGAAATGGGGGTACTGCAGTTTCTAGACATCGCCCCCAGCCAGCTTCATCCTAAAGGCTTCACCCCCACCGTTGCAATTTTCTTCCGGTATGCCCGCGTGATGCACCAGAGTGGAACCGAGATGGGATTCATCAATTTATGGTGTCAGAGTGACATCATTAATTTTAAAGCCTTTGCGGAGTCCTGCAAGATCACCGGAGGATCCTTCAAAAACTCTTACCTAAAACTCTTCGTTAAAGGTACAGGACAGCCTTTCTGAAAGGATGAGGAAGGTCAATTCCGAATCCACACCCGTTGTACCCATAAACATTTCCTGCTGGAAAGTTTGGCTTATGCCATTGACCAATCCTCCCTCTCTGAGTTCGCGAAGGTGGTGGTCGACGCCCATCATAACATATCCCGGGGTGCCCCTATCAAGTGCCACTCTCTTCTTGGCACAGCTGAGACACGGGATGATTACCTTTTTCACCTAGGTAGATACCCATTTCCTTACCTACTTTTATATGTTTTTTACACTGCGGTTGATTTTAACTCCCGCTTTATTTTTTAGGGAACATGAGTGCCGCCGCTTTGGAGAACCTCCACAAGCTAATGGAGGGTTCGGTGATTGATACCACCGCTAAAAACAACGTCACCCCGAAGATGCGGAAAGCCTCCGGACTTCCTACCTCTGGCGGGTTATTGGATTGGAGGACGCCTCTGGCAAGCGGAAGGACAAAGGGCAAGCTACCGGTGCCTTCAAAAAACAAAAATGAAACCCCGCCCCCCGCACAACAGACAGAGGTAAAGGGGTAGCCACTGAGACTCCGGTCGAGAGTGAGTTTCCTCCCCCTCCTCGTTTCGGTATGGAAGCTCTGGAGGAGCTGCTTACAAGGACCCTTCGCCCCAACTTAGACTTTGAGCTCCCTTACCGTCTCAAGCCAGGGTTGGAGAAGGACGATATCTCATTCGTCTTGGAGATGGCGATATGGTATAATATCAAGACTCTCTCTGCCATCTACTCCACCGCAACCGATGGTCCTAAGCTGGAGGTAGACCGTTTGAAGGACAAGAATTCTCGCCTCTCTGAGGATTACAGCCGGGCTCATCAAAGCATCAAATCCCTTAATGAGTCCAACCAGGCTTTTCAGTGATCCGAGGAGAGCTGGAAGAAAGAAAAGGATGGGCTGCCAGGGAAGGTGGCCAAATTGGAAGGTCAAGTGACTGATCTTCGTAAGAAGAACGAGGAGTTATCCAAGTTGGTTACAAATGAGTAAGACAAGTATAAAGTTTGCTCATGCCGCTATGGATTCCTTCAGTCACACAATCTGACAGGTCATTCACCGGAACCGGGATACACCTTTGAGCCTGAACGGAATTAGTTTTTTTAACTGATTCCGGAATGGGGAATTGGTGACCGAGATGGGCAGCCAATCCTTTTCTCCTTCTGACGAGCCCTTCAAACTCTGTCCTTTGGCTGCGGGGGAGGATGACAGTCTTGACTCTAACACGGATGATGCTAGCATTGGATCCGAAGGTGAAGAGCAGGATCCGACCAATCCCTGATTTTCTTTCGCTCTGTAGGCGGGATGAGCTCCGCCCATTTTGATTTTGACTATAATGCCTCCCCCTTTGTAATTATCAATATTTTGCTTTGTAGACGGGATAAGCTCCATCGTTTTTGAATTTTGATTGTCTTGGCCGCAGTGCCTCTTTTGTTAATGACAACAGTACTTTACTTACATCGTCTCTTTTTTGACTTTTGGTTTTCATAACTTGAAGTTTGCATAATTTTTATACTTTATTACTTCGTATTTGAATTACTTTAGAATCCTGAGATTATTTAGTAATTTAAAACCTTAGCCACTCTGGGGTCCATAGACCACTCCAGGGTTTTAATAAGTTTAACCACTCTAGGGTCCTTAGACCACTCCGGCGTTTTAATAAATTCAACCGCTCTGGGGTCCTTAGACCACTCTGGGGTTTTAATAAGTTCAACCACTCTGAGGTCCTTAGACTGCTCTGGGGTTTTAATAAGTTCAACCATTCTGGGGTCCTTAGACCGCTCCGAGGTTTTAATAAGTTCAACCACTCTAGGGTCCTTAGACCACTCTGGGGTTTTTAAATAATTAAAGAAAGCTAACGGACGACATTATCATTTGAACATAAATTGTCTTTATTGATCAAATAGAATCCGGCCGCATACCTCATTAAAAACCTCCCAAGTAAACCCTATGGGAAAAACTTGGGTAGGGAAAAAGAGTGCATGACTTATGGCGCCGGTTAGCTGTAATATACATACAGGTTCTTTATATTCCACTTATTTTTGAACACCTCGCCTTCTAGAGTTTCTAACAAATAAGCTCCGCTTGGTGTGACTTCGTTCACTCGAGATGGCCCTTCCCACGTTGGCGCCAATTTTCCTTAGTACGCAAATCAATTCCCAACTGATGCCTTTCTTAGAACGAGATCGCTCACATTGAATCTTCTTCGCTAGACTTTTACATTGTATCGAAATACAGCTTTGGCTTTGATCACCTGATCCCGAACAAAGGCTGCTTCTTTAACATCAGTTAACAAATCCAGCTCGTTCCTCAGCCTTCGGTCATTATCCGTTACGTTAAATTGTTGAATCCTTGGAGACATCAAGTTTATTTCCACTGGTATTACTACATCTACCCTGTACACCAATCGGAATAGGGCCTCTCCGATAGACGAATAAGGGGTCGTCCGGTGTGCCCATAGAACATGACACAGTTGATTGGCCCATTTTCCCTTTGCTTCACCCAAGTGTTTTTTCAGCCCTCTCAAAATTTCTCTATTTATAATTTCGGCCTATCCATTAGTCTGGGGGTATTCAACTGATGAGAATATCTGTTTGATCTGTAGTCCCTCGAGTAGACTTTTGAACTTAGAATCTGTGAACTGTGTCCCATTGTCCTTTATCACTCTTCCTGGTATTCCGAACCTTGTAATGATGTTCTCATAAAAGAACCTCCTCATTCGTGCTACGGTGATATGCACTACCGCCTCTACCTCGATCCACTTCGTAAAGTAGTCCACTCCGACAATTAAGTACTTAACTCCACCAGGAGCTTTAAGGAACAGTCCAAAATGTCCATGCCCCATTGATAGAAAGGCTAGGGGACTACGGATGTGAGCAGTTCTTTAGCTGGGACATGATGTTCGTTGCTGTTCTTTTGACATGCATCATATTTCTTAATATATTCTACTACATCCTTGGCTAAAGTGGGCCACCAATAGCCTGCCCTTAACACCTTCCTAGTAAAACTTTTGCCTTCACAGTGGTTACCACATGTCCCTTCATGTACCTCGTAGAGTACTTCATCCACCTCAGCCTTATTTATGCACCTTAAATAAGGCACGATCATTCCTCTCCTGTACAAGTTTCCATCTATCAGTGCAAAGTTTGGTAACTTCTTTTTCAGTTTCTTCCTCTTAATTGGATATTTCGGCAGTTGTCCACTCACAATATATCAGATAATTGGAATAACCCAAGAGTCTTCTAGGTGTGCTCTAAACTGGATAGCATATACCTTAAATAGGTTCGAGATGCTTGGAGCAGCTAGCGTACTTTGTACTACCGTAGTTGCGCACCCCGCCTTCTTTGTGCTAGCCAACCGGGATAGGACATCGGCCCTTACATTTTCTTCCCTTGGGACATGCTTGAATTCTAGTGTCACAAATTTCTCTCCTAACTCCTTAACCTTCGTCAAGTATTGCTGCAACAACGGCTCCTTTGCTTGATAACTCCTATTAATTTGTGAAATCACCAACTGCGAATCGCTGCAGAGCACTGCCGTGCGTGCCCCCACATCCAAGGCTGCTCTGAGTTTGGTAAGCATGCCTCATATTCAGCTTGATTATTCGATGTTTTGAAATCGAACTTGAGGGATATCTCCACGCTCACCCCGTCTTCACTTTCGATTACTACTCCGGCCCCACATCCTTTTCCATTTGACGATCCGTCGATGAAAATCTTCCAATGCTCCCATGGTAATGTTGGGGCTTCTCCAGTTAACTCCGTTATAAAATCCGCCAAAACTTGGGCTTTTATAGTCATTCGTGGTTCATAGGAAATGTCAAACTCTGATAACTCTGTTGCCCACTTTATCATTCTTCCTGCCAGGTCAGGTTTATAAAATACTGCTCTTAAAGGGAGATTTGTCCAGACTGTGATTGGATGTGCATGAAAATATTGTCTCAAATATCGAGATGTCCAAACTAATGCCAAGGCTACCTTCTCCAATTTTTGATATTGTCCCTCCAATCCTTGTAGCACTTTTCCTACAAAGTATACCGGCCTCTGACCCTCAACTGTTTCTTTCACAAGTGCAGCTCTAATCGCTTCATCGGACACAGACAAATAAATGAATAGTTTTTCTCCGGGGTCAGGCTTCGTCAACACCGGTGGGTTTGCTAGAACCTCCTTCAGCTTTTGAAACACTCTTTCCTGCTCTTTTACCCACTGAAACTCGTTGTTTCTCTTCAACGCCTTATAGAGAGGCAGTGACCGGTGTGCCATTTTTGTCATGAACCGGAATAATGCTACCATTTTTCCATTCAACGACTGTACCTCTCTGATATTGGTCAAACTCCGAAGCTCTCTCACTGCCCTACACTTGTCCGGATTAGCTTCTATGCCTCTAAGTTAACATAAAACCTAGGAACCTTCCAGCTGGTATTACAAACGTGCATTTAAGGGGATTCAACCTCATATTATAGAGCTGTAGTCTTTAAAACACCTTTCTCAAGTCCTCAATATGATCCCCTCCAACCGGTATCTTAGTTATTATATCGTCTACATAAACCTCGACTACTTTTGACCTCATTCCATCAAACACCTTGTTCATCATTCTCTAGTATATTGCTCCCACGTTCTTTAACCCAAATGGCATCACGGTGTAACAGAAAACTCCTTTGTCATTCACAAACACTATCTTATCCTCATCCTCCTTCCACATCAGAATTTGATTATAGTAGGAGTACGTGTCCATAAAAGACAGGAATTGGTACCTCAACGAGTCATCAACCATTTGATCAATGCTTGGCAAGGGATACGGATCTTTAGGGCAACAGTTGTTCAAATTTGTAAAATCTGTGCACATCCGCCATTAACCATTGGCCTTCTTTACCATCATTACATTTGAGACCCAAGAAGAATATCACACTTCTTCAATAATTCTTCAGTTTACTCACACGCCGCCTGCTATTTCTCTGGACCCAATCTCATCCTTTTCTGTGCCACCGCTCTAGACTCCGGGTAAACTGCCAACTTATGGCAGCAGAAGCTCAGGTCGATTCCTGGCGTATCAGCTACTGTTCATGCAAACAGGTGTTTAAATTCCCTTAACAATTTGATCAATTATTCCTTCATTCCTTCATCTAAAGAATCATTAATCCTTGTCCCTTTGGCAGGGTCCTCTTCCAATGTTACTTTCTTCGCTCCTCCTTCTGGTGTTGGCCTCTGAGGATTTTCTGAGTCTAGCCTCAATTCCTCTCTTGGGTCTAGATCTATCAGGTCCACCGACTCCGGAACTGATACTCCGTCATTCAACCTTTTTCTTTTCACTGACTCTTCCGCCTTGGTCATTAGCACACTGAGGTTATAGCAATACCTCGCCATTTGCTGATCACCCCAAACAGAGGATACTTGATTATCCTTATCTATGAATTTTATTAATAGATGCGGGGTTGATACAATTGCTTCTAAAGCATTTAGAGAAGGGTGTCCAATAATCCCATTGAATGTGGACTTAACATCAATAACCAGGACTCTAGTGCGTATAGTTTTTGACCCCGGCTCTCCTTCAAATGTTAATCTAGTGTCCAAATACCCTTTAGTAGATTGCTTGGTGCCATTGAATGCAGTTAGTTCCTGAGTGTATGGCTGCAAATCTGAATCTGAAAGGCCCATTTTCTTGAAGCATTCATAAAAAATACCATTGCATGAGCTACCTTAATCCACCAGCATCCTCCTGATCGTTTTATTTGCCACCATAGTTTCTATTACCACCGCGTCATTGTTAGTCCTCAAATTTACAATAAAATCTTTAATAAAAATTTTGTAAAAAGAATAAGAATTTGGTAAATTTGTTAGAAATTTAGGTTTTAAATTCAATAAATGGATGTTGTTAGAAATAATCTGCCCTTGATCAATTTTATCTAGTTTTACATTAAAAATATGAAGAATTTAAAGAGAAAAATTGAAGAACTGGAGAGCTGACACGTAGCATCAACACCACGCATAGCGTGGGAACATCTGATGCTGACACTATACGTCACAGCCACGCGTAGCGTCAAGAGCTACGTGGACACTACTTACAGGTGGTCAAGCACTCAGCCAATGACCCCTCCACTACCCACAAGTGTCCAAGCCAAATTAAGGGATAAGGCACATCTGTCTGGGCATGATTAACTAAAATAATTATACAATAATGGCCACTTCGAGCTGATTAATGGAGGCTGAGTCAGGGAACTGACGCGTAGCGTCAGATTGGCACGTAGCGTCAGCACCCTTCCTTAGCCCTATAAATAGGGCCATTCTCCATACTTCTAATCATCCCATCTCACATTCAGAGTTCTCTTCTTCTCTTATACACTCGTGTTTGAGTGGTTCTTTTGTGAGTTTGTAGTTCTAGAATAAATTTCTAGATACTTGAGAGTGTTGTGTAGTATTGTGATCATTGTACCGTGAAGTTTCCATCGCCTTTGTAATGTCAATCACTGTAGGTGTTGTTTTTACTTTCACCATGTGTAACTAATCTGTTTATGTTGGAATTGGTAAACTAATCTATTGAGTATGATGTTGTGAATTTAATCTTTGCATGTTTATGATTCAAGTGCATGTTAGTATTTCAATCTTTTATTTGTATGAACGTCAAACAGGAGAATAATTTTCATGCGTATTGAAACTTGTTTTATTAGTGTGAATGTCAAACGGGAGAATGATTATTCATGCCTTATTAAAACTTGATTTAACAAAAGTAAAAGTTGGAATACCTTTAATATGCCAATTACTAGGGATAGAATTGGTGATTATTGTTGCCATAAGGCCAGGACTTAATGCAAGTTTTTACTGAGAAAGCTCATGAGGGGTCGGACTTTACGGTGAATACTTAGAATTTATATCACAAAGGATCGGTTATAATGATTTTAAGCTGCAATGATATGAACTTGATGATTAAATATGCATGTCTTGAGTTCCTCCATTTTTATTCTAGATTATGGACCCAAATTCCAACATAATTTGTTTATCTGTGTTTTATCCTCAAGTATCCTAGTTATTCTAAATTGCAATTCAACTTTTTAGATAGATTGTTATTTTCTTTTTATCACATGAACAAAATCAGCTATTTAATCTTATGAATATTGTATAAATTGTATATAAATTATTCTTTTATGAATAGGTTTCGATAAATTTACCATAGTAGCTAGTAAATTACTGTAATTATTGGACTTTCAATCCCAGTAGAACGATATTTAAATTTTGAAAATTACAAATGATTGGTGCACTTGCCAATTAAAAGACCCAACAGTAACACGAAGTTAATAAGTTTTCTGCAACATTATATGCGAGTCTAACAAGTTTTCTGGCACCGTCGCCGGGGATTGAATTGATTCAGTAAAACAGTAAATTTTTAATTACCATGGTAAAATATTTTACCTTAGTAAAAATTTTCAATTTATTCATTCATTCATTCATTTTAACATTGTTTTACTAACCTTTTTTTGTTTAGTGTGTTTATGCAAACACGATCTTCTGTAGGAAAGGTGTTCTTTGATCTTGAGATCGAGAAGTTTGTAAAGAAACTTAAAGCATTAAAATCTAAAAAAACAAAAACTTCTTCTTCAACTTCATCTTCTTTTGAAAAATCTAAAATTTTTGAAAATTCTAATATGGCTGCTGAAAAAAGAACATTGGGACAGTTTGCTGCTATTAATGGACCACCTCGTGTTTCGGGGATGTATCAAGGACCTATTGCTGCTGTAGAAATCAAACCAGCTACCTTAAACATTATTCAAAATAATCAATTTGCTGGTTTAAATAATGAGGAACCTTATGAACACTTAACTGTTTTTTATGAGTTATGCAACATAATTGGTTTTGAACTTAATCAAGAAGAATCAGTTTACATGAGATTGTTTCCTTTTTCTTTGATTGGGAAAGCTAAAGAATGGTTTAAATATTGTCCACCCGGTAGTTTTGCAAACTGGTCTGATGTTGATAGAAACTTTTTGGAAAGATTTTATTCTCCTTCAAAATACTTTGAAGCCATGATAGCCATACATTCTTTTTCATAAAATAATGATGAATCATTAGGAGAAACATGGGAACGATTCAAGGCACTCTTGAGGAAATGTCTAAACCACAACTTAAATGATGCCGAAAAGGTAAGGATTGTTTACCATGGTTTGTTACCTCAGTTTAAAATGATGTTAGATGCTTGTGCAGGTGGTTCTTTAATAAACAAAACTGTGGAAGAAGTAATAGAAATATTGGAATCAATGTCCATCAGTGACCGACAAGCAAAACATGAAAGAGGTAATGTACAAAGAAAGTCAGGTATGCTTGAATTGGGGGTGAATGATCTAGTATTGGCTCAGCAAAAATTGGTGACTCAACAAATTGAGGCTATGAGCAAACAACTGGAGAAACTTCAAATTGCTCAGAGGTCATCACCACCTTCTGCTCAATTGAAACAATGTATGCATTGTATGGGAGAACAACCATGTGCTTACTATGCCCCTGAAAGAAATGAGCAAGAGGAAGCCAATTTTCTAAACCATCAAAGAATACCCTTAGGTAATTTTCCTTTCAATCTTGGTAATTCTTTTCCTAACAATTACCCGCAGGGTTGGCAGAATCAGAATATTGGCTGGAAACAAGATATTGGACCTTCTAACCGACCTCCTGACAATCAATTCAAACAACAACCACAATCTGATCAAACAACAAGGCTAACTAGGATAGAAGAGTCTATCCAACAATTGCTTTAATACATGTAAACAAATAAAGCCGCACGTAAAGCGTCGGACATGCAATTGGGACAGTTAGCAAAAGAAGTAGCTGACATGAAAAGCTTTGGTTTTTCTGTAAACACTCAAAATCCAAGAGACACAATGTAATGCTATTTTTACAAGAAGTGGTAAAGTTATAGGAAATGATTATGAAAAAGAAAAAGAAGAAGAAAAAGAAAAAGAGAAAGAAGAAAAGAAAGAAGAAGAAGAAAAGAATGATGAAAAAGAAAAATAAAACAAATCAAAAAATAAAAAAATAAAAAAATTAGTATTTGGGTCAGACACCTCCAGTTAAAGATTTACCTTATCCACATGCACCATCAAAGAAGGATAAGGAAAAGGAATACAAGAGATTCCTTGAAATCTTTAAGCAATTACACATAAACATTCCATTTTCTAAGGCATTGGAATAAATGCCAACATATGCAAAGTTTATGAAAGAATTGCTCACTAAAAAGAGGAGGTATGATGAAGAAATTGTTGAACTTGAAGCAGGTTGCAGTGCTATTTTACAACATAACATGCCAGAAAAGTTGAAAGACCCTGGAAGTTTCACTATTCCTGTCTCCATTGGAGGTATGAACATTGGAAAAGCCTTGTTAGACTTAGGAGCTAACATTAATCTAATGCCTCTAAGTATGATGTAGCAAATTGGTGACCTTGATCCTTAAAGAACAAAGATGACTCTACAATTGGCTGATAGATCAATCAAAAGTGAAACAACCCAGTTTAATTAAAAGATGAAACCCGAGACTAGGGAAAATTTTCCCAAGATTTAGAACAGTTCCAAACGTTTACAAGGCTGCCAGGACAAAAATAAAACAAAATGGAGTCAAGGGAAAAAGGGAAACCGATCAGATAAGAAGAAGACCGGGTCAGGGACCACACACTGGCAATACCCAGCTTCGGTTAAACAAAAGCCAAAGAAAGATGAGCTTGAGTGAGCCATACTCGCTGGAGCGAAGCCCTATTCGCTGAAGCAAACGCATGCACTCGGGTAATTCCATCACTCGGAATCAGAACTTAAGTTCACTCGGTAACTGACTCTCTGGGGTCATGCTTCACCCGGTAAATTCATACTTAGTCAGATCCTTGTTTTTATTCTGGGCGGTTACACACATGTTCCACTCGGAAAATGATCCCCTCGGTTATTCCACTCGGAATCTATAGACTTTTCCTCTCACGGAGTATTTTTCCCAGTCTAACACCACTCGGTGTAATTCGACTTCATTTCACTCGGAATTGTCTTACGCATTCTTCACTCGGTATATTTTAATCTTCCTCACTCGGATGACACCTTAACCCTTCACTTCTCGGAAACGATCTCCTTAGCCAAGTCTCCTTCGCTAGTACTCTAACCTCTCTTCGCTTGGAAGTGAGCTCCCTAATCAAGTTCCACCCGGAAATACTCCAACCCCTCTTCACTCGGAATATACCACCTTATTCACTCGGAACCATTTTAAGCCTTCATCACTCGGGACAGGCTCACAACTATATTCCACTCAGAAACTTATTAACTTAACATTATTCTTTCGTCACCACTCGACAACACATTGACTCGCCTTCCCTCGGGAATAATCTTACGGAACATCACTCACTCAGAATTGGTTTGACCCTTCTTCATTCGAAAAAAGGACCTTTGATTTAGCCACACACAGAATTACTTTAGCGCTCCTATACTCAGAATCATGCAAGCCTTATTTGCTCGGCGAAAAATAGATATATATATATATAACTTAGACATTTCCCTACACCAACACTCACTGAACCAAAAATTAACACATAACATTATATATATTTATATATTTATGCTCTCAAGTCTGAGAGAGTTCAATTCATATACATTTAAACAGAACATTATACTAAGAGCCGGCCAAGGCTATAACAAAACCATTTACACAGTATATACATATATGTACACTTCCACTATGCAGGTGCACTTCACAAGGATTGGTGCTCTCCCATCATTCACCATCCCGAGTGATATCCACTGAAATATAGCCACAGTAGGGGTGAGTATTTTACATATTAAATGACAGTTATTGACTTGGATTAATCCTTATATAACCAGGTAATATCATATATCAATAATCATTAACATACACACTGCCATTCAATAGGATCACATTCAAAGCATCATTCAGTCGGAATCTACCCAGTTAACTCTCAGCTATATTAAACAGGTTACTCTCAATAACATTAATACATATACATGCAAGTCACATTGCAGTCAGCAACAATTATAAGTATACATATATTAATTCACTCAAATCCGATTACTTATCATTAGCTTTTTATGTTGTAACATGGCTCTCAGCCTTTTATTCAGCTCTCAGCTGATCCGTCCGTTTTACTAGTACCAAACCGTTTGCCCTCACATGTGACACAAACACTCTCAGTGTCAACGGTAGCGTCACGGGTAGCCCTGAGTCCCACTCAGTTGGCTTGCCTTGAGTCCCACTCAAGGTCTTCAATGGCATCTCATACATATAATTACTGATTCAAATACTAGCGTCACACGCCAAATGCTCTCAGCATCCTTACCGATGCATCTCAGGCAATATATTATCATTAAATTATGGACAGAATCGGTATAACCACATTCACAATATTAACTCATGCATCTCATGCATCATGATATAAAGTCACACACGGAAATCACCATGGTAAACGCATATCACATACACTCAACCTTTTTCTTACAGTACATACATCTTATGCAATCAGCATTCACATCATTGGAACTCAATAAGGTAGGCTCTCATCTTATGCAATCGGCATTCAGACTTACAGTAACATGCATCTCATATAATCACACACGGGAATCAACAACAATCCCTTAACACATATATCTCATGCAATCACTCAACATTCTCAAGATTATCATCATGCATTTCATGGACGGAAATCGACATGCATTACACAATTCATAGTCATCACACATCCGGGTATTGCGTAAACTATTACTCAATCGAAATACAACTATCAACGTATTTCAAATCATAAGTATCTAACATGACATTATCACCCGGAACCCGTCCATAAACCATGCATTTGAGATACAAAATACCCCCTACCTACTGAAGAAACTCAGAAGCTCCTCAAGCTATAATGCTTGACCGATCACTCCTTTCGGTCACTCCTTAGAAGGACCAAAAGCTATCCTCTTCTTCGAGTAGTCCGACTCAGCAACAGTAGACTACTTCCACAGCTCCTAAACACTTCTCGCTATAGACTTCCCCCACTGAGACTCTGACGGCTTCAGGTGGGAGAAAAGGAAGAAGGTGAGAAGACGACGAAGAGGAAGAAGAAGAACAGGGAAGGGAAACAGAACAACGTCTCTGTTTCTCAAAGGGAAAAGCTCTCGACTCTCACAATTCTTTCCACTTGACGCGAGTGAAAAATGAGTAAAAGAGAAAAGGACCAAACCCTTTTTATACCACCAGGGCTACATACGTCATTTCTCTCTAGCCACTTTGTGTTAATCAACCTTCTGCCCAATCTGAAATTAACTTTAATTAATGGCTAATCTCAGTTGGTAATTAAATCAAAAATCAGGATGTTACAATTCTCCCTCTCTCAAAGAATTTCGTCCTTGAAATTTAAACATTAACTTACCTTAAATAAATAGCTCGGGGTACTGCTGCCTCATGGCATCCTCACGTTCCCAGGTATAAGAAGTACATCCGTTTTGTTGCCATGCCACTTCGACCAATTGCACATCCTTGCTCCTCAAACGTTTTACTGACCGATTCACTATTTTAGTCGGTATAGCCACTGTAGTCAAATCCTCTCTGATTTTCACTTCATCGTCCGACATCTCATGAGTGGAATCGGGTAAACACTTCCTCAACTGAGACACGTGAAACACATTGTTCAAGTTCGATAGATGAGTCGGCAATGCTATTCGGTATGCTACAAGACCGACTCGTTCCAGTACTTCATAAGGTCCAATGTATCGGGGGTTTAATTTCCCACTCTTCAAGGCTCGTCCGACCCCTTTATTCGGCGAAACCTTCAGGAACACTTTATCACCGACCATAAATTCAAGCGGTTTCGTCCGCTTATCATGATAGCTCTTCTGTCGGTCTTGGGACGCCTTCATCTTTTCCCTAATCACTTGGATTTGTTCAGAAGTTTGCTTCACAATTTTCGGTCCCAACATTAAGCTTTCACCGGTCTCCAACCAGCAGAGTGGGGTTCGGCATTTCCGATCATACAAGGCTTCATACGGTGCCATGCCAATGCTGCTATGGTGGCTATTATTATATGTAAACTCGACCAGGGGAAGATACTGCTCCCAACTACCCCCATGTTCCAGCACACAGGACCTCAATAAGTCCTCCAAACTCTGTATTGTCCGCTCGGACTGTCCATCCGACTGGGGATGGTAGGATGAACTCAATCGAAGTTTTGTGCCTAATTCTTGGTGCAAGCTTCCCCAAAACCGGGAAGTAAATCTCGGATCCCTATCTGATACAATAGAAGACGGCATACCATGTAGTCGGACAATCTCTCGGATATAAAGCTGGGCTAGCTTCTACAGTGAATACCTCATATTTATGGGCAGAAAGTGTACAGACTTCGTCAACCGGTCCACAATGACCCAAATGCTATCATAACCCGCTCGGGTTCTAGGCAATCCCATCACGAAGTCCATGGCAATTGAGTCCCACTTCTACACGGGAATTTCAAAAGGTTGTAAACCACCATACGGCTTCAGGTGCTCAACTTTTGACTTCTGACAGACAATACACCGAGCCACATAATCGACCACGTCTCTCTTCAGTCTGGGCCACCAGAAGTGTAACTTCAAGTCATGGTACATCTTTGTAGTGCCCGGGTGGATGCTTAACAGGCTTTTGTGGGCTTCATCGAGCACCATCTTTCTCAATTCTCCAGCACCCGGCACATAGATTCTACCCTTCACTCGGTAAACTCCATCCGAGCCCTCGGTTAAGGACAGGTCCTTACCCTTAGCCTGAGTCTTCTTCATCTCAACTAAGTAGGAATCCGACTTTTGTTCTCCATACACTAGCTTCAGAAATTTGTTAGCTATCTTCAACATACCGAGCATCACTTTCCGAGACAAGGAGACATCCGTATGTAAGTTCATGTCTCATAATTGCTCAAGTAATTCCATTTCCTTCACCATCATTGCTGCCACATGAATGGTCTTCCGGCTTAAGGCGTCGGCCACAACATTCGCCTTTCCCGGGTGATACTTTAACTTGAAATCATAATCCTTCAAAAATTCAGTCCACCTCCTCTGCCTTATGTTCAGCTCTTTCTGATCAAATAAATATTTGAGGCTTTTGTGATCACTATACACTTCAAATTTCGACCCTTATAGATAATGTCTCCATATTTTCAACGCGAAGACCATAACTGCTAACTCCAAGTCATGAGTCGGGTAGTGTTGTTCGTGTGGTCTCAACTGGCGAGAGGCATAAGCTATCACTCAGCCCTTCTACATCAGCACACAACCTAAACCGAGTCCGGATGCGTCACAGTAAACTATAAAGCTCTCTTGCAAATTCGGCAACGCCAACACCGAAGCTGTAGTCAGTTTAGTTTTTAACTCTCAGAAACTTCTCTCACACTCGGAATTCCACACGAAAGGGACATTCTTCTGAGTCAACTTCATCAAGGGCAGTGCAAGCTTAGAGAACCCCTCAATAAATCTTCGATAATAACCGGCCAGCCCCATGAAGCTTCTGATCTCCGAGACCGACTTAGGCCTCTCCCAAGCCATGACAGCTTCCACTTTGGAAGGGTCAACCGAGACACCTTCCTCGGAGATTACATGCCCTAGAAAATGGATCTTATCCATCTAAAAGTCATACTTCAAAAGCTTGGCAAACAGTTGTTTCTCCTTCAATATTTAAAGCACCACTCGAAGATGTTCCTCATGCTCCTCGGACGATTTGGAATAAACCAATATGTCATCGATAAAAATGACTACGAATCGGTCTAAGTATGGATGGAAAATGCTATTCATATAATTCATGAATACAGCCGGGGTATTTGTTACACCGAACGGCATTACCACATACTCATAGTGACCATACCGGGTCCTAAAAGCCGTCTTGGGAATATCCGAGTCCTTCACCCGGATCTGGTGGTATCCCTATCGTAAATCGATTTTTGAGAAGACTGAAACACCCCTTAATTGATCAATCAGATCATCAATCCTCGGTAATGGATACCGATTCTTTATAGTGAGCTTGTTCAGCTGTCGGTAATCCACACACAATCTCATGCTGCCGTCTTTCTTTTTAACGAGTAACACCGGTGTACCCCACGGTGATACACTTGGTCGGATAAACTGTTTACTGAGTAACTCATCAACTTGCTTCTTTAACTCGGCTAATTCTGTCAGGGACATCCTATAGGGTGCACTGGAGACCAGCTCGGCTCCAGGGATTAAGTCAATAGAGAATTCGACTTCTCTATTCGGAGGGACACCCGGTATATCCTCTGGAAACACTTCAGGGAAATCATAAACAATCGGAATATCTCGTACTCGGGTTCTACTTTCTCCCTCAACCAAACAAAACATCACAAATAACTGAGCTATACCTTGCACTGTGTAGTCGTCATCGCTCTGCCTCGAAAAAATCACCCTTCAGTTTTGGCAATCCACCAGCACCTTGTTGGCTGATAGCCAGTCCATGCCAAGTACGATGTCGAGGCCTTTTAGGGGTAAACATACTAGGTCGAAGGTAAAACTCCGATCGCCCAACGTAAAGGCTAGATCTTTGCACATCATTGATGTCCACACTTTAACACTGGTCGGATTGGATACCTCCAAAGTCCGATCCATGCCGACAGCAGGAAATCTTAGCCGTTTCACACAATCATCAGCTATAAAGGAGTGGGTAGCTCTAGAATCAAAAACTACATCAAGCGTATGTTTACCGAGTGAGCACTTACTTTGCACCAAGTCATTTGCTTGTGCAGTTTCCTCGGCATTGATTGCAAAAACTCTGCATGCAGCCGATTGATCAACAGTTCTCCCTCGGTTATTCGGGGTAAACATCATCTTACCCCGTGCTCCATTGCCTCGGCCACCATTCCCTCGGCCACTATTTCCTCGGCCTCTTCCACAGAAGCCTCCCCGGTGTACACTTGCACTTGTTTGTTGCAGCTGAGGGCAATCTGGGCGAATGTGCCCTTTCTCATTGCAATGGTAGCATGTCACCTCAACATCGTTGTCACAATCTCAAGAGAAGTGATCTCCTCCATACTTAAAACACTTGCCATCCCTCGGACGCGGGCTGAACGTCCTCCACGTTGACCCCGACCCCTGAACCTGGAGAGGGGTCTGCTTCTACCAACGTTGCTCAGTTTCTCGAAGCGAGATTGCTGGGGCTTCAGGGAGGTGTCGGTCTTGCTACTCTGGCCCGAGTGGGCCTTATCATCCTCCTTAAAAATCCTACACTTGTTTACCAGCACTGGAAAACTTCAAATTTCCTGATGCCTAAAGGCTTTCTTAATCTCAGGCCTCAGTCCGCTTTCAAACTTTATGCACTTGGAACCCTCGATTCCGAGTTGCTGAAACGGAGGATAGAACAAACATAGTGCCTCGAACTTGGCGGTGTATTCCTCCACAGTCATAGAACCCTGCTTTAGTTCCATGAATTCCAACTCTTTCCGACTCCTCACTGTGTCGGGAAAGTATTTTTCCAGGAAACATGCTTTAAAATTCTCCCAGATTAACTGGGTGCCTGCATCAATCATTCAGGCCTTGGTGATCTTCCACCAATTCTCGGCTTCAGCTTGAAGCATGTACACAGCGTATTCCACCTTCTGGGCCTCGGTACAGCGAAGGCCACCAAAAATTCATTCAAAACCCTGAATCCACGCGTAAGCCGACTCGGGATTAAATCCTCCTTCAAATTCACTCGGCTTCCGTTTCAGGAAGCGATCCAATCCTTGGTCATCTTCAACTCGAGGCTGGTTCTGCCTCTCAAATATATCAGCGAAACACTAAAATGCCGCGGCCATGGCTTCCATGCCGTGACGATTTGCCATAACTTATCCTGAAATTAACACCCCTTTCAAGGATAAGAATACTAAACTATTCACAGCCGATCGGATCTCAGTTCCATACTTAACAATTCATAACACAGGTTCATACAATCGTTATAGCATATAAACAGTATTACTTGGCCATGAGCCACACAATTATACTTAAACATGTATTAAATCCGATGGAATATCATAAGCAATCATGACAACTGGTCATGTTACACACCACCGCTCACTCACAGTAAGCATACCTTGGCCTTGGACCTTTTGAGTCCACTCTGATACCAAAATAAAACAACCCGATTTAATTAAAGATGAAACCTGAGACTAGGGAAAATTTTCCCAAGATTTAGAACAGTTCCACACGTTCACAAGGCTGCCAGGACAAAAATAAAACAAAATGGAGTCAAGGGAAAAAGGGAAACCGATCAGATAAGAAGAAGACCGGGTCAGGGACCACACACTGGCAATACCCAGCTTCGATTAAACAAAAGCCAGCGAAAGATGAGCTTGAGCGAGCCATACTCGCTGGAGCGAAGCCCCATTCGCTGAAGCGAATGCATGCACTCGGGTAATTCCATCACTCGGAATCAGAACTTAAGTTCACTCGGTAACTGACTCTCTGGGGTCATGCTTCACCCGGTAAATTCATACTTAGTCAGATCCTTGTTTTTATTATGGGCGGTTACACATGTTCCACTCGGAAAATGATCCCCTCGGTTATTCCACTCGGAATCTATAGACATTTCCTCTCACGGAGTATTTTTCCCAGTCTAACACCACTCGGTGTAATTCGACTTCATTTTACTCGGAATTGTCTTACGCATTCTTCACTTGGCATATTTTAATCTTCCTCACTCGGATGACACCTTAACCCTTCACTTCTCAGAAATGATCTCCTTAGCCAAGTCTCCTTCGCTAGTACTCTAACCTCTCTTCACTCGGAAGCGAGCTCCCTAATCAAGTTCCACCCGGAAATACTCCAACCCCTCTTCACTTGGAATATACCACCTTATTTACTCAGAACCATTTTAAGCCTTCATCACTCGAGACAGGCTCACAACTATATTCCACTCAGAAACTTATTAACTTAACATTATTCTTTCGTCGCCACTCGACAACACATTGACTCACCTTCCCTTGGGAATAATCTTACGGAACATCACTCACTCAGAATTGGTTCGACCCTTCTTCATTCAGAAAAGGACCTCTGATTTAGCCACACACAGAATTACTTTAGCGCTCCTATACTCGGAATCATGGAAGCCTTATTTGCTCGGCGAAAAATAGATACATATGTATATATATATATATATATAACTTGGACATTTCCCTACACCAACACTCACTAAACCAAAAATTAACACATAACATTATATATATTTATATATTTATGCTTTCAAGTCCGAGAGAGTTCAATTCATATACATTTAAACAGAACATTATACTAAGAGCCGACCAAGGCTATAACAAAACCATTTACACAGTATATACATATATGTACACTTCCACTGTGCAGGTGCACTTCATAAGGATTGATGCTCTCCCATCATTCACCATCCCGAGTGATATCCACTAAAATATAGCCACAGTAGGGGTGAGTATTTTACATATTAAATGACAGTTATTGACTCGGATTAATCCTCATATAACCAGGAAATATCATATATCAATAATCATTAACATACACACTGCCATTCAATAGGATCACATTCAAAGCATCATTCAGTCAGAATCTACCCAGTTAATTCTCGGCTATATTAAACAGGTTACTCTCAATAACATTAATACATATACATGTAAGTCGTATTGCAGTCAGCAACAATTATAAGTATGCATATATTCATTCACTCGGATCTGATTACTTATCATTAGCTTTTTATGTTGCAACATGGCTCTCAGCCTTTTATTCAGCTCTTAGCTGATCCGTTCGTTTTACTGGTACCAAACCGTTTACCCTCACATATGACACAAATACTCTCCACGTCAACGGCAGCGTCACGGGTAGCCCTGAGTCCCACTCAGTTGGCTTGCCTTGAGTCCCACTCAAGGTCTTCAATGGCATCTCATACATATAATTACCGATTCAAATACTAGCGTCACACACCAAATGCTCTTAGCATCCTCACCGATGCATCTCATGCAATATATTATCATTAAATTATGGACAGAATCGGTATAACCATATTCACAATATTAACTCATGCATCATGATATAAAGTCACACACGGAAATCACCATGGTAAACGCATATCACATACACTCAACCTTTTTCTTACAGTACATGCATCTTATGCAATCAGCATTCACATCATCGGAACTCAATAAGGTAGGCTCTCATCTCATGCAATCGGCGTTCAGACTTACAGTAACATGCATCTCATATAATCACACACGGGAATCAACAACAATCCCTTAACACATATATCTCATGCAATCACTCAACATTCTCAAGATTATCATCATGCATTTCATGGACGGAAATCGAGATGCATTACACAATTCATAGTCATCACTCATCCGGGCATTACGTAAACTATTACTCAATCAAAATACAACTATCAACGCATTTCAAATCATAAGTATCTAACATGACATTATCACCCGGAACCCATCCATAAACCATGCATTTGAGATATAAAATACCCCCTACCTACTGAAGAAACTCAGAAGCTCCTCGAGCTACAATGCTTGACCGATCACTCCTTTCGGTCACTCCTTGGAAGGACCAAAAGCTATCCTCTTCTTCGAGTAGTCCGACTCAGCAACAGTAGACTACTTCCACAGCTCCTAAACACTTCTCGCTACAGACTTCCCCCACTGAGACTCTGACGGCTTTAGGTGGGAGAAAAGGAAGAACGTGAGAAGACGACAAAGAGGAAGAAGAAGAACAGGGAAGGGAAATAGAATAGCGTCTCTGTTTCTCAAAGGGAAAAGCTCTCGACTCTCATAATCCTTTCCACTTGACGCGAGTGAAAAATAAGTAAAAGAGAAAAGGACCGAACCCTTTTTATACCACCAGGGGTACATGCATCATTTCTCTCTGGCCACTTTGTGATAATCAACCTTCAGCCCAACCTGAAATTAACTTTAATTAATGGCTAATCTCAGCCGGTAATTAAATCAAAAATCAGGATGTTACAAAAAGACCCTATGGTATTGTGGAAGATGTACTTGTGAAAGTTAACAAGTTCTACTTCCCTATTGACTTTGTGGTATTAGACATGGAAGAAGATGTTGAAGTTCCCCTAATCCTGGGAAAACCATTCATGAAGACTGCTAAAGTGCTCATTGATGTAGATAATGGAAAGCTGGCAGTAAGAGTTCACAATGAAGAAGTAAACTTTGATGTTTTCAAAGCCATGAAACATCCCAATCCAAAACAAGATTGTTTTAAGGTGGATGTTCTCGACAAAGTCTGCTTCTCCATATCCACAGGTATGTCGAACTCTGATCCTTTAAATAAGTTATTAACTAACTCTGTGGAATTTTTGAGTGAAGAAGAAGAAAAACAGGTAGACAAATATCTTGAAGATCTTGATCAAGGGAAAGAAATTTTCCCTAAATCAAGAAAAATTGAAGAAATTCAAGAAGTACCTGTTGAAGAAATCAAGAGACCTGAATTGAAAGTGCTACCTTCCAACTTAAAGTATATCTTTTTAAAAGAATGTAATTTAAAACCAGTGATTATTAGTAATTTGTTAAGTAAAACAGAAGAAGAAAAACTAGTTAAAGTCTTGAAAAAAAATCAAGAAGCAATTAGATGGACACTTGAAGATCTGAAAGGTATAAGCCCATCATATTGCATGCATAAAATTTTACTGGAAGATAATTTTAAACTTGTTGCTCAACCCCAAAGACGCCTTAATCTAACCATGAAAGAGGTAACTAAAAAGGAGGTCTTGAGGTAACTAAGTCTGGTATAAGTTGTTCCAAAAAAAGGTGGTATAACAATAATTATTAATGATAAAAATGAATTAATTCCAACAAGAACTATCACTAGTTGGAGAATATGCATTGATTATAGAAAACTAAATCAAGCAACAAGAAAAGATCATTTTCCACTTCCTTTAATGGATCAAATGCTTAAAAGATTGTCTGGACAAGCTTACTATTGTTTTCTTGATGGATATTCTGGATATAATCAAATTGTTGTTGACCCTCTTGATTAGGAAAAGACTGCTTTTACATGTCCCTTTGGTATATTTGCATATAAGAAGATTCCATTTGGATTGTGTAATGCACCTGCTACTTTTCAAAGATGCATGTTTGCTATTTTTGTAGATCTAATTGAAAAGAGCATTGAAATTTTCATGGATGATTTCTCAGTCTTTGGAAATTCATTTGAAACATGTCTAACCAATCTGGACACCGTACTGAAGCGGTGTATTGAAACAAATTTGGTGCTTAATTGGGAGAAATGTCACTTTATGGTGAAAGAAAGAATTGTACTTGGTCACAAAATTTCCTCTAAAGGTATTGAAGTAGACCAAGCCAAAATAGAGGTAATCTCTAAACTCCCACCCCCTGTGAATGTAAAAGGTATTAGAAGTTTTTTAGGACATGTTGGATTCTATAAAAGATTTATTCAAGATTTTTCAAAAATTGCTAAACCTTTAACAAATCTTCTAAATAAAGATGTTGAATTCAAGTTTGATGAGGCATGTCTTAAAGCTTTTAATTCCTTGAAAGAAAAATTGGTTTCTACCCCTGTAATTGTTGCTCCTAATTGGAATTTACCCTTTGAACTTATGTGTGATGCAAGTGATTATGCTGTAGGAGCAGTTTTAGGTCAAAGATATGAAAAAGTTTTTAGGGTTATACACTATGCTAGTAAAGTTTAAATGAAAATCAAATAAATTATGCAACTACTGAAAATGAATTACTAGCCATAGTGTGTGCCTTGGAAAAATTTAGATCATACTTGATTGGATCAAAAATAATTGTTTTCACTGATCATGCTGCAATTAAGTATCTTTTGACCAAAACTAATTCTAAACCTCGGTTAATCCGATGGATTTTACTCCTTCAAGAATATGATCTTAAAATCAAAGATAAAAAGGGTAGTGAAAATATGGTTGCTGACCATCTTTCTAGATTAATAAATGATGAGGTCACTGCTAAAGAAAAAGACATCTTGGAAGAATTTCCTGATGAAAAACTTTTTAAAATAACAAAACGGTCATGGTTTGCTGATATGGCCAATTTTAAAGCAGCAAGAATTCTTCCAAATGATTTAACTTGGCAGAAAAGAAAATTTTTTTTCAAAGATTCAAAATACTTTGTGTGGGATGACCCTCATCTATTTAAAATTGGTGTGGATAATTTGTTATGTTATTGTGTACCCGACTGGGGAAAGAAAGATGTGTTGTGGTATTGTCATAAGTCTCCTTATAGAGGACATTTTAATGGAGAAAGAACTGCTACAAAAATTCGTCAATAATGTTTGTATTGGCCTTCCATTTTTAAAGATTCTCACTCATTTGTGCAAGCTTGTGATAACTGCCAAAGAACAGGTAATGTTAACAAAAGATAAGAAATGCCTCTCACAAACATTCAGGAGGTTGAGATATTTGATTGTTGGGGTATTGATTTCATGGGACCTTTTCCTTATTCTCAATTCAATCAATAATTCTTTTGGCAGTTGATTATGTTTCAAAGTGGGTAGAAGCAATTACTTCACCTAATGCTGACACCAAAATTGTAGTGAATTTCTTGAAGAAAAATATTTTCTGCAGGTTTGGAACACCAAGAACTTTGATCAGTGATGGAGGATCACATTTTTGTAACAAAGTTCTTCAGAAAGTGTTACAATATTATGGAGTGAGACATAAAGTGGCCACAACATATCATCCACAAACCAATGGACAGACTGAGATTTCTAATCGAGAAGTGAAAAGGATTTTGGAAAAGTTTGTGTCTTCTTCCAAAAAAGATTGGTCACAAAAGCTTGATGATGCACTCTGGGCATACAGAACTGCATTCAAGACTCCAATTGGCCTTTCTCCTTTCCAAATGGTCTATGGAAAAGTTTGTCATCTTCCAGTAGAAATGGAACATAAAGCATATTGGGCTTTAAAATTTCTTAACTTTGATCCAAATGCAGTAGCTAATAAGAGAAAGTTGCAGTTATTTGAGTTAGAAGAAATGAGAAACAATGCTTATGAGACATCTAGAAGTTACAAGAACAAGGTGAAAGCTTACCATGATAAGAAAATTAAAAATAGATATTTCATACCAGGTCAGCAAGTTTTATTGTTTAATTCAAGATTAAGATTATTTCTTGGTAAATTGAAATCTAAATAGTCAGGCCCTTTTGTAATCAAGGAAGTTAAATCTTATGGAGCAGTTGAAATTGAAGATCTAACTTCCAAAAGAAGTTGGATGGTTAATGGACAGAGATTAAAACCATATCTGGGTGGTGAGATCAACAGACTCACTACCATTTGTTATTTGGCTAATTTATGATGTGCAGGATGTCTAGCTAGAGACTGTAAATCAAGCACTCAATGGAAGGCAACCTATTATTTTCTCTTTATTTTTAACTTATTTAAAAAAAATAAAAAATGGTGTTTTTCAAATTTTAAATTAGAAATTTAAGTTTGAAAATAAAAAGGGTTTGAAAATTAAAAGAAAAGGTTTTTGAAAATTAAAATTTTGAAAAATAAAACAGAAGCCCACGTGTAGCGCCACACTGACGCGTAGCGTGGACTCTGAATTTTCAACCTGATGCATAGCGCCACTACCACGCGTAGCGTCAGGGCCCTCGTTCAGTTTTTAAAACTGAACCAGAGGGAGGCCCAAGTCCATAACTTTTAAACCTATTTTTCCTCCCTCTCATCTCACTCTCAGAAACCCTATCTTTTCCAAAACCCTCTTCTCTTTCAATCCTCTAATCCTCATTCTTATTTTCTCTAAGGAATCCAAGTAAGCATCTCAAATCCTTTTCTCTTTACTTTGTTTTTGAATTTTGATTCTTAGAATTGCATGAGGTTAGGGATAGGATTAGATAACCATTGGACTTGATTGCTGTTAGAAATAAGATTTGATTGAATGTGGTTTTGAAGGGGTTACTGCTGCACAACCCCTGTTTTGCAGTTTCTGTTCTTCAAGCCCACGCATAGCGTCTGACTGACGCATAGTGTGGAAAGAACAGAGCTGACGTATAGCGTCTCACCCACGTGTAGCGTCAGCCTCTGTTCCTGATTTTTGTTAATTTTTGTGTGTTATCTTCTGTTATTTGTATAACTTGTTTTTTGTTTTTAATAAATCTGTTTAGTATGTCTCCGTTTGTTGTTTGTTGTTTTCTTTTAAATTAATAAAATTTCTTAGTTTGCATGTTTGTTATACTTTCTTGCATAAAAATAAAAATACATAAATTTGAACAAATTTGTAAATATGTATGTGTATAATTTTACATGTTTTGTGAAATTTATGTTTTGTTAAAAATAAAAATATGCATGTTGCATTTTGTGTGAATTTTTAATGTTTTTGTTAAAATTTCTTTTGCATAAATATTTTTTAAAAATATTTTGTTGTCGTGTATGTTTTAAATATAAAAACAAAAATAATTGTTAAACTTTTTAATATTTGATTTGTTTTTCAAATAGTGTAATATGTTTGATTTTTAAATTTTTTCTTTTTTGTAGATGGCACCTAAGAAATCCATTTCGACTACTGGTCTTAAGAGACAGAGAAGGACCACAGACACTGACACCACTTCTGAAGATCCAGATCTTCAGGGAGAGGAGCTGCTAGGACCGAGAGATCCTACCAGATTTCGCACTAATGCGAAATGGGCCCGGTTTCATCAAATAAAGGGCCAAAGACTCATCTGGGAGAAAGTCTTGGATCTGAATGTTGGGGACTATCCTGAGCTGCAGGATGAGATCCAATGGAGGAGATGGGGACCCCTGTTTTCCCTACCTACTGAGGGGATCCCATCCTAGTGATGAAGTTTTACGCAAATGCTTACAGGACTCGCCAGGATGCACTAAATATCGGCCAGCAGAAGACGAGCTGGGTTAGAGGTCGGCATATCATTTATGACCGGGACACAATTAGTACCCTACTGGGTAACCTTTGGGAGCCTACTCCCGAGAGCGATATTTGTTTCTGGAAGGAGAACAGAAATAGGGTCGCGACTGAGGATGGTGATTTAGGATACTTCCTAGATCAGGTTGCTCACTTCTTGAGCAAAGATGGAATCTTCTTCAACCTGAGTAAGGTTGGAAGGACTCCATCTAACCTCCTTAAGACCCAGCTGACTCCCATAGCTCAGGCGTGGTCTCATCTCATGCTGCATAATATTACTCATATCACCTACATTTCTTCTATCCCAGTTGATTGCTGCTGCCTTCTTTTCTCTATTCTTCAGGGTCATACCATTGACATTGCTGAGCTTATTTCTGAGCAAATTCACCTTTATGCCCTTGGGTATAAGGTGAACCGCCCCATTCCATTCCCTCTCATCATATCTGCCTTATTGAGGAGGCAGGGGGTTACTGTACCATCACCTGAGTTTACTAGTTCTTCAGTGAGAGTCCCCAAAGTTCTAGTGAACAGATATTATTTTGTCCAGCATTACGAGCTTCCACCACTGGAGCAGGAGGCTCAGCCCAGAGAGAGGAGGAGGAGACCACCTGTTTAGCCACCACCTGTTGATGCTATCACTGATGGATTTCCTAGGATGACTCTTGAGCATCAGCATATGATGCAGATGATGGCTGCCACACACAGAGCTTACATGCATCTTTATGATGCATTTTATCAGTACAGACTTCAGGGAGAGAGAGCACCTTATGTCACACCAGCTGAGTTTGCAGCTCATGTAGCTTGGCCTGGTGATTTACCTACATACCCTGAGACTGGTGGACCATCTGGAGCACATGCTGAGTCAGAGGGTGATGCAGATGAGGAGGGAGATGATGAGGATCACATGGAGGATTGATGGTGTTATTCTCTACATCTTTTACATACACTTTAGTTTACTTTTAGTTTGATATTTACATTGGTATTTTTACTTTGTGGATTATATTATAGTTTATTTTTTATTATGTGGTGTGTTTAATTGCGTAATTTTATCGTGGTGTGTTTTTGCATGTTTTCTTCAAAAAAATCAAAAAAATAAGTTTTATCGTTGAAATCAAATTTTTTTGAAAATAAGGAAATTTATACACTTAAAGTTTTTACACAATGAAACCATTTTTAATCAATTATCGATTCTTTTTGTAATTAAGGAATTTTGATAAATTTAATTACAATAATTTTATTAACTATCAAGCTAATTTCAATAACCCGGTGAGTTGAGAGATCTTTTAAACACTTGAGGGTTTTGACATAACTTCATTCAAATTGATTTTGCTTTATTCTGTGATTTGTGTTGTTGTACAGAGAATTCAAGAAAATGATCAAGGCACATTTTTGGTAAAAGAAACCTTGGGCCAAAAAACTTACCATGGTAAAATCATTTTATCCTTTAAAAGCCAATTTTGAGCCTGAAAAATAATTTCTTTGGTACCCTTGACCCTTATCAAATTTGAACCATTCCCTTTACTTGATTGATTAAAAGAGCAATTGATCAAAATGGAAAGAATATTTTAAGTAGGGAGTGAACATTAACCACTTGATTCTTTTCAAGATAAATCAAAATTATGCATATAAATAAAATATGAAAAGAAATATATGCAAATCAAAAATAGAGAAAAGAATCAAGTTGGGGGTATTTATTTTTCATCAATAAGGGAATTGAGACTTGGGCCAAGAAAAAGCCTAAAAATTATAAAATGCTCTTTTATGATTTCAGGTTTTTGAATTCCAAGAAAAACCATTATTTCTTGTAAGCCAAGCCAAACCATTATTTCTTGTAAGCCAAGACCTTGTGATTTTTGAATTAACTTTGTATGATTAACCATTGATTAGATAAAAATCAAAATTAAATTCATTTGATTTTATGATTGATTGAGTGAAACATGTTACCCTTTGCACAGAGATAAACACTTGTGAGGTAAGCCTGAAATTATGCTTGATTAGTTAATAAGGCATGGTAAAAATTTTTGTCATTAAATCTTTATTACATAGGATATCTATTTTTAGTTACTTTAAATGGAAAATTATGAAATTAATTTTTGTGATAAATTCTCAGACTAACTCAAAAATTTGATTTCAAATTTTATTTTAATTTTCTCTCTTGCTCGAGGACGAGCAATGTCTCAAGTTGCGGGTATTTGTTAGCCCTCAAATTTATAATAAAATGTTTAATAAAAAGTTTTGTAAAAGGAATAAGAATTTGGTAAATTTGTTAGAAATTTAGGTTTTAAATTCAATAAATGGATGTTGTTGGAAATAATCTACCCTTGATTAATTTTCTCTAGTTTTGCAGTAAAAATGTGAAGAATTTAAAGAGAAAAATTGAAGAACTGGAGAGCTGACGCGTAGCATTAACAACATGCGTAGCGTGGGAACTTCTGATGCTGACGCTATGCGTCACATCCACGCGTAGCGTCTGGAGCTACGTGGACACCACTTACAGGTGGTCAAGCACTAAGCTAATGACCCCTCCACTACCCACAAGTGTCCAAGCCGAATTGGGGGATAAGGCACATCTGTCTGGGCATGATTAATTAAAATAATTATACAATAATGGCCACTTCAAGCTGATTAATGGAGGCTGAGTCAGGGAACTGATGTGTAGCGTCAGATTGGCATGTAGCGTCAGCACCCTTCCTCAGCCCTATAAATAAGGCCATTCTCGACACTTCTAATCATCCCATCTTATATTCTGAGTTCTCTTCTTCTCTTATACACCCGTGTTTGAGTGGTTCTTTTGTGAGTTTGTAGTTCTAGAATAGTTTTCTAGATACTTGAGAGTGTTGTGTAGTATTATGATCGTTGTACCGTGAAGTTTCCATCGCCTTTGTAATGTCAATCACTGTAAGTGTTATTTTTACTTTCATTATGTGTAACTAATCTGTTTATGTTGGAATTGGTGAACTAATCTATTGAGTATGATGTTGTGAATTTAATCTTTGCATGTTTATAATTCAAGTGCATGTTAGTATTTCAATCTTTTATTAGTATGAACGTCAAACGGGAGAATGATTTTCATGCGTATTGAAACTTGTTTTATTAGTGTGAATGTCAAACGGGAGAATGATTATTCATGCCTTATTAAAACTTGATTTAACAAAAGTAAAAGTTAGAATACCCTTAATATGCCAATTACTAGGGATAGAATTGGTAATTATTGTTGCCATAAGGCTAGGACTTAATGCAAGTTTTTACTGAGAAAACTCACGAGGGATCGGACTTTATGGTGAATACTTAGAATTTATATCATGAGGGATCGGTTATAATGATTTTAAGCTGCAATGATATGAACTTGATGATTAAATATGCATGTCTTGAGTTCCTCCATTGTTATTCTAGATTAGGGACCTAAATTCCAACATAATTTGTTTATCTGTGTTTTATCCTCAAGTATCTTAGTTATTCTAAATTGCAACTCAACTTTTTAGATAGATTGTTATTTTCTTTTTATCACATAAACAAAATCAGCTATGTAATCTTGTGAATATTGTATAAATTGTATATAAATTATTCTTTTGTGAATAGGTTTTGATAAATTTACCATAGTAACTAGAAAATTACTGTAATTATTGGACTTTCAATACCAGTGGAACGATATTTAAATTTTGAAAACTACAAGCGATTGGTGCGCTTGCCAATTAAAAGACCCAACAGTAACAGGAAGTTAATAAGTTTACTGCAACATTATATACAGGTCTAACAGTCATCACCTCCTGGCACTGTCGGGTCATAGTCATCATCGGTAAAGATAATGGCCATAGTTTTAACACCACCCCTGAAAGGCCCGTTGTCTGCTTTTATCTGTACTGATGTTATCATCCTCAAATGGTTTTTCCTTGCTGAGTTCGACACTCCTCCTCCAACAATCATGTTTATGACGTCTCTTCTACCCGAACTGGGTGGTAGTTTCATCCAGGACTCATCGTCATCATCAGTGTTATCTACTACGGCTTTTCTTTTGTCCATCGCAGGCTTTTTTGAACTCCAGGCTTCTTCTTCAGCCGGATCACCTTCTCTTCTCTAGGTTCTGCTCTTTATGGCTCCGTATTCACTTTCTGCTTGAATAAATATTGCATTAACTTCCCTTCTCTTATCAATATTTCAATAGCTTCCTTCAGCTGATGACATTCATCAGTATTATGCCCTACTTACTCATGGAATTCACAGTACTTATTAGGATTTCCAACTCTCTTCATTGGAATGGGTTTTCTCACCCCGTACATTATCATTTCTCTCAATCCAACCTCCCGTAGTATTTGGCTAGGTCGAACAGCCAACGAGGTATACTGTATCGCATTCACACTCCTTCCTTCTCATGGTCTAGGGAACACCTCCCTACTAGCTCCTCTTCTTTCCACCTTGCCTTCCTTTTTATCCGCTCTTCTTACCTCGGTCTCTACACCCCTCTGCTTGGCAACTGCCAAGTGCATTTCTCTTCCCACATACTTTGCTGCCTTACTTCTGAACTCCTCCAACATCCAGGGTGGTCCCTTTGCCAAGGATAATGCAAAAGGTGATCGTGGTTGCAATGCCTCTACTGCAATATGCATTTCTATTTCTTCCGTCAACCCCGGAACCAATGCTACTTCTTTATAAAATCTCATCAAAAAATCCTTCAGACTCTCCTCCGCTCCTTGTCTAATCTACGCCAGTGTGTGCGATGTCTTTGGTACATCTCTAGACACCACAAAATGTTGAAGGAAAATGTGAGCCATGTCGTCCCATAAATCTATGAACCCATTGGGCAAGCTCTTAAACCACCCTAGAGCCTCAATAGATAACGTTCTTGGGAACATTCTACACATAACATCCTCCTCAGTACCCAGGAACAGAGATTCGTTTACATACGCATTTAGATGACTTCTGGGGTCTGAATCGTCAGAGTACTTCCCAATTGACAATGGCTGAGGGGTTTGAAGATGTCTGGGGATTGGGGTACTCATCAATCTTCTGGTGAATGGAATTTTGAAGCAGTATTCTCCCCCTTACCGTGGTTCATCATCCTCCTTTGGCTGCTCATCTCTTCCGTCCTATGTGTGGACTCTTGCTCATCGCATGCGTACGTCAAGGATCTCTCTTGATGGTGAGGGTTTTCTGACTGCCTTTGATCTCCACTTTGGTTTTCCCTTCGCAGTATTTATATCTCTTGGCGCAGTTGCCTTATAATTTCATCCCTGGGGTTTTCTCGCACTACAGCTTGAGCTCTCAAATCCGTCCCAGGGGTTTCCACTATTCCTTCATTAAAATTCAATGTTCTTGTCACATTCTGAACATGTCCTTTCGGGGTTTTATCTCCTCTAGGGTACTCCGTGTTACTTGTTCACTTCGATGTGGGACTCATAAATTTACGCGGTCCCACCAGGCGTGCCAATGATCTGTTCTAGAATTCGGAGTCAAGAGTTGACTCTCTTAACCGAGGTCTGGATCCTAGTACCTCGACCATTGTTACCTCCCTATCACTCAGTTTTACACCGCCTCAGTGGAGTTCGGTATTTTACACATTAGTTCAGTGGGAATCTGAGGTTCTTTAAGTTTGAATGGAACTGATTTCTAGACCATGCTGGAAGTTGGAGACCACACCGTAGGGGTACCTGCAGAATATTCTCTGATGCTTAAGTCAGTACTGTAACTAAGGTAATGCAAGATTACAGAGGTAACTTATGGGAATTCGATCAGATCTCTCATCAGTAATAAATGAATTGTATTTATAGTGTTTACCTTAGTTTGGAAGTGATTTGACTATCTTCCTAACTTACTGTTGATACTGTAGCTGTAGGGTCAGGTTGCCCATACCTCCTTTGACTGACTTGTTGGATTGTCAGTTATGAACCGGGGTCAAGGGAAGAATCCGTAGTCCGCCGACAGCTCTGGACTCCGGTCATGACTTGCCCGTTTCTGGTTACCACTGCAAATCAGATATTAAATTATTTTGAAAATGTATTATATAGATATAGATATTAAATAAATAAAATATTTTTCAATAATTATCGAACTTATTATGAACTAATTTTAAATTATAATTTTTCTAATTGTAATAACAAATTGATGACCGAATCAAATAAATTAGTTGATTATTAAATATTATTATTTAAACAATATATATTAATTAATTAATGAAATTGAAAATTAACTCAATCACTATATTAATGTATAAATCTATTTGAATAATTTGTTATATATTATCTATATTTACAGCTTCATCATGAAATCAACTATGATATTAATTCTATATAAATTATAATTATATTTATTAATTTGATTGAGAACTAATAATATTTATAGTAATTAGTATTTATTATTATATTATCATATAATTTTATTAATGATATATAGTAATAATGGTGTCATATTAAATTATTCAATTTATTTTCAATATATATAATAAGTTAATTAACATAAATCTTACTCTATATAATTTTATATATTAAATATAATTCATGTACAGATTTTGTTACTTTATGTAAATCTTATGTACACTTTTTAAATTTTGAATTATTAATTACTATTATCAAATTTATTGATTCTCATATTTCTATAAAACACAATTAGAATTTGATTCACTCCTTACTTTTCAAACCAACCATATTTGAAGTTAGTTCTTAATCTCTTCTCACTTAGTGGTATTTTATTGATTTTTTCAAACATTTCCATATAGTGTGATTCACTTCTCATTTCTTAACTCTACTATATTTGATATTAGTTCTTATTTTCTCCTTATTTGGTAATGTGTTTTTGAATCCATCAATTTTGATATCAATTTTTCCTATAATTGATTTTTATTCTATTTTAATACTAATTTCTATTATTGTTAGGATGAATATCACCTATTCTCTTTTTTATTAACATTAAAACTAGAACAACTAGTTGGAAGTTCTGTGCTGTAATCATTAATTTATGAAGGGGAACAGATTTTAGTGACACTAAAAATCTCAATACATTGAAGATGATTATGCTTGATCAAAAGGAAATTATAGCTAGAGGCATCAAAATGAGTTGTAACCCATGAATCAACCCGACTCGAGGTGGGTTTTACACAAGCCGGGTTGAAAAAATGGCTTATTTTTTAAGCGAAGCTTTTTTCGGCTCGACCCACTAAACCCGACCCACACTGGGCCAAACCCATAGTGAGCCAGCTTGGCCCATAGGTTGGTGAATAAAAAAAATAACTATGGAATGTATTTAAGTTAAGACTTTAAGTTAAACTTTATCAATGGATACTTTGGACTTCTATTTAGTATGATGTTTTTAATTTGTATCATCTTGAATTTGAACTATGGAATGTATTTAGTTTTGTTTTATGGATTATGAATTCTACGAATTATGGATTTAATTTACAATGGAATATGTTATGTATTTGTATTTTCATAATAATGGAATTATTATACGATATAATATTTATATGAAATTTGGTATTGGAATGTAAGGAAAATAAAAAATATTTTTCTATTTTCTCTATTTTAAAAATATTTTTTTGGCATTTTTCAATTTTTATTTGATTTTTATTTTTTTTAAAAGGTGGCCCAACCCATGGATCCCATGGTGGGTTGAGTCAGGTTGAGAAAAATGACTTACTCTAGAAAACGTCCGGGTTGGGTTGGGTTATAAGAATTTTCAACCCGTGGTGAGCCAACCTGTGTGAGCCGGGTTGACTCATTTTGATAGCTCTAATTATAGCTTATTAAAGTTAATTAAAGTTAATATTATATATTTTGATTATGGTGTAAGTGACTTAATTATGATTTAATATAAGGGGATCGAATGCATACGACAGTCCAAAAAGATTTGGTGAAAAAGTATGAGAAACGACTTACTCAAGGAAAGACATATGTCTTCAAAAAAGTAACGATTTTAAAAGCTAAGAGCGTGATCAAACATGCGGATTATAAGTTCAAAATTAGTTTTATTGGCAACACTATTGTCAAACCATTTGAGTGTAATGACATCTCAAATGATATTTTCAAATTTGTCTCATTTATTGATGTTCTAAATGATAACGCAGATTCTAATGTAATGATAGGTAATGTTCGATATAATTGCTTTATTTTATTTATATATAGTTAATATGAATTTATATAATATTGCTAGAATTTTTCTAGATATAATTGGATATGTGATCAAAGAGATGACCTTATTGAACAAGTAAAGAGTGGTAAAACTTCAAAGCGGATTGAGATAATACTTGAAGATTTAGAGTAAATTATGTTTATAACAGAGTCTGATTTTTTCTTATATACATATACACGACTATTGTTTTTTGTATTGACATGTCAATATAGGAAAATACAATTGACTTACACTATTTAGGGGAGAATTTGCTGATAGAATAGTTTTCATTCTAGCATAATAAGGTCTAAGTTTTCCTGTTGTCCTTTCACAATAATGCGTGACAAACATATTTAATAGTAAGTATTATTTTCTATATAATTAAGATTAATATTATTATGGTGATATTTTTTGAACTCAGTAAATTACATATAATTTCACAATAATGGTAAATAAAAAAGTTGCAATGAAGATACTATTTAATTTTATTTTGAATCAAATATATATACTTATAGTAACTAAGAATGTTAAATATAGTATTTTAAATTTTATTTTTATTTTGAATTTTATGTAAAATTTTGAATATAAATATAATCAATTTAAAAGAAATCAAAGTATAAGGTTTGAATAAATTTTATTGTTATTATTTAATGACGAACAAGGATATCAAACTTATAAGAGAAGAGGTAATGGAATCAACATTAGATAACTTTGAAAATCCATTCAACTTTGCATATCCTAACATATTAGAGAGTTTCAATGAATCCAAATATTTTGAGGAGAGGGCTATTTTGGCCCTACATTGGAATCTGATGAATTGGTAAATGACTTTATACTTTCTTTGGTTTCAAGAAGCGAAAATGAATAATTAAGTTCTGATGTAACATGTGTATCAGATGGAGATTTCAAAATCAGGGGAGAGTGGTTTACACCTAAATTCCTTAATGATATCAAGTGTTCCGGTATCCCTAACCATAACCTAAAATTGAAAGTTGGGGTTCCAATCATGCTTTTGAGGAACATTGACCTATCTAATGGTTCATGTAATGACATTAGGTTGAAAGTTACCCAGTTAGGAAATAATGTTATTGGTGCTATTATGATTACAGGGTCACACATCAGAGATAAAATCTACATTTCAAGAATGTATATGATTCTATCTTATTTAAGATTACTGTTTAAATTTGACCGACGTCAATTTCCTATTTGTTTATGTTTTTCTATGACAATAAATAAGAGTCACGACCAATCTTTATCCCATGTTGGATTATATCTTTCGAGACCTATATTCACCCATGGGAAATTATATGTTGTTATTTCAAGGGTGAGATCAAAAAAAGGATTGAAGTTTTTTATTTTAACAATGAAGAAAATTGTAGCAACACAACAACAAATGTAGTCTTCAAAGAAGTATTTGAAAATATTTGATTTTAACCTTTTAGTTGAATAATATATACAAATATCTTATTCTTTTTTATTTATTAAATTATAATTCCTACTTTGCTTGTTGCTCTATTAGTCAATACTATATTTTAAATTGCACTTTTGGTTCAAATTACTTTTACTTTTCTTATGATTTGTAAAATCAAATTAATATGAATTATATAAAAAAATAACAATTCAATCCGTTCAAAGCACAGGTATCATTACTAGTATTTAATATATTTTTAGATTGCTAATGCAAGTTGTCAATACTTGGTGGCCTCAAGAATAAGTTTAAGAAGATGATCATACAGATCATTCACGTCAGTATGGAAATGCCCTTGTTACCATTAAAGATAGGAAAGAATTTATCATCCATATAATTTGGACTCCTAAATGGAGGAGTGATGTTGAGGTTACTTAAGATGCCCATTACGTCACAATTGAAAGCTTAAACTTATAGTGATACGAGTTAGAAGCAGTCATGACAGGATTACCTCCAGTTTTAGGATCAGGTTGTTGGAGATATTGTGTTTGAATATGATTACAGGTTCAAGGATTTTGATAATGACAAAGTACTCTTGTAGAAATTCTTGCAAAAACAAAGACTTAGAATCAGACCCAGAAAAACTATGCAGCTAATCGATTAGGGAGTCTAAGCTAATCGATTAGACAGCTTCTGTTTTGAATTAAATGTATCAGGTACATAAGCTAATCGATTACAAGACTTCAGGCAATCGATTACAGAGCTGCTGGAACGACACTAATCGATTATCCAAGTGTCATAATCGATTACCAAGTCAAGAATTGAATTAAATGCATCAGGTGCAATAGCTAATCGATTACTGGGCAATATATAATCGATTACCAGGGTTCTGACTTGAAGCTAATCGATTAGGTGGTGAATGCTAATCGATTACAGCACGAACTGGACTGAAAAATTTGAAGTGTAATCTATTACAGCTTGAGGCGTAATCAATTACGATAGTGGGAAAACACATTTTAGTGGGAAGGCAGCTTATTTTTTCACCATTTCTCAGATGCCCACTACATGCAACGGCTAAGAACTTCTACAGCTCAACCATGTCTCTATAAATGCAAGGAAAACACAAGCACAACTACACACAAGAAGAGGCAATCAATCTTTACTTACCTTTGTGCTTAGAAATTTCATATTCCTTGTATATTCATCATTCTTTGAGCTAGAACTTGTATATCCTCTCTTTCGAGAGTTAGATTTTGTGTGAGCTATCACTTGTTTATCAACTCTTTTGAGAGAGTATTTTTTTTTGCTTGTAAACACAAACATCAAACACCAAAGTTCACTCTAGGATTGAGTGGTTATTCACTGTAAGTTGAGTGGTTACAAAGGTTGGGGTTCAACCTTTGGGATATTGTGAGATTGAGAGATTGGGTGGGTTGCCCTTGTACTTGTGAGGATTGGGTTCTTGAGTGTGGGACACTAGGAAGCCGCAATTGCTCAAAGTTGTGTCTCTAATCTACAATAGTGAAAATCCTCTAAGTGGGTTGCTTAGAGGCGAGATGTACAGCGGGTTGGTGGAACTCGTTAAATCGGTTTGCAATCTCTTCTCCCTTACTCTTTTACTCTCATATATTGCTCTTGATCGATTTGTGTTGGTTGATTGTGGTTTGCATATCTTAGCTTGCTTGATTTGGTTAATATTGAACATTGCACACCAAGTGTTTGATAAATTACCTTATCCATATTTGCCTCTTGTTTTGAACTATCTTGTGTACTTTACTTGATCTTACTTTCATAATCTCTAAACTTGTGCTAAAAGAATTAAGTTCAAAGGCATTTCAAGCAAAGTTTTAAAAACTCAATTCACCCCCCCCTTCTTGAGTATTGAGGCCACTTGAATAACAAGTGGTATCAGAGCTTGACTCTTGGTAGATCAAGCTTAACAGCTTCAAGAGATAAGATGGCCTCAAGTTCTCTAAACCTTTTTCCCGAGGGTGGTGCCACAAATAGACCTCCCGCTTTCAATGGGGAAGGTTATGCTTTTTGGAAGGAAAGAATGAAAATCTTGATTCAATCCATTGATCTAAGAGTTTGGAATGCCATTGAAAATGGTCCTTTTACACCCATGCATACTATCAATGATAAAAACGTTGAAAAACCCTTGGATGAATGGACTAGTGATGAAGAGAAGAAAGTACAATATAACTATAAGGCTAAAAACCTCATTACTCTTGCATTAGGACCAGATGAATTCTTTAGAGTAATGACTTGTCAAATGGCTAAGGAAATATGGGATACTTTGCAAGTAACCCATGAAGGTACTAGTGATGTAAAAGACTCCAAAATTAGTACCTTAACTAGTCAATATGAGAGTTTTAGGATAAACTCTGGAGAAACCATTGAAAATGGTCCTTTTACACCCATGCATACTATCAATGATAAAAACGTTGAAAAACCCATGGATGAATGGACTAGTGATGAAGAGAAGAAAGTACAATATAACTATAAGGCTAAAAACCTCATTACTCTTGCATTAGGACCAGATGAATTCTTTAGAGTAATGACTTGTCAAACGGCTAAGGAAATGTGGGATACTTTGCAAGTAACCCATGAAGGTACTAGTGATGTAAAAGACTCCAAAATTAGTACCTTAACTAGTCAATATGAGAGTTTTAGGATAAACTCTGGAGAAACCATTGTAGAAATGCAAAAGAGATTCACACTCATAATAAATCACCTTATTACTCTTGGAAAAGTATATACTAACAAAGAGCTTGTGCATAAAGTTTTGAAAAGTCTTAGTAGAGAATGGCAACCGCTCGTCACCGCCATCAAACAATCCCTGAGCATTAATAAGATGTCCCTTGCCACACTCTTTGGAAAGCTACAAGAGCAAGAGCAAGAATTAAAGGATTTAAAACAAGCGGAGGAAGAAGAGAAAACCTCCAAGAAGAAAGGCCTAGCTCTCAAGGCTACCTCCACACATGAAGAAGAATCTTGTAGTGACCTTGATGATGAGGAGGAGTTTGGATTGTTTGTGAAGAGATTCAGAAAGTTCATGAAAAACAAACGATTCCAAAAGAACTTCAAACCTCAAGGTAAGAGATCTATTCCCAATGAATCATCTTCTTCACCTAATTGTTTCGAATGTGGCAAGGAAGGGCACTTCAAGGTGGATTGCCCAAATCTTAAGAAAAAGGCAAGGAGAAAAGAGGAAGAAAAAGAGCTTACATCGCGTGGGATGAAAACGATGTAAGTAGCTCCGATGAATCTGAAAACGAAGAAGCGAATCTTTGTTTAATGGCCAATCACCAAGAAGAAGATAATGAGGTAAGTCTTCTTGATTTAGATAAGAATGAATTACTAGATGCTTTTGAAGAGTTGTATGATAAATTTATCAAGCTTTCTAGTAAATACAAATTGTCAAGAAAAACCATTGACACTCTTGAAAAAGATCTTATAGAACTGTGTAAAGAGAATAAATGTTTGAAAGATGAATTAGAAAATGTTCAAGCATGCTCTAGGACCAAACCATGTGAATTTGTAAAGAAATGTGATATTCTTGAAACCAAGGTTGTAGACTTAAATAGGACACTAGAAAAATTCACTAATGGTAGAGATAACTTAAATATATTACTTGGAAACCAAAGATGCATGTTTGATAAAACCGGTCTAGGATACAACTCTACCAAGAAAGAAAAACACTATAAAAAATTTTTTGTGCCACCTATGAAATTATCTTCACCTTTTATAAAACGCAATCACTGTAGTTTCAAAGGTCATAGCTCATCAAATTGCAATGTTAGAAAATTAGGGCCAAAGGCCATAAGAAAAGTGTGGGTTCCCAAAGGAACATTACCACAAGCTAACATTAAAGGACCCAACATACAATGGGTACCTAGTTCTCTAAATTAATCTTGTTTTGTAGGTATGCTTCAAGGCAAGCAACACCCATTGGTATTTGGATAGTGGGTGTTCAAAGCATATGACGGGAGACATAAGCAAGTTCACTTCCTTCACTCCCAAAAGGAAAGGAAGCGTCACCTATGGAGACAACACCAAAGGAAGAATTCTAGGCATTGGAAACATTGGTAAGAATTCCTCTACTTCTATTAGTGATGTGTTGTATGTTGAAGGCCTAAAACACAATTTACTTAGCATAAGTCAATTATGTGACAAAGGATATAGAGTTTTGTTTGAATTAAATTGTTGCATAATTGAGCATAAGATTAACAAGGAAATCAAGTTTGTAGGTCAAAGAATTGACAATATTTACATGATTGATATGGATAGTTTGTCCTCAAATGATGTACAATGCTTCATGACTAGAGAGGATGAAACTTGGTTATGGCATAGAAGAATAGCTCATATACATGTAGACCATTTGAATAAACTTGTTTCTAGAGAATTAGTAATTGGTTTACCAAAGCTTAAATTCAAAAACAAATTTTGTGATGCATGTCAAAAGGGAAAACAAGTAAAGGCATCCTTTCAATCTAAAAACATTGTTTCCACTCAAAAGCCTTTACAACTTTTGCACATGGATCTATTTGGACCTTCTAAAATCAAAAGCTTTGGTGGTAATTACTATGGTCTAGTAATTGTAGATGACTATTCTAGATATACATGGACCTTGTTTCTTGCTCATAAGAATGAAGCATATCATGCATTTAAGAAACTTGCTAAGATTATCCAAAATGAGCAAAATTATAAAATTACATCCATTAGAACAGATCATAGGGGAGAATTTGAAAATCAATCTTTTGAAAGGTTTTATGAAAAACATGGTATCATTCATAATTTTTCAGCTCCTAGAACTCCACAACAAAATAGAGTAGTTGAAAGGAAAAATAGATCCTTAGTGGAGCTTGCAAGAACCATGCTAAATGAAAATAACCTTGCAAAACATTTTTGGGCCGATGCGGTAAATACCGCTTGTCACGTTATGAATAGATGTTTAATAAGGCCTATTCTAAAGAAAACCCCCTATGAACTTTACAAGGGAAGAAAACCCAACATTTCATATTTTCATATTTTTGGATGTAAATGCTTTGTGCTCAATAATGGAAAGGATAATCTAGGAAAATTTGATGCTAAAGCTGATGAGGCAATCTTCCTAGGATATTCACAATCTAGAAATCTTATTGAATCTTTAATAAACAAACAAACACCATTGAGGAGTCCATCCATGTCAAATTTGATAAGAATCGCCATAACTCCCTGAGAAAGGAAGATGTTGATGATATTGCAGGTACTTTTCAAGAATTAACCTTGAATGACAAGGAAGAAGAGAACAAAGACAAAGATGCAACATAACATGAGGAACCATAACAATGGATCACTTTGAAGGACCATCCTTAGATAAAGTCATAGGTGAAATGACTAAAGGTGTAAGTACTCAAAACGCCATTAGGAATGCATGTAATCATTTAGCCTTTGTATCACAAATAGAACCCAAATGCATTGATGAAGCTATTATTGATGAACATTGGATGTTGGCCATGCAAGAAGAATTGAATCAATTTGAAAGAAATAAAGTTTGGGAATTAGTGCCAAGACCCAATGATCACCAAATAATAGGAACAAAATGGGTGTTTAGGAATAAATTAGATGAAAATGGCATAATTACAAGGAACAAAGCTAGGCTAGTAGCTAAGGGTTACAATCAAGAAGAAGGCATTGATTATGAAGAGACGTATGCTTCCGTAGCTAGGCTAGAGTTCATTAGATTATTATTAGCCTTTGCATGTTGTAAGGACTTTAAATTGTACCAAATGGATGTCAAGAGTGCTTTCTTGAATGGTTATATTCAAGAGGAAGTGTATGTTGATCAACCTCCAGGTTTTGAAAACTACCAATTTCCAAATCATGTTTTCAAACTAAAGAAAGCCTTGTATGGTTTAAAACAAGCTCCAAGAGCTTGGTATGAAAGATTGAGCAAATTCCTTTTAGAAAACAACTTTGAAAGAGGAAAGGTTCACACAACATTATTCATAAAGCACAAAAAGAATGACATACTATTGGTGCAAGTATATGTTGATGATATAATCTTTGGTGCTACTAATGAGTCAATGTGCAAAGAGTTTGCTAAGTTAATGCAGGAAGAATTTGAAATGTCCATGATGGGGGAACTTACTTTCTTCCTTGGACTACAAATCAAGCAAACTAATGAAGGCACATTCATTAGTCAATCAAAGTACTGCAAAGAATTGCTTAGTAAACTCAACATGGACAAGGCAAATGACATTGCCACACCTATAGGCACTTCATGCTATTTGGACAAGGATGAGAAGGGTAAGGATGTTGAACTTACAAAATATAGAGGTATAATCGGATCCTTACTTTACTTAACCGCAAGTAGGCCAGACATCATGTTTGCTGTTTGTATGTGTGCTAGATACCAAGCATGTCCAAAAGAATCACACCTAACTGCTGTAAAAAGAATAATGAAATATCTTGTTGGAACTCCAAATATCGATTTATGGTACCCCAAAGGGGTTGAATGCACATTAGTTGGATATTCGGATTTGGATTTTGCAGGATGTAAATTAAATAGGAAAAGCACTAGTGGAACATGTCACTTACTTGGTAGTTCTCTTGTTTCTTGGCATAGCAAGAAACAAGTAACTGTTGCACTATCCACAGCTGAGGCATAATATGTTGCAGCTGGTAGTTGTTGTGCTCAAATCCTTTGGATGAGACAACAACTTCTAGATTTTGGTGTTATGTTAGACCATGTGCCTCTCAAATGTGATAACACAAGTGCAATTAATATTTCAAAGAATCCTGTAATGCATTCAAGAACCAAACATATTGATATTCGACATCATTTCATTAGAGATCATGTATTAAAGGGTGATTGTGTGCTCGAACATGGTGAAACTTCCAAGCAATTAGTGGATATTTTCACCAAACCTCTAGCAAAAGATCAATTCATACATATTAGGAGAGAATTAGAATCCTTGATATAAACAATTGTGTTTGAATAAATGGATGATTTTTATAATTGCTTGATTCTGATTATGTTTCATTAAGTTTGAAATGTTCTATAGATTTCTAGTCTCCTGAAACAAAATCTGCAAAATCTGGGCATTTTTAAGCAAAATAATCGATTATAAAGATTGAAATAATCGATTAGTAAGCTTCTAGTTCTTACCTAATCGATTACTCCTTGACATCTAATCAATTACCAAGCTTCTATTTTCTGCCTAATCGATTACCACTTGGTCCATAATCGATTACAAAGCCTCTGTTTCAGGTCCAAAACATTTCAACTTTCCTCTAATCGATTAACAGCCTTCCTTAATCGATTAGGACGATTCTGTTTCTCAACATAATCGATTACCCATATTCCCTAATCGATTACCTACTGTACGAAAGGATTCAAATTCCTCAAAAACAGTGAACTAATCGATTACCTATGCCTCGTAATCGATTAGCCTCGAGTCTGTGACAGTCAAGCGCTATTTTCCGAGGCCTGCTCGTTTTCTTCTCACATTAAATCACTTTCTCTCCTTTCTAAACCTACCTTTTCCCTATAAAAACCCACTTATTCACTCTCTCAAATCACACTATCTCTTCTCCTTTAAACTCTCTCAAGTTCCCAAAGAACTCTCTCCTTCTCTGCATCTTCCCTCTACACTCTTCTTCTTCCACCACCATGTCTACATCAAGAACCATCAAAAGGGCAAGGTCTTCAATGGTCCAAACAAACAATCCCCTTGATTTCTCTAGGTTTTTCACAAGCCATAGAGACCTTCAACACTTCATCAACCATTTTTTTGAAAAAGACATCATATCCCCCCATTACACCATTGCTGAAACCTTTGATAACCACAGCCTCACCTTTACCCAATGCCTCCACCACTACAACCTCTTCCCCTTCCTCACCATTAAGGAAGAACTTTACTATCCGAAACTTATCCGGGTATTTTACTGTAACCTCAAGCTTGTAAATGGGGTGATAGAATCAAAAGTCAAAAATATGACCATCAAGCTCACAAATGCCCAGTTGGCGGAAATCTCTCTTCTGCCACTCAATGATGCAGAGTTCGACGGAGGAGATCCTAAGGATGAATGGGGTTTCAATTCTCTCACTGCCCGACAATCCTTATGGAAGGCTGATCGCCCAAGAAGCAACCACAAGCTGGTGGGCCACTTGACCATGAACAACCGCCTCTTACACTTCTTCTTGGTCAAGATGTAGGTTCCTCGTGGTGGGAACTATACTCTGGTAGAAGAGGATGATGTCCTCTTGATGTGAGCTATGCAGAACCAAAAGGAGATAAATTGGGTTCAAATGATCAAGCTCCACATGCGCCAAGCCAAAGATCAGTAAAAGCTTCCCTACGTCATTCTACTCACTAGAGTCTTCAAACATTATAGAGTAGACTTGGCTGGAGAGCTGTCGAAGAAGGTGCCTCCAAAGACTTGCATTGGCAACCATCACCTCACCAACATGGGTCTCATTTTTTTGAATAGAGCTTGGTACTCAAGGATGGAAGGCTATCATGCCAACATTCCTTTTGAAGCCCTTGCTGATGAGCCAATCCCTCCTCCTCCTGCAACACAACCTGCACCGGAAGCCCCCTCTGATCCATTCACATCTCTCTACGCTCACCTTGACCGCCGCTTCGACTGCATTGAGAACTCTCTTCAAGAGTTTTCAATGACTGAGCAGCAGCACTTTGAGATGATGCAACAGCGCTATGATGAGCTATCTCACCAAATCTCCGAGCTTCGCTTTTTCAATCCGGATAACTAAATCCATTTTTCATGTTTTGGTTAATGAGTTTTGTGTTTTTCTCAATTCTGCATAAGTCTTTTTTTAATTCTGCAATGTTTCCTTTGATGTACTTTCCCTTCGTTTGAATTGAATAAAGATTTACCTTTCATTACATGCCTCTATTTGCTTTATTATTTTTTATGATTCCAAAGGGGGAGAAGAAATAATTGTTCATCTAATTGTTCATCTAATTGTTCATCTGTTTTGGCTGCTAGAAACAAATATGCTAAATGATTAATTATCTCTAAGTGGTTAATTATCTCCAAAGGCATAGATTCCTATAGATAGGGGGAGATTTGATAATGTTTCAGAGATAATGTAATGAGATATATTTAAGAGATAAGAGATAACTTGAAAATTCTAAAAATCTGGTTAAGAGATAAGAGATCATGCAGAATTCAAAAGATATGTATTTGCAGAGATAAAATTAGAGATAAGCTTGTTGTTTAAACTAACAACCCTCAAGAGATGAACATTGTTGTCATCATCAAAAAGGGGGAGAATGTGTTTGAATATGATTACAGGTTCAAGGATTTTTATAATGACAAAGTACTCTTGTAGAAATTCTTGCAAAAACAAAGACTTAGAATCAGACCCAGAAAAACTGTGCAGCTAATCGATTAGGGAGTCTAAGCTAATCGATTAGACAACTTCTGTTTTGAATTAAATGTATCAGGTACATAAGCTAATCGATTACAAGACTTTAGGTAATCGATTACAGAGCTACTGGAACGACACTAATCGATTATCCAAGTGTCATAATCGATTACCAAGTCAAGAATTGAATTAAATGCATCAGATGCAATAGTTAATCGATTACTGGGCAATATATAATCGATTACCAGGGTTCTGACTTGAAGCTAATCAATTAGGTGGTGAATGCTAATCGATTACAGCACGAACTGGACTAAAAAATTCGAAGTGTAATCGATTATAGCTTGAGGCGTAATCGATTACGATAGTGGGAAAACATATTTTAATGGGAAGACAGCTCATTTTTTCACCATTTCTCAGATGCCTACTACATGCAACGGCTAAGAACTTTTACAGCTCAACCATGGCTCTCTAAATGCAAGGAAAACACAAGAACAACTACACACAAGAAGAGGCAATCAATCTTTACTTACCTTTATGCTTAGAAATTTCATATTCCTTGTATATTCATCATTCTTTGAGCTAGAACTTGTATATCCTCTCTTTTGAGAGTTAGATTTTGTGTGAGCTATAACTTGTTCATCAACTCTTTTGAGAGAGTATTTTTTTTTGCTTGTAAACACAAACATCAAACACCAAAGTTCACTCTAGGATTGAGTGGTTATTCACTCTAAGTTGAGTGGTTACAAAGGTTGGGGTTCAACCTTTGGGATATTATGAGATTGAGAGATTGGGTGGGTTGCCCTTGTACTTGTGAGGATTGGGTTCTTGAGTGTGGGACACTAGGAAGCCGCAATTGCTCAAAGTTGTATCTCTAATCTACAATAGTGAAAATCCTCTAAGTGGGTTGCTTAGAGGCGAGACGTACACCGGGTTGGTGGAACTCGTTAAATCAGTTTGCAATCTCTTCTCCCTTACTCTTTTACTCTCATATATTGCTCTTGATCGATTTGTGTTGGTTGATTGTGGTTTGCATATCTTAGCTTGCTTGATTTGGTTAATATTGAACATTGCACACCAAGTGTTTGAAAATTACCTTATCCATATTTGCCTCTTGTTTTGAACTATCTTGTGTACTTTACTTGATCTTACTTTCATAATCTCTAAACTTGTGCTAAAAGAATCAAGTTCAAAGGCATTTCAAGCAAAGTTTTAAAAACTCAATTCACCCCCCTCTTGAGTATTGAGGCCACTTGAATAACAGATATGATGCTGGTACTTCACACTCCTAGAATGTTTTGAGGGTCAACCTTCAAAGTAGGCCTTATCTACAGAAGTATACCTCTAGGAAGATTATTCTTACCCCTATAAAAGGGTAAGTACTTTAAATATGTGTATTTTAAACTTAAGATTTAATAGGTTTTTACTTTTGAAACCTGTAATTATTTGTTTTGAACTGATCCTTCAAATCGAAGAATGAAGGTACTACCAAGTTGCGAACAGTCATTTAGTTTCACTTCAATGGACCATGGAAGCGTTAGACGTCTATTCCTAAGGATGATATCAAATTATGGTGGAGGAAGTGGCTGGTAAGTTATTTTTATTTGTTATTTGTCAGTGTTTTTAATGTTTCATATATTGTTTGTCAATTATAGAAGGATGTGACTTTTGCACTTAAGCACGAGGATGCGATAAAGGCCAGGTTTGCAAAGGTCGGGATGGCATGCCTCAGTGACATATTGGGGAAGGCCGTAGAGGGGGCCTTGATGGTCGGACCCCTTTCCGACCGTCATGGACCAAGAAGGCTGCATGGGTTAGCTTACTTGCTGAGTGAGATAAGCCCAAGTATAAAATAATCTGGGAGTGCAACAGAAGAAACCAAGTATAAAGGCGTTATTATGCATACCACGAATAGTCAACCACTTGCTGACATATTATTGAATTGATGATAATTAAGGTATTTATCCATTTATTTGTTTTATATAGTATAATTTAATAATCATTTAGTTGTTTAACTATTTTTTATAGGGGATATATGGGTGCCCTATCAACCTAGTTGGGTTGTTTCTCATGACTCACCAGAAATAATTGGGCAATAGGGTTTTTGTTGATGAGTGTTCGCACTAGGATTATCATAAGTTGTTGTAAATAATTAACTTTTAATTCCATTTCAAATTTAATTAATTCTAAATTATTCATAGTTTTTAATGTACTAATAAGCTGAAGAAGTATAATAGGTGCCTAGCTGCTTGAGGCTAGAGGCATGCCTTTTGAATATGGTGCAAGGATTTAACTCTAGACAAAGATTGTTGGTGAGAGGCACCACAGTCGCATTTATGGCACCACCTCCTTAGCCTTCAATATTTGTAAAGGGTCATCCTCGATATAACCTTCCCCTTCCACTAGCATCGAGTTTGAATGAGCAGTTCTGAAAGTGGCACATCTTTCAGAAGAGTCGTAGAATGTAAAGGTTAGATAACACATATGCATGGAATGTAGAGCCAGTTCGTGTAGTTACAAGCACAAATGGTCAGCCTACCTAAAGCCCAACATGGTAAATCGTCCAAGGGTAATCATTAGCATTTTGATGTTGCCCTAGACAACAAGTCTGTTGATAGCCTACCGCAAGCGCACGGGGTATCTTAGTAATAAAAATATCATCCCACAAAGATTGTTCCCAATTACCAGTTTATAACACTTTGATTATCTAGACAAATCATTTGTTGATTCAGAAATTTATAACGCAAAACTAAATGGCATAAATAGAAAACACTAAGCAATAACAATGAAAAGATTTACTTAGAAACAACAGAGATTAACTTCTTGGGAGATAAAGGTTCACATGAATGTGAGTGCCAACATTTAATGCAATTCAATTTCTAAATTATTAAATCTCATTTCTTAAGGTGAGTTTTCCCAAATTGATCAGTGACTTTCTCTTAAAACCTCACTAACGTACCTAATTATTGAAGAACCACATTCAATTCACTAATTAGGTCCTTACGCTTTATGAAAACTCGAATATCCCTCAAAGAGTCTCGTTTACTTTCGTAACCCGAATCCCTAGGTTTTATTTTGTGTAATTCAAACTATGCGCCAATCTTTCGATTATCCATACCGTTTACAATCATCCACACTTATCTCTAAGCTTAATGGAAGCATTAAGAACTCACAAAACCGAATAAGAACACATAATTCAATAATCAAGAATGAAGAACATTTAACATGGTTCACATAAATGCTACACCTTAATTCCCAAGAGTGATGTTTAATGTGCCATGGAAACAATAATCACAATGCCACAATTCTAACAATTTAAACCAAACATAGAAGAAAATACAAAGATGAAGCTAAGGATTCAGAAAATACAGATTGAGTTCTCACTAAATCTCCCGAAATCTTCCTCCCTATATCTGCAGAATTGATGTCCTTCCACGTTTTGGCCTTGATCCCCTTCAAAAATCCTTTTCAAAGCTCTCTTTTTTTCCAAAAAGTCCCTCTAATATCTCATGTGTTTTCCCCTTTCAAAAAACTACCTTTTCTATTCAGAAACTGCTCTAAAAATCAAGGCAAGTATAGAACATGCAAAAATCCACTGGCAATGGGAAAAACCCACTGGTCCAAAAAATCGATTTTTTCACCTCTAGGTAGAGAGATCCACGGCCAATGGGAAAATCCCACTAGCAGTGGGTAAATCCCACTGGCAGTGGGTTTTCAACAGCAAGACACACGGCCAGTGGGAAAAACCCACTGGTAGTGGGTTTTTTATGGCTCAATTCTCCCACTCCAGAGAGGTCCACGGCCAATGGGAAAAACCCACTGGCAGTTGATTTTTCTAAAGTTCACAAAATGCCTTTTTTTTCAATTATTTCAAGGCCTCGAAGTGCTTCTTTGGTTTTTCCTTTCCTTATGTCACTTCCAAAAGCGAATACATCCTTCTTTTTGAGCTTTCAAGTGGCTGGACTTTCTTGTATTCATCACACGCTTCATCAAATGCCTTGTATTCTTGCATTTATGCACCTAAATCAAAGTTATTCCTACAAAACTTTAAACACCTGAGTGACATATATGGAATAAAGGAAATCATACGAGAAATAAGAGAAAAATGACATAGATAACCTAGAAATCCTAAGTAAAAAACATCACAACACAATGCAAATTAAACACCTATCAAAACACCCCAAACTAGAACATTGCTTGTCCCCAAGCAATCATCGTCACCACAAACATGAACAATAGAGAATGACGAACTCAGAACAACTTGAGGAACCTAATTAGAAAAATTATTAACAGATGATTACAAGATTATCAAAACAGGAACCACACAATTATTCATAACATGCTCACAAGACTAAGCTACAGACACACATCCTTTTATTTCTCTCTAAGTGTTTAAGCTTGTGTATAAGTATCACTCAAGTCATAGCATTTTAAGTGACCTTAATCTCTACAGTTATCCAGAAAACAAGTTATTGTCAAAAGGTCTTTCATCTAGTTGTAATGTGGCCATGGTTTCACAGATGCGGGAATGGATACCAAGAAAAGGAAATTCAAAGGGTTATTATTCAATGAAATCACTGAGAATAATTAAGTTTTGGAAGGCAGACCAGAGAACACATTTTCTTATTCCTTCTAAAACTTTTAAGGAGTCCTTTTTGTTTTTCATTTTTAAATTTGACTCATTTCTCTACCTCACTTTCATCCTTTTCTTTATTTTCCCAAAATTTTTTCTTTAGTTAGAAACACAAGTTCATTTTGTTTATTTTTGTTTCCTAACTAAAACTAACTTTTCTTTTAGCCATTTTATTCTAGTTACCATCCTTGAATTTATATTATTTTCTCAGGAATTTATCAAATCAATTACCAAAGGGTTTCAAAACAAAAATCAACAATTTATGCTCAATAAGGGGCAACTAATGGTGTATTATAACATTCTTCAGAGGCTAAAGAACAAAACCTATGGTGCCTTTTTCATTCCATAACCTGTAATCACTAACCATTTCGAATTGGTCGCAAGCCAAGTTCTAAAGCGCTTTAAATGTATGACACACTCAATACAAGAAATAGGGGTTTTCTAAATGTTTATTTTCATTGCATACCCCTTTTTGGCTCAAAAGCTCTCAAAATAAATGGTGAATAGATCTAGTCAGAGAAAACACAAAATCATAAAGCATAGTACCTCTTGACAAACTAGCAATCATCATAACAAAATAATTGTGTTCTTGTTTTTTTTATATGGATTCCAAAAGGCCCAAATTTCATCATTCCAAACTGAAACAATTCGTGGCAACAATAATCACTAGCAAACTGGCTATGTTATCCTAGATAGAGACACAATAAAAACAAAATGCAATTAACCTACATCTAGAATGATCAAATGAAACCAAAGAAAAAATACAACATACAATCAAACAAAGTCAAATGAAATCACAGACTACAAAGGCTCAAAATAAGTTTCATGTACCTACCACCCCAAACTAAACGTGAGCAGTGTCCTCACTGTTTAGTAGAGGGAGAGTAAGGTACAGTGAAACTTACCTTTCATGGAGAAGGAGGGGGAAAGTGCCCCTGCTGTCAATGCCAGGTATATATAGCATCCACTCACTGAGCTATGTCATCGATCCTACTCCCTTATCGGAGTTGCCAATAGACAAGGACTCCAGACGGGTGTTCATTCCTTGCATCAAGGAATACATCTGTTCCATATAAAAACTGGAGTCTGAATGGGCATCTCGGTGTCCAAGGGGGCATCCTCTTTAGTACCTGAAAACAAGAAAGAAGTCTTACCCTTCAGGTTAGTGAAGCTAGGGTCAAGTAAGGGGTGAGGCATAGAAATTCCAGGAATAACCAAACAATAAATATTATGTTCCACCACAATCATATCCATGTGCATCATTTCATCAATATCAACTGTAACATCCCAAAAATTTTAATCTCATGTATAATCATTTTAATCTAGACCGTTAATGATATTATCTATTTATATTAACTTTCTACATAAGTTTGGCTGTGAATCGAAGCTTCTTTTTGATTCGTTCAAGTAGTTTTCTTTGATATTAACCTCTGGTAGCGTTCTGATTGGGAGATTACCGAGTGAAGTACTTTCGAATAAGATAATTTGAGTGAATCATGTTTGAGATAAGACTGTCCGAGTGAAGAAAGGAATCGGTTTCTGAGTGAGGTATGACCGAGAAAAATTCCGAGTGAAGAAAGGAATTGGTTTTCGAGTGAGGTCTGACCGAGAGAAATTCCGAGTGAAGGTTATGTTTCTGAGTGAGGAATGACCGAGAGAACCACTTCCGAGTGAAGGAAGTCCTGGCCTCAGAGACATTTTTGAGTGAAGCGTGTCCAAGAGAACCATTTCTGAGTGAAAGAAAGCTTTGGCTTCAAATGAGATATTTCCGAGCAAAGAAAATCCGAGATGATCACTTCCGAGCGAAAGAAAGCTCTGGCTTCGAATAAGCACCTTTCAGACAAAGAAGCCTCCAAGTTCCATATTTCTGAGTAAAACGCCTCCGAGTGACTCGTTTCCAAATGAAACGTCTCCGAGTAAAACGTTTCTGAGAGAAGTACTTCCGTTTGGAGAAAAGCTTTGATTCCGAATGAGTACTTCTCGGGTCGACATATTTCCGAGTATGGTATCTCTAACTTGAGCAACTTTCCCAAATGGGATGTCTCCGAGTGCAACACTTCCGTGTGGGATGGCACCGAGTGAGACATTTCCAAGTGAATGACACCAAGTGAGACCTTTCCGATTCCTGTGTGATATGTCACCGATTGAGATTACTGAGTGAGTCATTTCCAGGGAGAGTACATCTGGAAAGAGAGACTATAACTCCGAGTGAGTAATATTTCCGAGTGAAGAGTTCCCGGACGAAGGAAAATCCGAGTGTTGAACCCCCTTCATTCTATTCATGCTTGGGTGTCTTAAAGTTGCCGAGAGCTTGTGTCGGGTCCGTCTTCGAGGTTGCCTTCGACTCCGAGTGATATTCTTAAGAGAAAGAATTCCGAGTGACGCAACTCTGAATGATCTCTCGGTTGTAATAGTTCCGAGTGACGCACTTCCGAGAGAAATAGTTTCGAGAGAAGACTGGCTGACTTTGAAAGAACACTTTCGGGCAGAGATATCTGAGTGAGATATTTCTGAATGAGGTGACCCGGGTGAGCCATTTCCGAGTGAGTCATTTTCTGAGGAAGGAAAGGCTATGTCCGAGTGTTTCAGGTAGAAACAATTCCGAGCAAATCCCCTCTGAGTGAAGCAATTCCGAACGAAAGAGGCTCTGAAACTCTCAGAAAGAGATATGCCAAACAGTGCCAGAATTGATCTTTTACTCTAATCATGTCGTTTTGTACATATTTTAATATATCTATTTCAATCATACAAACTCCAGTATGTAGGCGGCGGGAAATGGACAACAATACAACTCATTTTCTTATCTAAACCTCCATTATTACCACAATCAACGCACCTAACGTCCCACTACAATCCTATTATGAAAAGTTGTTCCCCCCACTTGTCATTGCATCATTAAATTAACGCTACCTTTCGTCCCCAAGTCTGAATTCTCAGAACAAACTAAAATTAGTAGAGTCTCTCTCTCATTTTCCTTTCCTCCGTCAAGTCATCTCTGATCCGAAGCTAGGACAGTAAGAAGAGAACATTTTTCAACCATCTAAGACCCTTCATCAAGGTAAGAGGGGATAGGGTTGTGAATAAATATGGAATGGGTAGAATTGTATGCTGTCCTAGGATTTTCTAGATTTATTTTAGTAACTTATTATTTAATTTTGAAGCTGAAAATGTGTGAATTTGACTCTGACTTCTGCATCAAAGTTGTAAATCTTTTCGTTATGTGAATTTTGATACTTGAACCGGCTGGTTTGGATATGTATAGCATGAGTTATAGTTGAAATACTACCGTATGTCCGTTCTGGAATATTATGTTGCTGTTGTAAATTTCTAAAATTACCTATGATTATTATTATTGATGAAAATGATATTTTCCATGTGGGTAATGATTTATTTTTGAATTGTTGATGGATTATTGATTATTATGGATGTTATTGAGTGTTTTATGAATGTCATATAGTATATATATATCTTTGTGATGAACAATTATGAATGACTAAATTAATGAATACATGAATGCCTTGTGGTTTATTAAGACATGTTGTTGAACTGTAAATCCATGATTTTGAGAATTAATATACGTGATGTGTCCTTTGAGGACTTATGGTTTTCCATGTGATTATGGAAGTATTGATATCATGGTATGTTAAATCGATAAAGAGAATTAAAGGCATTCATGCATCATAAGTATTTGGACGCACGATGGAATTTAGGGGTTCCACGATTGCCTACCCTGGTGGGGGGTTACTCTTTGTTGAGTTAAAGCCCTATTTTTGCTAAGGGCCATGAAGGTGTAGGGATTCATGGTTAAGCTAATTCCTACTTGTGTACTTTGGTACTTGAGGGCCATGAAGGTGTAGGGATTCATGGTTATACTAATTCCTACTTGTGTACTACGATACTTGAGGGCCATGAAGGTGTAGGGATTCATGGTTATGTTAATTCCTACTTGTGTCTCTATGAGACTTTTTACTACAGTATTCCCACCAAACCAAAATGGATCCAGCATGACATCATTTGACTAAATTAAGGATTATTAAATGTAAATGACCTGGATTGGCATATTCATCATATCATTATGGTTTGTTGATTGTGTTTGTACAATTTTATTTATTTTATATTTATTCTATATTTTGTCTCACTCTTACATTATTTTTACAGTGCATGCTACACAGATTGACGAGTGATGCTATTAATAAAGCTTTTATGTTTTATTACTTGGACTATGACTTCATTTGAATTTTAATGGGTTGTAATAATATTATGTACCATGTACTGTAATCTTCTTTATCGTTTCCGCTATATAAATGTATTATGTTTTAATTGTTCACGACTAGTATGCATGATAATATTCTGCATTTACTAATTTTTACGCGACGTTAGAATTTTAAATTACGAATATCAAAATGATTCTTTAAATGTGAAAATTTTATTTGGGAAAATTTTTTTAGACGTCACCCCTCTTGGGTTGACACAACAGAGTATCACCATCGAAATTTATTCCCACATTCCTAGCAAGTGGGTTGATGTAACCAGCCATGATGAGCTTACCGGAGGTGGCCCGGCCAACTCTAACGAACTGGCTAAAAAGCCATTTAGTGGAATGGATGGGGGTCTCATGAATCATGACATATAAAAAGTATACTTCAGCAGCCCTGATAGTACCTGGGCTGTCGAATCGCCCGAAAATGGAACGGGCCATGAACCTTTGAGGTATTTAAAAACTGGATGATGGATAAGGGAGGCTTTAGTTGAGGATGGATCATAGTTATCTTTGGCTTGTGAAATTAGGGACCAAAAATATTTAGCATTAAAGTCCCTAGGAATGTGAGAAGCATTCACTCAAGCATGCATCACTTTAGGAACAGAGGGAAAACCATAGATGGCATCCACATTTGCTAAATCCATCCTAAAATTAGAATTATTTAGCCTAAAAGTGATCTCTCAACTAGAATCATTTACACAAGGTTTGATATCAATTGAGCTAAGGAACTCTAGGGTGGTATGCTCATAACTTAGTTCAAATAGTTTAATAAAAGTTTCCCACCCCACATTTTGACAAAGTTTGTAAGTGTCCTCATATAGCCCAAGTTCTAGTAAAGATTGTTTGCAAAAGAACCTTGAGGAGATAATTTCCCTAGAGGCCAAAGAAGCTAAGCACATTCTTTAGTCATCCAATGTGCACTCAATATCATCTATACTAGAATAGTTAGATGACTTACCTTTGTTCTTTCTCTTTTTGTAAACATTCTTGGTTCTTCCGGAAGGCATGTTCTTGGTACCTAAAGTCCAAATTCAAGTTCATACACCAAACATGTCAAAATAGGCAACAAAATGGAAGCTTTAAAATAGGTAAGCATATGAAGGCCCAAAGAGGATAAAACAACCTACAAGTATGTACAAGGAAGAACAAAGAGTTATTTTTGGCATTTTGTCAAACACTTGGTGGGCATAAAAATATGTACTAAGAAATCCATGGATAATGCATCACCAAGTTCCCAAATTCACAAAGAACACTTCACAATTGAAAAATAATATGATAAATGTCCATCTATGTGTCATGGAGTCTTAATCATGAAGAAAAAGTGCATGTGGGTTTCAATGTACAATGATGAACATGATGAACAAGATAAACCCTAAACAAGAGTTTGATAGAATACCCACATGAAGTTTTCATCAAAACAAGCATATATGAACATATATAAACACTTTCCCATGATCAATTTCATTAAAAATCACCCAAGATAGCAAGTAGAAGACAACCCCAAACTAAGAGAAAGAACCCCAAAATATGAATAGAGAATGAGACTTACTTGATGAAGAGTTTAGAAAGGAGTGGTGTAATATGAATGGGGTCAACCAATTTCTCAAGTTAAAAGTGATTGGGAGTGATAGTGTAAAGTGATGAGGGAGAATACAAGAGAGGATGAGACCCACGAACGATGTGAGCATGTTAAATAGGAAAAAAAAATGCACCTGTCATGAAACCCACGGCCAGTGGGTCTTGGTCCTGGACCCAAAAAAATTAACGTTGAACCTGTGTGAAACCCACAGCCAATGGGAAATTCCCACGGCCAGTGGGTTTCTCTTTTTTTTGCCCAGAAAAATGTTTTCCTTCTACGTGTGACCCTGCCAACTCCCACTGGCAGTGGACTTCACAGTTTTGCCCAAAAATATTTTGCACTTTAAGTCAAAGGAGTCCACTGGCAGTGGGAACCCACTGCCAGTGGACTTCACTGTTTTTAAACATGAAACTCCTTTAATTTGCACAAAGACTTGCCTTTATTTATACAATTGACCAATGGGAACACATGTATGCATCTAGCATGACCAATTAAAAGAGGAATATGCAACAAAACAAAACAAGAACAATTATCCAATGCATTGGAATTATTCATCTTTATTTATGAATAGAAAATAAACATGAAACAAACCAAATTGGACTTATTTAAATGAAACAAACAAACTTTATTTGAATGATAAGAAAAGTACTTAAGGAATAAGAAAGGGGGTTACCTCCCCACAAGTGCTAATTTTAACGTCTTTAATCGGACGTTTGACACCAATTGAGTTTAGGAGTCTGATACATCAAACAAGTCCAAGACATTTGCTTGTTGTATCGGTTCCTCTGTCAAGTAGTGCTTAAGTCTTTGTCCGTTTACCTTAAATGGACCAGACTTCTCACTACATACCTCAACGATTCCAAATGGAAAAACTTTATTACCTTAAATGGTCTCAACCACCGGGACCTTAGCTTACTAGGGAAAAACTTTAACCTAGAGTTGAAGAGTAGGACCATGTCACCTAGTTGGAATGACCTCCTAAGGATATGTGAATCATGCCATTGCTTGGTTTTTTCTTTATATATACGGGCATTCTCAAAAGCATTTAACCGGAGCTCTTCTAGCTCATTTAATTCTAGTAACCTGTGTTCACCTGTAGCCTTATGATCAAGATTAAGATTTTTAACTGCCCAAAAGGATTTATACTCTAATTCAACAGGTAAATGACAGGGTTTCCCATACATTAGTTTAAAGGGTGTGGTTCCAATGGGAGTTTTATAAGCACTTTGATACGCCCATAAAGAATCGTCTAATTTAATAGACCAATCCTTACGGGATGTATTAACCACTTTTTGAAGAATATTTTTGATCTCCTATTGGAAACCTCACCTTGACCACTAGTTTGAGGGTGATAAGGTGTAGAAACCTTATGCCTAACCCCATACTTTTTCAAGAGGGTCTAAAAATCTTTCTCAATAAAATGAGACCCTCCATCACTTATTATGCACTTAGGGACCCCAAACCTTAGAAAAATAATCTTTTTAAAAAGCTTTATAACAGTCTTAGCATCCAAATGGGGGGAGGCAATGGCTTCCACCCATTTAGATACGTAATCAACTACTACCAGGATAAATTGATTTCCGAAAGAAGAGGGAAAGGGTCCCATGAAGTCAACACCCCATACATCAAATAGCTCAACCTCTAAAATGCTATTAAGTGGCATTTCATGCCTCTTACCAATATTACCAGCCCTTTGGCAAGCATCACAAGTGAAGACATACTTACGCACATCCTTGAAAATATGCGGCCAATAGAACCCTGCTTGCAGCACTTTCGAGGCGGTCTTATATATACTCATATGGCCTCCACAGGAGAGAAAATGGCAATGGTCTAGGATGGCTCAAACGTCAGTCTCAGGAAAACATCTTCTAATCAGACCATCTGCACACTACTTGAATAAGAGGGGCTCGTCCCAATAATAGTGCTTGACATCTGCAAAAAACTTCTTTTTCTGCTGAAAACCAAGGTCAGGAGGTATAATGCCACATGCAAACAAAATTGACAAAATTAGCATACTAAGGGACTTATTGAATACTAAGACTCAAGAGTTGTTCATCTGGAAAAGATTCATTGATGGGAACAACATCACCCATCTCCTCTTTTTTAGATGGCAACCTAGACAAATGGTCAGCAACAAGGTTCTCGGTACCCTTTTTATCCTTTATCTCTAAATTAAATTCTTGTAAAATTAAGATCCGCCTAATTAGCCTAGGTTTTGCTTCCTTTTTATTTAAAAGATACTTGATGGCAGAACGGTCAGTATATACAGTAATATGTGAGCCTACCAAGTATGATCTAAACTTATCAAAAGCAAAGTCAATGGCCAACAATTCCTTTTTGGTTGTTCCATAGTTTACATGAGCCTCATCAAGAGTACGGCTAGCATAATGGATCACATGCACTTTTCTATCCTTCCGCTGCCCAAGCACAGCCCCCACTGCGTGATCACTAGCATCACACATCAATTCGAATGGGAGTTCCCAATCCGAGGGGTTGTACCACAGTAGCAGAAATCAGAGCTTGTTTAATCCTACAAAAAGCCTCCAGATAAGATGAGTCAAAAACAAAAGGTACATCCTTACCCAAAAGATTTGTCAAAGGCTTTGTGATTTTACTAAAGTCTTTAATGAACCGCGGGTAGAACCCGACATGCCCAAGAAAGCTTCGAATGCCTTTCACATTGGTAGGCGGGGATAATTTTTCAATCACCACCACCTTAGCTTTATCAACCTTAATTCCTCTCTCGGACACCATGTGCCCAAGAACTATGTCTTCTCGTACCATGAAATGACACTCTCCTAGTTTAAGACAAAGTTGGCCTCCTTACAGCGCTGTAAAACTTGGCACAAATTTGTCAAGCAATTATCAAAATTAAAACCATGTACAAAAAAGTCATCCATAAATACTTCCATGACATTCTCAATTAAATTAGAAAAAATGGCCTGCATACACCTTTGAAAGGTCACAGGTGTGTTACACAAGCCAAATGGCATCCTCCTATATGCATATGTCCCATAGGGACAAGTAAAAGTGGTTTTCTCTTAATCAGATGGATGGATGGGGATTTGATGAAAACCAGAGTACCCATCCATATAACAGAAATAAGAATGCTTAGCAAGCCTCTCAAGCATCTTATCAATGAAAGGAAGAGGGAAATGGTCCTTCTTAGTGGCGCTATTCAATTTTCTATAGTCAATACACATGCGCCACCCAGAAACTATCATAGTAGAAATCAATTCTTGTTTTTCATTTTTCACAATAGTTATTCCCCCCTTTTTAGGCACCACATGTACTAGACTTACCCACTTGCTACTAGCAATGGGATATATTGTATTTGCATGTTATAGATAGATTTTGATAATGACAAGTACACAAGAATAGGAAGAGTATCATTCATGGATCAAAAACAAATGAAATGAATAAATCAAAGAATTCAATTGATGTACTCAAATCAAAGATTCAAGGAATCATGAAGAACATGCTCCCATATGAACAAAGAATCAAGAAAACAATGCATGAAGATCAAGGAAAGGAACCATGACTCAAAATGCATCAAGGAAACATCAAAAAGCATGTAAAAGCAATAAACAACATTGCTTGAGTCGATTCACATACGCATGAATTGATTTAGAGGCCTGGAAGTCCCAAAAATATAAAAACAGAATGTTCTGAATCGATTCACAACAGCCTGAATTAATTCACACGAAGCTGACAGCCCAGGAATTCAAAATAAAACAGCCTGAATCGATTCACCAAAGCCTAAATCGATTCACACACTCTTGGAAGCCCAAAATGCCCAAGTCATAATGCCTTGAATCGATTCGGAAACGTATAAATCGATTCAAGAAGTGGGAAACATCACTTAAAAGACATTTCTAGGTGGGAAACATAGATCTAATACCCATTATACGCAGAGACAAGTTGGAACCATGACCTGTAACGGCTAGAAGGACCTTCAAAGCTCTATAAATGGATCTCCAACTCAAGCACAACACAAACCAACAAAAGTCAATCAATCTTTACTTACATTTGTGCTTAGTGAGTTTATTTTCTTTGTATATTCTGAATCCTTGAGCTTAGAACTTGTATATCCTCTCTTGTTGAGAGTTAGACATTGTGAGAGCTTTCATTTGCCTACTCACTCTTTGAGAGAGTATATTGCTTGTAAACACAAACACTAAACACCAAATTTCACTCTAGGTTGAGTGGTTACAAAGGTTGGGGTTCAACCTTTGGGATATTGAGAGTTTGAGAGATTGGGTGGGTTGTCCTTGTGCTAGTGAGGATTGAGTTCTTGAGTGTGGGACACTAGAAAGCTGCAATTGCTCATAGCTTGTATCTCTAAACTTTAATAGTGGAAATCCTTCAAGTGGGTTGCTTGAAGGCGAGACGTACACCGGGTTGGTGGAACTCGTTAAATTGGTTTGCACGCTCTTCTCCCTTACTCTCTTACATTTACATACTACATCTGGATGGATTGTTATTATTGATAGTGATTTTCTCTCTTAAACTTGCTTGAACAACTAGCGTTATAGTGTTGCACACCAAGTGTTTGACAAATTGCCTAAGCAACAATTACATCTTGTTTTGCATTGTTTCTTCCAAAATATTTTCTATCTCCTGCATATTCAATTAACTTATAAGAAAGAAATCAATTTCAAAGGCATTCCAACGAAAAGTTTTAAAACTCAATTCACCCCCCTTCTTGAGTATTGAGGCCACTTGAATAACATATATGACGCCAACATCTAATAGCTTCAAAATCTCTTTCCTAACCACTTCTTGCATTTTTGGATTTAGTCTTCTAAGTGGTTCTACTGTTGTCCTATTCTCATCCTTTACAGTGATTCTATGCATGCAAAATGAAGGGCTAATCCCCTTAATGTCATCCATGGTATACCCAATAACCTTCCTATAAAACCTAAGTTATTTTAGGAGTTTTTAGTTTCCACAGCATTCAGTTCAGCACTCACAATCATAGGATATGTAGAGTTCAGGCCAAGGAATTCATATTTCAATGAAGTCGGTAAAGGCTTCAATTCTACTTGGGGACCCACCACTTTATCATGCATGACTTCAGTATCATGCCTTGGTGGGACTTCTCCTTCAGAGCAACTTGATGTTCCTACAGGCTCAATCAAGAAAACAGATTCAAGTGGTTTATTAGGAAGGGTTCTTCCTTCACCACTTGGTCAACACAATCCACACTGCAATAAACATCATCATTAAAAAGTTTCTTTAAAACATTTTTCAAGTTAAAATAACCTTTTGGTCTCCCATATTTAGAGACAACCTCCCATTCTTGACATCTATTACCGCGCCCGCGGTTGCCAAAAATGGCCTGCCTAAGATAATGGGGATCATCGAATCCTCATCCATTTCAAGGACCACAAAATCGGTAGGTATAAAAAAACTTTTCTACTTTTATTAGGACATCTTTTAAAATGCCTACAAGGTATTTAACAGACCTATTAGTAAGTTGAAAAGACATCCTAGTAGGCTTTAGTTCACCTAATCCCAATTTCTCAGAAATAGACAATGGCATTAGACTAACACTAGCTCCTAAGTCATAACGTGCTCTATCAATTTCCACGTCACCAATCACACAAGGGATAGAAAAACTACCTGGATCCTGAAGCTTGGGTGGTAGCTTCTTTTGGATCAGTATACTGTACTCCTCAGTAAGTGTTATGGTACCATCTTCCTCTAGTTTTCGCTTGTTGGACAAAATATCCTTCAAGAACTTTACGCAGGTCCGCATTTACTGCAAAGCATTTGTGAAGGGAATATTGATATACAATTTTTTAAGAACCTCAAGGAACTTACCGAATTGTCTGTCTAACTTGGCCTTGGCCAATCGTTGAGGAAATGGCACCAGAGGCTGATATGGTTTCACCTCCTCTTTCTTTTCACCTTGCTTCTCTTCTTCCATCATGGGATAAGAATGAGACTCATATGCCTTCTTTTCTCGGTTGGCCTCCTCTTCGATCATGTTTGCTAGACCATCATATTGTGTACCATTCCTAAGAGTGATAGCCATTGTATGATTTGATGGTCCCGCTTTGGGCTTTCCAGGAAATGTTCCTGGTATTCTTTGAGAGGATAAGGCCTGTTGAGAATCTGGGTCTCCAACATCTTGTTATGGGTGGCCAGGGAGTCAACCTTCGAAGCTAAGTTCTTAATGGCGTCGAAGAACTAGTCATTCTGCTTCAGCTGGGTAGCTACAAAGGTCTTCATCAAGGACTCCAATTTTAATTTCTGTGGAATGAAAGGTCCTTGTGGTCTATAGCTACTTTGTTGATTTTGAAACGGGGGTGGCCTGCTTTGGAAACCCAGTGGTCCGAGTGGTGGTCTGAAATTATTTCCATAATTCCCACCGTAGTTCCCAATGGCATCCACCTGGTGCATTTCTGGCTCGGCAGGCTGAGTCACTTCAAGCTGACATCCTGAAATGCTGTCACCTGAAACACCACACAACTCACAAATCATGTTAGTAGCACCTGCTCCTAATTTATCAAACTTATCAATTTTAACGGATAAATCTTCTACTTTAGCAGTTAATAAAGAAAGATCATCAACAGAGTACTTACCTGGAGTTTTGGATGGCATACTCCATTCTGACGACCACTGATAAGTGTTTTGGGTGACCTCCTCAATGAGGTTATAACCTTCTTCCATGTTTTTACTCATGAAGGCACCGCCAACTGCGACATCCAAGGTCACTTTCTGATTCGAAGTTAGCCCATTATAAAAAATGTGCACCATCAACCAACGTTCGATGCCATGATATGGACATTCCCAGAGCATTTCCTTATATCTTTCCCATGCATCGTACAAGGTCTCATCATCTTTCTGATTAAAAGTGATTATCTGCTTCCCCAATTGGTCTATTTTGCTTGTAAGAAAATATTTGTTGAGGAAGGCATGAGACAACTGCTCCTATGTAGTGATCGACCCCTCCGAAAGCGTAAACAACCAAGCTTTGGCCTTGTCCCTTAAGGAGAATGGGAAAAGCCTAAGCTGAATTGCGTCGCTTGAGACCCCATTTACCTTGAGCGTGTCACAATACTCAAGGAAAATTTATAGATGCAAGTTAGGATCCTCGAATGGAAATCCTCCAAAATGACTTTGTTGAACAATCGAGAGCAAGGATGGCTTCAACTCAAAATTGTTCGCCCCAATGTTTGGTGTAGTGATGCTAGACCTCCTACCAATTGCATTGGGTGCTGCAAAATCATGGAGTGCTCTGTTGTCTGGCTTATCCATTTGCTCATCAGTAGCTAAACTTGAAGCTTGTTGTTTGCTTTGCTTTAGTTGCTGTCGAAGTGCTCTAAGTTTCCTTAGCGTTAGTTCAATTTCAGGGTCGAAGATGTGTTTGAAACTGGAACACTTTCACATAAAGGAACCTGCACAATCCACAGACACACAAATACCAAAGCGTAATTCTACAGAAAAACAAAAACCAAAAAATAGAAAAAATTATGCAGAAAAATAAAGGAATGCTGTAAAAATTATGCAGAAAAAAGGAAAAAAATAAAAGAATATCTAGTCTAACCAAAACACTGTTTAGCCAATATTGGGGGAAAATCCCCGGCAACGGCGCCAAAAACTTGATAGCCTACCGCAAGCGCACAGGGTATCGTAGTAATAAAAATATCGTCCCACAGAGATTGTTCCCAATTACTGGTTTATAGCACTTTGATTATCTAGACAAATCATTTATTAATTCAAAAATTTATAACGCAAAACTAAATGGTATAAATAGAAAACACTAAGCAATGACAATGAAAAGATTTACTTGGAAATAATAGAGATTAACTTCTTGGGAGATAAAGGTTCACATGAATGTGAGTGCCAACATTTAATGCAATTCAATTTCTAAATTATTAAATCCTATTTCTTAAGGCGAGTTTTCCTAAATTGATCAGTGACTTTCTCTCAAAACCTCACTAACATACCTAATTATTGAAGAACCATGTTCAATTCACTAATTAGGTCCTTACGCTTTATGAAAACTCGAATATCCCTCAAAGAGTCTCGTTTACTTTCGTAACCCGAATCCCTAGGTTTGATTTTGTGTAATTCAAACTATGCGCCAATCTTCGATTACCCATACCGTTTACAATCATCCACACTTATCTCTAAGCTTAATGGAAGCATTAAGAACTCATAAAACCGAATAAGAACACACAATTCAATAATCAAGAACGAAGAACATTTAACATGGTTCACATAAATGCTATACATTAATTCCCAAGAGTGATGTTTAATGTGCCATGGAAACAATAATCACAATGCCACAATTCCAACAATTTAAACCAAACATAGAAAAAATACAAAGATGAAGCTAGGGATTCAAAAAATACAGATTGAGTTCTCACAAAATCTCCTAAAATCTTCCTCCCTAAATCTGCAGAATTGATGTCCTTCCATGTTTTGGCATTGATCCCCTTCAAAAATCCTTTTCAAAGCTTTCTCCTTTTCCTCCAAAAAGTTCCTCTAATGTCTCGTGTGTTTTCCCCTTTCAAAAAACTGCCTTTTCTATTCAGAAACTGCTCTAAAAATCAAGGCAAGTGCAGAACGTGCAAAAACCCACTGGCAATGGGAAAAACCCACTATCAGTGGGTTTTTTCTAGGGGTCCAAAAAATCAATTTTTTCACCTCCAGGCAAAGAGATCCACGGCCAGTGGGAAAAACCCACTGGTAGTAGGTTTCCAACAGCAAGACACACAGCCAGTGGGAAAAACCCACTGGTAGTGGGTTTTTGTATGTCTCAATTCTCCCACTCCAGAGAGGTCCACGACCAGTGGGAAAAACCCACTGGCAGTGGATTTTTCTAAAGTTCACAAAATGCCTTTTTTTAACTATTTCAAGGCCCCGAAGTGCTTCTTTGGTTTTTCCTTTCCTTATGTCACTTCCAAAAGCGAATACATCCTTCTTTTTGAGCTTTCAAGTGGTTGGACTTTCTTGCATTCATCACACGCTTCATCAAATGCCTTGTATTCTTACATTTATGCACCTAAATCAAAGTTATTCCTGCAAAACTTCAAACACCCGAGTGACATGTGCGGAATAAAGGAAATTATACAGGAAACAAGAGAAAAATGACACAGATAACCTAGAAATCCTAAGTAAGAAACATCAAACACAATGCAAATTAAACACCTATCATCTGTCTTTGAGAAAAATAGAGGAGCTCCACCACCAGCATTGAGCCGAGCGTCATCAACTCCATTGTTGGGGGCCTTAGCAATTGATTATCCAGGGCTATCCTATCCCAACAGGGCCTACCCTAGACCTAATGGCGCCCTTCCCAAGACTAATCACCGTTCTCGTAATAGAACATTGATTGAGTTGATTAGCTTTTTGTTTTATTTATATTTTTCTTTTATTTAAACATTTTATATATTTTTTATTTGGTGTATTTTATTTTAAGTTAAAATATAAACTTAGCCCTCTTAAAGTTTAGGGTTTTGAAAAAAAAACCTTTAAAAAATACACACTTTTGGTGCTTTTAAAATTTTAGGGTTTACAAAATTAAGAAAACGTTAGTTTTGGGTGTTAACTAATGAGGTGGCTAACTTTTGTGTCATCTCATCAGTGACACATGTCATATGATATTATTAATTAATTGGACCTCTATCTAGTTGGCGTAACACGTGTAAAGGTGCATTCTTTCCTAAATTAAGAAACCTTAATTAAACTAATAATGGGACCATTAATTCAAGTTGTGAACGTTGTCTTCAACCTCTAAACTATTATGCAAATACACATGGCAAGGTCAAATTTTTCAACCAGGTCTTCCTCATCCATGGAGATTCAACATGTTTAGTATAGGTGTGGGGAGCACCATGTGCTTCTTGTTTCAAAAACAAAGAAGAACAATGGAAGGGCCTTTTAGAGGTATCCTTTTTTCTAGGTAAGTAGAAGAATGCCATTGTTTTTGTTTAGGGATAGCTGGTTTTTTTATGGTGTGTGTTGTCTTGTCTTAGAGCAATGATCATTGTGGGTTTTTTAGGTGGGCTCCTACTACTCAGAATGAAGAAAGTCACAGTTGTACCTGTAAGTGGGATTTGGAGAAGTTGTATGAGGAATTTCAGATGAAGAATGCAAAAACTAAAACTAAGTTAGTGGCTGAGAATAGAAAATCTTCAGTGTTAGTGATGGTTACCATTATTTCCTAGGTCATTACATTGACCATGATAATGTTTTATGTAGCAACCAACCATTGAGGAGAAATGGGTTAATAGGGGCTGAGGATTGGGGACTAGGTTTAGGGTTTAGGATTTATGATTTAGGGCTTGAGCATTATATCAGATAGAGAACCTCGCTTCACTTCCAAATTTTGGAGAGTTTGTAGAGAGTTGGGGACCAAGTTGAGGTTGAGCTATATCAATCCACAGACGAATGGTCAGTTTGAGCATACTATTTAGACATTGAAGGATTTGTTGTATGCTTGTGTATTGGAGCATGGTGGCAGTTGGCACCACTAAAAAAACAACTGTTAGCGACGGAAGTAATTGGTCGCTAATCAATGGAATTCCCGTCGCTAAAACCATTAGCGACGGCATCGCAGACGGGCAAGAGGACGTCGCTAAAACCCTCGTCGAAAACACATCAGCGACCACACACCTGCCGTCGCTACCATATTGACGGCGAAAGGCCGTCGCTAAAATCGTCTCTGCCCCAATAACTCCAGCCGTCGCTAAGTGTTGCCATACAGCGACCTCGAGGCCCCGTCGCTACTAACAGCCACCAGCGACCACCGTATGCCGTCGCTATAGGTAGTGATGTAGCGACCACAGTATCCGTCGCTAGTGGTTGCAATGTAGCGACGACGTTGTCCGTCGCTAGTTGTTGTCAGTTAGCGACCACGCGGTCCGTCGCTAGTGATTGTGATGTAGCGACCACAGTATCCGTAACTAGTGGTTGTGATGTAGCGACCACAACGTCCGTCGCTAGTGTTAATAAGTCAGCGACGGACGTGGACCGTCGCTAACGGGAATTTTTAAATTTTTTTAAAATTAATTCAATATTGACTGGTTTTGTTAATTTAACTTTAAAAATATGTTAATATTTTGTATTTTGTATTGGCTGATAAAATTTTATAATTAAATTAAAATAATTTTTTTGAAGTAATAAATTATTATTAAAAACAAAATAATAGATTAAATTAATTTATCAAATAGGTTGAATTATTAATGATAGGTAGAATAAGGCTTTGTGATTTGAATGTAATTACCAATAAATATTGACATAATAAATAAAGAATGACAAAATAAATACTGAATGAAAATATAACATAACTAAAAATCAAATATACAATATTTATAAATAAAAGAACTACAATCAAGGTGGTGGGGGATCCTGGGGTGGTGGTGGGGGCGCCTGGGAAGTGGGGGGAGGTAGCCTCGCCATCAACTGCATCAGTAGCTCCTGCTGCTGAGCAAGTTGCCGACGAGTCTCAGCGTGCTGCTCCTCGGCCCGCTGTTGGTCCGCCTCGGCCTTCTGTCGGTCCGCCTCGTGCCGCTCCAACAGCAACTGCCTCTGACGTCGCTCCTCCTGTAGCTCATCGTTCAGGTTTTGAATTACCTGAACGACCTCAGTCGGAAGACCAGAGGAAGACGAAGAGGAAGGGGTCTTCCCCTTTTTTGCCAGCTGCGTGCCGACGCCACCCAATCCAAACATCCTCCCTTTCTTGTTCACACCGCCAACAGCCTCCATATAGATGGCGTTGTCGTCAGAACAAGATAGGGTGGGAGGAACCTCCCCTTCAGGGGTGGAAGCCACCAGGTCCGCCTCCTTCTCGGCCCTCCTGGCCTGATACGCCTCCTGTAAATTCAAAAACAATGATAGGATTAGTAAGCTGATTTGTAAGTAAATTAAAAGCATGTGTCAGTTAAAAGTAAATACCGCTAGCTCCGTAGTCTTCTGGTTTACCCATGCACCGGCTTTGTTCTTCTTGGTCATTTGCATGACCTCAAACAAAGAAGGCTCCCGGTGCTCCCTCTGCTCCTGTGGTGGACAAAAAACATTGAGATTATTATTTGTAAACATGTAAGACGAACCATAATAGAAATGTTTAACATAAATATACTTACAAATCTTTTCTTGTGCTCGAGGGTTGAAATGCTACCCCCAGTGTAAACCGAGGCTGCAGCATCGGCGGCTCTGTTGGCCCTATTCCAAGCACTCGCCTGCTGGAATGGGACCCCGCCCCACTTCTGGACCATCCCGTCCCAATGGTCCTCCGGGATCCAACGAGGGCGCTCACCCTTGTCCCTCACCTTCCAAAGGGTACTCTTGATGATTTTGGAGGTCTTTGTGGCAAAGACCTTCCTAATCTCATCAATCATACCCTCCGCCCACTGGTAATCACGCTGTAAAATGAATTGAGAAATCAAAATTAATAACGGGTCTATTTTACAAATCAAGTCACAATAAATGAGCTAGGAACTTACCGAGAAGGTGTCAAACCACCTATCTTGCACAACCTTCCCAGCATCTGTCCAAGATATATATGGACCATCCCACTGGGCCTTCAAAACCTTAGTAATCGCTTTGGTAGTGCGACTACTATCAACAAAGCTGTAATGACAACAATTATGTTAGGAGTAAAACAACACACAATCTAGGGAGACACCCAAAATTTCGGCAGAGTCTCCCCTGTAAATGTAACATTTCCAAGTTTAAATAGTTACCCTGTTACAAACAGAAGAGTGCCCAGTACAATTCAATCTATACAAGTACTAATTAAAGTAAGCAACAATAAACCAACAAGTCTTTCAACTAAACCCTAATATAAAGTATCATACAAATAACATAAAAGTATATGAAATTTAGTCACTTACTCGTCTCCGGCCGGCACGGGTACCAACATGGGCAGAGGGGATGCCGGAGGTGGGGTCGCCTGATGGCCATGGTCCTCCAAGCCACCAACTCCAGGAGTCTGCTCTGGGGTGGTCAGCTGTGGGGGTGATGGGGTTGTCTGCTGTGGTGGTGGTGATGGAGTGGTCTGCTGGAGTGGTGATGGAGTGGTCTGCTGTGGTGGTGGTGATGGAGTGGTCTGCTGTAATGGGGATGGAGTGGTCCGCTGTGGTGGTGATGGAGTGGTCTGCTGCCCTGGGGTTTGCATCCCCAGACGGGAAGCCGGGGTCCTGGACCCACCACCCCTACTGAAGGGCAGTCGACGTCCCGTCATCTGTGGATAAAATCATGAAAAGAAAGGTTAGTCTCAGGATATATATAAACCTATGTATATATGTTTAACAACTACATACTCTGTGTCTGTTTCAGTTTCAAATTCCCCCTCAGTTTCAGTGTCACTGTGGTTATCTGTTTGAACAAGTTCATCAGTATCCAAATCAGCCCTAGACCGTTTTGATCGAGAGACAAGGTCTTTGTCAATGTGTTCACCCCCCGTAGTGGCGAGTGTCTCATCCATTATGACTGGATCAATGTTGAACAACAAATTGGCATCGTTGAGCTCGTGTGGTGTAAGCTGATAAGCGTCATCGACCTCCTCGGAGACATTGTCAGTGATCTGACTTCGGGCCTTGGCCTTGATTACTGCATACCAGTCCCGATGTCCTCCCGGGAAGTCGGTGTAATAAACCTGCTCAGCTTGTTGGGCAAAAATGAAGGGATCAAACCCTTTATATCTACCATTCTTCTTGACCTCAACTAAGCCGTAGTTGTTGTCAACCTTTGTTCCAACACCGATTGTGTTGTCGAACCAATCACATTTGAATAGAACAATATCTCTTCTTAGTCGTCCAGAGAATGAAACTTCAACAATCTCCGTCAGCACTCCATAAAAGTCTTCTTCCAACTGACCGGCGGTGCCTTTAACACAAACCCCGTAGTTATGGGTGCGCATCCCTTCACTCCATTGAAGAATATTAAACTTGTAGCCATTTACGTAGTAAATAGGCCATTTTTTAACAGTCTTCACCAGCCCCCAAGAAAGGGCTTGGAGTAAAGAATCTTCAATATGGTTGTTAGGGTCTTGTATCTATGTACAACATAAGAAGTAGGTCATTGTTACCATATTGACGAGAGTTAGAAGCAAATAGGCTTAAAAACACTTGGTATACGGGTCTTACATGTTGCGCGAACCAACCAACGAACTTGGATGACACCTCACTATGAATTTGGTCATCAGTTAAATCATTTTGCTCAAGTTTTAGCATATCTGTGTATAAGCTATTGAAAGAAACAAATAAGTTTAATATAAAAGCTACGTTAAGAATGTATAATATAACTTCTATGACTTACTCAATAAAGGGTTCCACTTCTGGGCAATTGAGAAGAATGTACAAGTGAGCCGCCTTTCGATCTTTCTCATTAATGTAACATTTTGTGAGCCTGCCCCCCGGGTGACCAGGATAGTTGAAAATCGACGTTTGTTCATCAAACCCTGTGCGGCTGGCTACACCAAGATTGCGGGGAATTCTACTCATTCTAGTTTCTATCTCCGTTGGAAAATAGAAAGAAGCAAAGGTTGTCATTTCTTCGACTAAGTATGCCTCACAAATTGAAGCTTCAACACAGGCTTTGTTCGACACTTTATCTTTTAAAGAGCGTAAGAATCTTCAACATCATTAACAAGGTGGTGTTAAGTTAGAAAATACTATTATAAGCATGACATTAGCGAGTAAATTAAAGAGTCCACCAAGCATTCACCTTTCGAATGGATACATCCAACGATACTGCACTGGGCCACCAACCAAGGCCTCGTACGGTAGATGGATAGGCAAATGCTCCATGGAGTCAAAAAAACTTGGTGGGAAAATCTGCTCCAACTTACAAATCAATACCGGGATAGTTTCTTCCATCTTCACAAGTTTCTCCACACTCAACGAAGTAGCCGTCAACTCCTTAAAGAAGTGACTCAACTCCACTAACGGTTTCCAAATAGGCTTCGGTAAGGCATGAAACGCGTACGGGAGTAGTTGTTGCATAAACACATGGCAATCATGACTTTTCATGCCAAACACCCTGCCCTCCTTCACGTCGACACATCTACTCAAGTTAGAAGCGAATCCGTCAGGCAGGGTCAACCCATTCATCCAAATACATACAGCAATCTGTTGTGGTCTAGTTAAAGCATATTTTGCATGGGGTTTAAACATTCTTCCACGTCCCGCATCCCTCAACTCCAACTCCTTTCTGGAACACCAAATCGGAAGGTCTAGACGACTCTTCTCGTTGTCCTTTGTTCTCCCTTTGATGTCCATAACAGTGTCAAAAATATTCATGAAAACATTACGTTCAGTGTGCATCACATCAATGTTGTGTCTTAACAACAAGTCTTTCCAATATGGCAAATCCCACAACACACTCTGCTTCACCCAGTGGTGTTCCTTACCGTAACCCGCAAACTCCTTAACACTCTTGTCCCAGATGTAAGGATACTCTTCGACCCTCTGCCAAACCCGTGCACCAGATAGCCTACGGGGTGGAGGTTCATTAACAACCTTGTTCTTCTTAAAAGCGGTTTTGTTCCTCCTAAACGGGTGATCCAACGGTAGAAACTTTCTATGACAGTCAAAGAAACTTGTCTTGCCACTAACAGGGAGTGATTCCCCCCCGGTATGTTCCATGCATACAGGGCAAGCAAGCTTCCCAGACGTGGACCATCCAGAAAGCATACCATAGGCTGGGAAGTCGTTAATAGTCCACATCAAAACAGCACGCATCATAAAGTTGTTCTTCAAAGACACATCGTATGTCATTACCCCGACATCCCATAACTGTGATAACTCTTCAACCAACGGTTGCAAAAACACGTCTATGTTCGCCTTTGGATTTTTGGGTCCTGGAACCAGTATAGATAGAAACATGACCTCCTTCTTCATACACATATCAGGCGGCAGATTGTATGGGGTCAGGATGACTGGCCAACAAGAGTAAGCCCTTCCGTATTGACCGAAAGGGTTAAACCCATCAGTACATAAGCCAAGTCTTACATTTCGCGGCTCGCCAGAAAAGTCCGGATATAGCTCATCCAAACACTTCCATGCTTTCCCGTCGGAAGGATGGCAAAGAAACCCCTCTTGTGTTCGGTTCAGAGCATGCCAACGCATGTGTTTTGCCGTGGACAATGAGGCATACAGGCGTTGAAGACGCGGTGTTATAGGGAAGTACCACATTTTCTTCCTGGCCGTCCGGGTTACCTTCCCTCTCCTTTTAACGGTCTTGTAGCGTTCCTCATTACAATGCAGACATTTTGTGACACTCTCGTTTGCAAACTCATTTCGGAACAGCATACATCCACCAACACAACACTCTATCTTCACACAACCCAACCCCAAGTTTGCCACTTGTTTCTTAGCACGGTACAGGTTTGCTGGCATTCTGTGATTACTAGGCATGGTGGAACCCATCAGATTGACCATCCTATCAAAACAACCTCCAGAAAGATTATAATCTGCCTTTAGGCTTAAAGCAGCTAGGGAGGCGGACAACTCAGTGTGACTGTTGCACCCGTCCCACAATGGAGTCTGAGCCGCCGCCAACAAATCATAAAATCTCTTCACCTCCGGATTAGGATCCTCCTCTACATTGTCAGAGTCTCCATGACCTGCTTGGTCATTATGTTCCAGCATACACCCGGTGGAGGGTCCAACATGATCCATCACCATTTGTTCTATGTTGTTGTACGTATCCCTGTTTCCTCCAACCTCGTAGTAAGACTGTTGCACGGGTACGTCTGATGGTCTACGCGGTAACTGCTCACCATGGTTGTACCAGCAGTGGTATGTTTCCATGAACCCTTTCTCAGTTAGGTGGCACATGACATCATCCGCGTATTCAAAACTCATGCATTTGCACCTTGAGCACGGGCAACGATTCTTCTGAGTCACTTCAAATCCAGGCGTGTTTGCCGTAGCGAACGGAATGAACTCCAATAGCCCCATCATAAAGTCCTCAGTCACTCGCCGATTGCCATCTAGTCGGTTGTACATCCATCGCCGATTTGCCGGTACCTCCATTTACAATATCTAACAAGCACGATTTTTGTTACTTTAAATTATTGTAATTTTATTTCACTAACGGTTGTGAATCACTCTCTATCTCTTTGATGTTGCAAATAGGTGTGGCCCTATCCCATTCGGGATGAATATGCAACCATCTGTAACCCATCAATGTTATATGTGGTCTATCTTGTGTCGTTGATGTTCATATGAAATTTCGGCAGCATTTCGCATTAGTCCCCGAGTACACAGAGATACGTACGGTATGAAACACCACACACAGACATGCACCCTGGGGACAATACGAAACACCATAACCGAAATTTCATATGAACATTCAACGTCTTAAGATAGACTATATACAACATTGATGGGTTACGCCCTACTGGTTACAAATTCATACCAAACTGTCCAACTGGGACAATTCAAGATCCAACACAACACGGTACATTTGCCGGTTGTTTTGAAACTTGAACGGGAATCTAATGGGTACACACACGACTAAACTCTACATTATTAAACCAAACGTTTCATTTTTTAAGTTTCCTAAGAAAGGGAGCCTGTCAAAATTTTGGCAAAGTCTCCCCTGTAAACTGGACATTTCCCAAATTTATGAACGACCTGTTACATACAGAAAACTTTCCAGAAATGATAAATATACATACCATACGTATTGTATATGATATTCAGAGTTATGAACACAATCGAGAGACAAGGTTATCAGTACATAAAACCAAAGCCTAATGAGCTCTGCTCTCCACTAACAAACAACATTACACATGCATAAAGAATCATGTTATCAGCACACAAAACCAATGCCTAATGAGCTCTGCTCTCCACTAACACACAACATTACACATGCATAAACAATCATGTTATCAGCACACAAAACCAATGCCTAATGAGCTCTGCTCTCCACTAACAAACAACATTACACATGCATAAAACTCATTATAAACACATCAAAACCAGTTCCTAATCTCTCTACTAACAAACAACAATTGACATGCATACATATATCGAGAAAGTCAGCGTTAGGGGATTACCTAGCGAAAAAAGTCGGTGATGAATATGGAGTTGAAGAGAGACGATCAGAGACCACGCGTGATCTGTGTTACTCTGTATGACAAACCAAGAAGTCGTTAGAAAGTTACAAGTAGCAAGGAAACTAAACAAAGAGAGACACGCAAAACAAATAATAGATTACACAGCCACGACTTCTTAGTGATCTAGACACTTGGGATCCACGTGAGAATGAGTCCATGAGAGACGCAACATAGACTACATTTGCATTATTAAACATTCTAAACGTTATTTGTAAAGACTCTTCTTAGATAAATTATTTTATTAACTCCACTAACATATAAGTATGCACAAAAACACTTAAAAAACCCAAGATATTTAACTAAAAACACACTACAAATTCATAAGTGATAATTAAAAACCAATATCATCCAAATGAAACATAGTAACATGGTCTAAAACATTAAAAAAAACAATGGTTCAAGTATTCCAAGACACTAAGGCAGCATTAAATTTAAAACCAAATACGTAACAAATAAAAAACATAAGCTATGAAATGAACTAGGAAACTATAAATCATATTCATCTTCTTCATCAACAGCAATCTCCTAGTTCCAACTCTTCTTCCCCATCATCTACAGTTGCCATTAATGGAATGGGGAGGTGCTGTTGGAGCCTGCAGGTGGCTGTTGGAGGTGGTCGGACCTTCACCACCAGCAGCTGTTGGAGACTGCAGCTGTTTGAAATAAAAGGAAATGGAGAGAGAAAAGGGAAGGGGGAGCTCGCCGGAGACAGAACACCAGTTCTGTGGTACTCGCCAGAGACGAAAAACAGTTCTGTGGATCATTGGTGGAGTTCATTGTTAAGAATACAGAAGCCCTCCAAGCTGAGGTACAATTTGTTGTTGTTATTACCTTATCTCATCACTTCATGCTTTTTTATTTGAGTCTGTTGCTATAAGGAATCAAATTAGTTTGGAAATTATGCTTGATTGTTTAGAAATCAAATTAGGGTGAAAAGACATTAATAATATTTTTTAATAGAAATTTTTCATTTTTAATTCTTTAACTAGTGTCCTCAGGACACTTATTAGTATTTTCCTTTTTCTTCCATGTCTTGTTTTTGTTTTGTTTTGTATTGGGTTGTCAAATTATGTTAGTTGTCCTTGTACTGTGTTTGTCTTTTCACATTAATCAACTGAAAGTGATTGTACATCTGACTAGGAGCCCTTGTCATGTCCCTTACTTTCAATAAATTTTACAGATTCGTATTGTTTTAGATTGTAGGTCTAATAATGTTTGTTAAAATGAAGTTATTAAATATGCTTGGTGATGATCTAACAATAGAGGTTTTTTTGGTTTGACATGTCTTAATTGGTTTACATAGGAGTGATCTTTATAGGTTAAAGGTTTATGTTGGATACAACTTAGAATATTAACATTCTCCAACAAAGCACTCATAGTAGAATGTTAACTTTGGGGTTAATTAATTATTTATTAATTTTGGGATCTTAAGTTTACATTTTTTGTGTTTTTCTTCGTCCTTAAAAGAAAAATGGGGATGGAGGGATAAGTTGATTTTCTTAGTCATTGATAACTCCATAATAAGAATTGGCTCTTGGATGCAGACAATGAGTATCCTTGATAATCTGATACTCTACTGCTCTTTTTAACGAAATGGAACTTTACTAGTTTTATCTTTTCCAAGATCTAGATTGTTGTTTTCTGCTTCTGTCATTATAATCATAAGTCTATTAGATCTCTGTTAATCACACCATAAGTGGTTCTTTTTTGCTTTATATACTGTTATTTGCATTCTAAAGAAATAGTATGGCATGTTAATTACAGGTTGGAAGATACAAAAACCCAGAAGAAAACCCATTTTTCCCAGAAAATTTATCAGCATCATTTGTGCCATCTAACCCCTTCACACAGGTAATTCAAATTCATAATGTGGCATCATCTTCCAATTCCTATAGTTCTTGCAACTTAGAAGAAAAGGGGGTTTCTCATGAAACTAAATTCCTTTTTTAGTTTTTGCATCCTGGAGCCATTTCAATAAACATAAACAAGTCCATATGGAACTATGCACAAACTGCAGGGGATGATGGCAACTATACACAAACTGCAGCAAGTGATCTCTCATTATTGCAGGTAAGTTATTCTCTGGATGTTCTTTTAGGACCATGTTTGTGAATGGCTTTGTGTTGGGAAATCTTTAAGTCTCAATTCTCATAATGTGCATTTGCAACACTGTCCTAAACTAGTATTGATTCTGACTATTCATTCTGTAAATATTTGCAGGCCATCTCAAGAAGAATTCATTATGGGAAGTTTGTAGCCGAGGTGAAATTCAGGGATTCTTCTCAAGACTATGACCCTTTGATTCGTGCTAAGGTATATATATGGATGTAGATTGCTGAGTATTGGTTTATTTTAGTTTCATTATCAATATGTATATATATGTATGTATTTATGAGATAAGTGTTTTAATCTCTAAAACTTTTAAAAATTGTCATGAGCCCTTGACTTATTCATTTTAATCATGTAATTCTTTTTTTATTATCATTTTACACCAACAGGGATTAAAGTGAACATAGTTTTGTAAAATTAGATACTAAGTAAGAATTTTTAAAATCTTGTAAACTGATATATTGACTCCTACATATCATATCAGGATTATTATAGGACTTTACTCATCTAATTGGATGGTCACTTTCCAAGTGGTACATCTAATATTCTTCATATTTTACAATTCTTTCAATCATTTACTACCTTAGACTTTTTTACTAGAAGGGATTAAAGTGAACATGGTTTTGCAAAATCATATACTAATGAAAATTTTTTAAAACTTGAAAGCTCAGATATTTTACTCATAATATCAATGATTATTTTAGTGGTTTTATATTTCAATGTGCTTTTTTACGTTTTTTAAAATGGTTTGAAAGTTGGTCTTTTTGTTAACTTAGCTAAGGGAAGTTTAACTTTTTAAATCGTTTATGGTAGAACCATGTTTGTGAATGGCTTTGTGTTGGGAAATCTTTAAGTCTCAATTCTCATAATGTGCATTTGCAACACTGTCCTAAACTAGTATTGATTCTGACTATTCATTCTGTAAATATTTGCAGGCCATCTCAAGAAGAATTCATTATGGGAAGTTTGTAACCGAGGTGAAATTCAGGGATTCTCCTCAACACTATGAGCCTTTGATTCGTGCTAAGGTCTATATATATATGTACATTGCTGAGTATTGGTTTATTTTAGTTTCATTATCAATATGTATTTAAAAAACTGTTTTAAAAAACAATATCTCTGTTTTAAATTTTTAAAACCCAAAAACCAAAACCCAAAATTGCTTTATAGAATACTCAGTGTAACAACAATTAAATGAATAGCAAATATTGAATCAACTTAAGCAGGATTAGAACCACAATCACATTTCCATAAACAAACTTCAACAATCAATATAATACCATTAGAATCAACCAGCCAATGCATTACAAACATCACAATGGACCGGCCAAAAAATAAAGTACAGCAACAGAGATGGAAAGCTGAGAGAGAGCAAAGCTGAGAGAGAGCAAACCTGCAAGAGAGATGAAAAGCTGAGGGAGGGGGAACCTGAGAGAGAGACGGAAAGCTGAGGGAGAGCAAACCAGCGAGAGAGATGGAAAGTGAACGGCTTCAATGGCTTCGACGGAGAAGACACAACAGAGAACGCAATCAAGGGAGAGGGAGAGGGAAAGTGAAATGGGGTTTAGGGATTCTGAAAATGATGTAGAAATAAGATGGAAAGGGGAAGTAGTGGTATCGGAGACGACGGAGAGGGAGACGGTGGAGCAGCCGACGGAGGTGAGACGGTGGCTCGTGAGACAGAGACGACGGAGTAGACGCTGGCTTCGTGAGATGGCCTGACGGAGGGGGTGGAGGTGAAGGTTCGGAAGCTAGAGAAGAGGGAAAAGGGTTTAGGGTAGGGATTGGGGGATAGCAGAAGTGATTGACAGGGGAGGTCTGCATCGAGTAAGTTGTTATACTTAGCGACGGACATAATCCGTCGCTATAAAGGTCACTGAATTACCACCACTAGCGACGGATGACGACATGTGTCGCTAACATACCACCACTAGCGACGACTATATCCGTCGCTAAATTCCCTCCAAATTTTAAAACCCTTTAGGAACCTTAGTCACAGACACGTTCCGTCGCTGAAGTATACAAAACTAGCGACGGTAATCGCCACCGTCACTACCTTGCTCATAGCGACGGCATATCCGCGTCGCTGATTTATCAGCAGACATAGCGATGGCAGTGTCACCGTCGCTATCACTGGGCGCCATATAAAACTTGGAGGGAAGCCAAAAAATGGAGGGAAATAACTTTAGCGACCGTGTCAGGGACGGGGTATGAGTTAGCGACGGTATTAGTGACGGTTATTTGCCAAATTCAGCGACGGCGTAGGGTTGGTCGCTAAAATGGTCACTATTTTTGTATTCAAAGTCCCTTTTCTTCTAGCCGTCGCTAATGCGGTCACTATTTAGCGACGGTGTTCGGTGGTCGCTATTGTTGTGTAGCTATTTGTCATTTTTCTAGTAGTGTGGGAAAGATTCTTGCCTCTGATTGAGTTTATATATAACAACAGTTTCTATAGTAGTATTGGGATGACGCCTTATAAGGCTTTATGTGGCAAGAAGTGTCGTAGTCTACGATGTTGGGCAGATGGTGGTGATGCTTTGGTGCTGGGGCTAGAAATAGTCCAACAGATGATTGACCAAGTGGCTATGATCCAAGACAAGATGAAGATGGCCCTGGATCAACAAAAGAATTATTATGATACTAGACATTGGTCGTTGGAGTTTGAAGTGGGTGATAGGGTGTTACTTAGAGTTTCCCCACAAATGGTGTCGGTAGATCCCTTCGAAGCTAAAAGTTGAGCCCAAAATACATGGTCCTTATCAGATTCTGGAGCGGATAGGCGATGTTGCTTACAGGATTAAGTTGTCTTCAGCTTCGTCATGATTGCATGACTTATTCCATGCATCTCGACTCCAGAAGTATATTCCATGTAATAGTATAATGGTTCCTGATGATTCCATAGAATTGAAGAAAGTTAGATGATTTCAGCTACTCCTTTGTACATGGAGACTTTTTAAACCAAGCGGTTAAGAAGCAAAGACGTTCCTTTGGTTAAAGTACGATGGCAACATGCCAATGAGATTTCGAGCACTTGGGAACTGGAGTCGAAGGCAGAGGTTTCCAAAGTTATTCATTGAGATACGTTGATTTCAGGGGAAAAATTTCTTTTAAGGGGGGTTGTGTGTAATATCCCTGTTAATTAAAAGTAATGAAAAGGCATTATGCATAATTAAATTATAATTAGTATTGAACTTAGTGAAAATTCAATTAAATAGATCCTGAATTAATTAAATTAAATTAAGGAGTGCGATTAAATGAGAAACTAGTTAAATTATAAGGATAAAAAAATAGTTACCGTATAGTAAAAAGTAAAATAGATTTATATTAATTATTTAATTATTATTATTTTGATTCATTGAATAAAGAAAAGAAAATGGATTTGTGGAATTAAAAAAAATAGAAAAGAAATTTTGAAAAGTCCTCTTTGCCCTCAATGTTAAAACTTAACACTTTGCCAAAACTTGTCTTCTTCCACGTGTGAATCATCGAAAGAAAGAACAGAGAGCTTGCATGTCCATTAGATAGCTTTTAGCTTCAAATTGGAAGTTTAATTGTTGGCAAATTTCAAAATTGATTTCATATTCAGGATCCTGGGAGCGAAACTAACAAGTAGGTGCCCTTAATTTTGTGTTTCAACATCCCCTCCTTCTTCCCTAATTTTGAATCGCAAGTAGGACTTTCTTGGGAGATGATGTTTTTCTTCGTTTTATTAATAATTGGAGCTTGGGTAAGATTCTACGTGATATGGGTATTTTGAAATAACAAGCGGGGTTTGTTTTCTTAGGGTTAGGTTGTGGAGCGGAGGTCAAAAAATGATTAGGAAGAAAGGATTGTTGAATTCAACGTCGGAATATGTCAAGGTTAGTGTTTATGACATTTGGAGTTAATTCAAAGCTGATGTGAAAAATTGATTTTGGGATTTGAAGGTTTCAACACTTATGGAAATTCTTAAAATTCTGAATTTTTAGTGTGATGGTGCCTTTCGTGCAATTGGTGGAAGAATTAATGCTTCAAAAGCTCGGAGTTGAGGTAAGTGTAGTGTTCATGGTATATAATTTAATGTGAATATATTTCTTAATGTCCTTAAAGCGTCTGAGCGGAAATGTAATATCTTATAGAAGTCGTGTAGAGATTCAATTAATATGTGAGTACTACCTCTGGTTCCAAATATAAACAAATTTTAGTAGAATTTTTTAGTCCCTTAATATAAGTAAAATTAGACTTTTCCAATGTCATTAAATGCTTGTTTACCAAATATGTCCTCATTATATATTTCCAAGGCCACTAATTCTTTATGTAGTAAATGATACTAAGGGTATTTTAGAAAATTAAATCAAATATATAGTAACATTAATGCAAATAACTACCTCCAACCACTATTCTTAATATGTGTGAAATTAGGTATATTTGTTTATATTTGGAACCGGAGGTAGTATGTTATAAAATGAAATAATAGCGAAATTTGATTTTGTTTGCGTTTGATCAATCAAAACTAATATGACAATGGCTATAGTTGTAAATTAGGTTGATGATGTATAAATATGGAAAATATGAAGTATAAAATTATTAATGTCAAGTATGAACTGATATATATATATATATATGCCTAAATATATCATTTGGTCCTCTATCTTTTTAAGAAATGTTAATTTGGTCCTTTAATTATTTTTTGTTCACTTTGGTCCCCTAAGTGGTTTAAAATGAGCCGAGTGCGTCCTTCCTTCAATTTCCCCTAACATCTGTTTGCCACTGTTTATCTTCCTTTATCTTCATCTTTCTTCCTTCTTTCATCTCCCTTCATCTTCTATTTTCCTTCCTCCCTTATTTTATCTTCATCTTTCTTCATCTTCCATCTTCCTTTCTTCCTTCTTTCATCTTTATCTTTCTTCCTTCATCGTCCTGAATACATGCAAGGAAAGCTTCAAACAATGCGTACCCATCAAAATGTCTTCATCTTCCTTCCTTCTTTCTTTCATCTTTATCTTCATTCCTTCTTCCATCTTTCTTCATCTTCCAAAGGTGGTTCCTGGACCTACTGGTGGGGATCTGGGTGGAGCGAAGGCTTGTAGGGAGTTCACCTTCATATCAGATCAGCAGAAGGTAATTGTTTCATTTTGGTCTCTTATGTTGTGTTAGTGATTTCAGTTTGGTCCCTTTTGTAGAGTTAGTGATTTCAATTTAGTCCCTGTCGGGTTTTATTTGTGCCAGTTTGGTCACCTGACATAGACAGCGGCTTTACTCTGTTTTACTTGCATTGTGTAGTGTCTGAAACATGCTCTAGAGAAACTTTACTTGTATTATACTTTTCCTTCACTTACAGTTTCTTTTTTATGCCTTTAACATGCGTTGAGTGTTGACTCATGTCATTTTAAGTTAAAAACATCAGTTTTTGATTCTTTTGAAGGAAACTAGTGTCAATTAGTTATCAACACTTTATGTACTTCATTAACATTTTATATATTGTTATTTTTTAATGTGCATTTTCAGTTTGTAGGTTTTATGTAGCCGAAGTTCTCCTTGCTTTGGAGTAACTGCACATGCTTGGGATCATCTACAGAGACCTCAAACCTGAGAATGTGTTAGTGAGAGAAGATGGGTGAAGACACAGGTTTGCCATGCTGGAGGACATAGGGCAAAGAAGACGCACAAGCTTTCTAGGTTTCCCAAACATGGAAGAAGCCATCGAAGAAGGAGAAGGAGTTATATTGAAGATGTAAACAGTGGAAAATGGACGTTAGGGGAAATTAAAGGAAGATGAAGATGAAAGAAAAAAGGAAGGAAAATGGAAGATGGAAGAAGAAAGGAAGATGAAGACACTTTTTTTCATTTTCCCTCTCATTTCCAAAATGGGATCGTTTGGACAATTATAATGAAACGGATGTTGAGGGAAATTGACGGAAGGACGCACTGACACATTTTAAGCCACTTAGGAGACCAAAGTGAATGAAAAAATAATTAAATGACCAAATTAACATTTTTTAAAAAGATAGAGGACTAAAGGATATATTTAGCCTATATATATCCCAAGGTGATGGCCTTTATTCCAGGATGGTGGATGATGATGATGTTGAATGATCATATGCTATTGATATATGTTGTGTGATATGGACAACTATTTAATATGATTTACCCCTCGGTTTTTACTCTCGCGGTTGTTAGTGGCCCAGTTGAGCTACCTAGTGGTCAAGTAGGACTCAGTGGTTGAGGTGGGGAGCCAGGTAGGCTTGGTGGACCAGGTGGGTTCACAAGATGTCATATGGACTCCTAGCTGATGGCTGATCCTTTTAGTATACAGATACTAGAGCGTCTTATGCTTGATTGAGAGTCAGTTGTGAAAATATATTGATGATAAATATGATGTCTACAATGGATATATTGCTATTAGTTATGACAATTAGAAAGTAATGCTTATAATATTGTTGATGGTCAGTTCCTAACTCATTTATATTGTATCTGATATTGAATTTATTTGCATTAAATTCTATGGTCAATCACCTACCCATACAGTTGTTTCAGTGACTGGAGACAGAGATGTCGTAGATGCTCCAGAGACCAGTGTGAAATGATTTCGGAAGCACTGCTAGGGGAATATTTTAATGTATATGATGATATTTTGATATGTATATGAGTGTGTGTGTGTGTGTGTATATATATATATATATATGGCTAGTGTAGTTTCTGAGATTGCTTTGGCGATGTTTATGACTTTAGTTGATAGATCATGATTGGGTAACTGATGATGATTTACATGATTTGTTTTAATGATGGTGATCATGAAAGTAAGAGGTGAGTTTATGCCTGTTATTATTAGTGAAATCTTACCAAAATTTCAGATTGTGATATATAGTTCCTATGTGTATGATGATATTCGTATTGTGATGAAATATGATTGTATGTTGCAAGCAATATCCAGGAATGTATTTATGATGTATGTGGGCAATGAGCCATTGTTAAAGTAGTATTATAATTGAATGGACAGGTTCTGGAAAATATTTGTGATGAATTTTGGCGAACGGATTGCATTAACAGTTTTGGATCACAGGAAACATAGCGCCCATAAAATTTGGGGTGATTCGGTGTTGAATCAGGCAATTAGGGGGTCTAGTAACTCGCAAAATGGAAAAGATGTATAACAAACAGGGACCAAATTGCAAAATTGAAAACTTGGATACTTATATGGGCGTACCCACACTCAGCCTGCATAGGCACATTGGTGCCCTATTGCATGGTCTCCTTCCTCACGCATGCGCATCTCCACGCTTGTACGCTGGTGTGGGGGATGACTTATGGTTCTTTACTCTTGGTTATGTGTCATGGTGTGTGTGTGTGTACGTGCGTGCCTTGGTGAGCTACACGTGGGCACACTAGTAGGCGTATGCCCACGCTAGGCTATGGTGGGTGTGTGAATTATGGAAGTTTGTTACATCTTTCCTTGTGCGTTGATACCTCGCCCGTCGAAACCCCCTACGCGTGTCCCCACGCCCAAACGAGCGTTCCTACGCTGGATGGCTTGTGTCTGGGTGCCTTACTTCTTCATTCAAATGGCTTGGGCATCTACGCGCTCACCCCAGCGTTAGTACGCTAGGGTTCTATCCTAGCCCATGCATTCGTGCTTGATGTTGGGCGTTCCTACGTTAGGTGTGGGCGTTTATACGACCAATGCCTCGGGGTTTTGTTTTCTAGAGTCTGATTCTTGACCCAAATCCCTGTGTTTGACATTTTTATGTTGTTAGCTTATAAAATTGATGGGTAAATTAATTTATAAATGATCGATATTTCAAAGATAAAATGTAATGAGGAGAATATGTTAATAGTGTTCAACATAATTGATCATTTCTTAAATATGTTCAATTCTGAAAAAAGTACCCATGGTGCATGAGTGTTGAGATAAATTGAGTTATATGAGATTTTTGATTCTATAAATATTATTATTTGGAAAGTGAAAAATTTATTATGGGAATTATTGATTATGGGAAGTTAAAAATATAATTAACTCAGACTTTCCTGATTTCTTCCACCTCAATTTCAAATCCTCTTTATACCCAAGGTCTTGGACTAGTGACAATGCCTTAAAATAAGACCATTTATCCAAGTCAACATTATGAATGATATGTATGTCTTTATCAATGTACACAACTGGTGGACCCTCTTTAAATTTCCCCCTATGGTGTATGACAAATGTAAAACTTATACCTAAACTAAATAAAACCAGTAAAGCAGTAAGTGCAATAAGTGAAATCCTACATACAATGTACACAAATACTAACACAATACACACTACAGTATGTTTTTTTTTTAATCAGGGAAATGTAACATGACCATAAAAGACAAACATGTGGTCGTTCCACACCCCAAACCTTATCCTAAAAATAATGATTCCCAACGAATTTAAAAAGACTAGGGTTCGACACTACGACAATTAAAAATATACCCGGATACTCAAAATACTGACCCACGCTCTCTTTTCGTTGTTGATGTCCCACACGACCTTGTATAGCCACGCAATTTTGGAACTTGCATGATATTGAAAGTGAAGAGAAGATGAGGGAAGCATGAGAGTTGCATAAATAGTGAAAGTGAAGAGACATGGGAACTTGTACTCACGTTTTGAATAAAATATTTAATTACCTCATTATTACTTAACTCAACTAATGACTTAATTAAATGCTCAAAATAATATGTAACTAATTCTAGCCATGTCATATGACATGTGTCATTGATGAAGTGGCACAGACATTAGCCATCTTATCAGTAAACACCCAAAACTTACCTTTTCTTTTTTAATTTTTTAAACCTTAAAATTTTAAAAGGGTAAAAGTGGACATTTTTTAAAACGTTTTTTTCCAAAACCTTAAACTTTAATAGGGCTGAGTTTATATTTTAAGCTTTTTATTTATATTTTTCTGATGTGGTAATAAAAATAATTAATAGTAGTAATACTAGATAATAAATAATAGTTATTATTATTAGGCTAAAAGGTAAAATTAGCCCCTAAGAAATATTCAATTTTGTTATAGCCCCCTATAATAATTTTTCCCAGTTTAAGACCCCTCTAATATTTTATTTAGTAGTATTAAACGCCTACTTTTAAAAAGTGTTGAGGTGGAGCCTATCTTTTTGCCACTGGCTTCACACGTGGCATGTGACTCAGCCTCACAATGCTGATTATGATTAAATGGAGAATTAATTCAGATTAGTAAGGATTAATTGAGTTAATTATAATTGTTTATTAAAAGTAGAAAGGGTTCTTTCTTACTTCATCTTCCCCACCTTGCGCTAGGGCTATACGACGTAACCGAGAGGGAGAGAGGAGACCGAGAGAGGGGGACTCACCGAGAGGGAGTGAGTGAGGGAAAGGGAGTGAGTAACGGAGAGGGAGAGGGTTCTGGTGAGGGAGAAAGTGAGATACCGAGAGGGAGAGAAAGAGAGTGGACCAGAGAAAGAAGGAAAGGGGCAGTGGTTGACGGCGGAAGGTCTCGGACCGGTGCTAGAGGTCGGGATCGGGCCGGTCGTGCGACGAGGGGGCCGGATCCGACGCGTAGAGCTCGAAGGCCAGCGTCGGGGTTGTGGTGGCCGGTCGTTCGATGGCGGTTCTGGTGGTGGGGCTGTTCTTCTCCTCTTTTTTGCTTTTTCTGTTTATTGGTGATAATGGTTGCTGTTTGGGTTGTTTACTTTCGGGTTTATGATTGTTGATTGATGAAGAAAGATGAGATGGTTCTCTGTTTCTTTTAGTTTGATGAAGCAGATGAAGAGAATGAATGTTAGATCATGAAAGAGATTCTATGTTTTTGTTTTTCTTTGTTGATGGTTATTGCTGCTGGTGTTGTGAATTAAGAGGAAGAAGGTGATGAAGGTTGAAGCTGAGGTAGATCCCCCCCGAGGAGAGCTTTTTTCGATCCCTGATATAAGGATCAAGAGAGGAAGAAAATGAAGGCGATTGCAGGAGTGTGGGGAAGATGAAGTAAGAAAGAAACCTTTCTACTTTTAATAAACAATTATAATTAACTCAATTAATCCTTACTAATCTGAATTAATTCTCCATTTAATCATAATCAGCATTGTGAGGCTGAGTCACATGCCACGTGTGAAGCCAGTGGCAAAAAGACAGGCTCCACCTCAGCACTTTTTAAAAGTAGGCGTTTAATACTACTAAATAAAATATTAGAGGGGTCTTAAACTGGGAAAAATTATTATAGGGGGCTATAACAAAATTGAATATTTCTTAGGGGCTAATTTTACCTTTTAGCCTTATTATTATAACAATAAAAAGGTAGGATCTCATAGACTTGAAAATAAGTGAGACATCTTGTCCCACACCCCGTTAAACTTGGAAAATGTAGGACTTTACATTTGACACCATATTAGGGTATAGGAGTTAGGGTTTAAGCCTAATGAACATTAGGAGAACTGACATACAAACGTGCCTCGTGCCTAAGGGTTGCGGTGTGAATAACATTAATATAATCTTCTTATGATTTCAAAGATATTTCTTATATGTTTTGAAAAAAAAATTAAAAACCTTTTAAAGTTTTTGATGAATATATGTCTGAGAGAACACATTAAAAATATTGTATATTATAAACTATTTTTGAATTTAAGTAATCATATTTATAAAAATGTGCTACAATAGACTACTCAATTCACATGAGAAGACTTTATCATGTTTCTCAAAAATACTCCGGTTAAATTTAGACTTAAGAAAAAATAATTAAATTTGGGTCTTAGACCATTAATCTCAATTAATTATAATATAACACGTGTTAATAAATATAATATTATATTTTTATCTTTCTTAAATCATTATTAATTCTTATATTTCTGGAATACCCATTGAAAAACGTGTTACCCTATAATATTTTCTGTCTAACAACAAACGAAGGTAATTTACTTAATGTATGAATACCTGGAATGTGCATATGAAATCAATATAGTGCATAAATTTATCTAAGAAAGGACGTATGACGGCGGTGGTGTGCTTCCCTTGGCTGTTTGCAATTTTGCGTTTTCTTTCTTTCGTTAATTATAGTCCAAAAAAAAGTCGTCGTATTCACACTTAGCAAAGCACTATAAATACGACAGTTTGTTTAAGGGCAATACTCAGTAGATTAAACTTTAGTCCTTCTTTAGTTGCTTAATTTAAAATGGAAATTCCCCTAACCTTCATTCACAGTAGGGTTGAAAAGATCAAGAGAACAATATTGTCCTCAGATATTGATCATTATTCTTTTGTGTGTCCTTCTGCTTATGAAACTGCATGGTTAGCCATGATACCTGATTCACGAAATCCTTCACAACCAATGTTCAAGAATTACTTGGACTGGTTGCTCAACAACCAGAAACTACAAGGATTCTGGGGAGACTGTGAGGCCTTTGTCAACCCCACCATTGAATCCTTTCCCGCAACTCTTGCTTCCATGATTGCTCTCAAAATCTGGAACACGGGCATGTCTTTGCTAGATAAAGGTATATACATTTTTTCTAACAATGATATTCCAAGAACATGAAAAGAAATTGAATATATATATATTGTCAGAATTTATTAAATCAAGATTATAAGTTGTACTGCTACACCGCCAATATTATCTGATCCTGTAGAGCCGCACTGAAAAATCAGAAATTGAAATGGACAAAGTGACGTACAGCTGCACATTCCAACTTTCATTTCCTTCACTTATGGGTTTACTAAAATAGTATTATATGGTTTGTAAATTGCCTATAAAAGGCTACGGCTTCTGAAGCAAAAATTAAGCTGTCACAGATGAAATAGTAGAGTAAACTTCTCTTCCTCTCTTCCGTTGTGTGTTATTATGTGTAAGTTTATTTTAGTGTTATAATATTAATGGGTATCAGAGCTGGTTAGATCCAGCATTGGTTTTTTCAGTTTGTGAGAGAGTTAGTAAAAAAAAAATTTTTTTTAGTGTGTGAGGAACAAGAGAGTTCTCACTTTATCAAAATTTTTATAGTCTATTTGAGAGAGAAAGATGGCCATAAACTACAATATTGTTTGGTTTGGTCCAAAATTAGATGGAAAGATGGATTACAATTATTGGGAACTGTTGATGTCCACCCATTTGAAAGCTCACAATATTTGGAGCTTTATTGAACCAGGCTTACAAGGAGCTGATGTAGAAAATCAAAGGAAGGACCAGTTGGCGTTGTCACAAATTCAACAAGGAGTAGATTATTCAATTTTTGGCAAAATTGCAAACTGCAAGACTGCCAAAATTGCGTGGGATACATTGAAGTTATCATACAAAGGGGTTGAGAAAGCTCAAAAACCCAAACTACAGTCCCTGTGAAGAGAATATGAAAGGTATGAAATGTCCAACTCAGAAACTGTTGAACAATATTTTTCACGTGTCACAGATATTGTCAACAAGATGAGGGTGTATGGAGAAGACATCCCTGTATGGAGAAGACATCCCTGAAAGCAAGGTAGTTGAAAAAATTCTACGCACCATGCCGATAAAATTTGACCATGTGGTGACTACAATAATAGAGTCCCACGACACAGATAGTATGACAGTAGCAGAGTTGCAAGGAAGCATTGAAAGCCATGTGAGCAGAATTCTAGAGAAGACGGAAAAAGTACATGAAGAAGCCTTAAAAAGTCAGGTGAATCTCAACAACGTTGCTGAATCCAGTCAAAACAAAGAAGATAGAAGCTGTGATAATTTCAATAATGGAGGAAGAGGAAAATATAGAGGAAGAGATAGTGGAAATTTCAGAGGAGGAGGACGTGGCAATTTCAACCAAAGAAGAGGAGAAAACAACTTTGGATATTCCAACCGTGGAAGAGGAAGAGGTAATAATTACCAAGAAAGAACAAATTATAATTGTTATCAATGTGGGAAGTTTGGACACAAAGTTGCAGATTGCAGATACAAACAATAGGCAAACATAACAGAAAACCAATATCAGGATGTTGGTGAGAATTCTAATCCACAAAGTTTATTTTTGACAAGCTGTAATTTTTCTGAAGATGAAAACATTTGGTATTTAGATACTGGATGTAGTAACCATATGTGTGGGAAAAAGAAGATATTTTCTTCTTTAGATGAAACAGTGATTTCTACTATAAAATTTGGCAACAACACCAATATTCCAATTCTAGGAAAAGGCCAAGTTGGTATCAGATTGAAGGATGGATCCCAAAACTTCATCTCTGATGTTTTCAATGCTCCTAGACTTCATCATAATCTATTGAGTATGGGACAACTATCAGAGAAAGGCTACAACATACAGATACAACATGGGTACTGCACGTTGATTGACAAGAACGGGAGATTTATTGCCAAGGTAAAAATGACTCCTAATCGCCTATTTCCTTTGAAGTTTCAACATGAAAAGATTTCCTTGTTTGGTTTCTATAATACCAAATGATGATTGGCTGTGGCATATACATTTTGGTCATTTCATTTCTCTGGATTAAATTATCTGTCAAAGAAAGAATATGTGTCTGTTTTGCCTGTTGTAAATATCCATAATAGTATATGTGAGACTTGCCAATTGGGAAAGAAGCACAGAGAATCATTTCCTACAGGAAAGTCATGGAGAGCAAGGAAGCCACTGGAGATTGTTCACTCAGACTTATGCACAGTTGAAATTCCATCACATGGTGGTAGTAAGTATTTTATTACCTTTATTGATGATTTTAGCAAAAAAAACATGGATGTATTTTTTGAAGCAAAAATCAGAAGCTTGTGATGCCTTTAAATCATTTAAGGCATTTGTGGAGAGACAAAGTGGCTGGAAGATCAAAGCGTTGAGAACAGATAGAGGCCAAGAATACCTCGTTTGTGCAGATTTCTTTGAGCAACATGGAATTCATCATCAACTAACAACCAGATACACTCCCCAATAGAATGGAGTTGTAGAAAGGAAGAACAGGACAATCATGGACATGGTGAGGTGCATGCTGAAACAAAACAAATCCCTAGAGAATTCTGGGCAGAAGTTGTTGCTACTGCTGTTTATATCTTGAACAGGTGTCCAACAAAGAGTGTTCGTGACAAAACACCTGAAGAAGACTAGAGCGGAAGGAGAACATCAATACGACATCTCAAAGTTTTTGGGTGTATAGCATATGCCCATGTACCAGATTAATTAAGGAAGAAACTTGATGATAAAGGAGAAAAATGTGTGTTCATTGGCTACTGCGAAAATTCAAAGGCATACAGACTTTATAATCCAGAGATAAAGAAGGTGATAATTAGCCGAGATATGACATTTGATGAAGAAGGAATGTGGGATTGGTTTTCCAAAGCCCAAAAGGTACCTACTGTAATTCCAGATGGTTGTGAAGAAGAGAATGGACATCAAAATCCAGCAACTGATGAGCCAGAAACATCAAGTAGACCATAGAGGCAACGGAAACTACTTGCCAAATTAGAAGATTATGTTGTGGGTAATGACAATGACCCATCTGATGAGGAAATTGTCAACTTTGCTTTATTTGCAGATTGTGACACTATGAAGAAGCTTCAAATAATCAACATTGGAGAAAAGCAATGGATGAAGAAATTCATGCCATTGAGAAGAATCAAACGTGGGAGTTGACAGACTTACCAACAGACAAAAGGCCTATTGGAGTAAAGTGGGTGTACAAAACTAAGTACAAGCCCAGTGGAGAAGTTGATCATTTCAAAGCAAGGTTGGTAGCAAAATGGTACAAACAAAAGCTAGGTATTGATTATTTTGAGGAATTCGCTCCTGTAGCGAGATTAGATACAATCCATATGCTTATCTCCCTATCAGCTTAAAATAATTGGAAAATTCATCAAATGGATGTTAAATCTGCTTTTCTGAATGGCATTTTGAAAGAAGAAGTATATGTTGAGCAGCCTGCAGGATATATGATTGAAGGAAAAGAAGACAAGATCTACAGATTGAAGAAAGCATTATATGGCTTGAAGCAGGCACCTAGAGCATGGTACAAAAAGATTGATTCTTATTTTGTACAACATGGATTTCAAAGATATCCATTTGAACACACTTTATATATTAAAGTTGTTGATCCAGATGATATTATTATTGTATGCCTTTATGTTGATGATTTAATCTTTATTGGCAACAATCCAAAGATAATTGCAGAATTCAGGGAGGCAATGATTAAATGTTTTGAGATGACAAATTTAGGCCTAATGTCATATTTTCTTGGCATTGAGGTCATTCAACAGGATGATGGAATTTTCATTTCTCAAAAGAAGTATACTGCAGACATTTTAAAGGAATTCAAGATGGAGAACTCAAAGTCAATCTCAACACCTATTGAAGAAAAATTGAAGCTGAAAAAGGATAGTGATGAAAGAAGAATTCATTCAACATACTACAAAAGCTTGATTGGAAGCCTCAGATATTTGACTGCTACTAGACCAGACATTGTGTTTGGAGTTGGACTGCTGAGCAGATTCATGGAAGAGCCACGTGCATGTCATTTACAGGGAGCAAAGAGAATCCTCAGATACATCAAAGGTACTCTGACTGAAGGAATATTTTATGCCAATAATAATGATGTAAATCTTGTTGGATACACAGACAGTGACTGGGCAGGAGATATTGAGACAAGGAAAAGCACATCGGGGTACGCGTTTCATCTAGGCACTGGGGCAGTATCATGGTCCTTGAAGAAACAATCAACAATTGTACTCTCAACAGCTGAGGCAGAATATATAGCTGTAACAAGTTGTGCCATGCAAGCAGTATGGATGAGAAGGATGCTTGAGATAATAAGTCTGCAATTTCACTTTCCAAAAATCCAGTCTTTCATGGGCGGACCAAGCACATAGATATTCGGTTTCACAAGATCCGAGAATTGGTGGCTGAGAAAGAAGTGATGATTAAATATTGTCCAACTGAAGAACAAGTTGCAGATATTTTTACAAAACCACTGAAAGCTGAGTTATTTTATAAGTTAAAAGAAATACTCAGAATAATTAATGTGCACACTTGATTTAAGGGAGGCAATGTCAGAATTTATTAAATCAAGATTACAAGTTGTACTGCTACACCGTCAATATTATCTGATCCTGCAGAGCCACACTGAAAAATCAGAAATTGAAATGGACAAAGTGAAGTACAGCTGCACATTCCAACTTTCATTTCCTTCACTTATGGGTTTACTAAAATAGTATTATATGGTTTGTAAATTGCTTATAAAAGGCTACAGATTCTGAAGCAAAAATTAAGTCGTCACAGATGAAATAATAGAGAAAATTTCTCTTCCTCTCTTCTGCTGTGCGAGCCATTTTAAAATATTAGTAGAATTTTCTTATACCATTATTTGCGAAGATAAAGTTAGTACAAAATATGTATTATTATTTTGTTAACTAGGATTATGAATTAATATAGTATGATCATTTAACTCTTATATATTAAATTTGAGGAATTTTCTTTTACTTTACATGAGAGAATTTTGGCAATCTGTACATGTTTTCTCTTACAAAGTCACGTGACCTCTTTTGTATCAACCATCAAGTATATCAAGTTTTTATCATTATGTAAATCTGCAAAATTCAAAATATGTAATTGCATAAATCAAAAATCCAAAAAAAAAACTCAATAAATTAAGTACACATATATAAGAACATTTTTTATATGAATAAAAAAGACTTTGTTAAAAAAGATAACATCTATTTTAATCAAAGGGTTTGCTTAGAGACATGATTATGTTAAAATAAAAACTCCCTAAAAAATTATTATATATAATGGTATGACTTTATGCAAATTCGAATGTTATATATTCTCATTATTGAAAATGAAGTAATATTTTATAGTCGTCAAATAATTATTCTATGTTAACTCAATTTTAGAGAGAGATTAATTATTGTCCATACAATAGTTAAAAAAATTGAATGTTATATATATATATATATATATATATATATATAAGATTCTCTACGGATAATATATGCCTATTCTTTGTGGTGGTACAGTTGGTATCTGCTTAACATGTATATAATATAATGTTGAAAGTTAGATTAATCAAAGTTGTATTCCATATTTGTAAATTTAACAATGTAAATAAAGTTATTTACTGTATATGTAGGACGGTCATTTATTGATGATAATGGTGATAAGCTGCTGAATGAAGGTTACCTTGAGCGGTTCCTTATTGTTCTCCCTGCCATGGTTGAACTTGCCGACACAACCAGTTTAGACGCTGCTTTCCCTGAAGCATCAATGGTTGGAAGTTCCACATCGCCTGCCTCATGATATTTCGCATGGCTTAAATATCTGTTGGGCAACTTCAACCATTGCCAATTGATTTTAGGATGGAACCTTTAACATGGTATTAAAGCTAAAGTTACCATTTGCCTGGTCCGGCAGGCTTCGTTGGAGGGGGTGTGTTGGTTGGGCAACTTCAACCATTGTCATTTGGTTTTGGAATGGAATCTTTGGTTTTGGTTTTGGGATGGAACCTTTAACATCAATGGAAACCATGTCCTACATCTTTAGCTGCAGGGAAGATATTCTTAACAAGTACTAACATTCTATTTGAATTTGGCTTGTTAATTAAATGATTACGTACAAAAACACTAAGATTATAGCTTGTGTAAGTTGGAAGTTGGGGAGGGGAATTAAGTGCCCGTTTGGATATTAAGTTGTGTTGTTCAAACGGAGTTTTGACTGTTTCGAACGGCGTGAAAGATCAATATCAACCTTTAAATTTTTCCATTTCCCTAATTGGAAACTAAACGGACTCTAAATTACTGTCACACCTTGAAACATTATCTAGATTGTATGTGAATGAAGAAGATATATGTAGAAATTTAAACAATGATGGCTCATTGTTCCAATCACCCTCTGCCATGGCAAAAGCATTCATGGCTTTTGGAAACAAAGGAATGCCTCTATTATTTACAATCCTTGGCACGAAGATGCCCAGACGGAGGTAATTCACCCCACGCATTAAGAAAATAAAATTATAAAAATAAAAAATTTAATATTTAATATTAATTATTCCAATTTTGTTAAATTAAAAACCATCCAAATAACCCAAAATGTAATTATTTGGTGAAGCAGTTCCACAGGCATATCCAATGGACGAGGACCTTATAAAGCTGTGTATGGTCAACGACTTACAGAAGTTGGGTTTAGGCCAGTATTTCGTAAGAGAAAGTGAACTACTTCTGGCACAAGTTTACAGGTAATTATTTGTGTCTTTGGAAAAGATTTAGCCAAGACTTACAACTTTTTATCGTTAACTTATAATCATATATCCTATTTTATAATCCTAACTTATCATATAATATATATTGATCGATTAAAATTTTCTCTTTATTTTAATATTTCCATATATTGTGTACTTATATATTTTTCTTTAATTAACCATTCTGCGTTAGATATATATTATCATCTATAATTTCCGAACATTGTCATTTTGTTTTGTTATGAATGTATAATATATTAGTAAATGAAGGATTGAAGATCCTTTGAAGATGGCAATAAAAACAAAGTACCGATTGTACTACTTTAAATGTGATCTCTATAGAGCAACGTTTGACACCGAAGAGCCGCATCCTTAGGAATAATTTCCCACCATTTATTATCAAAAGAATCTTTTTTATAAAAAGAAGAAAAAATAGATACGACTTCTATTCATGTTTTTACTGTATGAGAACAAAGGTTAAAATATATTTAACTATTAGAATTTTTATTATTTTATAATAAAAAATTCTATGATATCATTCTAAAATAGCATTATATTTACTACCTTGACAGTGTTTGGAAAATTTGCTTATTTCAAAAATTTCTAGTTCCACATTGCTTGGACAACATTTCTCTTAAGGCTTTATATATAGAAAGAGAATTTATAGTGATAAACAAGATAGAAAGGAAGTGGGCTCACACGCAAGTTAGTTTGCCCTTTTGTGCGCATGATGATATGCATTGTTCTTTTTTATCATTTAAATTCTTTTTCTTTAATTTGAATTTTGAATGTAACTCTCATTAACACGCCTGAGTCTTATACTTTATCCAACAGTTAGTCACTCTTATACTCACGAGTATAAATACTGGTAGCATTACAACGAATAAAAACAACCTATTAAAATTTGAGGAGAATATAAGAAATATTTTCAAAATTATCTTACGTGAATTAAAGTTTATTCTAAGATAAATAGTCTATGAAGGTATTTTAATAGTCTTTTATCAAATTCAAGTGGGAATGTTTTATTTTCGGGTAATATTTAAAATTTTGTTAGTAAAAACATTCCAAGTAATATTTTATTCATGAGATATAATTTTTTATATTTTACCAAATGTAAGAAATGTAAAAATATACTCCATGCTAAACATTGTCTGATTGAATATTTATTTTTTACGGACTAAAAAAACCTATTTTTCCTTCAACATATATATGTTTGTTCCATAAAACAATATATCATTTTGTTTTTATTTTAGTAATCTAATTATATAAGACAAAACTCATTTACTTATACACATTTAATGGTTTTTCTCACACTTACTCTTACTTTAATATATGTCACAATTAACATTAAAGTAATATTTGAAAATTCAAATAAGAGTAAAATTAAAATATTATAATATCTTTTATATAAATTAGTGAATTTATATATTATTAATATGCGTGATTTAATCTGAAATATTTTATAAATAATATATTTTTATTTAAAATAAGTATTTAGATATAATCACCCCGTTAAATATTTGTTGAATTCAGGAACAAATATATTATTATTAACAGCAAATTTCCATCATTTCTCCAACTTCTTCTCACACATCACATCACTTATGATCGATATTTATTTTTTGATCTGTCTCTATTCCTACAAATAATAACGTAGGTGTGTACGATTTGTATTTGATTTTAGAAATTATAAAAATATGGAGCAAAGTTCATCCAAAATGAAAATGAGCCCTGCGCAGCTTCACAAAGATTCTCTAGCATTTCAGCTCCTGAGGATGCATGGATATAAAGTGTCCCCTGGTAAGCCATTTTTTATTGTAAAATTCAAGCTTACTACATATTTACTAATTAAAAAGGCCATGTATGAAATTTTGAACCTTCATCTTGTTATGTCTTGTGCATACAGCAAGTCTTTGGTTTCTAAATGACGAAGAAATTCGAGCTGAGGTTGAAAAAGATTATCAACAGTTCTCAAGTGCAATGCTTCACGTGTTCAGAGCCTCAAACCTTATGTTCTGTGGAGAATATGAACTCGGGGAAGCTAGAATCTTTTCTAAAATTCTACTCCAGAAAGGAAATCGAGACCGGCCACAGGTCATAGCCCCCAAAAAACTTTTTGGATCCATAGTGTCATCGTAAGGAAGTTTTTGTTTAGACACTAATGTGTAACTAGTCATTTCTTTTAAAATGCCATAATTAGTAGAAGACTTATTCTTTCACTACCTATATAAAACTTACTAGTAATAACACTTTTGTAATAATGTTCAACTTTAAGACTCTCATGCCTGCATTTTGTAGATGGAGCATGAGTTGAATCTTCAGTGGTTAGCCCGTCTGGATCATTTAGAGCACAGAATGTGGATAGAAAATAAAGAATCCAATGCTCTGTGGAAAGGAAAGGCATCATATAATAGGTAAACTACATGCATGTATATACAGTTCTGTTTCTTGTTATTTTACTAATTATTTCCAATGTTAACACATAGTTATGAGACAAATTCTCTAATTGTAGGGTATCATATCTGTATAACGATCAACTGCTAGAACTTGCCACTCTAAACTTTGAGTTCAGGCAATCCTTATATAAGAATGAGCTGAAGGAACTGCAGAGGTGAAGCACAATTTCTGATAACTTTTTTCTTAATCAAGAAATCACTGTTTCTATAATTTGAATATAATTAATCAGTTAATTGACTCTTGTTGGTGCCTTGCATTTCACTTTTGAGATGTAGGTGGGCTGAAGATTGGGGGATAAGTAGTATGGGATTTGGCAGAGAGAAAACCACTTACTGTTACTTTGCTATTGCTGCTGCTACCTCATGGCTCCCTTATGACTCTTACATACGAATGCTTGTAGCTAAGAGTGCAATAATAATCACAGTGGCAGATGATTTCTATGACATGATAGGGTCCATTAGTGAATTGGAAGATCTCTCGGGTGCAATTGGAAGGTAAAATTATTTAATCTCTTCAGGTTCATCTAACTCAATCTTTTCAGTCAGTATATGTTGCAAATATTGGCATATGAGGTATTTCAAAAGATTTTAGGTTCCAAGTTACTTGGTTTGTGAACTATTACATGTCTTACATTTTAGAACGTGATTTGGACTTATAAACGAGTTAGAAAGATAATAGACTAGCACGCAAACAAGTTTGGGTTGAAATGTTGGTTTCTTATGCCTCACTGTGCAAACGATTATATTGGACGTTAAATCTTCAGTCCATTTAGTGTTAGCACACGCCTAGGTCTACCGTGGTCATTCTTCAAAATATTAAAATCTCTTATCCAAATAATTTATTTACTTTTATTTTGTGAAACAATAGATGGGATTCCAGGGGACTAAGTGGCCACAGCAAAGTTATATTTGATGCCCTTGACAATCTTGTGAGTGAAGCTGCTAACAAATTTCTCCAACATGAAGGAACAACTGATATATCTGACAACTTGAAAGATCTAGTAAGAATGGCAAGTTTACCTATTTTTCAAAATATATGTTATTATCAACTGTATGTATTATGTATAGCAATAGCAGCGTAGTGATTAACATTGGAAAATGTATTGCATTTACATGTGAAGTGGTATTAAACTTTCCTTTCGTGGCTCATAGAAGCAAAGTGGAGCAGAAATGGACACAAACCATCCATTGATAGTTACCTGAAGACTGGCATGATCTCCATTGCCACACATAGCCTGGTGCTCCAAGCCTCATGTTTTTTGAAACCAAGCTTAACAGCAGAGAAACTCAGGCCAATCCAGTATGAACCTATAACAGCACAGCTAATGGTCATTTCGCGCCTTTTAAATGATATAGAGAGCTATAAGGTAAACTTGTCCAGTTAACCAAGAAACCAGAATTCATACTTAACATTTTTTTAATGGCTCAATTTTTTATGTAGTCCTAGTAAATGTCACTGAATTTGATTTCAGTCCTTCAATTTATTTTTGTCAGTTTTAATTGGTAATGATTATTCTGAAATTGATTTTAAATAGTCCCTAACAACTACCATTTAATGTGGTAATGGTTATTGTGATTTCTAGGATGACATGTGACACGACATGTTTACATATGTTCCATATGATCTGGTGGTAGCAAACATATTCATTATAGTGTGTTTATTTTTATCTGATTTTGCATTTGAACCAAATTTGCATGGATTTTGATATACTTTTGCAGAAGGAAAAGGAAGATGGAAAATTGAATTTTGTTTTGGTCAATTTGATAGAGAACCCGGAAGAAGATATAGAAGATTCAATTGATTTCGTGAGAGAGATAATTGATAAAAAGAAGAAAGAGTTCCTTGAACATGCTCTGATTGATGGACTTTCTGATTTGCCTATGCCTTGCAAGCACTTTCATCTGTCATGCTTGAAAGTTTTTCAAATGTTTTATGTAACATCCCGAATTTTATAAAAATGAATAATCGATGATAATAAATAATAAATAATTGTAGGTGAGTTGTTTTGTGTCCCAAAAATATGGGAATAATGAAATTGAGATTTATTATGGATATTTATAATTTATTGAGTTTATGTGAGATAATATGACAATGGATTAGGATATGGGTGTCGAGCCAAGTATCTCCGATTGAGATGCCATTGGTCAAGGCTATTAAGAATATTATTGGGAATCTGAATCTATATTCGGAATAATTTTTGGAGTTAGTATTAAGCCCGAACCGAGATCCTGTATGTTGTAAAACAGAAAATTTTAATGAGGGGATTAAAAATTAAAACAAAACCCCTCCTTCTCCCTTCTCTTTTTCGTTGGCCTCTCTCCCCCTCTTTCATTCACTTTTCTTTTCTTCCTCTCCCTCCATTCTTCTTCTCCAAAAACCGTTCACTCTCTCTCTCTCCCTCCATAAATTATTTTTCATCCAAAGGCTTGGGAACTAATGGAATCATGAGGCAAGGAAGGCACTTGGAGCAAAGCTTGGTTCATTTCTTCTCCTTTCATCTCATTTTCGTTTTGGGGTTTAAGCTTGGAGAATGAGGTAAAATCTTGAACACCCATGACTCTTGTTTATGGTTTTGAGTCTATTTATGTATTGGGATGGAAGATTGGGTGTTGTTTTGGTGAAAAATGGTTTGAGGAACCAAACCCTAGGTGGGATAACCATTGGGGATTGTTATTGTTGTTGATAATGAATGGGATATATTGTTGTTAGCCTAAGAATGTTGGAAATCATGCATATGAATAGTTGGAATTGATGATTGTGGGTTATTGATGAAAACCCTAGGTTTAGGAATTTGGGGCTTTTGGCCAATTGATAGGTATTAATGATTTATGCTTTAGAATGGGTCTTGGAAAGATTAGGATTGATTATTTGTGGTAATGGTTAAGTTTTGATGAAAACTCTTGTCCTAAGAATTTGGGGGAATATATGTATTGTGGTTAGGAATGTTGACTTGAATGTGGGTAGAAAATACCCAATGTAGGTGTTAATATGAGTATGAAATGATGAATATGAACGCTAAAGCCATGGTGAATGTGAGGGGTTAGTGAAATGAGCACGTGTCTTGATGGGGTCTTAGACCATTGGTGTGCCATATGGGATTGTTGATGGATAATGGTTTGATAGGAGCCAAGTGGCTCATGATGAACTTGAATGGGAAATGGATAGTTTGAGTAATAAGGAACACATTATGAATGATGAGAGTGATATTGATGTCGTTGGACGTAGTTGGCCCTTTGAGATCTAGAGAACCTTGGTTTTGGGAAAGGAATTCCCGAAGCCTAACACAATGGTATGAATTGGTGTTTAACAAGTTTAGGACTTGATGTTGAGCTTTATGATAAGCTAACAAATGTTTAGAATTAAGAGGAATGCCTTGAGATGGCTTATTAATTATATGAATGCATATGTATGTTGTGTAGATTGTATTCCGGACTATGTGGTAGAGCTTTCGGGGCATGCATTCGGATTTCGACTCTTCCCTCGAGGTAGGAGAGGAGTTTACATTCAAATTGCATGAGTTATATAATTGGTGATTATTGTAAGTTATAATACTCATGCTTGCCTTGCCATGTTTATAGTGAAATGATATGAATGGTAAATTATTGGGTATTGATGATAATGTATGTGTATATATGATGATGAATAACCCATGAGGGGTTGAAATATGTACATGTTAATGAACCATCCTTGAGGGGATGAATTATATGTTTCGTGAATTGAGAATTTATGTGGATGATTGGCATTGAATGTGATAGCCATTGTGATGGTATTGGTGATAAGTTTGAGGTTTATGCATAATTGAGGAACTCATAGAGTCAAATAGAGTTTTATGTGATTTTGATGGCTTGGGTTAGTCCCAATAGCTTCTATATGTAGTTTATGACTTGTAGAAATTGGAATGGGCCAATTCCATTGAGAATTGACCCTTGAGGTCCCCAAAAACATTTTAAATCGGGTAAAACGCAATTATGTGCATAAGTCTCTCAATTTTGAGAATTTTTGAGTGAGGCCGGTGGCCACACGTCACAAATAATATATTTTAGCTTGTGACAAATTTTTATGGTCATTGGATTTGAATTGAATGAGATTGGGTGATTGGAAGTTGAAATTTTGGTGTTGTTCTGTATAAAAATAGCAGCAGGGCTGTCTTGAATCGATTCAAGACCCTTTGAATCGATTCAAGAGGTGCTGTTTTCATTGTTTTGGGCTCCAGGGGCGTTTGAATCGATTCATACGAGTTTGAATCGATTCAAGGCCCTCTGTCAAAATTTGAGATTTTGGGATGCTTGAATCGATTCATACGAGCCTGAATCGATTCAGAGCCCTGTTATGGCCACTGTTGTGTTGTTTTTCCAACTGGTCTGTTTTCTTTGCTTTTTTGGCTCGTTTGGGCATCTTAATGACATTTTTGGCCTCCGACTTCTTCATGAAAGTTGTAGATAATTATGTTACGGAGGTGTGAGAATTGGTCTCAAATTAATTGGAGTTTTCTAACTCTCATTATACATAAAACACCGGACCTACTGCGTCATAAAATTCAAATTTAAGAGGGTTTTGAACCCAACTTTTTATGGTGGCCAAATTGGGACTAATAGGTGATATTTGTGACATGTCCCACTATTTTTAAGACTAAAAGTAAGATTTCCTCATGCCTTAGTACTGAAATTTATCATGGGTTCATTATTGCCCAAAACCCCGTTCAGTATGTAAAAACGAACGAATTCACTAGGGGTACATGTGCGGTGTGTCTTAGTGGTGATTGAGGAATGACTTAAGACCTTGGCAAGGTATGGGTATGCCTATGCTATGTTATGAAAACATGTATTCTTTTCCCCCTCTATTGATTATATTATGAATCATGATGAAAAGTAATGATGTGATTGTATGACATATCATAATTGACGATGAAACTAATGAGGGGACAATTGAATGGCAATGAGTTATTATAACTCAATGAATTTTGAAAAAGTATCAATGGTGATTAAAAATGGATGATGCCACACATATTTCATAATGATCAATGATGTTAAATGAAAAGCGACGTTGTTGTTGAACATACCCTTGAATACGCAGTGTTTGCTATTTTGGATGAGTGTGGTGCCAATATGATTAAGCCAAGTATTGACTTGTATGTATGAGACGCAATGATGATTGCTGAATGTATGTTTGAAATATATTGTTGATATCCATGTGTGGATTGTTATGAATGATGTTTGTGGCCATTGAGATGCCAATTATATGAATGATGTGCCTTGAGGGGCCTTATGAATGATTACGTATAATTATTGAAATACCAAATTAAAATATATCCTAATTGAGAGGGTGAGATATCCTTGCGAGGTTGTTGATGGGCATATGCATTATTGCATTTGCATTCATGGCATGGCATAGCATTGATACTTTGTGGTTGCGATCACAGTGATGAAAGATCCTGCGGGATTCTATGAAGGGAGTACCCCTTGCGAGGCGGGAAACCAACTTGATGATGATATGAGATTGAGCCGGTGGTTGCGATCACCTGATTGTGAAAAATAAAAGGCCCTACGGGGACCATTGTATGATGATGAGCCAGTGGTTGCGATCACTTGGTATTTGATATGAAAAAGGGCTTGCGAGCACCTATGATGCCCATGGTTGCGATCATGAGGCGAGAGTACCCCTTGCGAGGCGGGAAACCTATGAGAATTGTTGAACGTGGTTGTGATCACAAGAAGCACCTTGCGAGGCTGCTATAGGGAGTACCCCTTGCGAGGCGGGAAACCAATGATTATGAATGATTGATTATGGTGGTTGCGATCACCCGTGATATGAAATCGGATCCATTGCATATGCATTAAACAGTTGACATATGCATTAGCTTTAAGACCATGGCATTTGAAATAGGATGACCACGAGTGATGAGAAACCCCTTGCGAGTAGGTATTTGAGTACCTAAATGAATTAATGATGGTAATGATTATGAATGCCCTTGTTGATAAGTGGCAAAGCGATGGTGTTTGTGATTGTGTACATGTTGTGCTTATTTATGATATGAATTGCGATTCATGAGGCTTGTATGCCTATTGTGATAATGAGATAATGAATGAATGATAATTTGATGTTTGATAGCAAAGCACACATGACGTTTGTATGCATATACACATGATCACAATATATATATATTATTCGTCATTTTGAATGTATAACTCACTCTCCCATGTGGTCTCCTTTTTAGCCTTGTGATGCAGGTTGCCATGGAAAGAGTTCGGATTTTAATTAAAGCTTGGGTGAAGGTAAATAGTGGTAGAGGAAGTGCCTTGGCCGGCATCATTTATGAGTTCTTGTGTAATGAATGAATTGATTATGAGAATGAAGATGATTTAGAGATTTTGAGTATGTATAAAATAACTCTTGAATTTGTGGATGGTGAATATATATGTAGAATATAAGAGATAATTTGTTGTATATTAGAAAGATTGAAATTGAAAGATGTTCATTGATGATTGAGATAATCGGGAGAAGATTCCCGAATGTATATGTGTATATATATATATATATATATATATATATATATATATATATATATCTTAGGCATTGCATGCTTATGTAATTATGTAAAATGATGATGGTTGTCTATTACGTTTACGACATGCCATTGCATGCTTTGCCGAGCCTTTTCTCATATCGTCATATATGGGACTAGGCGTGTGCCCGGTATACACATTCTTCCGCTGTAAACACTATTATTTTCGTATACCGTTATGGGTAATTTATCTATCGATCCAGCTTAGGGTTATTTAATCTCACTCTTGGGTTTTCTGTGATTTGGGTCTTGATGTGATCATGGTGAAGTCTTGGAAATATTTTCAAACGCGAAAAATTTATTCGCATTTTCATTAATTATGATGATCATATCGGGATTCAAGTACAAAAAATCCGGGGTGTTATAAAGGTGGTATCAGAGCATATTTTGCTCTGAATTGGAGTTATTGGTTACTACCAGAGCATGGCTGCTCTGTGAGGATTGGATATCATGGATGATTGGAGCATGATTGCTCAATGGTGAGATACTTATGGTGATCTTTGGAGCGAGATGCTCATTATTGGAATATGGTTGTTTGTATAGATTTAAGAATGATAATTATCTAGAGAATGATGATATTATGTTTGATTGCCCTACATGGACATATGATGGACTAAGTGTCTAGGAATTATGAATTGATCATAAGGGCATACTTGCTTATTGAGGAATTCTTGTGAATCATCAATGTTGAGTTAGGCTTGATGCTCAATGAGGATTTTTATGAGATTGTGATTCATACGATGTGGTTGTTGACTATTGGGAGTATACCCTTTTTCATTGAGGTTGTATGATGAACTTATGGAGCGTAGTTGCTCATTGATAATCATGAATGAATTATGAGATTGAATATGAGTGAATGGATTTTCTCAATATGTGATGGATGTATTTATTGTGTAAGACCGGCCAAGTTCTTTACCCTATTACCTTCAAATGACGAATATATTATTATTGTGCATTGATGTTGATATATATCATGCAAATTGATTTGACAATAGATCCATGCTGGATGTTAATCATGGAAATGAAATATTGAGATATGAATATGAAATATGAGATATGAATCGATATGATGATGAATTTGTACCATGTGTAATCATGGATATATTATGTTAGTTATGCATTGATTTAATGATGGACCTATGCCGTGTGTTGATTACAGATAGGAGGTATTGAGAAAGAAATTGATATGGTAGTAGACCAAACCTATTGAGACCTTGATGTGCATGCACACCTTATATATAAATTGTTGGTTGGGTCTTTTATATGCATTATGCTTGTGGCGTTTAGCCAAGGAATGCTTGTTAAATGAAATGAAACTCACATGCTTGAGTTGAATGAATGAATAATATTGAGTAATTCCTTAGTATGAGTATGTTTGAATCTAAATGATTGGTTGTGCCATTTGTGAAGGATGGATTTTATATCCTTTGGCATAAGAGCCTTATATATAAAATGATACAAGTGATTTGTTGTATCCCCTAGATTGGGAATTTGAATATGTGATAAATAATTAAATGTGAAATCGAATACATGTTAGATTGGGGTTGTGTCTCGATTTTTGGTGTGTGAAAACTGAGTGAATAATTGAATTGATTTTGACCCACTAGGTGTGGTAACCCTAGATGACTTGATGCGATCTTGTATGATCGAACCTTTTGGAATTTGACCCTATGGCGGTCTAGGCTCTACGATGCTCCTATGAGCCATGTTAGATGATTTTATTTGTTGTGGAAGAATTCCACAATGGGTACTAGGTAACCCTTAGACTTCCTAAGTCTAGTGATTGATCGAACCTTATGAATGGTTAAGCCATAACGAAATTAATTGTGAAATACGTTGTTGAAGCTAGAGCTGATATGTGATGGAATACGAATGATAAATGTAACCCCTGATGATTGATGAATAATAATGTTGAATTTGGGGTATAATTGGAATTGATTATGGTATATGATTTTACGAAGTGACCTTGGGCTAAATTGTGTGCCTTAGAGATTATGATCATTGGAATAATTATGGATGACGATATGATTTAGAGATGACATGTGTGATTGTGAGTCGGTGAATAGAAATTTGATCATGTCATTACCCCCTATTTTATTTGAAGGGTACTATATTGATGATGGAAAGCACATAGTGATGTTGTACTATATGAGGTGTAGGTCCAATTCATGGACTTTAGTTGTGACCTATGAGGAGGATCCCTAATGTGAAGGCTTATTGTACGATTAAGTAGCCTACTTGATAAGAGTTTGGTGAATCTTTTAAGGCTCGAATTGATTTATAACCAACAAATATGTAAGCGAGACAAGAATTTTAGGCTATTTGAGCATGGTTTTGGATGGATGAAACCCAAGGATAGGGTATTTACTTTGTGATGACTGAAAATTTATGATCGGTACGCCAAATTAAGATGAATTTGATTAAGATTGATGATCGGTATAGCATGATGGATGCCAAATTAATTGTAGAATGACAATGAAATATGAATATGTTAGTGGTAGACTGGTGAGGATTGTCACCAAGTCTTATATGGAATGGTATCGCTTGAATATGTGTGACCGATATGAGCAATGGGAATACGAAGTATTGGTCCCGATACGGCCTTACATGCCATAGGCATCGTGGCAACATGCACATATGCGCCGACTTTATGTGTTTGTGGTAACCACTACGGGATTGGGACGCCTTCCTGTATGTCGGATGCAGCAACACATAGGCCGGGCAGGTGTAGAGATTGTAACTGCTTATGGTGAATGTACTGTGCCTATCTGGTCGTACTGAGTATGAACATGTGAGCTCTGTTGGATGAATCGTGATCGATGACATATGACACGCTTGGATATAGACAATTTTATGCTAAGAATGATGACATGATGGTAAACATGCTTTGATGGACTTTGAGAAGTCAGATGTTACTTCGTGATATTATTGAACTCTATTAGTGTGTGGCCGAAGTGTGGCCTTATGGTGTATGTCGATGTTAAACTTCGAGGATGAAGTTTCTTTTTAGGAGGGGTGGATTGTAACATCCCGAATTTTATAAAAATGAATAATCGATGAGAATAAATAATAAATAATTGTAGGTGAGTTGATTTGTGTCCCAAAAATATGGGAATAATGAAATTGGGATTTATTATGGATATTTATAATTTATTGAGTTTATGTGAGATAATATGACAATGGATTAGGATATGGGTGTCGAGCCAAGTATCTCCGATTGAGATGCCATTGGTCAGGGCTATTAAGAATATTATTGGGAATCCGAATCTATATTCAGAATAATTTTTGGAGTTAGTATTAAGCCCGAACCGAGATCCTGTATGTTGTAAAATGGAAAATTTTAATGAGGGGATTAAAAATTAAAACAAAAACCCTTCTTCTCCCTTCTCTTTTTCGTTGGCCTCTCTCCCCCTCTTTCATTCACTTTTCTTTTCTTCCTCTCCCTCCATTCTTCTTCTCCAAAAACCGTTCACTCTCTCTCTCTTCCTCCATAAATTATTTTTCATCCAAAGGCTTGGGAACTAATGGAATCATGAGGCAAGGAAGGCACTTGGAGCAAAGCTTGGTTCATTTCTTCTCCTTTTCATCTCATTTTCGTTTTGCGGTTTAAGCTTGGAGAATGAGGTAAGATCTTGAACACCCATGGCTCTTTGTTTATGGTTTTGAGTCTATTTATGTATTGTGATGGAAGATTGGGTGTTGTTTTGGTGAAAAATGGTTTGAGGAACCAAACCCTAGGTGGGATAACCATTGGGGATTGTTATTGTTGTTGATAATGAATGGGATATATTGTTGTTAGCCTAAGAATGATGGAAATCATGCATATGAATGGTTGGAATTGATGATTGTGGGTTATTGATGAAAACCGTAGGTTTAGGAATTTGGGGCTTTTGGCCAATTGATAGGTATTAATGATTTATGCTTTAGAATGGGTCTTGGAAAGATTGGTATTGATTATTTGTGGTGATGGTTAAGTTTTGATGAAAACTCTTGTCCTAAGAATTTGGGGGAATATATGTATTGTGGTTAGGAAGGTTGACTTGAATGTGGGTAGAAAATACCCAATGTAGGTGTTAATATGAGTATGAAATGATGAATATGAACGCTAAAGCCATGGTGAATGTGAGGGGTTAATGAAATGAGCACGTGTCTTGATGGGGTCTTAGACCATTGGTGTGTCATATGGGATTGTTGATGGATAATGGTTTGATAGGAGCCAAGTGGCTCATGATGAACTTGAATGGGAAATGGATAGTTTGAGTAATAAGGAACACATTATGAATGATGAGAGTGATATTGATGTCGTTGGACGTAGTTGGCCCTTTGAGATCTAGAGAACCTTGGTTTTGGGAAAGGAATTCCCGAAGCCTAACACAATGGTATGAATTGGTGTTTAACAAGTTTAGGACTTGATGTTGAGATTTATGATAAGCTAACAAATGTTTAGAATTAAGAGGAATGCCTTGAGATGGCTTATTAATTGTTTAAATGCATATGTATGTTGTGTAGATTGTATTCCGGACTATGTGGCAGAGCTTTCGGAGCATGCATTCGGATTTTGGCTCTTCCCTCGAGGTAGGAGAGGAGTTTACATTCAAATTGCATGAGTTATATAATTGATGATTATTGTATGTTATAATACTCATGCTTGCCTTGCCATGTTTATAGTGAAATGATATGAATGACAAATTATTGGGTATTGATGATAATGTATGTGTATATATGATGATGAATAACCCATGAGGGGTTGAAATATGTACATGTTAATGAACCATCCTTGAGGGGATGAAGTATATGTTTCTTGAATTGAGAATTTATGTGGATGATTGGCATTGAATGTGATAGCCATTGTGATGGTATTGGTGATAAGTTTGAGGTTTATGCATAATTGAGGAACTCATAGAGTCAAATAGAGTTTTATGTGATTTTGATGGCTTGGGTTAGTCCCAATAGCTTATATGTGTAGTTTATGACTTGTAGAAATTGGAATGGGCCAATTCCATTGAGAATTGACCCTTGAGGTCCCCAAAAACATTTTAAATCGGGTAAAACGTAATTATATGCATAAGTCTCTCAATTTTGAGAATTTTTGAGTGAGGCCGGTGGCCACACGTCACAAATAATATATTTTAGCTTGTGACAAATTTTTATGGTCATTGGATTTGAATTGAATGAGATTGGGTGATTGGAAGTTGAAATTTTGGTGTTGTTCTGCATAAAAACAGCAGCAGGGCTATCTTGAATCGATTCAAGACCCTTTGAATCGATTCAAGAGGTGCTGTTTTCATTGTTTTGGGCTCCAGGGGCGTTTGAATCAATTCATACGAGTTTGAATCAATTCAAGGCCCTCTGTCAAAATTTAAGATTTTGGGATGCTTGAATCGATTCATACGAGCCTGAATCGATTCAGAGCTCTGTTATGGCCACTGTTGTGCTGTTTTTCCAACTAGTCTATTTTCTTTGCTTTTTTGGCCCGTTTGGGCATCTTAATGACATTTTTGGCCTCCGACTTCTTCATGAAAGTTGTAGATAATTATGTTATGAAGGTGTGAGAATTGGTCTCACATTAATTGGAGTTTTCTAACTCTCATTAGACATAAAACACCGGACCTATTGCGTCATAAAATTCAAATTTAAGAGGGTTTTGAACCCAACTTTTTATGGTGGCCAAATTGGGACTAATAGGTGATATTTGTGACATGTCCCAGTATTTTTAAGACTAAAAGTAAGATTTCCCAATGCATTAGTACTGAAATTTATCATGGGTTCATTATTGCCCAAAACCCCGTTCAGTATGTAAAAACGAACGAATTCAATAGGGGTACATGTGCGGTGTGTCTTAGTGGTGATTGAGGAATGGCTTAAGACCTTGGCAAGGTATGGGTATGCCTATGCTATGTTATGAAAACATGTATGCTTTTCCCCCTCTATTGATTATATTATGAATCATGATGAAAAGTAATGATGTGATTGTATGACACACCATAATTGACGATGAAACTAATGAGGGGACAATTGAATGGCAATGAGTTATTATAACTCAATGAATTTTGAAAAAGTATCAATGGTGATTAAAAATGGATGATGCCACACATATTTCATAATGATCAATGATGTTAAATGAAAAGGGACGTTGTTGTTGAACATACCCTTGAATACGCAGTGTTTACTATTTTAGATGAGTGTGGTGCCAATATGATTAAGCCAAGTATTGACTTGTATGTATGAGACGCAATGATGATTGCTGAATGTATGTTTGAAATATATTGTTGATATCCATGTGTGGATTGTTATGAATGATGTTTGTGGCCATTAGGATGCCAATTATATGAATGATGTGCCTTGAGGGGCCTTATGAATGATTATGTATAATTATTGAAATGCCAAATTAAAATATATCCCTAATTGAGAGGGTGAGATATCCTTGCGAGGTTGTTGATGGGCATATGCATTATTGCATTTGCATTCATGGCATGGCATAGCATTGATACTTTGTGGTTGCGATCATATTGATGAAAGATCCTGCGGGATTCTATGAAGGGAGTACCCCTTGTGAGGCGGGAAACCAACTTGATGATGATATGAGATTGAGCCGTGGTTGCGATCACCTGATTGTGAAAAATGAAAGGCCCTGCGGGGGCCATTGTATGATGATGAGCCAGTGGTTGCAATCACTTGGTATTTGATATGAAAAAGGGCTTGCGAGCACCTATGATGCCCATGGTTGCGATCATGAGGCGGGAGTACCCCTTGCGAGGCGGGAAACCTATGAGAATTGTTTTCTCATATCGTCATATATGGGACTAGGCGTGTGCCCGGTATACACATTCTTCCGCTGTAAACACTATTGTTTTTGTATACCGTTATGGGCAATTTATCTATCGATCCAGCTTAGGGTTATTTAATCTCACTCTTGGGTTTTCTGTGATTTGGGTCTTGATGTGATCATGGTGAAGTCTTGGAAATATTTTCAAACGCGAAAAATTTATTCGCATTTTCATTAATTATGACGATCACATCGGGATTCGAGTACAGAAAATCCGGGGTGTTATATTTTACAACTCAAAAAACATATTTGACTCCAATACAGAGTTGGTGGAGGATATAAACAAAGCAATATATCTTCCTTTGAGCAGAAAAACAAAGCGTCTTTCACTTCATCCATCAGCAACAAAGAAGAATTACACAACAACAAAACTCCAGTTTAGTTTCTCCTTCAAACAACATAATAGCAGGTTATCAAGTTTCTGCACCTACTTTAAGAAATGGTTATGGAATGAAGTGTGTGGCACCCAAAATTAGGCTTGGTTTCATTTGAATCAAATGGGAAAAGCGAACTATAGAGAAAAGTACGAAAATTTTATACTACGTTTTCTAGCTCAAATGCATGCTATGTTTCTGTTGTGGATAATGTAGATTCACATTGATCAGATCACATCAAATGTCAAGCAGCTTGCAACTCTACTTGAATCAAACTGGAGCTACCTTGTTTGGAAAGGCTTGTTAAGATTTTCTTTTTTGGGTTAAAAAAGTTATTTTTTAAAAGAAAAAAATATTTAACAAAAAAAATGTTATTAATTTACATAAATCTAGTTAATTTTGGTTGTAGTTTCTCTGTATTTTAAATCCTTATAAATTTTTAAAAAATTGAAATTGATCTCTACGAGTTATGTCATTCCTGCGTGGCTGCTGACATGATATGTTAGAATGCATTAGAAAATTAAAAGAAGAAATAACAGAGAATCCAAATCAAAACTAGCAAAATACTCTTATTCATTATAGATTATATTTGCTACTTGGCTGCTTAGCATTTTGATAACATAAATAGATATTATTACACAGCTAGAATTGCCGTAGGAGCAAAAATCTTTTTGGTGTTCACGAAGACCACTCAATTAATATATATATATATATATATATATATATATATATATATATATAAGAGTGATGATGGTAAGTTATTTTGTAGAGGGCGGTGATTCTCCAAGAAGAAAGGAGGTGAAGAACGCCAGTGAGTTGCTTGGTTTGAAACAGGGCACTGCATGCCCAGCTCCTCTAAATGTTGCAAACGTTAGCCCCTCATATTCTTGATACCACCCACTAACCTGTAATTCCAATAACACAATACACATATCATACAAACACAGAACTAAATAATGTAATAGCTCTAATTCATGATCTCTTGATTACCTCCTTCTCATGGTACCAAGGCCTCCATGGCTTAGTGATAGGCAAACTTAGAATACTTAAGCTATATCTTGTTGACAGCACTGGCACTCTTCCATCAGTGTCTCCACTGAAAACACAAATTAAGAAATTACTATGAGAAATTGTGCTAGTAGCACAGGGCCTTTATGAAATTCAATATATATTATATGGCATTAATTTACCTGTAAACCCAAATCCTAAGTCCTGCTGAAATAAGCTTCCTGTAAATTGGGATAACAGAAGACCTTTGTTGTGCCCAGCCCTTGAATATGTCGTCGCTGATTTTGATTAAAAGAGGGTTATCTTAGAAAATTTACAACAAATGCAGTTATGTTCTAATTATTAACTCTAGTTGGATAAGTAGATTAAGAAAGTGAAAATGGAATAACAGTATGTACTTGCAAATACTCCAATTCCTTAGATTGTGACCATCACTGGCATGGAGGGCTTTCTGAACATCCGGTCTGTTATAAAAAGTTGTAGCATAGTCATCCAGACATGGGTCATAACCACCCATGATCCGAGGCATCTAACCAAATCCACAACACAAAGTCTCATAAGTCAGAACACCATACACCTTATTATATAACATTATATAATGCCATGGGCCATCAAATTATGTTTCAATAATACACTGCAAAATAACATCTTATTATGATAAAAAGTTTCTTACCATTTTAGATGAGCGTTTCATCACCATTTGCATGGGTTGGTCGTTTGAGCGTGCTGTACTGGCAAAGCATACAGAGGTGTAGAGGCTGTAGATATCAATTTGGTTGTACTGTTTGAGCACTTCATCCACTCCTTGAGTACAATTTTTGTTACTCCATGGATCACTGCTGTTAAACTCACAACTTATTTTAATTGCTTTGTATGTTTCATCAGATATCACTGCATGGCTCCAAGCATAATCAACCAGTCCTGTCCAGTCCTCTGCATCAGATGTTTCAGGGTTCCCTAGCTGAAAATTAAAATTAAAATTAAAAAAAGAATTGAAAAAACAAGGATAGTTTATGTTGTTTTCAATCTACTATTCCTAGTGTCAAATAACAAATAAATGAGATGTGGCTTGTGATTGTGAGTAATTGATCTATTGAGGACCTGTACATATGCTGAACTACAAGGAAAATAGAGCAAGATTCTTAACACCTTGATTTTCATTTGATGCAAAAATCATGTTAATTTGAGGTCTAGCTAGGGAATTGATTCCAACAGTGAGCTATGTTTCCCTCAATTGTTTTGTTTTCAAAATTAATAGTGTTAAGTAAGTTGAATTGGTGTTGAAAACAAGTAGAAATTGATTCTGATTCTAAACATGGAACTTCAAAACTGATTTTATACCACTGTTTAAATAAAATTAGTTTTAATCAACTCAATTAAAAAATACTCTTCTCAAGCACAAATTACCTGTTCTGATATCAAATCTTCATAATAAAATAATGTTTTTCAACCTCAAATATTTAAAAATTAATTTTACTAAAATCTGAAACAAACCAACTGTTACAGAGTAGAGTGTTAGCTTTCAAAATTATGTGGGAGAGTACCAAAATGCCCTTGAGATCAATGTGAAGGGAAGGGTCCTTGTTTCTATCTTGAATTAGCTCAGCCAGCTCTGGTACATACTTTCCTGAAAATTAAGCAAGTTTCATGATCAAATTAGAGAACTGTAAAGGACATGTTCAATGATCTGCTGTTAATCTCAATACCTGCATAGCTCTCTCCTGCTATGTAAAATGTCCTTGTTCTATATGATGGAAACTTGAGGAACCAATTGTGTAGAAAAGTATAAGCATCATTAGCTGTCTCAAACAGCAGAGATAAAAATTAAATCAATTTATCAGAGAATTTTTTATATGTTTTATAAGATCAATAAAAAAAAATGTATAAATTAAGACCCGTGAAGTCATCTCCCAGGTTTGCATATTCACTGGTTGTGTTTGAGTAGGAAAAGCCAACACCAACAGGAGATTCCAGGAACAACATGTTGGCTTCTGCATTGTCACATTTCAATTCTAAGCATCAATTAACAAATTCTATGTAGGGACAAATATTGTTAATGGAGAACTAGTGCATGGTTCAACATCAGAATTTTATATAGTAGCATAGAAATTAAGCATGTGGAGAGTGCCACAAAATAAAATACTGATAATTTTGTGGTCCTTATACCTTTGTTCCAAGAGAAGTTATTAAATTTAAGGCCCTTCCCATCGTTGTCCACTAAAAATGGCCCAATCTCCTGTGTTGCACCATATCCCACAGAAGAGCACCCAGGACCTGTAATTAAATAAAATAAAATAAAAACCAACCACGATGTCACCTTATCAGAGAACATATATGAAAATAAACTACATCAAATGAAATCATCAAGATTTGCACCCTTTTCAATAAGCTTAAACTAAAAGGCCACCGCACACACTCTCCCCCACCACTTCAGAAAAATTAAAGAATATAAGCTCAAATTTCGTCAAAATAGAACTTTTCTTCGTTTAAATTTAAATATTCTATTCCAACGATATATGTCATCTCTTTTTATAATATTTTTTATTATTTTCCCTTTTTATTTCTCTCTCATTTATATAAAAAAAAAAACGTAACTATACCATGCTTTGCACAACATGTGTTTTTTTTTAAACTATTCTCATTATGTTTTACAAATGATAATAGAAATAAAAAAGGTTCTCATAAAAAATATCTGGAACAATTTTATAGGTATAAGTCTTGATAAAAAAATATTTTGGATCTTATGATTTATGAAAACTATTTATTGTAGAATTTTCTTTACATTTAATTTCTTTTGACAATGAAATCGGAATATTTTTAAAAAAACTTATACACACCTTAAGAAATGAAAATAAAAAGGTAAAAGTGTTAATTGTAACATCTTCAATGCTGTCACTCTTATTTAATTAAATTTAACATACCTTTTCTAACTTAGAAAAATATATTTTGAACATGAATAATTTGAATAGGATTGAGAATAAATATACACACATGTAAGAGAAAATAATTAAATCCACTTTCGACCATACCTTTTCTAACTAATTAAATTTAACATACCTATTCTATGAAAAAAAATATGTATATTGAATATGAATAATTTGAACAGCATTGAGAATAAATAAACAGATATGTAAGAGAAAATAATCAAATCCACTTTCTACCATACCAAATTCAAGTAGGATATCATGAGCATACCTCCATTAAGCCAGAGCACCAATGGTTTCTCTTCAGGCTTGGTGATGGCCTCATAGAACCAGTAAAAGAGTGCTCTTCCATTGGTTTCATTTACTGTGACATATCCAGCATAGTGCATGAAATCTACATGTGGCTGGCCAGGTAAGTTAGTCACAAGATCACTATCATTATCTCCAGATCTCATGATTTTCCTACCACCACCCCATTGCTTGTCTCTAGAACAAACAACACCCTTCAAAGATAGAGAAAGTATAAAAGCCAAAGCATAATAGATCTTATCCATAATATTAATTAGGGAATGCTCACAAGTCACAACAACAATTAAAAATTGTATATTGCTTCCACTTGATTGATAGACAAACAGAACCATGTAGTGCCTATTTATACTGATTGATTGAGGAATACTAAGTGCTATGGGTTGAAGTAGATGGGATGAGAGAGTCCAACCTGGCCAATGCATGCTACAAGATTCAGGGTAACATCCAATTAATTGTTGTGATAATATACGTGGGATGGTTTAACTTGGATAAATATTTAAAATTAATCAATATTTAAGATGTTGTAGTAGAGTTGTCAAAGCAGGTTAATCCGGCCCACACGGGTTGACCTACCACGGGTTGAAAATTTTTGTAACCCAACACAACCCAGCTCACTTTTTTAAGTGGGCTAATTTTCTCAACTCAACCCACCAAGTTATATAAAAATAAAAATAAAAATCAAATAAAAAATATGAAAATGCCAAAAGAAATTCTTTTTCTCACATTCCAATTCAATTTTTTTTATTTATCTCATATTCCAATACTAATAAAAAAATGTTATAATTCATTCATTCATAACCTATATAAAACAAAACTAAATAATTCCATATTTCAACTTTAAAATAATACCAACCCATGGGTCAACACAGGTTTAGTCCACCGTGAGCCAGGTTGAGCGAGTCAAGCCAAAAAAAAGCTTTGTTTCGAAAATAAGTCATTTTTTTCCAACCTGGCTCACCTAAAACCCACCTCGAGCCGGTTGCTTATAACATCCTTAATTTTTAAAATAATTTTCAATACATCAAATAAATTTTTTGCAATTACTTTAAAATTTTCTAAAACGGGGGTCGGATTCCACCAACCGGTGCCGGTTACACAGTAGTCCGACGGGCTTATTTTAAAATACAAATAAATACAATTTAACTTTTCACAAATATTTCCAAGAACTAACAAAATCTGAATTAATAATATCATTATCACTTTACAAAAGCCGACCGGCCACTTTATAGTACAAATAAAATACATCACTCGGTAATCACAAGAGCCGGCTAAGGCTTCTACTCAAATAACTATGTACACTATGTATTGTGCATACTAATACATAATGCTCCAGTCGGTTGAGTGACTTCAAACGCCATCACTGTGTCCTCTATCCACTGTAAAAATAATAAGTAGAGGGTGAGCATAAATATATCAAATAATAGTTATTGAATTGGATTAAAAGTCCAATCCATAACTATACAAATAACATATACCGAGCCATATGGAACAACATAAACAATATGCTATTCTCAACAACATATATATCAATGCACACAGGTATTCACTCGGATAAGTCCATTATTAAGTCTTTTAATTGTGTTGCAACACTGGCTCTCCGAGCCATAACTCAGCTCTCAGCTGAACCGGCCGTTTTACTGGTACCCAACCGTTTACACCCAATGTGACACCATCACTCTCAGTGACAACGGTGAGTGCCACGGGCCAACCATTTACACCCTTATGTGACACCATCACTTTTCAGTGACAACGGTGAGTGCCACGGGCCAAAACGCCATCACACATGTATCTCAAGCATATACATAGATATCCTGAAAAATTCATGAATCATCATCATCAATCTCATGTTAATATCAGCAATATGAATGGAAATTATGGAAACATAAAACGTCATATGATCGGGGTCTGATACAATAATGCATGCACATATCACATATACACAAAATAATACCCCATATCCATTCATAAACTATCTATTTGAAATGTAACGCTCCCCCTACCTGGAATAAAGAGTTCTTGCAGCTCTTAAAGTTATATTCTAATTCACAGCTTGTAAATTCCGACTAGAATTTCAGTTTCGTGCCAGTTCAGAGATTTCTTCGTAAAGAGAAGAAATGGAGTTTGATTCCTTCTTCGTTAATGGCTTTTAGCAAGAGTTTGAAGAGAAAGATTGTGGATAATGTTTTTCACTTTCCAAAAGTCTTTAATTGATCTAACAGTAGTTGATATTTATATTGTCCATGCAAAAGAGACGTGAACAATAAAAAGATCTCTGCTGTACGTTTTCTTCAGATGATGAATAAGGAATAAGCATTTAATGAAAAGGGACAGCACATAAGAAAGGGTCCCATACTTAGAAAATATCTTGAAAAGTGAAGCTGCTAGAAAGTAGAAGAACAGATTGACGTGTAAAGCTTCAGAAACTAAAATAATCGTTAATTCTGACTCGGTTTTTAGTATATTCCGACTCGGTTTCAGCCTTCTGGGCATATCTTTCCTAGAAGGTTTATCACAGTCCCTGTCCACTCAAAATTCCTTCATTCGAAGGAAAGGTTCCATCCCATGGAACACTCGGCTTTCTTTCCTCGGAAGTATCCCATACAATAATATCGCATTCAAACATACTCGGGTATATTTATGTCCGAGTCAATCTTCTGCTTCCATCACTCGGAATTTGAAGTCAACTCTCTCTCTCGGAGGTCTTTCCATTCAAACGAATCAATCGGGGTCAAGGACAATTCCGAAGACAAACCCGAGTACAAGTTTTTGGTCATTATTAAATATCGACTCGATCATAAATTTAACGAAGTTCACCACTCGGTAACTAACCACTCGGATATTTACTTTTCTCGGGAATTGTTCACTCAGAACTATTCATTTAGAAACACACTCATTCGGTATATCCTATTCGATGCCACGTCATTCAGAAATTAATAATTTCTCACTTAACACCTTTCCATTTGAAATAGTCTCACTCGGTATCATTCCACTCGGAAATGTCGTGCTCGGAGACATTTCACTTGAAAAGTCTCAATTCGGAGATACTCCACTCGGAACCGTTTCACTCGGGTTTCCTTATTCAAAAGTGTCTCATTCGGACACTATTTTCTTAACTTAGAAATAATTTGCTTAATGATGTTTCACTCGGAAACATCTTAATTCCATTTGGAAATAGCTTCCTCGGTCTTACTTCACTCGGTATCGCACCATATTCACTCAGAATATCATATTTCAAACAGCATTCACTCGGGATTTCATTGAGAATTTCTCCATTAATCTTTAATGAATGAATTTTCTAAATATTACAAAATTTGGGATGTTACATTTCTCCCCTCCTACAAAAATTTTGTCCTCGAAATTTAAATACAAGAATCATACATCAATGAAATAACTCGGGATATTTTTCCCTCATAGCGTCTTCTCGTTCCCAAGTATGCATGATACTCTGATCCTGCTGCCATGCAACCTTGACCAATTGGACATTCTTGTTTCTCAATCGTTTCACCGATCGGTCCACTATACCAGTGGGCTCAGTTATAGTGGTCAGGTTTTCTTGAATTTCAACATCATCATCCGACATTTCTTGAGTAGGATCCGGCAAGTACTTTTTCAATTGAGAAACGTGAAATACACTATGTAAATTTGCCAAATGAGAAGGCAATGCAATTTGATAGGCTACAGGTCCGACTCTCTTCAATATTTTATACAGACCAATATATCTTGGACTTAACTTCTTGCTTTTCAATGCCCTTCCAATGCCTTTGCTTGGAGAGACTTTCAAAAAGACTTTATCACCGATCTGAAATTCAATCGGCTTCATCCGGTTGTCGTAATAGCTCTTTTGACGGTCTTGGGATGCTTTCATTTTGTCTTTGATCATTTGGATTTGCTCAGAGGTCTGTTGCACAATCTCTGGTCCTAACATTAGATTTTCACCCGATTCCGACCAACAAAGAGGAGTTCGGCATTTTCTTCCATATAAAGCTTCATAGGGAGCCATACCGATGCTACTATGATAGCTATTATTATAAGTGAATTCGACCAGTGGAAGGTATTGTTCCCAGCTCCCACCATGCTCTAGCACACAGGACCTCAACAAGTCCTCCAAACTCTGGATAGTCCGCTCGGATTGCCCATCTGTTTGAGGGTGATAGGCCGAACTCAATCGGAGCTTCGAACCTAACTCCTGATGCAGACTTCCCCAAAATCGGGAGGTAAACCTCGGATCTCTATCCGACACAATCGAAGATGGAACACCATGTAGTCGGACTATCTCGCTAATGTACAATTGTGCTAGTCTTGGCAAGAAATAACTCATGTTGATCGGTAAGAAGTGTGCAGACTTTGTCAATCGGTCCACGATAACCCAAATAGCATCATGACCACTCTGAGTCCTTGGTAATCCCATTACGAAATCCATAGCTATAGCATCCCACTTCCACACGGGAATTTCCAAAGGTTGTAAACCACCGGTCGGTTTTTGATGCTCAACCTTTGCTTTTTGACAAATTATGAAATGGGCTACAAAGTCGATTACATCTTTCTTCATTCTGGGCCACCAGAAATGCAACTTCAAATCATGATACATCTTAGTAGTACCCGGATGAATACTTAGCATGCTTTTATGTGCCTCATTAAGCACCGATCGTCGTAAATCTTCCGAGTCAGGTACATAAATCCTACCTTTCACTCGGTAAATACCGTCTGAGCCCTTGGTTAGAAATAAATCTTTAACTTTAGCTTGAGTTTCTTTTATCTCAGCTAAATAAGAATCGGTCATTTGCTGTACATAAACAATCTTCAAAAATTCATTAGCTATCTTTAATGTACCGAAAGTCACTTTCCGAGACGAAGACACATCTACTTGCAAATTCATGTCTCGAAATTGTTCAAGCAACTCCATCTCTTTAACCATCATTATCGCCATATGAATGGACTTCCGACTCAAGGCGTCAGCTACAATATTGGCCTTTCCTGGGTGGTATTTCAAGTCGAAGTCATAATCTTTCAAGAATTCAATCTACCTCATCTGCCTTATATTCAATTCCTTTTGATCAAACAGATATTTCAGACTCTTATGGTCACTATACACTTCAAACTTAGAGCGATAAAGATAGTGCCACCAAATTTTTAGTGCAAAGACCACTGCTGCCAATTCCAAATTATGGGTCGGGTAGTTTTGCTCGTGTGGTCGTAATTGTCGTGAAGCGTAAGCAATCACTCGGCCATTCTGCATCAGCACACATCCGAGGCCGAGTCCAGATGCATCACAGAAAACTACAAAGCTTTCCTGTAAATTTGGCAAAGCCAATACAGGAGTAGAAGTCAATCGGATTTTCAATTCTTGAAAACTCTGCTTGCACTCGGAGGACCACACAAAAGGGACATCTTTCCGGGTTAGCTTAGTCAATGGCAAAGCAATTTTGGAGAACCCCTCAATGAATCTCCGGTAATAACCGGCTAAACCCAGAAAACTTCTGACCTCAGTAACCGACTTAGGCCTCTCCCAAGTCATTACAGCTTCGACCTTTGAAGGATCTATCGAGACACCTTCTCTGGAAATGACGTGACCCAGGAATTGAATTCTATCCACCCAGAATTCACACTTAGACAATTTGGCAAACAATTTCTTCTCCTTCAACACTTGGAGTACCAATCGGAGATGCTCTTTATGCTCTTCATAAGACTTTGAGTAAACTAATATATCATCAATAAATACCACCACAAATCGATCCAAGTAAGAATGAAAAATATTGTTCATATAATTCATGAACACAGCCGGAGCATTTGTCACTCCGAACGGCATTACCACGTACTTATAGTGACCATACCGGGTCCTGAATGCCGTTTTAGGAATATCGGTAGTTTTCACTCGGATCTGGTGGTATCCCGACCGTAAGTCAATTTTTGAAAAGACCAATGCACCACGTAGCTGATCAATTAAATCGTCGATCCTAGGCAATGGGTATTTATTTTTGATGGTCAACTTATTCAATTGGCGGTAATCAATACATAACCGCATGCCACCATCCTTTTTCTTAATGAGTAACACCGGAGCACCCCACAGTGATACACTCGGTCGGATAAATTGTTTTTCGAGCAGCTTATCAACTTGCTTCTTTAGCTCAGCCAGCTCAATCGGGGACATTCTATAAGGAGCTCTAGAAATTGGCTCGGCTCTAGGGATTAAATCAATAAAGAATTCAATCTCTCTATCGGGAGGAACACCAGGTATATCCTCCGGGAATAACTCGGGAAAATCACAAACAATAGGGATATCTCGGATTCGAGACTCACTCTTCCCATCAACCATACAAAATAGCATAAGCAGTTGAGATATACCTTTGATCCCATATTCATCGGCTTTTTGTTTAGGAAAAATTACTTACCGATTCCGACAGTCAACCAGGACTTTATTGGCTGATAGCCAATCCATACCGAGAACGATGTTAAGACCTCTCAAAGGTAGACATATTAAATTAGCAGCAAAATCCCTATCACCGAGAGTGAAAGATACGTTCTCACACATCATGGAAGTCCACAATTTAACACCAGTCGGATTAGACACATTTAATGGCTGATTCATAGTAACAACAGGCAATCTCATTCGCATGACACAATCATTAGAAATAAACGAGTAAGTTGCACCCGAGTCAAACACCACGTCAAGAGTAGTATTCCCAAGTAAACACTTACTTTGAACCAAGTCGTTGGCTTGAGCAGCTTCCTCCACAGTGGTAGCATACACTCGGCCTGCCGCCGGGGAACTAGAACTCCCAGCCCGATCGTTCCTCGACATCATAGAATTGTTGCCACGTTCCCCATTGCCTCTTCCTCCTCTGTTACCGTTTCCACGGCCTCGTCCTCTGAAGCCTCCACGGTTTACACTTGCATGTGATTCAGTCGGTTGGAGGAAAGGACAGTTAGGACGGACATGTCCTTTCTCGTTGCAATGGTAGCAAATAACATCCTCATCTTTGTTACAATTCTTAGCATAGTGATTGCCCCCACATCTAAAGCATTTGATGTCTCTCGGTTTATTCACCAGTCGGCCACCAGTATTTCCTCGACCTCTGGATCTAGAGGAAGATTCTCCTCTAATAGACTTTCCTTTCTTCTTAAAGCTGATTGGTGGTAACCTTGAAGAACTGTCCGACTTACTGCTCGAGCCGGTTGAAGCTTTATCGTCCTCCTCATATATTCTGCAATTATTAACAAGGATCGGAAAGCTTCTAATCTCCTGGTGTCGGAAAGCTTTCTTAATCTTTGGGTTCAAACCACTTTCAAATTTGATACATTTTGAACCTTCTGTGCCCGGCATCTGGAAAGGAGGATAGAACAGACACAGCTCCTCAAATTTTGCTGCATATTCTTCAATGCTCATATTGCCCTGTCGGAGTTCCATGAATTCCAACTCCTTCTAACTCCTAATAGTATTTGGGAAATAATTTTCAAGGAAGCATTCCTTGAAATTCTCCCAATTCAACTCAGTACCCATGGCCTCCAATCGGCCTTTTGCCATTCTCCACCAGTTTTCAGCTTCTTTTCGAAGCATGAAAATAGCATACTCCAACTTCTGTGCTTCAGAGCACTACAAACTGCCAAAGATCCGTTCAAGGTTCTAGATCCAGGCATAAGCTTGATCAGGCTGAAATCCTCCATGGAATTCAGTCGGTTTTCTTTTCAAGAAACAATCAATGCTTTGATTGTCACTCGGCTGGGGCTGATTCTGCCTTTCCAGAATATCAGCCACACGCTGAAAGGCAGCAGCCATTGCGTCCATACCATGAGGGTCCATTCTTATCCTGAAATAATCATCATACTAATAAAAAATGTTATAATTCATTCATCCATAACCTATATAAAACAAAACTAAATAATTCCATATTTCAACTTTAAAATAATACCAACCCGTGGGTCAACACAGGTTTAGCCCACCATGAGCCAGGTTGAGCGAGTCAAGCCAAAAAAAAGCTTTGTTTCGAAAATGAGTCATTTTTTTCCAACCTGGCTCACCTAAAACCCACCTCGAGCCGGTTGCTTATAACATCCTTAATTTTTAAAATAATTTTCAATACATCAAATAAATTTTTCGCAATTACTTTAAAATTTTCTAAAACGGGGGTCGGATTCCACCAACCGGTGCCGGTTACACAGTAGTCCGACTGGCTTATTTTAAAATACAAATAAATACAATTTAACTTTTCACAAATATTTCCAAGAACAAACAAAATCTGAATTAATAATATCATTGTCACTTTACAAAAGCCGACCGGCCACTTTATAGAAAAAATAAAATACATCACTCGGTAATCACAAGAGCCGGCCAAGGCTTCTACTCAAATAACTATGTACACTATGTATTGTGCATACTAATACATAATGATCCAGTCGGTTGAGTGACTTCAAACGCCATCACTGTGTCCTCTATCCACTGTAAAAATAATAAGTAGAGGGTGAGCATAAACATATCAAATAATAGTTATTGAATTGGATTAAAAGTCCAATCCATAGCTATACAAATAACATATACCGAGCCATATGGAACAACATAAACAATATGCTATTCTCAACAACATATATATCAATGCACACCGGTATTCACTCAGATAAGTCCATTATTAAGTATTTTAATTGTGTTGCAACACTGGCTCCTCGAGCCATAACTCAGCTCTCAGCTGAACCGGTCGTTTTACTGGTACCAAACCGTTTACACCCAATGTGACACCATCACTCTCAGTGACAACGGTGAGTGCCACGGGCCAAAATGCCATCACACATGCATCTTAAGCATATACATAGATATCATGAAAAATTCATGAATCATCATCATCAATCTCATGTTAATATCAGCAATATGAATGGAAATTATGGAAACATAAAACGTCATATGATCGGGGGTGATACAATAATGCATGCACATATCACATATACACAAAATAATACCCCATATCCATTCATAAACTATCTATTTGAAATGTAACGCTCCCCCTACCTGGAATAAAGAGTTCTTGCAGCTCTTAAAGTTATATTCCAATTCATAGCTTGTAAATTCCGACTAGAATTTCAGTTTCGTGCCAGTTCAGAGATTTCTTCGTAAAGAGAAGAAATGGAGTTTGATTCCTTCTTCGTTAATGGCTTTTAGCAAGAGTTTGAAGAGAAAGATTGTGGATGATGTTTTTCACTTTCTAAAAGTCTTTAATTGATCTAACAGTAGTTGATATTTATATTGTCCATGCAAAAGAGACGTGAACAATAAAAAGATCTCTCCTGTATGTTTTCTTCAGATGATGAATAAGGAATAAGCATTTAATGAAAAGGGACAGCACATAAGAAAGGGTCCCATACTTAGAAAATATCTTGAAAAGTGAAGCTGCTAGAAAGTAGAAGAACAGATTGACGTGTAAAGCTTCAGAAACTAAAATAATCATTAATTCCGACTTGGTTTTTAGTATATTCCGACTCGGTTTCAGCCTTCTGGGCATATCTTTCCGAGAAGGTTTATCACAGCCCCTGTCCATTTAGAATTCCTTCATTCGAAGGAAAGGTTCCATCCCATGGAACACTCGACTTTCTTTCCTCGGAAGTATCCCACACAATAATATCGCATTCAAACATACTCGGGTATATTTATGTCTGAGTCAATCTTCTGCTTCCATCACTCGGAATTTGAAGTCAACTCTCTCTCTCGGAGGTCTTTCCATTCAAACGAATCAATCGGGGTCAAGGACAATTCCGAAGATAAACCCGAGTACAAGTTTTTGGTCATTATTAAATATCGACTCGATCATAAATTTAACGAAGTTCACCACTCGGTAACTAACCACTCGGATATTTACTTTTCTCTGGAATTGTTCACTCAGAACTATTCATTTAGAAACACACTCATTCGGTATATCCTATTCGATGCCACGTCATTCAGAAATTAATAATTTCTCACTTAACACATTTCCATTTGAAATAGTATCACTCGGTATCATTCTACTCGGAAATATCATGCTCGGAGACATTTCACTTGAAAAGTCTCAATTCGAAGATACTCCACTCGGAACCGTTTCACTCGGGTTTCCTTATTTGAAAGTGTCTCATTCGGACACTATTTTCTTAACTTAGAAATAATTTGCTTAATGATGTTTCACTCGGAAACATCTTAATTCCATTTGGAAATAGCTTCCTCGGTCTTACTTCACTCGGTATCGCACCATATTCACTCAGAATATCATATTTCAAACAGCATTCACTCAGGATTTCATTCAGAATTTCTCCATTAATCTTTAATGAATGAATTTTCTAAATATTACAAAATTTGGGATGTTACATTGCTCACGAGTTGAACCCATTTTAACACCTCTATGTTGTAGTATAATTAGACTTTGATAAATGTTTGTTTCTGTCCGTGTGAAGTTAGAGTTAATTAAGGGATGTATGATATGAATTTTCCTCTAACAAAATGTATGATATGATTTTTTTTTAGGTTAAAAATGTACAGTAACAGTGTAGAGTCTCCTAACTCTTTAAAAATGTGTCAAGTTAGTTTTGGTTTTGAACTTAGGTTCTCTAGGCAAAACACTAACAAGACTACCACTAGGTCATAGCACACCATCATTACATGAATGGTAATACTAATATATAAAAGATATCATTCACACATGTTTATTAATTATTAATTAATACATATGTATTATTGATAATATATATTGATTAAATATATTTTTAACAATATTATTTAAATAATAAATTTTGTAATATAATTAATGAATATATTTAATAAACATTTAATAATAAAGTTATTAAAAATATATAATAAAATATATTTTTAGATATATTATTATGTAAATTATTATTATATATAGTTAAATTTTTTAAAATATATTAGTATTAAAAATGTATATATAATATATTTAATTATATTATTGATAAAAAATATTTAATAATTATTTTAATAAAAATATATTATTTATATAGTTTATTTTTATTAACAAAATATTTTTACTAAATATTCCGTTATTAAATATATTGTTAAATATTTTATTAATAGCACTATAATTAAATATACTTTCAAATATTATTTTAATAATATAATTAAATATTTTTAAAATATTTTATTATTAAATGTTGTTAAATATATTATTAAATATATTCTTAAATATTTTATTACTATTAAATATATTTTTAAATATTTTATTAGTATAACAATATAATAAAATATACTTGAAAATATTTAAAATATTCAAATATATATAATAATACCTTACACAATAATATATATTAAAATATATTTTAAATAATTTTATTATTAAAATTTATTATTAAATATATTTATAAGAAATATGTTTTTAAAATAAATAATTATATTACAAAATTTATTATTTGAATAATATTGTTAAAAATATATTTAATCAACAATATTTATGTATTAAAGAATAATGGATAAACATGTATGAATATGAATGGTATTTTTTATATATTAATATTACCATTCATATAATAATGGTACACTATGGCCTAATGATAGTCTTGTTAGTGTTTTGCACAGAGGACCTAAGTTCGAAACCTAGCAGAACAAAAAAATTTAGACCATAGCAAAATAAACTTAAAAGATAGAGAATCAAGTTATATATTTAGCCTTTTTTAAAATATATGCTTTATTTTTTGTGTTTATCAACTAACAAATAGTCTTAATGTAGTAATGTTATCTATTGAACAGACAACCACTAGTTGCCAGTGAGCATTAAAATGAAAGGAAATGAGTACATACTGATAAGTGCTTTATAATACAATAAATTAGGTCTAAATTGCTTAAGATTTTAGTCATTATCCACTGTATTTCCTTTATTTATTGCGATTTTTGCTTCCTTTCCACTCTAGTCTACTTGGGTATGTTATTTTGCAGAAATTAAGGTAATAAAGGGTCAAAAACAAGAGAAAAACGACCATAAAATGATAATAAAACAAGAAGAACAAGCCCAAAGTAGAAAGAACTCTCTTTTTATGCTGAATTCCGACTCAGAATGCTGAAATCCGACTCAGAATGTTAAAATCCGACTCAGAAATGCTGAATTCCGACTTAAAATGACCAAATCCAAGTGGGATGACTGAGAAAGGACCAAATTCGAGTGGAATACTGCACTGTTGAAGGTAAATCCGAGTGGAATAGCTCAGAATAGAGCCTTTCCGAGTGGAACGATTCAGAATGGAGCATTACCGAGTGGAATACTTCACTGTTGGAGCCAAATCCGAGTGGAAAGTTCCCTGTCAAAGCCATTCCGAGTGATAAATGGCTGAGGTTCAATGCTAAAATGGAATGAGTCTCGGTTGGAGGAGATTCCGAGTGGAAGCTTCCCCGACTGCGTCCATTCCGAGTGAAAAAGGGGACTGACATTGAATAGATGCTGTCCAAAGCTATTCTCTGAGTGAAAGGCTTGCTGATTAAAGTGCATCCGAGTGGGAGCTTTCTGATTTGCAACCAATCCGAGCAAAAAGCTATTCCGAGTGAATTGATTCCGAGCAGAAGGAATCCCATTGAATGAATAAATGCTGATAAGGAGAATCCGAGTAGTTTCATTCGGAGAACAAGGCATTTCCGAGTGGTGTCTTAATCGGACAAGGAAAAATCCGACCAGAAATAAATCACACTCGGGCAGACTCTCAAGTTTCACACTGAGCCCGAGTGAGAAGTCTCCAAGGAAAGGCCATTCCGAGTGAGTTGGGTCAGAAAGATGCATTTCCGAGCAAAGCAAGGCTCGGACATAAGAAAAAATTCAATCAGTCAAATTCCAACCCTTCAAGTGCAAGTTCCTGAGTAAAAGTGAAGGCCATTCCGAGTGAGTTGATTGACGACTAAAGGCCATTCCGAGTAAAAAGCATGAAGGCCAACTGAAATATTTCAAAGCAAATCCGAGTGAATTCCAAAGCAAAGCTTTAACCGAGTGGTCCAAATTCAGAGACAGCCGAGTGAAAATGATTGGGAACCGATTGAATCTGAATCAAGTGAGTCTTCAATCAGTTCCGAATGAACTCCATGAACCTGAGCCGAGTGAATGGTTTCAGTCGGATCTGAGTCCCTCTTCAGTCAATTCCGAGCAACACAAGCAAATCTGAGCAAGGATTCTCCGAGTGAAACAGTGAAAAAGAGAACCTCTCGCTTGAGCGAACCTTTATCCGCTTGAGCGAGACGGTTTCCTTCAACAAACGCTTAAGCGAGAAACTCTCGCTCAAGCGAAACCGACCGGTTTTCTTAAATACCGACCCCTCAACTCAACACCGAGTGAAGATTTCACTCGGTTTTATGTGTGAACAGTACCATTTTTTACTCGGTTTTGAGCACAGAAGGCACCCTTTCACTCGGATTTTGCAGAAAAGATGAAAACCGACCCACTTTTCCACTCAAAATTTGCCCAGCTGAATAAATCCAAGCACCGAATTATTGGAAATATTAAAATAATGCAAATTGGCACAGCTGGAACTCACATGCACCGAAAATTTCCTCCCACTTGCAATTACAACGCGTTTCTTAGCTGGATCCACCCTTTCCATCGCCTATAAAAGGAGAAGAAGTTGCAAGCATCCAGCATCAATCATCACTTGCATCAATTACCATCAGATTCATTTTCTTTTCTTTTCTTCGTTACTTTCTCTCTTTTTCTCTTTAGTTTTCTTCTTTTCCATTTTTCTTTCTCTGTTCGTTTTTCTTCTCTTTCTTTTTATTTTCTTTTCTTTCTTTTATTTTGTAAGAGTGTGAGGGCTGTAAAAGTGAGAATTTAAATTTGTAATTGGTGGAGAAATTATTGCAACAAGGAATTACAGTAGTAAATTATTCTGAGCTTTTGGAGAAACCCGTAAGTCTTTATTTTTACCATATCTTGTATGTTTTATTTTTTCATTATTTATATGAATTTGAATTATTTCATGAGTAGCTAAATTAATTATCTTGGGATAAAGGGGGTATGATAATATTTTATTTTAATGTTATTTTGACTTGGAATTAAATAAATTTCTGTTTTCCATTTAGTTCAATTATGCTTAATGCTTTTAGTAATTCCTAACAAGAACCTAAATGATAAAACTGTATACTTACAGGTATATTAGTAAGTTTAGGTAATAAATAGAATCGAGAGATTTATTTTTACCGGAAAGCTTTGAACTAAACCTAAGATTTTTGAGATGCTTTTTGTGACCTCGGTAAAACCGTGAAAGTAATCAAAATTCTTTTGAGGAAATAAAAGGGATTTTCATAAAACGATAATGGGCCTTTCTGAGGATTAAGCAGCGCTTTCCATAGGTTAGGTACATTAATAGGATTCCGAGAGGAACATATTAATTAGCTTTTGGAAAATTCACCTTGGAAAACTTAATTCGATTCTTATTTATGAAAAGTTAAAATTCATTAACATAAAATAGAGTCTTAATCCCCCGAAATCCCAAGATATTCTCAACTCTGATTTTTAAGTGTCAAGTAAATTTATTTTTATATTTATTCGTATTCTGTGCAATTTTAATTTGTGCTTTATTTTATAAAAATCTTAAAAATTAATTGTGTGGATAATTAAATTTCAATATGCTGGTACTTTGAACACAGTCCCTGTGGAGAACGATAATCTTTTATATTACGCGACATAACCCATGCGCTTGCGGGCCCTGTCAAGTTTTTGGCGCCGTTGCCGGGGACTGTTGTCCCTCAAATATCGGCAAATATTGAAATTCGATTAGATTATACTTGTTAATATTTTTATTGTTATTTTTATTTTTATTTTGGTTGTAATTTTGTATTTTGTTCTTTATTTTGTGTATCTGTTGTTGTTTTATTTTGTGATAATTTATTTTAGTTGTCATTTATTTTATGCGACGAAGCCGTAGTGTCAATCTAAACTTAGGATTTGACCCTGAGATAGAACGTACCCTTAGAGCTTTGAGAAAACAACAAAAACAACAAAAAGAAGAAAAAGAAAAACAAATGGCAGACCAACATAGACCCTTAAGAGATTTTGCCGCTCCAAGCACTAATGGAAGAGGATCTAGCATCCTCAGACCCATAGTGGAGGCTAACAATTTTGAATTGAAGCCTTCACTACTCTCTATGGTTCAACAGAACCAATTCGGAGGTTTACCCTCCGAGGATCCCAATCTTCATCTCCAAATCTTTTTAGAGTACTGTGACACACTTAAAATGAATGGAGCCACCAATGATGCCATACGCTTAAGACTTTTCCCTTTCTCCTTAAGAGATAAAGCGAGGGCGTGGTTATACTCTCTTCCTGAAGGATCCATCACAACTTGGGAACAATTGTCCAGTGCTTTTATCAATAAATGGTACCCAAGGAACAAGACTGATGTGCTGAGAAAACAAATCATAAATTTTTCACAAAAAGATGATGAATCCTTATATGAAGCCTGGGAAAGATACAGGGAGTTGCTAAGAGAATGTCCTCACCATGGGATAGAAAGGTGGTTGACAATCCATATTTTCTATAATGGACTAACTTCTACACAAAAGATCTCTTTGGATGCTGCAGCTGGAGGAGCCTTCATGAGTAAAAATGTTGATGAAGCTGAGAACCTGATCGAGGAAATAGCTCAAAATACTCACCAATGGAACTCTGAGAGAGGATTACCTTCTAAAACACCAGGTAAGTACTCTGTTGATGCTCTTTCCCTACTTTCTGCCAAAGTTGAAGCATTAACATTAAAACTTGATAAAATAGGGTCAACAGGTGCTACTAATATTGTTTGTGAAGTTTGTGGTGTTTCAGGACATGGAGCTACAAACTGCAACTTAGCCATGACCCCTAATCAAGAACAAGAAATGCATCAGGTGGATGCTATTGGAAACTATGCTGGAAATTATCAAGGTAACTACAGACCTCCACAAGGTCCACCTGGTTTCCAAAATAGGCCACCTCAATTCCAAAGTAACTACAAACCTCAACAAGGAACCTATATTCCACAAAAATCAAAGCTAGAATCCTTGATGGAGACATTTGTAGCTACTCAACTTAAACAAAATGATGAATTCTCTGATGCAGTAAAAAACTTGGCATCAAAAGTGGACTCTCTTGCCACTCACAACAAAATACTGGAAAATCAAATTGCCCAACAAGCCTCCTATTCTCAAAGAGCACCGGGAACATTTCCTGGGAAACCAGAGGCTGGACCATCTAACCAAACCATGGCTGTCACTCTTAGGAGTGGTACTCAATACGATGGGCCAGTAGACAAGACTGCAAAGGAGGAAAAGAAAGTAGATGAATCTTCATCTCATCCAGTAATTGAAGAAGAGAAACCACAAGAAAAGAAGGAGGAGGTTAAGCCATATCAACCTCTCATTCCATTTCCTCAGCGCTTAGCCAAAGCAAAGTTGGACAAACAATTTGGTAAGTTCCTTGATGTTTTAAAGAAATTGTATATTAATATTCCCTTTACAGATGCTTTGCAGCAAATGCCCACATATGCAAAGTTCCTGAAGGACATTTTGTCCAACAAAAGAAGACTGGAGGAAGATGGTACAGTTGCACTTACTGAAGTGTGCAGTGCTCTAATTCAAAAGAAACTTCCACCCAAGCTCCAAGATCCAGGTAGTTTCTCTATTCCTTGCATGATTGGTGATATGAATATAGATAAAGCATTGTCTGATTTAGGAGCAAGTGTGAGTTTAATGCCATTATCTATTGCTAAAAAATTAGGATTGGGTGAGTTAAAACCTACTAGGATGTCTTTACAATTGGCTGATAGATCTGTAAAATATCCTGTAGGAATTTTAGAGGATGTTCCTATTAAGATAGGAAAATTTTTTATACCTGTTGACTTTGTTGTGCTTGAAATGGACGAAGATTCTTTGATTCCTATTATTTTAGGCAGACCATTTTTAGCAATTGCAGGTGCTGTGATCGATGTCAAGAATGGTAAGTTGTCTCTGACTGTTGGAGACCAAAAGGTTGACTTCAACTTGAAAAATGTTTTAGAAAAACCTTATAATGATGTTTGCTGTACTGTGGATTTTGTCGAACAAGTGGTAAAGGAAGCAACCCTTCCTAATGACCCACTTGAAACTGTTTTCATGATTGAGCTGACAGAAACATCTGATTGCTCTGAGGCCCCACATGACACTGAGGTCATGTGTGACAAAGTGGTAAGCCCCAATGTGGAATTAAAACCTTTACCAGCTTCTTTAAGGTATGAGTTTCTTGGCCCTAATTCCACATATCCTGTGATTATTAATGCTGAATTGAATCCATCTGAAATTGAAAAACTTTTGAAACAACTTAGGTTGTATAGAAAGGTAATAGGTTATACAATGGATGATATCAAAGGGATTAGCCCTTCTCTTTGTATGCACAGGATTACTGTAGAAGATGAAAGTAGGCCCACAGTAGAACCACTTAGGAGATTAAATCCTAAAATGCAAGAAGTGGTTAAAAAGGAAATTTTGAAATTGCTTGATGCTGGAGTCATATATCCTGTTGGTAGTAGTAAATGGGTAAGTCCTGTCCATGTGGTGCCTAAAAAGGGGGGAATAACTGTGATTGAAAATGATAAACATAACTTGATTCCTACTAGGATTGTCTCTGGTTGGCGCATGTGCATTGATTATAGGAAGTTAAATAGCGCCACGAAAAAAGATCATTTTCCCCTCCCTTTTATTGATCAGATGCTTGAAAGACTTGCGAAACACTCTTATTTCTGTTATTTGGATGGGTATTCAGGTTTTCATCAAATTCCCATTCATCCATCTGATCAAGAAAAGACTACCTTCACTTGCCCTTATGGGACTTATGCTTACAGACGTATGCCTTTTGGTTTATGTAATGCACCTGCAACTTTTCAAAGGTGTATGCAACCAATTTTTTCTGACCTTATTGAAAATGTGATGGAAGTCTTTATGAATGATTTTTCAGTGCATGGTTTGGATTTTGATAATTGTTTAACAAATTTGTGCCAAGTCTTGCAGCGTTGTGAAGAAACTAATTTGGTTCTAAATTGGGGAAAATGCCATTTTATGGTAAGAGAAGGCATAGTTCTTGGACACCTGGTGTCTGAGAGAGGTATAGAAGTTGATAAGGCTAAAGTGGAAGTAATTGAAAAATTGCCTCCACCCACAAATGTGAAAGGTATTCGGAGTTTTCTTGGACATGCAGGGTTTTATCGCAGGTTCATTAAAGATTTCTCCAAGATCACAAAGCCTCTTACAACTCTTCTGGGTAAGGATGTGCCTTTCAATTTTGATTCATCTTGTATGGAAGCTTTTTGCAGGATTAAGCAAGCTCTAATCTCGGCCCCCATCGTACAACCACCTGATTGGAAACTCCCGTTTGAGCTGATGTGCGATGCGAGTGATTACGCAGTGGGGGCTGTGTTGGGGCAAAGAAAGGATAAAAAGCTCCATGCAATTCATTATGCCAGCCGGACGCTAGATGATGCTCAGGTAAATTATGCCACAACTGAAAAAGAACTGTTAGCTATTGTCTTTGCTTTTGATAAATTTAGGTCTTATTTGGTAGGTTCACATGTTACTGTTTACACTGACCACTCTGCCATTAAGTATCTATTGAATAAAAAGGAAGCAAAGCTTAGATTAATTAGGTGGATTCTAATATTGCAAGAATTTGACTTGGAAATTAAGGACAAGAAGGGTACAGAGAACTTGGTCGCTGACCATCTATCTAGGTTGACATCTGAAAAAGAAGAAACAGATAATATTCCCATCAATGAATCTTTTCCAGATGAACAACTCTTGAATCTTAGTATCCAACGTGTTCCTTGGTATGCTGATTTTGTAAATTTTCTTGCATGTGGTATCTTACCTCCTGATCTTAGCTTTCAGCAAAGGAAAAAGTTTTACACAGATGTCAAGCATTATTATTGGGATGAACCACTCCTTTTTAAGTAATGTGCAGATGGTATGATTCGGAGATGTGTTTCACAAGATGATGTCCATGCTATCTTGGATCATTGCCATTCTCTTTCCTGTGGAGGGCACATGAGCACCTCTAAAACAGCCGCTAAAATATTGCAAGCTGGGTTCTATTGGCCAAATATTTTTAAGGATGTACGTAAGTATGTTCTAACTTGTGATGCTTGCCAAAGAACAGGTAACATTGGTAAGAGACAAGAAATGCCCTTGAATACCATTTTAGAAGTTGAACTATTTGATGTATGGGGTGTTGATTTTATGGGACCTTTTCCTTCCTCTTTTGGAAATCAGTTCATATTAGTGGCGGTTGACTATGTGTCAAAATGGGTGGAAGCCATTGCTTCACCCCATTCTGATGCTAAAACTGTTATTAAACTTTTCAAGAAAATAATATTTCCAAGGTTTGGGGTCCCAAAATGTGTTATAAGTGATGGAGGGTCTCATTTTATTGAGAAAACTTTTCAGACCCTTCTAAAGAAATATGGAGTTAGGCATAAGGTTGCTACACCTTATCACCCACAAACTAGTGGACAAGTTGAGGTATCCAATCGGGAAATTAAAAATATTCTTCAAAAAGTGGTGAATACATCACGTAAGGATTGGTCTATTAAGTTAGATGATTCCTTATGGGCGTATCGAACCGCATACAAAACTCCCATTGGAACCACACCTTTTAAGCTAGTATATGGGAAGCCCTGTCATTTACCTGTTGAGCTAGAATATAAATCTTTTTGGGCTGTTAAAACTCTTAACTTTGATCATAAGGCTGCAGGTGAACAAAGATTGTTGGAATTAAATGAGCTTGAAGAACTCCGTCTAGATGCATACGAAAATGCCAGAATTTATAAAGAAAAAACCAAACAATGGCATGATCGTCACATCCAACGGAGAACATTTAATCCAGGTGATATGGTTTTACTGTTTAATTCCAGATTGAAGCTTTTTCCAGGTAAACTGAGATCCCGATGGTCGGGACCATTCAAGGTGACAAAAGTCTTTCCCTTCGGAGCTGTCGAACTATGGAGCGAGAAATCTGGTACATTTAGGGTAAATGGACAGAGAGTAAAGCACTATCTGACAGGTCAACCAATACAACAAGCAAGTGACTTGGACTTGTTTGATGCTCCTGATGAGTAAATCCAAACGGTAAGAAGTCTGGCTGAAGACTTAAAACTTAGCACTGATAGGGAGGTAACCCTATAAAAAGTTGTTGTTTCATTTTATTTTAAAAAAAAAACCAACTATGTCAGATGCTGGTTTGGGGTTACTACAGGTAAGTTTTCTTATCCTTTATCATCCATTTTAACATTGAGGACAATGTCAAATTCTGGTTTGGGGTGGTAGGTAAGAAAACTTAACTGTTTTGTTTACGTTGTGTGATTGTTATTTTATTTTGCATGTGTGTTTTCCTTGTTTGTAATCTTGTAATTTACCATTATTGCATGATAAAGTTACTTTGAACACAAGGCTAAAGTATCTAAGGATCCCAAAATTTTGAGTAAAATTTTCAAAATTTGATTGTTTAAATGCCAAAAAAATGCTTAAATGAACCTTATGTGATTAAAATTTTCTTTCAAAAGACTTTCCATGATTAGACTTGAGCCAAAATGGGTTATTTATCAAACAAATTTTCAAAACCCATATTTTCTTGATTGAGTGAATCTCATAGTCATTAATATTCTAGAACTTGTTTTTCAACCGATTCAAAATGGTTTTTGATTATATGTCTTAGGATGATAAAGGCACAATTAGGTCTTATTCTTAAGCCTCAGAATTTTGTATAATTTGACCCCTAGTTGCCCCTTTTGAGCCTAAAAGCGAAAATTTTTCTTTGAAACCTTTCATTGACTGATATTCTCTTAATGGTGAAAAAAGTTGGAAATTTAGTGGAGCAAAGAAATAAAAAAGGACTTAAGAAAAATATGGTATTGGATGCAAAGAAAAGCAAGAAAAAGAAAAAAGAAAATCAAAAGGATGATATTGAATGAATTCCAAAAAGTCCATAAAAATTCAAAAATTTGCTCTGTTAAATTTATAATGGTGATTTAAATCATTCATGACTGTTAAAGCCCTTTTGTATTCCATTTTTCTTGAAATTCCTACCTTGACAATACAACCCAAGGCCACATTACAACCTTTGAAAGACCTTTAGACTTTGACATATTTTCTATCTAAAGTGTGGAGTTTCTGGTTTATTAACAAGCTTATGGTAATATTTTTTGACTATGATGATTTGAGAGATACACAAACCTTGAAACACTTGAGTGAAAATTGTGAGAAGAGTATCTCAAGTCTTGACATTGAAAATTGATTCACATAAGAAAAATAAAACTGGCATTTGAATAAATCTGTTTCTCTGTTTTGGATTCCTTAGTTTATTAAGTTTAGTGTTTTCTGTATTTTATCTTGTGAATATGGTGATTGCTTGAGGACAAGCAATGTTTTGGTTTGGGGTATTTTGATAAGTGCTTTATAATACAATAAATTAGGTCTAAATTGCTTAAGATTTTAGTCATTATCCACTGTATTTCTTTTATTTATTGCGATTTTTGCTTCCTTTCCACTCTAGTCTACTTGGGTATGTTATTTTGTAGAAATTAAGGTAATAAAGGGTCAAAAACAAGAGAAAAACAACCATAAAATGATAATGAAACAAGAAGAACAAGCCCAAAGTAGAAAGAACTCTCTTTTTATGCTGAATTCTGACTCAGAATGCTGAAATCCGACTCAGAATGTTAAAATCTGACTCAGAAATGCTGAATCCCGACTTAAAATGACTAAATCCGAGTGGGATAACTAAGAAAGGACCAAATCCGAGTGGAATACTGCACTGTTGAAGGTAAATCCAAGTGGAATGGCTCAGAATAGAGCCTTTCCGAGTGGAACGATTCAGAATGGAGCATTACCAAGTGGAATACTTCACTGTTGGAGCCAAATCCGAGTGGAAAGTTCCCTGTCAAAGCTATTCTGAGTGATAAATGGCTGAGGTTCAATGCTAAAATGGAATGAGTCTCGGTTGGAGGTGATTCCGAGTGGAAGCTTCCTCGACTGCGTCCATTCCGAGTGAAAAAGGGGACTGACATTGAATAGATGCTGTCCAAAGCTATTCTCTGAGTGAAAGGCTTGCTGATTGAAGTGCATCCGAGTGGGAGCTTTCTGATTTGCAACCAATCCGAGCAAAAAGCTATTCCGAGTGAATTGATTCCGAGCAGAAGGAATCTGATAAGAGTCTAGTTTGCACTAGTTTTAGAGTCATTTTTGTTTAAGCTTTTAGGTTGTTCATGCTAGTTTTCCCTTTAATTCCAAGTGTTTTCTTTTGTTCCACACATGTTACTTGGGTGTCTCTATTTTGCAGGAATAAATCTATTTTAGGTCTATAAACCTTGAAAATGTGGCATTTGATGAAGCATTGAATGAATGAAGAAGAGTTCAAGCCATTTGAAGTTCAAAAATGAAGCAATATGACCCCTGGAATGCAAGATAGAGAAAGGATATACCTAAAAGAATAGTTTGGGACCTCAAAACGCTGTCAAAGGATAATTTCTACAAGGTCCAGAAAAACCCACTGCCAGTGGGTTTTTCCCACTGCCAGTGGATCCTGCTGCCCTATGACAAAAACTTGCACAAATTGTGGTCCAGAGAAACCCACTGGCCGTGGGTTTTTCCCACTGCCAGTGGATCTTGCTGCCATGTAGAGAAAATGCATATCTTGGGGTCCAGAAAAACCCATTGGCCGTGGGTTTTTCCCACTGGCCGTGGGTTCCTCTGTTTGAATGCTCAAAAATGTAAAAATTGGACCTCCAGTACGATCCACTGGCCGTGGGTTTTTCCCACTACCAGTGGGTTTTTGCATGCACAGCAGTTTCCTTATTTTAGGGAGCAGTTTCTAAGGTTTAATGGGACAGTTTTTGAGAGGCAAAGGATACAGACATTTTGGGACGTTTTTTGGAGAGAAAAAGAGGGAGTTTTCACCTGGGATTATTGAAGAAATCAAGACCATAGGCGTTGAAGAACATCATTTGGGCAGATTTCAAAAAGATTCATAAGCACAAGTGAGAGCTTTGCTTCGTGTTCTTTACTTTCTTCTTGGGTTTTCTCTTTCTCTGTAATTTCTGAATTTGATTCCATCAATGGGCTGTGGTGAATTGAGCATGTGTAGCTAAACTTTATCTTGGGATTAGGGTGTGACAATGCTTATGTATTGAACCTCTTTTGGATTTTTCTGTTTGTTAATTCATTGCTTCTATTCAATTTCCATGAACGCGTAATGCTTTTGAATACCTAGAGATAGGATCAATTGAAATTAAACTCTAAGAGAATCGAAAGGTTAATTAGTTGTTTGAACGCATGAAATTGAACTTAGAATCATAGGTCACGAAAGTGGGTATGACGATTCGAGGTTTAATAGGATTTCACCGTTCTTAACGAGTTCACATAATAAATCGAACGCGGTTCTTTATTATTTGGGCACATTAATATTACTCTGAGAAGAGGGCTTAATTAAATTCAGAAATCCAACCTTAGAGCATGAATTAATAAATAGAAAGGTCTTAGGAAAATTAATACATGGCATGATCATATACCAAATCCCAAGAGTTTCACCCTCATTTGTTCTATTTCAATCTCAGAATTCATTTAGTTCTTTCAGATAGCATTCCTTCTTAACTTCTGTTTTCCTTAATTTTCTAAATTACAAACCTAATTTCACAATTTTCTAGATAATTGAACCACTGTGAAAACTTGTACTTGGGAACAATCTCTGTGGGACGATAACTTTTTATTACGCAATACCTCGTGCGCTTGCGGGCCTATCAGAATCCCATTGAATGAATAAATGCTGATAAGGAGAATCCGAGTAGTTTCATTCGGAGAACAAGGCATTTCTGAGTGGTGTCTTAATCGGACAAGGAAAAATCCGACCAGAAATGAATCACACTCGGGCAGACTCTCAAGTTTCACACTGAGCCCGAGTGAGAAGTCTCCAAGGAAAGGCCATTCCGAGTAAGTTGGGTCAGAAAGATGCATTTCCGAGCAAAGCAAGGCTCGGACATAAGAAGAAATTCAATCAGTCAAATTCCAACCCTTCAAGTGCAAGTTCCTGAGTAAAAGTGAAGGCCATTCCGAGTGAGTTGCTTGACGACTGAAGGCCATTCCGAGTAAAAAACATGAAGGCCAACTGAAATATTTCAAAGCAAATCTGAGTGAATTCCAAAGCAAAGCTTTAACCGAGTGGTCCAAATTCAGAGACAGCCGAGTGAAAATGATTAGGAACCGATTGAATCTGAATCAAGTGAGTCTTCAATCAGTTCCGAATGAACTCCATGAACCTGAGCCGAGTGAATGGTTTCAGTCGGATCTGAGTCCCTCTTCAGTCAATTCCGAGCAACACAAGCAAATCCGAGCAAGGATTCTCCGAGTGAAACAGTGAAAAAGAGAACCTCTCGCTTGAGCGAACCTTTATCCGCTTGAGCGAGACGGTTTCCTTCAACAAACGCTTAAGCGAGAAACTCTCGCTCAAACGAAACCGACCGGTTTTCTTAAATACCGACCCCTCAACTCAACACCGACTGAAGATTTCACTCGGTTTTATGTGCGAACAGTACCATTTTTTACTCGGTTTTGAGCACAGAAGGCACCCTTTCACTCGGATTTTGCAGAAAAGATGAAAACCGACCCACTTTTCCACTCAAAATTTGCCCAGCTGAATAAATCCAAGCACCGAATTATTGGAAATATTAAAATAATGCAAATTGGCACAGCTGGAACTCACATGCACCGAAAGTTTCCTCCCACTTGCAATTACAACGCGTTTCTTAGCTGGATCCACCCTTTCCATCGCCTATAAAAGGAGAAGAAGTTGCAAGCATCCAGCATCAATCATCACTTGCATCAATTACCATCAGATTCATTTTCTTTTCTTTTCTTCGTTACTTTCTCTCTTTTTCTCTTTAGTTTTCTTCTTTTCCATTTTATTTCTCTGTTCGTTTTTCTTCTCTTTCTTTTTATTTTCTTTTCTTTCTTTTATTTTGTAAGAGTGTGAGGGCTGTAAAAGTGAGAATTTAAATTTGTAATTGGTGGAGAAATTATTGCAACAAGGAATTACAGTGGTAAATTATTCTGAGCTTTTAGAGAAACCCGTAAGTCTTTATTTTTACCATATCTTGTATGTTTTATTTTTTCATTATTTATATGAATTTGAATTATTTCATGAGTAGCTAAATTAATTATCTTGGGATAAAGGGGGTATGATAATATTTTATTTTAATGTTATTTTGACTTGGAATTAAATAAATTTCTGTTTTCCATTTAGTTCAACTATGCTTAATGCTTTTAGTAATTCCTAACAAGAACCTAAATGATAAAACTGTATACTTACGGGTATATTAGTAAGTTTAGGTAATAAATAGAATCGAGAGATTTATTTTTACCGGAAAGCTTTGAACTAAACCTAAGATTTTTGAGATGCTTTTTGTGACCTCGGTAAAACCGTGAAAGTAATCAAAATTCTTTTGAGGAAATAAAAGGGATTTTCATAAAACGATAATGGGCCTTTCTGAGGATTAAGCAGCGCTTTCCATAGGTTAGGTACATTAATAGGATTCCGAGAGGAACATATTAATTAGCTTTTGGAAAATTCGCCTTGGAAAACTTAATTCGATTCTTATTTATGAAAAGTTAAAATTCATTAACATAAAATAGAGTCTTAATCCCCCGAAATCCCAAGATATTCTCAACTCTGATTTTTAAGTGTCAAGTAAATTTATTTTTATATTTATTCGTATTCTGTGCAATTTTAATTTGTGCTTTATTCTATAAAAATCTTAAAAATCAATTGTGTGGATAATTAAATTTCAATATGCTGGTACTTTGAACACAGTCCCTGTGGAGAACGATAATCTTTTATATTACGCGATATAACCCGTGCGCTTGCGGGCTGTTGGTGTATTTTAAGAGAATCAAGTTTGTATAATACACTCAAAGAAACGTGCCAAGTTTTAAACACGGTAGTTGTAGTTATAAAAGATATCGTTCCCACTAAGGATCATCAGCAATTTAAACTTAAGATATTACGGCGGATTAAAACGATCACTTTCATGGTTTTGAGTTTACAATATAAATGATAATATATGAACGATTATGCAGTAAAGAAAAAAGAGTTTATCTAATTGTAAAAGCTGGGATCAGGATTCACCGATCTTACCTTCCGATACACAACTTATATTCATGAAAACGGGGTTTGAACTATAATACTTTACGTCACAATCAATGTCATTCATATCAATTCCTTGACTATGAAATTCATAAGAACAGATTTGATAACGTCAATCCCTTGATCGTTTCAATTCCATTCCAGCATTACTACCGATTGTTTGGACGTTCAATGCGTTAAATACCATCCCTGGTTATTTACTCACATTGAGCATTTCATTTAGATCTGTTTTCGAAAGTTATTTTCCAACAACAAACGTAAACTTAATTCAAGAAACTAGTGATCAAGTAGATTCAAGCAGTGAACACAAAATGAAATACCAAGAATCATAGAACAAAGTTACCCGATTCATGAATATATCATTGATAATCTTCTAGTAAGAAAGGCTACATCCAATCCCAAGGAAAGGTTTAGCCACTCATGGTGGTCATTACAGCTTAGAGAAGATGAAGAAAATACAGAGTACAAAAGTGTTTTTCTAAAATGTCTCCCCCCTTCTCTCAGCCGCCATGCAGTAAGCTTATATAACAGAAAACTCGCTCAAGCGAGTTTATATTTCGCTCAGGCGATGAGCATTCTTCAGCACGAAGGAATTCCACGTCCTGCTTCATTATGGGCTTGATTCGCTCAAGCGGTCTAGATTCGCCTAAGCGAATCTTCATATCTGATACTTTATCCCATTTCGCTTGAGCCGTATCTTCATAAACTGCAGCGAGCCCTTTTAAAATTTGGTTCTGGACAAATTCCGCTTGAGCGAAATAGTGCCGCTCAAGCGCCCTTCACATTGCTGCATTCTGGAAGAAATTCGCTGGCTTCTTTATTCACAGCGCTTGAGCGAAACTACTGCTAGTGCATTCTGTTCCAATCTCGCTCAAGCGGCTTCAGTGGTCGCTCGGGCGAATACTTCATTTTCAATACTGGCTTGATTTCGCCTGGGCGTATCTCTCCTCGCTCAAGCGAGTCTTGACCTGATACTTGTTATTTGTTATATTCATGGCTCGCCCAAGCGGGTTCTTCAATTTTTCTTCAGCGATCATGCTTCGCTCAAGCGATATCTCCTTAGCTTGAGCGATTATCACTCTGTTTGCTTAACACTTGGTGATTTTCTTCATTTCTTTTCTTCTTTCTTCTTTGAGTTTTCCTGAGATTGTAACAAAATTTAGCCAATCAACTTGTACAATGTTCATTCACTATTTCTTTTCTATTTAGCTTATAAAATTGACAAACATTGTACATTCTATCCAATTTATGCTTCATTAATCATACAAAATATAGGTAAATTGGACATCTATCAACTCTCCCCAACCTAGAACTTTGCTTGTCCTCAAGCAATTGGTCAAGAGAAAGTTTAAGTGAAACAAAGATCTTAATTAATCAAAGCTGCAAATAAAGTGAAGGACACTTTTCACTATCCACAAATGATAAATCCTCAATCATGCTTCATTTTATCTAGCCAAATTCTAAGTTTGAAACTAGAATACACAGTTGTAAGTAACCACTCTGCTGTAAAAATTAAGAAATTCTCTCTGTTTATACCTTCCAGGTGAGTGTTTGCTCTCTTTATCATTGATCAAGTGTTATTCAATCATTGCATTTCATTTCACTGCATGAGATAACCACTCAAACAAACATGGATCAAGAGGTCTTTAATAGGTTGTAACTTGGCCAGGCTTACAAGAAATTCATTGGTTTTTCTTTGGATGCAAAGACATACTAAGGACACTTAGATTTCTTGGCCTTGGCTTTTTATTATGTCATTTTTGCTTCTTTTAAGCCGTTCAACTTTTTCTTTATATTCCTCCTTCATTTTGTTTATTCTTTGACCTTGGTAGGAGGATCTTACGTTGTGTTCCAAAAATGTTTTTCTTCTTTTCTTTTGACAATCACAGCCAAACTCTTCACATACCCTTCTTGAAAAATTATTCCTGTCCTTAGCATGCATTAAGGTTGGTTTAAGTTTTTCGTACAGGCATGCTCTAAGGTTAAGAACAAAATTCATTTTGGCTCAATTGGGTTTAAACACAAAATTTGGATTGATTACTTGAAGGTTGGCTTTTTGGCTCTTGTTTAACCTATTCTACACAAAATTTGCCTCTATCCTATCCATGCTTGCCTAAGCAATAATCCTTGCTAGAAATTCATGCAATGAAAGATTACACAAAGATCAATGAACTCTCAGTGTTTAAAGTTGTACTATCTCACTGGGTTAATTGTCTTGATTTCTTTATTCTCACAGAAGAGGGTTCAAACATTGTGAACTAATTCCTAACTCAAGAATTAGAAAGATTCATTCAACATTCATAAGAATTATCATAGTTTTCAAAACTAGTCATCCTTCCTTTTATGTAAGCCTAGGATTAATTCACATCTTCATTTCACTTTTCCATGTCATAAAAACAAAATTTCCGCGCCTAAACATTATAACTAACGTATGTACAACATTCATTTAGGCGCAAACATGAAAATCTACTGTAAATCATATGAAATTGATATAAAAGGAAAGTACTGAATAATAAGTACTGAATGTAAAGTAACATAATAAAAGAAACATAAAGTAGCATAAACTTAAATAAACTTGACAAAATTTAAAGGAACCACAATAGCATGCTCAGTCTTGCATCATCACAATATTAGTGACCACTCGATCCAGCTGCTCTTCAAATTCCCTATCTTCAGCCTCCTGCTGCTGATGAGTCTGTGTATCAGTTGGTGTTGTGACAGGTGCAACTGCTGGTCCTGCTGGTCCTGCTGATGTGGCTGGTGGTGATGGTGGTGCCTCTGGCTCAGCAGCGTCAGCTGCTGGTCTCTCCTCCTCCTGCAAAATAGGACTGTCCCCAGGCCAAGCAACACACTCCACGAACTGGTCGGGGTGCATAAAAGGGCCTGAAGGATGGCTCCAATAGCTAGCTCTGTAATGATACAGCATGCCTCTGTGAAGAGCGGCCTGCTGTCGCTCAATATGTAGAAGATGAGCAAGGAGGGTAGGATCATAAGTAGGTGGAGGCGGTGGTTGGGTAGGTGGCTGAACTGTAGGTGAGGATACCACAGGTTGTGGTGGTGGTGTCTGAACCTGTGGTGTAGGTGTGGGTACCCTGCAATTCAAATCTATAAATTTCCTATCGATGGATGGCCTAATCGGAGTGGTAGGGTTAACATCGATCCCATGGACTGCACAAAGTCCAGTGATGAATGCAGGGAAACCAAGGCTGGCTTTAGGTTTTGTATCAGCTAATGTAGTCTTCGGATTTTGCTGAGCAAACCTAAAGATTTCATCTGAAATTATCTGCGCAAGATCAACAGACATATTTCGAGAGAGAATGCAGAATAGAAGCTCGCACTTTGGAAGGGGTAAATCAGATACATGGGCATTCGGGATGACATTTGCTAGGAGAAATGCTGTCCACACCCTAGTCAGCATTGTCATATCCTTCCTCAGAAGTCTGGAAGGATGCTGGCTAGCCCCTCGATATATATGATGCCCTGGTAAACAGAGTTTATCTTCAAGATCCTGTGTGAGGTAAATATGTCGATTTTTCTTCAAAGTGCCATAGGTGCACAAATCTCCGTCAGGTAACTGAAGCATATCACCTAAATGTTCGTTGATAGTGTCTCTATCATACGATATCCAGGTGCCCCTAACCCATGTTTTGCGTTCCAAAGTGCCCTCCTTGTTCCATGCGTTGGCATAAAATTCTTTAACAATCTCTGGGTCGAATTTATGTCTGGGGTTTGCAACTCTCAACCATTTTCTTCTTCTCAATAATTCTAGGAAGTCATCACACTCTCCCGCACGTAAATCAACTTTCCTTTCAGGAATAAAGGTCCAATGGTCTATGTTCTCAAGGCGTTGCTTGTGCTCCTTACTCCTGAATTTCTGGTTTTGTTGGGACGAGCTCCCTTCAACCCTTTTTCGTTTACCCTTTTCTCTTTCATTCTGTCGTGGGGGTTCAGCACTTGTTACTTTGGTTCTTGCCATCCTGAAAAACAGAAAATGCGTATAGAGTTCATAAGACAAAAAACGTTTATTGCTTACACCATCTAGTTCACAATATTTTACTGAAAAACAGAGCATGAGGAAAGGTTTCGACAGTTACAAAAAACGTTGAGCTATTGATGTCATGAATCACAAAACGGACATGGTTAATTGTTTCTGCCAACACCGAACCTAATCGAGAACATTATATAAGTGCATGCATTGGTTTTTTAGCAGCCACACAAAAATAAAAAAAAAAACAGAGCATGCTCAAGGGAAATGGTTTCACTTCTTTATTCTAGGGCATAATTTACATATGGGTTTCATTATGCAAAACAACATAGTAGATACGAAAATCAAACCCTAACTATCCTAAAACTAAAATCAAACAATATTAATAAAGAGCTACAACCGTAACGAAGGAGAAGATGAAAAGATGCATGAGGAATGAGAGAACTTACTTGGAAAGAAAAGAAAAATGAGAACTTGATACGAATGATGAGGGAGAAACTGCAAGAAATCCTTCGGAATCAACGATGATAATGTGAGGGATTTAGAAGTTGAGGACTTTAAAAAGGTTTTGGTAGTTCGGGAGTGGAACAGGTTGTATGCTTTTAAAAGGAATGCGTAACCGCTTAAATTCGCTCAAGCGAGATTAAACAGCTACAGCGACTTTTAAGTTTCACTCTCTAATTTCGCTCAAGCGATTATGGTTCGCTGTAGCGAAATCGAAATTAGAAGATACCTGATACTCCCAAAATCCCTTCGCTTGATTTAAATATCCTTCGCTTAGGCGAATTAATGTGATTAAGACACTGGGTAAAATTCGCTAGGGCGAAATGAATGGCGCTTAAGCGAGTATGCGGTGTTTGCTTTCTGGACAAAATTCGCTTCAGCGAGATGAATTCGCTTGGGCGATTTTGTTCCAGTGTTTTAATGAAGGATACGTCGCTTGAGCGTGATTTAATTCGCTTGAGCGATAATTGCAGAAAATGGGTTTTTCTTCAATTCAATGAGTGTTCTGCAAAATTCGCTTGAGCGGTCTTTAACTAGCTTAAGCGAAATTTATCCAGTAGCTATTCCCTTGTCTTGGCCTGAGCGAAAGGTGAAATTTTTCAAGCGAAGAGGACATTCGCTCAAGCTAAAGATGGGTCGCTTAAGCGACTTATGTCCAGTATCAAAATATAAGTTTTTCGCTTAAGCTAAATGGATGCGCTTGAGCGAATACCCTCATACTTGAAAATTTATATTCTCCACTTGTATTTTCTTCAAAAACTTATCTCATCATTCGATCCTTTGATTCCTTCTAGTCTTCTCACTCATTTATAAAGCATCTCATTCAAAAAGAAACATTCACACAATTGCATATCTAAACAAAACAACAACAAATTAAACACACTGGGTTGCCTCCCAGGTAGCGCTTGTTTAACGTCGTTAGCTCGACGCCTGATTAATGTTTCAGTTTTCAGTAAAGTGGATCAGCATATCTAGCTTTTCCACTCCGCCACCCATATATGGTTTGAGTCTTTGTCCATTAACTGTCCAGGTTCTGTCTGAATTTGGATCTTGCAACTCAACAGTACCATATGATTTGACTTCTTTAACAAGGAAAGGTCCAGACCATTTTGATTTCAGCTTTCCTGGAAAAAGTTTTAGCTTCAAATTGAATAGAAGAACTGATTGTCCTGGGTAGAAGCTTTTTGCTAAAATCTTTTTGTCATGGTGGGCTTTCATTCTGTCTTTATAAATTCTTGATGATTCATAAGCCTCTCGCCTCCATTCTCCCAATTTTTCCAACTGAATCTTCCTTTCCTTTGTTGATGTTTCAGGATCAAAATTGAGCAACTTCATTGCCCAATAGGCCTTATGTTCTAATTCCACCGGTAAATGACAGCTTTTTCCATAGACTAATTGGTAGGGTGAGAACCCTGTTGGAGCTTTAAAAGCTGTTCTGTATGCCCACAAAGCGTCATTCAACTTTAGAGACCAATCTTTTCTGCTTTGGGAAACTGTCTTTTCCAGAATTCTTTTGATCTCCCTGTTAGATACTTCCACTTGGCCATTGGCTTGTGGATGGTAAGGAGAAGTCACCTTATGCTTGACACCATAATGTTCCAAACACTTTTGAAGTTGTTTGTTGCAAAAGTGAGACCCTCCATCACTTATCAGAACTCGGGGAGTGCCAAATCTGCTGAAAATATTTTTCTTCAAAAATTTGATTACAGTTTTGGCATCTGCCTTTGCACAAGCCATTGCTTCGACCCATTTCGAAACATAATCAACAGCTACCAGGATGTATTCATTTGACAGTGATGAGGGTAGCGGTCCAACAAAATCTATGCCCCAACAATCAAAAACTTCTACCTCTAAGATGGTTGTTAGTGGCATTTCATTCCTCTTTGAGATACTTCCACTTCTCTGACAGGTATCACAGTTCTGCACAAAAGAGTTAGCATCTTTAAATATAGAGGGCCAGAAAAAACCTGATTGTAGGATCTTAGCAGCGGTTCTTTCCCCGTTGAAATGTCCTCCATATGCTGAACTATGGCAGTGCCACAGAATACTCCTGGCTTCTTGTTCAGATACACATCTTCTCAAAATATTATCTGATCCAAGCTTGAATAAGTAAGGATCATCCCAAATAAATTGTTGTGCATCCTTCAGAAGTTTCTTCTTTTGCTGCCATGTAAAGTCTTCAGGAATCACTCCGGCAGCCTTGAAATTTGCCATGTCGGCAAACCATGGTCTTTCTTGAATCAACAACAGCCTTTCATCTGGGAATTCTTCAGGAACTTCTGGCTGTATCTTTGTAATTTCCTCATTAATTAATCTGGACAAATGATCTGCAATGTGATTCTCACTGCCCTTTTTGTCAAGAATGGTTAAGTCAAACTCTTGTAGCAGCAAAATCCACCTAATTAATCTTGGTTTGGAATCAGATTTATTCATCAAGTATTTAATTGCTGCATGATCTGTAAAAACTATTACTCGTGCACCAATTAAATACGATCTGAATTTTTCAAGCCCATACACAACAGCTAGTAATTCTTTTTCAGTGGTGGCATAATTGATTTGAGCTTCATTCAAAACTTTACTAGAGTAATGTATTGGATGAAAAATTCTAGATTTTCTTTGTCCTAACACTGCACCTATTGCATAATCACTTGCATCACACATGATTTCAAAATCAAGATTCCAATCGGGTGCAACTATGATAGGTGCAGTAGTTAGTTTTTCCTTCAACGTTTGAAAAGCAAGCAAACATGAATTATCAAATTGAAAAGAATTCTCTTTTTGCAGCAGATTACTCAAAGGTTTAGCAATTTTCGAAAAATCTTTTATAAACCTTCGGTAAAATCCTGCATGGCCTAGAAAACTCCTGACACCTTTGACATTTATTGGTGGGGGTAATTTTTCAATAACTTCAACTTTTGCCCTATCCACCTCAATGCCTTTGTTTGAAATGGTGTGACCCAACACTATGCCTTTATTTACCATAAAGTGACATTTTTCCCAATTGAGCATTAAGTTGGTTTCCACACACCTTTTCAACACGGTATCAAGGTTTTCTAAACAAGAATGAAATGATTTACCAAAGACGGAGAAGTCATCCATGAAGACTTCTATGCATTTTTCCACAAGGTCTGAAAAAATTGCCAGCATGCACCGTTGAAAGGTGGCTGGAGCATTACATAGTCCAAAAGGCATCTTTCGATATGCAAAAACACCAAAAGGGCAAGTAAATGCTGTTTTCTCCTGGTCTTCTGGAGCCACTGCTATTTGATTGTAGCCTGAGTATCCATCCAGAAAACAATAATAAGCTTGTCCCGCCAATCTTTCCAGCATTTGGTCCATGAATGGTAATGGAAAATGATCTTTCCTTGTTGCTTGGTTGAGCTTTCGGTAGTCTATACACATTCTCCATCCCGTTACTGTTCTGGTTGGAATCAACTCATTATTTTCATTCCTCACTACCGTCATGCCTCCCTTCTTTGGTACCACTTGAACTGGGCTCACCCATGCACTATCTGAAATAGGGTAGATCATTCCTGCTTCCAGCAACTTCAGCACTTCTTTCTTCACGACCTCTTTCATGATTGGATTTAACCGCCTTTGAGGTTGAGCCACTGGTTTATATTCTTGCTCCATAAAAATATGATGCATACAATAAGATGGACTGATGCCTTTCAAATCACTTAGTTTCCAACCAATAGCTTGCTCATTTTTTTTCAGAATTTCAATCAGCTTTTCTTCTTCTTCTTTCAACAAAGTGCTGCTAATTATTACTGGTTTATTACCTTGGTCATCTAAAAAGACATACTTCAGATTTGAAGGTAATTCTTTCAATTCTATCTTGTAAACCTCAGGACTTTGTTTTTCATCTAGTTTGTCCATTTTGCTTTCCTCGCTTGTCACCACCTTACCAGCTTCAAGACTTTGCAAAACCTCTTGCACTTCATCCATCTCCATATTATTAAAACTCTCAACAGCATTCACTAGAACCTTTTCAAGGGGGCTTGAATTGTTCATCTTGTGAAGCTGTTTTGAAATTGTCTCTTCTTCCACATCAATTTTGAAACAACTCTGCTTGTCTGCAGGATATTTCATGGCTTCAAAAACATCAAAATTGACTTCCTCGTCTTGGACTCTTACTTTTAATTTCCCATCATCAACATCTATGATAACTTTTGCAGTCTTCATAAATGGTCGTCCCAAGATCAAAGGTACTTCTGAATCCTCTTCCATATCCATAATCACAAAATCCACTGGAAACACGAATTTGTCTACTTTCACTAGAACATCTTCTGCAACTCCATAAGGGAACTTCATTGATCTATCAGCTAATTGGAGAGTCATTCTAGTTGGCCGAATTTCCAGATCACCAATTCTCTTCAGCATAGATAATGGCATCAGATTAATGCTTGCTCCTAGGTCAAGTAATGCTTTTCCTACTGGCAGACTACCAATGGTGACAGGAATTGTAAAGCTTCCCGGATCTTTGGTCTTCTGCGGTAATGCTTTTTGAATTATAGCACTACATCCAGCCTCTAATTCTACTGTCTCCTCCGAAAATCTTCTCTTCTTTGTCAGTAAATCCTTCATGAATTTTGCATAGGTAGGCATCTGCTCCATGGCTTCCATGAATGGCACATTGATCTGTAATCTCTTGAATATGTCCATAAACCTAGCAAACTGCCTTTCTTTATCCCGCTTGGAAGGATTTTTGGGGTAAGGCATGCTTTTCAGCTGTGGTATACCTTCATCCACCTTCATCTTTCCTTTCTCTACATCACTCATTTTATCTTTCTCTTTTTCTTTTTCTTTATTTACAGTCTCACTCTTTTCATTTTCATTTTTTTCTCTATTTTTTTCTTTTTCTTTTTCTTTCAAAAGTCTTTCTTCTTCCTTTTCTTTTTCACCCAATTCTACACCTGTAGTTTTTCCGCTTCTGGTCATCACTGCCTGACATTGCTCCTTAGGATTCGCTTCAGTGTTGGCTCCATAATGAGGTCTTTTTTGTTCTGCCATTTGACGGGCAAGCTGTCCAACCTGAGTCTCTAGATTCCTGATGGAAGCTTCTGTATTCTTCTGATTTGTTAGAGAAGCTTGCATGAACTTTTCCAATGTATCTTCCAATCTAATTGTCTTTTCCATCAGAGACGGTCCTTGTTGGTGGGCCTGTGGTCTATTGTATGTATTAGCTTCTTGCCTCCAACCTTGGCCTTGATTTGCATTGTTCCTCCATCCCTGAAACGGTTGATTAGTAAAATTGGAATTGAAATTATTTTGTCTACCTTGGTTATTCATGTAATGGACAGCTTCTTCCTGCGACCCACAATGTCCATTTGGATGGTCACCCCCACAAAAATCACATCTTGCATTCATTTGTTGCTGAGGTTGTGCAGATTGAACTGAGTGCAATTGTTGAGGAAGTTTGGCCATCTGTTGAGTTAAGGCTTCGATCTGTTGGGTCAAAATTTTGTTTTGAGCTAAAATAGCATCAGAAGTATTCAAGTCCAGAATTCCTTTCTTTTGTACTTGCTGCCTATCATGCTGTGCTTGATAATCTGTGGATGACAAAGCTTCTATGATTCTGGTTGCTTGGTCAGCATCTACTGTCATCATTGTTCCACCAGCAGCAGCATCTAGAATCATCTTTGTATCAGGCCTTAGACCATTGTAGAAAATATTCAGCTGCGCTATATCTTCAAATCCATGATTTGGACATTTGCGCAATAAGGACTTGAATCTGTCCCATGCTTCACAAAAAGGTTCTTCCATTCCTTGACGGAAAGTTGAGATGTCAGACTTTGCTTTTATGAATCTTGACGGTGGAAAGAAACGAAACAAGAATTTCTCCTCCACACTAGACCAATTATTCAAACTTTGGTTTGGATGAGATTGCAACCATTCTTTGGCCTTTCCAGCTAGAGAAAATGGGAACAACCGGAGGTATGCTGATTCAAGATCTCCTTGCTCAAAGCCCATAGTACCTACCAATTCATAAAATGTAGCCAAGTGAGTATATGGGTCTTCATGTGACATTCCAGTAAATTGGTGAGCACTAATTAAACTAAGAAATGCTGGTTTCATTTCCAAGGCTCTGGTTTGTGGGATTGCTATGCTTGAAAAATATCTAGGTCCTTGTTGATTTGCATAGTCTCCCAAGGTACGCCTTGGTGATTGATGTCCTTCCATATTTGCTTCAGATTTTGGAATTGTTGTTGGTGTTGAAATTGGAGAAGAAGAAGAAGAAGATTGGTCCTCCTCTTGTTGTGCTTTGGCTTTGGCTTTGATTTTCTTCAAAGTCTTTTCAATTTCAGGATCTATTTCAACCTGTTCTTTGAATCCCTGACTTCTTAATATCATAAGCGAAGCTAGCAAAGGAGAGGTTAACCAAGAAATTGATACTAAACAACAAAAATGCAATACGTACAGTATTCACACACCGTAATAACTTAATTTAATTACTTCGATCCCCGGCGGACGGCGCCAAAAACTTGTTGGTGTATTTTAAGAGAATCAAGTTTGTATAATACACTCAAAGAAACGTGCCAAGTTTTAAACACGGTAGTTGTAGTTATAAAAGATATCGTTCCCACTAAGGATCATCAGCAATTTAAACTTAAGATATTACGGCGGATTAAAACGATCACTTTCATGGTTTTGAGTTTACAATATAAATGATAATATATGAACGATTATGCAGTAAAGAAAAAAGAGTTTATCTAATTGTAAAAGCTGGGATCAGGATTCACCGATCTTACCTTCCGATACACAACTTATATTCATGAAAACGGGGTTTGAACTATAATACTTTACGTCACAATCAATGTCATTCATATCAATTCCTTGACTATGAAATTCATAAGAACAGATTTGATAACGTCAATCCCTTGATCGTTTCAATTCCATTCCAGCATTACTACCGATTGTGTGGACGTTCAATGCGTTAAATACCATCCCTGGTTATTTACTCACATTGAGCATTTCATTTAGATCTATTTTCGAAAGTTATTTTCCAACAACAAACGTAAACTTAATTCAAGAAACTAGTGATCAAGTAGATTCAAGCAGTGAACACAAAATGAAATACCAAGAATCATAGAACAAAGTTACCCGATTCATGAATATATCATTGATAATCTTCTAGTAAGAAAGGCTACATCCAATCCCAAGGAAAGGTTTAGCCACTCATGGTGGTCATTATAGCTTAGAGAAGATGAAGAAAATACAGAGTACAAAAGTGTTTTTCTAAAATGTCTCCCCCCTTCTCTCAGCCGCCATGCAGTAAGCTTATATAACAGAAAACTCGCTCAAGCGAGTTTATATTTCGCTCAGGCGATGAGCATTCTTCAGCACGAAGGAATTCCACCTCCTGCTTCATTATGGGCTTGATTCGCTCAAGCGGTCTAGATTCGCCTAAGCGAATCTTCATATCTGATACTTTATCCCATTTCGCTTGAGCCGTATCTTCATAAACTGCAGCGAGCCCTTTTAAAATTTGGTTCTGGACAAATTCCGCTTGAGCGAAATAGTGCCGCTCAAGCGCCCTTCACATTGCTGCATTCTGGAAGAAATTCGCTGGCTTCTTTATTCACAGCGCTTGAGCGAAACTACTGCTAGTGCATTCTGTTCCAATCTCGCTCAAGCGGCTTCAGTGGTCGCTCGGGCGAATACTTCATTTTCAATACTGGCTTGATTTCGCCTGGGCGTATCTCTCCTCGCTCAAGCGAGTCTTGACCTGATACTTGTTATTTGTTATATTCATGGCTCGCCCAAGCGGGTTCTTCAATTTTTCTTCAGCGATCATGCTTCGCTCAAGCGATATCTCCTTAGCTTGAGCGATTATCACTCTGTTTGCTTAACACTTGGTGATTTTCTTCATTTCTTTTCTTCTTTCTTCTTTGAGTTTTCCTGAGATTGTAACAAAATTTAGCCAATCAACTTGTACAATGTTCATTCACTATTTCTTTTCTATTTAGCTTATAAAATTGACAAACATTGTACATTCTATCCAATTTATGCTTCATTAATCATACAAAATATAGGTAAATTGGACATCTATCACGGGCCCTGTCACATACTCAAAATATGTGTGTGTGTGTGTGTAAACACACACTACAAATATAGTGTCAACTTACTTGACATGATATGTGTAACATCCTAAAAATTTTATTCTCATGTATAATCATTTTGATTTAGACCATCAATGATATTATCCATTTTATCTCAACTTTCTACATAAATTTTTGGTTAGGACAACATCTTCAATTTAACCTTTTACCATGGTAAATAATTTTAACTTTATACCTTCGGTAAAAGTTAATCAAATAATTTATTACCTATTTCCTTAGTTATTAATTTCCTTGGCTTTTTCAATTACTCTCATCAAATTGCCACATACTTCACTCAAAATTCATCATCTTGTACACATTTTAATTGTTATTTAGATTTCGAATTTGGAAATATGGTCAACTACAAAGTTGTTCCTCATTTGCTTATCTTTCCAACAAGACCAAATTTGTTAAAATACATTAAGATATGAGAGAGATATGCCCAAAATACCGAAACAGTGTCAGAATTGATATTTTACTTCAATCATATCATCGTGTACATATTTTAATACCTTGTTAGAGTTCGAATTTGAAAAAGTGGTAAACTACAAAGTTGTTACTCGTTGTCTTAGCTTTCCAACAAGACCAAATTTGTTAAAATACATTAAGATATGAGAGAGATATACCTAAAATACCAAAACAGTGTCAAAGTTGATATTTACTTCAATCATACAAGCTACATTATGTAGGCTGCGGAAATGGTCAATAATCCAGCTCATTTTTCTCACCTAAAACCTCCATTATCACCATAATTCATGCACCTAACATCCCACTACAATCCCATTATGAAAATCTTGTCCCCCACTTGTCATTTGCATCATTAAATCAACACTACATCTTGTTCCCAAGTCTGAATTCTTAGAACAAGCTAAAGTTAGTGAAGTCTCTCTCTTATTTTCTTTCACTTTCTCCATCAATTTCACTCTTGATTTGAAGCTAGGACAATAATACAACACTTTCAACCACTTTAGGAACCTCCATTAAGGTAAGAGGGGACAGGGTTGTGAATAACTATGAAATGGGTAGAATTGTATGTTGTCCTAGGATTCCAGTTTTATTTTCATATCTTGTTACTCAGTTTTGAGATTGAAAACGTGTGATTTTGATTCTGACTTCTTCATAAAAGTTGTAGATCGTTTTGTTATCTGAATTTTGAGACCTGAATCAATTAATTTTAATATGTATAGCAAAAGTTATAGCCAAAATACTACAGCATGTCCGAGTGGAATATTTATCCTATGTTTTGTATATATATTAAAATTCTGGGACTTATACATGCATAATCAGCCTTTGATGTCTTCATGAAAGTTGTATATATGTGTGTTATGGATCTGTAGAAAGTGGTTTCAAGTCAAAATGATTTTTGTAGCTCGAGTTATTCCTAAAATACTGAAGTATGTCCAAGCTGTAAATCTGTTAACTTGAGATACGTATTTTATTTTTTTAAAACTAGGAACTTTGTGGTGAGAATTAGTGATTGGTGTCTTCATCAAAGTTGTAGATCTTCTTGTTATGGGAATTTTGAGACCTTAACTGACTGAATTGGATATGTATAGCATACGTTATGATCAAAATACTACAGTATGTCTGATTGAAATACTTATCTTGTGTTTTGTGCATATATGAATATTCTGGGAATTATACATACATTTTTAGACCTTGATGTCTTCATGAAAGTTGTATATATTTATGTTATGGATCTATAGAAAGTGGTTTCAAGTTAAAAGGATGTTTGTAGCTCTAGTTATGCCTAAAATACTGAAGTATGCTCAAACTAAAAATCTGTTAACAATGAAATGATATGTATAGCATGAGTTATAGCCAAAATACTACATGTCCGATTGAAATACTTGTCTTATATTTTGTGCATATATTAATATTCTGGGAATTATACATACATTTTTAGACTATGATGTCTTCATGAAAGTTGTAGATATTTATGTTATGGATCTATAGAAAGTGGTTTCAAGTTAAAAGGATGTCTTTAGCTCTCGTTATACCTAAAATACTAAAGTATGCTCAAACTGAAAATCTGTTAACTATGAAATCCGAATCGTATTTTTAAAACTGGGAATTTTATGGTGAGAATTAGTGGTTAGGGCCTTCATTAAAGTTATAGATATTTGTGTTAAGAATAATTTAGAACTAGTTTCATGCCAAAATTGTTTTTATAGCTCCAGAAACGTTGAAAATACTAACCTATGTACGTTTTAAAAATCCTCTTTGAGGCAGTTTTGTATTCTGTGAATAGGTGATGTTTCTGTTTAGAATTTGAATTTATGGTCTTCATGAAAGTTGTACATATTTATGTTATTGAGCTATAGAAAGTGGAATCACATGAAAAGGATTTGATTTGCTCATGTTATGACTGTTTTACTAACGTATATTGCTGTTGGAAATGCTGAAATTTGCTTATAATGGTTATTATGGATAAAAATGATATTTTCCCTATGGGTAACAAATTATTATTGAATTCTTGAGTGATTATGAAGTATTATGAATGTTTATGAGTGTCTAATGAGCATCATTCAGTTTGTGTATTTTGGTGGTGAATAATTATGAATGACTAAATTAATATATATACATGAATGCCTTACGGTTATTGATATATGTGGTTGAAACAGTAAATCCATGATTCTGAAAATTATTATATATGATGTGTCCTTTGAGGACTTGTGATTTTCCAAGTGGTTTTGGAAATTGATATATCATGGTATGTTAAATGATAAAGAGAATTAAAGGCATTCATGCATCATAAGCATTTGGACGCACCATGGAATTTAGGGGTTCCATGATTGCCTACCCTGGTGGGGGGTTACTCTATGATGAGTTTAAGCCCTATTTTCACAAGAACCATGGAAGTGTAGGGATCCATGATTGTGTAAATTCCTACTGGTATACTTATTTCTGCAGGAGCCATGAAAGTGTAGGGATTCATGGTTATGCTAATTCCTACTGGAGTCTCTATGAGACTTTTTACTGCAGTATTCCCATCAAACCAAATGGATCTAACATGACATCATTGGACTAAATTAAAGACTTATTAAATATAAATGAACTTGTTTGGCATATTCATCATATCATTATGGTTTGTTGATTGTGTTTGTGCAGTTTTATTTATTTTATATTTATTCTATATTCTGTCTCACTCTTACATTAATTTTTACAGTGAATGCCACGCAGAATGAAGAGTGATGCCATGATTGATGCCTATATGAACTATTACTTGGACTTTGATTTTATGGGTTGTAATAAGTATAACGTATCATGTACCGTTATTTTTCTAAATCGTTTTTGCTACTTAAATGTTTTATCAAATTTAATTATTCACGACTAGTATGTATTATAATAATCCGCGTTTATCAACTTTTACATGACTTATTACAAATTTCAAAAAAAAAAGATTTTTAAAACGCGAAAAATTTATTCGGAAAACTACACGGGACGTCACAATATGACACCAAATAAACCCTCTTGTTTAACCTAGACGTCTAATTTTAGATGTAAGCTTAGGTTTGCACAGGCCCGTTACCACTTCTCTGTATGAACTCGGGCTCAAGAAATCCACACTTCTCATGCTTCCCCTCAACCACAATAAGGCATACGTGAACCTACAACATACATATGCCAAAAAAGAAGATTAGAACACATGAAACAAGAAAATATATTTTTATATGTATAAGTACTTACATCTCTCAAAGTTGTAGAACAGAGATGTTGAGCATAATTATCCCATTAGTTATCTCTCATAGGTCATTTTGATCAATGTAAATGAGAACATTGTTGGTGCTAAGAAAGTCTTTCTCATTTATGATACATTGTCTACATTAATTAATTAGGTATACACATGTCAACAAAATTTGAATTTATTGATAGATAACCAAGTCAGGATTTATTTGAGTGGCTTTTACATTTAGAAAAAAATTAGTGTTGAGTTGACGATTAGTATATGTATAAGAAATATTAGTGAATTAGGGCTAAGAATCAATTATGTTGATGTTATGGGATTTATGTGTTTTAAGTGTTTTTAAATGTTAATATATTAACACGTCTACCCATGCTACATCCCAATGCATAGTCAATACAACGGCAAGAAAAAAAAAACAGATTCAGGCACCCTCAACACAATAACGAAGAAACACAAAGAGATATATTCACACAACAACATATATATTTGTTAAGGTATTTGAAGAGTATACTAATCGTTCTTGTGTTAAGGAAGAAGAAAACACCACCAACTTCACGCGTAATGCAGGTTCTAGTAGGAAACAAAGTAATGGATGCAATGCAGGTTTAAGGACTCATGTACACAGTGTTTAAGGTTTAAAAACACAAAGGGTTTTAAGAAATGCATGACTTTAAACAAAATGCGTGACACTCTATGAACTCGATTCTGGACTAAATCGAGCTTATAGGGACTTAAGAACTCGGTTCAAACAAGAACCGTATTTATAGGGTTTAGAAATTTGGACCTTACATAATAAAAAAAGTACAATCAAACCTACAAGCACGGTTCCCCCCAGAATCGAATTCATAGGTTTATTTTAAAAATATAAAATAAAAACTACAGCCTAAGAACTAGAGATGTCAATGGAACGGGGCGGGCACAAGTACCTCTATCCCGCTACCCGTGCCCACGGATAAAAATAAAACCTGTGCCCGCATGAGTACCCGTTTTACAGGTTTCTTTCAGGTAGATACTATTCGCGGGTATCCATAGATATCCACGGGCACCTAATTAAAACGAAAAATGAAAAATAAAAATATAAAAAACATTAAACTGAACTATAACTTAAATATCGAGCATCGCAATTTTCTTTTTAATTTTGAAGGTATAAATCTATGTAATACCAATATATATTCGAAACAAAATGTCTAACTAGCTAAAAAATTAAAATACAATATTAGAGATAATCTAAAATAAAAATATAAATAAGCAAATACCTTCAAAGTACACGTTAATAGATAAACAAATAGTAAATAAAAGGTACAAAAAGTCCTATTAAACATAATTATATATTAATAATAGAAAAGGTATTTATGTAATTTTATATATATATATAGGTTGTGACGTCCTACGTCAATTTATATTTATTTCTACTATTTTAATTAATTTCATAATAAATTTTTTGCATTTAAATAAATTTAATTAGATCTTCATTCAAAATGATATTTATTTTCACTAAACGTGTTCAAAATAATAATTATATAGCATCACAAAACTTTAAAACTCAATTAAGTTAAAAAGGAATCAAAAACCTGAAACAGGGGTCTGACGCTGCGCGCCAGCCCCACGCGTAGCGTCAGCCCTCAGCTGCGCACCTCACGCTACGCGTCAGCCTCACGCGTAGCGTAGGCATGACAGTAACAGCATCTGATGTTGTTACACATTTTAAACCATTTAACCAACTTCTAACCTACCCAATTGGCCCGTTTTAGATCCGATTACCACGAAACTTCGCAGGCCTTATGTGTTCCTCATCCCGAAACTGTTGATATGTGCAAGATATGTGCAAAATGCAAATTTACTCAATTAGGTGCAAAACCCTTGCACCAAACCTCCTAAATGGATTCCAATTGTGCCAAAGCTAATGCACACACATTCTAAATGTCCTAGAGGACCTATCGGTACCTTCCGGGGGTCCCGAAACCCACCGGATCCTGAAATCACCTATTCAGTTCCTTAATTTCATATTTATTCACTATGTTCATAAACTTTAAATCAATCAACATCAATCATATCACGCACACGCATCAATCATGCATCATTCAGCACCTGCCAAAAGCATTCATCATTCACGTACATTGGCTTCGTGCCATATTTCATATCATGTACATTAAACACATTATCATAGTTAATTCATCTCATCACACATGGTCTAGTACTCATCACACACCATGACAATCTATTGTTTATTACACACCTAAGCATGCACATTTATATATATTACATTCATTCATTCATTCTCGTTCCATGGCATCAATTCTTCCACTTGGCACACCTCCACGACATTAGCATCCTCCCTGTCATTGGCCACTAAAATAAAATAACAGCAAAGGTGAGTATTTGGAATATCATAATTAATATAGAACGAAATATTAAACCTATTAATACCTACAACTCACATTACATGAATTCTTGAGCTTCCTGCACTTATCCATGTCAATATAAATACACATATACTTACTAATCTTTAACTCATTCAATGTCACAAACTCGTTATAATTTCCATAGTTCATTCAAAACCATACACCCATTAATCCATATCACATTTTTATATTCATAATTCATTTCCAATCATTAATCAATCATCAAATCCATATATATCACAACTGACTCTCATACAATTCGACACCTAGTATCCGGATACTAAAGGACTGACCTTCAGCTGGGAGTCCGACTTGACATCCCGTGAACCTGACTTGGTTCACCGAGCCCGACTTGGCTCTTCACCTCAACCACTGGGTCCGACTTGACCACTGGGTAGCTCAACTAGGCACAAAGACCACGGAAGCCAGAAAACAAGGGATGTACATACCGTTGGCCATCCCATACCACATAATCACATATCATATCTCATAAACATGGCATATCATCTACAAACAACATATGCAACTACCAGAAACTGGCATGTGCTCACAATACAGGGCGACCGACTTGTCAAGCCCACCAAACATCATCACTTATACACATATATGTTACTTTCAACATTCAAAGTGATCATCAATTTACATAATCAACATAATCAATATATTTCTTCATCGTTTCACCGTCTAATCTTACTTATACATACCCACATAATTATAACAATTATATTTAACTAACCTACATTATTTTTAATAACTTAGAATCAAATTCTACTCTCCCGTACTTTGTTCTCATATCGATTCTAATCAATTATGACCCAAACACCCCCCTTACCTCTATTCCGAGCTCCGACAATGTTCCCAAGGGGTAAGTGGCATCCCACAACCGCTGGATTCATCGTTCCTCCCCCACTTCCGACGTCCACTTCATCGATCACTTTCCTAACACTCGTTCCGGTACCTACGGTTACCGAAACATCAATTTAATTAGTATATTGTCTTCCTTACACTTCTAAACTCATTACCCAAGCTTCACAAGCCACTGAAACTCAGAATCAAAACCTCAATCACCACATGCAAATTCAGATTTCATGAGAGGAAGAAGAGAAAAGAAGAGGAAGTTAGCAATTGAAGGTTCCTATCACTTACCTTGGCCTCCAATTGCCCAAAACCATAAGAAATCCACAAACCCTAGCTAAAACGCCTCAGAGGAAGAGAGGAAAAAGAAGAAGAAGCTCACGGGTTCTGTTCTGTGTGACCCTATTATAGAACAGGTCGTGACGCTAACGCTACGCGTCAGCTCATTAAATCGCGCCTAACACTACGCGTCCCAGCCACGCTACGCGTCAGGGTCCTGATGCCATTTTCCTAAAATTCCATTTTCCACTTAATTCCTTATATATATATATTTATAATTATAACCCAAATAATACATTTATTTATTTCCATTTATTTTCTAATATTAAAACATCAAGGATGTTACATCCACTCTCCCTAAAAAGAGATTTCATCCCCGAAATCAACGTACCTTATTGGAAAAGGTCCGGATATAACCGCCTCATATCAGATTCCAACTCCCAAGTGTAGGTTACTCCGTTCAAGTTCTGCCACTTCACTTTTACCAAAGAGACTTCCTTACTCCTCAATCATTTAGTATGATATCCTTCAATGTAAATAGGTGTTACCTCCATAGTCAAATCTTCTTTCAGCTTAATAGAATCTTCAGGTACAATCATTGAATCACAGGGAATATACGCTCTTAATTGTGAAACATGGAATACATCGTGAATATTTATCAACGCACAGGAAAGATTCAATCTGTATGCCACTACACCAATTTGTTCCAATATCTGATAGGGTCCAATATACTTTGGATTAAGTTTCTGGCTCTTCATCACATGGCCCACACCTTTGGTAAGTGATACCTTCAGGAATACCCAATCTCCCACCTGAAACTCAAGTGGCCTATGACGATTGTCATAGTAACTCTTCTGACAGTCTTGAGCAATCTTCATCTTCTCACGAATCAATGCTACCTGATCATTCATTTCCTGGATTAACTCGGGTCCCAGATGGATTGCATCTCCATTTTCATTCCAACATAAAGGCGTACGCCACCGTCTTCCCACTAGTGGAAAAAAGGCTTTTTACATCGGTCCTTTTTGACTTTTTACACCGGTTGTTGGACCGGTGTAGATGAAGCCGGTAAGAAAAATATGGACTTTTTACACCGGTTTTGGAACCGGTGAGAAAAATACTTTTTACATCGGTCCTTTGTAGTATGACCGGTGTAAAATGTAATATTTACACTAGTCCTGTTTGTTACAACCGGTGTAAATTTTACACCGGTCCTATTTGAAACACCTGATACAAAAAAGTTGACTTTTAACACCGGTTGTTTCCTACAACCGGTGTAAAAAGTTTTATTTTTATTCTTTACATTCCCTTTTGTTTCCTTTAATAACATTTCAATCATGGTCAGTTTCAATACATATCAATACCTATCCAAATTCAATTATATACCATTGTCAATCCAAATTCAATTAGAATCCAAATTCATTTACATACCAATGCTAATCATATATGTTATATAACAATTTCTATTTACTACAGCTTAAAAATAATGAGTCCCACTTTCTATTTACTGATTCTCACCCTTAATTTCAGTAAGAATAAATTTTAAACAATAATAAATATTAAAAAGTATGTTTGATAAGTGCGCTACCGACACTTCATGATTATTATATATTTGTCTTGCTGGATCTTACATAATGCTTTTTTTTGTTATGGTAGGATCTGATACAATGCTAGGTACCCCTTAAACATGTTAGAATGAGATAGAGGAAAATACCATACAAATTTTGTTTAGTGTTTAGTACATTTTTATAAAATAAAACAAAACTGGATTCAATTTTGTTTTGTCTTACGAACCAAACGCTACCGGAGTGTTTCTTTCTCTATATTAATAATATCATACAGGGAAATTTTTAGAAGAAACTATTTACTACTCTGCCTTATCAACACAAAGCTCTGTTATTTTCCTACTCTTAATGAATGAACTATTGATTCCTGAGTGATTCACTTTCAGAGATTAGATCAATTGTGGCAGGTGAACCTGTTGTAGAAGAGGCGGTAGAAATCGAATCAGTTAGTGAGTGTCCTTGAACAACTTGAGAAGGTTGCAACAAATTTGCATCAGGAACCTTCTCCTTAGAAGCATTCATGTTAACTTTTATCCTGTATTCGCAAGAACTCAATCAATTTAATATGCTTCATGATATAAGCTAACAATGTTCTATTCCTTCCAAACTACAGTAAACCAGATACCAAAAAGAGACATTCCACTAACTTGCAAGAAGGTGAGCGATCTAACTAAACTGATGAACTTTAGATAATAATACAGAGGAAACAAATTAAAACTTACCTCTTGTGGATATCGACATATTCATCAGTTCCATCTAATATCTTTTCCTGAAATCAACATATACAACTAAATTAAAAAACATGCACACAACCTGCAATTGCATTCATGACAATAGTAATATATGAAGCTAAAAGATCTAGCAATAAAATAACTCATCTGACAATTTTAAACATCTACACGGAACAGGAAATAATCCTGCAGAAGACAGATCAAGGAAGTTCTTTCTTCAATGAACTACAAAAATAGCAACAAAATAACTTATTCTGACAATTATTTTCTTCAGAATTTTTTTAACCACAATAAATATATTTATATCAATTATTATGATTTTTAATAAACACAATTAAAAAAAGAAAAACGATTTTGTATACCAATATTGTGACATAATATAAACCTTTATACCTTAAGCCACTTTTGAGTTGATCTCTTGAACCCTGTGCAGAAAATAATTGAGTCAAATAAGTGTGATTTGCCATCCCGGAGCAACATTTGGTTACCTCTTATACTTTCTATTTTCACTGGAAACACCTACATACCATAATACAATAAGGTATTGAGTAATGAAAATTATTTTAACAACACTTTTTTATCATTGTTATCAAAATCTTTTAATTGATGACCTATCACTAGAAACATATGACTGGATAGGCCTATCCTAAACACTAGCATTCTTGTTGTGAATATAAAATTCTGGCCATTCTCTCTCTGTTTGAAATTATTTCAAATACCAATTCAAACTAGAAAGAAAGATATTCCTTACATAAGATAAACATATGTGTTTGCAAATTTAACTTACCAGAGGATTAAAAGGCTTGCTCATTGTTATCCAATTCCATGATAAAAAAAAGGGGAATAGAGGAAAGGAAATATATTGACATAAGATCTTCCTCATTTTCAACTCTGTTACGGCTATGGTTTAGATCTCTAGTTATTTTAGGTGTAACCTGCAACTGGAAAAACTAAGATGAATCAGAACAAGAAAATATATATTTCCTATTTACATCACATTCTAATAAAGATACCCCTTATTAAGGCTATTAGCATAACACCACAAAGAAGCTAGCTGCACAGAGACAAGCAATACCAATAAAGACTCTACCATTTCTTCCCTACCAGATACAATATATAACCACAAACTGATAACAATAGTAAATCCTTTTAGCCTGTTTGCTAGTGGCAAATAATCTAAAATTTACACACTGTAACTACTGGAGATCTTTAAGGCAAACTCAACCTTGACCTAAAATACCACTAGAGGGGGAAAAAACTTGTCAGGTGGACACTTCTGAGGACTTACTAGTGTCTAGTTTTACTAACTATTTCTCTTCTAAAACCAAGCTATTAAGTTAATAAAGGGAAGGATGGAAAAGAAATATTTAAAAGAGGCAATTTGGCATTGGCAACTGGGTGAAAATTTAGGATCAGTCTATATTTGTGTCGCTGACACCTTGAAAAGCTTTATATGAGATTTTGAATCTTAATAAATCAAAGTTTCTTATTATAAAATCAAATTTTTGTTCACATATTTTTTAATGTGCAGCTAATTATACTATATTCTTTAGTTTTTGTAGGAACTTGCAATATCATGGACTCCAATGCTTCTCACTATTCCTCAAGTTCATCAACGAACTTGCAATATCCACTACTCTAAAATTCTGAAAGGCCCAACAAACCAGACTAGATCTTAACATTCATTTCACCTCACTTCCTCCTACTCCTAATACTAAATTCAAAACCAACAGTTTCACTCAGAACTAAACGACTTTCACTCTCACTCTATGTATATTCACGAATCTGTAAATTACAATCTCATAGCATACAAAAAAACAGGGAATGAAACAAGAAAGTAGAAATTAACATACACAAATATCAATTCATATTCGTTTAATACACTCTCGAATTCATTATTGTTACTCGTTTAGAAGAACCCTAAAGAAGTCTAGAAAATAAGAGATTGAGAGGGGAATCAACATCGCCGAGGTTAGGATTCAAACCTGGAACCCATAAGGTTGTTGGCCTACACTAGTGGAAAAAAAGGATATAATCACGGTTAAAAAAGGCCTTTATTCACGGTTAAAGAACCGTGGTTGTTGCAGCCGTGGTAGTAGATGATGGTCTTTAACCACGGTTAACAACCGTGGTAATAAATCACATCTAACCACGGTTAAGAACAACTGTGAATATAACTTACTATTTATATTCACGGTTGTCAAGCATAACCGTGAATATAAGAACTGAAAGATGTCAGTTACATCCACTTATATTCACGGTTATGATGGACAACCGTGGATATAGATACATTTTATCCACGGCTGTCCATCACAACCGTGAATATAAGTATGGATTGGTTTCAGTTACAAACTACTTATATTCATGGTTGTGATGGACAACCGTGGATAAAATGTATCTATATCCACGGTTATGGTAGTAACCGTGGATAAATATAGTCTATATTCACGGTTGTTGCCATAACCGTGAATAAATACTGAGGTTTTTTTTAATATGGATTCTATTTTATCGTTCCCCAACCCTGCATTCAGACAAACCAGTACAGTATACAGTATGCCACAGCAACACTATGCCGAAAGAATGGTATGTATATATATAACAATTTATTTTCTATATCAATTCATAACAACCTAAAAAATGAAAGTATATACAATTAAGTTGAATGTAATCTAATAAAAGTAAACCCTAAATCCTACTAGATACATATATAAAAGAATAAAGATCCTATATCTAGCTTTGCCTAAGTTCAATGAAGTGTGAGGCCCATTGCCTTCTAACATCATCCACAAGTTCCTTTGGGAAATATGACCAGTCATTAAAGTACTGCAAACAATGCACAAAACAATTAGAACAAAAGCTTTATTTATTACATGAAATTGATGAAATTGGAGAAAAGTAGTCCAAATGATGAGAATTACCTCTATCCATCCATCTACTAAATGATGTTGGACAATGGTCAGCATAGTGTGCATGACGAAATAGCCACACTCAAAGGTACCCTTCTGCCTGTAAGACTACAATGGACATATAGTATAGAATAAGTGAATTCGGAACTTAAAAAATATGTACTGAAGATTTGAATGAATACGATTGACTTACTTTTGGGTACACCCATACAACTGTTTTTCCTTTGGGCTTGTTTCCAATCAGTAGATTGTATCCAACCACCGCCCTGCGTCAAACAAAACACAAGATAAGTTAGAATTGTATAGTTCTAAAAATGATGTAATCAAATTTGTGGTTATTGTTTAGGGATGAACTTACCGGTCTACTATATCTTTCAGGTCTTGTGGAGCTGTCCGATGCAAACTATCAAAGTACAGAGCAAGATAGTCCTTCAGACAGATCACCAGAAGCGTCCAGTGAGCCCTGCAGTTACGAGTGATAAGTGAGACTTCAAAATGCAAAATATCATTACAATAATTATGGAATAGAGTATTACCCTTTATGATAGGGGCCCATGTATATAGACTTCCCAGACTCAAACATCCAATTCTGGATGTATGTCTGGGTGTTCTGCGAGGTGTTTCCTTGCCTCTGTATGAGAGAGGGCTCTAAGAAACCCTAAGTTCCTTGGAAACCCAAGTCCACACAGAGTTTTGCCAGAAACCTAAACAAGTTAAGACATGGTTAGCGACAAATAACTTGTATAATGAAAAAATTGGACAAAACAAGGATATACTTACAGCTCCCACAACTGAAAGATGGAGCCGTTCAGCATCGACGTCCCCGTAATAATGTCACAAATGTCAGAATTTGTAACGTAAACTGGAAAATCACTGGGACCGCCGAACACTAGTGGCTGCCATGGGACCTGAACAGTGTCGTCAGCTTGCTCATACCCGATGCGCCATAGCATCCGGATGGGATCCTTGGCCGGGTCTGGTTTCTTCAATGTCTGTTCCTGTTGAACAATTGACAACCATCACATTTTGTACCATAATTGACAAGGAAATAAAGCTAGTTAGTGTTTAGGGTTTTTACCTGTCCAGGGGCAATCACCAGAAGTCTGTTGGGCCATATCAGAAAGTGGCCCACCGCCTGACCGACGGTCTTCACCTCCTGAGTTGCCACTGGCACAGCAGCATCCTCCTCGAGGACGAGCACAACTGAGACCCTAGACATACCATCAGGTAATGTCTGATGGTGAACCACAGGGCCTAAGTTGTACACCATACCAGTGGCAACTGGCTCCTCCGACCCGTCAATGAACAGGTCACATTGACGGGTGTCTGGTGGCTCGACCCCGTCATCGTCAGGGTCAGCCGCAGCGCACGACCCCTTAGTGCTAACCTTCCGTACCTACATATTTACACATCAAGCAGAAGTTATTCAACAATGAAATAAAGTGATTACAAACAATAAAATTGAGGAAATTAAATAAAGAATCTAACCTGTGGGTCGCTGGCTGGTGCAGTAGTCGCCTGGTGGTGGCTGAGTGAGGCCTTCATCTCCTCCCTGAATCGGGCCATCTCCTGGTGGAGCCTAGATATCTCCTCCTGGTACTCAGCCTTCACAACAGCCACCTTTTGCTCCACCATTTGCTCAAGGGATGGGGCAGGGTCAGGAGCACCGTAATAGGCATGGAGGCCTGTGAAATGTGAATGATTAGCCCATAATTGTTTAGCAGATAACAAAATGAAGGCATAGAGTTAGTTAGCACTTACCTACACCTCGACCAATAGCACGCACTCTTCCTGGGTGCTCTGGCCTGCCAATGGCGGTAGTCAAAATATCCTCCCATCCATGGGCTACGAAAGACCCTTGGGTTGATTGCTCAACCAAGGAATCCTGAAACCAAACAAGTTAGTATTCACTTCCTTCACGTAAACTGAAAAACAGACACTGATATAAAGGGGAATACTTACTATCCGTGAGGCAACCTCCTGAGCCTGTGAGGAAGTGTATTCCCCACTCTTCTTGATCCTAGCCCGCTTCCATTTGTCGTGGCGTACAGGTGGGGAAGGGGGATCCACAATACCAGTGTCAGTCTGACACTGACTCAGCCTCTCCTGTGCCAGCCGCTCCTCCAACCTACGGTAACCCCTACGTGACAGTGTGTGTGGGCAGTCATTTAGCTTCCTAGTCTCCTTGGCTTTCTTTCTGGTCTCCTACAACAAGAAAAAAAATATTCACAGTTAGCCGTATAAATTATACATAATTTAATCATCTAAAAACCAATGTACCTGAAACTCGGCAGAATGTCTAGATGCAACAAAAGCATCCCAGGTCTCCTGATCGATGAAGGGATATTTCTCTCCAGGGAACTTTCCTTGGTCGTCCCCGAATACATACCTACAATGAAAGGTACATTAAAACTAAGGATTGGTACAATTTGTTGAAGCGTTGATTAAGAATTTAAAGTTCAATATACCTCGTGGTGAGTATGGATTTGAACGACCTCCATCGCTCAGCCATGATACCGAGGACCTTCCTCCTCGCTATGTCAGAAGATGGTATGTCAAAAGAATCCTACATGAAAGGAGTTAGTCCATAAAGGAGTACTTATTAAGAGTTACATGAAATAATACACTAAAATAAAACTTAAATAATATCTAAGTTACCAGAACATCACTCCATAGCTGGTTCTTCACCACCTCCTCAACACTATCCCAGTCGGGGATAATGATGGACACCTTCGACCGTACCACAACCCCCAGATAACTGCTCAACTTCGTGGCATGCGGTCCACTGAATCTACCGGTGTTGATATCCATCTCAACAACTACCCTCTCTCCCCGGTGACGCCTACGTGCGACGTCTGGCATCCGGGTAACACCTCTACTCTTCCGAGCAGAGGAACCACTGGCCTGTGAGTCGGACCTGGATCGTCCATCCTGGTCAGCCATGAGTATCTGTCCAAACAAGGAAAAAAACTGTCAAATATTTAATATAACATTTAAAACAACGAATAACTAATATAACATGTAATTCAATATCTCACCAACAAGATTAATACCCTATTAAGATGAAATATTTTCCCACAAGCCCTCATGGTGGTCATGACGACTGGCAACTACATCATCTATGTCATGTTCCACGACAGATGTTGGAATACGCGTTGTAGTTGATGGAATGTCCATAATATCAACATCGGGGTCTCCAATGTGTCTACCTTGGATAACAATTGACCACCGTTTGTCAGCTGGGTCAGCCACATAAAAAACTTGCTTCACCTGCGTTGCCATTATGAATGGTTCGTCCTTATGCCCTATCTTGTTGAGGTCCACCAACGTAACTCCTAAATCATCAGTTGTGACACCGTTCTTATTGTCAACCCATTTGCATTTAAACACAGGAACGGTGAAGGGACCGTAATCAACTTCCCATATATCTTCAATCACACCAAAGTAGCATGACTCGGCCATGAGAGGGTTGTTGTCCTTTGCAATTGAGAAATGCATTGACTGAGCCACAACCATCACTCCACTATTTTGATTTGTACTCTTTTCATCCTGTGTCCTTGTATAAAACGAATAGTTGTTTATGTCATACCCACAAAAGGACATCAAAGTTCGGGCCCTGTGCTAGTCGATGTAATGTCGAGGATGCAGATGCATCTTTCAGGACGGTCTTTTGGAACCACTGCATGAAACTCTTGTTGTGTTCATTCAACAACCACTTTTCAGTCATTTTAGGGTTGGTTTTCTTGACTAGCTCCTTGTGTGTGGCTAGATATGGTTTCACGTCGTCCGTGTTGTTTAAAATATACAAGTGTGCCTGAAGGACATCAGCATGTGGCATGCTCTTCACTTTTTTTCCAATCGTTACTTTCCTATCCAATCTCCCTTCATAACGAGTCGTTGGAATACCAATGCTTGCAGCATGTGACATGTATTCAGTGCAAAACTCAATTGCTTCCTCTGTAATATATCTTTCCATAATTGAAGCTTCGGGACGACGTTGGTTCTTCATATACCCTTTCAATATCTTCATATATCGCTCAACGGGATACATCCACCGTAAGAACACTGAACCACACCAACGGACCTCTCTCACCAAATGGATGATTAAGTGGACCATTATGTCAAAAAAAGAGGGCGGGAAATACATTTCAAGCTGACATAATATAAGTGATGCTTCCTGTTCCAACACATCCAATTCGCCGGGCACGATTACCTTGCAACATATGGAATTGAAAAATATACACAACCTTGTTATGACATTTCTCACATTTTTAGGAAGAATGTCACGAATGGCGATAGGCAGAAACTGCTGCATCAACATGTGACAATCGTGAGACTTCAACCCAACTAACTTCAAATCTTTCATGGAAACACAAGACTTGATGTTGGAGCCATAACCAGACGGAATTTTCATACTTCGTAACGATTCACACAGACTTTGCTTTTCTTTTCTGGATAACGTATGACATGCTGGAGGCAAATATGTTCTTTTGCCCTTTGATTGTGGATGCAAATCCTGGCGTATACCCATCAACTCTAAGTCTATACGCGAGTTTAGGCCATCCTTAGTCTTCCCGGGTATGTTTAAGAGTGTACCAACTAAACTGTCACACACATTCTTCTCCACATGCATTACATCAATGCAGTGTCTTACATCAAGCTCCCTCCAATATGGCAGGTCAAAAAACACTGACCTTTTCTTCCAGTTGTTTTGTGTCGGGTACTGTTTTTCACACTTACCAAATTGCATGTTGACGTCCTTCACCTTTTCATATGCCTGGCGACCAGATAGTGGTGGAGGAGCCATTTCAAAATCTTGGGCACCGTTAAACGACTTCTTCAACCTTTGAAACGGATGATTCGCTTTAAGAAACCTTCGATGTCGAAGATAAACATTTTTCCTGCCATGATGCAACCGCACAGAACTAGTCCCCTCCTCACATACTGGACAAGCTTTATGACCCTTCACACTGTACCCAGATAAGTTACCATACGCTGGAAAGTCATTGATTGTGCAAAATAACATGGCACGCAATTTGAATGATCGCCCGGTAAACCCATCAAACACTTCAACCCCGTCTTCCCACAACCTTTTGAGGTCTTCAACCAATAGAGTTAAATATACATCAATGTCGTTCCCCGGTTGTCGTGGACCAGAAATCATCATTGATAACATCACATATTTTCGCTTCATGCACAACCATGGCGGCAAGTTGTAAACAAACAAAAAAACAGGCCACGAACTATGGTTTGTGCTCAGGTTCCCAAACGGGTTCATGCCGTCTGTGGCTAGTGCAAGCCTAACATTTCTTGGTTCATTGGCAAATTCTGGAAAAATCCTATCCATTTTCTTCCATTGTGACCCATCGGCCGGATGCCTAAGTAGTCCATCAACAACCCTCTCATCAGCATGCCATCTCATAAGTTTTGCATCATCTGCATTGGCAAACAGATGCTTTAGTCTTGGAACTATAGGTAGATACCACAACACCTTTGCAGGAGACCCTTTAGTGCATACCTCATCAAAATCCGCCTCTTTCTTCTTATACCGTGACACCCCACATCTAGGACATCGATGCAGCATTTCTAACTCACCCCGGAATAATACACAATCATTTGGGCATGCATGTATTTTCTCATACTCCAAACCCATAGGACACAACACCTTTTTGGCCTCATAGTTACTTTTCGGCAAGGTGTTTCCAGCTGGGAGCATTTCTTTCAACAACTTCAGTAAGTCAGTGAAACTTTTATCCGTTCACCCGTTTATGGCCTTCAAATTAAACAACCGCAAAATAGCTGATAACCTCGTGAAATTGAGGCAGTTTGGATACAACGGTTGCTCAGAGTCCTGACACAGAGTTGTATATACATGAGCTTTCTTAAAACCTTCTACCCCTACATCACGGATCATATCCTCAAGTCGGTCATCCATGTCGACATCGTTGTCATGCATCGAGCTTCGATTTTTAGTCTGAGAGCTGTTACTTGGCACCACCACATCTTCACCATGCCATATCCAACGCGTATAACTACGTAGAAAACCGTCACACAGTAGATGTTCTCGCACCTCTTCCAAGTCTACCCGACGCAGGTTGAAGCATTTAACACAAGGAAAAAAATACTTTCCATTCACCCCCACTGCATTCCTCGCTACGAATTCTATAAATGATTCAACTCCCCCCTCGTACTCCAGACTTAGGCGTGACGCAGAAATCCAACTCCGATCCATACCAACTGTTTACAAGGTGCTATGATCAACCTCACTTTTTATACAAAGGTGGTGGTCCTATACCCATTCAGCATGACAATTATTTTTATACGTCATTCATATATACAGGTTAGGACTTATTTTAAAATTTGATGAAATTTCGGCAGCATTTCGCATTGGTCTCTAAGTACACAAAATGAGAGTGGTCAAATCAAATTCAACCACAACCAAATATGCACCCAGAGAACAACACAAAATACAAGTTACCGAAATTTTATCAAATTTTAAAATAACTCCTAACTTGTACATACTAACAATGACGTATAAAAAATAATTGTTCATCCCAAACTGTCCAAACGGACAATTCAAGATTCAACACAAACGATGACATTAATTGATTTAATGACCATTTGTGTCGAATCTCAAACGGGGAACTACGGTTCACTCATATGCACAACAACTTTCAAACTAGTTAACAACCACATACATACAACAGCAATAAACATAACATATAAGAGCAACCAACAATAACAGAAATAAAATGGATAATAATTTAGTTAACTTTTTTCCTAAAATAGTATGATGTTTTTAATTTATGTTATTTTGAAGTAGAAGTATGGTGTTGGAGTATGGATTATGGATTATGGATTATGATGTTGGTTTATAATGCATGTTCAAACTTTAGACTTTTATTTAGTAATTAATATGATATTTTTAAATTCTATTATTTTCAACTAGAACTATGGTGTTAGATGATGGATTATGGATTATGAGAATTTTTAGATTTGAACTTTTATTTTATGGATTACGGCTTATGGACATGGTGTTGAATTTAGTTAAATTCTACTTAAGAAGAACAATATAAGTTTTAGGAGAAAAGTAATCTCAACCATTTAGAACTTTTCAATTTAGGGAGTACATTTTAACCAAAAGAGGTATCTTATAATATTTCTAAAGTTCATACAACAATGGCCACACCATGCCCAATCTGTTGGTTCCTTAAGCTCTATAGCCTTGCAATGGTGGAAGTTGCAATTGGAAATAAAACAACCACCCAGGAGCAAAATGGACCTTGCACCACAAACGAAAGCTGATGGGGAAATGGGGTTGGCTAAAGGGAGCTATGGACCACCGCCACAGAAACGTCGTTGGAGGTTGGTGAACATGGTTGCTGGAGCCAAACAGAAATGGTGGAAAACGTAGTTGCTGAATGGAGTTAGGGTCCGTTTGGTTAAAAGTTGGAGTAAGGTTTGTGAAACGGGGTTTGGAAAAGTGAGGTTTTAAAAACGTGGTTGGGAAAATTGGGGTTTTGAAGATAGTGATTTGTGTTTGGATAGTTTGTTGTAAAAGTGAGTTGGAAAGTAGTAATTGTGTTTGGTTGGAAAATATTTTGGTAACCTTGGTTTAGAAAAATGGAATTTGAGGGTAAAATTACTAAAAAGGACATTAATTAAAAAAAGTAGTAAAGTAGTATATTTTTGTAAATAATATTAACAATTACACATTAAAATATTTCATTTATAATTTAATTAACAAAATATATTTATTAATAAAAATTAATAATAAATATATATTATTATAAATATATGTATTGCAACTAAAATTTAATATTATTAATATATATTAAATATATCAATAAATTCACATTTTTTGGTAATTTTACAACATACCATTATCATACAAAATTATAAAAAAAACCCAACACCTTAAAAAAATATAAAAAGTTATTTAAATAGAAAAAGTTAACATGGTCAACATTTTTCAGTCCACACCCATGCACCCTAAATCCAATGTAATCTAAACCCTTAATTCCATCAGCCTTTAAGGTACACCCTAGTACATGAAGCACACCCATGGTGCACCATCCAAACTAATCATCCACCATTAAACCACTCAATTTTTACAGTACATCTCACCCCCCATACACACCCATGCACCACCACCATAAACCAATCACCATCTCAGATCTTCCAACATTTATGGTACACCAAGCCAAGAATCTCCACCAGTGCTCCATCTTCTCCAACAGGCAGAAGGGCAAAACCGTCCACAACACACAGAAATGCAAACGGAGATTCGGATGGTGCATAAACAGAGTTTAAACATAAACAGGCACATAAACAGAGTTTAAACAGAGGGTACCGAGGCTAAAAAATGCATATAACCAAACAGAGTTTAAACGGATGGTGCATAAACAGAGTTCTAAAAAATGCATATAACCAAACAGGCACATAAACAGAGTTTATAACTTAAGCTTTTGAACCAGTAACTATCGTGTCAGGAAACAAGGAATACCAACAGAGAAAGAATCAATATATTATGACAAACACGCATGACAATGGGGGTTCAGGGAACCTACCTGAATGAAGAAAGGAAGAAGATGCTGAACAGAGACAAGGGCACGAACCTCACAGATAATGGAGAAGACGACAACCAATGCGTAGAAGAAGAGAAACTGAAAAAAGAGTGAAAGGCACGGCTTTTGAAGTTTTAGAAAGGATGTATATTCACGGTTCCCCTTGAAACCGTGAATATATTACACATATATTCACGGTTTAACAAACAACCATGGATAAATGTTAACTATATATCCACGGTTACGATACCAACCGTGGATAAATATTAAATCTATATTCACAGTTATAGAAACAACCGTGGACATAGAGTACCCAGTGATTAAACCCTAAAACCTGAACTATATATCCACGGTTGGAAATACAACCGTGAATATTGACATCTATATATATCCACGGTTCACATCATAACCGTGAACGTACCCATCAATATATATTCACGGTTGTGATTAAAACCGTCGATATATATTTCAGGTACTATATATCCACGGTTGACTCCTCAACCGTGAATATATATTGATGGTTACGTTCACGGTTATGATGTTAACCGTGGATATATAGTTTTCTCTGATTAAAACGTTCACCTTATAATTTTAAAAATGCCACCGCGCATGTTTTTATCACTGATCCTCTTCTACCCGTGAATAATATCCCGTTGTTATATCCATTTTTTCCACTAGTGCTAGGAAGAAGCTTGTCGATGGGGGTTGGAGTGGCAGTGGCGCGGAGGCACGATGGTGACAGAGTAAGAAGTAACTCACCTGGTGTCGTCGTGGTCGTATGATATAAAAGATGAAGAGATCTATGAGATAAGAAGAGGGGTTTCGAGAAAGGGAGACGACGAGGAGGGCTTGGAGAGGGAGACAGCAGGGAAATCAAGTTCTAATCAAAGACCTAATAGCAAGAGGTTTATAATGTTAAAAGTTTTCTCACCGGTCCAAAAGTAAGTCCGGTATAAACACTACCATTTCTCATCGGTCCAACAGTAAGACCGGTATAAACACTACCTTTTCTCACCAGTCTAAAGTGTAGATCGGTGTAAAGTTTCAAACTATTTACAAAATTGCCACCGCTGATGGTCTATTTTTGATATATTGGAATGAAGAGTTCACTGAAAGAGAATCAAGTTTGTATAATATGAACTCAATGGAATGGATGTGCCAAGTTTAAACACAGAGGTTGTAGTATAGTATAGATGTCGTTCCACTGAGGAGGTGCTAGAATGAAGATCTTAGTTTTGAATTGATTATGCAGAAAGTTTTTGTTTGGATTTGTTGTGAATGATGTTGAATAACAAAGTAAATAACTAACAGAGAATAAAATTTGCAAAAGAAACAGTGAATGATTTTTGTGAGAAATTAATTTTGTAAAACAGGGATTGACTTCATCACATCTTCACCTTCTGTAAGCTGTATAAGTTTTTATATAAGTAAATCGAGAAGATAGTTTCTACGTCACAATCATAGTCATTTGTATCGATCCCTCGACTACAAAATTCATAAGAATGATTTCAAACCGCTGATCCCTCAGTCACTTTGAAATCATCCCAGCATTATCGATCGATTGTTTTGACGTTTATTGTGTTAGACGCCATCCCTGGCTACCTACTCACAACAAATATTTCTTTCAGATTTGCTTTCAAAAGTCACTTCCCAGCATACTTGAGAAAACTTAAAACAAGAAAATAGTGATCAAGTACTTTCAGGCATTAAACGCAGAAGGAAATACAGAAACTTATCAAATCTCATTACTAAATAAAAACTTACAACAGCATTACTTCAGTGTTGAATGGATTACAGTCAATCCTATAAGGGAGTTTTAGCTACTCATGCTTTGCATTTTCACCATCAAAAGAATGAATACAGAAAATAATGGAAAGTGTGAATGAAATACAGGGGATGAATCTGATGTTGGATATATGATGATCCCTGATGTTGTTTGCAGCCTGATTTATAGGGGTTCTGGTTCAGCTCCCCTTGCCCACTTGCGTAGAACCCATGCAGCATCTTTCAAAGACTTGTAGAAACACAAGAAAATGGGTGAGTTGGCATCGCACCATTGGTGAATATTAAATTGAAAAATCCCATACTACATGAGTCACGCTTGAGCTTGATGGTCACGCTCAAGCGTGAAGGGTCCTGATACTCATTAAATGTTCCACGCTCAAACCATCTTAATCACGCTTAAGTGTGGTTTTCTTTTGTTCAGTATGCTTGTTCCACGCTTAATCCATGCTGGTTTCTCGCTCAGGCGCGCTCGGCTTATGCTTTGCTATCCATCAGTCACGCTCAAGCGTGTAATGCCTACGCTCAAGGGTTCTTCTTGTTAGACCATGTGCAGGGTCACGCTTGAGCTCCATATAGTTACGCTCAAGCGCCATTCGTGCCTGGGGTCACGCTCACGCTTACTCCTCGCTTGGGCGCTCTCGAGCTCACGCTCAAGCGGTTCATTCCCACGCTTGAGCGTGAGAGGGGTCCTGATGCCTCTTTGTTTCCTTTAATTCATGCTTGCCCATGCTTAATCCATGCTTAAGCGCCTAGTGTTCATGCTCAAGCGTGAGAGGTGCTTATGCTCTCCAACTTGTTCAAGCTTGCTTACCTTGCCTTGCCTTCCTGTTGAATTTCCTGTAACTTTCCAAGAGCTTTAACACAATATTTCTTTTATACATTTATCCATCACTACTTAAAAGATTCATGCTCACTTCCTTCAATAATTCATTAATTTAGCTCAAAGTCTTTACAAAATTAGTTCAAATGAGTCATGAAATCAATGCTTAATCAACCCTTATCAAACTCTCCCCAACCTAGATTTTTGCTTGTCCTCAAGTAAAAAGAAGTTTTGGAAAGGGAATCAAGTATTCAATAATCTGTGTTTCTGCCGCAGACAAAATTTTTAAAAGACAATAATCTGAGTTGATGTTTAGGCAAATGATCTCCTTAATACCAATTCCTTAAATTGTAATGCACCATTACCTTGTTCATAAAGCATGTAACCAATTGTTGTAAGAGTAAGGAACTCTCATTATTTCTCACCTAGGTGGGTGTGTTGCACATTCATCATGAGAACTGCCTAATTAATATTGCCGGTCATTTCTAATCAAAATCAATTCATAAGATAAGTAAGGATCAAAAGGTCTTTTCAAGGTTGTAATGAGGCTGGGCTATCAAGAATTCTTGGTTTTTCTTGAGTTCAAAGTGCATGCATGAATAAGAAGAGTATATGTTCTGAGATTTTTCAAGCTTTTATGAGGCTTCTTCTTTTATGCCACTGAATTCTTCATTTTTCTTTTTCTAGTTCTCTATTTTTGTTAAATTTTGGAGAACTTTATTTCTCTTTCAGCCTCAGTTTCTCTTATCACCCTTTTTGGAGAAGTGTTTTATGCTCTTATAAAATTTTTAAGCATGCTAGTAAGGTAAGATTTTATTTCTCATGCTTGGTTTAGGGTGTTTGAATAAAAATTTTTGGCTCAAAAATGGGCTATAAAAAATTAGGTCATATTCTTAAGGGTAGCTTTTTGGCTCTAAGTTTGTTTTATTTTCAAAATTTGCCTTTATCATTTCCTTGCTTAATCTCTAAAAGAACTGTTAATCAGAAAATCAGGCAATGCTTATTTACGAATTCTCATGAGACTCTCAGTGTTTAGATTTCTCACTTCTCACCAGGATATAAGGCTTACTTCCTTATTCTAACAGAAAAGGGTTCAAGCATGTAAACAATAAAAAGTACATTCATTCCAATTCCTTGGTTCTTAATTCAGCCATTTTACCCTTTTAAAAATCAGTTTTATTGCCTAAAAGTATTTTGCTGCTTAAAAACTTTTCTTGTTCAAAAAGTAAAATCTTTGGTTGGGTTTTTTAAAAATGTTTACAGCTTTAATCAAAACAAAAATAATCACAAGCAATTCCAAAGTATGCTGCACTAAAAATTTTTTTTAAAGTAAAGCTATAAATTGGCAATTTGAAATAAAACTTAAAGTAGCAATTTAAACTCAAGAAAAAAAATGAAAGCATTAAAATTTTTCACTCATCCTCAGATGAATCCTCTTCTGTTCCCTGGTTTCTTTCTGGGGGTCCCTGTGTTGAAGTTCCTGGCCTATCCTGTGTAGTCTCATCTCCTCCCACAAAAGGGGACCTGTCCCCAGGCCAAGCAATTAGGGCCTCAAACTGGGCAGGGTGCATCCAAGGATTGTGTTGACCTGCAGGAATGCTGTGATAAAGGCCACTGTGAATATGCAACAAACCTCTATGATTAGCGTTTTGCTGTGCCAGGAGGTGGCTATTTTGAATTTTCACGAGGTGAATGCCTTGTAAAATCAGGGTGGCTTCTGTGCTGAGAGGAGGATGGGCAGGTGCTGTGTTGGATGCTTGCTGTGCTGCTTGAGAGGCAGGTGGAGGGGGTACATCAATTGCAGGAGGTACTGGATTACTGCAGTAACGCTCAATGAAGCGTTTGTCTATGGAAGGCCTAATTGGTTTGAGGTCTTGTACCTCAACACCATGAGCTGCACAAAAATCAGTGATAAAGGCAGGAAAACCGAGACTCCCTTTTACCTCTGACCTGCCTGGGAATACTTCTGGTCAGAAATCACAAACTTGTGAATTTCATCAAAGAGTATTTGGGCTAGATCAATGGAAATGTCCTCTCTTAGAATGCAGTATAGTAAATAACACCTACTAAAAAATAAATCAGAGACATGAGCGTTAGGTGCTATGTTAGCTAATAAAAAAGAAGTCCAAACTTGAGAGATAGAAGTCATGTCTTTTCTTAAAATTCTTAGTGGGTTCTCTCCTTGCCCCATTTGAAAGTGGTGTCCTGGAACACATATGGCTGCTTCAAGGTCATTGGTGGCAATGAATTGGTTCCTTGCAATCATGGCAGCATATTCGCATATTTCTCCCTCTCCTAGGGTCATAATGTTCCCCAAGTAAAAATTGATTGTGTCTCTGTCATAGGAGAGCCAGGTTCCCCTCACATAAGTTTTTCTTTCTCCTCCTCCATCTCTTGTCCAAGCATTCGCATAGAACTCTCTCACAACTTCTGGGTCATACTTCTCCCTTGGGTAACATATCTTTAACCAATTTCTCCTCCTTATGATTTGTAGGAAGGCATCACAATCTCCCAAGGCCAAATCTACTTTTCTTTCTGGTATAAATGTCCAGTTGGAGATGTCCTCATAACGCTTGCTCTTATCTTTATTCTTGAATCTTGGAGCATTGTCCTGTTCATCTGTGTGTGGTCTTTTGCCTTTATTTTTTCGGGAACTCCTTGCTGGGGAAGTAGTGACAGGGGGTTTGGTGCAATTTGCTTTGTCCTGGCCATCTGCAAGCTATTCAATGATCATTTAATAAAATGGTAAAGGAAATTGTTGGCAATTTCAATAAACTTTTTAACTGACCAGGCAAGACATGCTTATTAGCGACAAAGCAGTTCATCAGTGATGTCTTTTAGCATATGTAACATGTTATGTATTTTCATCCGAAAGTTGGCATTAAGATGGAATCACATACAAGGTTAAGAGCCACTTTAATGAGAAATCATCAAGGAATAACATACAAGTGCATATGCAAAACAGAGGGACCTGATGTCAAAGTAAATTGAAACATGCTTTCTGACTTTTTTTTTTTTGAACTCAAGCACTCAAAATACTTTCTTTCAGGACTTTTTTCAAACATTCAGCATGCGTTAAAAGAATGTGAAACATAAGGGTGACATGCATTACATAGAAGGTGAAACATAAGAGCAGAGCATTGACCCCCTTTTTCTAAACAACCCAGAAAACAACCAAGCATAGATCATGGTATTCATTAGAAACAGGAAGAAGGTGGTTAAAGACTTCAATGTATGCAAAAGGAAAGGTATCAATTCTCCCTAACACAGTAACCATATGCTGTACTTCAAAAGAGGATAGTCTAGTAGTTACCTGGAAGGATCCGAGAGTGATAGAGAGAAGAGAGGATAATGACTTTCAATTAAATACAGGAAAGTGTGACTTATGAGATGAGAGTGAAGAGAACAAATATTTGAGAAGAATTGGGCGATTACAAAACTTAGAGATTCAGAGGATTAATGGACGGTTATTAGAGTGAGAGACTTAGTGGGAAGTTTCAAAATATTATATTTATTAGCATCAGGGACCATTTTGAATTTCACGCTTGAGCGCAGGATTATCACGCTTGAGCGCAGGATTATCACGCTTGAGCACAGGATTATCACGCTTGAGCGTGCTCGACTAATGGGGTGACTTTGTCTCGCTTAAGCGTTCTTACTATTCTCTTAAGCTTGTAGGCCTTGATGCAGAATGTACTTCCTCGCTCAAGCGGATTGCTAGTCGCCCAAGCGAGAAAATAAAATTCTGTTTGCACGCCTAAGCGTATGTTTCTCATGCTTGAGCGTGATATTCATAATTGGTACCTGATGCTTCTCGTTTAAACGTGCAGCATTCTAGCTTTAAGCGTGACAGTCTTTTAGTTATTCTCGCTCAAGCGTGACTGATCACGCTCAAGCGTGATCGGGTTTATTTTGAAAATTCCCTGTGTATTGTTGCCACACTTAAGGCTTGAATCCTTCGCTTAAGCCTGATATAGATAGTGAATGGCTCACCTTGTCTCGCTTGAGCGAGTACATTCAGCGCTTGAGCGTGAAGTTCATGAGACATAACTTTCTTTGCCTCGCTTAAGCGAGGGTCTTCACGCTTGGGCGAGATGAGTCTTTGCCTTGTTTAAACTCCATTCATGCTTGTCTTTGTTTGAAATTTTGGATTCTTTTTGATGAGTGACCTAAAAAAAATAAACAGAAACCTTTAAACTTTATTTAAAGTAAAACTCTTAAGAAAAGAAATCATAAAAGATTGGGTTGCCTCCCAATGAGCGCTTGTTTATCGTCTTTAGCTTGACGCCTGAGTTTGATCATGGATCCTTTAAGAGAATGTCAGTGGCAACCTTCTCCACTTCTCCTCCTAAATAAGGCTTTAGTCTCTGTCCATTTACGACCCAAGTCCTTTCAGATTTAGGGTCCTGTAATTCAATAGCTCCATAAGGTTTCACCTCCTTCACAATAAAGGGTCCTGACCATTTAGACTTGAGTTTTCCTGGGAATAGTTTCATCCTTGAATTGAAAAGAAGAACAGATTGTCCTTGGTGAAAACTTTTCTTCATGATGTGTCTATCATGGTAAGCCTTCATTTTCTCTTTATAAATCCTTGATGAGTCATAAGCATGATTCCTCCATTCTTCTAACTTGTGCATCTGAATTTTCCTTCCTTCAGCTGATGCTTTTAGGTCATAGTTGAGGGTTTTCATTGCCCAAAATGCTTTATGTTCAAGTTCCACCGGAAGATGGCAACTTTTACCATATACCAACTGATAAGGTGAAAATCCAGTTGGTGCCTTGTAGGCTGTTCTATAGGCCCATAAAGCGTCATCCAGCTTCAAGGACCAGTCCTTTCTGTTTTGGCTGATTGTCTTCTGTAGTATCCTCTTAATTTCTCTGTTGGATACTTCCACCTGACCATTGGCTTGAGGATGGTAAGGGGAGGTTACTTTGTGCTTGACTCCATAATGTTCTAGGCATCGTTGGAGTTGAATGTTGCAAAAATAAGAGCCTCCATCACTTATCAATACTCTTGGAGTGCCAAACCTGCTGAAAATGTGTTTCTTAAGAAATTTGATGACAGTCTTGGCATCAGCTTTAGTACATGCCATGGCTTCTACCCACTTAGAGACATAGTCTACTGCCACGATTATGTATTCATTTGAACATGACATTGGTAATGGCCCAGTAAAATCTATGCCCCAACAATCAAAAGCTTCTATTTCAAGGATAGTGGTTAATGGCATCTCATGTCTTTTTGATATGCTACCTGTCTTCTGACATGCTTCACAATGCTGCACAAAAACATTAGCATCTTTAAACAATGAGGGCCAATAAAAACCTGATTGGAGGATTTTAGCTGCTGTCCTTTCCCCATTAAAGTGTCCTCCATAGGGTGAGTTGTGGCAGTGCCATAAGATGCTGTTAGCTTCTTCTTGGGACACACACCTCCTCAACATATGGTCTGATCCAAGTTTAAATAGGTAAGGATCGTCCCATATGAATTGTTTTGCATCTTTCAAAAATTTTTTCTTCTGTTGCCATGAAAGATCTTCAGGCAATACTCCAGCAGCCTTAAAGTTGGCCATGTCTGCAAACCATGGCCTTTCTTTCATCATTAATAGCTTTTCATCAGGAAATTCTTCCTTCACCTCAGGTTGGAGTAATGTCACCTCCTGATTGACAAGATGGGACAAGTGATCTGCAATAAAATTTTCACTGCCCCTTTTGTCTTTGACTACTAGGTTGAATTCTTGCATCAGCAAGATCCATCTAATTAGCCTGGGCTTAGAATCAGGTTTATTCAGCAGATATTTAATAGCAGCATGGTCAGTAAAAATAATGATTTTGGAACCAATCAGATAAGGTCTAAATTTTTCTAGGCCATACACTATTGCTAAGAGTTCTTTTTCTGTTGTTGCGTAATTTGTTTGTGCAGGGTTCAAAACTTTGCTAGCATAGTGTATGACATGAAAAACTTTTTCCTTTCTTTGTCCTAAGACGGCTCCAATGGCATAATCACTGGCATCACACATCATTTCAAAGTCTAATTCCCAATCAGGGGCAATTATTACAGGTGCACATGTTAGTCTATGTTTCAAGGTTTCAAATGCATGTAAACAAGAATTGTCAAAAACAAAAGGAGTGTCTTTGTTTAAGAGATTACTCAAAGGCTTTGCAATTTTTGAGAAGTCCTTGATGAATCTTCTATAGAATCCTGCATGGCCCAAGAAGCTCCTTACTCCTTTCACGTTCCCTGGTGGTGGTAATTTTCAATTACTTCTACCTTTGCTTTATCCACTTCAATGCCTCGTTTGGAGATTTGATGTCCTAACACAATGCCTTCAGTGACCATGAAGTGGCACTTTTCCCAATTTAACACTAAATTGGTGTCCACATATCTTTTCAGTACTATGGTCAAATTTTTTAAACATTGATCGAATGATGGGCCAAAGACAGAGAAATCATCCATGAAGACCTCAATACATTTTTCCACCAAATCAGAGAAGATAGCAAGCATACATCTTTGAAATGTTGCAGGAGCATTACATAACCCAAAAGGCATTTTTCTATATGCAAACACCCCAAAGGGACATGTAAATGCTATTTTTTCTTGATCCTCTGGTGCAACTGCTATCTGGTTGTAACCTGAGTAACCATCCAGAAAGCAGTAGTATGCTTGTCCTGCAAGTCTTTCCAGTATTTGATCCATGAAGGGTAGAGGAAAATGATCTTTTCGGGTCGCAGTGTTTAGTTTCCTATAATCGATACACATTCTCCATCCTGTGACTGTTCTTATAGGGATTAATTCATTTTTTTCATTTTGTATGACAGTGATTCCTCCTTTCTTTGGAACAACCTGCACAGGACTTACCCAAGAGCTATCAGAAATTGGATAAATTATTCTAGCTTCTAGTAATTTAATTACCTCCCCTTTTACTACTTCCTTCATGGTTGGATTCAAGCGTCTCTGTGGCTGAGCAATTGGTTTAAATTCTTGTTCAATGTAAATGTGATGAGTACAGTAGGCTGGGCTTATTCCTTTCAAATCTTCTAGTTTCCATCCAATTGTTGTTGAGTGCTCTTTCAAGACCTGAATCAATTGCCTTTCTTATGTACCTGTCAATTCCTTATTAATAATAACAGGTTTTTGGTTATCATCATCAAGAAAAACATATTTCAAGTGTGGAGGTAAAGCTTTTAACTCTACTTTCGGTGGGGCAACTTCTTTTTCTGACAACTTTTCGTAGTGAATTTCTTGTTGACTATCTTGCTTATCCTTCTTCGAAGTTCCCTCGTCTTCGTTTATTGTTCCATTTGCTCTAACGTTTAGCTCAGCCAGTGGATCTTTGTTGAGCCATTCGCTGGTTTGTTCTCTGATGGCTTCTTCTTCAATGTCAATTTTGAAGCATTGTTGTTTTTCCTTTGGGTATTTCATTGCATCAAACACATTGAAATTTACTTCTTCATCTTGCACTCTCACTTTTAGCTTCCCATCATCCACATCAATAATTACCTTTGCGGTCTTCATGAAGGGTCTCCCTAGAATGAGAGGCACTTCTGCATCTTCTTCTATATCCATTATGACAAAATCTACAGGAAATACAAACTTGTCAACTCTTACCAGTACATCTTCGGCTATGCCATATGGAAACTTCATAGATCGATCCGCAAGCTGGAGGGTCATCCGTGTTGGCTTCACCTCAAGATCTCTAATTCTTTTCACCATTGAGAGGGGCATTAAGTTAATGCTTGCTCCCAAATCCAGGAGTGCTTTTCCTACTGGTAAAGTACCAATAGTCACTGGGATTGTGAAACTTCCGGGATCTTTTGTTTTTTGTGGCAGTGCTTTTTGAATGATGGCACTGCAGCCTACTGCAAGCTCTACTGTTTCTTCAGAAAATCTCTTCTTCTTTGTTAACAGCTCCTTCATGAACTTTGCGTAAGTTGGCATTTGCTCCATGGCTTCCACAAAAGGTATGTTTATTTGCAACCTTTTGAAGATATCCATAAATCTTGCAAATTGCCTCTCCTTGTCTATTTTTGAAGGGTTCTTTGGATACGGCAGGCTTTTCAGTTGTGGTGCTGGGTCGTCCACCTTCTTTTTCCCTTCTTTTATTTCTTTCTTTTTTTCTTTTTCAACTTCCTCCTTCATATGTACATCTTCAATTTTATTTTTCTTTTCACTAACTTTTTCTTCTATTTCTTTTTCAAAATTTTCTTCTATTTTTTCTTCCACCTTGTCATCCTCTTTTTGTTGTCCAATGACCTTTCCACTTCTTGTTGTGATTGCTTTGCACTGCTCCTTAGGATTTGGGTGTGTATTAGCTCCAAATTGAGTGTTATGATGCTCTGAGATTTGACGAGCCAGTTGCCCCACTTGAGTCTCCAGGTTTCTTATTAAAGCATCGGTGTTTTTCTGATTGGTGATTGAGACCTGCATAAATTTTTCTAGAGTGTCCTCTAGTTTTGATGTCCTTTCTGTCAAGGGAGGGCCTTGCTGATAAGGTTGTTGTCTGTTGGACGTGCTTGCTTCTTGCTTCCATCCACCATTTTGATTATTTCTCCATCCCTGTGAAAAGTTATTAGAGTAAGCATTGTTATTGAAGTTACCCTGCTTACCTTGGTTATTCATATAGAGGATGGATTGGTCTCCTTGCTCTCCTTGGCAATGTCCGTTCTGATGTTCTCCTCCATAAAAATCGCATCTTATTTGTGCTTGTTGGTTTCCCGTAGAGGATTGTACAGCATGCAGTTGTTGAAGGAGTTTTGCTATTTGCTGTGTCAAAGCTTCAATTTGTTGTGTCAAAATTTTGTTTTGAGCTAAAATGGCATCTGTTGTATTGAGTTCCAACATTCCCTTCTTTTGGACTTGTGTTCTGTCATGCTGAGCTTGGTAATCTGTGGATGATAATGCTTCAATAATCCTTGTAGCTTGCTCTGTATCTACTATCATCATGGTTCCTCCAGCTGCTGCATCCAGTATCATTTTGGTGTCTGCTTTAAGTCCACTGTAGAAGATATTTAATTGGGCAATATCTTATAAGCCATGGTTTGGGCATCTTCTTAGGAGAGATTTGAAACGTTCCCATGCCTCGCAAAATGGTTCATCATGGCTTTGTTTAAATGTTGTTATATCTGATTTAGCTTTGATAAATCTAGATGGTGGGAAAAATCTGTGTAGGAATTTCTCCTCCACTGTGTCCCAGTTGTTCAGGCTTTGATTTGGGTGCGACTGGAGCCATTATTTAGCTTTACCTACAAGAGAAAAAGGAAACAATCTTAGATACGCTGCTTCAATTACTTCCTGTTCAAAACCCATTGTTCCTACTAATTCATAGAATGTGGCCAAGTGAGTGTATGGACCTTCACTGGACATTCCATGGAATTGATGGGAACTAATTAAACTAAGGAAAGCAGGTTTCATTTCTATAGCCCTGATTGTATTTGGTATAGCAATGCTTGAATAGTGTCTAGGTCCTTGTTGCAGGGTGTAATCTCTAAGTGTTCTCCTTGGTGGATTTTGATTGTTGCTGTTGACATCCATTGTATGAGAAGATGTTTGTCCTGCTTGGAAGTTCGGTTTGGCTTTCTTGATTTTCTTGAGGAACCTGTCTATTTCTGGATCAAATGCAAGTTGTTCTTTTGTACCCTGTCCTCTCAAGATCATAAATCAAGTACTCAAAGTAGCAAGGTTACTAAAAAAAATTAAAAACAAATAGAAAACAAATTTATTTACACTGTCTTGGCAATTCAATGCTAAATATTCAAACTTAAATCACCTCCCCGGTTGCGGTGCCAAACCTTGATGGTCTATTTTTGATATATTGGAATGAAGAGTTCACTGAAAGAGAATCAAGTTTGTATAATATGAACTCAATGGAATGGATGTGCCAAGTTTAAACACAGAGGTTGTAGTATAGTATAGATGTCGTTCCACTGAGGAGGTGCTAGAATGAAGATCTTAGTTTTGAATTGATTATGTAGAAAGTTTTTGTTTGGATTTGTTGTGAATGATGTTGAATAACAAAGTAAATAACTAACAGAGAATAAAATTTGCAAAAGAAACAGTGAATGATTTTTGTGAGAAATTAATTTTGTAAAACAGGGATTGACTTCATCACATCTTCACCTTCTGTAAGTTGCATAAGTTTTTATATAAGTAAATCGAGAAGATAGTTTCTACGTCACAATCATAGTCATTTGTATCGATCCCTCGACTACAAAATTCATAAGAATGATTTCAAACCGCTGATCCCTCAGTCACTTTGAAATCATCCCAGCATTATCGATCGATTGTTTTGACGTTTATTGCGTTAGACGCCATCCCTGGCTACCTACTTACAACAAGTATTTCTTTCAGATCTGCTTTCAAAAGTCACTTCCCAGCATACTTGAGAAAACTTAAAACAAGAAAATAGTGATCAAGTACTTTCAGGCATTAAACACAGAAGGAAATACAGAAACTTATCAAATCTCATTACTAAATAAAAACTTACAACAGCATTACTTCAGTGTTGAATGGATTACAGTCAATCCTATAAGGGAGTTTCAGCTACTCATGCTTTGCATTTTCACCATCAAAAGAATGAATACAGAAAATAATGGAAAGTGTGAATGAAATACAGGGGATGAATCTGATGTTGGATATATGATGATCCCTGATGTTGTTTGCAGCCTGATTTATAGGGGTTCTGGTTCAGCTCCCCTTGCCCACTTGCGTAGAACCCATGCAGCATCTTTCAAAGACTTGTAGAAACACAAGAAAATGGGTGAGTTGGCATCGCACCATTGGTGAATATTAAATTGAAAAATCCCATACTACATGAGTCACGCTTAAGCTTGATGGTCACGCTCAAGCGTGAAGGGTCCTGATACTCATTAAATGTTCCACGCTCAAACCATCTTAATCACGCTTAAGCGTGGTTTTCTTTTGTTCAGTATGCTTGTTCCACGCTTAATCCATGCTGGTTTCTCGCTCAGGCGCGCTCGGCTTATGCTTTGCTATCCATCAGTCACGCTCAAGCGTGTAATGCCTACGCTCAAGTGTTCTTCTTGTTAGACCATGTGCAGGGTCATGCTTGAGCTCCATATAGTTACGCTCAAGCGCCATTCGTGCCTGGGGTCACGCTCACGCTTACTCCTCGCTTGGGCGCTCTCGAGCTCACGCTCAAGCGGTTCATTCCCACGCTTGAGCGTGAGAGGGGTCCTGATGCCTCTTTGTTTCCTTTAATTCATGCTTGCCCATGCTTAATCCACGCTTAAGCGCCTAGTGTTCACGCTCAAGCGTGAGAGGTGCTTATGCTCTCCAACTTGTTCAAGCTTGCTTACCTTGCCTTGCCTTCCTGTTGAATTTCTTGTAACTTTCCAAGAGCTTTAACACAATATTTCTTTTATACATTTATCCATCACTACTTAAAAGATTCATGCTCACTTCCTTCAATAATTCATTAATTTAGCTCAAAGTCTTTACAAAATTAGTTCAAATGAGTCATGAAATCAATGCTTAATCAACCCTTATCAACCGCCTTATTTTTAACACTGGTCATATTACAACTGGTGTAAAAAGTCCGGTGAGAAAAGCCTTCTTTTCACTAGTGTGTGTATAAAGCTTCATAAGGAGCCATCCCAATGCTACTATGATAGCTGTTGTTATAAGCAAATTCCACCAATGGTAGATACCTCTCCCATGAGCCACCTTGCTCCAATACACAAGCTCTGAGCATGTCTTCCAAGGTCTATATAGTCCGCTCAGACTGGCCATCAGTCTGAGGATGATAAGCTGAACTCAACCTCAATTCAGTACCCAGTTCCTGCTGTAGACTCCCCCAAAATCTAGAAGTGAATCAGGGATCATGATCTAAAATAATACTCGAAGGTACACCATGCAACCTTACAATCTCCGTAATGTACAATTTAGCCAATCGGTTCAATGACCATTTCATGTTCATAGCCAAGAAGTGAGCACTCTTGGTCAACTTATCCATAATTACCCAGATTGCATCATATCCCAAACGGGTACGAGGTAACCCGGATACAAAATCCATGGTAATGCTTTCCCATTTCCATATTGGAATCTCCCGAGGTTGAAGTAAACCTGGGGGTCTTTGGTGTTCGACCTTACACTTCTGACATATCACACAAGATCTCACATATTCAATTATTGCTTTCTTCATTCCCGACTACCAGAATTATTTCTTCAAATCATAGTACATCTTAGTGATACCAAGATGGATACTTAAGGAACTTTTATGTGCTTCAGCTAACACAACTTGCCTAAAATCACCTTTTGCGGGTACCACAACACGGTTCCTGAACAGCCAAATTCCATCATTACCTTTGGTTAATCCCATATCTTTTCTTCTTGCTTGAGTATCAAGCAATTCCAACAACTCTTCATCATCCTCCTGAGCCACACCTAAGGATTCTAAAAATTCATTGGAGATCTTCAGCATTCCAATTACCATCTGATTTGGGGCCTGAATAGCAACTCTAATATTCATATCACGAAAGTCTTCCAACAATTCCTCTTCCTTGCCCAACAAGAAAGTTGCATGTAATACTCTTCTACTTAAGGCATAAGCCATAACATTTGCTTTTCCAGGATGATATCTCAAATCAAAATCATAATCTTTTAGGTATTCCACCCATCTCTTTTGCCTCATATTCAGTTCCTTCTAATCAAACAGATACTTCAAACTCTTGTGGTCACTGAACACCACAAAACGAGATCCATACAAGTAATGTCGCCAAATCTTCATCGCAAATAACACAACAGTGAGTTCCAAATCATGAGTGGGATAATTATGTTCATACGGCCTCAATTGCCTCGAAGCATAAGCAATTACTCTGTCATCCTGCATCAGCACACATCCTAAACCAAACTTAGATGCGTCACAATATACCACAAATTCCTTCGTCACGTCTGGTAATACAAGTACCGGTGCTAAAGTCAAGCATTGCTTCAAAGTTTAGAAGCTTAATTCACATTTTTCAGTCCACACAAACGGATTCTCCTTTCTCTTCAATCAAGTCAAAGGAAACACAATGCGAGAAAATCCTTCAATAAAGCGGCGATAATAACCAGCCAAGCCAAGAAAACTCCTGATTTTGGTTACTGATTTAGGCCTTTCCCAAGCCATAACTGCCTCAATCTTAGATGGATCAACAGACACACCATCACGAGATATCACGTGCCCCAAGAATTACACACTTGCTTTCCAGAAATCACACTTCGATAACTTAGCATATAACCTTTTCTTACATAATATCTGCAAAACAATTTAAAGATATTGAGCATGCTCCTCAATAGACTTCGAATATACTAGAATGTTATCAATAAACACCATGACAAACTGATCCAAATAAGGTTGGAAAATCTGATTCATGTAATCCATAAAGATAGCGGGAGCATTTGTCACTCCAAAGGGCATTACAACATACTCAAAATGTCCATACCGAGTTCGGAATGCCGTCTTCAGAATATCTTCCGACTTCACTCTAATCTGATGATATCCAGATCTCAAATTGATCTTATAAAACACGACAGCGCCTCTCAACTGATCCAACAAATAATCAATTCGCAGTAAAGGATATTTATTCTTAACCATTAATTTATTCAACTACCGATAATCAATACACATTCTTATACTGCATTCTTTCTTTTTCACCAGCAACACCGGAGCGCCCCAAGGTGAAGCACTCGGTCGGATAAACCCCTTGTCTAACAACTCATTTACTTGTTTCTTCACTTCAGTCAATTCCACTGAAGACATTCTATAGGGTGTATGGGACACAGGTTCTGCCTCGGGAACCAAATTAATAGCAAAATCAATCTCCCTGCTTGGAGGCAATTTCGGAATGTCTTCCAGGAACACATCAAGGAAATCGTATACTACCGAAATATCTGCAGGTTTAAGATTATACCGCCCTTCAGTAACAAACAAAATAGCATAAGCTATGGAGACATCACTCACTATATTCTTAGTATTGAGTTCCTAGGAGAAGATTATGGTCTTGCGATAACAGTCCACCATAATGTGATTAGCAGCTAACCAATCGAGACCCAAAATAACATCCAAGTTCTTTAATGGCATACATATTAAATTCACCAGAAAGGAACGATCTTCAATTTGCATTGGCAATTCTCCACACATGGTGGTTGCACGGAATATAGAACCAGTAGGAGTGGAGACATTAAGGGCATTCTCCATTAACACCACTGGTAAGCCAAACTATCTAACACAACTTTCAGAAATAAAAGAATACATTACACCAGAATCATAAATAACATTTACCATGTAGCCATGAATAAGGCACTTACCCTGCACTAAAGAGGCATCAAAAGCAAATACACGTCCAGCCATAACATTCTGAGTACCACTAAACTGAGCATCGGATCGCCTAGGGTGTTGGCCTCCACGACCACCGCCGCCTCGGCCTCCATGCTGAAAATTACCACCACAAATCACAGAAGCATTTGTTGTTCAAGTGGCCTCAATACTCAAGAGGGGGGTGAATTGAGTTTTAAAAACTTTGAATTGGAATGCCTTTGAACTTGATTTTTATATCCAAGTTTACAAGAGAATGCAAGTTAAATCAAGTTAAAGGTAGTATGCAATGCACAACAAGGATAAATATAGCTGAAGCAATTTAACAAACACTTAGTGGGCAGTATTTGAAATGTATCTAATTAGACAAGCTCAAGTATGCAATTCTCAATCAATCAACACAAATCAACCAATTGCAGTATATGAAAGTAAAAGAGTAAGGGAGAGGAGCTTGCAAACCGATATAACGAGTTCCACCAACACCGGTGTACGTCTCGCCTCTAAGGCACCCACTTAGAGGATTTCTACTATTGAAGTTTAGAGATACAAGCTATGAGCAATTGAAGCTTCCTAGTGTCCCACACTCAAGAACTCAATCCTCACTAGCACAAGGGCAACCCACCCAATCTCTCAAACTCTTAATACCCAAAGGTTGAACCCCAACCTTTGTGACCACTCAACTTAGAGTGAAAATCTTTGTGTTTGTTGAAGTGTTTACAAGGAAATAACTCTCTTAATAGAGTGGATAAGCAAATGATAGCTCACATAATTTCTAATCTCTCAAGAAGAGAGGATATACAAATGAAATCTCAAGATATACAAGAATAGAGCTTACAAAGCACAAGAGTGAGCAAAGGAATTGTAGCTTCTTGGTGTGTCTTTTGTGCTTGAGTTCCTCTTCAATTTATAGAGCCATTTGAAAGCTTGAGGGGTGCCTTTCTTCTTCCTAGCTGTTGCACATAGTGGAGATCTGAAGAAGTAATGGAGAAATGTGCTGGTTTCCCACTAATATGTGTTTTTCCACTATCGTAATCGATTATCCCTTAAGGTGTAATCGATTACACTTCGAATTTTCCATCTCTGTTCGCTATGTAATCGATTAGCTTCATTTGCCTAATCGATTATCTTCAAGTCAGAAGCTTGATAATCAATTTCCTTTTTCCTTGTAGTCGATTAGCAAAGATGCCTGATGCATTTAATTTGGCTTCGTAGCTTTGTAATCGATTATATAGTCATAGTAATCGATTAGCTTGATTCCAGTAGCTATGTAATCGATTATTTCAATTGCTGTAATCGATTAGCTTATGCCCTGTTGCAATTGTTCCAAAGACAAAATCACTCTAATCGATTAGACTGGGCTTCCTAATCGATTAGCTTCACACTGTTTCATGTCTTCTTTGTTTTTGCAAGACTTTCTTCAAGAGTCCTTTGTCATTATCAAAATCCTTGATCCTGAAATCATATTCAAACACATTCTCCCCCTTTTTGATGATGATAACCATGTTCATCTCTTGAGGGTTGTTAATTTTAACCAAAAGACTTATCTCTAATTTTATCTCTTGCAAAAACATATCTGCTGCATTATCTCTTAATCACAGTTTCAAATAGCAAAATTTCTTTTTAAAATGTTCAGCATCTTTATCTCTTAACAATATCCTTATCTCTTAGCATTAACAAATCTCCCCCTATCAAAAGGAATTTATTAACCTCTTTACAAATTGTTAATCATTTGGCAATTATTTTGTTTTAGCAGCTTATTCCAGATGAACAAGATATGAACAAATAATTCTTCTCCCCCTTTGGAATCATCAAAAATACTAAAACAAGTATAGCATATAAGGAAAGACATATTTTTATTCAATGTAATGAAAGGGAGTACACCAAGGAAAGATTAATAACTTATGCAGAAAGGAAAAACAGAAAGCACAACAAAACTCTAGTTATCAGGATTAAAAAATCGAAGCTTGGAGATTTGGTGGGAGAGTTCTTCATAGCGCTGTTGCATCATCTCAAAGTGTTACTGCTCAGTCATTGAGAACTCCTGAAGAGAGTTTTTAATGTGGTCGAAGCGGCGATCAAGATGAGCATAGAGTGATGCAAAGGGGTCAGCAGGAGCGGATGAAGAGGCTTGAGGTGCAGCTGGTTGTTGAGGAGGAGGAGGAACGGGTTCATCTTCAGCAGGAGCTTCGAAGGGAATGTTGGCATCAATGCCCTCCATTCGTGAGTACCATGCTCCGTGTAGAAAAACAAGACCCATCTTAGTGAGGTGATGGGTGCCAATGCAAGCTCTTGGAGGCACTTTTTCTGATAATTCTCCAGCCAAGTCTACTCCACAATATTTGAAAATTTTGGTAAGGAGAATACCATATGGAAGTTTTTGTTGGTCTTTTGCGTGGCGCATGTGAAACTTGACCAATTGAACCCAGTTAATTACCTTGTGGTTCAGCATCGCCCACATCAAGAGGACATCATCCTCTTCCACCAAGGCATAGTTCCCACCACGAGGAACTATCATTTCGACCAAGAAAAAGTGTAGGAGACGGTTGTTCATGGTCAAGTGTCCTACCAGTTTGTGGTTGCTCCTGGGGCGGTCAGCTTTCCACAAGGATTGACAAGCAGTTAGAGCATTGAAGCCCCATTCATCTTCTGGTTCTCCTCCATCAAAATCTGCATTGTTGACCGGCAGCATAGAGATTTCTGTAAATTGGGCGTTGGTGAGCTTGATGGTCACGTTTTTCACTTTGGATTCGACCATCCCATTCACCAGTTTGAGATTGCAGTAGAATACCCTGATGAGTTCAGGATAATATTCTTCTTCCTTGAGGGTGAGGAAGGGAAAAAGGTTGTAGTGGTGGAGGCATTGGGTGAAGGTGAGGCTATGGTTATCAAAGGTTTCCATAATGGTGAAGTGGGGAGTCATGATTTCTTTCTCAGAAAAATTTTTAACAAAGTGTTGGAGGTCTCTAGAGGAGGAAAAGAACCTTGAGAAGTCAAGGGGGTTGTTGGCCTGAGCCATGGAGGACCTTGCTCTTTTAACTGTGCGGGAGGAAGCCATTGACAAGGAATGTAGAAAAAGATGAGGAGAGGAGAAGAGTTCTTGGGAACTTTTAAGAATGAGAAAGAGGAAGGAGGTAGTGTGAGTTGAGAAGGTGAAGAGAAAGGTATTTATAGGGAAAAATTAGGTCTAGAAGAGAGTGAGGTGAGTTAAGGGAGTGAAGAATTCGAGCAGACCTCAGAAACATGCGTTTTGACTCTGCAGTATCGATGCTAATCGATTACGAGACATGGGTAATCGATTAGCTCACTGTTTCTGGGGAATTTGAAGAGTTTTGAGCAGTGTGTAATCGATTATTGAAATGGAATAATCGATTAGTGAAGAAACAGAATCGTCCTAATCGATTGAAACAATATGGTAATCGATTAGTGAGAAGATGAAACGTTTTATACTTGAAACAGAGGCTGTGTAATCGATTATGGATTAGAAAGTAATCGATTAGATTAAAATAGAAGCATTATAATCGATTAGATATCAAAGGGTAATCGATTATCAATAAAATAGAAACGTGTTAATCGATTATGAGGAGCTGAGTAATCGATTATGTGGGTCAAAAATTCACTTTTATGCATTTTTCTCAAAGGAAGTTTGCAGTCTTAAAGAATCATGCCACAGATAATGCCAAATTCATACAAACATGCTATACAACAGTGCTTTTATCAAAATACTTCAACATTCAAACACAATTGGTCATGTCAAGAATTCCTAATTCTCTTCTAATGTGGATGAATTGCTCCCTAGCTAAAGGTTTGGTGAAAATATCTGCTAGTTGCCTAGAAGTTTCAACATGCTCAAGTACACAGTCTCCCTTTAATACATGGTCTCTAATGAAATGATGCCTAATCTCAATATGTTTAGTCCTAGAATGCATTACAGGATTTGTTGAGATATTGATAGCACTAGTATTATCATACTTAAGAGGCACATGGTTCAATACAACTCCAAAGTCTAGAAGTTGTTGTCTCATCCAAAGGATTTGAGCACAACAACTACCAGCTGCAACATATTCTGCCTCAGCTGTTGATAGCGCAACACTTACTTGTTTCTTGCTATGCCAAGAAACAAGAGAACTACCAAGCAAGTGACATGTTCCGCTAGTGCTTTTTCTGTCAAGTTTACATCCTGCAAAGTCTGAATCAGAGTAACCAACTAAAATATATTCAGCCCCTTTGGGGTACCATAACCAACATTTTGAGTCCCAACTAAATATTTCATTATCCTTTTTACTGCAGTGAGATGTGATTCCTTAGGACAAGCCTGGTATCTAGCACACATACACACAGCAAACATGATATCTGGTCTACTAGCGGTTAAGTAAAGTAAGGATCCTATCATACCTCTGTATTTTGTGAGTTCAACATCCTTACCTTTCTCATCCTTGTCCAAATAGCATGAAGTGCCCATGGATGTGGCTATATCATTTGCTTTATCCATATTGAATTTTTTGAGTAGTTCTTTGCAGTACTTGGATTGATTTATGAATGTGCCTTCATTGGTTTGCTTGATTTGTAGTCCGAGGAAGAAAGTGAGTTCCCCCATCATGGACATTTCAAATTCTTCCTGCATTAGCTTAGCAAACTCCTTGCACATTGAATCATTAGTGGCACCAAATATTATATCATCAACATAAACTTGTACCAATAGTATGTTATTCTTTTTGTGCTTTATGAATAAAGTTGTATCAACCTTCCCTCTTTCAAAATGATTTTCTAAAAGAAATTTGCTCAACCTTTCGTACCAAGCTCTTGGATCTTGTTTCAAACCATACAAAGCTTTCTTTAATTTGAAAACATGATTTGGAAATTGATGGTTTTCAAAACCTGGAGGTTGATCAACATATACTTCTTCTTGAATGTATCCATTCAAGAAAGCACTTTTAACATCCATTTGGTACAATTTGAAGTCCCTACAGCATGCGAAGGCTAATAGTAGTCTAATTGCTTCTAATCTAGCTACGGGTGCATACGTCTCTTCATAATCAATGCCTTCTTCTTGATTATAGCCTTTAGCTACTAGCCTAGCTTTGTTTCTAGTAATTATTCCATTTTCATCCAGTTTATTCCTAAAAACCCATTTGGTTCCTATTATTTGGTGATCATTGGGTCTTGGCACGAGCTCCCAAACTTCATTTCTTTCAAATTGATTTAGCTCTTCTTGCATGGCCAACATCCAATGTTCATCAATAATAGCCTCATTTATGTTCTTGGGTTCTATTTGTGATACAAATTCTAGGTGATTACAAGTATTTCTAATAGCATTTCTAGTACTTACACCTTGAGTTATTTCACCTATGACTTTGTCTAGAGGATGATCCTTCAAAGTGATCCATTGTTGTGGTTCCTCATGTTTGGCTTTATTTGTGTCTTTGATCTCTCCTTCCTTGTCATCTAAGGTCAATTCTTGAAGAGTACCTACAAGATCATCAACATCTTCCTTTCTCGGAGGGTTATGGCTATTTTCATCAAATTTGACATGAATAGACTCTTCAATGGTGTTTGTTTGTTTGTTGAAGATTCGATAAGATTTACTAGATTGAGAGTACCCTAGGAAGATTGCCTCATTAGATTTGGCATCAAACTTTCCTAGATTATCCTTTCCATTATTGAGCACAAAACATTTACATCCAAAAATATGAAAGTGTGAAATGTTGGGTTTTCTACCCTTGTAAAGTTCATAGGGGGTTTTCTTTAGAATAGGCCTTATTAAATATCTATTCATTACATAACAAGCGGTGTTTACCGCATCGGCCCAAAAGTGTTTTACAATATGGTTTTCATTTAACATGGTTCTTGCAAGCTCCACCAAGGATCTATTTTTCCTTTCAACTACTCCGTTTTGTTGTGGAGTTCTAGGAGCTGAAAAATTGTGATTAATACCATGTTTTTCGCAAAACTTTTCAAAAGATTGATTTTCAAATTCTCCCCCATGATCGGTTCTAATGGATGTAATTTTAGAATTTTGCTCATTTTGGATAATCTTTGCAAGTTTCTTGAATGCATGATATGCTTCATTTTTATGAGCAAGAAACAATGTCCATGTATATCTAGAATAGTCATCTACAATAACTAGACCATAGTAATTACCTCCAAAGCTTTTGATTTTGGATGGTCCAAATAAGTCCATGTGCAAAAGTTGTAAAGGCCTTTGTGTGGAAACAATATTTTTGGATTGAAAAGATGCCTTTACTTGTTTTCCCTTTTGACATGCATCACAAAATCTATTTTCAAACTTAAGCTTTGGTAATCCAATCACTAATTCTTTGGAAACAAGTTTGTTCAAATGGTCTACATGTATATGAGCTATTCTCCTATGCCATAGCCAAGTTTCATCCTCTTTTGAAATGAAGCATTGTTCATCATTTGTAGACAAACTATCCACATCAATCATGTAAATGTTATCAATCCTTTTTCCAACAAATTTGACCTCTTTGTTTAGCTTATTCTCAATTATACAACAATTGGATTCAAATAAAACTCTATATCCTTTGTCACATAATTGACTTATGCTAAGTAGATTATGTTTGAGGCCTTCAACATATAACACGTCACTTATTGATGTGGAAGAATTCTTACCAATATTTCCTGATCCGGTCTGGATACCAGCCCCCATTCTTGGGACGTCAGAATGACCCCATATAAGGAAAACTGGTGTCCTGGTTCAACTTTACCACACCGGATATCTGATGTCTGGCCGTCCGTCCTCATCTCACGACTGCCCCACTTATTTTCTCTATAACGGATCTTTGTTCATTTTCGCAGAACATTTACATAACTCTTGGCTTTTCAGTCACAGCAAGATAAGAGCCCCTAATAACTTATCAGCGAAGATACTGTATGTAGCAAAATATGTCACGTCAATGGCCTCAGGAAGCAAGTGGATGTGTCAGCAGATTATGCGGAAAAGGTGATTATCCTCTCCTCTTCCTAGAGGATCGTACTCTGATAATTGACCTACCCTCCTGACACATTCTGAGTACTGAGCCACCCTGATTGACATAATGTACACGCTATCAGAGCTAGGGGACCCACCTGTATCCAACGACTTATTTTCTCACGTACAACTATAAATAGCTCATTTCAATACACATGCAAGGTATCATTGTTCTATCTCACATTTTTACTGTTACTTCGCTTGAGTATTCACTGAGTTCTTACACTCTTCTAACTTGAGCGTCGGAGAATCTTCGCAGGTGGCACCACCTTTCGCCCCCCTGCAACGCGAAACGTTGGTGTGAAGGATCTCCAGGACAACAAGGCCGGCCTCTCCCACTGAGAGACCGGATTAATACATTGGATACACACTATTCCGGTGTGCAAACCCTAAAAACACCTATAATCTTGTGGCTGGTCCCACACCGGATCCTAGACCCCGGTCCAGACCAGTTCATTGGCATGCCCAGTGGGACTCGTTAGAGTTATTCCCATTTTCGCAGAAGTTTGGTTGTCACGATGGAAGGTGATGGGAGAGATTTCATTGATGGTCATGTGGAGGATGTGACCCATCAACAGACTGGAAGGAGACTCGTTTTCGAGTCCCCTGTAACTCAAACCTGGAGGATGGTGCAAGTACAAACGCCTGACCCTCGCGATGAGGTTATCAGGCAACTCAGGGAGGAGCTGATGGAGTTGAAGCGGGAGAGAGGAGGAGCTGGGGACAGGGCAACGTCCCATGCAGAAGAGACTCATCACGCATCAGAGAGGGGCAGGTCTACAGCCCTTCAGTATTCGAAGATCCCCACATATGAAGAGAGAGAGCAGACTCAAGACTCTGGCGATAGAGTCAGTACCAGGAGAAAGGAGCAGGCGGTGGTGACTTCAGGGACGTACAAGCTCAGTGTCCCTTTCTCAAGAAGGCTGATGAACATTGCCATCCCGAAACATCTACAAACAACTCAGCCACTGTCGATAGGGAAGTATAATGGAGAAACTGATCCCACTAAGCATTTGGATGCTTATGTGTATAAAGCTATGTATTTGGGAGCAGATGAAGATGTTATGTGCAGGATGTTCCCAAGAACACTAACCGAGGAGGCTCTCGACTGGTTTAAGAACTTACCCTCAGGATCTATAGACTCTTGGGAGGAAATGGCTGCTGCATTTGAAAGCCATTTCGTCATCTCTAGGGATATCCCAAGAACTTCTCACACCCTGGCCCAGATAAGGCAGGGAGAAACTGAAACTCTTAAGGAGTTCTTGAAAAGGTTTTATAAGGAGGCAGCTTTGGTCCCCAACCTCACGGAGGCCATACAACTTCATATTGTGGTGGAAGCTCTTCAGCCTGGTTCAGTCTTTGCCCTATCTTTGGCAAAGAGCCCCCCAACAACCTTCGAGGAGTTTCAAAGGAAAGCTTCCAAGTACGTGGGCATAGAGATGCATCTAGAGGCAACTGCAATAAGAATGAAGCCTTCAGCACCCACTCAGCAGCCACAGAGAGAAAAGGAAAGAGTGAGGCCTGAGAAGCATGCCTTTAGAGAAGACTTTGTAAACGCTCGCCCGCATCCACGAGATAGGCGTGTATCATCGTTCGACAACTATGCTCCGTTGAACACCAGGCATTCACAAATCATGAGGGAGGTTGGTTGGCCAACGTTGAACGTCTTTGGTATAAGGAAGCCAGCCCCAGTCAAGAAGGGTGGTAACGCACGTAAGTATTGCACTTTCCATGAACAGACAGGACACAATACTGATGAGTGCAAGGCATTAAAGAATACGGTGGAAACTCTCATCCGAGAAGGAAAGCTGAAGCAGTATTTGTTCAAGGAAAAATCTGTAGACGAGCCTCAGAGGATGGAAAAAAAGAGTAGAGATCCTGATGACGAAGATGACAATGCACGTAATCCAGCAAGGAAGTTCACTACAGCCGAAAAGCAGAAGGGAGTAGTGATTGCTGGAGATGCCCAGCAAAATAACATGCCCCAGCAGCAGAGGCAGGGCAGACAAGAAGTGATTGAGATGATAGCTGGAGGATTTGCGGGAGGAGGAGCATCAATCACAGCATGGAAGAATCACCACAGGATGATTCTATCTGTCCAGGGCAAACCAAGGGATAACCGTCCTTTCAGGGACGGTATGGCAGCTCCGACGGTGTCATTTACTGATGATGACTTTGGCCCAACAATTCCAGGAGGTGATGATGCAGTAGTTATCGTGGCAGTCATAGCCAACAAGGATGTCAAGAGGATCCTCGTCGATCAGGGAAGTTCTTGTGACGTTATCTTTTATAATTGTTTCAAACGAATGGGTTTCAATGATGCAGATTTACAACCCTACACGCAAGAACTCACAGCGTTTAATGGAGCCAAGCAACCCACCAAGGGGTATCTTGACACCCTGATTTCTTTTGAAGGAGAGCCTGGTGCGAGAACAGTCAAGTCAAGAATCCTGGTGATTGATGTGGAATCCCTATACAACGGTATCATAGGCCGTCCAACATTGAATGCGATGTAAGTAATCGTGTCCACTCCTCACCTCTTGATCAAATTCATTGACAAGGACAACGGTGTGTCTTCTCTCCGTGGTGATCAGGAGATGGGTCGATATTGTTATAACCTGAGCCTCAACATGGTCAAGTTAGAGGCATTCAACAAGAAGAGGAAGCTGAACGACGGAGGAACAGCGGCAGGGTCTGTCAGTCTAATTGATCTGGACCCCTGAGCGGAATTGAAGATTGATCCACTCAATCCCTCTAAGCCCACACCGGATGGTGGTTCCAGGGATGTTGTCTTAGGAGATTCCCCAGAGAAGGTCACGCACTTCAATGATAAGTTAGAGTTTGCTATGGAACAACGCTTATTAACCCTTCTGCAGGAGTTCAAAGATCTTTTCGCATGGACAGCAGCAGACATGCCTGGGATGGACCCTGATTTCTGTTGCCACAAGCTTGCTGTGTATCCTGAAACAAGACCGGTTGCCCAGAAGAAGAGGAGGTTGGGACCGGAGAAGCAGAGGGCGGCTTGTGAGCAGACAGAGGAGTTGTTAAAAGCAGGCTTTATAAGGGAAATACGCTACTCATCTTGGCTTTCTAATGTGGTCATGGTGCAGAAGGCTAATGGCAAATGGAGAATGTGCACAGATTATATGGATCTTAACCGTTGCTGCCCCAAGGATCCATATCCCCTACCCAACATTGATCGCATGGTGGATGATTCATCTGGTTACCAGTACCTTAGTTTCATGGATGCTTATTCGGGGTATAACCAGATTCCGATGTGGGAGGGAGACCAAGAGAAAACTGCCTTTATCAATGACCGCGGTGTTTTCTGCTACACCGTCATGCCTTTTGGATTGAAGAACGCCGGCGCTACCTATCAGCATATGATTAACAAAGTCTTTGAAGGAATACACACCAGGCTGGTCGAAGTTTATATCGATGATATTATAGCCAAAACGCCCGCTGGAGGAGACCACATTGAAGATCTGCGCCAAGTTTTCACTAGGCTTCGACAGTACAACATGAGGTTAAACCCCTTAAAATGCACCTTTGCCGTTCCAGCTGGGAAATTCCTGGGATTCATGTTGACCCAACGAGGCATCGAGGCCAACCCTGGGAAATGCCAAGCAATCCTGGACATGCAGAGCCCTAAGAGCCTGAGGGAGGTCCAATCATTGAATGGGAAAGTGGCCGCTCTAGCTCGCTTCATGCCCAAGATGGCGCACAGGTCCCTCCCCTTGTATAAGGCGTTAAAGAAACACAAGAGTTTTGAATGGGGAGAGGAGCAAGAACAAGCCTTCCAGCAACTCAAGGCCATTCTCTCGAGTCCGCCAATACTGGTTAAGCCTGACCCTGGTGAGATTTTGATCCTGTATTTAGCAATCTCTGATGAAGCCCTAGGCGTAGCCTTGGTTAAAGAAACCCCTGAGGGGCAGAGACCGGTATACTTTACCAGTAAGACGTTTCAGGGGGCGGAAGGAAGGTACCAAAAGATTGAGAAAGCTGCTCTAGCAATCGTGTGGGCATCACGACGGTTGAGGCCCTATTTCCACGCGCACCCAGTACTGGTGAGAACGGATTTGCCTCTCCGTTAAGTACTTAGCAAGCCCGACCTCGCCGGGAGGATGATAAAATGGTCTATCGAGCTGTCTGAATTCAAAATTTCATATGAGCCTCGAGGAGCCATCAAGGCACAAGTGTTGGCTGATTTTGTTGTGGAGATGACTGGGGCGGACCCTGCCACCCCTCGAGCGCATTGGACCATTTACGTTGATGGATCGTCGAACAGCAAAGGTTGTGGAGCAGGTGTGGTGGTAGAAAGTGATGATGGTGTGCACCTAGAAATTTCCCTCCGATTCAATTTCAAAACCTCCAACAACCAGGCTGAATACGAAGCATGCTTGGCCGGTCTCCGTGCGACGATTGACATCGGAGCATCAGCAGTCACACTGTGCAGTGATTCTCAATTGGTGATTTCGCAGATCCAGGGGGAATACCAAGCAAAGGAGCCGTAACTTCAATTGTACTTGAATTGTATTAATGAGTTGAAGGGAAGATTTGAAGCTTTAGAGTTCAAACATGTGCCCAGAGAGGAAAATACCAGAACGGACATCTTGTCAAGACTTGCAAGTACGAAGCAGCCCGGCAGCACAACAACGGTGGTTCAAAGCACTTTGACATCACCTAGCATACCTCTGTACCCTTGTCTGAATGCTATCATGGTAAGCTATCCATATGAGGATTCTTGGGTCATCCCCTATATTCGCTATCTGGCTGATGGTCAGCTGCCCACTGATGAGAAGGAGAGGAGACGAGTGAAGAGGGAGCTACCATATTTTACTATGGTTGATGGTGTTCTCTACAAAAGGGGATTCTCTGTCCCATATCTTTTGTGTTTGAGAGAAGATGAGGTTCAAGCGGTTTTGGAGGAAGTGCACGAGGGGCAATGTGGGCACCATGCTGGAGGCCGAAGATTAATGAGAAAAGTCCTCAGGGCTGGATACTGGTGGCCCACTGTGAAGCAGGATTCTGCAGATTTTGTTAGGAAGTGTGATGCTTGTCAAAAATTCTCCAATCTCCACCATACACCGGCCCAAGAGCTGTCCTCATCTGTTGTACCTTGGCCGTTCTACCAGTGGGGCCTTGATATTTTGGGTCCATTCCCCACTGCGCCAGGAGGTATCAAATATTTGATCGTGGGGGTAGACTACTTCACCAAGTGGATCGAAGCAGAACCAGTAGTGCATATCACTTCTGCGCGAACAAGGCGTTTCGTGTATGAAAATAACATAGCTCGATTCGGGGTGCCAGGGCGGATTGTGACTGACAACGGCACCCAGTTCACAGACAAAAAGTTCACAGATTTGCTGGAAGGACTGGGGATAATCCAGATATTTTCGTCTGTTGAACACCCCCAAACCAATGGACAAGCGGAGGTAGCCAACTGAGAAGTGCTAAAGGGGTTGAAGAAGCATCTGGGAGAAGCAAAGGGAGGATGGACAGACCAGCTATGTCATGTTTTATGGGCATACCGCACCACGCCTCATTCTTTAACTAACGAATCCCCATACCGGTTGACGTACGGGGTTGAGGCCATGATCCCGGTGGAACTACAAACAAGATCGGCTCGTGTGGAGTATTTTTCAGCTGAAGATAACAACGCCAATTTGGCATCAGAACTGGACGTCCTCCAGGAGTTAAGGGAAAAGGCTTTCGTCAGAGATCAGGCTATAAAAGCAAAGGCAGTACTCCGGTATAATAAACGTGTCCAGTACAGAGCTTTCAACACCGGAGATCTTGTTTTGAGAAAGGCAAGTGTGGGGAATAAATTCGCCCACCAAGGAAAGTTGGCACCGACGTGGGAAGGTCCGTATAGAGTTTCTAAAGTGACTGGAAAAGGGTCATACCGGTTGGAAGAACTTGATGGAACTCCGATCCGCAACAAATAGAACACTCAGAACTTACGTGTTTATTACAGCTAGTTGGTAAGACGGCGTGTACTCTTTTTCCTTACTTGAGTTTTTCCCTTTGGGTTTTCTCAAGAAGGTTTTAACGAGGCATGACCCCAACTACGCTCTCCATGTAATGTACTTTCAATTCTAATGAGAATACATTTTAACCGCCCTATCATTCTCACCTTTCTTATGTGTTGTGATTTATAGCCGTAGTTTAATACGCGTACACCTCAGGACGGATGAACTCAACTACCAATTCTGGAGTTGATGATGTAACTCCTCGAGGGACTGATGAAGACCCCTCATGACGGATGATCTCAATCATACATCGTGTGTTTTGACGATGTAACTCCTTGAGGTGGAATGGGTTGTAGGGCTGGTCCTTTTTCAAGGCCACAAACCGAACCCCATTCGAAGACAACATGGGTTGTAGGGCTGGTCCTTTTTAAAGGCCACAAACCGAACCCCATTCGAAGACAACATGGGTTGTAGGGCTGGTCCTTTTTCAAGGCCACAAACCGAACCCCATTCGAAGACAACATGGGTTGTAGGGCTGGTCCTTCCTCAAGGCCACAAACCGAACCCCATGCGAAGGCTTGGGCGCAGTAGGCCGGTTCATACAGAAAACCACGCTGAACCCCGAGTAACGGGCGCAGTAGGTTCAGGATTAGCCCTGATCCGAATCCCGTGTTGAAGGCTTGGATTGTAGGATTGCACCGAACTCCAAGTACGGTTAGTAGGATCGAACCGAACACCGTGTGAAGACTTGGGGTGTAGGACCAAACCGAACCTCAAGAGAAAGGCGTGAAGCTTACCCTTGTCAAAGTTATACCAAAATTCAAAAGGCAATGTCCATCCTCAATTACAGAATATCCACCCCAGAGCGGTTGAACGCTAACATACCCGCTCTGCATCTTCGAGGACAGATGAGCATTTCTATCTTTTTAAGAAGTTAAAAGGTAATTCTTGAGATAAAGTTTCCCTTCCCAATGTACTTACACTTGGGGACAGGGCATGCTTTAACTTAATTGTCGCTTCTTTGTTACAATTTGTTATCTTAATCTGGTGTGATAAGTACGCTTTAAGCAGCTAGGTAACCACACAGAACGGATTCACAAAGCATTGAAAACAATAACGTGATTTGTATAGCACTAAGTTATCCAACAATCATACATTCGACGCAAGCAGTTGAAGAGAAGCAACAGTGAATTTTATTTCCAAAATAAGAAATTATCCAGGTTACAAAGTAGTTAAAGCTGGAGCTGATCCCAGTACACAGCTATGAATAAAGCTTAAATTAAGGGGTCGGTGCCTGATCCTCCGCAGAGGGCACTCCTGTCTTCTCCATCTCATCCTCTGCTCCAGTTCGGGCACCTTCCTGCGTTTCAGCTCCAGAGGCAGCGGTGGACGTTGTCGGCTCCATACTTTGACCTTCTGGAAGGGGAGGCAGTTCGTACAGAGATGCACGGGGTTCATGATGCGAGTCGTCCTTATGCACTTCGACAAGTTTTCCCCCATGGAATTCGAAGAACGGATCCAATCCGTACAAATTCAGCTGCACTCCGGGGTTACGATAATAAACTTGACGAAGGGCCAGGCCGAAGGATTCATACGCCACATTTTTGCATATCTCCAAGGCTTTGGCAGCCTTGGCCTTCGCAGCAGCTAATCTTCTTTGAACCTTGGCAAAATCCTCTTCTGAAGGCCCAGCACTCGCACCACCCTTCTTGAGTTCCTCAATTTGGGCTTGCATCTCCTTCCGAAGGCTTTCCCACTCCCCAAGGTCTTTGTTGCGACCGTCCTCCATAATTTTGAGATCGTCAGCAAGCTTAGCCGATCTCTTTTTCTCCAGTTGTAATTCTTCTTCAAGGAGGGGTATGGTTTTGTTCTGTTTCTGGAGGTCGGCAACTTCCCGCTCTAGAGCCTTGTTCGCAAAATGAACTTGGCTTGCCTCTTCAGTTTTCCTCTGGAGCGTCTCCTTGGTTTTCTTCAATTCTGACTCCACGCCCCTATGAACTTCAGCTTGCTTGGTCGCCCATGTCTCCTTCACCGCGAGTTCGGCTTCAAGTTTTTCAACCTGGTCCATGTAATCCGCCTTCTCGCTCAGGGAATCGAGGAGGCCGGACAGTTCATCCAGCTGCCAACACCCAGCTTTATAAGCACCTCGGACCCCAGCAGCGTCGAGGGAGGGGCGAAGGCAATACCTTGCCTTTGGAAGAGTGGGAGGCATGGACCCCTGAAACCATAAATAAGGAGAAAGGAAGGAGTCACGCGGAGGATCAAACGCCGGAGGAGGACCATTCCCAGAGTCCGGTTCTGAAGCATTCTGTGAAGAAGGGGCAGAGGATTCAGGAACAGGCTTCTTTCCCTTGTCCTTCTTCGATTCAGTTTCTTCGACCGTCTTCTAACGTTTCTTCACTGGGTCATCAGAGGAGGGCTTTTCTTGATCTGCCTTTTTTACAAGGTGCCTCTTTTTCCTCTTCTTCTCTGGGACGGCCTCCTCGTCACCCGCTCCAGTGGCCTCAGCTGGTTCTTCTGTTTCCTCCTCATCAAAGAGAGGAACCTCATCACCTACTGCAGAGGTTAGGGGAATGAGGGGAGTCTTGGTAGCGTTCCTCTTCGCCTGGATCTCATTCTCCTCAGAGGAGGAATCATCGTCAGCCATCATGGTCCTTAATGACAACATCTCTGGGCAGGCTCTTTCGATTTGTTCTGTAAAACAGGAAAGGTTGAATTAGCACATAAGAAGAAAAATAATCAGAGCGGAATAATTATACAACACAGATAGAGTAAGAGCAGATATTACGGAGGTAGGTGTTTCGGATGTCGTCCTCGGCCAAGAGGAGCCTGCTGGAAAATCCTTTGAGGGTTTTCGAGGCCGTCTGCATGGCGCTCAAGACCTCAACAGAATAAGAGGAAAGTTCACTCTCATCTGTGTAATAAGCACGGCTCATGAGGAGAAAATGCTCGTGCGTCCAGCTAAGAGGGAACTTGGTAAATCCCTCTTTGTTTCGCCAGAAGACCGGCTTATTTGGTTGAATACGGACCTGCGTGTAGTAGTGCTTGAAGGAGCATCCATCCACCTTAGTGGATTCCGTATAAGATTTGAAATTTATCACCCTTGAGTCGCTACGGAGAGTAATGAACCCAAGGCCGCCCTTCTTATTAGCACGGCGGACCACTTGGCAATAGTGAAACAGTTTGGCCACAGTGGCGGAGAAGTTGAAATGCTCCCCCAGAACCTCCAAAGCCCGGACTAGACCCCAACCGTTGGGATGCAGTTGTGTGGGGGCACAGTCTAGGAAACGCAGGACGGCCATCTGGAATTCCGTCATGGGGAAGCGTACTCCCAACTTCAAGAAGACGAAGTCATACATGTAGACCGACCTCTCATCAGGGACGCTGTGGCATACTCTCTCAGAGGGACGTGGTGCCAGAACAGCGTATCGCGCCTTGTACTTTTTGTCTGAATATATTTTACAACGGAAAGAGACCGTGCATTCCTCCTCACTCGCATGGTGCGAAGGGATCTCCAGGAATTCCTCCTCCACCCAGCAGTAGGGTTTTTCCCTGTTGAGCTTTTCCCAGTCAAGCCAGTGTGCCACAACGTTGACACACCCCTCAGCAGAGTAGAGAACTGGTGTTTTTCCACGTCCTGGAAGGTCCATAGTTGTGCAGGCACGGTGGAACGCGTACGTACTGTGGTAAAAAGCAACATCGTCAGAGAGGTAACCTTCAGCATTTGACCCTTCATCAGAGCGGCTGGTAGCCCTCGAGTCAAGGGGAACCTCAGAGCGACGTTGGGAAGAGGACACTCGTGAGGAAGAAGCTTCAGCTCTCTCTGACCGACGAGGCCCAGCCACAGGAGGATTCGCTGGAATCCTCCCACCACGGTGGCTAAGGGGGGCACGAGAGCCAAAACTCCCCCTGTTTGAAGGACCAGCGTGGCCTGCTCTAGGGCGCATGGTGGAAATAGAATGAACAAAAATTGCAAGGAGTTGAAGGAAAGGGAGGTTACCTAAAGGAAGAAGATCTTTGAGAAGTTTGAAGACGACAGAGAAATTCCCAAGAAATTTGAGCAGAGGTTCACTAAGCTTGAAAATAAGAGTGGATTCCAAAATCTGCTAAGAATCCCTTTTATAGGTAACGAAGAGGCATAGTGTTTCGTCGAAGGTCACAAGGCTTGCATCAAAACGCAACCTCTTTCAAATTGAAACGACTCCGTCGTTTCGTCACGTACGAGCGCGAAAATGGTAACGTTTTAGTAAACATTTTGGCAAAATGGGCCCCCCTTTTCAATTTGAATCCAGGCCCAATAAGCCCAATCGACGGTTACACTCTTGGGTAATGATGGCTCGTGCGTAAAAAACGCATTTACTGTCCAATCATGCCATGCGCATTTAATGCCTTCAAACACTTTTCGAATACCAAGGGTTTCGATTCTCAAAGACCTGTGGGATTTCAATCATTTATTTTATGCTGTCTGAATCCATTGTACGCAATGCGAGAAGAGCGGTCACTCGTCTATTAGAGCAGACGCCACAGAGCTTCCAGAGACCTCCCAGAATGTACCACCGGCATCTAGACTTCTCTAGAGTTGTGTAGCTCATATGAGCAACTTAACAGTCCCTCATACAAGCTAGGGGACAGATGATCCGGTCTGGATACCGGCCCCCATTCTTGGGACGTCAGAATGACCCCATATAAGGAAAACCGGTGTCCTGGTTCAACTTTACCACACCGGATATCCGATGTCTGGCCGTCCGTCCTCATCTCACGACTGCCCCACTTATTTTCTCTATAACGGATCTTTGTTCATTTTCGCAGAACATTTACATAACTCTTGGCTTTTCAGTCACAGCAAGATAAGAGCCCCTAATAACTTATCAGCGAAGATACTGTATATAGCAAAATATGTCACGTCAATGGCCTCAGGAAGCAAGTGGATGTGTCAGCAGATTATGCGGAAAAGGTGATTATCCTCTCCTCTTCCTAGAGGATCGTACTCTGATAATTGACCTACCCTCCTGACACATTCTGAGTGCTGAGCCACCCTGATTGACATAATGTACACGCTATCAGAGCTAGGGGACCCACATGTATCCAACGACTTATTTTCTCACGTACAACTATAAATAGCTCATTTCAATACACATGCAAGGTATCGTTGTTCTATCTCATATTTTTACTGTTACTTCGCTTGAGTATTCACTGAGTTCTTACACTCTTCTAACTTGAGCGTCGGAGAATCTTCGCAGGTGGCACCACCTTTCGCCCCCCTGCAACGCGAAACGTTGGTGTGAAGGATCTCCAGGACAACAAGGCCGGCCTCTCCCACTGAGAGACCGGATTAATACATCAGATACACACTGTTCCGGTGTACAAACCCTAAAAACACCTATAATCTTGTGGCTGGTCCCACACCGGATCCTAAACCCCGGTCCAGACCAGTTCATTTCCGATGCCTAGGATTCTTCCTTTGGTGTTGTCTCCGTAGGTGACACTTCCTTTTCTCTTGGGAGTGAATGATGTAAACTTGCTTATGTCTCCCATCATATGCTTTGAACACCCACTATCCAAGTACCAATGGGTGTTGCTTGCCTTGAAGCATACCTACAAAACAAGATTAGTTTAGAGAACTAGGTACCTATTTTATGTTGGGTCTTTTTAGGTTAGCTTGTAGTAATGTTCCTTTGGGAACCCACACCTTTTTCATAACCTTTGGCCCTAATTTTCTAACATTGCAATTTGAAGAGTTATGGCCTTTGAAACCGCAATGATGACATTTCATAAAAGGTGAAGATGATTTGCTTGGTGGTACAAAGAAATTTTTATAGTGTTTTTCCCTTTTGTGATTGCTATTTTCTTGAATATATCCTAGCCCGGTTTTATTAAACATGTATCTTTGTTGTCCAAGCAAGATATTCAAATTGTCTTGTCCATTAGTGAACTTTTCTAATGTCTTATTTAGATCTACAACCTTTGTTTCTAACATCACGCATCTTTTTGCAAAGTCACATGGTTTATCCTTGGAACATGCTTGAACATTCTCTAATTCTTCTTTTAAGCTTTCATTTTCTTTACATACCTCCATAAGATGCATTTCAAGGGTGTCACTAGTTTTCCTAGATGACTTAAGCCTATTAGACACTTTTATAAATTTATTATATAACTCCTCAAAAGCATCTAGTAGTTCATTCTTATCTAAGTCAAGAAGGTTTACCTCATTATCTTCTTCTTGGTGATTGGCCATTAAGCAAAGATTTGCTTCCTCATTTTCCGAATTGTCGGAGCTACTTACATCGTTCTCATCCCAAGCGATGTAAGCTCTTCTTCTTCCTCGTTTATCCTTGCCCTTCTTTTTAAGATTTGGGCAATCGGCCTTGAAGTGCCCTTCCTTGCCACATTCGAAACAACTAGGTGAAGAAGAAATTTCATTTGAAGTTGGCTTCTTACCTTGGGGCTTGAAGTTCTTTTGGAATCTTTTGTTCTTCATGAATCTTCCGAATCGTTTTACAAACAGCCCAAATTCCTCTTCTTCATCCATGTCACTGCATGATTCTTCTTCATGTATAGAGGTGGTTTTGAGTGCTAAGCCTTTCTTTTTGGAAGATTTTTCTTCTTCCTCCGCTAGCTTCAATGCTTTTAGTTCTTGCTCTTGCTCTTGTAATTTTCTAAAGAGTATTGCAAGAGACATCTCATTGATGCTTGGAGATTGTTTTATGGCTGTGACAAGTGGTTGCCATTCCCTGCTAAGACTTTTTAAAACTTTATGCACAAGTTCTTTGTTAGTGTAAACTTTACCAAGAGTAATGAGATGATTAATAATAAGAGTAAATCTTTTCTGCATATCTACAATGGATTCTCTTGAGTTTATTCTAAAGCTTTCATATTGACTTGTCAAGGTACTAATCTTGGAGTCCTTCACATCGTTAGTACCTTCGTGAGTAACTTGTAGAGTATCCCACATTTCCTTAGCGGTTTGACAAGTCATTATTCTAAAGAATTCATCTTGACCTAATGCCATAGTGATTAGATTCTTTGCCTTATAGCCATATTGTACTTTCTTTTCTTCATCACTGGTCCATTTATCTATAGGCTTTTCCACATTCTTACTATCAACAGTATGCATTGGTATATAAGGACCATTTTCAATGGCATTCCAAATTCTCAAATCAATGGATTGAATGAAGATTTTCATTCTTTCTTTCCAAAATGCATATCCTTCCCCATTGAAAGCGGGAGGTCTGTTTATAGCACCACCCTCGGGAAAAATGTTATGAGAACTTGAGGCCATCTAGTCTCTTGAAGCTGTTAAGCTTTATTTAACAAGAGTCAAGCTCTGATACCACTTGTTGTTCAAGTGGCCTCAATACTCAAGAGGGGGGTGAATTGAGTTTTAAAAACTTTGAATTGGAATGCCTTTGAACTTGATTTTTATATCCAAGTTTACAAGAGAATGCAAGTTAAATCAAGTTAAAGGTAGTATGCAATGCACAACAAGGATAAATATAGCTGAAGCAATTTAACAAACACTTGGTGGGCAGTATTTGAAATGTATCTAATTAGACAAGCTCAAGTATGCAATTCTCAATCAATCAACACAAATCAACCAATTGCAGTATATGAAAGTAAAAGAGTAAGGGAGAGGAGCTTGCAAACCGATATAACGAGTTCCACCAACACCGGTGTACGTCTCGCCTCTAAGCAACCCACTTAGAGGATTTCCACTATTGAAGTTTAGAGATACAAGCTATGAGCAATTGCAGCTTCCTAGTGTCCCACACTCAAGAACTCAATCCTCACTAGCACAAGGGCAACCCACCCAATCTCTCAAACTCTCAATACCCAAAGGTTGAATCCCAACCTTTGTGACCACTCAACCTAGAGTGAAAATCTTTGTGTTTGTTGAAGTGTTTACAAGGAAATAACTCTCTTAATAGAGTGGATAAGCAAATGATAGCTCACACAATTTCTAATCTCTCAAGAAGAGAGGATATACAAATGAAATCTCAAGATATACAAGAATAGAGCTTACAAAGCACAAGAGTGAGCAAAGGAATTGTAGCTTCTTGGTGTGTCTTTTGTGCTTGAGTTCCTCTTCAATTTATAGAGCCATTTGAAAGCTTGAGGAGTGCCTTTCTTCTTCCTAGCCGTTGCACATAGTGGAGATCTGAAGAAGTAATGGAGAAATGTGCTGGTTTCCCACTAATATGTGTTTTCCCACTATCGTAATCGATTATCCCTTAAGGTGTAATCGATTACACTTTGAATTTTCCATCTCTGTTCGCTATGTAATCGATTAGCTTCATTTACCTAATCGATTATCTTCAAGTCAGAAGCTTGATAATCGATTTCCTTTTGCCTTGTAGTCGATTAGCAAAGATGCCTGATGCATTTAATTTGGCTTCGTAGCTTCGTAATCGATTATATAGTCATAGTAATCGATTAGCTTGATTCCAGTAGCTATGTAATCGATTATTTCAATTGCTGTAATCGATTAGCTTATGCCCTGTTGCAATTGTTCCAAAGACAGAATCACTCTAATCGATTAGACTGGGCTTCCTAATCGATTAGCTTCGCACTGTTTCATGTCTTCTTTGTTTTTGCAAGACTTTCTTCAAGAGTCCTTTGTCATTATCAAAATCCTTGATCCTGAAATCATATTCAAACACAGCATTTTCCTGGTTGCCACGTCCTCCGTGCTTCTACCTCTGTGGGCAATCAGACCTAAGATGCCCAAGTTGTCCATATTGGAAGCAAACAGTTTGATTAGCAGGACAATGCCTAGAGAGGTGCCCTTCCTGTCCACAATTATAACATACACGATTACCAAAACGGCCACTGGAACGGCTAGTAGAGCCTCGACCAGAAGAAGATGATGATGATAAAGCAGAAGACTTGCCACCACGGAAGAACTGACCCATCTTCTTAAAACTGAATCCCTTAGCCTTCAATGGTTTCTTGTCCCTTGACTGGGATGCCCTCTGTAATTGTACCTCTTCAGCAAGTCTAACTTTATTTACCAGAGTAGGATAATCAAGGATTTCAAGGGGAACAATTGCACTTCAGAGTTCAATCCTAAGACCAGCTTGATATTTTGCACATTTACTGCCTTTAGTTCTTTCAAGAGAGAAAGGATGATAAAAATCACACAACTCATCAAACTTCGTTGTGTATTCAGCTACAGACATTCCGCCTTGTTCAAGTTTCAAGAATTCCATCTCCTTACGGATTTTATAGTTATCAGGAAAATATTTAGCAAGAAACCTTCGCCGAAAATTCCCCCATACCAAGGGTTCACTTGCAGCATTCATTTGAATCTTAGTCCTTGACCACCATACACGGGCTTCATCTTTCAATTGATAAGTAGCAAACTGCACCTTCTGTTCCTCAGAGCATTCATAGTATTCAAAAGCCTGCTCGATCTCACACAGCTATATATGTGCACCGTCATAGTCATGTCCTCCTTTGTAAGTGGGCGGATTCCTTTTCAGGAATTTATCAAGAGTCGGGCTAGATTCAGCCCTACTCATCATCTGTAAGAACCTTGCAAAGAAATCAACACCACTACCCGAACTAGTTCCTTCGGCCATAGCTCAATTCTACAATATCCAAACACATCACCATCAATAACCAATAATTGACCAGGGATTAAAATATTTACCTCACACATATACATATAATAAGATGCTGCCTAGAGTGCCAAGAGAATGATGCCAAGTTAACCTGTTACAATTTTAAATAACACACCAAAAATTGTAATAAATGCAATAATAGTCCGGTATAGGACTCAAACAATGCACTAACTCTACCCATTTCCCCGGCTCTGGAAAGAACCGCTCTGATACCACCTGTGACGTCCTACATCAATTTATATTTATTTCTACTATTTTAATTAATTTCACAATAAATTTTCACATTTAATTAAATTTAATTAGATCTTAATTCAAAATGATATTTATTTTCACTAAACGTGTTCAAAATAATAATTATATAACATCACAAAACTTTAAAACTCAATTAAGTTAGAAAGGAATTAAAAACCTAAAACAGGGGTCTGACGCTGCGCACCAGCCCCACGCGTAGCATCAGCCCTCAGCTACGCACCTCACGCTACGCGTCAGCCTTACGCGTAGCGTGGGCATGACAGTAACAGCACCTGATGCTGTTACACATTTTAAACCATTTAACCAACTTCTAACCTACCCAATTGGCCCGTTTTAGATCTGATTACCATGAAACTTCGCGGGCCTTATATGTTCCCCATTCCGGAACTGTTGGCGCCGTCCGTTCGCCAAAATTCCAACATATGCGTAAGATATGTGCAAAATGCAGATTTACTCAATTAGGTGCAAAACCCTTGCACCAAACCTCCTAAATGGATTCCAATTGTGCCAAAGCTAATGTACACACATTCTAAATGTCCTAAAGGACTTACCGATACCTTCCGGGGGTCCCGAAATCCACCAGATCCTGAAATCACCTATTCAATTCCTTAATTTCATATTTATTCACTATGTGCATAACCTTTAAATCAATCAACATCAATCATATCACGCACACGCATCAATCATGCATCATTCAGCACCTGCCCAAAGCATTCATCATTCACGCACATTGGCTCCGTGCCACATTTCATATCAAGTACATTAAACACATTATCATAGTTAATTCATCTCATCACACATGGTCTAGTACTCATCACACACCATGACAATTTATTGTTTATTACACACCTAAGCATGCACATTTATATATATTACATTCATTCATTCATTCTCGTTCCTTGGCATCAATTCTTCCACTTGGCACACCTCCACGACATTAGCATCCTCCCTGTCATTGGTCACTAAAATAAAATAACAGCAAGGGTGAGTATTTGGAATATCATAATTAATATAGAACGAAATATTAAACTTATTAATACCTACAGCTCACATTACATGAATTCTTGAGCTTCCTGCACTTATCCATGTCAATATAAATACATATATACTTACTAATCTTTAACTCATTCAATGTCATAAACTCGTTATAATTTCCATAGTTCATTCAAAACCATACACTCATTAATCCATATCACATTTTCAAATTCATAATTCATTTCCAATCATTAATCAATCATCAAATCTATATATATCACAACTGACTCTCATACAATTCGACACCTAGTATCCGGATACTAAAGGACTGGCCTTCAGCTGGGAGTCCGACTTGACATCCCATGAACCCGACTTGGTTCACCAGGCCTGACTTGGCTCTTCACCTCAACCACTGGGTCTGACTTGACCACTGGGTAGCTCAACTGGGCACAAAGACCACGGGAGCCAGAAAACAAGGGGTGTACATACTGTTGGCCATCCCATACCACATAATCACATATCATATCTCATAAACATGACATATCATCTACAAACAACATATGCAACTACCAGAAGCTAGCATGTGCTCACAATACAGGGCGACCAACTTGTCAAGCCCACCAAACATCATCACTTATACACATATATGTTACTTTCAACATTCAAAGTGATCATCAATTTACATAATCAACATAATCAATATATTTCTTCATCGTTTCACCGTCTAATCTTACTTATACATACCCACATAATTATAACAAATATATTTAACTAACCTACATTATTTTTAATAACTTAGAATCAAATTCTACTCTCCCGTACTTTGTTCTCATATCGGTTCTAATCAATTATGACCTGAACACCCCTCTTACCTCTATTCCGAGCTCTGACAGTTTGCTCAAGGGGTAAGTGGCGTCCCACAGCCGCTGGATTCACCATTCCTCCCCCGCTTCCGACGTCCACTTCGTCGATCGCTTACCTAACACTAGTTCCAGTATCTATGGTCACCGAAATATCAATTTAATTAGTATATTGCCTTCCGTACACTTCCAAACTCATTACCCAAGATTCACAAGCCACTGAAACTCAGAATCAAAACCCCAATCACCATATGCAAATTCAGATTTCATGAGAGGAAGAAGAGAAAATAAGAGGAAGTTAGCAATTGAAGGTTCCTATCACTTACCTTGGCCTCTAATATCCCAAAACCACAAGAAATCCACAAACCCTAGCTGAAACGCCTCAGAGAAAGAGAGGAAAAGGAAGAAGAAGCTCGCAGGTTCTGTTTTGTGTGACCCTGTTATAGAACAGGTCGCGACGTTGGCGCTATGCGTCAGCCTGGCGCTACGCTTCAGCTCATTAAATCGCACCTGACGCTACCCGTCCCAGCCACGCTACGCGTCAGGGTCCTGATGCCATTTTCCTAAAATTCCATTTTCCACTTAATTCCTTATATATATATTTATAATTATAACCTAAATAATACATTTATTTATTTCCATTTATTTTCTAATATTAAAACATCAAGGATGTTACATAGGTACCAGCGGGTACGGATACCATTATATCCGTACTCGTGCCCGTTCCTTAACGGGTAATACAAAACTTGTCTTTGGTCTTCCACAGGTACCCATACCCATAGGTTTTTGTACCCGTAACGGGTTTTTATCCACAGGTATCTACAGGTACAGATATTTTTGACATCCCTACTAAGAACTTGGTTCCGCTAAAACTGTGTTCTTAGATCCAGTTTGATAATTTTTAAAATGTCACCGTGTCTACTTTAAATTTATTTTTACAGATATCTGAGTTCATATCTTGTGTTCATATACTCTTTTTACATTAGTGTATGATTAATGTACCAATCTTTAAAAAAATCGATAGAGAGGTAGTATTTTATTTTTATTTTTATTTTTTATAAGAGGTAATATTTCAGAATTACCAGGTTTCTCTTTTTCTTTGGTAAATGTGTATTAGAACTAAGCCAGCTGGAAAAAAAAACAAATAGGAAAGAAAAATACAGATAGAAAAATGGTTACTGGTGATTTTTTTACTTCAAGAAAATATAAAATAAAAAGAAGAATTTTTTTAATAAAGGAGAGTTGAATTATAGAAATAAAAAATTTAAAATTTCTCTTTTCTGTTTCCGTGAAAAAAAATTAACATTTTCTTTCTTCTTCTTTTTTTCTCTTATTTTCTCCTCGATCAAACATACTAAGTGTGACGGTGTGACACTGAGTTTAATGAATAAAAGACGATTGCAAACGAAACAAATGATCAATTAAACCAACGTGCACTTCCATAGTAAATACTAATTATTCCTAATTAATATATTAATGAGAAACATATCGAGTGATGTGAGGAAGAAAAAGGAAAAAAGTTGAACTTATAAGAGAATAAATAAATATGGAAAAAATGCCAAGAAAACTTAATTCAAAAAATATACCTTGTTAATTGATTAAATTCATAGTATTTGAATATGATACATCGTTGTCCAGATAAGATCCTTTTATACATTGAGAATACATTTTTATTCTGTAATCATCAATCCCATCAAATGATTTTCTGAAAATTTCTATATTGTTTGGCAACGGATTGTATTGCCTAAGAACAACTATTCTAATAGACAAATTAACGTGATCAACATTACATGAATGAAGGAGAATTTTATCAGCTAGAATGATGACACTCGCCTTGTTTAGGAATCGAATTATATATGTTCTAAAATAACTACACATTTCAATCTTATCAAAGACATCAAGATCCCTTATGTGTATAGATAAACTTTAAAGATAAGAATTTAATTTTTCATTAATTTAAGGATACTTGCATTAATAATGATTGTTTTATAAGATTGATTTTGATATGATATTTGATGGCAGTAAATTGTCAGATATATAGTGATTAGGCGTTTTTTATAATGTTGAAGATGAAACTTATGATTAGATAGGGTTAAAATAGGTTAAATGAAACTAGATTTTATATGACCTGACTTATTTATGTCTGAATCTGATTTTTATGATTTAAGTTTAATTTAACTTAAAAATTTATTAAAAGTTTATTTATAATTATATTTATTAAATGAATCTACAAATATACATTTAATATATTAATTGACATAATTTTATATAATATAGGAGAATAAATTTAAACATATAAACAAAATAACAAAAATATATTTTTACATAATTTTCTATATAAAAAATTATAATCAAATTTTATTATTATATCATCTACATTAATCGGTTGCTTAAAAAAAATTTAAACAACGTAAAACCTTACCTATTATACTAAACAGACTTTAAAAAATGACTAAGTTTAACTTTTAAAAATTAGTCTAGTTAGGTTTGATGTAGGTTAAGCCTAGTCCTTGCGAAGTAAAATGGCATGTTGACATCCATAGCAACGGGTGGGTTGGGTCGAGTTTCGGTCTCTTGACCCAACCGCATGAAAGTCGAAATGAAACCCAACTAGGCATGGTAATGGGTGGGGGCCGAGTCTGTGTCCCCACAAAAGTTTGGTGTAGGTTCGAGCTAAGTTAAAAATAAGATGAGTTTGAAATTATACAACTTATCCATGTGAGTCCCTTGTTGGGTTGTAGGAAATCCATGAGAATTTTACCAAACTCAATTTTTTTATCTCCTTCCATTTTGTTAACTTAAATATGTAATTTCAAATAAATCATATATTTTAATTAAAATAATAAATTAAATAAACGTTAATTTTTTTATAAATAATTAGTTTCATAATTATATAATATTTTAAAAACATATATAAACTTATTTTTATTATTTTTAACTATCATCATCATCATTATCATTGTCATCGTGACCATCACTCCACCCTATTATTACCATCAATCTATCGCCACCATCACCACCAGTAATAAACTTGTATTATGAAAAGGTGGACATGCACTCTCTTATGGTTTTTTTTTGGGAACATACACTCTCTTATTTAAAAAAAAATAAAAGAATTATAATATTTAATACTTTATGATTAATTTTACATATATAAATTTTAAAATATTTAGTAGTGATGAATCTCAAGCCCTCAACCTAAGCCAAAGCCCATGTGCCGCACCATGTGGCTATGCCACTTTGTAGTTCTAGGATGCATAGTAAGATATATGTATTAAATTTTGCCGAATACTGTTTAGAAATACTATACCAAGCACGGTAGTGGAACAAGGAGTTTTACTCGTTTGTTTAATCTTATTTTAAAAAAATATATTTTTTTAATTAAAAAATATTTATTTTAAATATTGATGTGTTTGTTTAAAATTTTAAAAATAAATAGAAGCTGAAAACAAATTGATTTTTGTTTATTTTAATAAGCAACTTTGATCTGCTTATTAAAAAAATCATTATAAAAAAGTATTTTTTTTAAAAAAACACTTAAAAATAAGTTTAAACAAACTGATCCAATATAAATATATGTTTTTATATTTATTTTGATATAAAATAACACATTATAAATTATTTTACACTATATTGGTGGTTTTTTATTTTTACTTTACCATTTAATCATAAATCGTAAAAAAAACTATATGTAGACAATTATTTTCAATTAATTAATAGTGTACTGACTTTTTATCCCAACCAAATTGAAAATTATTTTTCTTCTCCTAATATTATAAATATATAATTAATATCATAGAGATATAAAATATATAAACATTTGAAATTTGAAAAATACAAGTATTGAAAGAATAAAAACATAAAATGTATACTGTTCTAATTTAATACATAGTCTCAAACTTAAATTCAGATAATACAATTTTGATAAAAGAATTTGTCATCAGAATTGATCATTCCTAATTAAGTTCGAATGAAATAGAGTACACATCAGACCACAAGAAATTAAACCACGAATAATCCTGCAAAGGACGTAACACATGGTTGTGTTTCCTGCTCAACAATTAAACCAAGATTTATATAATGTTATGGGGATGTATGTGTCGTCATTTGCACACCAAAACACACTACCATTTTAGTAGGAGACCCAATGAACCATATCTCAATTCCTAGAAATTAAAATACATTATTTTGATAGAATAAATTTGACACTAAGCTAGAACACTAAAATAACGAAACTTAACAAAAAAAAAAGTTCAGTTTTAATATCGGAAAGGTGTGAAAATACAAGTTTACACCATTTCACTCAATTACAGCTTTACCATATCCAGTCAATTCCAAAAAATAATATAATTTTTTTATAAAAAAAAGTGCGTCACAAATATACTCATCTTCACAAGGGTTATATATAGGATGCATCATATGAAAAAAATTATTTTATGTAAAAATAAAATGAACGAATATAAACTGTACAACTATACAATAGATAAGTGAAATTAATCATTTGAGATTTTAAAAAAGTTACCTGACATTTTAAATGATGGTATTACTTAAAAAACTTTTAATCTGTGCATATAAACAAGCTTTCATACTTAAAATTTTCAATCCCGGCGATTTGGATAAATCCCTCTATTGTTTTTATTATAACTAATTTTAGAACGAAAATAATTGATGACAGAAACTATATTCATACTTAAAATATATGAAATAATTTGTTGCGAAGATTTATTCTTTGCATATATAGTCATGTCGAAAAGACCATACAAAGTCACAGCGCAAGCAGTGTATATATCTTTCCACATATTGACCAACGACCATATTCTTGTTGATTGATGAACATGTCATAGATGAAAATTGATCATTTTGGTATATATTCTAAAATGGTCGTTGCCCTATAAAATATGTAATGAAAAGCTAGCTATTAACTAATTTTCAAGAATCTCATCATCACAAAGTAGAAAGGTTCAGTTTTTGTGGCGAACCTTGTGCGTTATGACTTGAACTAGGAGAACCCTCAGTGCTGATAGGAATGCAATATGTAATCAAGTTGCCCGTTCAACAGTGACTATATATATGGACTATTCCCACTTTATTGACAAAATGAAATAAATAAATAATCTTGCCTTGATACAGTGTATATATATATATATATATATATATATATATATATATATATATATATATATATATATATATACCCCCACGGTAAATGTTGATACAGTGCACATATGTGATTGATTCAGCAGTGTAGGAGTTGTTATGAAATTGTTTAATTCTTAATAAAATCAAAATATATTTATATATAGTTTTTTAAGTAATGTTTAGTAAAGATATATGACTTTTATCTACTTACCAATGTATTTCTCGGTAAATTATTTTTCATGTTTATTCTAAGAAATTTTTTTTGAGTAAGCTTTATGCTTTTTTATTTTCATATTTAGTATGAAAAAACTTATAAAGTAACGTTGTAAATTTAGCATGAATAGGTAATCTGAAAATGTAAAAATAATTCTACTTTTTGAAATATTTTTTTTATAACTTCATTAAATCTTTTTTTAAAATTTTATTTTCAATAAAAATAGTGTACACGTGGCATAAAACTTAGCCTGATAATATGAAATATGCTATATAAACACATTCAACCTAGCTACCAGAAAATTGAGTCCTTAAGTCCAATTGTTTAACAGTAAATAGTGAGCTCATTAATGAGTTGCATCTCCTCTAGCTGATAATACTATTTAATATTGTGGGAGAAATTAAGTGCATGTTTTTCAAAACAGGTGAATAGTTTTAGTTGTAATTTAGTCTTGAAAAAAATTGTCTTTACATATGTATACATATTGTGCACGTGGTTACTTAGAAAACAATCACTACACAGAAAAATGTATCATATAATCGTTTCAAATAAAGTGATTACAGTTTGCCCGTTATATCAAGTAAAATATTGCGGCATGACTAGAGAGCAGATGAGATTTCCACTTGATATGGAAGGAGACACGTCTTCATGTGGCAACTAGAGCTAGCTAGAGATTAATATAAGTGTAATTACTTCGTCAATATCAGTCTGAGTACATTAACATTTAGTGATAAGCATCAGCTTCTTTGTCCCTTTGCAAATTTTCAAAACGTTTCACAGCGTTAATTAACAACTTAACCAATAGCCCTAAGATAAGGCGCACTTTCTAAATGAAATAAGGGATTAAGATCATAAAGGATTCTATCTGGTGTCAATTCATTGTCAAATCAATAAGAAATTGTTACCAGTTATGGATCATGCAGAAGGCGGGTCGAAGAAAGTGGGGATCAATAAGGAATCCAGCAGGTCCATAATGTTTTCTAATTTACATGTCTAATATGCAAGTTGTAGTCCTAACAGTAAAGATTATTATGATTAATAAAACTCTTCTGATAAAAAGTTTGATACAATGAATAATTAGTAGAGATTGCAACTTAAATTAGAACCGTTTGGATATACGTATTTGATAATTTACACGAGCAATGCAAGAGACGTGTATTACTTGTAACCTTCGCATCTACTTGTTGCATGCTAGCTGCAATAATCTTCTTCCGCTACTAGCTAGAATTTTACAGCATGCATGCACGTGCATGTTTGCCACCCATCAATATATATTAGAAAAACAATATCAAATGTGAGTGCTGCTTTTTAATCACAACATTAATTTGTAGTCTTTTGCGGAAGCTAGACTCCAAATGTGGAGCTAGACCTAAATTATTCTAGCAAAAAAAAAAGGTATATATGTATGCACATGCTCAATAGATAAAACAGTAAAGAGCTGAGGTGTGAACGGGGAATAACGGTGATTATATAGTCAATTGAGCTACTTATTATAATTTGATTCTTTGCCATTCACATAATAATAGCATTACATGAAAAATTTTATGTCCATTGGTTTCGCAAGTTAATCATATATGTAGTCAATAAATGATTTTGAAAACACGAAGATGAGGTAAACAGGCTATGGATAAAAGACGAAGTCATGCTAGGTGAATGTATAGCATGTGATTAAAGCAAATATATATATAAAAACGTCTGCAATGCCATTATGAGTTGGTACTCAAGCACTATTAGGATCACACATTTTAAAAGTAAAATATGTTAATGTCTATTTTTGATTGGTTGTCTGACCAATCTTAGACACGAAAAGACACAATAGGAATTTAGCTCGTACGTGGGACAAACTATGCACGAGGAGCTGCATTGACCGGATATATAGTGGAAAATCAGATAAGCCTCCCTGTCACACCACTGCTATTCTCACCTATATATGTATGACTTTAATTAACTCTAATTTCTTTGTTTTTTCTTTTGTTTTAAAAGCAAATTAAATTTACACGTAATATATCAGGTATTTTTTACATCAATTTTAACTCAAAACAATTCTTTATTTGAATAATGCATGATACAAGTTGACATTACTGTATATTATCAATTGAATAAAATTGTAATTTTTTTTATTAAAGAATGATATCAATTATCGAAAAATATACAAGTTGAAAATGGTGGAGGGAGAAGGAATTGGAAGTGATCATGCATGGATGCAAATGGGAGAACACAGAGAATGAAATGACCATGGAAGCAAGCTTGGAGGAATTAGAGGAACAACTTATTGACCATGGACAAGGACCGAGAAAACTATGAAGGTCTTGAATAAGACTTTTTAGCTTACCTTATGTCATGTATTAGACACCCAGACTTAGTTGGGCTTACGATTGAGTCTTCTTTTGTATACTTGCATTGGGCCTAACTTAATTAAGTAATTTTCTTTGAATTTGTATTAATTTGTCCTTAGTTTAGGATTTTTTTTTTTTTTGGATAACAAATTGCATTCAACAAAGAAAGAGGATTGGGCCTTAAGGCCCAAACATGACAATTCACAAGGCCAAAGGAATGAAAGCTACCATAGACAAGCCTGCTTCACTAGTGCAAAAGTAGCATTTCACAACGTAAAAGTCACCATGGATTTAGAAAAATCGATGTGAAAAGTCAATGCGGGGGCATTTTTGAAAATATATGTAAATGTTCACGTCGGTTTTATTAAAAACCGTTGTTAAATAAGAAGGCGGTGGCATTTTTGAAAATATTAACAAAACATTTCACATCTGTTTTAAGGAAAACTGATGTGTAATATGCTCTCTCACATCTGCTTTTAAAAACCGTGGTGATATATTTAAGCGGTGGCAATTTTGAAAATATGCGTAACTATAAGAAATGTTGAAATAGGATATTCCACATCGGTTTTTTACAGAAAACCGATGTTAACAATTTTCATGCCATATCGGTTTGTATATGAAACCGTGGTGTAATATGAAATTGACGTTAACAATTTTCATGCGTAACATTGCCTAATACACATCGGTTTTGCTAAAACCGATGTTAGAAATGCTTAACAGTGTCAGATTACACATCGGTTTTATTAAAAACCGATGTGAGTAGTGTATTAAATTTCATTACGCGCGTGTACAGGTTCTCCCTTTGTTGATATTACACATCGGTTTTAGTAGAAACCGATGTGAGAGTGCATTAAAATTTTATAAACGCTAATGCTTCTCCCGCCCATGATATTACACATCGGTTTTTTTATAAACCGATGTGAGAACTTCATTAAATTAGTTTCCATTCCTTATTCTGCTGCAGCGTCATTCCCTTTCCATCTTCTGCTGCAGCGTCAGGTTCTCCACTCCATTCCGAGATCTTCAACTTCTCCATTCTCTATTCTCCATTCCGTGACTGCAACGACTTCACCTTCTCCAATCGGTGACATTGTCTTCTCCAACACCATCTTGCGCGTAAGTATGCACATTAAAACAGAGAAGTTTTATGCTTTGTTTGTTCCCTTTGCTCTTTATCTCTCAATAACGTTTGTGCAATGGCATTGGGCAGCTTTCCATCTTGCTAATCGGTGACTTCGTGGTGCTCGTTGTCATCTCCGAAATCAAGCTTCTCCAACTTGTGTGAAGCTTCTCTAACTCCATCTTGAACTTCCTTTTTGTAAGCTTTTTTTTCCACATCTTCTTCATGTGTTTGGTTTAACTCTTTTATGTTGAAATTGAGCTTTGCCTTGTTAAAATACCCAAAAGAACTTGAGTTGTGTTGAAATTATTACTTTTTGTATTGAATATAGGGTTTTGCATTATAGGTGGTATGTAAGTGAACCACTAATTAAATTTGCCTTGAACATGTTTGTTAAAATGCCTTAGAGAACTTGAAAATGAATTAAGTATGTTTGTGTTGAAAATTATGTTTGTGTTGAAAATTAAGTATGTTTATCTTGAAAATGGTGTGTATGGTTCTCATTTTTCACATGTAAATGTTTAATGTAGGTATGTTTGTATTGAAAATGGGTGCTTTATGTATTATGTAGTGTTGTTTAACTTAATGTAGTGTAATGTATGAGTGTAAGTACATTAAATAATAAGCTTTTGTGCCATTAATTTTTGCCTTGAACATGTTTGTTAAAATGCCTTAGAGAACTTGAATATGAAATTGTCTATGTTTGTGTTGAAAATGGTGTGTATGGTTCTCATTTTTCACATGTAAATGCTTAATGTAGATATGTTTGTATTGAAAAGGGTGCTTTATGCATTATGTTGAATGGGTGTTTGTTAAAATGCCTTAGAGAACTTGAATATGAAATTCTGGGTGTTTTATGTCAAGTAAGAACATTATGTTGCTTAATTCATACCTTGATATATTGGGGCATTAATATCCATTGATGTTTTGTTGTTGACGTTAGAACATTTGTACCAATGGATCAAAGTTGGATTAATGCTAGACGGACAAGTAATGAGTATGCAGTTGGGGTGGAAGCTTTTTTGGAATTTGCTCAGAGAAATGTTCCAAATAATAATGGGAGATTTTATTGTCCATGTGTGAAATGTTTAAATGTAAAATGGTTAACTGTTGAGGAAATTAGAGATCATGTCATATGTCATGGGTTTTGTAAGAATTATACAACATGGACGTGGCACGGAGAATTAATGTTGATACCGAGTGTGTCTGAAACAGAAGAAGTTAATGAAGGAATAAATGATGGGTTGGAAGACATGATACGTGACATTGGACGCGAATCTTTTGAAAGAGCACATGTGTATGATGATTGGACTCAGGATGTGGATTTGCCTTTGTATCCAGGGTGTAAACTAAAACGATTGGAAGCAGTGTTAAGGCTAGTTAATCTGAAGGCAAAGAATGGATGGACTGATAAAAGTTTCACAGAATTACTTGGGTTATTGCAACAGGAAATACTTCCAGAAGGGAATACATTACCTAATCGTACCTATGAAGCGAAGAAGGTTATATGTCCTATGGGTATGGAGTATAAAAAAATACACGCATGTCCGAATAACTGCATCTTGTATAGAAGAGAGTATGAAAAGCTACATGAGTGTCCTGTATGTGGTGAATCACGATATAAGGTGAAAAATGGTGAATCTAGTGATGATGTGAGAACCAAAAATCCTCCTGCAAAAGTTTTATGGTATTTACCTATAATTCCAAGGTTTAGGCGATTGTTTTCCAACAAGAATGATGCAAAGAGTCTTAGGTGGCATGTTGAAGAAAGAAAAGTATATGGAAAACTTTGTCATCCAGCAGATTCTTTACAATGGAAGAAAATTAATCAATTATTTCTTATTTTTGGCAATGAACCCAGAAATCTCCGGCTTGGACTTGCCACAGATGGAATGAATCCTTATAGTAGCCTAAGTAGTATACACAGTTCATGGCCTGTTATGTTGGTTGTTTATAATCTATCCCCTCAACTATGCATGAAACGAAAATACATCATGTTGTCTATGATGATTTCGGGCCCTAAACAACCAGGGAATGACATAGATGTATATTTAAGGCCGTTGATTGAAGACTTGTCAATGTTATGGGAGGAAGGCATAGATGTCTATGATGCCTACACCTGTGAATATTTCAAGTTACGTGCCATGATCTTTTGTACCATAAATGACTTCCCAGCATATGGTAACTTATCCGGGTATAGTGTTAAAGGACATAAGGCATGTCCTATATGTAAAGTAGGAACATGTTACCGTCAAATGTATCATGGAAAGAAAACAGTTTACCTTGGGCATAGGAGATTTCTCAGACATGATCACCCGTATCGTAAATTAAAGAAAGCTTTTCATGGATCTCAAGAGAATGAGATTGCTCCTGTGGCATTGACAGGAGATGAGGTTTATGAAAAGGTAAAAGACATCAATGTTGTCTTGGGAAAGAAGCAGAAGCGTCAGGCTACAGACAAAAATGTATGGAAGAAAAGATCTATCTTTTTTGACCTCCCTTATTGGCCTTCTCTTGATGTAAGGCATTGTATTGATGTGATGCATGTGGAGAAAAATGTATGTGATAGTATTATTGGAACACTTCTAAATATCCTAGGAAAGACAAAGGATGGGGTGACTTCTCGTCGAGACATGCTTGACATGGGTATACGGGATTCCTTGGCTCCAGTAATTATAGGTCAATGGACATACTTGCCTCCAGCTTGTCATACATTGTCAAAGAATGAGAGAAAAAGTTTGTGTCAATGTCTGCATGGCATAAAAGTTCCACAAGGTTTTTCATCAAATATCAAAAAACTTGTTTCAATGAAAGACCTCAAATTAATTGGTTTAAAATCTCATGATTGTCATGTGTTGATGCAACAATTATTACCAGTGGCTATTCGTGACATTTTGCCCAAAAATGTTAGAGTGACTATAACCAAGTTATGTTTTTTCTTCAATGCTATATGTAGTAAAGTGATTGACCCTGGGAAATTGGTTGAGTTACAAAATGATGCAGTGGTTATATTGTGCCAATTGGAGATGTATTTTCCACCTTCTTTTTTTGACATCATGATGCATCTAATTGTTCATCTAGTTAGGGAGATTAGTATTTGTGGCCCAGTTTATTTGAGATGGATGTACCCTATTGAGCGATACATGAAAATTTTAAAGGGGTATGTGAAGAATCAGTATCGTCCAGAAGCTTCTATTGTTGAAAGATATATTGTAAAAGAAGCTATTGAATTTTGTACTGATTATTTGTCAGGTGTGGACTCAATTGGAATACCAAAGCCTCGTTTCAGAGAAGGAAGTACAGGACATGGCATTCGGGGTTTCTCTGTTATTACATTAATCATTACACCTTCTACATTAATCATTACACCTTCTACACAAAGTCTCAGGATGACAATAGTCGGGTGCAAAATAGTGGTGTGATGATAGTGGCTGAATCCATTCATTTTTCTAGTGCAAAGGATAAGAATCCAATTGTGGCATCCATCCCCTATTATGGAGTCATTGAGGAGATTTGGAAAGTTGACTATGTTAAATTTAGAGTGCCCGTTTTCAGATGTAAGTGGGTTGATGGTAACACTGGTGTAAAGACAGATGAAATGGGGTTTACCTTGGTGGAACTTAACAAAGTAGCGCATGAGGATGAGCCTTTCATCATGGCATCCTAAGCAAAACAAGTTTTTTACATAACTGATCCTTCTAACAAAAGGTGGTCAGTTGTACTTCATGGAAAATGTTTGGTGGATATCGATGAGAATCATAGTTCAACACTTGATATTATAGAGACTCCTCCATTCTCATCTAGCATGCCAACATTATGCGATGATGATGATGAAATAGACAATGTCCATGCCATCCGTAATGATCATCAAGAAGGGATTTGGGAGCATATAATCGACACTTCTTAAGTTAGTTATCAAACTTGTTTCATATTATTGCATTTATATTATTTAACCATGTAATTGACAATTATTTTATTTTCTTTCAACAGGGAAATGGATGATCATCCTGAGAGTACATCAAATACCCAGGGGACTTGTCGGAAGAGTAGGGGTACCACATGGATGAGGGAGCTAGTAGCTACACGCGGTGGTGGTCAAAAAATCGCCATCCAATTTGATGAGGTAACTTGGAACCCTATTGGAGAAAACAGGGATAAATTTGTTAGCTTTGTAGCCTTACTTGCACGGAGCAAGGTTAGCATCTTGAATGATAAGTGGAATGATGTAGATGCATGTGTTAAGGAGCAAATTTGGGAGAGTATAATGGTATGTTGTTATTTATAAGTAATTCTACTATAATTTTGAAATGTTTTGTTATATTTGATAATGTTTTATTATATCTAATGTAGCTCACATATGATGTCCCCAACAACACCACTTTGAAGAAGAAATTACTAACATTTTGTAGTGAGCGTTGGAGAGCTTTCAAGACATATCTAGCAACTAATTATATTTTTGGGAATATGAGGGACAAAGTTCCATTAGAGGATTATCCATGGATCGATGAAGACACATGGAAGTCATTTGTTGAGATTAGGACAGATCCGACCTTCCAGGTAATTTCAATCACTTGTTTAGTTATTATTGGAATTTATAAGTTATTTTATATACTAACATTTATTTAGATATCATTAATGACAGGAGAAAAGAAGAGTTGCACAAGACATTCAAAAGAAGAATTGTTATCCTCACTTATTATCTCGTGGAGGGTACAAATTGTTAGAAAAAAAGATGATGGAAGAGAAGTTGAAACAGAGGCAGGAAGCTTCAGGAACTGATCCTACTGCTATCATCTCTCCACCATCTCCTCCACTACGACATGAAAAATGGAAAAAAGCTAGACAAAGGAAATCAGGAAGCTACACATCCGAGGAAACTCGTGTTGTTGCTGAGACAATTGTGAGTATTCGTAATTAATTATCATTTTATCGTGTCATTTAATTTATTCATGAACGTAATGTTATATTTTTGCAGGATTCTTTGGAACAAAGAAGCTCAGTTGGTGAATTTGTGGCATCTGGACGAGAGGACATATTGACTACCGCCTTAGGGCGGCCAGAACATAGTGGTCGTGTTCGAGCATGTGGTCGAGGGGTTGGTCTAAAGACATACTTTGGACATTCAGGACGACAAAATATTATCAAGGATGAGAAAAAATTTAGGGAAGAGCTAAAGATGGAGCTTAGAGAGGAACTAAAACATGAAATTCTCCAGGAGCTAGCCCGTATGCAACAACCTTCACAAATTCCTGAACGACCACCACAAACGCCTTCACATCCTGTACTCTTAAGCATAAAAGGGAGTTGTGCTCCAGATGATTTATCTCCACAAGATTATGCTCATGTCCCAGACCGATGCAAGCTTTATGTTGATCATCCATACCGTTTAGTGGCACTTGGCAATGTGTATAATTTTGGGTCTACCATCCACCATAAGCAAATAAGTAATGATCATGTGAGGGTATCAATTGATAGGATTAAGGAAGCAGATGCTGCATTACCTATTCCCACAGATGAAGTATGTACAGTGGGGGAAGCCTTTAAGCACTTCATCTTATGGCCCAGAAGACTAGTTAAAATTATATCGGAGGATGAGGTATGAAATTCCATGCAATAATACCTGTTTAATTACACCCACTATTAGTTATATATGATTTTATTAATACCTATACCTGTTTAATTGTGATTTATTAGGCCAATGTTGATGTGGTTAAGAAAGTTACACAAAAACAACCTTTACAAGAAACAGAAGAGTATAGTGATCCACTTGGGAGGTTGTGTTTTGTAGCAATGAATCTTGGATCTGAAACAATACAGTTGGAACTAGATGCTAGTGCCATAGGCAAGGACTCTCCAATCTCTTTCTTTATTACCCAGCAAGATATTTTGGAATTTCTAATGGGAAAAGAGATGCTAAACATATCTGTGCTCCAATTATGGTTGATGTGAGTTTATTACTAGTTAATTTTTTAAATGTCTATTACAAATACATATATGTGATCCAATTATGTTTGTTTATATTTTAGGTATTTGCACAACCTTTGCAATATTAATGGATGTCATGATTATAGCTTCCTTGAGCCTGAGCACATCCAAGACACAGGAAATAGTGTAGATCAAATCCGGGCATATATTCAACATAGGATATCCACAAGTTCCTATGACTTTTTTTTAGCTCCATATTATGAATTGTTAGTACAACCTTAAATTTCAAGTATTATTATACATGTGTTTTTGTGTAAACTTCCTCATTTCTTTTGTGATCTGACAGGAACCATTAGCAATTGATCATTATTTGTCCCAAACAAAATGTTGTTGTCTTCTTTTGCTCATTATGGAAACAACCAGGGAAAAACATTAAGGGTGCTATTAACTTGTAAGTGTTTTGTTAACTTGTAGGTGTTTTGTTAACTTGTAGGTGTTCTTGAGAATTCTTGAATGTTAACTTGTTGGTTGTTTTTATACTATAGAGCCTTGGATGCTTGTAATGTTTTGGAAGGGTCACGACCTATGACTAGGAAGAAGCTTGAATGGATAATCCTAAGAGTAAGTCACTTTATGTTACATTAACTCTATGTTGCCTTTATGCCTAGACATGACTTGATGAGGTTTAAGAATTTGATGCAAAGTTTACTTGTTCCTAATTTTAGGCTAATAAACAATCGTCGGGCAGCAACCATTGTGGTTATTATGTCATGGGACACATGCTCAATGTCATAATAGGGAACATTAAGGATAATTGGATACAGGTATTGAAATGATTTAAAGAATGATTCCATTTTCTAGTAGTTAAATGCATATTCTGACATCACATACTTGTAGGTTTTTAGCAACAAGGAACCATTCACTTATGATGAAATTGATGTGGTTCGTAAGCGTTGGGCAACATATCTTCTTCAAGTAGCTAGATTATGATCAACACAAGTGTTTAAATTTTGTATATATTATGTATAAAATTCTGACCTAAACTATGTATAAAACAATGTTTGGTGTTATATATATATTGATTGACATATGATTTTAATTGGTGTTGATATATTTGTTTTCTGTGTTGTATAAATGTATGCCCAGGAATTGACATGAAAAATTAATATGGTTGGGATGAATAGGTTTCTTTAAAAAATTCGTATATAATGAAACAATTAAAAAAATTTAAAAAAAACATGTTTTCACATCGGTTTTTATAAAAACCGATGTTATAAGTCCAAATCCACAACGGTTTTTATAAAAAACCGATGTGGTAAGTTCCAAATTCACATCGGTTTCCCCAAAAACCGATGTGGTAAGTTCTCATATTCACAACGGTTTTTTAAAAACTGATGTTATAACTTCATTTCCACAACGGTTTCCATTAAAAACCGATGTTATATATCCATATTTTCACATCGGTTTTCTCAAAAAACCGATGTTACATCTATTTTTCACATCGGCCAGATCCACATCGGTTTGAAAACCGATGTGAAAAGCCCAAAAAAACCGATGTTAAATGTCTTTTTTGCACTAGTGCTTGTACACGAGAGCCACCCTGCCAAACGATCCCAACTAGCCTAGGACAACCTCAGTAAGTGGGAAGGGAACCCTAAACTAGGTGCGATCAAGGCGAACAAAACGGGACATCGACTGGTCCATCAAGGCACCGGGGAATTACTTGGAGGCACCCAACGCTTATCTTGAATTAAGGCTTTCCTCAATGCCGGAGGGGGAGAGAGCCACCAGCGTTTGCAAAGCCCATTCGAGGAGGCCAGTTGCGCCACAGTATGAGCTGCGTTGTTAGCTTCTCTGTTTGCCCAGACAAAGCCACAAGAATGAAATGCATTACGCCAAAGGGTAATATCTTGAATCAATGGTTCAATTTCCCGAATATTGCACTCATTCCTTAGTTTAGGATTGAGCTTATACCTTTAGGATGTTCTGCTAATATTGTTCTTGTTACCTACTAGTTTTGGTCTGGGTTTAGTAAGTCTTTTAGTTGTTTTAGCTGAATGGGCCATCTAGCTCGAGTTAGCTTTATTTTTTAGAAGGGTTTGTTTGGTAACAAATTATTAAAATAAAATTTGATAATGATATATTTAATGGTCAGTATCAATATTGTAATTGTTCAAGATACTTTTAAACTTTGTTGACTAATGGATCAAAATTTTGTTTCTTATTAACCTTAATTGGGTAATCCCTACTATAAACTAAATAGACATTAAGTTTAGTTGCCTATTTAAAGCTTAGGATAGAATTAGTACACAAATTTTGTCATAATTGATTTATGAATCAAAGTGATTCAGTGAGCTCATTTTCTTCCAAGTGTTTTTGGTATATAACCATGCCTGGAATCTCATTAATGGATCTCATCTATTGTGGCAATTTTCTTTTGACTTATCCTTCTTGTGCGAAACTTCTAAAACACTTTTTTAGCTTTTGTTTTTTATTTTTATTTTTAAGCCTCTTTTTGAGTTACAAATTTGAAAATTTTGAAAATCCTACATAGTTGATTCATTTTTTGGAATTAGTTAGAGATTGGAGATTGTTCACTGGACTATGAGCTTGTTTGGTTCGATAGCTGAACCTCCGTTCCCCTCCGTTCCAGCGACTCCAATGACCTTTTCTCCGTAGTCTCCAACGGCCCTTCGTTTGGCTCGTCACCCTTCCTCCGTTCTGTCACAGTTAACGAAGTTCCGTTGGCCAGAATCCGCGTTGAAGAGAAGCTTCCCCGAGCCGCCTCCACTCAACGTCGTTGGGTGGAAAGTCCTTCTTATCCCTCCCAACGACATTAAAGCACTAAAACCCTTGAGCCCCGACATCCTCTGGCGCAGATCTGAAGGTACGACGCACAAAGAAGTGACCGCCAATCCTCTTCTTCCGGCGTCCGATCTGAGGTAAAAAACCCCCATCTTGATTCTTTTTTCCTTCTCTGTTTATCTCTGGTTGTCTTTGCAATTTGCGTTTTCTGGGTGGGATGGGGACTATCGAGGGTGGTCGTGGGTTGTGGGCTTGGGTTGAGGGTTGTTTGGGGTTATTAGGGGCCGTTGAAGTTCGTTGGGTTTTAGGGTTGAGGTGAGGTTGCAGGGAAGGGGGGTTGATGGGGGGCTGGGCTCAGGGAATGGCGTCGGGTGTGTTGGGTAATAGGTTTGGGGTGAGGTTTCGGGGAGGGGGGGTTATGGGTAGTGGTGGTTGGGTGGTGGGCTTTGGGTGAGGTTTTAGGAAGGGGGGTTGTGGATGGTGGTTTCTCTATTGTTGGACAGTGGATGGTGGTGGTCACAGGTGGTGATGGCAGAGGCGTTGGACGGTGGTAATGGTGTGGTGCACAGGTGAGGATGGTGCTAATGGTGTACTGTAGCAGTCCTTTTTTTGTGATTTTTTATTTTCTTAATTAATTTAATTTAATTATGTAATTTATTGTGTATATATTGTTATTTATGAATTAGTTAATTTAATTTAGTTTAGTTTGTGTAATTATGTAATTTATTGTGTAATTTAATTTAATTTAGTTAATTTAATTATGTAATTTAATTATTTTAGAATTATTTAATTTAATTTAGTTTAGTTTATTTTTAATTTAGTTTAGTTGATTTGTTAAATTTAGTTTGTTTTTAGTATTACGCGTAATGAATAACAGATAATAAGTGACGAAACATGAAAAATTGTAAACCTTTATGTACCTGCGATAATTTAATTATAATGCGTATTTATTAAACGAGGAGTGTAGAGTGATATATCGAACGAAGAGCAGTGAGTAACGATTAGTAATATCAACATGTTTTATAAAATTGACAATATTTAATATAACTTTTATCTTTTAGATGCAAAGTTAATGTGACTTTTGTTAGTTAAGAGGAAAAATAATGTTAGTTAATTTGTAATTTTTTTAATAAAATGAATATAATGTCAACTATTTTATATATATAAGTTTTAATCATTAGATGTAACATTAATAGATAACATTAATAGATGAAGTTTTAAGGTGTAGATATACAAAATAATATAACATTAATTTTGTAAATATACATGCAGAAAATTATATTTATTCAAGGTATAAAAAATATTTATTAGTTTTAATATATATAAAATATTTTAAATTTATTAGTTTTAATATATTAATTCATTTATTAAATATGTATTATTAAATTATATATATATATATATATGGTTTAATATTATACATTTAATATTAATATAAACAAATATACACACAAATTATATATATTAAAATTCATACCCTTTTTAGTAATTTTACCCTTAATTACTATTTTCCAAACTCAATTCCACTACAAACCAAACACAATCATTACAACTCAATTGACTTTAACTCAACTATCAACCAAACAAAACTCTGTTTACAAAACCTCAGTCTCAACTCCATTTACAAAACTCAAGTTTTCTAAACTCCGTTAACTCAACTATGAACTAAACATCCTTTATAACTATGATGTTTGCCCGGAAAATCCATGGAAATAAGTTAAAAGGTTATCAAGTGGTATCATAAGCTTTGCCCCCAAGAGGTAATTCTTAAATCTCAAAAGAGGGATTATCTAAATTGGATCATCATTATTTTGGTGCCAAAATTTATTGTCCTAATTTAAATTTTGAGCCATAAAGTTTATTGTTTGATTGTTGTTCTTAAAATCATTTAATGAGTTTTTTTTTTGTGTTTAGATTGTTTAAAATTTAAAATTTCTCCTTTTTCATTTTAGTGTCACTTTCTTTATATGTTGTTTAGTGTGAAATATATCTAATCTTTAATTCACAAGTTTAATTTAGAACGTAAATTGAAATCCTCTTTGGACTCTTAAATTAATGTGTTTATAATGCTAACAAGTTTTAAGTAAAAACAAAATTTAAAGTAAAAAAGCAAAATGAAGTAGGAAAAAAGATGACCACGATGGATGAATAACTCAAAACGATATAAAAATTACAATAACAACATAGAACATAGAAACACATTACAAATTACACTCAGGAGAGTCTATAATCATCAAGTTATAGAGATCAAGTAAATTGTAATGTGAGGGAATGACTTAAGCACCATTGGAAAAACACATCAGAATTCAAAATATAAAGAAACACGTAAACATATGCAATAAAACTATGGCAAAGAGGTCTAAAAAATCAAAATACAATAAACTAAAAGATGCAAAAAATTAAAATTGAGAAATGAATTATTGCTCTTAAATCCTTTTGATTGTCACTAGTCATGATGGTGGACATGTTAAGTGTTTCTCTTTTATGTCGGAGCCTTTTGAACCTGTTCTCTCATTTTTCTAAGTCTAATTTTCATTTTTATGTATTTCACCTAAGTGACACTTGAAAGGAGTTATCTCCCTTTTTCCTACTACATGGGAAGCTACCTATGTGTTTTAACAATGCAACTTTATGTGTCCCATTATTGTTAAGCCTTCAAAATTGATGGTTTACATGTAGACTTGATGACACGTAAATATGCATTGAGCCTTTGTTTCTTTCTCTATTTTCCATCGACTAAGACTTTTAATTGACAATAAAAGCACATCAATATTAACTTTTACTTGAGGGCTGCAAAATGATCTTAATTTGATTTAATAAATCAACATCTCAGATTAATCAATTGGTGCCAAAAGTACATCCAAAATGTCTTTATATTTAAGATTAAAAGCACCCATAAAATCTTTCTATTGTTTTCCAAGGATTTTACTTTCACCCCACATATGTTCATCATGTTTTTGATTCAAGGTTCTTGTTGATTTAGTGTATTTTACCATTAATTAATTTACTAGGTTTTGTTCATATGTAGTACGTCTATCATATCCATGTGTTAATGTTGTGTTCCAGTGAATTTTAATGTTATTTTCATAGGGATTTATGTATTAGAAGTTTAAGCTTTGTTTTTAATTGTTCTTAAGTGTCCATCAATAATTCTTGTGTTAGATCCATTTCTTAGGTCAAAATTTTGATAGTCACGCATTTCTAGTTGTTTTTGTTTATCAATTTTTATGTTTTCTATCACTTATTATTGTTTGGTGATTTTCTTCTTTCTTGATTATACACATTCTTAAGTTCATCAGTTAATCTTCTTCTTAAGTCTTAATAAGAAGATGATATAACAAGAGATTTGATACATAAGAATTTGTGAAAGTTGTTGTAATTTGTTTTTCATGTGATTAGTTGACAGTGATTTAGATGTATATCAATAAGTAGCCCAAAAGAGATTAGTGAATTTTGTTTGGATTAAATCACAAACAACTTTTCAAGCCAAATTTTGCATTTATTATCCATTAGTTCCTCCTTTCTAACTTGTCTGATCTTGTTTATTTCTTGTAATTGTTGTTTGGAGTGTTCGTGAGAAAAAACCAAACACATAAGAAAAAAAGTGAAAATAAAAAAACAATTTAGTGCACGAGTCTTTTTACAAATATAAAAAATTAAGGAGCAAAATAGTATATACTGAAATTTTGAAAATGGAAAAAACAAATTTAATGAGGATTTTATATTTCCTTTCCATTTTGGTAATTTTGATTAAAAATGGTGTGCATTATTTATTATATCAATACTTAGTTTGATCATTTTGTTGTATTAATCTGGGTAACATTTTGTGAGTTTGAAAAAACTTATGAAAATAACTTATCACCTACATAAATTGTTTTTAACTTTGATAAGTTACTCAATATATCTTAACAATATAAGTTATTTTTAAATTATTTTAATAAGTGAACTGGTCTTGACCGGGGTCTAGAATCCGGTGTGGGACCAGCCACAAGAATGCAGGTGTTTTAGGGTTTTATACACCGGTACAGTGGGTATCCGGTATTGTTATCCGGCCTCTCAGTGGGAGAAACCGGTCTTGCAGTCCTGGAGATCCTTCATACCAGTGTTTCACGTTGAAGGGGGGCGAAAGGTGGTGCCACCTGCGAAGATTCTCCGATGCTCAAGTTAGAAGAGTGTATGAACTCAGTGAATACTCAAGCAATGCGATAGTAAAAAAGTGAGTTAGGACAACGTAACCTTGCATGTGTATTGAAATGAGCTATTTATAGTCGAACGTAAGAAATGAATCGTTGGATGCAGGTGGGCCCATTGGTTCTGATAACGTGTGAAGTGTGTCAATTAAAGTGGCTCAGTACTCAGAGTGTGTCAGGGGGGTAGGTCAATTATCAGAGTACGATCCTGTGATAAGGATGGAGGATAATCACTTTTTCGTATATTTCGCTGACACATGTACTTACTCTCTGAGGCAATTGACATTGACACATTCCGCTATGCAGGGTATCTTCGCTGATAAGTTATAAGGAACTCTTATCTCACAGTGACCCTGAGGCAAACGGTTATCGACGTGAAATGAGAACGAATAAAGCACCCGTTGTAGCGAGGATGAATAGAACGTCTGATGAAATTAGAACGGATGAAGGGATATCGGGTATCCAGTGTGGCACTGTCTGAACTGTGACACCGGTTTCCCTCCTAAGAGGTCATTCTGACGTCATAATATTAGGGACCGGTATCTAGACCGGATCATTTGTCCCCTAGCTTATGTGAGGGACTGTTGAGTTACTCATATGAGCTATACAGCCTTTGAGAAGTCTGGATGCCGTGGAACGTTCTAGAAATTCCTTCTGAAAAACTCTGATATCCGTTCTGCCAACTGAGTAACTGTTCTTCTTGTGTTATACAAAAGAAATTCAGACATCGATTCATATTGAGGGAAATCCCAAGAGTTTTTGGAAATCAAAACTCTTGGTATTCGAAGAGTGGTTGGGGTGCATTAAATGCGTCTGAAATAATTGAACATTAAATGCGCCTTTTTACACACGAGCCATTATTACCCAAGAGTGCAACTGTCGATTGGGCTTATTGGGTCTGGATTTCAACTTATGCGAGCCCATTTCGTAAAAGCATTTACTGAAACGTTACCACTTTCGCGCTTTAATATTACGAAACGACGGAGTCGTTTGAATTCGAAAGGTTGCGTTTTGAAGTAAACGTCGCGACTTTTAGCAGAACACTGTGCTTCTTCGTTACCTATAAAAGGGACACTTAACGAGTTTTGGAAATCATCTCTGTCAACAACCTTAGTGAACCTCTGCTCAAATTTCTAGAGATTTCTTTGCTGCCTTTCTTCTTCACAAAGTTCTTCTCTCTTTTAGGTAACCTCCCTATCCTTTACCTCCATATCATTTTATTCATTCTACTTCAACCATACGCCCTAGAACAGGCAACGCTGGTACCTCAAACAGGGGGAATTTGAGCTCTCGTGCCCCCTCTAGCCACCGTGGTGGAAGGATTCCAGTGAATCTTCCTGTGGCTGGGCCTTGTCGCTTAAAGAGAGTTGAAACTTCTTCCTCATGAGCGCCAGTTGGTCGGCGCCGCTCTGAAGATCCCCTTGACTCGAGGGCTACCAGTTACTCTAATGAAGGGTCAAGTAACGAAGGTTATCTCTCTGACGATGTTGCCTTCTACCACAGCACATATGCGTTACATCGTGCATCAAGGACCATGGAGATTCCGGGGTCTGGCAAGATAATGATTCTTCGTACCACTGAAGGGTGTGTCAACGTCGTGGCACACCAGTTGAATTGGGAAAAGTTGAACAGAGAGAGGTCGTACTGCTGGGTTGAGGAGGAATTTTTGGAAATCCCCTCAGATCATGCAAGTAAAGAGGAACGCCCAGTCGCTCTTCGCTGTAAAATTTATTCTGACAAGAAATACAAGGGATGCTATCTTGTTCTTGCCCCCCGTCCAACTGAGAGAGTCTGTCACCGCGTCCCAGACGAGAGGTCGGTCTATATGTACGATTTCGTCTTTTAAAATTTGGGGGTCCGCTTCCCCATGATGGAGTTTCAAATGGCCGTCTTGCGCTTCCTCGACTGCGCCCCTACTCAATTGCATCCCAACGGCTGGGGCTTGATGCGCACTCTCGAAATTCTGGGAGAGCATTTCAACTTCACCGCCACTGTGGCCAAACTATTTTATTACTGCCAAGTGGTCCGCCGTGCCAACAAGAAGGGCGGCCTTGGGTTCATAACGCTCCATTGTGACTCAAGGGTGGTGAACTTTAAGTCCTATACCAAATCCGCTAAGGTGGATGGACGCTCTTTCAAACACTACTATACGCGGGTCCAAATTCAGCCCAACAAGCCGGTCTTCTGGCTCAACAAGGAAGGATTCACTAAATTCCCTCTCAGTTGGTCGCACGAGCACTTTCTGCTGCTGAGCCGTGCTTACTATACTGAAGAGAGTGAGCTTTCCTCTCACTCCGTAGAGGTACTGAGTGCCATGCAGACGGCCTCAAAGACCCTCAAGGGGTTTTCCTGCAGGCTCCTCCCGGGGGTGACGATGTCCGAACCACCTACCTCCGTAATACCCGTTCTTAACTGTGGTTACGTTATGCATTTATTTCGCTTTAATTGTTTTTCTTCCCAAGTGCTAACTCAGTTCTCCTTGTTTTGTAGAACAAATTGAAAAAGCCTGTCCTAAAATGTTGTCCCTGAGGACTATGCTGGCTGACGACGACTCCTCCTCTGAAGAAAATGAAATTCAAGCCAAAAGGAACTCCACCAAGGCTCTGACCATTCCTCTGACTTCTGCAGTAGGAGACAAGGTCCCCCTCCTTGATGAGCAGGAACTAGAGGGGCAAATAGAGGCTGCTGGGCTGGGTGATGAAGAGGCCGTCCCGGAGAAGACGGAAAAGAAAAAGAAAAAGAGACATCTGGTCAAGACGGCGGACGTGGAAAAGCCTTCATCTGGCGACCCTGTGAAGAAGCGCCAGAAGACTCTCGAGGAATCTGGGCTGAAAAAAGATAAGGGGAAAAAGCCCGTCCTTGACTCCTCTCCTCCTCCTTCTCATGCCGCATCAGAACCGGACTTCGAGAGCGGTCCTCCTCCAGTGGTTGACCCTCCTCGTGATTCCTTTCTCTCACCATACCTATGGTTCCAGGGGTCCATGCCCCCCACTCTTCCAAAGGCTAGGTACTGCCTCCGCCCCTCACTCGACGCTACCGAGGTCCGAGGCGCATGTAAAGCCGGCTGCTGGCAGCTAGATGAGCTATCCGGCCTCTTGGACTCTTTGAGCGAAAAGGCGGACTATATGGAGCAAGTTGAAAAACTTGAAGCTGACATCACCAAAAAGGAAACCTGGGCGGCCAAGCAAGCTGAGATTCACAGAGGTGTGGAGGCTGAACTGAAGAAGGCCAAGGAAACACTGCAGAAGAAAACAGAAGAAACAAGCCAACTTTATTTTACCAATAAAGCTTTAGAGCGGCAGGTCACTGAGCTTCAACAACAAAATAAGTCCATCCCACTCCTTGAAGAAGAGCTACAATTAGAGAAAAAGAGATCGGCCAAGCTTGCTGACGATCTCAAAACAATGGAGGCCGATCACAATAAAAGCCTAGGGGAGTGGGAGATCCTTCGAAAGGAAATGCAGGCCCAGATCGAAGAGCTGAGGAAGAGGAGTACGAGTACTGGGTCGTCGGAGGAGGATTTTGCCAAGCTTCAAAAGAAATTATCTGCTGCTAAGGCCAAGGCCGCCAAAGCCTTGGAAATATGCAAGAAATTGGCTTACGAATCCTTCGGCCTGGCACTTCGTCAAGTCTTTTATCGCAACCCTGGTGTGAAGTTTAATCTGTACGGATTGGATCCGTTCTATGAATTCCACGGAGGGAAACTTGTCAAAGTGAAGAAGGACGGCTCGTACCAGGATCCTCACGATGCTCTTTATGAACTGCCTCCACTTCCGAAGGGTCAAAGTATGGAACCAGTACTGTCCACTCCTGGCCCCGAAGGTGAGACACAAGAAGGTGCTCAAACTGGCCCAGAGACCGGAGCAGATAAGGCTCAAACTGAGGGAGCTGAAGGGGAGAGAGCGGAAGGGCCCATATCGGAGAATCAACCACCTGCTCCTTAATTTTATGCATTCATTTATAGCTGTGTACTGGGATCAGCTCCAGTTTTAACACTCTGAAACATATACAATTTCTCTTTGCAGAAATAAAATTTGCTTTTTCTTCTCTTCTATCGTTTGTGGTAAATATATAGTTGCTGGATAACTTAGTTGTATACACAACACTTTACCTTTTTAATACTTTACAAACCCGCTCTGTTTAGCGATATTGCTGTTTAAAGCATGTTTATCACCCCGAAGTAAGATAACAGAAATGGTAACAAAGAAGCAACAAATAAGTTAAAGTATGCCCTGTCCCCAAGTATAAGTATTTTGGGAAGGGAAATTTTGTTGTAAAACTTTACCTTTAACTTTCCAGAAATTAGAAAGGTTCATCCGATCTTAGAGATGTAGAACGGCCATATTCACGTTCAACCGCCCCATTCTGAATGCTTCGGAGATGAGGACGGAAATTACATTTGGGGTTCGGTACAACCCTATCCTCCAAGCCTTCATGTGGGGTTCAGTATGACCTTGAAAAAGGTTAAGTCCTACACCTTTCTCTTGAGGTTTGGTTTTATCCTACAACTCAAGTCTTCAATGGTGTTTGGTTCGATCCTACTAGCCATACTTGGAGTTCGGTGCAGTTCTACAATCCAAGCCTTCAAACGGTGTTCAGTTCGATCCTACTAACCGTACCCAGAGTTCAGTTCAATTCCTACAATTCGGGCCTTCGACACGGGGTTCGAATTAGGGCTAATCCTGAACCTACTGCGCCTGTTACTCGGGGTTCAGCGTTGTCTCGAAGATGAACCAGCTTACTGCGCCCAAGCCTTCAAATGGTGTTCGGTTTGATCCTACTAACCATACTTGGAGTTCGGTGCAATCCTACAATCCAAGCCTTCAGACAGTGTTCGGTTTGATCCTACTAACCGTACCCAGAGTTCGGTTCAATTCCTACAATTCGGGCCTTCAGATGGGGTTCGGTTTAATCCTACAACCCATTTCCCCCTCGAGGAGTTACATCGTCAATACACAGAATAGGTGATTGAGATAATTCGTCCTGAGGGTCTTCAATCATCCCTCGAGGAGTTACATCGTCAACTACAGACTGAGTAGTTGAGATCATCTGTCCTGAGGGTCTTCAATCATCCCTCGAGGAGTTACATCGTCAACTACAGACTGAGTAGTTGAGATCATCCGTCCTGAGGGTTTTCACTTAAGAACAGCTTATAGCTATAAATCACATCATACAAACAGGAGAGTGAGGTCGTAAATTGCACTTTCATTAAGTTGAATAGATATTATAAAGGGAGCGTAGCTGGGGTCATGCCTCGTTAAAACCTTCTTGAGAAAACCCAATGGGAAAAAACTCAAGTAAGGAAAAAGAGTACATGCCGTCTTACCAACTAGCTGTAATAAATACGTAAGTTCTGAGTGTTCCACTTATTGCAAATTGGGGTTCCATCAAGCTACTCGAGGCGGTATGACCCCTTTCCTGTAACTTCAGAAACTCTGTAAGGGCCCTCCCATGTCGGTGCTAGCTTCCCTTGATAGGAAAATTTATTACCCACACTCGCCTTTCTTAAAACAAGATCTCCAGTGTTAAACGCTCTGTATTGGACACGCTTGTTGTACTGGAGAGCTGCTTTAGCCTTTATTGCTTGGTCTCTGACAAACGCTCCCTCTCTCAGCTCATTAAGAACGTCCAATTCTGATGCTAGATTAGCGTCATTATCTTCTGCTGAAAAATATTCCACTCGGGCCGATCTGGTTTGTAGCTCCACTGGGATCATTGCCTCGACCCCGTAGGTTAGCCGATATGGGGATTCATTAGTGGAAGAATGCGGTGTAGTGCGGTATGCCAACAGAACATGGCACAATTGATCAGTCCAACCTCTCTTCGCTTCTCCAAGACGCATCTTCAACCCCTTCAGCACCTCTCGATTGGCCACTTCAGCTTGGCCATTCGTCTGGGGGTGCTCCACAGATGAAAATATTTGGACTATCCTCATTCCCTCGAGCAAGTCAGTGAACTTCTTATCTGTGAACTGGGTTCCATTATCGGTCGCAATCCGCCCTGGGACACCAAATTGAGCTATGATGTTTTCATATACAAAACGCCTTGTCCGCGCAGAAGTGATATGTACTACTGGCTCAGCCTCAATCCACTTGGTGAAGTAGTCTACCCCCACAATCAAATACTTGATACCTCCTGGAGCAGTAGGGAACGGGCCCAGGATATCAAGGCCCCACTAGTAGAACGGCCAAGGCACAGCAGATGAAGAGAGTTCTTGGGCCGGTGTGTGATGGAGATTGGAGAATCTTTGACAAGCATCATACTTCTTCACAAAATCTACTGAATCTTGCTTCACTGTAGGCCATCAATAACCAGCCCTAAGGATTTTTCTCATTAAACTCTGACCTCCAGCATGGTGCCCACACTGCCCCTCGTGTACTTCCTCCAACACTGCTTGTACCTTATCTTCTCTCAAACAAAGGAGGTATGGGACTGAAAACCCCCTTTTGTAAAGCACACCGTCAACCATGGTGAAGTACGGCAGCTCTCTTTTTACTCGTCTCCTCTCCTTCTCATCAGTAGGGAGCTGTCCGTCTGCCAGATAACGGATATAAGGGATGACCCAAGAATTCTCATAAGGATAATTGACCATTATGACATTCAGTGAGGGAAACAAAGGGATGCTTGGTGTTGTCAGTGTGCTCTGAACCACCGTCATTGTACTGCCAGGCTGTTTTGTACTTGCAAGCCTCGATAAGATATCCGCTCTGGTGTTCTCCTCTCTTGGCACGTGCTTGAATTCTAGCACGTCGAATCTCCCCTTCAATTCATTCACCCAATTCAAGTATAGTTGAAGTTGTGGTTCTCTGACCTGATATTCCCCCTGGATTTACGAAATCACCAGCTGTGAATCGCTACACAACGTAACTGCTGACGCTCCAATGTCAATCGCCGCTCGGAGGCCGGCCAAGCATGCCGCATACTCAGCTTGATTATTAGAGGTTTTAAAATTGAACCGGAGGGAAATCTCCAAGTGCACACTATCATCACTTTCCACTACGACACCGGCTCCACAACCCTTACCGTTTGATAACCCATCAACGTAAATGGTCCAATGCGCTCGAGGTGTGACTGGATCCGACCCTGTCATTTCCACCATGAAATCTGCCAGTACTTGAGCTTTAATAGCCCCTCGAGGCTCATAAGAAATTTCAAACTCAGAAAGCTCGATAGACCATTTAATCATCCTTCCAGCAAGAACTGGTTTACTAAGCACTGAGCGGAGGGGTATATCCGTTCTCACAAGAACTGGGTGCGCATAAAAATATGGCCTCAACCGTCATGAAGCCCACACGACTGCTAGAGCAGCCTTCTCTATCTTCTGATATCTTCCTTCCGCCCCTTGGAATGTCTTACTGGTAAAGTACACCGGTCTCTGTCCCTCTGGAGTTTCTTTAACCAGAGCCACGCCTAGGGCTTTATCAGAAATCACCAAATACAAAATCAGAGTCTCACCAGGGTCAGGCTTTACCAAAATTGGTGGACTCAAGAGCACGGCCTTAAGCTGTTGAAAGGCTTGCTCCTGCTCTTCTCCCCATTCAAAATTCTTATGTTTCTTCAACGCCTTATACAGAGGAAGGGATCTATGCGCCATCTTGGGCATGAATTGAGCTAGAGCGGCCACCTTCCCATTCAACGATTGTACCTCCCTTAGATTCTTAGGGCTCTGCATATCCAGTATGGCTTGATATTTTCCAGGGTTAGCCTCAATACCTCACTGGGTCAACATGAAGCCCAGGAACTTCCCCGCTGGAACTGCAAAAGTGCACTTTAGTGGATTTAGCCTCATGTTATACTGCCGCAGCCTAGTAAACACTTGGCGCAGATCTTCGATGTGATCTCCTCCAGCAGGAGTCTTTGTAATGATGTCATCGATATACACTTCTACCAGCTTAGTGTGCATTCCTTCGAATACCTAATTGATCATGCGCTGGTAGGTAGCACCAGCGTTCTTCAATCTAAATGGCATAACAGTGTAGCAAAAAACACCACGGTCATTAACAAAGGCCGTCTTCTCCTGATCTCCTTCCCACATCGGAATCTGATTGTACCCAGAATAAGCATTCATGAAACTGAGATACTGATAACCAGATGAGTCATCTATCATGCGATCAATGTTTGGTAGAGGATACGGATCCTTGGGGCAACACCGGTTAAGGTCCACATAATCCGTGCACATCCTCCACTTGCCATTAGCTTTCAGCACCATCACCACATTGGAAAGCCAAGATGAATAGCGAATCTCCTTTATAAAACCTACCTTCAACAGCTTCTCTGTTTGCTCACACGCTGCCTTCTGCTTTCCGGTCCCAACCTCCTCTTCTTCTGGGCCACCGGTCTCGTTTCTGGGTAAACAGCGAGTTTGTGGCAACAGAAATCGGGATCCATCCCAGGCATGTCCGCTGCAATCCATGCAAAAAGGTCTTTAAACTCCTGTAAGAGAGATAACAAACGCTGCTCCATGCCTGCCTCCAGGTTATCATTAATGTACGTGACCTTCTCTGGGGAATCTCCTAAGACAACGTCCCTGGAACCACCATCCGGTGTGGGCTTTGAGGGGTTAAGAGGGTCGAACTTCAATTCCGCCCTGGGGTCCAAGTCAATCAGACTGACAGACCCAGCCGTTGTTCCTCCGTCGTTCAGCTTCCTTTTCTTATTAAACGCTTCCAACTTAACTATGTTGAGGCTCAGGTTATAACAGTATCGAGCCATCTCTTGATCTCTGCGGAGAGAGGACACGCCATTGTCCTTGTCAATGAATTTGATCAAGAGGTGAGAAGTGGACACAATTGCTTCCATTGTATTCAGGGTAGGACGGCCTATAATCCCGTTGTAGGGGGATTCCACATCGATCACCAGAATTCTCGATTTTACCGTTCTCGCACCAGGCTCTCCCTCAAAAGAAATGAGGGTATCAAGATACCCTTTAGTAGGTTGCTTCGCCCCATTAAACGTTGTGAGCTCTTGTGTGTACGGCTGCAGATCTGCATCATTAAAACCTATTCTTTTGAAACAGTTATAAAAAATTACATCACAAGAACTTCCCTGGTCGACGAGGATCCTCTTCACATCCTTGTTAGCAATGACAGCAATGATCACCACTGCGTCGTCTCCTCCTGGGATTGTCGGGCCAAAGTCATCATCGGTAAATGACACCATCGGGGCTGCCACACCGTCCCTGAAAGGGCGGTTATCTCTGGGTTTGCCCTGGACAGACAAAATCATCTGGTGGTGATTTTTTTAGGCTGTGATTGATGCTCCTCCTCCAGCAAATCCTCCAGCAATCATCTCAATCACTTTACGCCTGCCCTACCTCTGTTGCTGAGGCATGTTGTTCTGCTGGGCTCCTTCAGCGATTACCACTCCTTTCTGCTTTTCAGCTGTAGGAAACTTCCTGACTAGGTTACGACTATTGTCATCTTTATCGTCTGGATCTCTCCCCCTTTTGTCCATCCTATCATGCTCGTCAGAGGATCTTTCTCTGAAAAATATTGTTTCAGCTTTCCTTCCCTAATGAAGGTCTCCATCGTATTCTTCAACGCTTTGCACTCGTCTATGTGGTGACCCGTTTGTTCATGAAAGGCGCAATATTTCTATGGGTTACCAATTCTTTTGACTGGGGGTGGCTTCCTTATACCAAAAACACTGAGCGTTGGCCAACCAACCTCCCTCATGATTTGTGAATGTCTGACGTTCAGAGGAGCATAGTTACTGAAAGACGAGACGCGCCTGTCTCGTTGATGAGGTTGAACGCTTGCAAAGTCCTCTCGGAAGGTATGCTTTTCTGGTCTTATCCTCTCCTTCACCCTCCATGGCTGCTGAGAGGGTACTGGAGGCTTCATTCTAGCTACTGTAGCCTCCAGATGCATTTCTATACCCACATACTTGGAAGCTTTCCTTCAAAACTCCTCGAAGGTTGTTGGAGGGCTCTTTGCCAAAGATAGGGCAAAAGCGGAACTAGGTTGCAAAGCTTCCACTACAATATGGAGCTGTATGGCCTCCGTGAGGTTAGGGACCAAAGCAGCCTCCTTGTAAAACCTCTTCAAGAACTCCTTAAGAGTCTCAGTCTCTCCTTGCCTTATCTGGGCCAAGGTGTGAGAAGTTCTTGGGATGTCCCTGGAGATTATGAAATGGCTTTTAAACGCAGCTGCCATTTCCTCCCAAGAATCTATGGATCCTGAGGGCAGGCTCTTGAACCAGTTGAGAGCCTCCTCCGTCACATGACATCTTCATTAACTCCCAGATATATAGCTTCATACACATAAGCATCCAGGTGCTTAGTGGGATCAGTTTCTCCATTGTACTTACCGATCGACAATGGTTGAGTTGTTTGTAAGTGCTTAGGGATGACAACGTTCATCAGTCTCCTCGAAAAAGGAACACTGAGTCTATAAACACCAGAGGTCACCACTGCTTGCTCCCTTCTCCTGGTACTGACCCTATCACCAGAGTCTTGGGTCTGCTCTCTCTCCTCGTACGTAGGAATTTTTAAGTACTGGAGGGTTGTAGATCTTTCCCTCACTGATGCATGGTGAGCCTCTTCTGCGTGGAACGTTACCCTGTCCTCAGTTCCTCTCTTTTCCCACTTTAACTCTATCAACTCCTCCCTGAGCTGCCTAATAACCTCATCACGAGGATCAGGGGTTCGCACTTGCACCATCCTTCGAGTGTTGGTAACAAGAGATTCAAAGACGAGTTTCCTCCCAGTCTGTTGGTGGGTCATGTCCTCCACATGACCGTCAACAAAATCATGTCCAGCGCCTTCTATTCTGACGACCAAACTTCTACGAAAAGTGGGAATAACTCTAACGAATCCCACCGGGCGTGCCAATGAACTGGTCTTGACCGGGGTCTAGAATCTGGTGTGGGACCAGCCACAAAAATGCAGGTGTTTTAGGGTTTTATACACCGATACAGTGGGTATCCGGTATTGTTATCCAACCTCTCAGTGGGAGAAACCGGTCTTGCAGTCCTGGAGATCCTTCACACTAGTGTTTCGCGTTGAAGGGGGGCGAAAGGTGGTGCCACCTGCGAAGATTCTCCGACGCTCAAGTTAGAAGAGTGTATGAACTCAGTGAATACTCAAGCAATGCGATAGTAAAGAAGTAAGTTAGGACAACGTAACCTTGCATGTGTATTGAAATGAGCTATTTATAGTCGAACGTAAGAAATGAATCGTTGGATGCAGGTGGGCCCATTGGTTCTGATAACGTGTGAAGTGTGTCAATCAAAGTGGCTCAGTACTCAGAGTGTGTCAGGGGGGTAGGTCAATTATTAGAGTACGATCCTGTGATAAGGATGGAGGATAATCATCTTTCCGCATATTTCGCTGACACATGTACTTACTCTCTGAGGCAATTGACATTGACACATTCCGCTATGCAGGGTATCTTTGCTGATAAGTTATAAGGAACTCTTATCTCACAGTGACCCTGAGGCAAACGGTTATCGACGTGAAATGAGAACGAATTAAGCACCCGTTGTAGCGAGGATGAATAGAACGTCTAATGAAATTAGAACGGATGAAGGGATATTGGGTATCTGGTGTGGCACTGTCTGAACTGTGACACCGGTTTCCCTCCTAAGAGGTCATTCTGACGTCACAATATTGGGGTCCGGTATCCAGACCGGATCAATAAGTTTTATAATCAAATTTATAATATAACATTTCATTTGAAAACAACTTATAGAATAAATTCTTTTTTAAATTACATATTAGTGTGTAAACTTTCAAAAGTCCTTTAATGGTTTGTGGGTTTTTTTTAACTTTGTCCTTTATAGTTCCCCCTCGTTTTACCCTTTTCTTGTTTATTTCTTTATTTGATTTCGCTATTAGGTTTTTTTTATTTGGATAGCACAGTGTTGTTATAATTTAAGCAATAATTTTGGATTTTGGATAATTGCTTGAGGGATAATTTTAACACCACCTAAAGTCTGATGTTTGATGGAAGGGAGACAGTTAATGTCTGTGGATGTATTTGATGATGGATATGATGGACTGGTTACCTGTTTAGCCTATTTTTATGTAATTGAGGGAAGAAAGGTAATTTAATGCATATATGAAATTTTGTACAATGTAGGCTTTGTAAACACCGACAGGAACTTTGTGTGATAGAAAGCATATGTAATGTGTGTTATAAAGCCCATTGATAGTTTTGTTTGATAGGAAGCCCATTTGCAGTATTTGTGTAATAGAAAGCGTAATGTTTGATAGGAGGCCCATTCGCACTAAAAAGGTTTGCCCAAGAAAAAGGTTTTTATTAGAAACGACATGTGGTAGGTATATATGTATATGGCAGTATGAAGTTTCAAAAACATATGTTTAAGTTAAAGAAAATATTTAGATTATAATTGTATTTTTTTTATACTTATCCATTTTCAGAAACATGTGTTTCTCTTTCGTGCCAATGTTTCCCCATGTTCATAACACCTTTTCTGCATGTAAGGTGTGACTACCCTCCCAATGACATTGTGTGTCTATGTTCGTAACTTAAATTTTGCTCAACACCATATGTCTTACAAATCTATCCATAGGCATTAAAAAGGAAAGTTATTTTATTTTTTGGTTCAACAAAAGTGAAGGTTTTCATGGCTGGATCTGGGTGTTGTTGTTCTTGCCATGGGGAAAGAAAGAGAATGCCAAGAAATGGTATGTTATGTATAAGAGGCGGCAACCAGGGATTTACAGCCGGTGAAATGACTGTGGAAGACAAGTTTGTGGATTTTGCAAAGCATCACATGAATCATTTTTGGCGTACGCAAAAGCTGTTGAACAATGAGAGCATCATTGTTCGATAGTGTCAGAGGTGGATTCAAGGAAAGAAGTGGTAAATGAAGGGGTAGAAGCATTCATCGGAGACCCCAAAATAGTGACCTCTGATGGATGTTTTATTGGAAAATTCCCAATTGAACTTGATGGATTTCTAAATAAAACTCAAGAAACCATTATGTCAGATTATTGAATAAAAGGAGTATTATAGAATTACCTAGATCCATTGACATTGACTAAAGGTTGCAACGGAATGATTTATCGGTGCTATGGTCTTCCTCAGCCAAATCACTGGATTCCTCAATAGGACTATATATTTCTCTTTGATGGGGCAGAGAAAAAGTAGTTTTTGATTTGACGTCTTGAGGACCATGACCACCAGTTAATTATATATCTGTTAGGGTTCCCATTATCCCCTAACGGGTCAAATCCTAGTTTCCACTTATATAATCACATATCATTATTGTTGATAGTCTAACGGGCTTACCATTATCAGATCACGTTTATTAAGCCCAATTAAATAGTTAATATAAATTCTAAAAATAATATATCAACCTATATTAATTATTAGATTTTAAAATTTCTAATAATCTCCCACTTAGGCTTTATATTCATTTAAGTATTTATATTTACAAAATTCTTTAGGCGCGTAACTGTATGTTATTTACTTTTAGACTACCCTTAAATAATTTGGTCCATCTTATAATACAATAGGGAACCATTGTAGATTTCATCATAATTAGATGTGACTATACCACAATGATCACCATAATTGTATGTACTCAATGACATGTATTAAATATGGATAAGTGGCATGGAAATTACATGCAATGTGATCTTAGGCAGGCCTATTTCCAATTGGTCCAAACTTTATTCTTTATAGAGAACATCACAATATAAGTTTTTCATAAAATAAGCTAAATCAAAATAACAAACATCAACTAAAACATATAGAATAAATGGGACTCCCACTTAAACTAAGATTTTGTCAGGAATTACACTTATTTGAGCAATGTGCTCATGAAAAACGTTAGGCACCAAACCCTTAGTAAGTGGATCAGCTAGCATAAATTTAGTCTCTATGTGTTCTATAGAAATTTGTTTATTCTAAACTCTTTCCTTTACAACCAAAAACTTGATATAATGAATTTTGACTTGGTTGTACTGTTGTTGTTATTGGAATAAAGAACTGCTGAGTTATTATCATAATAGATCTTCAATGGCCTTTCAATGCCATCAACCATACACAAATTAGTGACAAAATTTTACAGTCATATCCCATGGTTGGACGCCTCAAAACAAACAATAAACTCTGCAGCCATGGTTGAAGAAGCTATAATAGTCTGTTTAACAGACTTCCAAGAGATAGCTCCTCTAACCAACATAAAAATATATCCTGATGTAGAATGTTTGCTGTATTGACATCCAGCAAAATTAGACTCAGAGTACCCAATAATCTCTAAATTGTCTAACTTCTGAAAAGTGAGCATATATCCATTTGTTCTCTTCAAGTAGCGCATTACACGCTTTACTGCCTTCCAATGTTGCATCCCGGGATTACTTAAGTATCTGCCCAAAACTCCCACTACAAATACAATATCAGAACAAGTACAAACTTTAGCGTACATAAAACTTCCCACAACTGAAGCATAGGGAATCTTTTGTATCTCATTCATTTCAAGATCATTATTAAGGAACTGTTTGAGGCTAAATTTGTCTCCTTTAGCTATCGGGGTATCTCCTGGTTTAAAATCCTTCATGTTAAATCTATCCAACACTTTATCGATATAGTACTCAACACATACCTCAAACTTTGATAAGTTTAAGGTCCAAGAATCTCATCCGACACAAGCCTCTGGATTCTCTATTTGGAGATATGGCCTAAATGCTTATGCCATAAAGTGGTTGAGTTCTCATTTAATTTACGTTTTGTTTCTTGTGAACTAATTTGTAGTATTTCATTATGAGAGGCAAAAACATCAAGCATATATAGATTATCAATCAAACAACCAGAACTAACAATATTTGAATTTTGATAAGAAACTAAATTTATAATTTCCAAATGAACATGAAAAACCAAATTTGTCCAAATTAAAAATAGAAATTAAATTCCGTCTAAAAGACGGCACGAGAAAAGTCTCAAATAAATCCAAATGAAATCCTATTTTTAACTGTAATCTAAAAGTTTCAATAGCCTCTACCGTAACTCTGTTGCCATCGCCCATATAGATAAATCTTTCATTATTACTTGGCGGTCGACTCTAAAGGCAACCTTGCATGGATATACTAATGTGAGTAGTAGCACCAAAATCTAACCACCAAGTATCATGAGGTACAAAAGCTGAAATAACTTCAGAACAAACAAAAGAGAGAAAATTACCTTTCTTTACACGCCAGGAGGCGTACTTGGAACACTCGTTCTTCATGTGTCCAAGCTTCTTACAAAAGAAGCAATTAGGTGTTTTCTCATCCTTTTTAACTCTCTTTTGTTGAGAAGTCCCTCCTACAACATCCTTATTGTTCTTTTTCTTTCTATTCTGAGAATTTAAGGCCAAATGAGCATTTTTTGTTTTGTTTCTTTGTTGCTTTTCCTCTTCTTACACACAGTGAGAAATAAGCTCATTCAAGGTCCATTTATCCTTTTAAGTATTATAAGTCACCTTGAACTATCCAAAGTGTGTAGGAAGAAAAATCAAAACTAAGTACATGAGCAAGTCATCAGACAACTCTAACTTTAGTGTTTTTAATTTTGATGCAAGGTTAGACACTTTCATAATGTACTCCCTTATGTTTCCTTTTCCTTTGTATCTTATAGAGATCAGCTTGGCAAGCAAACTGCTTACATCAGCCTTCTTAATACTGGTGAAATACTTTTCAATAGTGATGGTTTTAAGAACAGACTTAGAAGGGGGTTGAATAAGTCTGTTCACTTTTTCAAACCAAAAAGTGATAGTCATGTGCAACAATGTTTTGCACAGCGGACTAGACTTTTCTTTATATTAAGAGTGTAATACTTTGAGTGAGCGAGCGTAATTTTGTTAGACTTTTACTATCAAGTATAACAATAATAATGCACCAGACTTTTGATAGTAAAGAGTAAGAGAGAGAAAGAGAGAGAGAGATAATACACAAGCGATTTTATACTAGTTCACCTCCTACTTGGAGACTACATCCAGTACCTTCAAATCTGAAGGATTTCCACTATGTAAAAATGTTTTACATAAATATCCCAGCTCGGGCTTCCGAGTATTCTTGAATCCAGTCACTCCTGGATTAAGCACAACCCATGCTTTGAGTATTTTTTTGCAAGCACACACTCCTAGGGCAGACCCAAGTATTCTTTCATGAGCCACTCCTGACTCTAACCCAAGTATTCTTTCCAAAGCCTCTTCAGGCCAAAGTGTTTCCCAAGGACTTAATTAAACTAGTGTTTAATAAAGATTGAAAATATTAATACAAAACCGCCTGGGCACGTATATGTTCTTCACATTATCTTTCGTGAGACATGCCCTACCTTATTTTCTTGATTCACTCTCACAAGCTCTCTTTTTTTCTTTTCTTCTTCTATATATCTTCTTTTCTTTTTCATGTCTTTCTATTCTTCATTTGTAATCTCTTTTCTTTCTTTTTAAGACATATATGTCTGTTACACACATATAACTTTGTGTATCACTCTCATTCTTGCATTGTGTGTATTCTTTTTCCCTCTTTGCCTAGAGGTTTTACAACATATAAATATTTGTTTCACGGAGATAAATCTATTGGATGACTGTTTGAAATTTATTTTATCTCATGAGAAAGTTATTTTTCTTCTAATTGGTCAGAGAGACATTCTGCACATGTTGTATAGGATGAAGAGCTTTTATGATGAAGACAAATAGGGATTGTATATTTTTCACCAAAGAAGATATTCCTTAATTAAAGGAATTCTAACATCTTGAAAAGTTGATGAAAGATAGATGCTTTAAGACCAGCTTGAGATTTGTCTTACTTGAGTACTTTCCTTGTTGTGATAGTTCTTTTCATTGAGAAGGAAAGGTGTTTTGTTGAGTCATCATATATAGCTCCAGACTTGATTCGTTCAGATGGAACATCTGAAGCTAAATTGAGGTCTGGTGAATTGTAAAGTGTTGATGATGAGACTCAAAACTTCAAGAGATATTCTAATCCTTTTCTTGTGATTTTTGAAGAAGGTCTGAAGCAGCTTTTATCTTGTTAGAGCATGAGGATAGAGTTTGATTAAAGTACGTTGCTTTGAGGAGAGAACTCTTCCATGTTCCTGATGTTTGCTATATGACTTGACGAGTCTGGGTCTGGTATAATTTCAAATGAACACTTTTCTTTTGAGAGAGGTTCGCAGACTTTTAGTGTTTCTTTGATGCATAGCCTTTACCAGACTTATTAGATGCGAGCTCCCCCTTTGATTTATAATATGTGCTTTATATCCTGAAACACTTGAATGATCTTATCAAACGATTTAATGACTCATAACTTGATTAATTAAGACGCTTGATGTTGGTTATCAACAAATCTAAGAGTGTTTCAAATGTTTTCTTGGTTCCAACAAACAGCATAAAAGGAACCTTTAGCACTCTTGGTCTCAGAAATAGAGCCTCAAAAAACTTCTGGAATGAATCTCTTCATGATCATCAAACACATTCGGTTTGAGTATTCCCACTTTTCAACCTTATCCTCTTCTGGATTTTTTAGAGTTGGAGTGGGTTTCACAGCCCGAAGTGCCAAATCAAGATCCATGCAGCTAAGAATTATCTCAATTGTTTCCTTCCAGACCTTAAAGTTTGTCCCATTAAGCATAGGGATACAATTTATTTGAGCAAACAAGTTAACAGCACTAGTAACAGCAACTGAAATATATATATATATGATTAAAATAAATAAATAAAATAAACAGATAATTCTCATGATAGACCCATTACAAGATGCCGAGCACAATATTAATTTTTAGTCTTTGGACACACAAATCAATTTTTAAGTGGTACATTTAATGTAATGATCAAATATTGATAATTGATTCTATCAAATAGTAGCCTTTCTTTGGACCGATTATTACTTACATGATTTTTAAATTTATAATTATCACATATTTATTATCACAGACATGTTATTATTTGGCCAGATTACGTCTTCCTTTAGGATGAGTACAAAATGCATAAATAATCTCATGCAAACATCTATTGAAATTTTAATTAAATTAATTTCTATAACAGGGATTGCTTTGGCAATAAATATTATATCAATTAATCTAATTTAAAAAATACTAGTGTTTCCCTTTCTCATATTGGGTGATTGTTCTAAATGACCAAAAGGCTACTAGAGTTCAGACTCCACCCATGATGTTGACCACAACGATAGGAAGCCTGTCAATTGTTGGTACCATGAGGAAGTCATACTCTAGCTGAGGCTCTCACGATGTCAGCAGAGATGAAAGTCCCAAATGACACTGCTACATAACCTCGCTTAAACTTAAGGTTTATTCAGATCCCAGGGTGTAGGGTCTCACTCGAAGTACGTGAAGGGACACAAATTAATCAATAATTAGGGTCTTTTATCTGTTTGAATTTTTATTCAAATTAAAATAATGACCATATTAAAAATTATAATATATATAAACTCATTTAACATATATATATATATCACAACGGCATGTCCAAAAAAATGTACTATAATATATTAAATTAAAATTAAAATCATAACGGCATATAATATATATATAATTAAATCATAGCGGCATGTGAAGCAAAAGTACCACATGTAACAATTTTTTAAAACGCATTTCATATATTTAATTAAAATTAAAGGCACGATTACAAAATTATAATATAATAATATGCAACGCGTAAAAAATAAAAAAGCACGGTACCATAATTACACTTTTTAAATGTTGTGGTGCGGTCTGAATGCAACGTCAATTAAAATTTAGTTTCATAATGAAATCAATTGCAATTAGGGAAATCAATTATATAATTGAACATATTACAAGGCAATTACAATGGCTGAGGAAATTAATTCCGCACCTTCGTCAATAAAAAAGTAATATGCGTGCAGTGTTACGGCCATATCTTTAGTGCAAAATCAATTAAATATATATATCATTATAGCAAATGTTAACACGGTAAAGGAAAAAATATTGCCATTTATTCTTATCAAAATGAAGCCTTGTAAAGCGTGAACTTCTAGATAACGCAACATATTAATTATATAAATGAAAAACCCCAAAAAATTAATGAAATAAATAAGCCAAATTGATCAGAAAAGGATAAATTAATCAACCTTAAAATCCAATAATCTAACAGTAAGGTGGCTCTGATACCACTTGTTGGAAAATTCTCAATTGAACTTTATGGATTTCTAAATAAAACTCAAGAACCATTACATCAGATTATTGAATAAAAGGAGTATTATAGAATTACCTGGATCCATTGATGTTGACTAAAGGTCGCAGCGGAATGATTTGTCAATGCTATGGTCTTCCTCAGCCAGATCATTGAATTCCTCAATAGGACTCGATATTTCTCTTTGATGGCATAGAGAAAAAGTAGTTTTTGATTTGACATCTTGGGGACCATGACCAGTGATTGATTATATACTTGTTAGGGTTTCCATTATCCCTTAATGAGCCAAATCCTGGTTTACACTCATATAAGCCTATATCATTATTGTTGATAGTCTAACGAGCTCACCATTATCAGATCATATTTATTGAGCCAATTAAATAGCTAATATAAATTCTATAAATAAAATATCAGCCCATATTAATTATTACTCTAACATGTTCTTCCACTGCGGGTGCGGAGGATAAGGAGTGTAATGTGAAGATTAGTTTTCTCAGTGGACTATTTTTAGGAACGTCTCTTTAACAATGGAGCAAATAATAATGAAGACACGTAAAAGACAACAAAAATCGGAACAAATAAGATATGCAATATAGTTATTTCTTCATCTTTCCATATTGTAATTTATGTAGATATGGCCTTCTAAGTTAATTTTTTGGAGTTTTAGATTTTGGTTGTAGTGTTTGAGTTTGAATTTTAAATTAAAAAATGAAATGTTTATGTATTCTTAACTTAATGAATAGAAAATTACGGTTCTTGAATATTGAATAGTAAAACCACTATTGATAATAGATGACAGATTCTGTAAACAATTACTCTTAGCCATGTACGCGTACAGATAATTTAGGTTTAAATAAAATAATAAAAAGAAATAAAAAAATATAACATGACCCAGTAATTGAAAGGCAATTTATAAATTGCTTTTATGTTTTGTAATGCAGAGTAGTTAATTGGAATAACATAAATTGAATGAGGAAAAAAAATAATATGAGTAGGTAATATAATAAAGGAGATTTATTTTACACCCCTAATTAATTGGTAGTACAATTGATGTGGCAATTACTGCGTAAATTCTTGTGAGGTAGGTAAATCGTTTCTATTATCTAGTGTCTGTTGTATTTTGAATAATAGGGTCATGATACATAATTAAGGCAGAATAGGGATTGAATATATTATAAACACAATTAAGGCAGGATAAGTAATAACGTTTGATAGCTCTAATTAATTATTGCTACCATTGATGTGCCATTTTCTGCATAAAGGAGTGTGTATAAGATTTGCCAAATCTGAGGTTGTGTAAAGATGAGAAAAAGTAATGATTTCCATGCATTAATTGGTATCGGTGAATTAAATTTTGATTGTGCAGCTGACCATTTTGTTTGGTTATAAATAGGAAATGTTGAATTGTCTTTTATTGGTATAATTTATAGTATCCTTCGTTGGTTCCTGATTTCATAATGTGTAATCTAAAAATGGATCCATTTGGAAATTTTGTAACTTTAGCAAACACTGATGTTGGTGGTAGACCACATGTCCACTACCCTTTTTATTTTGTTGATGATCTCATTGGTTATGTTAGATAGCAATAAGACAGAATCAGTCATGCTGGGGTCAACATAAACTAGTTGAAAACTGAAAATGAAAACCTGAAAATGGCAATGTCAATGCTCCCTTACGTGATAGGGAAGGAAGTATTCCAAAGTTTAGCCGTCCAACAAACATGGACAATGAAGGCAACGTCAAGGATAAAGGAAAGACTAAAGTTGGTGAAGAAGAGTTCAACCTAGATGCATATTTGGTTGATCCTGTATCAGATGAAGTGATTGTGTTGGATGTTGTGGACCCTTTAAGGACGGTGGTCGATAAAGGGAGACGAGTTGAGATCAACGTAAATGCAACCCCCACGAGCTCCTCGTCTGGAGGATGTGCTTCTACAAGGACACCCTCAGATGTTACGACACTGTTAAAGGTTATAGTTAATATATTAGTTTATGTTACAATGTGTATAAAAAAAATTGTTGTATTTTGTTGGTTTAAGTTAATAAGTAATACATTATTTTTCTATAGGATAAAAAATGGAATAAGGGCTAGGCAAGAGGAGTATTGTCTTTTGTGAACCTAAATTAAGTCCCAAACCCCAAAGATAACCATTTCATCAAGTGAGATATGTGTAAAAGTTATTCCCTCTGTCGTTAACATGAGTAAGACTTCAAGAACAACACCGCCCACCTTCAACAATCCACCGCACCTAGATGCAGAAGTAGTGTCCCTAAAAGAATGATTGGTTACATTCTACCAAAGGTATTAATTTAAAAATTTTATTTTTACATAAATAATGACATTGCCTTGTTAACTTTGTTTTTATTTATAGTTGATGAGCATTTGAAGAGTAATCTCAAAATAATTACTGACTATGGGTTGAATAAGGAAGAACTGAAAACTACATACTATATATTTGGGTTTGCACTGGATACAAGGTAAATATATGAAATATTTTTTATTGTGGTGTGATTGTCATTCATAGTAACTAATCCTTTGTTAAAATAACGATGTCATCTATTCTAGACAGAATGTAATACTTAGTAGAGGAGACTTTTTAAGTCTTACTCCGAACAACATCCCTTCGGAGTAGGTTTGGAACCTATTTGACTAAGTCTTTTATTTTATAAAAGATTATTTAATGAGAAATTTAACTTTAAGAGGTTGAAAAGGTTTTTAAGATGATGGCATTAAGAATCAAACATTGCAATAGGGACCAAGATAACATAACTACCTGGTGCCTCCCACCATCATTTGCTATAAGCAGTTTTGTGTTTCATAGGATAAATTATTGTTCAGTTTGTATCTTTAGCCTAATGATTTACAGTGACTGAGTGTTTGTTGCTTGTAATTTATTATTATGTTAGCACAATATGCTGACATGGCATTCCTGAGGAAAATTTATTGTTAATTTTATGTTGGATTGGATGCTAACCTCACCTTATCTTAATATGTATGTCAAGTATTTAATTTTTGAATTAATGAACTTGGTTTGATTTGAAATTTAAATCTTGTGAACTGCAAAACTCGTTTTGTGTTACAGATATATGTACCAATAAAAGATGATGGTCACATGTATTTGATGGTGATATATGTGCATGAGCATGTCATTTTCAAACTTGATACACACCCAATTGAGGAAAAGCACACCGAGAGACTGACAAACATTGGAAGAATAGTAAGTGTGCATTTTAAAATTGTTTTTCCTTAGAATTTTGGTTATTAATATGTCTAAAATTGTAGGCCTATGTTCTGAGCCAAATTTTGATCAATGGATATTTTAAGACCATGAAGATACTCACCGACACTAATTTTGAGAATTGGCATATAAAGAAGCATGAGGGATCCTTAACATAGGATCTAATAACAACTCAGTCATATGGGTGATGATTGGCTGAGCATGGGTAATGGGTTTCAAGAGAATCTGATTGGTGTGGTTAGTACCAACAATTAAAGTTATGAAGCATTTAAAATTGCTTTTATTTGTCTATTACTACCTTACTGAATTTACATTCAAGTTTTTGTTGTTGACATTCAGTTGAATGAGCCTGTGGTCAGATTAAAGGTTGACATTGAAAGGCTACTTGACCAAAGCAATGAATTGAAGGATTATATGGAAGCAACCTTAAAAATGCTTCGGACTAATTACAACCAATCCAAGTGAAATGTGTTGATGTGTTATCCATGAGTTTTGTATTCGAACAAGTTAGACCAGATCTTAAATATGTATTGAAATAAATTATTTTATTTAATCCTTTAATTCCTGTGATTTGAACCTGAACTTATGTCATGTAACTTGTATGATGTATGTTTATGTTCCTGTGGAGATTATTAGTGGTGTTTTTCAGGTATATTTATTGATTCAGTCTTGATACCGGTATCCGATCTACAAGACATATTTCAACGTCTTTGTCAATTCGCCAACGTGCAACCGGTGTCATCGGTATACATCCGGACTCTAATTCCGTATCAGGCGCTCTCCCTATACCGGTTGTCCAGGATAACACCATGACACCGGATAACACACACGTCACTATGCAGAAGACAAAAGGTATTGCTACAGGGACCGATCAATAATTCCCTGCACTACGAGCCAAAATCTACTCACGTGAATGGTCAATTTGTCCCCTAATTCCAGCCTATACTCCCTACGCTCAATATAAAATGGCCACTTGACCCAATCATACAGGTAAGTGCGCAATAAAATAACAATTTAAAGTGTTATTGGAGATTAGTGGTTCCCCACTAACGAATCCTCGAATATCGAGCCAATCAGGTACATGAACCCTCTTCATCAATGAAGGGAGGGATCTTTTGACTCTATCAACTTACAATTACTCTCTAAATACATTCCTGACTTGGAATATCATCACTGACTTGAGCGTCGGAGAATCTTCGCAGGTGACACCACCTTTCGCCCACATCAACGCGTTAGGCCAGTGTGAAGGACCTCCAGGATGCCCAATCCGCTCTCTTCTCATACAGAGACATTAGATATACAAACCGGATACTCATATAACCGGTCTTTAGAGACGTAATCTTCCTACTATTTGTGATTGACTGACACCGGAACTCTTGACCCCGGTTCAGGACAGATCATTTATATTGTGGATTTCTAATTTGTTGGATAGTGGTAGTGGTATCAGATATGCTTATAGTGGTAGAAATCCTTAGTGTATAACTTTTGTATGGATAGTGGTATCAGGTATGCTCGGTGTATATTTTCTGACTTCTCTGTAACAAGGTCGTAGTCCCCACATGGTGAGAATGAGATTCAATCCTAGTAAAAATTTCAGCTTGCAAGAATGAGATTAAATTCTTTATGTAATTTTTGAACTAAAACTGGTATACTCCAATGAAGTTGGTATTACTTGGAAGATTGAATCTTATATACTAGGAAACATTGTGCTTGTTGATTAATTTTCACCTGTTGTGCAATCTGCCTGCGCATAGACTCCTCAATATTCATTTGAATTATCTAAATTATGAAGAACACATACATAAGTGACAATCAGTGCTTGGTATAAGAAATTCCATACATGAACATACAATAATGTCACATTACCTGACATTAATGCAATCATGTTTGTTTTAGAAATTCTATACATGAACATACAGTAATGTCACATTTCCCTAGTTCAACATGAATTTTTCTATGAAAATCCGTTTGTTTTAGAAAATAGTATAATATTCAAACTAATATTCATAATCTATTTCAAAATCATTAGTAGTTAAATAATTATATTTGCAAGCCAATATCAATAGGAACATAAGTTGAAATCACCATGTATCAGGAATTGTTACACTCAACATGTTACACCCTTGCAAAGGTTACCACTTCATAATTCATATCCAAATGACATTATTGTCATACAATTACTAATTTTGATATGGAAGTTACTTCAATTCGGAGCCTTTTTCTTGACAAGTCATCTCTAGCATACACATTACTCAAATCTGCCACTTTCATCAACACCCTGAGAGGTATAACACAACAACAACAACAAATTAAAAGAATTAGTAATTTCTTGCTTCTTAAACCAACCAAATATATGTAATATGGAGGAAATTAGTGAAAGACAACTTACTCGAGGTCGTACACATGAGGGTCCAGCAGCAAATTTGATATCAAAAATCTGTCTAGCGTATGGGTATTTTCTACGTGTATGCTCAAAATCTCTACAGCAGGAACATCTAGTAACACTTGTTTGCCTTATTGGAGCATTATTACAACTTCCTGAAGCACTAAAAGCACCATTAATCAATGTAGTACCATGTTCACATTCATTGTCAATCTCCACACTATCACATTGCCTTCGCTTTCAAATCAATCTTTTTCTCTCCAACACTAGCTTGTTACGCATATCTTTGAAATCTTCATAACTCTGAGAAACTAGATTTACAACTTCACAAGAAGTAAAGGTTAACATGTTAGACCAAATTATAAATTTCAACATGGGATTTATAGTGTCATGTAAGGCTTCATTTAATTCAGGGTAATAACACTTTGCTTGTTTTCTCCATCTGTTCAGCAATAAATAATGCAAAAAAATGGTCATATTTCAAATACATCAAAACAATTAGCAGATGGACACATGATAAACCAATGGATTCCATGCCTAGACATGAGCACCGAAACTCTTCATAATCTTTCCAGTATGATACACTCTTTTGAATGTCTTTGTGTCCATCAAATGACACCAAAAAAATTTATGAGATATGTTGCAAACCACCTCCACCACCCTGTAGCCAACTGACTTTTCCAATAATAATTGAAATTGAATAAACACATTTCTAGTATATGTCATTGCAACAAACATCTCCAATGACAAAGCATGAGTTACCATAACTGATTCATAGTAGTTTGACCTATAATCTTCTTTTTTTTATTATTTCACATATGTTTCACACATCTATGGAAATTGTATAAAAATTCCTTTAAGTTATTACCACCTTCAATGTAGCTCCCCATTTGTGCATGCAATCCTTCACACCATGTGGTTGTTCTTAAACCTCTAAAAAAATTCCCTATAATGTACGCAGTGGCCCAATATTTTCTTTTCACATACAACTCTTGCACATATCTGTCATTCACCAAATCACACTGCAATAGGGCCATATTCCATTTTTCCTCAAATTGGGGAACACCACAATCACTAAGCATGCAGTTAGTAAACAACTTTGTGAAATTAGGATTATGAAATTTGGCAGTCACGTTTCTTATTAAATACCAACCACATAACTTATGATACGCATTTGGAAACACTCATTTTATGGCTTCTTTCATCGCTAGATCTTCATTAGTTATCACACAGTTTGGTGTTTTACCATTCATTGCAATCACAAATTGTTCCAATAACCAAACATAGGTTGGAATTGTTTCATCTGAAACAATGGCATAACCAAACACACAAGTTTGCTTATGATGATTCACACCACTAAAAATCATAATCAGGCATTTGTATTTATTTCTCTTATAAGTAGCATCAAATGTAAGCTCATCACCAAAAATCTGATAATCCTCCCTACTAGTTCCATCACACCAAACAAATAAAGCAATCTTCCATCATCCCCAATATTATGACTCCAAAACATATACGTATCAACATCATAAAGGGAAACCAAAAATTTTTTTGCCTCAACAACATTTGACTCTTCTAATCTCCTCAATGTTTGTTTCTTATTATACATGTCCTACGTCAAAAGCTAACCATATCATACCTCCCAGGCTGCTATGTTGCAAATGTGTTATACACCTTCGTCGTACTAATCCCACTCTTCCTCATGGTTTCTATTTGAACCACATCTGACATTTTTCTATGGGATCTTAATAACCCATTGTAACTATCCCCCACTAAACAAGGACTATGATTATCCAATAAACGACTCATTGTCCATTGTCTACTTTGTAAATTTAACCGAATTTGCATTTCTGTCAGGCAGCCAAATCAAGTCTTACGTCTGTGCTCCTTTCATCTGTTTGGCAGGTTAGTATATTTTAGGCTCCTAAAACCTTCACTTGAACAAACAAATTGGTACCACACTAACTCCTCATACTTATCCTTTCGGCTTCTATTTTTCGTAACACTAAACCCATTTATTTTCCCATATTGGTTATAAAACATGTATGCTTCTTGAATATCCAAAAAATGCAAACGTCTAACCTGTGGTGGTGACATTTCCTCTATTTTCTCAAGCACATCACCAAAAGTTTCTTCAACAGCTTCCAATTCCACATCCTGCTCCATGTTTTGCCAAACCGTGTTTTCTAAATCACCATGTTGATCATTTACATATGTTTACATAAATCACCATTTTATTTCAAATATTTCAGAATATATTAATCAATCAATATGTATATCACCTCTAAATTAGGTAAACCAGCGTTTATTATAGAATGCAATTTAAAAAAATGCACCTGATTTCCTTCTCCACCACCAACATCCATACCTCTTAGCAAAGGCACAGCTCTCTCAACAATTTTTAGAATTTCAAAAACTAAAGTAATTTACTACATAGGGAGAACAATAGTATGTACTGAATGCTACTTTACAAATATCAAAAGAACCTTCACTTTACATTTATTCACAAAATAACCAATGCCTCTCACCGGTTTCATAATGCTATAGTTCTTGTCCACATGTTAGTTGAACTCGATTTTTATGCCATTAAAACCAATTCGTGATCGTTGAATTAAATCAACAACCCACATTATCACACACGCAATCCTCCAATTTGGTGAACCACCCAACTTTGATTTTTTTGTGAGGGCACGACCCTTGGTTGAGACAAATCGTCTTACGCACATGACGTGAGCACCTAAACGATACTTCATCGAGTCTGACATACTTTTTATGTATCTCTTACTATCCATACAAAACAAAATGATGAAAAAATCCCCCATAAAGTAATATTAAAAAATTTGGCTTTTCTTTTAAGGAAGAAGATAAATTTAAGTAAACTCATAAAAAATTACTTTATCCTATTTCTACACTCAAGATATAAAATAACTCTTACAATGTTTGTACAGATAATTTAAAAATTCTAAAACTATTAAATTAATAAGATAAATTAAATAAAAAAAAGTGAAAAATTTGAAATTATCTATCTGATCCGGTCTGGATACCGGCCCTAAGACTAAGAGATAATTATCTTAGCCGTCCTAGAGTTCAATCGGTATCACTGGACAATGATCCAGTCGGTATCACTGGACAATGATCCAGTCGGTATACCACTGGACAACGATCCAGTCGGTAAAAATGTTAGCCGGCCTCAATTGGTATCACAAGATACCAACTCAGTCTGTAACTATACCGGTTATCCGAAGTAGTGACCAAGATATCGGATACCTCATCCGTTCCCCTTTCACCCGGTGTTGAGAAACTGATCCGGACCTATCAACCGGTTTCTATCATAACACATACAACCAGTGTCATCGGTATACATCCGGACTGTAATTCCGAGTCAGGCGTTCTCCCTACACCGGTTAGTCCGCATAACACCATGCACACCGGATAACATACGTATCACCTAACAGAAGACGATGGGTATTGCTACAGGGACCGATCAATAATTCCCCACACTACGAGCCAAACTCTGCTCTAGTGAATGATCAACTTGTCCCCTAAGTCTAACCCATACTCCCTACGCTCAAATATAAAATAGCCACTTGCCTCAATCAAGCTGGTGAGTGCGTATTAAACAATAATATAGTTGCATAATGAAGGTTAGTGGTTCCCCACTAACGAGTCCTCGTAAATTGAGCCAATCAGGTATAAGAACTCACTTCAGTTTACTGGAGAAGGGTTCCCGAGTTCTGGTCTTTCTCTTTTATGCATCCACCTGATCCCTGTGATCATTTACATTCCATACTTGGAATATATCACTGACTTGAGCGTCGGAGAATCTTTGCAGGTGACACCACCTGTCGCCTAAATCAACGCGGGAGGTCAGTGTGAAGGATCTCCAGGACGTCAAGACCTTTCTCTACAGACAGAGACATCTGATACACATACCGGATATTCACAGATCCGGCCTTCAGACATAGACTTTTCTCACTACGTGTAACTAGCCCGACACCGGATCTCTTTGACCCCGGTTCAGGATAGAACATTGGCACGCCCGGTGAGACTTGTTAAAGTTATTCCCACTTCTCATTTGAGAAGTCTTGTCTCTTATCATGGAAGGCAATGGGAGAAACCAACCAGATAGGCACGTGGAAGACATCACTGTCCAGGAACAACCAGTGAACAGGCGCTTAGTTCTTGAGTCGCCTGTGGAAAGTTCAAGAAGAATGGTGCAGGTTCCAGCACCAGATCTAAGGGATAAGATGATACGAAAGTTGATGGAGGAACTGATGGAATTGAATCGTGAAAGAAATAGCGTGGAGGAGAGAGCCATGTCTCAGATCAAGGGGACACATCATACAACCGAGGGAGAAAAATCCTCAACCCCCCAGTATTCAAACATCCCCACGTTTGAAGGGAAGGAACAGATCCACGATTCTGATAAGAGAGTTGCTAAAGGGAAGAGGAAGCTGATGACAGCCTCTCCGGTAACTTATAAGCTCACAGTCCCTTTTTCAAGGAGACTTATGAGTGTACACATCCCTAAGCACCTGCAGACTACTCAACCTCTCTCTATCGAAAAATACAGTGGTGAAACTGATCCTACTAAGCATCTTGATGCTTATGCATTTGAAGCCATGTACCTGGGGGAAGATGAAGATGTCATGTGCAGGATGTTCCCTCGGACTCTTATTGATGATGCCCTTAGTTGGTTCAAGGGGCTACCATCAGGTTCCATCAACTCATGGGAAGAAATGGCAACAGCGTTTATGGACCACTTTGTCATTTCCAGAGATATTCCCAGAACATCTCATACTTTGGCCCAGATTAGGCAGGGGGAACGTGAAACTCTCAAGGACTTCTTGAAGAGGTTTTACAAGGAAGCAGCTGTTGTTCCAAACTTGGCAGAGGCACTACAGTTGCATATTGCGATAGAAGCTTTGCAACCGAACTCTGCTTTTGCCCTGTCGTTGGCAAAAAGTCCTCCGGCGAGTTTTGAAGAATTCAGGAGGAAAGCATCCAAGTATGTGGGCATTGAAATGCACTTAGAAGCAACAACGGCGAGAGGGAAATCCCCAACGCCACAACAACGGAGAGATAAGGACAGGCCCCGATCGAAACGCATAGAGAGACCGTTCTGGGGCAACATCTTCGATAATCCTGTACCTCCGAGTTAGGAAGAACGAGTAAATGCTTTTAGCAATTATGCTCCATTAAATTCTAAGCGGTCACAGATTCTGAGAGAGATCGGATGACCAACGCTTATTACATATGGGGTCAGGAAGCTGCCCCAGTTTTGCAAACATGGTGACCCTCGGAAATACTGAAAATTCCATGAGCAAAAGGGCCACTCGGCAAATGAATGTCAAGCCCTAAAGAATACTATTGAGACCCTGATCTGAGAGGGTAAGCTCAAACAGTATCTTTTCAAAGAAGGTACTTCCGATGAGCTAGAACGGATTGAGAAAAGGGGAAAGGATTATGAGGAAGGCGATGATGATCATCCCACTCTGATTAGAAGATTTACTGCTTCTAAAAAATAAAAGGGAATTCTAGTTGGTGAGCCTGCACAGCAAAATGTCATGCCCCGACATCAACATCAGGGTCGTCAAGAGGTCATTGATTAGGGATCAGGCCATCAAAACCAAAAAACGCCTTTCGCTATTACAGCTAGTCGGTAAGATAGTGTGCACTCTTTCCTTACTTGAGTTTTTCCGATCGGGTTTTACCAAGAAGGTTTAACGAGGCATAACCCCGACTCGGCTCTCTTTCTCTCTTGTAATTCATAATTAATGAAATATTCTATATGTTCATCCATTATCTTTATGATTTTATTCGATGCACAACACCGTTGTGACAAGATACTTTCAGGACGGACGATCCTAACAACGTATCTGTTGTTAGTGATGAACCTCTTCGAAGGTACAAAGGGGTGAACCATAATTTAAAGGCTCAGATTGTAGGATTAAACCGAACTCCGAGTATGACTAGTAGGTTTGGCCGAACGTCGGTGAAGAACGGTGAATGGGTAAAATCCAACACCGATTGAAGGCCCAGATTGTAGGATTAAACCGAACTCTGGGTACGGTTAGTAAGTTTGGCTGAACATCGGAGAAGGCTAAGATTGTAGGATTAAACCGAACTCCGAGTACGACTAGTAGGTTTGGCCGAACGTCGATAAAGAATGATGAATGGGTAAAATCCAACACCGATTGAAGGCCCAGATTGTAGGATTAAACCGAACTCTGGGTACGGTTAGTAAGTTTGGCTGAACACCGGAGAAGGCTCGGATTGTAGGATTAAACCGAACTCTGAGTACGACTAGTAGGTTTGGCTGAACGTCGGTGAAGACCTGGGTTATAGGATTGAACCGAACCTCAGGAAATGGGTTGTAGGATTGCACCAAACCCCATTTGAAGGCCGGTGAATGGGTAAAATCCAACACTGAGTGTGAAGAACGGTGAATGGGTAAAATCCAACACCGATTAAGAAGGCCGGTGAATGGGTAAAATCCAACACCGAGTGAAGAAAAATGGTGAATGGGTAAAATCCGACACCGATTGAAGGCTTGGGCGTAGTAAGCTGGACCTTCTTCAAGGCCACACTGAACCCCGAGTAACGGGCGCAGTAGGTTCAGGATTAGCCCTGATCTGAAACCCGTGTCGAAGACTCGGATTGCAGGGTTAAACCGAACTCCGAGTATGACTAGTAGGTTTGGCCAAACGTCGGTGAAGGCTTGGGCGCAGTAAGCTGGGTGAAGCTTTTTCTTCAGGACCACGCTGAACCCCGAGTAAATTAAAAACAACCGGTGAATGGGTAAAATCCAACACCGAGTGAAGAAGAACGGTTAGTAGGATTAAAACCGAACGCCATTGAAGACGGGTTGTAGGATTAAACCGAACCCCAGTCGAAGGCTTGGATTGTAGGATTAAACCTAACTCCAAGCATGACTTCGAATTCACTCAGAAGTATTTTCCCTTGGAATTCCTTACTCGGAAACACTTCAAATTCGAAGTCAGACTCGAATTATTTACTCGGGAATATATCTACCCGAAACGTACTTATTCAAAGTCAGAGCCTTCCTCTGACCAAAAAGTACCTCCCCTGGAAATGGCCCAGTCGAAAATTCTTCACTCGGTGCCATTCCACGAGGAAGTCGGAAATAATTCTCTCTGTCATGTTTCACTCGGAAACATCTTAACTTCCCTTTACTCGGAAGTATCAAACTTGGGAATGTCTTTGCCCGAATGGTGTTCATTCGAAGTCAAAGCTCCCTTCTTTTCACTCGGAATTATTTACTCAGAGTCGAATATTCACTCGGAATTACTCACTCAGAGTCAAATGATCATTCGGAACCGATCACTCAATAACGTTCGGGGACAATATTCAATGGTTAACGGGTACTGCAAAGATATTTTTGCAGGTTACACCAGCATCCAGACCTCTCGCAAGTTGTATAGCTCATATGAGCAACTTCATAAGTCCCTCATATAGCTAGGGGACATATGATCCAGTCTGGATACCAGCCCTAAGACTAAGAGATAATTATCTTAGCCGGCCTAGAGTTTAGTCGGTATCACTGGACAATGATCCAGTCGGTATACCACTGGACAATGATCCAGTCGATAAAAATGTTAGCCGGCCTCAATCGATATCACAAGATACCGACTCAGTCTGCAACTATATCGGTTATCCGAAGTAGTGACCAAGATATCAGATACTTCATCCGTTCCCCTTTCACCCGGTGTTGAGAAACTGATCCGGACCGATCAACCGGTTTCTATCATAACACATGCAACCGGTGTCATCGGTATACATCCGGACTGTAATTCCGAGTCAGTCGTTCTCCCTACACCGGTTAGTCCGCATAACACCATGCACACCGGATAACATACGTATCACCTGACAAAAGACGATGGGCATTGCTACAGGGACCGATCAATAATTCCCCACACTACGAGCCAAACTCTGCTCCAGGGAATGATCAACTTGTCCCTTAAGTCTAGCCCATACTCCCTACGCTCAATATAAAATAGCCACTTGCCTCAATCATGCTGGTGAGTGCGTATTAAACAATAATATACTTGCATAATGAAGGTTAGTGGTTCCCTACTAATGAGTCCTCGTAAATCGAGCCAATCAGGTATAAGAACTCACTTCAGTTTACTGGAGAAGGGTTCCCGAGTTCTGGTCTTTCTCTCTTATGCATCCACCTGATCCTTGTGATCATTTACATTCCATACTTGGAATATATCACTGACTTGAGCGTCGGAGAATCTTCGCAGGTGACACCACCTGTCGCCCAAATCAACGCGGGAGGCCGGTGTGAAGGATCTCCAGGACGTCAAGACCGTTTTCTACAGACAGAGACATCTGATACACATACCGGATATTCACAGATCCAACCTTCAGACATAGACTTTTCTCACTACTTGTAACTGGCCCGACACCGGATCTCTTTGACCCAGTTCAGGACAGAACACTATCAATATCATTTGAAATTCCTCGATTGTCAAGTTAAAATTCTATAATTATTTTAAAATTCTTTATCATTATCCGAACTCCTTGTTAATTTCACAATTCTCTGGAATTTTAAATATTTTTATCCAATTACAACCTTAAGAAAATCTTCTACTCTGAGGGATCTTTGATATTGTGCGGCCCGATCTACATCCATCCACATTTTTTTTTATTAAAGGTGACAGAATCTAGATATTTGCCAAGTATTAGATATTAGGGGAACAATATTTGTTTATTTTCTTTTTCTTTTTCTTTTATCTTGATGACATTTATTTCATTATGAGGAGAAGTTATAAATTACTCATAATTAATTTTTAAAAGTAAAAGTAGTTTAAAAAATAGAGATCAAAATCCATTAGTATTAGCTTTATATTTTAGTATAAATATAAACTTTTATACATTCTAACGATGATATTTTGGAATTAAAATATCGTAAATATTGATCTGGGGTGATAATCGGAGGCATATCCGGGGTACACCAAAATTAAGGCTTAGGGGGTGTTTGGTATGAGGGATCTTTAAACTTTCCCGGGAAAGTTATTTAAAATATTTCCTTACCCATGTTTGGTATAAGATAAAAAAAATATTCCCAGGAATGAGAAATTCCTGGGAAACTTATTTATGAAGGAGTTAAAAATTTCAGTTTCCCATTTTAAGAGGTGGGTATGCTATGGGTTCCTGGGAATAAAAATTTTTAGGACAAAAATGCCCTCATTTTATTCCCAAAATCATGATTGCATGACACTTTCCTCATTTTGTTCCCAAAAATCCCTAGCTGCCACAGTTCCTCACGGTTTTTCCTTGTGTTCTTGCCGTCAACAGAGATTGTGAAGGGGGCTCATCGTTTGACATAGGTGAGTTGGAACCATCCACTTTTCTTCTCTTTTTACTTTGTCTGAATCTGCCCTGTTATTTTTTAATATATTTTCCCCCCATTCTGTTGCACTTCAAAATTATTTTGCTGGGTTTTTAAAACGATCCAAAATTGTGCACCTGAAAAACTACAAATTTACCAGAAAGCATAACATAATGTACAAATATGTCGTTTAATGACTCGAGGAATGGCGTTGTTGATTGGAACCGCATGGTTCAGTTACTGGGTTTGTTTAATTTACATTAATTTAGAATTTTGATAATATATGATCCCTTGTTTCAACTTTCAGAATTACAATACTGTTAAATATTATTTCTTTAGTATTATTCAATTGATCATATATATGAATGGTAGGCAAAGACTAAATTCGAGAAGGTCCAGCTAATCGAATGGATAAAGCCCATTTGCAAATGAAGTTTCCTTCAAACTTAGGATCCAACGTGTAGAGCCTTCCTTCCTGTAGAAAATCAAAGTGAATGTAGCATGTGGGTATCATTAATACGAAGGCAATGACATGTCAATGGTGTACAAATTGTGGAACCTGACATGTTTAGTTCAGAGAAATATGTCGTTCATGGGATTTCTAGAACTTTTAAGATGGATGAGCTTTTTACTGCTTGAATATTTGCATTTGCTAAATAGTTATTTGTACGATTTCTTGTTTTGCTTCTTCGATACCTGACTTCTGTTAAAATTTAAAATGATATTATGCATAGAATTCCCATTGTGTTACTGCACTGTTTTCTCTTGTCATTGATGTGTGGCTTCACATAGTAGCTTCAGTACATATATTTCTTGTTGAAACTTGCTAGTATTTAATTATTGTTTGGTCATGTTATTTGCTAAATACATATTTTAACCAGCCCAAAACATAAATAGGTAGAAGAAAAGTAAGATCTTATTGATTTAAATGAGAAAAATGAAAAGCAATAGTAGAGATATCTCTCCTCCATTATATACCTTGTATAGACATACAATATATATACCTTGTTCATGGTATTTGGCAGTTATTTATTTATTTTATTCATGCTATCTAATTATCATTTCAGGCTAAAATATTAGAATCTTAATATTCTATGTTTAGATAGATATTATATCTTAAGATAGATATTATTAGTAACAGTCTAACTTCAATCATAATTGAACTAGTGTTTTTACCTATTTAATTACTTTCCTTTTTAAAATATTGCTTATAAGTGTGCTGGATAGCAGTTTATCAATTCTATTTCAAATGACTTATTTTATTTCTTTAATAATTATGTTATTTGATTTCTCCCCTTCAGAAAGAGGTCCCATTGACCTCAAAAAGTGAAAAATAATATAATGAAATGTTAAAATAGAAATACTAGTAAAGGTTCTTGAAGCACTACATATTAGTTTTTTGGATGTTGGTATATTCTGCAGGACAGGACTGATTGTGTTATGTTTCTATGTGCCAGAGTTATTTGTTGAGCTTACAACTCATGGATCAATTGAAAAATACAAAGAGGATGCGGATTATTGCAAGTTTAATTGTCCATTTAGAAATGATAAATGATTATATTGTGATGTTGATGTCAGTTTGCGCATATATAATCAGTGATTGTCATGAAAGGAAAATGAGTTGGAGTGCATATGATAGGTGTCTAGTACGTCATGTCAGTTTTGATAGGATAGTGTTTGTTTCTGATAAAGCATGTCTAGAGAACACAAGGATGGATAGAAGAAGCTTTCATTCATTATGTCATCTTTTAAAAACAGTGGGTCAATTAGAACCATCCAAAAATATGGGTGTGGAGGAGATGGTGGCAATTTTTTTACATATACTTTCTCATGATGTTAAAAATAGAGTAATTCAGAGGCAATTCATGAGGAGTGGTGAAACAATTAGTAGGAGATTTAATTATGTTTTACATGCTGTTTTAAGATGCCATAAAGAACTTTTAAAAGAACCTGAACCAATTCAAGAAGATTGCACTGATGGAAGGTGGAAGTGGTTTAAGGTAAATTTTGAAAATTACAATAAAAGAACATGATAATTTCATCTATCTTTTTTCAATAATTGTGATCTTGGCTATTTTCTTTTGTTAATGTAGAATTGTTTAGGAGCGCTAGATGGAACCTATATCAAGGTTAATGTTTTAGAAGCTGATAAGCCTAGATACAGGACAAGAAAGGGGGAATTAGCAACTAATGTATTAGGAGTTTGTTCTCAAGATATGCAATTTATTTATGTCTTGCCTGGGTGGGAGGGTTCAGCTTCAGATGCTAGGGTTCTAAGAGATGCCCTATCTCGTAGAAACGGCCTAAAAGTTCCACAAGGTATAGTTAATATGCATTTCAAAGTCCTTATATATTGTGTGACAATCAAATTATTTATATTTACATATTTTACATTAGGTTTTTACTACTTGTGTGATGCTGGATATATGAATGGGGAAGGGTTCCTAACTCCTTATAGAGGACAAAGGTACCATTTAAAAGAATGGAGGCATGGCTTGCAACCTACAACTCCACAAGAGTATTTTAATATGAAACATTCTTCTGCTAGAAATGTAATTGAAAGATGCTTTGGGTTACTAAAAGGAAGGTGGGCTATTTTGAGGAATAAGTCTTTTTATCCGATTAAGACTCAAGTAAGAATAATTTCAGCCTGTTGTTTGTTGAATAATCATATAAGAAAGGAGATGCCGGTAGATCCATTAGAGAGTGGAACAATGGTTGCTGAAGTTGACAATAATGAACATGGCATCATTGGTGAAAGAATTACACATATTAAGACGAGTGAAGCTTGGAGTACTTGGAGGGACAATCTTGCAACAGAGATGTTCAACGCCTGGAGAGGAAGACACTCTTAAATTGTTATTTGTAACAATTTGTAAGATTGATTTCTTTATATGGGTTGTAACATTGTTTGTAACAATTTTTAAGATTGATGTTAATTTCTTTATGTTAATGATTGATGTTAATTTGTTTATATGCTTTTGATAAATTATTTGAATCATTAATCAACATCATGAGCTTCTTTTATAAATTATTTGAATCATTATTTATCATTATGAGCTTTTTTTGCAAAAGACTATGGGGGAACCAAGCCAACCATGTTTGACTAACAAGAAGCACCAATGGAGTCAAGTGGAAGATAAAGCACTTGTGGAATGCTTAATAGAGCTTGCTGCTACTAAAAAGTGGACTGGAGACAATGGCACTTTTAAATCTGGATATACCAAAATATTAAAGAAATGGATTCATCAAAAGATACCAGGTTGTGGCTTGATGGCATCCCCACATATTGAATCAAGGGTGAAGTATCTTAAGAAACAATATGGTGCTATAGGTGAAATGTTAAAAGCAAGCGGATTTGGGTGGAATGATGAAAAGAAAATGATAGAAGTGGAGAAGTCTATCTTTGATGAGTGGGTAAAGGTAATATTATAACTAATAAACTGTCCTTGATTATATTTATTTTATTATTGGCTGATTATAACTTTTGCTATGTTGGATTGTAGTCACATTCAAACGCTAAGGGGTTGTACAATAAGTCATTCCCTCATTATGATGACTTGGCACTAGTTTATGGAAAAGATAGGGCTAATGGGGAAGATGCTGAAGATCTATTTGATTCTGTTGAGGCAATGGATAGAGAGACAGCAGAAGAAGATTATGTAACCATGGATGAAGACATGCACATTGAAGAGACTCCCATTGATTCTGTGCCTAACACTCAAACTAGGTCCCCAAGCCAATCTTCTGCAAATAATGGTCAAAATTGTTTGTCTACTTCAAGGGGAAAGAGGAAAACAGCTACAGGGAATGAGGTTGTCATTCAACAACTCGTGCAGACTATGAAAGAGTTGGGAAAAGTGTATGGGGAAACTAATAATAACATTGGTGATCTTGTGGGCTGTTTTAAGCATGAAAAGGAAACCGCTGATAGAAGGATGCAAGTGTTTCAAGAATTGAAAAAGCTAGAGGGATTGACTGATATCCAAAGGGTTAGAGCTGGAGCGTTAATTACAAACAATCCAAGTGCTGTTGATTTTTTCTTTACAATTGATGATCCTGAGTTGAAGACTCTTTATGTCAGTGATCTTTTAGCATCATCCACCTAGTTGCTTAGATATTTGGTATTTGATAAAAGTATTTTGATATCTTTTTGAACAAGTATATGGATCATAGAATGCTTGGTGCTTTGTTTCATTATAATGTGATACAATGGTTTAATACTTTTATGGAGCGTAGAATACTTTTGTTTCATTATAAATTCTGTTTGGGATTATACTCTGATAAAGATATAAATTCTGTTGAACTCAGACTTGCTGGCTCTGAGCAAAATAAATAATTTTATCAAATTTTTATAATATTATCTTATTACATTACCAAAATTAACAAATTAATGTCTCATTATACATATCTATTTAATTATAATATTATAATTTATTAAATATAAATAAATAATATCCTATAAATCTTTTTCAAAAAATTAGTGTAGAGCAGTATTATATTTTATTACTTAATAAAGTTATAATGGTATTTTTGTACATTTCCTATCCTCTAGGACAAATTTTTAATCAAAATATTAGATTTAATTTTTTAAAAGAAATATAATATATTCAAGCTTACAAGATGTAATGGGTATAGGCTCCAAAATATGAAAAGTTTATATGAGATGGTAAGGGTATTTTTGTAAAAGTACTAACATTCCTGGGTAAATTTTTCTAATACCAAACATGGGAATGAGAGAAACTAAAAAGATCCCCGGGTAAATATTTTTAATACCAAACATGGGAAATAAGTTACCCAGGAAACACATTCCCGGGAAACACATTCCCGGGAATCTCACTTAAAAAGATCCCTCATACCAAACACCACCTTATGTCACAGAATAGCAGGATATGGTTCCAAGTTAAACTTAGTACGAAACTAAACCAGGGACTTTAGATTATTCTCTGACAACGAGACTGTTTGCCCCTTCAAACAGTGTTGCTACAGTAAGTTAGAAGAAGGGTCAAATCACTTCTTTTACTCAGGTAACTTCTATAAATACCATTTGAAAAAAGGAGAGTAATACCGATATTTTTGTAATACTAAGCATCAGAAAATCTTTTGCAGGTGCACCTCCGGTGTGTCCCCATCGACGTCGGTGTGGATTGAACTTCTAACATACCTTAACGTGAAGAACTTAGGATCCCCACTGGACCTAGGTGTAGAATACCGTACTCCACTGAGACGGTGTAAAACTGGTAACTCCGGATACCGGTCAAGACAGTCAACTCTTGACCCCGATTCTAAGACAGAACAAATATATTTTTACATATATTGGTTTTTCACTCTGATTGTTAATATTATTAAAATATATTTTAGAGTACAGAAAATCATAATTAAGAAAAAGATAAGTCTATTTCAAAAATCAAATTGAATAGAAATTAAAGAATATTATAATTAGTGGAAGATTTGCTTTCGTGATTAATTGGGCCATAGTCCTGGACTTAACTGAAACCCGGCCCAGATAAGAGAACCGGATGCAGATCCGAACCCAAGGACGAAGCAAAGGAAATATCACGTTGAAGCGCAAGTCCAGAAACCTCTCATGTTTTATTACGATTACGGTTCAAGTTGAAAGAAAGGGATCGCCGGCACTGTCCGAAGACGGATATACAAGCTCTCGCGCTCCACCTTTTTCACTCATCACTCACACGTCTACCATTTCTTCAAGATTTTTTTTGCGGTGAATTCTCTTTCTACTCTTTTTTTCTTTGTCTTTCTCTCTCTCTCTCTCTTACTTCCTCGCCTTCACATGCGTATTTTGCTTTCTCATTCTGTAAATAGGGTTTCGAATTGAGTTTTCTTTACTTCAATATTGTTTTTGAAATTATTGATCGGAAGGATGTAGAACTTTGAAATGTGAACGTTTCGATTCGAATCTTCGATGCTGATTTTCGACCTTCAGTTTCGGTGTCTTTGTTTGGAATTTTCAGGCGAGGGACGTTGTGTGGGCTGTTTAGGGTTAAGAATGGGGTTTAGGTTGGTGCACTGATGTCATTGTTCTGGATTGTGATTCGTCAGCTTGCAGAAATCGAGGCAATGGTATTTGACTTTCTTTTTCTTTCTTTTCTTTTTCCTTCGTTGATAGATATTTAATTATTTTAATCAGTTGAGCAAAGGATCTGAAATTTGTGCTATGTATGAACTTGTGATGCCTTGTTCTACAATGCTTCTCAATGTGATGTAAAGAATCTCAGAATGATTGTCCAGATTTGTTCTATTTCGTGATCTAGTTTCTAGTTCTACTACATTTTCACGAGCATCTCGTATAGATAGAAGGAGAGCTTCGTATTGTGATGAACTACTTATGGTTAGCATTTGAATTCTTAATTTCTAGAAATACTGTGCGGGAGATCAATTTTGCATCGAATGTCTTATGTTAGAAGGAAATGTGGCTATGTACATATGGAGTCAATTTTAGTCATATTTGTGGGAGCTTACTTTTTATGGACTGATTGTGGACAATGTATTGCTTACTGCATAAAAGTGAAAGTAACTCTGATATGTTGCATGGCGATCACATACTGATGATTTTTGTCCTTGCAAATTATCTGTGTCAAGGCTGCGTCAAAGAAAGTGATAACAAGAGAGGAGTGGGAGAAGAAGCTTAGTGATGTGAAGATTAAGAAAGAAGACATGAATAAATTGGTAATGAATTTCCTTGTCACCGAGGGCTATGTTGCAGCCGCGGAGGAATTTCGGAAAGAGTCTGGAACTGAGCGTATCCTCTCTTGATTTATTTAGTTTTGCATTTGTGTGTGCAATAGATCAGCTTCTTTATCCAGCCATGTTTGTCCTTATTGATCTACAGCAGACATAGATCTTGCCACTATCACAGACCGCATGGCTGTTAAGACTGCTGTACAAAATGGTAATGTTGAGGATGCAATTGAGAAAGTGAATGACTTAAATCCGGAGGTAGCCTTCTCATTGATTAATTTATTTTGTGATAATAACTTCACATTCCCCTATATCAGTCTCGTTTATATTTAGTGTGCAATGCACATAATGCATGCATAATTCTTGGATGTGGTCAATTTGTTTATTATTTACTTGATGGATAGTTTAATATGCACATCCGTACTGTGTTGATATATGTATCAATATTGCAATCCAGTCTCCATGTTGACAATGACACAAATGAGAAGATGTCTTATTCACTAAATGCATGTATCTTGTTTCATTTTTTCCCGAAAGGCATGCAAGAATTTAAATAGAAAATTATGCAGTCTCTCTTCTTTGCTCATCATGCTAGCTCCTACCTATTATCCTCAATTTCTTTTGCTCTAATACCACATGCAACATCACATGATTTGGTGATCCAGTAAGTGGTATTTTGTGATAAATTGCATGACTTCGAATAGTGTGATACAAATACGAAACTAAGCAACTAGACTGATTTTGTGTCAGCAATGCAAATCACATTATTAAATTAACTTCAACTGTTAAACTTAAATGAAGGAACACTAGCAAATGCACCCTACTTAAGTATTCCATTGCACTTTTTTCATTCTTTTAGAACAGGTTTTTCTTTGTCATTCAATGGTTCCATCCACTTTTTTCACTACTCCATTGTTCTGCTTTCATTCTTCTTTTAAAAAGGCTCCACACCTTCATGGTTTTGTTCTGTGAGACCTATGGTTAAGATTGTTTGTTTTACATTGGGATCTTGTAGGATTTCAGGGTGGGAATGGGCCTTTGCTATTCTAGGCTTTATAAGGTCTGCATTTGGCCTTTTTTCTAAACCTATTTTTTTTTTGTCTGGTCTATTTACTTGATCTAGACTTTTAGTAAAGCCTTTTAAATAGGTTATAAAGACTTTTAAATGGGTTGGAAAATCTACCTAGGCTTTTGGTTCTTAACTTGTATGTAGGCCAACACGATTAATCTCTTAAATAGACCAACCAAAATATAATATCAAAGCATTGTAGTAGAGATATGTTATTTTTATTATTAACCTATACAATAATATTACTGTTCTATTATTTGTATTTACCTAAATAAGGTGACCTGACTTGTTTGTAGTCTGGCCTTGTCAAGAGCTAATTTATTAAGTAAATAGGTTTGTTCTTACCTGGCCTGGGATTGACATAGGTACGCCATAAATCAACGATGTATAATCTAGCCTATTTCCAGTTTCCTACCCTTAAGCACTAGGAACCACTTAGCTAAGGTATTTTAGGCTGTTTTTCTTTCTCTGAAAAATCTTATGATTTGATATTATTTTTTTATTCATGATTCAAAAATTAGCTTGGAATTTCAGTCTGAATCATGGTTTGATGATAACCTTAAATAAAGGTGTACTATCACTTGCTTAAAGATAATGTTATTATTGTTTAAGTATATTTTTGCTTGTAATTTTTTTTTTCCTTAATTTCATTTCATTCTTCTTTTAATTTGTTATTTTCTTATATTCTATGTTGTTGTTTCTACATTTTCCCAATATTTTATTCCCAAAGATGAGTTTGGTATTCATCAAGATTTGTTGTATATGAAAAATTGCCAGGAAACTCATCATTTCATGTGCATATTTCTTCCTCCTGAGAATTGCCTTTTTAATCTTCGCTATTTATTATCCTCCCTCATTCTTAAAATGAACTGAGCATCAAATCAAATACATAACATTTTTGTACACATCAGAGCTCTCATCCATCAGTGTCTCACTCATTTTGCTTTACAATATTGTCTGCAGATACTGGACACAAATCCCCAATTATTTTTCCATCTTCAACAGCAACGGCTGATAGAACTAATTCGGAATGGAAAAATAGAAGAAGCACTAGAGTTTGCCCAGGAGGAGCTTGCACCAAGGGGAGAGGAAAATGTAAATCTCTTCTAATGAAGTTATGCATCTCTGTTTCGCCTAATGCGTATAAAACCTTGTGAAAAATACAAATTAGTACCCTGAACTTTGGGTTGTGTGTGATTAAGTCCGTGAAGTTTATTTAAGGTGTATTTCACTCCGTGACATTTTTAACATTTACAAAAAAAAACCCTTTCACAACTATTTTGCTTCTGAGTAGATAATCTCTAGCTAATTTATTATTTGATTAGTTAAGTAAGGGTTGTTAAGAATGTTTTTTGAAACATTCTAGAATGAAATACACAATTTCAAACATTAAGTACCGACTCACATCTGACAGAGACTTTAACTCTGGGGTACTAAATTACTCTTTACCTCTGGTCTTTTCCAGTAATGTGCTACATTGTTATTTTGCTTTTATTGCCTGTGGTTTAAAAAAGTACAAAATGGCAAAACAAACTATTTTGGAAAATTTTATGTAATTGATCGCACAGACTTGGTGCTAACACTGGCCTGAAATTTGAATTTCAGCAAGGGTTTTTGGAAGAGTTGGAGCAGACTGTTGCGCTGCTAGCCTTTGATGATGTCACAGAGTGTCCTGTTAAAGATCTGCTTGACATATCACAGCGTTTAAAGACAGCAAGTGAGGTGAATGCAGCCATACTAACAAGCCAGAGTCATGAAAAAGGTTTGTATTTGCTGCAAAAATCTGTTTGTGCATATATAATTAGGGTATGCAACTTTGGTTTTAAATCTAGTTTGGCATAAATAATTTCTGAAGAATGTGTAATTTATATGTATATGTATTTTTTTGTCATTGAGATATAGGGTTTATTGAATTGAAATTGTAAAATCTTGGAACATCACAGAAGCTTTTCCAAAAGTTTGATACCTAAACCACTGTTAAGTTAGGTGCATCAACCGAGTTCTGAGGACTATGCCTTAAAGAATAAAGATGGATACAAGCCTCTAGAGCTTGGGAGTTACTATCTGAAATATATTCTTGGTTTCACAAATACAAGTCCAAGGGAATATTTGGACGACTTAGGTTGTATTTGGATATAGAATTTTGAAATTAACAATATGTTTGAATGACAAAGAAGAATTTTAAGATTAATACAGAATTTCTAACAATTTTTAGGTCAAATAGGATGAATTTCAAATGACACGTCTTAAGAGAATTTTAATTAATTTTTTTTTTGTCATTCAACTCATCAAATATTACCATTTAGGCATTTACCATTACTTTCATATTAGACTTTTACAATCACTAATCATTATTAATTTGACAATTCTAAAATTTTTAATCCAAACACTATTAATGCTCATCTACCAGGATCAATCATTGTGTAGAGTTGGTTTGCTTTACATGCCATTGGACATTGGTGATGTCAACGTGCTTACTTTGGTTTTATTTTTTCATTCTATGTATCTAATGGAAAGATTCAGCTTGAATTTATAGAAATGATTCAGCTTGGAATCCACTTGATATATCAAGACCAACAGGAGAATTTTCTCATTTTAATTATTGGTATATTTATTTTAATTTTAATTAAAATATCTAAATATCAAATTAATTGAAAAATTATAAAAACCATTCTGTTCATGCTTAATGCTATTATAAATTATAATGAAGTATATGATGTTTTATGATGACAACAATACTTGGTGAAGAATTGAACTCAGTAATTCATTGTATGTGTGTATGCATGCATGCATTTTCCCAGTTTTCCTTTGGGTTTACAATTATGCATTTTTGCCGACTGGTATGTTGGCACGTGTTTATATTTCTATTATGCTCCCATGTTTCCTTAAGATGGTTTGTTGTTTCTTAACTGTTAAAAAACGCCAACTTACTTGCAATGTTTCACTAATTGGAAAGTTTGCCGATGCTATACTCCAGAATTTGGTAATATTGATCTATAATTTTGCAGATCCAAAACTTCCGAGCTTGTTGAAAATGCTGATACGGTCCCAAAATCTGCTGGATGAGAAGGCTGCTTATCCTCGTGTAACTGATCTATCCACGGCTATATTAGAAGATCCTGCTGTTTGAAGAATTACTTGTAACATTTGAATTTGGGGCTTTTAGGTTCTAGATTAAGTTATTGTGGTCATTGGCATGAAAAATTGTGTATGTACTTTAATGGAAAGATATTTGTTGAAACCGAGTACCCGGTTCCTCGTAGATAGCTATTCCAATGGTTTTATACTGTTGTACAAAAAGATTGTCAATACAGTCATCGATTCTTTTCGTAAGTGACCGATTGTTAAGGCGTTCTGTTGCGTATTAACGTTTTTATCATGATTACAAGGAGCGTTGCAACATACAGGTTGCATTCGACCAAAACAAACCATACTAGTTGCAACAATTTTTACGTCGTTGCGCTGCCTCGTTAATGAGGCACCCAATTCTCTGGCAAAAGAGATTCGCGCCTTCATATTCCACGGAGAAATTTAACGTTCTTCTAAACTGGCTGAATATACTTTATTAAGCCGACCGTGTGTCATGTTCTATATAGCTTCCCTTTTTTCCTTTCGGTCATCGTGTCGGGATCCAGCTCAAGGCGTGAGTGAAGAATGTAAACGTACGGTGCACCGACATAAGAAATAGATAAGAAAAATTCCGTGAAAAAACTCTGCAATAATTTTCTTATCTACGAACCCCGATACATAAAAGAAAAGAAGGTTAAATAGTAAATAGGAAACATGAGAAAAATTAACAAACAGATCACTTGGTTTTGACCCAAAGCACGTAAACCCAGGTTGTGGTGTTGATGTCTGTGAGCTCGAGGACTCTTACATCTCCAATGAATTTCTTTGCTGCATCTGTAAGATGGCAACAGCCATCATCAAAGTTGAGTGCATAACTTGAAGGATCATATTGGAACTTGAGCTGCTGCTTGCCTCCATTCTTCATAGCCTTCTTTAGTGCTGCCCGCATCCTCCAAAACAGGCTCCTGCAACGTTTCTTGCCGTAAGCATTCACCCATTCCAAGCGTTCCAGCAAACCCATGCTCACAAAGTGTGGAACTTAATCAGAAAAAGAGAAGCTTGAAGCAGTTTCCTCTAAGAGGAAAAGAAGGTTGATATTTATAGTGAGAATGGGAGAGAAAGAGAAGCTAGCATGGTCTTTTCATAACAGTATTGGTATGGGAGTTGGGGTTGTGGAAATGCTTGAAAAGGTTAAAGCTTTTTTGGTGTTGGGGTTGGAGAGGAAGAAACACTGAAATGGAAAGCAAGGTAATCTTTTTGGTCTTCCAAAGAAGCTGCGCAGACTCGGGTGCAACAGTATCTATAGGAGTCACGTTGGGATGCTAAAATTCCATCTTCAATAGAATAGTAGCATTACCATAGCAATAGAGAGAGAAAGAGAGGCAGAAAAATGGTGGGGTTGCAATGGGCAGAGAGCCTCAAAGTCTAATAAGGTCGTTTCTCTATCAGAATTCAGAATGTTGTTGTGACAGTATAACGAATTTTAGTATAATGAAGAGAATAATACTTTAACTTTTGAGACTTTAATTTAGTCTATAATATAATCTTCTATTTTTCTGTTACATGCATCAAATAAAGAATATTTCAGTGAAAAAATTATGAAAAGTAAACTAAGTCAACCCTATTACTTATTAAAAGATTGATTTGTGAGTTTGTAATTCTATTTTAAATATTAAACACTTGTATAATAATCACAACCCGTTTTGAGAGTGGGTGAGATGAACGTCCATCAAAGACTTAAAGTTAAAGGACTTCAATTTTAAGGGGGTGTTTGGTTTGCAGTTGGGGAAACGAAGTAAGTTAAAGTGAAAAATTTAAAAGTTAATATTAATTTTTTACGCCGACAATCAAAACTCCGTTGACCCGTAGGATCAAATTTTGGCTTCCAATTAACGGAGGTTTCTTGGTTGGAAAACCTTTCCCAAACGTCCTCTAAAAACTGTTATATGCATGTGTAAATAAATTACTTTAGAACTTTTTACCAAATTAGGATGTAAGAGTTTAGAGAGATATGGATGAATGATTTTACCAACAAAAAATAATTTATTTAATTTCTATAATATCAAACTTCCAAAACCTACTTTTTTCTCTAAGTCAATCAAATTTCAACTAACTACCGTTAAAATTGTTTGTTAAATATCATAATTGAACCATATTCTTCCATCTTTATCAACTCACGAATATCACTAGTAAATACTACTTATTTGTTAATAGATTTTTTTCACTTCTTAATATAAGAACTCCATCAAAAAGTCAGTAGTATTAATTAATTTTTATCTAAATATTTTTATTAGTCATTAATGAAATAAGTATTAATTAAATTAAAAAAGAGAAGGATTTGTGAATACCAATAAAAATAAGAGGATACTTTTAAAAAATTGATATAATTTGTACACAAATCAAATGACTTTAATTATATTAACCAACTATTTTAAAATTTGAAATTAGTTAAAAGTTTCTTATATTAAAAGACGTGAATAGTAAAATACAACTTTTATTTCTTTTTTTTTTAATTTCTCAAATTCTGATAGTTTAACGTGGATATGCTATGAACATAGATAATTTGAAATTGTAATCATGTTTACTTGATTTTTTCCTTTTTAATTATAGGTTGACGATTCTATAAATTGTAATATATAAAAATTTTGATTTCATTATAATTATAATACTAATAGATGCGAGGAGAAATTTTGAATTTTTTTAACAATGTTCTACGGCCTTAATACTATCAGACTATTTTATTATATTTTTCTATTACCATTAGTAAATAATTAAATTGAAATCAATATGGTGTCATAGTGTTGTTCAATTACAAATAGGGACAACGATTCTAATTTTTATATTGCTGCTCTTAATTTTTAGATTTTAAATAATATAAAAATCGTTATTTAAGACAATAAAAAATTTAATGTTATGGATTTCTTATACTCATTATACTCCGACTCTTAAAAAAGTCAGAAACCACCATAATAGTAAAAACCTCAATAAATTCAAACATTGCAAATTATAATCCATCTACTATAGCTCAAACAAAAAATACAATATAAATTCCAAAGAAACGACATAAGAGAAACTTATAAATAGTCGAGTGTGTTTGTAGAATTGAATCTGAATGAAACGGGTGCATAAGTTTCTTTAAACTTACAACACACAAGTTATTTAAATTAGGAATATAAAGTAAATAAAAGTGTATCTTATATGGTTCGGTTTAATTTAATATGGTTTTGTGAAAACAACAATCGACTAAATCATAAATCTTAAATCACAAATAGTGATTTTTTGGAGTTAGCATTTTTATTGTTTTCAATTTTATTTTATTCAGTTTCATAGTTTGTTGTAGTCTAATTCGATTGCTAAACTTGATAGTGACCAAATAGTTTCAAACAAATTTGTTCTTAGTCCCACGGGTCAATTTTTTTTATTACTATAGTTATATTTAAAGTTAAATTTCATACAAATTATTTAAATCTCTTACTATCAAACTGAACTTGATGTTATTGTTTAAGATATTGAAAATGAAAAACCTTTATTATTCCTTATAAAAAAATTATTAAGTTGTATTATTTTTGTTTTAACATTCACAAACTAAAACTCAATAACTTGCTTAGAAAATAATTAGCGTGGTACCTTTGCGGGAATGATGGGTGATGGTAAGGTGTTTTATGATTTTTCTTTTATTAATTTTATCGGTAAGATAGACACACATGTAATCTTTTGAAAATACTAAATTTATATATAAAAAAATAATTTTATAATATGATTGAGACAAGTTATTCTATACATTTTTATTTAATATTTATAAATGATTAAACAAGATGCCTATATAAAGATAAACACTGAGTATTGCACATCAATTATAAAAAGTTATAAAATTATACATGAATTTGTAAAACAATAATACTTTAATTTTAAATCGGTTAGATATTTATTTAAAGTCTGTTTTTTTTTCAAAATATTCAAAATTGATAACATTATTTCTATACAAAATAAAACATAAACACATTAGTGTGTTGTTCATCACAGTTGGGTTATTGATATTTTTTAAAGAAACAAATGTTTGAAAATTTTAAAAGTTAATAACTTTAACTTAATAAAAACTAAAAGTAAAAAAACTTTATTTTGATTTAATTTTGTGATGAAATAATAAAAAAAAGTAGATTATGCTCTAAAAAAATTTAAAAAACTACAAATAGTAAAGAGATTCATATTATTGATAATTAATTTAAATATATCAGGTGAGAACCGAATATCCTAATTTATTTGGATGATTGGAAATGTATGAGAGAAAAAAATAATAATAAAATTTATGTGAGAAATTAAATCAACAAAAAAAGGTTTTTTGTAATTATATATTTTTTTAGAAAAATATGGGGATGCATAAAATCAAGCTGTTATTGACATTAACTCTCTTGTGAAAAACTCTTCACACAGAAATTGTCGTGAATTCATAGATAATGTTTACCTTTCCATTTGTGTCAATTTTGAGATCTTTTGTGGTGAATTTTATTAGAGGAATTGAATAAGAGCTATAACAAATACACTTATGGCACCTTCAAAATCAATTGGTTAAGATGAACTGTTGATACAGCAAGTAATGATAGTTTATGCATATGCAATTTAGTTATTTAGCTATTTAATTAAAAACAAATAAAGATTAAAATTTGATAATATGAACTTATTATTCCTCAACTAAAAACCGGTGTCCTTCAATGTACATCAATACTGTATTGTCTGATAATATCTGTGTATGCATTTTATATTTAACTATCAATGTAATTTTTTTAATTCATGAATGACTAGGAGATGATTGAAATCATGTTGGGATTTGGATTTTTTTTAATTTTTGAGACATAGAAAAAACAGTGGCGGTAGAATATATAAGTATATTTTTTATCGTTAAATAAAAGAAAAAGAGTTTCATAATTTAACTATAAAATTTTATATTACTTAAATTTAAAAATTAACCATAATATCATAAAAATTTAAATTATTTTTCATGTTTGTAATTAAACAATAATATCTTAATTACTTACGAATAATAGTGAGGAGACAAAAAGTAATATAACAATAATATCAATATGATGAAGTGGTGTTAAAAAATTAAAAAAATTACTCTCCTTGTATTGTCAATTCAGAATTAAAAAATAAAAAACATATAGAATAACCATGATGGTCATTTCATATTATCATGTTTCATATCATACACTATCATAATAAGAAAATTTTCACGCCCTTTTTTCTCTTTTTTTGTTGTTGAAAAAATTAAGCTTAATAACAATTTACAAGAGTTGGTTTTAATTGGACAACAATTTTGAAACCATTTCTTAATATAAATATAACAACTTCTTAAATTAAATCTCTTTAATTAGGAGCTTTAAGCAAACGTACATCTCACTCAACTCAAAACATAGCCCTGTGTGCTATCATTAATTCAGAGTGTGGTAATGTCTTTGAAAATAATTTTTTAATGTCAAATTCATACATTAGTTACAATTAATAATAAAAACCGCTTAAATAATGTATATTTTAATTTTAAAAAAAATAAAAGGAGCCTCTGTGTTTTCTCCCTTAAATTCAAGGGGTACCTTAAATGTCACCCCAAAAATCAAAGCAAATGATGAAGGGAAGTAGCTTCATATTGCGAGAAAATTGGTCAAGAAGATTGAGGTGAAACAGGGGCAGGTTTAGAGTGGATATTAGAAAAGTGTATGTTTCTGCATTACCACATGACTTGATATGCATGGAATCATTGTCACACCCTCATATTCTTTTGATACCAGCATTACTTCATTAAGCAAACAAGTCACCTAAACCTTTTCAAGAACACTAGTATGTCAAACTTCTGAAATTATTTTGGTAAAAATCTGTTTTACCTCAAATTAAATAACCTATGATATTTTCTTATCATAAAGATAATAAAAATCATCAATATATAAGTTTCGCATATCTTATTTAAACATTTTTTATTTACAGATTTGAACTTTAAATTTTAAACCAATTGAGATTCAAATATATTATTAATGGAAGATTTAGATGCATTAAATATTTTTTTTATTGGTAAAGACAAAAAAGATCACGTATAGATATGTCAAATAATAAATGATTTATAATAAATAGTTAAAATAAAAATAAAAATACACAAATTCAAATAATTATTTATAATTTATCGTTGTTAATCTTATATAAAACGATCAAAACATGGAGATATAAGTTAATTTTAGTATTTTTTTAATTATGAATTATTTAAATTTAAATTATGTAATGAATATAATATATTAAATTAGATAAAAAAATATCAAGATAGATTAAAGATATCAAAGTAGTTAAAATATGAAAGGGTGTGTAATATTATTTTTAATTTAAATTAATTTTATCTTTTGAATTGATCATATAACTATTATAAGTTATTCTCATTTTTTATAATACCATTTAATTTTTACTAGATAGACTAGCGAATCTGGACTATACAACCATATAATAGATGACATGTGAGTTTTTAAAAAGTTATGTGACCTTTTAAGTGATAATGTGACTTTTAAAAACTTTTAATCTCAACCACTTATGTATACAACCTGAATTTGCCCCTCTCATTCTCATATAAGAAACATTTTCTCATAAGATACATCATATATATATATATATATATATATATATATATATATATATATATATATATATATATATTCCCTTTATCTTTCATCTCCTGCATCCCATGTATGTATTTATCAATTGTGATAATCTAGGAAATTAATAAAAGAGAAGTCAAATTGAATGTTTGTGAGTTGAGAATTCTACTAACTAGAGAAAAAACGGAGCAAGGAAAATAAAGGGACGGGGCAAGAGTAAAAACTATCAAGTTGAGAGGGATGAAAGTCCATGTTGATCAATCAAATCAAAGTTACCTTTTTGCTCCTAACTGCTTTGTCTCCCATACAAGCCAAACCAGAAACCATGTGGGTTTCTCTGATTACCCTTCTGATTCTTTCTCACTTTTTGTCCTCTTCTCTAAAGTCTTTTTTGACTTTTGCTTTATACACACCACAAATCCCTGATTAAATTCCCTCTTGTCTCATTCTGCACCACTTATCCTCTTGTCCCTCCTTCTTCTCACTGCCTTCTGCCCCCACCCCTCTGTTCCCTTTTGATGACTTGTCATTCTACAAAACTGAGCACCCTATGCACACCCCTTATCTCTTCATAACCCAAATGTGTCCAAATTCAATTTTTTTCATATAAAAATCCATCCTTTAATTTAAATTTCCCCTAAGTAGTTACACTTTTATCATCACAATTAATAATAACCATTGGTACTATGGGGATACTGATATGGTCCTTCTAAGGTGACCCCACATTTTGTACCCTTGTATGAATATGATCACAGGCTGCAAACAGAAGACAGTGTTAGTATGCACATTAAATCAAGGTGCAGGACCAATTAGTTATGTTCATAAAATAGCGAAACACTCGCAACTGTTCACTCAGTAATTCTCATTCATTATATGCTTCTCATCCATCCCTTTCACTCATAGCTGTGACTTGTTGTATTTTAGGTTTGATTCCTCTTGGTGATCATGTGCCCCCACACTCATTCACTCACCAAGAAGCCTTAAAATTGAACAAAACTTGGCTTTCTTCTTATGCATACCCTTTTGAAAAATGTTCGTTTTTCCAATCTTTGACAAGGCAACAAAGTGCTTGCTGGCACTATGTCTTTGTCACCCTTTAAATGATTCTTGATTCTTGACAGTATATATTCAGAACAAGCAATTAGTCATCATCTCGTGCATTTTGGGAGCAAGTTCCCAGAATTTGAACAAACGAGGGGTTTCCTCTGTGTGACATTAACAATACAATGTTGGTATTGTTGCTTTCCTTATTGCCTCTTTTAGTCAAATAGTTAATTTCAGACTGCAGCTACATATAGTGTTCTAATCACCACCATGTTTCTATGTTATCATAGTCCAATTGATGCTATCAATTATGGACCATGCTTGAAAGTTGAAAAATTGAGTATAACATAAAAAAGAAAAAGAAAAAAACCAATTAGAGTATCCAAATTTTACTGAACCGGTGAATGTGAAACACACAACATGTTATGCTTTAATTATCAATGTTAAAAAAAGTAACAAAGAAAATTGCCATGTACATTGCACCGTTATAAATGGCAAGCGTCATGCCATGTGGGCAACACATGTTAGAGTGTGTAATGGGCAACACGTGTTGAGGTGTGGTGGTAGACTGCTAGGAATGGTCTCATGGACAATCTACCTTTTTTTTTGCATTAAAAATTGCATGCTTTATTTTTGTTTAGTTTACTAATTAACCACATGCCATGGCTGTTGCTTGCTTAATTTGTTGTTGCTGACATTGATTAAAAAAAAGCTCAATCATGGTACCCCAAATCTTCAAAGGTTAAAAGCAGTAAAGAGGAGAGATTGGAAAAGCATGCAGCATTATTAAACCACAAACAAACATATCATATGGAAAAAAAAACAAAGGGCCATTTTATTGATAAGCACACCTATGCCTATGGCCGAACTAGTGTTTGCTTAATGAGAAAAAAAAAAAAAAGCATCACGGATCCCACATTTCATGTGTCATGCAGAAACCCACACTATATAGTATCTCATCTGGATTTGCTTCCATGCTACAATCTTTTTAGATGCGTGTTCCCTCTTGGATTTATCTTTCTCTTTTGTTTCTTTGTGTTTGGCACGTTGCCTACAGGATAACATTAGGCTATTAGTTCAATATTGTTTTCCTTTTAATTCAAGTGTTCAGCATATACTCTCTTTTTTCACTACTCTTTCTTTTTCCAATAAATGGCAACTTTAGACTAAAAAAAGCAGCGTCTACTCACTCTAACGCTAAAAAGCCATTCCTAATAAATTATAAAACAAAACCTGAGAGCATGATCTTATGCACAAATCATCAGAGAATAGAGATATACCACCCCCAGCACTCTTGGAAAAATCAAAAAGATTTTGTTAGTTCTATAAAATAAACCAAGTCCCAGGTGATTTCAATTACCCAACAGTTTGGTTAGATTTGTCCATGTCTCCCTTACTCACTCTCATTGCCATGCTGCTACTGCTACCAAAAGGGAAAACGCATTCCACCTTAATAAGTCCTATCCTAAAAATCCACGCCAGAAAAAAGATTAATTCAATATAATTTTTGTTCATATCTTTTATTAATTAATTACTACGTAGCTAGCTAGGCCTTGGGAAATCCGGAAAATAACATTCTTTTGTCCCATATTCTAACCAAAACACAAGACACATAACCACCGAATGTTTCATCTGTTATCACAAGAAAAATCCTTTGATTTCAGCGCCATGTGTTGTTCTTTCTTCCAAGTCGATGCTCACAAGCCAAACTCTTCTTTTGGTTTTCTCCGCCCCCTTTCTCTATATTTCTAGCCCTCCTTTAAATTATTACATTTCCCACATAGCCCCTAGGAATTTTTACATTGTGAAAATTAACATCACTATAGCTAATCCTAATTAATTAGACTCCAACAATGGGTTCAATCTCTTCGCCAACTAGATCAATGGCCCCGCCGTCACCACCCCAAGAAAATCTCCTTTCCAATCATGTAGTTGTTGCTGTGTTTTGTCCTCGAGAACCAAATCAAGGTGTTACTCTCTACAATTCAATTGAACTCTACTACCCTTCCATCAACACATGGACCTATGTTGGCACTATTCCTGGCCTAGTTGATGACCAAGTCTTAAAGGGCTTTGCTATGGTTTCCCTGGGAGACTTTATTTACATAATTGGTGGCCAAATTTGTCACAAAGAAATGGTTCATGTAACTGATGATTGTGCTGACTATGTTGATCAGGGCATCCAAGTTGTCCCAACGGTTCTCCGTTACAACATAAGAACCAACCAATGGTTCAATTGTGCATCACTAGGTGTGGCAAGATATGATTTTGCTTGCACAGTTTGTGGCAACAAAATCTACGTGGCAGGGGGAAAGTCCACGCTGGCAAGTGCACGTGGGATCTCGGCAGCTGAGCTGTATGATCCGGAGCATGACACATGGACCCCTTTGCCCAATTTGCATATTTTGAGGTACAAATGTATAGGTGTGACGTGGCAGGGAAAAGTTTACGTAGTAGGAGGATTCGCAGAAAGAGAAGATTCAGATAAAACAATGCCAAGTCTAGTTGAACGTAGTTCTGCTGAAGTGTTTGACACAGTAACAAAGAAGTGGGAGCTGATAAATGGGATGTGGCAATTGGATGTGCCACCTAATCAAATAGTAGCAGTGAATGGTACCCTTTTCAGTTCAGGGGATTGTTTGAATGCATGGAAGGGACATATTGAGGCTTATGATGGAAAACTTTGGAACGAAGTTGATGGGTCACACAAGCGATGTCTTTCCACGTTAGAGGACAACTATGAGAATTGGTCTCCTAATCATCAAAGGTTGTACCTAACTATGGCACCAATTGGGACTCGTTTGTTTTTCTTGGCAGGTTACAGGATAGGTGGGGAACTAGCAAGAACAACCTCTGTTGTCCACGTATTTGACACATCAGCAGCCAGAGATGCTTGGAGAAGCTTTGAACCAATGGAGTTAGAGGGTGAGAAAGTGCTTTGTAGCCATTGCTGTGTTGTGCAACTCTCCAACCATAACTGAGAGTTAAAATTAAAAAAGAAAAAAATATATGATGGCTTATGTGTTATATTCAATGCATGATTTTTTGTTTTTTTGGCTAATTCACTATGCATTTGAGAGCCTATACATGACCATGCCTATCTAGTTAGCAACCAAATAAACGGATATCTAATACTAAAGTTTTTGCATACGTTTGAATCTAATGTTTTAGATGCTAATGAATTTTGTATTTTGATGTAGTTAATCTACTCAGCTTAATTTTGAGTCCCTTAATTGGTAATGTTAATTATGATTTGTAGTAGTTATTCACTTAACTTACATTATTAGCACGTATATCTGCTTTGCGGAAAGTTTTGAGAAAAAAGATTAACAATTTTTTAATTGTTCTATCCAAATTAGCATCAAACAAATGTTCTGAATTACGATATTATTAGTTTTGTTAAGCCATATTTAAAACACATAATACTATTACATCCGAAAGGTATTCCTAACATATTGATATTCTTCAAGGGTTATGTATATTTGGGATCCAGATTTTTTTAACTATAAAAATTCTTAATAAGGTTTGCTTTCTCTATTGAAGTAGAACATAAAAACTCCCCAAAAAAAAGAAAATCTAGGATCTTTCACACATTGGATAGACTAAAGATTTTAAAAATATATAAGTGCTAAAAACACCCCGTTTCACTCTTCGATACATATTAAGTTTATGGAACGGTAAAACTCAACAAACCTAAATTACATAACATCTTTTGCAGTCTGCTACTGAACCATAGGGGATTTCCTTCGTGATTATTTTATTACTTTATTATTTTGTTTGGTATTGTTTGACTAACATAGACTATGTCAAAAAAAATAAGCTATCAAGGACAAGAGTATGGATCCTCTAGCCCTATGGTAACTAGAGAGGTCCAATAAAAGAGAGACAAAGGATGTGTGTATGGAGCCCATCCTGTATGTAAATCGAGATAAAAAAAACTATAAAATGAAATAGAAAGAAAAATATAAAAAATGAAAGAATTCAAACATAAAATTGAAAACAATGGGTAATTATTCATTTTAACTGTATATCCAAAAGCTAGAAACTTATAAATAAGTGTTTTTAATACTACCTTTATTGACATTAAAAGTGAAAAAAAATCTAAAACTTATAAATAAGTGAGAAATAAGAATAAAATTAAAAAATAATTAAATGTTTTATAGAAAAATAACAATCTTAATTATATTTTTAATATATATAATTCTTCTCTCTTCGAATAATTAAATAAAAACGGAGAAATTACTGTTTATGTTTAATTTTTTTAAAAGGAAAGTTATAAAGATGTTGATAACTTGAAAATAATTGTTTACATTTTGGGTAATTAAACTAACCCAACATAAAATTGAAAGACAGTAGATGTAGATGCTTTAATTATGGCCCTTTTCATTTAATATTTTGTCGGGTGGCAACTTTCCAGGTTTGTATTTGACGCTGTTTATATACATTCTTAAGTAGTAGAGATGTAAACATCCATATCATTTTCCTTTTAAAATAAAAAGAGCTTTTGATTTTGGTCCAAAGGAGAAAGGTTTCTTAGCTTTGATGTAGGGAAAACTAAATAACACATTTATTTGCTTTATTAGGAGGTATCAGCACAATAAGCATTACTTAATATGTGGTTAATATGAAACTAAAGCGTTGCTTACTAATATGGGTGTCACTGTTGACCGGGCCTACCAAAACCTTACCAAAAGGGGAAAGGTTCCAAATAATTCAAGCCACAACAATGATAGACAAACCCAGAATCTGGTTTATGGACTATGGAGGGCCTAGATCAAATTCCCGGGGCCCACCCACTGTCCATTGTAGGCTGAAGAAGCCCACCATGAGGCCCACTAGGGCGATGAAACTGAAAAAAGCCCAACCCCAATTCAAAGGCTTTGCACGTGGTCAACCATAGCATGAAAAGAAGAGAAAGGTGGTGGAGGATTTCACGTGAGGCATGGAGTGAGTGAGTTGCACGAGCCACGCCACGCCACACCTTGACCATGACTTCACATTCTGCACTCTGTTTTCTGACCTGACCACCCTCTTCGCACGTGTCAGCGCTTGCATGCACGCGTGAAGGCTTCACATCACTCTACACTCATTCTTTTCTTTTTTAATCACGTTACTTTATTTTATAAAAACTTTTAAATAAAAAATATTAAATACTCTTTTGATATAAAAATTTTATTTATAAATAAAATCAGTATGATAGGGGTTTTTGATTTATCTCGTGTTCTATTGTTGTCTCTGACTCGAGGATTCAGTCATCTGAGCCGTTGATTTGGGCCTCAAAAGTTCGACATATATAATAGTTCAAGATTCTTGTGTATCACAAAAAACAAAAGGGGAAAAAAAGCTCTCAACTCAGTCTTTAGTATAATGTTTTTTTATTGTATAAATTATGTGAGTTTTATTCTTTATTTAATTCATTAAACTCACACACACAAATTTATTTAAAAATGTAGGTAAATTTCCTACAACATATGGCGTGAGTCGATGGTTTCAGAAAGAGATAGCTGTCTCCCTAACAATATACCAATACATGTAACTGTGTAACCATAAAAACAATATACTATTATTACGTGATGATACATCGGTGTATCAAAAATTGTTGCCCAGTTCATACTTCCTATTATTAGTATTAGCTAACCTCAAAATCACATAGGTGAGTAATTATAAATTTTATAATAGTTGTTATTGGTCCACACAAAAAATTACGTAATGGTTATAAAAAATTCCTGCCAGGTTCATACTTCATATTATCAATTTTATTATTTATATTTATTAGATATTGGTTGAAACAATAAATAAAAATAAATGATGTAATAATTGTTCACCATCCAATAATTTCTCTTGCTATCCACATGGATTTTATGGTTTTAACACAGTGTAAGAAGCATAAAGGTGTAGTTTGGTATACAAGTCTAGACTTACACGATCATTTGTTTAACTTATTATTATGTGGGTCATGGATTGAAAAAAAAAGCCCATTTAATCATAGGATTATGGGCTTGACATGTTTAACTCTTGTGTTAACATAGCCAACTCGTAGGTACACAAACCATCCCGTGATTTAATTTATATTTAAAATTATTATTTTCTTTTATACTATTTTATGTTCATACTTTATTTTTTCAAAAAAATGAAACAAACTTAAACCTAAGTCAATGTTATGTCATTGTTCTTTGCATTGAAATAGAAAAAAGTTGATATTTAGATTTTATTAGTTGCTAATTTGTTGAAATTTAAGTGTTAAGGTGGTAGTTTTTGGATGGTTAAATGTTTTAAAATATGTGTTTTGGGATTCATAAAAAAATATGTTTTTGTCTACACCTAACAATTTTAAAGCAAAATAACCCTACATGGGCTCACTATCCTTATGCAAACTTAAAAAAAAATTAGCTCATTTTAAATGAGGGCATATGCATGTTTTCATAATAAATGTAAAAGTTTCTATTTTTAGAAACAATATGATTAAAAAAATGAAGAAAAAAAATACTCCTCATACAAACATGAAGTTTGAAATTATCACCTATAAGTGAGTATTCAAACCTCTAACCACTAGATCAACCATAAAGAATACAACAAAATTTGAAAATGATATAATGTCTTAGAATATGTGTTAGAAATCAATATCATTTGAACATGTCACCTCTATGTGAGTAGTGTTGTAAAAAATGGGTCGGACTAGTTGTCCGATCGAGAAACCGATAAAAATTGATGTAAACCAACGAGTTTGAAGCAAAATCAGTGACCTAACCGAGTGAGAGAGAGCCAGCCTAGTCGTGTACAAATTTTTGTTCTCTTTCCAAAAGGACCAAAACAACATCATTTTAAAATTTTCACATTTTTCAAAAATATTTTTCTACCTTTTTGAAATGATATCATTTTGTTGTGTTCCAAATCAACACTCATAACTCAATAAGTACAACAAAAAATGGAAATAATATAATGTTTAGAAATTAATATTACTCTCAAACGTGAATTATTATTGGTCATCCTTATGTGATCCCTAATATATTAATATTTATATTAGGAATATATGTGTTTTCAAATTTTTAGTTAAATATTTAACTAAAAAATCTATATATTTGTATTGAGAATTTAAATATTAAAAATGTAATAAGAGGATTCTGTTTCTTTTTCTTGCCGAAATTAGGTTGTTACTTTAAGTTTTTTCCTTGATTTATGTCTTTCTTTTTTAAGTTACAAAATAACTAATAATATAATAATTATATTTTTGAATATTATTTTTATATCACAAATACATTATTTTTATTCTTATAATAGTTTTTTTATTTAATTGACTTTTGTTGGAATCAAGTCTAGTTTTGTAAAGGATTTCAAATTATTGACTATCATTTATCAGTCCCTAATATTTATTAATAACACACATTAAGATATTTAAATTAAATAAAATTTGTCTATGTGTTATTTAACCTATTCAATTAAGTGTTTCAGGATACAAACATAAAATACACTGGTTACAAAAGAAAGTAGGAGTCCATCAATTAAAAAGTATGCCTTGAGTCATGCAAATTATTTCAGGACAAGTCTGATCGGGATAAAAAAAAACAGCTTACAAACAAGCTCGTCCCAAGAAAAGTCTGATTCTAGAATAATGCTCAAGAAGGGTCTGATTCAAGTGCGCTCGTCTAGACTTTTGAATTGCCAAGAACTCAGCATGCGTACTTACTTCATCAATCAGACTCCATACTTTTGAAGCAACAAGAACGTTACTCAAAGCTTGCATCAAACAAAGATTAAAGTTTATTTCAGAGATACTCTGAATCAAGTTCTTATCAAGATAAATTGATCTTATTATCAAAAGAGAAAAAAAGACAAGACAGTGTAGGAACCGAAGCACTCATGGGAAGAAACCAATGTAGCTACTCTGCACATTTTAGAAAAGTTGATAAAGATCAGCTCTTTGTCAAAAAGTTTTTAAAAGGTCAACCTTATATTGTCTGTATGTCTTAGTTGAAAGAAGAAAGCCAACAGAAGGTCTTTTGCTCTGAAGCTCTCAAAGAACACCATTTTTGTGCAAGCTTTGATGTTTCTTTATATCAGACCTTTTGTCCTCTCCTTACCCTTCAAGGTCTAATTCTTACAACAGCTAAATCCCTCTAAAGATTTCACAACGGCTATCTCAAAAGGCCTAGGGATTTTAAATCTTGAAGAATTTGAAACATGTAACAACCGAGTATCAAATTTATGAAAGCTACTTTTTCAAAAGCTTTCAGTCTTAACTTTACTCTCTAAAGCAAAGACTTTATTTGTTGTTCTGTTTCTAGCAGACCTTAGTGTTTGTCTTTCATACTCAGTGTATAAGTTGTTATTTTGTATCTCTTGTATACACTAAGTCATCAGAAACACAAACACAATATCTTTCAAATCCTTATTTGTGTAAAAGTATGGTGTGTTATCAACCTTAGTTTCTATTGGGAAACAGTTATTGGCCTAAAGAGACTTTTGAAAGAATACTTGAAATTGAGCCCTGAGTGACTTGTTGAAACAATACTTGGGTTTAAGCTAGAAGTGGTTGCAGTCAATAATACTTGTGGCACGGTCTGGTGTTGTAACAATAGTGGAAATCCTTCAAGATTGAAGGGACTGGACGTAACTTTTATGTTGGAAGTGAGCTAGTATAAATCACCTTTGTTAAATTTCTCTATCGTTACTCTTAAAAGTTTGGTACAAAAGTTTGACCGCTCGCGCTTACAAAGTTTATAAGTTCCATGAAAAGAGTCTGAGACTTATTCAACCCCTTTCTAAGTCTAACTTTAAACCATCAATTGGTATTAGAACTTGTCCTTTCGAGTTGATCACTCTCACGAGTGAAAAAGATAAAGATCCATGGTAGCTCTTCAAAACAATCAACTTATAGCAGAATGATCCTTTATAAACAGACCATCAGCTTTCTTTAGTGAAGATTATCCATTTTGGAAAGATAGAATGGAAATATTCATTAAGTCCACACAATACAGCTTGTGGGGAATCATCACCAATGGTGATCACCCAATCCTGTTGATGAAGATGGAAGCCCAAACCTAAGGATTAATGGACTATGCCTAAATTAAAGAAGATGGAGACCAACACCAAAGCTAGATTCCTTTTTACTTATGCTCTGAGTATATATGAGTTCAATAAGGTCTTTGGCTATAAGTCAGCTAAAAAAGTCTGGGATGCCTTTCAACACAACTATAAAGGAACCTCCAATGTGAAGAGATCCAAGAAGATACAGTTGATAAAATAGTATGACACAATCAAAATAGAGGAACATGAGACCATGGACCAGATGTTTGGAAGATTTCAAACCTTGCTGAATGAGCTTCAAGCCTTGGGGACAACTCCATCCAATGAGGATATGAATGTTAGGCTCCTTGGGAGTTTTCCTGAAAGGTTTGATGCAAAATGCTTAACTCTTGAGGAGGCCAAAGACCTTAGCACGCTCACTCTCGATGAACTACTTGGAGTACTTAGAGTTCATTAGATAAAGTTGAAGCAGAAAGAAGTTACCAAGCCTTCCTCCTCTAAAGGCATTGCTCTAAATTTTGGAGATTCAAGCAAGAAGTCCAAGACTATCAAGGCTGAAGAGTCAACCAGTTCAGAACCAGACAGTGACGAGTAAGTGAAGATACGTATGAGGATCTGGCTCTTATAATAAAGAGATTCCACAAGCCGCTGAGAAAGAAGAAAGGAAAACCTGAAAGATTTCACAAGAAAGATCATAAGGGTAAATCTCAATTCAAGTTTAAAACTGACAAGTCTACTCTTGAGCATTTTAACTATAGGAAACCAAGGAATACTTAAGATTGAAAAGAAATAAATGTTTAGAGGGCTTATACACCACTCTAACGATCTTATATACATATATATATATATATATATAGAGAGAGAGATTTTTATACAGTAGAAGATGGAAGACCAAAGAACAAAGAAGGCTTGAACAAAACTAATTTATAAAGATAGATCCAGCTCATAGATTACAACATTTAAAAGAAACTACTACCTATCAACTACCTGTCTATATTAAATAATAATTCTAACACTTTCCCTCAAGTTGGAGCATACAAATTGTATGTTCCAAGCTTGGAACAACAAATTTCAATCTAGGGTCCCCTTAGGGATTTGGTTAGCACATCTGTAAGTTGATCATTAGATGCAACAAACTCTGTATATATCTCCTTTGACAGTAACTTCTCCCAAATAAAATGACAGCCAATCTCTATATACTTAGTTTTCTCATGAAATACTGAATTAGAGGCAATATGGAGAACAACTTGGTTATCATAATACATCTTCATTGTCTGGATATCACAAAATTTGAGTTCTTAAAGGAATTGTTTCACCCATATAAGTTCACAAGTAAGAGAAGCCATTGCCCTGTATTCAGCTTCTGTAGTGGATCGGGCTACTACGTTCTGTTACTTACTTTTCCAAGAAATAACATTCCCTCCAAGGAAAACACAATATCCTGTAGTAAAACATTTGTCAATAGGGGATCCTACCCAATCAGCATCACAATATCCAGAGATTTTGGTATTTCCTTTATCTTTATATAGCAAACCTTGTTCTGGAGCCTTATTGAGGTACCTCAGAATACGAATAATAGCATTCTAATTATCAGTACAATGAGCCTGCATAAACTGACTCACAACACCCACTACAAAAGACAAATCAGGTCTAGTAATAGTAAAATAAATAAGTTTCCCAACCAGTCTTCTATATCTTTTTGGATCAGAGAGCAATTCACCCTGTTCTGTTATTAGCTTTTGATTTGGGTCCATAGGACTGTCTATTAGTCTAAAGCCAATTATACATGTCTCTTTAAGAATATCTAAAGTATACTTTCTTTGAGAGATAACAACTCCTTCTTTTGACTAAGCTACTTCAATTCCCAAGAAATATTTGAGGCTTCTAAGGTCCTTAGTTTGAAAGTGATTACACAAGTGTTCTTTTAGTTAAGATATTTTGGCAGCTTTATTTCCTGTAATCACGATATCATTAACATAAACAATCAAGTAGAAACATTTCTCAGGAGAGGTGTGTCAATAAAAAATTGAATGATTAGCTTCGCTACGTTTCAGCCTAAAAGTTTGAACAATATGGCTAAATTTCCCAAACCAAACACGTGGTGATTGTTTGAGGCCACAGAGAGAATGACGTAACTTAAAAACTAAACCAAACTCCCCCTAAGCAACAAAATCAAGAGGTTTCTCCATATAGACTTCTTCTTCTAGATTGCCATGAAGAAATGCATTTTTAATATCCAGCTGATGAAGAGACCAATGACGAATAACTGCCATGGCAAAGAAAAGGCGGATAGTAGTCATTTTGGCCACTTGTGAAAAAGTATCACTGTAGTCAAGGGCATAAATCTGTGTGTACCCTTTTGTAACTAAGTGTGCCTTGAGACGATCAATTGCACCATTGGGGCTAACTTTAATAACATAAATCCATCGACATCCAACTGTCTTCTTCCTAGGTGGAAGAGGCACCAACTCCTATATGTGATTCTAGTCAAGAGCTTACATCTCAACAATCATAGCTTGTCGTCATTCAGTATGATTGAGTGCTCTAGTCACATTTTTTGGAATCGAAATTGAGGATACTGAAGATAAAAAAGAACAATAGGAAGGAGACACCCTGTGATAACTTAGAAAATTATAAATAGGATAAGGATTGAGGGTAGAACGAGTACCTTTTCTGATGGCAATGGGCCAGGTTGAATTATCAGGATCAAGAGTTGTGGTATAGATTACCGATTAAGAAGAACTTGAAGAAAATGATTGATCATAAAGCATGGGGCTAGGTGTGAAAGGTGGTGATGGTTCAGAAGATGTTGGACTAGGGTTGGGATTGTCATATTCACTTGGAACAATGGACTCAATTAGAGGAATAGAAGAGACCTTCTAGAGAGAATGGATATTTTGAACAAAGGAAGAAAAGTAAGGAATCTATTCAAAGAATATGACACTAGCAGACATATAGTACTTCTTGGTTTCAGGAGAATAACACTGATACCCTTTTTGAAGTCTAGAATAGCCTAAGAAGACATATTTCACAACACGGGCAAAGAGTTTATCTAATTCAGGAGACATGTCATGAATAAAATAGACACAACCAAACACACAAGGAGAAACATGAAAGAGAGGATCATTTAGGAAAAGAATGGAATAAGGGACCTTATTGCTAAGAGAGGATGATGGCATTTTATTAATAACAAAACAAGCAGTTAGGATAGCATCTCTCCAATCATGGGCAGGTAAATGAGCACCAAGCAATAAGGTACGAGCAATTTTAACCAAGTGTCTATTTTTCCTTTCGACAATACCATTTTGTTGAGGAGTGTGGGGACAAATAGACTAATGTAAAATGCCACGTGAACTTAAAATTGTAGAGAAATTAAAAGAGAAGTACTATTTGGCACTGTCACTTCTGAGAATTTTAATTACTTTACCAAATTGATTTTTGATTTCATTCAAAAAGAATATAAAAATAGATAACAGTTCAAAATGATCTTTCATCAGATACACCTACGTACTCCTAGAATACTCATCAATAAATGTGACAAAATACTTAAATTCAAAAAATGAGACACAACTTGGACCCCAAATATCTAAATGGATAATAGAGAAAACATAATTACATCTTGATTCAGATTTTTTTGGAAAAGAAGTTCTAACATGTTTCCCTAGTTGGCATGACTCACATTCTAAAGTTTGGATACTACTAATTTCAGGGATCATTTTTTTTAATTGATAAGTGGGGATGACCCAACGATCATCACAACTAAAAAAACCTTAAACAGCTACCTGAAATTAGCGACCACCGAACACCGTCGCTAATTTGCCACCGATTTAGCGACCGCTTAATACAAAAAGGGACCCAAAAATATGTTAGCGACTTATTTAGCGACCGAGTCCTCTAGCGGTCGCTACCAATTGTGAAAACCGTCGCTAGTACGGTCGCTATTTTTTAGCTCCACCTTGTTTCAGTTTCCCGCCAGGATTTTGTGTTGGCGCCAAATAGTAGCGACGGTATCTACCGTCGCTAACGTTCCCTCTTCTATAGCGACGGAGCACCCGCGTCGCTATGGTTTGTACTAGTGACGGGAGCGTCCGTCGTGGCTAATTGTTTGGCCAACTTAGTGACGGCCATTCTTTGCCGTCGCTATGATTTTCGCCTTCCCTCAATTTTCTTTTTAATCAATGGAAGGTAGTGACGGCGCGCTGACACCGTCGCTAATGTTCATGAGGTTAGTGACGGAATAACTGCACCGTCGCTATGGTTTTCGCCTTCCCTCCATAATTTTCTTTTTAATTAATGGAAGGTAGTGATGGCGCGCTGACACCGTCGCTAATGTTCATGAGGTTAGTGACGGAATAACTCCAGCGTCGCTATGGTTTTCGCCTTCCCTCCATAATTTTCTTTTTAATTAATGGAAGGTAGTGACGGCGCGCTGACACCGTCGCTAATGTTCATGAGGTTTAGTGACAGAATAACTTCACCGTCGCTATGGTTTTCGCCTTCCCTCCATAATTTTCTTTAAGTTAGGGACGGTCGGGTGAAATGGTCGCTACATTTCAGGAGGTTAGTGACGACATTATTATACCGTCGCTAAGTCTAAGGAGGTTAGGGACGGCGGTGTGTAGCCGTCGCTAATATTCAGGCGTTTAGTGACGGTGTGTTTGGACCGTCGCTAATCCTTTTAATTGTAGTGACGTTGTTAGCGACGGGGGGTAGCCGTCGCTAAATATTTAATCTAACTCGACAGCAACCCCTTTCCCTGCCACTTGCCCTAACTTCCCCTTCCTCTCCCTCACCTCCCTCTCCTCCCTCCCTTCGTCGGACAGCAACCCCGTTCGTCTCCGAACCCCTCTCTCCGAACCGCTCTCCTCCTCCGAACCCCTCTCTCCGAACCCCCCCTCTCCTCCTCCGAACCCCTCTCTCCGAACCCCCCCTCTCCTCCTCCAAACCCCTCTCTCCGAACCCCTCTCCTCCTCCGAACCCCCCCTCTCCTCCTCCGAACCCCTCTCTCCGAACCCCTCTCTCTGCCTGCCTCTCTCAGCTCCCTTTCTTCCTCCGTCGAAGCTCGGTGTGCCGTTGCCTCAGGCGACCATCTCCGGCCAGGAAGAGTTGCGATAAGTGGCGAGGAGTCTCCGGCGACCACCCTTGCAGCTTTTCCGGCGAGTTTTCAACTTTCCAACCAGGTTTGAAAAAATCTATTTTATTTCAACTGCATGATAAAGATTATCCCTCATAAAGATTATCCCTCATATAGTCTTAGTGAATAATTTATATTCCGATTCTAAACTTTGTAATTCAAATTTGCAAATTTGATTTCTTAAAATAGTCAAGACATAATACATTATTAAAAATAAAATTATCATTGTAGCTGAACCAGAAATCGAAAAGAAAAAAAATTGTAGCCGATCCTTTTCCCCTAATAATTCTAGCAATATGAAGCAATTGTATGGTCAATTTTCTTCTCCGCGTTTCCCTCTTGATTGTTTTTCCTTTATTTACTCTTTCTATTATTTGCATAGCTACAAACTTAATCATATAACAAGACAGTTTATATAAGACTATACCCTATAATATGATTCATTTCAATTATCCAAAAGCAATAATCATTTCCATAATTAACAATAAAGGTAAATGAAACAAGCAAGTGAAGAGGAAAAACCAAGTTACCTTGCTGGGAATTCTCCGACCCTGAATAATTGGTGGTGGCAAGGGTGTTGTTCTGGGTAAGGCAGAGAGTGACAATTGAGTGAATTGTAGGCTAAAAGAGCAATGTTTAAGATAAAAACTTATGATGATTCCAATGGTTAGACCAAACCCCAATAGAAGGATATAGGTAAGAATCTGAACAAAGTGGAGCTGAACACTGAAAAGCTTTGAAACTATTTTAAAGGGTATTGATTATTTGGACCCTTCATTTTGTAGGTACACAAAAAACTAAAATTCCCTAATAATTATCTTATCTAGGTATATATGATGAGTACCTAAAGTTAAAGCTGGTAAAGAAGAATAATTAGGGGAAAAAAATATGTGCAACGAAAAAATATATGTCTAATGGCCATTGATAATGGGAAATCCCAGTAATTTCCAGTCTTATCAACAAAAAGACCAGGATAAACTGCTTCCACTGTAAGATCATGATGCGGAAACTACAACCACATACCATTAAAATTTTGTACAAGTAAAAATTCAAATTTTAGTTCAATTCAAGTTAAAAAAGTGACCATAGAACAAAAGAAAGTAGATAGTTAATCTGATCTGGATTCTATAGTCCATGACCAGTTGGATAGCTAATGTGGAATTCGGGATAAACAACACTCACTCCTTGAGGGCCAATAAAATGACACTCAGCCTCATTCTCATCTTAATATTACACTCCACCCTTGGCCAAGAATATGCTATCAGAATATTCTCTAACTTATAACCGAAGTAAGAAATTTCATATTTGATTTGAGGGGAAATAACACTCACGCCCTTGAGGTTTGAAAAAATGATAGTCCACCTCATCTCATTAACATGCTTCTTCGTAGATGTTACTATAATATAACTATAATAAACCATTGTTTATTTGTTGATTAACTTTTGCTTTTCCTATCCCTCTAACATGAAGGTTGTCTTACCCGTTGTGCTTACAAGTTTAGGGTTTAGATGTGAAAATCCACAAACCTCCTAATATTTAAAAAATACCAATAATATATCTTTCACTTATATCTTTAGTTTAAGTTCTTTTCTTAGATATTAAATGGTTTTGTTTTGAAAATCATTAATAAGAACATGATCATACATATATGGGACTCACCATGCAGAACTCCATTTGATTCAATGTCCTTTCTTTTCTTGGGATTTTCTCCAACAATAGAATTCTCATTAATATGTCTGGGAACTTGTGTGAGAGAATTTGAACCTAATGGAGCAGCTTTGTTATTTTCTTTTATTTTATTCTGCTCTCTGTTTTTATGTTCAGTGTTCTCCTTTACTTTCTCCTCCTTTTTCTTCTTTTTATCCCTGTCTTTGTCCTTACCGTGCCCTTTCTTTTTCTTCTCTTTATCCTTCCTTTTATCTCCCAGTTTATCATCTCTTTTCTCCTCAATCCTTTCTTTTGCTTCAATTGTTGCTTCCAAAGTTTTGTTAAAATTCTTTTCCAGAGGTCTGGCCATTCCATCAACCCTGGGATGAAAATTTCCAGCATGACTCTGAACTGTAGCATTTCCAATCGGCCGGGCCTCAGCCCAGATTCCTCTCCCATCAATCTTCTTAGAATAAATACCCCTGTCCTGAAGTCTTTCCTTACCATCAGGCCAAGTGCCACTACCTTTAGCAACCAGCCTAACAGTCCCCTCATCCTTTCTATGTTCTGAGGTGGGAAACTTTTGAGCCAATTGAGTCCCAGATCCTCCATCATTGTCCCTAATCCTCTTGTCCAACTCCAAGACGAGTTTAGAATCCTTATTCCCCTCGGGCAGATGATTGTTCTCTCCGGCCTTCTCTCCATTGTTATTGGCATATTGTTTGGTAAGTTTATTGTCAGATAAAACACCTTTCTTGTCATTTGGTTTGATCTCCTTTTGATGTAGTTTACTTGCATTGGCACCTTGACCTTGTCCTTGTTCTAAAAATCCTTTGTCACCTGCAGCGCCAAGTTTACTGATCTCTTTTTGATGCAGTTTACTTGCATTGGCACCTTGACCTTGTCCCAAAAATCCTTTGTCATCTGCAGCACCAACTTTACTGATCTCTTTTTGATGTAGTTTACCTGCATTGATATCTTGACCATGTCCTGAAAATCCTTTGTCATCTGTAGCACCAAATTTACTTTTATCCTTATCTCTGTCCTTGTCCTTGTCTTTCTTTTTTTCTCTGTGTTTTTCTTTTTTGTCCTTCTTTTCCTTATGCTTTACGTCCTTTCCTTCTTTCTCTCTCTTTTCCTTCTTTTCTTTGTCCTTTTTCTCTTTTTTATGCTTCTTTTCTTTGTGCTTTTCCTGCAAATTGTGTAAGGCAAAAGTTTATATAAAACTAATAATCACATGAGGAAACAAACATAATGACTTCACATCCTCATTCAACCCATAAAATAAATACAAAAGACAACATTATCCACAAAATGCTTATTTTATGTACATATAAATTACAGAGCAGCTAGTTGCTAATTTATAATCAAAGAAGAGGTATGCATATAAAAAAAACATTAAAAAATAAACTCATTATTAAGCGCAAGAAATGACAAAAAACAAAGCAGGAGACAATAGTCCCCGGAAACAGAGAATCATTTCACTTGTAACAATTAAAACTCAAAATCATATACAGAAGCCAGTATTCAGATCAAAACAGAATGACCACCAGTTTAATATTATTTGAAGTATAATTTCTTACAGCAAAGAAAAACATTAATATGCAGGTAAATATATAATATATAATATATAATATATCCCACATCTTTTAAATTAACATGACAGTATGACACACACAACAGTACCAAGATTCCCAACAAATAAAGTAATAGAACATTACTACAATTTACAAACACAGAATTAGTATAAGGTCTCTGTTTTAGGAGCAATTCTTCCTGTAAAGAAGCACCAATATGCATGTACATAAGACTAACCGTTTCCTAAATTAAGATGGCAATAGTAATCATTAATGTGGTTCATAGTGCACAGTGCATAGTGCATAGTGCATAGTGCACTTATAAAGTTATAACGACTCAAGCACTGCTACAACAAGCCTTACATCTCAATACACCATTCAAGGTGCCAACACTTGTTCTAACTATTGGATTGTTTGTTTTGAAAATCATTAATGCAAATAAATATCAGCTGAAAACTAGAATTAGATTGACTTTGGGATCACTTAAATCGTTTGTTTTGAAAATCATTAATGCAAATACCATATGGAGGAACTACCATATGACTATTGGATTGGATTTTCTTTTTTAAGGCTTTTTTAAGACAGTTTTTGTTAGCTGGTGCATTAGTTTGAATGTGGTTTTTCAGTGCTAAATTACAAATGTGGCCTGCATATAGAAGGCATATTGGATCAAGTAACATCACTTGTATATATAACTACAACAAACCAGATAGGCCATTGCGAAAAATCAATAATGATCGGTACAAACAGATGCAGACAACTTCTGTATAGAACGCTTACAGTTCACTCAGATCTCCCTTGGGGATAAAGCCACCATCTGTGACTCATCTCTCTTTGTATATAACTGTGTATCTTAGGTATATTACCTACTAGTTTATATAGACAGCATCATCATCACTGGCAGCAGCCCATCTCTAGTTCAGTAACTCGTTAACAAACTGAATGGTGCATTTGACCTGAAACAACTTGGTCCTCTTAACTAATTAACTCATCTAAGAAGAGTCTTTATAAATTAACTCATCTAAGAAGAGTCTTTACAAACAACGTTTAGAATGTTTAATAATGCAAATGTAGTCTCTGTTGTGTCTCTCATGGACTCATTCTGACGTGGATCCCAAGTGTGTAGATCACCGGTCTGAAGTCATTGCTGTGTAATCTATAACTTGCTTTGCGTGTCTCTCTTTGTTTAGTTTCCTTGCTACTTGTAACTGTCTAACGACTTCTTGGTTTGTCATGCAGAGTAACACACATCACGCGAGGTCTCTGATCGTCTCTCTTTAGCTCCGTATTTATCGCCCACTTTTTTCCCTAGGTAATCCCTAACACTGACTTTGTCGATATATGTATGCATGTCAATTGTTATTTGTTAGTAGAGAGCAAAGCTCATTAGGAACTGGTTTTGATGTGTTTATAATGTGTTAGTGGAGAGTAGAGCTCATTAGGCGATGGTTTTGTGTGCTGATAACATGATTTTTTATGCATGTGTAATGTTGTTTGTTAGTGGAGAGCAGAGCTCATTAGGCATTGGTTTTGTGTGCTGATAACATGATTTATGATGCATGTGTAATGTTTTTTGTTAGTAGAGAGTACATCTCATTAGGCATTGATTTTATGTATTGATAACATGATTTGGTGTTCGTAACTCTGAATATCATATACAATGCGTATGATATGTTTATTTATCTATACTGGGAAGTTTTCTGTATGTAACAGGCCGTTTGTAAATTTGGGAAATGTCTAGTTTACAGGGGAGACTCTGCCAAAATTTTGGCAGACTCCCTTTCTTAGGGAACTTAAAAAATGAAACTCAACTTTAATAATGTAGGGTTTAGTCGTGTGTGTACCCATTAGATTCCCGTTCAAGTTTCAAAACAACCGGTTGATGTACCGTGTTGTGTTGGAGCTTGAATTGTCCCGGTTGGACAGTTTGGTATGAATTTGTAACCTGTAGGGCGTAACCCATCAATGTTGTATGTGGTCTATCTTGAGAAGTTGAATGAATGTTCATTTGAAATTTCGGTTATGGTGTTTCGTATTGTCCCCAGGGTGCATGTCTGCGTGTGGTGTTTCATACCATACGTATCTCTGTATACTCGGGGACCAATGCGAAATGCTGCCGAAATTTCAAATGAACATTCATTCAACTCAAGATAGACCACATACAATTATGGGATGGGTTACGGATGGTTGCATATTCATCCCGAATGGGATAGGGCCCCACCAATTTGCAACATCAAAGAGATAGAGTGATTCACAACTGATAGTTAAATAACAATTTAAATGTGTAACGTAACAGAAATCGTGCTTGTTAGATATTATAAATGGAGGTACTGGCAAATCGGCGATGGATGTACAACCGACTAGATCGCAATCGGCGAGTGACTGAGGAGTTTATGATGGGGCTATTAGAGTTCATTCCGTTCGCTACGGCAAACACGCCTGGATTTGAAGTGACTCAGAAGATCCGTTGTCCGTGCTCAAGGTGTAAATGCATGAGTTTTGAATACGCGGATGATGTCATGTGCCACCTAACTGAGAAAGGGTTCATGGAAACATACCACTGCTGGTACAACCATGGTGAGCAGTTACCGCGTAGACCATCAGACGTAACCGTGCAACAGTCTTACTACGAGGTTGGAGGAATCAAGGATACGTACAACAACATAGAACAAATGGTGATGGATCATGTTGGACCCTCCACCGGGCGTATGCTGGAACATAATGACCAAGCAGGTCATGGGGACTCTGACAATCCGGAGGTGAAGAGATTTTATGATTTGTTGGCGGCGGCTCAGACTCCATTGTAGGACGGGTGCAACAGTCACACTGAGTTATCCGCCTCCCTAGCTGCTTTAAGCCTAAAGGCAGATTATAATCTTTCTGGAGGTTGTTTTGATAGGATGGTCACTCTGATGGGTTCCACCATGCCTAGTAATCACAGAATGCCAGCAAACCTGTACCGTGCTAAGAAACAAGTGGCAAACTTGGGGTTGGGTTGTGTGAAGATAGAGTGTTATGTTGGTGGATGTATGCTGTTCAGAAATGAGTTTGCAGACAAGAGTGTCACAAAATGTCTGCATTGTAATGAGGAACGCTACAAGACCGTTAAAAGGAGAGGGAAGGTAACCCGGACGGCCAGGAAGAAAATGTGGTACTTCCCTATAACACCGCATCTTCAACGCCTGTATGCCTCATTGTCCACGGCAAAACACATGCGTTGGCATGCTTTGAACCAAACACAAGAGGGGTTTCTTTGCCATCCTTCCGACGGGAAAGCATGGAAGTGTTTGGATGAGCTATATCTGGACTTTTCTGGCGAGCCGCGCAATGTAAGACTTGGCTTATGTACTGATGGGTTTAACCCTTTCGGTCAATACGGAAGGGCTTACTCTTGTTGGCCAGTCATCCTGACCCCATACAATCTGCCGCCTGATATGTGTATGAAGAGGGAGGTCATGTTTCTATCTATACTGGTTCCAGGACCCAAAAATCCAAAGGCGAACATAGACGTGTTTTTGCAACCGTTGGTTGAAGAGTTATCACAATTATGGGATGTCGGGGTAATGACATACGATGCGTCTTTGAAGAATAACTTTATGATGCGTGCTGTTTTGATGTGGACTATTAACGACTTCCCGGCCTACGGTATGCTTTCTGGATGGTCCACATCTGGGAAGCTTGCTTGCCCTGTATGCATGGAACATACCGGGGGGAATCACTCCCTGTTAGTGGCAAGACAAGTTTCTTTGACTGTCATAGAAAGTTTCTACCGTTGGATCACCCGTTTAGGAGGAACAAAACCGCTTTTAAGAAGAACAAGGTTGTTAATGAACCTCCACCCCGTAGGTTATCTGGTGCACGCGTTTGGCAGAGGGTCGAAGAGTATCCTTACATCTGGGACAAGAGTGTTAAGGAGTTTGCGGGTTACGGTAAGGAACACCACTGGGTAAAGCAGAGTGTCTTGTGGGATTTGCCATATTGGAAAGACTTATTGTTAAGACACAACATTGATGTCATGCACACTGAACGTAACATTTTCATGAATATTTTTGACACTGTTATGGACATCAAAGGGAGAACAAAGGACAACGAGAAGAGTCGTCTAGACCTTCCGATTTGGTGTTCCAGGAAGGAGTTGGAGTTGAGGGATGCGGGACGTGGAAGAATGTTTAAACCCCATGCAAAATATGCTTTAACTAGACCACAACAGATTGCTGTGTGTATTTGGATGAATGGGTTGACCCTGCCTGACGGATTCGCTTCTAACTTGAGTAGATGTGTCGACATGAAGGAGAGCAGGGTGTTTGGCATGAAAAGTCATGATTGCCATGTGTTTATGCAACAACTACTCCCGTACGCGTTTCATGCCTTACCGAAGCCTATTTGGAAACCGTTGGTGGAGTTGAGTCACTTCTTTAAGGAGTTGACGGCTACTTCGTTGACTGTGGAGAAACTTGTGAAGATGGAAGAAACTATCCCGGTATTGATTTGTAAGTTGGAGCAGATTTTCCCACCAAGTTTTTTTGACTCCATGGAGCATTTGCCTATCCATCTACCGTACGAGGCCTTGGTTGGTGGCCCGGTGCAGTATCGTTGGATGTATCCATTCGAAAGGTGAATGCTTGGTGCACTCTTTAATTTCCTTGCAAATCGTGCTTATAATAATATTTTCTAACTTAACACCATGTTGTTAATGATGTTGAAGATTCTTACGCTCTTTAAAAGATAAAGTGTCGAACAAAGCCTGCGTTGAAGCATCAATTTGTGAGGCATACTTAGTCGAAGAAATGACAACTTTTGCTTCTTTCTATTTTCCGACGGAGATAGAAACTAGAATGAGTAGAATTCCCCGCAATCTTGGGGTAGCCAGCCGAACAGGGTTTGATGAACAAACATCGATTTTCAACTATCCTGGTCACCCGGGGGGCAGGCTCACAAAATGTTACATTGATGAGAAAGATCGAAAGGCGGCTCACTTGTACATTCTTCTCAATTGCCCAGAAGTGGAACCCTTTATTGAGTAAGTCATAGAAGTTATATGTTACATTCTTAACGTAGCTTTTATAGTATCTAAATTTGTTTCCGTTGAATAGCTTATACACAGATATGCTAAAACTTGAGCAAAATGATTTAACTGATGAGCAAATTCATAGTGAGGTGTCATCCAAGTTCGTTGGTTGGTTCGCGCAACACGTAAGACCCGTATACCAAGTGTTTTTAAGCCTATTTGCTTCTAACTCCTGTTATCTAACGATGACCTACTTTTTATGTTGTACATAGATACAAGACCTAAACAACCATATTCAAGATTCCTTACTCCAAGCCCTTTCTTGGGGGCCGGTGAAAACTGTTAAAAAATGGCCTATTTACTACGTAAATGGCTACAAGTTTAATATTCTTCATGGAGTGAAGGGATGCGCACCTATAACTATGGGGTTTGTGTTAAAGGCACCGCCGGACAGTTGGAAGAAGACTTTTATGGAGTGCTGACGGAGATTGTTGAAGTTTCGTTCTCTGGACGACTAAGAAGAGATATTGTTCTATTCAAATGTGATTGGTTCGACAACACAATCGGTGTTGGAACAAAGGTTGACAACAACTACGGCTTAGTTGAGGTCAAGAAGAATGGTAGATATAAAGGGTTTGATCCCTTCATTTTTGCCCAACAAGCTGAGCAGGTTTATTACACCGACTTCCCGGGAGGACATCGGGACTGGTATGCAGTAATCAAGGCCAAGGCCCGAAGTCAGATCACTGACAATGTCTCCGAGGAGGTGGATGACGCTTATCAGCTTGCACCACACGAGCTCAACGATGCCGATTTGTTGTTCAACATTGATCCAGTCATAATGGATGAGACACTCGCCACTACGGGGGGTGAACACATTGACAAAGACCTTGTCTCTCGATCAAAACGGTCTAGGGCTGATTTGGATACTGATGAACTTGTTCAAACAGATAACTACAGTGACACTGAAACTGAGGGGGAATTTGAAACTGAAACAGACACAGAGTATGTAGTCGTTAAACAAAATGTTACATAGGTTTATATATATCTTGAGACTAACCTTTCTTTTCATGATTTTATCCATAGATGACGGGACGTCGACTGCCCTTCAGTAGGGGTGGTGGGTCCAGGACCCCGACATCCCGGCAGGGGACTCCCACCCCAGGACAGCAGACGACTCCATCACCACTACAACAGAGCACTCCATCACCGCCACCACCACCACCAGAGCAGACCACTCCACCACCACCACCACCACTGTAGACCACCCCATCACCCCGACTGACCACCACAGAGCAGAGTCCTGGAGCTGGTGGCTTGGAGGACCATGGCCATCAGGCGACCCCACCTTCGGCATCCCCTCTGCCCATGTTGGTACCCGTGCCAGCCGGAGATGAGTAAGTGACTAAACCTCAAATACTTTTATGTTATTTGTATGATACTTTATATGAGCACTTTAGTGGAAAGACTTGTTGGTTTATTGGATGTTACTTTAATTAGTACTTGTATAGATTAAATTGTACTGGGCACTATTCAGTTTGTAACAGGGTAACTATTTAAACTTGGAAATGTTACATTTACAGGGGAGACTCTGCCGAAATTTTGGGGGTCTCCCTAGATTGTGTGTTGTTTTACTCCTAACATAATTGTTGTCCTTACAGCTTTGTTGATAGTAGTCGCACTACCAAAGCGATTACTAAGGTTTTGAAGGCCCAGTGGGATGGTCCATATATATCTTGGACAGATGCTGGGAAGGTTGTGCAAGATAGGTGGTTTGACACCTTCTCGGTAAGTTCCTAGTTCATTTGTTGTGACTTGATTTGTAAAATAGACCTCTTATTAATTTTGATTTCTCATTTCATTTTACAGCGTGATTACCAGTGGGCGGAGGGTATGATTGATGAGATTAGGAAGGTCTTTGCCACAAAGACCTCCAAAATCATCAAGAGTACCCTTTGGAAGGTGAGGGACAAGGGTGAGCGCCCTCGTTGGATCCCGGAGGACCATTGGGACGGGATGGTCCAGAAGTGGGGCGGGGTCCCGTTCCAGCAGGCGAGTGCTCGGAACAGGGCCAACAGAGCCGCCGATGCTGCAGCCTCGGTTTACACTGGGGGTAGCATTTCAACCCTCGAGCACAAGAAAAGATTTGTAAGTATATTTATGTTAAACATTTCTATTATGATTCGTCTTACATGTTTACAAATAATAATCTCAATGTTTTTTGTCCACCACAGGAGCAGAGGGAGCACCGAGAGCCTTCTTTGTTTGAGGTCATGCAAATGACCAAGAAGAACAAAGCCGGTGCATGGGTAAACCAGAAGACTACGGATCTAGCGGTATTTACTTTTAACTGACACATGCTTATAATTTACAAATCAGCTTACTAATCCTATCGTTGTTTTTGAATTTACAGGAGGCGTATCAGGCCAGGAGGGCCGAGAAGGAGGCGGACCTGGTGGCTTCCACTCCTGAAGGGGAGGTTCCTCCCACCCTATCTTGTTTTGACGACAACGCCATCTATATGGATGCTGTTGGCGGTGTGAACAAGAAAGGGAGGGTATTTGGATTGGGTGGCGTCGGCACGCATCTGGCGAAAAAGGGGAAGACCCCTTCCTCTTCGTCTTCCTCTGGTCTTCCGACTGAGGTCGTTCAGGTAATTCAAAACCTGAACGATGAGCTACAGGAGGAGCGACGTCAGAGGCAGTTGCTGTTGGAGCGGGCCGAGGCGGACCGACAGAAGGCCGATGAGCAGCACGCCGAGACTCGTCGGCAACTTGCTCAGCAGCAGGAGCTACTGATGCAGTTGATGGCGAGGCTACCTCCCCCCACTTCCCAGGCGCCCCCACCACCACCCTAGGATCCCCCACCACCATGATTGTATTTTTATTATTTATACACATTGTATATTTGATTTTTAGTTTTTATGTTATATTTTATTCAGTATTTATTTGGTCATTCTTCATTTATTATGTCAATATTTATTGCTAATTAAATTCAAATCAAAAAGCCTTACTGTACCTATCATTAATAATTCAACCTATTTGATAAATAAATTTAATTTATTTTTTTATTTTTAATAATAATTTAATATTTTAAAAAATTATTTAAATTTAATTATAAAATTTTATCAGCCAATACAAAATACAAAATATTAATATATTTTTAAAGTTAAATTAACAAAATCAGTCAATATTGAACCAATTTTAAAAAAATTTAAAAATTCCACTAGCGACGGATCTAGTCGTCGCTACATGATTAACACTAGCGACGGATGTTCTCGTCGCTACATGGGTAACACCAGCGACGGATGTTGTCGTCGCTACATGATTAACACTAGCGACGGATGTTGTCGTCGCTACATGTTTAACACTAGCGACGGATGTGGTCGTCGCTACATGTTTAACACTAGCGACGGATGTGGTCGTCGCTACATTGTCGTCGCTGTATTTTTAAAATCAGCGACGGACCTCAGTGGTCGCTACATGAGTACCTATAGCGATGACGTATGGTGGTCGCTGGTGGCTGCTAGTAGCGACGGGTTTTGAGGTCGTTGTATGGCAACACTTAGCGACGGCTGGAGTTATTGGGGCAGAGACGATTTTAGCGACGGCCTTACGCCGTCAATATGGTAGCGACGGCATGATTGTGGTCGCTGATGTGTTTTCGACGAGGGTTTTAGCGACGTCCTCTGTCCCGTCTGAGATGCCGTCGCTAATAGTTTTAGCGACGGCCATTCCATTGATTAGCGACCAATTTCGTCCGTCACTAAAAGGTGTTTTTTTGTAGTGCATGTAATAGTTTTGGAGATGGAGATACAAGGCAGGACACATGTGGGCTGGCTCCAAAATAATATAAACCTCTATATTCATGTCCTTGTCCAATCAGATGCCCCGTACCATGTTCTTGTATGACAAAAGTATTGGCATGAAAGGTTATTAAACAATTAAAGGACTTGGTTAATTGACTTAATAAAATAAGATTGAAGGGACAATAAAGAACAAAACGAACATATTTTAGATTTAAGGAAGAAGAAAGAGAGACTTGACTGACTCCTTGGGATGAAACTTTGGAACCATTAGCTAAAGTTATGAAATGATGATTTTTTGGAAAGGAAGGGGATGAGAAGAAAGATGTATTACCAGAAACGTGATCAGAGGCACCTGAGTCAATTATCCACGAATTTTAATTCTCTACAGATTGTGAGATGTAAGCTGTCGACGATCTGGGAGTGGTAGATAATTGTGCCAAGCTGTTAGATTTCAAACTCAGATACTCATAATATTCTTCATTAGAAAATTTTGGTTTTAGCAGCATCAGTTTTAGATATATGGGCAGTCTTGTCAAGAAAACCATGTAAAGAGAAACAATTCTCCTGAACATGGCCCATTCTTTTACAATATGAGCATTGAGGACGACCTCGACCACCACATCCTCCTCTAGCATGGCGTCCTCCTTTTCCACAAGTGGAAATAGAAGATTCCATAGGTTCATGAGTATTCCTGCTTTGCAAAGTAGGAACACGAAGAAGATGAGTGGTCAATTTTGCCATGGATGGGACTTCATGCCTTGTTAGCAGTTGATCTCTAACATGTTCGAAGTCAGGATGCATGTCACGAAGGATCATCACCATATAAAATTTATCCAATTTCTTCTAATGAATCCACTTCTAAGAACATCTTTAACTCTTCAACAGCAGATTGAGCTTCATTTATGAAGGACATCAATATCATGATCGGATTGTTTAAGAAAGGCAAGTCTATTTGTAGAATCGTACAGGCGTTGAATATCATTTACAAAAATATTCTGAGCCTTTTTCCAGAAAGAGTTACATGTTTTAAATGATCTAAGAATGCCCAATCACTTGGGCTCCATAGACTGCCACAGTAGTGCACAAAGTTGAAAATCAGTTTTCTTCCACTGTTTAGCCTTATCAAAAGGCATAGTACTTCCATCTTGTTCAAGGTGGTCATAGAGACCTTGGCCAAGGAACTATATTTCAACAGAGGCAGATCAAGAGAGATAATTTTTTCCATTCAATTTTTCAGAAGTAAAGGTAGGAGTTCCTGAGAAAGAGACAATAGGTCTAGAAGATATGTTTGTTGGATTTTTATGGGAGACTGGCAGGGGAAGTGAACAGACATAGTGGACAACAAATAGAACAATTAGATTTTTCTAGAAACACCTTAAAATGACACTAGAAAGGAAGAACCAAGAAGTATAGCAGCAGCGGAAAGATCTGGTGGGGTTGGCCGTCATTCGGAGACACTTCAGATTTGATGGTCATCGAAAAAAAATGACGGCGGTCGGCGGCGGTGGTGGAGGCCGACGACGATAGGCCGAAGAAGACAAACCGGCAGAGCGGGATTAACCTGCTCTGATACCAATTTAAGATTGAAAAGAAAGATATGTTTAGAGGGCTTATACACCACTCTAATGATCTCATATTGGGCCCATTTGTTTAAACTTATTTTTAAGTGCTTTTTAAAAAAGCACTTTTTTGATAATCACTTTTTAATAAGTAGATCAGAGTTGTTTCTTAAAATAAACAGAAATTAAATTATTTTCAGTTTCTGCTTATTTTTAAAACTTTAAACAAACACATCAACATTTAAAACAAACGTGAACATTTAAAAAAGCACTTATCTCTTAAAATAAGCTTAAACAAACAAACCCATTATATATATATATATATATATATATATATATATAGATTTTTATACAGTGGAAGATGGAAGGCCAAAGGACAAAGAAGGCCTGAACAAAACCTATTTACAGAGATAGGTACAGCTCATAGATTATAGCATTTAAAAGGAAGTATTACCTATCAACTACCTGCCTATATTAAATAATAGTTCTAACAGGAATATAAAAGTTGAATGTCATCTTCTAAATAAAGATAAGAAGGACAGGAAGGAAAAGAAGAAATTCTTCAAAAAGTAGAAGGATTATCACATGGGATGATGAAGATTCATTAAGCTCAAGTGAGTCTGGGGAAGAAAATAAGCCTGCTCAAATTTGTCTGATGGTCAACTCAAAATCAGACTTAGAGGCAAGCTCCGGTGACTCAGACTTCGAGAAAGTAAGTTATTCTGAACTCAAGGGAAACTATGAACTTTTGCTTGTTGATTTTACAAAATTACCAAAAAATTTTGAACATTTGAAAAAAAAACATGTTGATATGATCACTGAATATAAAAACCAGATTTCAAAAATAAAAGAAGAAGGTTTTGTTAAGAATATTCTAAATGAAATAAAAGAGAGAGAGAGAGAGAGAGAGAGAGAGAGAGAGAGAGAAAGAGAAAGAAAGAAAGAAAGAAAGAAAGAGAATGCATCTTGAAGAGTTGTATAAAATTAAACAAGAAAATCTTGGTTTGAAAACTGATTTGGAAAACACAAAAGTGTGTTGCAACTCTCAGGCTGATGAAATCAACAAGCTCCAAAAACAAGTGAATTCACTCACTTCAGACCTAGGCAGATTTGTTAATGGCATTGGAAATCTGAACAAGCTTTTGGGGAATTGTCCTAAAGGCCATAAAATACCTGGTCTGGGTTATGTGGAGAAAGTTGATTTCAAGTTATCTTCTTTTCCTCTATCTATTCCAAAGAAACAAAAACATAAAAAGTGTAATTATTGCAAGAGGCATGGTCATATGATAAATGATTGTCAGAAAAGAAATGTAAAGGTTGCTAACCATGCAGGACCCAAAAAGATCTGGGTACCAAAATCATTTATTTTCTTATTGCAGATGTGCTTAAAGACAAACACAAAGCATTAGCACGGGTATCTGGACAATGGATGCCCATATCATATATAAGGAAGAAGGTCTATATTTCTAGACCTAGAAGAGTTTAAAGGTGGAACAGTCACCTTTGGAGGCAACCAGATCGGAAGCATCATCGGTACTAGTAAAGTGGGCAAAATATCTTCCCCTATTATTGAAAATGTTTATCTTATGGAAGGTTTAAGACATAACTTGCTTAGCATAAGCCAATTTTGTGACAGCTAGTACAATGTCTCTTTTATAAAGAAAAGTGTATTATCATCAATCATGATAAAATCATACTCTTTTCTGCGAACAGACACAACAATTTTTACAAGGTTAATCAGGTGAGCTAAATGATCAAAATGTAACATGTCTGTTTTCAAACCCTGATGAGAGATAGATCTGGCATAAGAAGCTTGGGGTATAAGTCTAAACCATATTTCAAAACTTTACAGAAAAAGCTTAGCTAAAGGACTGCCAAAAATCTCTTTTAACAAATCCTTGCCTTGTGAAGCATGGCAAAGAGGGAAACAACATAAAACCTCTTTTGAAAATAAAAATGTTGATTCCACAACCAGACTATTAGAACTGTTACATTTAGATTTGTTTGGCCCATCTCAGGTGTAAAGTATGGGAGGAGAGAAGTGTTGATTTGTCATTGTTGATGATTACACAAGAACGACATGGGTATACTTCCTAGCCCACAAAGACGAGTCTATGAAAGTATTTAAGATTTTTTATAAGAAAATCCAGAATGAGAAAAGATTGTGTATTGGTACAATAAGAAGTGATCGTGGCAGAGAATTTGAAAATGAAGTTTTTGAAAATTTCTGCAATGAATCTGACATAACTCACAGTTTTTCTTCTCCAAGAACACCTCTACAGAATAATGTTATGGAAAGGAAAAATGGATCAAGATTTGTAAAGGATTTCAAACTATTGACTATTATTTATCAGACCTCAAGATTTGTTAATAACACACATCAAGACATTTAAATTAAATAAAGTCTGGCCATGTGTTATTTAACCTATTCAATTAAGTGTTTTAGGGTACAAACATAAGATACATATGTTACAAAAGAAAGGGAGAGTCCATCAATTAAAAAGTCTGCGTTGAGCCATGTGAATTATTTCAGGACAAGTCTAACCGGGATCAAAAATAGCTTACAAACAAGCTCGTCCCAAGGAAAGTCTGATTCTAGAACAATGCTCAAGAAAAGTCTAATTCAAGTGTACTCGTCTAGACTTTTGGACTACCAAGAACTTAGTACACGTACTTGTTTCATCAATCAGACTCCAGACTTTTGAAACAACAAGAACGTTACTCAAAGCTTGCATCAAATGAAGATCAAAGTTTATTATAGAGATACTCTGAATTAAGTTCTTATCAAGATAAACTGCTCTTATCATCAAAAGAGAAAAAAAGACAAGACAGTGTAGGAACTAAAGCACTTATGGGAAGAAACCAATGTAGCTACTCTACGAATTTCAGAAAAGTTGATGAAGATCAGCTCTTATGTTAGAAAGCTTTCAGAAGGTCAATCTTATATCTTTTGCATGTCTTAGTTGAAAGAAGAAAGCTAATAGAAGGTCTTTTGCTCTAAAGCTCTCAAGGAACACCATTTTTGTGGAAGCTCTGATGTTCCTTCATACCAGACCTTTTGTCCTTTCCTCACCCTTCAAGGTCTGATGCTCGCAATGGCTAAATTCTTCTAGCGGTTTCACAACGGCTATCTCAAAAGACCTATATATATGAAAGGAGTTCAAATCTTGAAGAAGTTGAGACCTGTAACAACTGAGTATCAAATTCACAAAAGTGGCTCTTTCAAAACTTGTCAGTCTTAGCTTTCGTCTCTAAAGCAAAAAACTTTCTTTGTTGTTCTGCTTCTAGCAGACTTTAGTCTTTGTCTTTCATACTTAGTGCATAAGTTCTTATTTTGTATCTCTTGTATACGCTAAGTCATTAGAAACACAAACACAATATCTTTCAAATCTTTATTTGTGTAAAAGTCTGATGTATTACCAGTCTCAGTTTCTATTAGGAAATAGTTATTGGCCTGGAAAGGTTTTTGAAAGAATACTTGGGATTGAGCTGTGAGTGGCTTGTTAAAACGATATCTAGGTTTAAGTCAAAAGTGGTCGGAGCTAACAATACTTGATAAGCTCATATTTTAATGGATAGATCTTTTCGGGATGCCCGCAGGGCAACCCATGCATGGCTTTTTTTTGTATTAAAATTGTTGGAGTTTAACCCCAAATCGTTTTTTTTATAAAATCAAAACATATGTAATTTAAAACATTCAATTATCTAAAAACTCTCACTTTTATACTTAGATTTCAACAGATAATTAACGGTTAATGACTTGGATTTCTTTTTTCTTAAAAAACGAAATGTGAAAGGAAAATAATATAAAAGAAAACATATAATTTATCCAAAATAAAATAATAATTTATATATAAATTGACCCATAAATTATACCTTATTAACCTACTAATTAAAGGGATCAAACCTATATACTCATAATTTAAATGTCTCTTTTTTTTGACAAATAAATGTCTTTTTTTTTGGTGAAGCAAATGTCTCTTTTTTAAAACTTGTATTCTGTGTAAGATTGAGTTTACGGATCCGAGCCCATATTCCTAAATCTAGTTAAAAGACCAAGAAAAAGATTATAAAATTGCATTTGAAAGTAAAGAACAATAAAGTGCCAAAGAAAAGAAAGGATTTAATCCATTAAAAACGAAGAAAGAAAGAGTTTTTATCGTTTTTGGCAAAGGGAAAAACAAAAAAACAAAAGGAGAAAGGAGGGTCCTATCCAAATTCCAAAGTTTCTCCTTTTATTTGGTTTTTTTCACCTTAGCCCTCCACCACCCACATGACTCTCTCTCTCTCTCGAAGGCCTAAATTACTAATAGACTAATATCGTGTCACTGTGTGAATTGAAGCAAGTTTAAGCAACTTATAGTAGGAACACACTCACACACTTCTTGTCATTGTCTGCACTCTCTCTCTCTCTCTCTCTCATGCGAGAATGGTGAAAGGAAGGAGCTGATAGTGGTGAATTCAGAATGGTAGAAGATGATGGATGGCCACCAATCGGGGCCCCACTGAACGTGCCAAGAGATTATCAACAACAACATTGGACCAGCTTTGACACCTCTGTCAATGCCGTTTCCTTTGGCTTTGTTGCCACTGCCATTCTCATCTCCATGTTCTTGCTCATGGCTATCTTCGAAAGGTTCCTCAGACCCACTTCTCCACCCTCCTCCTCCACCCAACGTACCCACTCTCCCACTGCCAAACAAGTGAGTTCACACTCAACAATAACTCATCTTCTTTTATTTTTTCTTCAAAGTTTCTAACTTGGGCTGTGCTGTGTTCACAGTGTAAGCATTCACTATTCACTCCAGTTCCATCCCAATGCCAAAAGCTTTTAACTTTTTTTATTCCTTTTCCTTTGCTTTCTGCTTTGTTCTTCCCTTCTACTTTTCCGGTGTAAAGAGAAACAGTGCCTTCTTTTCCTTCTTGTTGAGGCATGCTTCTTCCTCTCTCTTTTTTCACGTTTCCCGTCAACTGATTTTTTTTTTTTAAAGCAGAATTTTCTCTTTCTTTTTCCACCCACCCCTATATGCTTTTAATTTGGGTAGTTATTTTGGTTTCTGGGTGAGTGATGATTATTATTCTGACAGAAAGTTTTGTTATCCAATTTTTGCTTGTTTCTATTTTGCTTTTTACTTGCACCTATTGCTGTTGAATATCACTCTCTTTAAATTTGTTTCTCTTGCTATATTAGAATAATGGATCTTCTTTTTATTTTACTTTATATAAATTACATGTTTTTTTCCTTTCCTATTTTATGGTTAATAATGACTTCTTCTGCCATGTCCAGTTGAACAATTCAAAATGTTTATTCTATGTCACTGATCATCTCCGCTTGTCTTTGATCTCCTTTTGAGACCTTCTGAGCATTTTTCCTATTATATTAGCTTTCATATTTTCCTATAGTCTTCCACTGTTACTCTTTCACCCTTTAATAGGCCAAACTTTCAAATATTTGTGTTTTTTTCTTCATGCTAGTCTTAGTAGTTTACTGTGTCTAGACTTTTTGGTCTTCTTCGTGATTAATCTTCAATTTTTCTTTGGAAAAAAAGTAAGTTTTGTCAAATCTGAATTTAGTATCTGACAAACCTTTTTTTTTTTTTGTCTGTGGAACGTAAGATGAGAAGTCTATCATAACCCCACCAAGTTTTTTCATATCATTCTCCTTGCATTTACACGTTCTGTCAAATGCCTTAATTATGAGTGGATAGTGTTGTCTTCTGCTTTTTATAGGACATGGTCCTCCATAGAAGTTTTTTGTTGAATCATTGGTCCCTAGCCATGAGTCTTCAGACTTATTTATCCATTTTCGTGTGGAAGTCAAGACCCACATTGTTGTCCTTGATGTTCATTTGCAACCTCACCTCCAATCTTTCATGATACCGTACATAGCTGGTATTGTGATCTTAGACAAATTGTCAACCAAATTTAATCTTATTTTGTGGCCTTCTTATCTTTGGCATTGATTGTCTATCCTACTAGCTACTACTAATTCATATGGTAACCCCACAAAATATGTACTCATTTTGGTTCTATACACCCTTGCTTGACCAATACCCTTTCTTAATATTTTAGACTTGGTTTTTATTTTTTTAGTGTATTTTCATATGATGAGAGCCAGTGCCATGCAACAATTGTGTTGTCTACCCTGTGCCATTACTTTGGAGGAACACACCAGGCCCACCTACTTATCCAACCTCGTTGTTCTGTTGGAGGGCACCAACTTGATTGGGACATTGCCTGTGGAGTTGTTTCTCTCAACTTTAACAAAATTATTAATGATTCCCTATATTAGCCAATGAAGCTTTGAATGCAAAAGTCCACAATTAATATAGAATTTAATTATTTTATTTGTTTGGTGTTGGATCACATTGGAGATTTCATTATGTTTGTTAATGGAATACAGAATATGGGATTTTAGAGAACATGCTTCTGCACTTAGGCAGAAGTCAGGGATTCTTTTTTTTTGTTTATAGTAATGATGCCACTCAGGCACTAAGACCATGTGAATAAGATTTTTCTCATTAACAAAGCTAACTGTTATAAAGACATTGCAGTAACAGATCATGTTAGATTAGACATGAATCAGACACAAGGATAGAATTTTGATTCTTGAGTAGTAATTGTAATACCAAGTGATTTGAACTGAAACCCACCTATGATTAAAGTGTATTTCCCTTTGTCACTGTCTTGAGGAGGTAGTGATTTCAAGCTCAGCAACTTCAATTGTCTAATGTTTAAGATGTAAGTAAAAGATTTCAGTGATAACTTTTAACTATAAATTAGGAAAGCTCTCAACATATTCTATGTAATACAAATATGGATTTTTCAATCCAAAGGCTACTATCATGCGTTTTATTGTTTATATTCTGTGGATCCATGTCTCAATCTGTATGTTAATGTCTGGGTGGACACATTTAATCTCCTTTTTATAATATTGTGTTAAAAGTCAAATATATATATGATACCATCATTACCATGTTGGATGATGTCGGTGCCTTATGTAACATGTCCATACTAAAAGAAAAGAGGAAAAACAATGTTGGGTTTGATGAATGTGTTATTTATTTATCTGTTTTATACACAAATTAAATGAGTTCCACTTGGAGAAGATTCCGTGTACCATGTGAATCTTATGTATGTATTTTTTTACTTTAATTACTTTGATGATTGATGGGATGCTTATCACTAGCCAGGCCTTGGTTTGTAAGCTTAGTATCAGATGCAAACAATTTAGCAGCACAATTCTTCATAACCATTGTTTCTTTTAATGATAATTATTTTAGGGGGCTCACTAGTGCTTTAGCTTTAGGATTTAAAAAGGTAAAAAAGAAATATATTTTTTAGTTATTGCTTTTCCTATGTGCTTACTTGCATCTTTGAACCATTCATGTGTGGTTGTGTTATACAAGGCAAGACTGTCACAAAGAACCAATCTGATTGAATCTTGCTGAAAATCCGAGACAAGCAATTAATTTCTTTCTTCTTTTTGACATCTAACTGTTTTCCATTCTACTGACTTGGTTCACTTAATGACTCTAAATGAATTGGCTTATTTTGTTGAAATTAAATTAGGAATAGTATACAACTGTTGCTTTACCATATTCATGTACAAAAAGATATGTGATTGCAGGCTTTAAATTGCTTGTCCCTAAAAGAACTCTTATGGTTATCAGTGAGACATTTACTGCTGTTACCTTGAATTTGCCCAGTGAAGCTTAAAAAATACAAAAGCATAAGTTGCTTTCCTCTGATGTTTGCAGTGGACAATGATATTGTCAAAGCCCTTTCTAGTTTGATTGCTAGTCCAGCCCTGTAGTATATGGTTGTTTCTTGTCCAGTTAATATTTAGAGAGCCAAAAAGTGTTTTGTATTCTAAACTTCAAAGAAACTAATGTTCTAATTTACTCTCTAGTTAATGTCTCAACTTTCATTCATTCAGTGAATTCACTAGGTTCTCTAACTTGTGCAGATGAGTCTATACACCAGCTGGGTTTCAGTTTTGATGCCTGGAGATGAGATTCCTACCTTCATTGCCCACCCGGCACCGGTTCCGTGTTGCCCTGAACGGATTTCATGGCCTTCCCATCAACATAACACGTTATCTTGTTCCACTTCCAACACCCTGCCTATTATCAACCAAGTATGATAGAATTCAGTATGACAAGGTTCTGCTATCTTCCTATTGCATCAAGGAGTGGAAGAATTAATAGACTCTTTATGTAGGTTCACTTTCCTTCCATTTTTACCCAGAGGAACTCTCTTCATAGTTTATAGTATACCATGTATATAGGATTTAGTTTAGTGCAAACTTGGTTTGGTTATGAGTTCCAAGAATACCAGATCAGTTTCTGTCCAAATGATGTACATCAATGGCTCTTAATGCATGGAGTGTTCTGCTCTTAAAAAAGTGAGAAAGTGCATGTTTAGAAACAAAGCAAATCAAGATTACCGCTAATCCGAAAAGTGAAAGTTATTATTACTTGTGTTGACTTGGATCTATGAGGAAACCAAACACCTTCCGAACCTTCTGTGAGGACTGTACCATCAAAATTCAAAACCTCTTTTATGTTGTACTCAAGTGAGGACCATACTGATACATGCCATGATGAAAACGCGCACGCGTAAACGCAAAGAATGGTGTCACACTTATAATAATAACACGTGAATAACCTTTACCATAATTATTTTGTTTGATCTTGTACCTAAATTGATATGGGATTCTTGGATTTATAGCAACATTATTTTGTCGATATTCGTGGATTGTGTTAGCAGCAATGTTTTAGAATTATGAAGGTAAAAACGCTGCAAAATAGCATTACACGTTAACAAAAATTTATTTAGCAATCAAGAATGTAAAAGATAAAATGCAAAATCATCTCATCTCTCCTGGGGTATTTTTTTGGACACAAATCTCTTCTAGGTTTTGTACCATGTGATGTGCAAATTGTAATGCTCTCTTGTAAACGGGCCTCAAGCCCAAAGTGAAATGAATCAAACCACACCCACAAGAAACATCAAACGGGCCACCACCTTCCACCCAGGCCCAACTCTGAGGGGAGGGTGAGGTGGGCGACCACCTAGGGTGAATTTTTGTAATATTAAGAACCATGAGACACGTGTAAATAATATTTACAATAGAATATGACACTATTTGTTTGGGACTCAATGTCTAGCTTATTTAAAGTTTAGTTTTAATAATAATATTTAAAGTCTAGTTTTAATAATAAGATTAAGCTAAGACTTTTCAAAAAGTTTATTTAATTAAAGATGTTGAGTTTTGATTTTTGAAAAAAATATTTTCAACTCATATGGCCAGTTACTTTTAACTGTTATATAATTTTATAAAATAAAATCATAATTTATGATATATTATACTTTATAAATACACATGATATTTCTATATATAAAGTTAAATTTATGAGACTAAAATATGTTAATATCAACTTAAATATGCAAAATTGATAATTAAATATATATTTTGCACATGTTGTTAACTTTTTAGAGGCTCATTTGTTTATATAAGATGAGTTCATTAATATCTAATATTAGTTTGTTGGGGTTTTTCTTGGTTTCAATGTGAATTAAGTTTTTATGTAGTATATCAAGATAATTTAAGCTTTTAAATAGAATAAACTAGACTTAAAAATATAATTTAGATCAAGTAAGGAGACAAATTCAGGCTTTACAATTAACTATAACTGAAATTTTTATTTTTTTAACATCGTTTCATCACTCTAATATTACCACTGTTAGACTACTTTATTGTCTCTTCTTACTACAAATAATTGGATTAAAGTTAATATTACTATTATTGTTGAATTACGAATATGAGAAGTATTTTTAAATTTTATGGTGCTATAATTAATTTTTAGATTTGAAGTAATATAAAAATTGTTAGTTGAATTACGAAACTTTTTCTTTTGACAACAAAAAAATATTTATTCATTTTATAAGTCTTTTGTACTTCCTATGTCTCACGCCCTAAAAAGGTTAGGAATGACTTGCCTATTATCTTGACCTTGGCTATGAATTTGACTTGTTACCTATTACCTGATACTTTGACCTTGACTTTAAAATATACTTGCTACTTGTTACTTGATACATGTTATTCGCTACTTGTTACTCGTTACATGTTCTCCATTACTTGTTACTGGTCATTTGTTCCCTGCTACCCGCTACCTAGTACCTTCTACATGTTACCTACTGCCTGTTACCTGTTACTTGTTACCTATTATGCGTTACATGTTGTCTTTTACTTGTTTTACCTATTACTTGTTTTACATGTTAATTGTTACCTATTACCTTTGACTTTTACTTGTTACTGGGCTCGATCCTAAGGGGCGGGCAAGGTAGGCAGCCTAGGGGCCATGAATAAAAAGGCTCAATTTTAAAAGTTGTTATTAATAATGATAAAAAAAAGAATTTTCATAATATTAAGAACTCCAAGATACATGTGAATAATGTTTATTATGATAGTTATTAGGGATGAAAATATGTGAGATTGACTGTTTGGGCTCAATACCCAACTTATTTAAAGTCTATTTTTAATAATAAGATTAGGTTAAGACTTTTTGGAAAAGTCTATTTAATTAAAGAAGTTGAGTTTTGGTTTTTGAAGGTAGATGATCAGTTGTTTTTAACTTTTATATGATATTATAAAATTAATCATAGTTTATGATATATCATATTTTATAAATACACATTATGTTTTCTACATATAAAGTTAAATTTATGAGATTAAATTATGTTAAAATTAACTTAAATATGGAAAGTTTGATAGTAAAAAATATATTTTATATATGTTGTTAATTTTTTTAAAGGCTTGTTTGTTTATATAAGATGAGTTCATTGATATTTAATATTTGTTTGTTGGCATTTTTATTGGTTTTAATGTGAGTTAAGTTTTTACATAGTCTATTAAATATAATTTAAGCTTTTAAATGCAATAGAAGACTTAAAAATATAGTCTACATCAAGTAACAAAATATATTGAGTCCTTATAATTAACTATAAGTGAAATTCTAATTTTTTTATATTGCTTCATCGCTTTTTAAATACTATTATTAGACTATTTTGTCATCTTTTCTTACTACGAATAATTGGATTACAGTTAATCTACTACTATGCTACTTTTGTTGAATTACATATATAAGAAATATTTTAAATTTTATGGTGCTATAGTTAATTGTTAGATTTGAAGTAATATAAAAATTGTTACTTGAATTATGAAACTCTTTTTTTTGCAATAAAAGAATATTTATTCATTTCATGAGTCCATAATACTTGCTATGTCTCAGGCCTAAAAATGTCAGAAACGGCCTTATCTATTACCTTTACCTTGACTTTGAAATTGACATGTTACCTGTTACCTTTTATGTTAGATGTTATCTTAACCTTGACTTTCAAATTGACATGTTAATTGTTATGTGTTATATATTACCTGTTACAAGACATTCGTTATCTATTACCAGTTACGTATTACTTGCCACCTGTTATCTGTTATCTACTACTATGCTACCAGTTCGTTCATATCAAGAAGAGTATGCACTCTCTAAATACTTCAAATCTATCAAGATTTTGTGAAGCTACAAACCTCAAGATAAAGTCTTCAATTAAGGAGTACAATTTGTACAAATGTAGATAGGGAAAATTTGTTAAAAATAAGGTTGAACAATGTCGTATGCACTGTATAAACAAAGATTGTAGGTGGAAGGCATTTGGGAGCAAGGCAGGGAGGACAAATGTCAACACAACTGTCCCAGAGTTTTGGAGAACGAAAATCAAAATTCAAAGTGAGTTGTCAAGCTATTTTTAAAGCACTTAAGAGTAAATCCTAAAACTTAATCATTAAGATTATTGAAATTTTTAGATCTCAGTATATTATACAATTGTCTAATTGGTCTGCCTACAATGGAAGGAGACTTACACATGATATCTTGGATGGTGAGGGTAGTAAACAGTACAGCCTGTTGCGGAGTTACAGTGCTGAGTTAAAGCTTGTGTCAAATGGTAATAGATGTAAGTTACAATTGGAAAACCCAGATGGAGGTCTATAACCTTGTTTTTGATCATTTTACATGTGTTTAGATGCATGCAAACAAGGTTTTTTGAATGGATACGGATCCTTTATTGGAGTAGATGAGTGTCATTTGAAGAACAAGTATGGTGGTCAACTTCTAACAGCAGCTGGAAGGGATGTGAATGATCAATACTTTCCATTAGCAGTGACAGTGGTGGAGGTTAAAAACAAGCAAATATTGGTGATGTAAGGAGCAAGACCCATGCTGATATTGATGCACCTCATGCCACAACAACATCAAGGAGGGGCAGACCTAGAAGAGGAGGAAAAGGAAAAGGAAGGGGAAGCGAAAGGGGAAGGGGAAGGGGAAGGGGAATTGAGAGTGTGACATAGCTAGAGACCAAAACTGAGTCCTATGACTTCCTAGGCACCCAACAAAGTGTCAACAATTGAATATTTTGGCTTTTCATTCTATTGAATTTCCACAAAACTTATGTATTACTTTGGAACCTGACGAACAAGTCCTTATATTTTGTGTATATGTAACATCTTAACTTATGTATTTGTTTGGAACCTGACCAATAGGTCCATCTACTCTGATGCATATATATCATGTTAATTTAATCATGTTGAGGCTTCATTTCAATTTGTAGTTTCATTTAACTTTGTGTGCAATGTTTGTTGATTACAAACCACAACATTTGTTTATTACAAACCATAAAAATTTTCATTTTATGGCAAAATTTGTTGATTACAAACCATAACATTTTTGTTGGTTACAAACCATAAAAATTTTGATTCTATTACAAAATTTGTTGATTATAAACCACAACACCATAATAAACACAGACTCATAACAAACCCCACACGAAACAGGAGCTGAACCCTAAACTCTACATGAAACAGAGGCTAAACCCTTAATATTATAGGGTTTTTTCAAACCCATATTTAATACAAAGTTCCTCTTACAAAAACACCAAAACACAGTTGTGAACACGTATTTTTGTCTGACAAAAAATATATATATTAAAAAAAGAGAGAAAAAAAAGAGAGCAAAATATATATATTAAAAAAAGTATTTTTTTAAAAAAGTAAAAACAATAAAAAATTGCATAATGACCGTGTGCATAGTGACCGTTGGAATAGTACCCTTTTTCCATTTCTATAAATACTCAATCTCTCTTCATTACCACACCTCTCATTTCATCAACCTTCCATAATTTTTCTCAAGCAATAGCCAATGAATGCCGAAGCCAAGAGGAAAGAATAAGGGAGGAAACCCATGTTTTGTGACCACCTTCTTGCTCCTTATAACATGAGTAGTAATTTATCTTTATTGGATATTTTATTTATGGCCACATGTGTAATAAATAATTTATGTTTCCATAAGAGTAAGTGATTACTCATTTGTATTCAGATTAAAAAAATAAAAAAGGCACAAAAAAATGAAAATCAGAAAAAAAGGCACCAAAAAAACAAAAAAAAACCCAAAAAAAATCAAAATGGGCTCAAAAAAATCCAAAAAAATGAAAATCAGAATTAAAAAAAAAGGAAAGGAAAGGAAAAAAGAAAAGTGGTTTTTGGTGGATTTTGAGGTGGGACCCAGTTTGGTTGGATAATTAGAGAAAATTGAGGAAATTGACATCAAATTTGGATAAATTAGAAAAGTAGGAAAGTGATGTCATTTTATGAGGAATCCAAAGCCAATTTTCTTCTATAAATAGAAGGTGATGTTAAGGTATTTGAGGAGGAAGAAGAAAAAAGATGGGAAAGAGTGCTAAATTTTTGAGAGGTTTCTTAAAAGTTTTTGTTTCTTAAAATTATGTTATGTAATCATAGTTAGGAAAATGAGTGCATCATTCTAGTATGTTTTAATATGTGAGTTTTGTGAGCCAAAATACTCTCTAAGAGTTGTAACCAGTGTCCAAACACCCCTGAATAGAGTCCAAACGAAGCCAAAAGCAAAGGAAATCTACACGAAATTGATTTCCCAACTTCTATTCTGGTTTCTCTTTAATTGTTCTTGTACTGAGGTATTTTTTATTAATGCAAGGATGTTTATTTACCTTTATTTATTCATCTTTATTTAATTGTTATTTATTTTTCTGCACTTCTATTTTTCTTTGTTTATATTCGAGTACTTTATTTTCCTACATTTTATTTTTCTGCAGTTATTTATCTATTTATTTATTTTTCTACATTTTCATCTTTATTTATTTATTTATTTGTACCTTTATTTTTCTTTATTTACTTTTCTGCACTTTTATTTTTCTTTATTTACTTTTCTGCACTTTTATTTTTCTTTATTTACTTTTCTATACTTTTATTTTTGTTAATTTATTTTTCTGTACTTTATTTATCCGCACTTTATATTTCTGTAATTATTAGTTTATTTATTTATTTTCTACATTTTTATTTTTATTTTTTTCTGCCCTTTTATTTCTATTTATTTATTTTTCTACCCTTTTATTTTTATGTATTTATTTTTTCACCTTTTATTTCTATTTATTTATTTTTTTGTCCTTTTATTTTTATGTATTTATTTTTCTGTCCCTTTATTTTTATGTATTTACTTTTCTACCCCTTTATTTTCATGTATTTATTTTTCTACCCTTTATTTTACGTATTTACTTTCCCACCTCTTTATTTTTATGTATTTACTTTTCTGCTCCTTTATTTTTATGTATTTATTTTTTTGCCTATTTATTATTTATTTATTTATTTATATTTCTTTGCACTTTTATTTCATTTATTTATTTTTCTATACCTTTATTTTTAATTATTTATTTTTTTGCATATTTATTTTTAGTTATTTATCTTTCTGTACTTTTATTTTTATTTATTTATTTTTCTACACTTTCTATTTATTTATTTATGTTTGACCATTTTCAAATAGTTTATATATATATATACATAATTATCCATTTTTATTATTGTCATGATTTCCTATTATTTTCTCTTAGTAACCTTTTGATAATTAAGAAAAATCATTATCATAAAAAAATGACAAAAATCAAGATTAATAAATAGTGTGTTACTTATTCATCTATCTTTCTTTTAAATTTAAAATGAGATTAATTTAGATGAGACATCTTTTTAATCTTACTTTTTCTAAAAAAATTATTAAATAAGGTTCATTTGTCAATTTTAATTAATTAAGTGTATATATTTCTTTATTTTCATGTTAATATATTTAATTCTATTTTTTTCCTTTCTTATGTTTATTTTTTTACTTTTTCATTTACTTATTTGTTTTTTTATAAGCTATATATTTCTCAATAAAATCAATAGACTTTTTTTTACTAGAAAATAATTAAGACAAGACGTCTTATTGTTTTTTTTATTTTATGGTCTTTTAATCATTTGTATGTTTATTTTCTTAGAACTAAGAAATAATGAAAATTTAGGAGATATGTTTTATTATTATTTTTGTTTTATTCTTATTTATATATATTTTTTATTATTATGTATATTATTTATCATTGTTGTTTTCTTTTTTTTATGAAGGATGGAATATTTAATAATCATTTTTTTGAAAAATTATGCATAATCAATTTGGGTAACCATTTTTTTTACGGATAGTGTGGGGTGCTAATACCTTCTCTTCCTGTAATTCGACTCTCGGACTAAACAAAATCTAATTTTGTTTTTTAAAAAAATCAGTGCTGTTTAAAGGTTTTCCTAATATTTTCCTTAATAAATATAAGTGGCGACTCCTTGAACCCTTTATTTTCTTTAGGCCTCCCAAGGGGCCTCATTTCAATGCAGTTTCAATTTTCTTTTATTGTCTTTAACCAGTCCGCGCCGTGCGCTGAGATCACGATCGCGACAACAGTTTTTAACCCTAACACCCAACCCCCAGCCTCTATTCTCCATTAACCCATTTCTCCTCAATGCTTGGTTGCTACATCATCAACAAAATGGCCTAGAAAACAATTGTAACTGTCACCAACACTGAAGATTTGCTCTTCCCACTTGCAGGTACAACCCTCACTCCTTTCAACCTGAGCAATAGGAGTAATAAGAGCCCACTTGAAAAACCTACAATCATCATTGCTCTGAGACAAAAAATACGCACCATAAAAAAACCCCAACTATGAAAGTGATGGGATAATGAAAACGATGACATTCTTCCACTTACCAAGAAAAATAGACACCTCCAAAAGGCTCTTCCATTGTTCTTCTTTGATTTTGAAATGAGAAGCACAAAGTGCTCCCTACACCTACACCGAACGTGTTGAATCTCCATGGATGAGGAATGTGACGACCTGCGTCAATTTACATTTATTTTTATTACTTTTAATAATTTTCATAATAATTTTTTCATGTTTAAAATAATTAAATTACTCGCTAATTATAAAATACGTATTTTTAATAAAAAGTAACCAAAATTCATTTAAGTAATCCATTTATAAGTTTTCAAAACCATTTGAATCAAAAGAAAACAAAAAAAACTGAAACAGGGGGCCTGACGCTGTGCGCAAGCTCCACGCGTAGCGTCAGCCCTCTGCTACGCACTTCACGCTACTCGTCAGCCTCACACGTAGCGTGGGCATGACAGTAACAACACCTGATGCTGTTACACAGTTTAAACCATTTAACCAACTTCTAACCTACCCAATTGGCCCATTTTAGATCCGATTACCATGAAACTTCACGAGCCACATGTTTTCCCCATTCCGGAACTATTGGCGTCGTCCGTTCGCCAAAATTTCAACATATGCGCAAGTTATGTGCAATTTGTAGTTTAAACCTATTAAGTGTAAAACCATTGCACTAAACACCCTAAATGGGTTTCAAAAAGCCTAAGGCCATGGCACACAGATTCTAAATGTCCTAATGGACTTATTGATGCCCTCCAGGGTTTCCGAAACCCGCCGGATCTCAATTTCACCTACCCAGTTCCTTAAATTCATAAAATTAACTATATGCATGACTTTCTAAATCAATCCAAACATCAATCAATTCATCCATCTATCATTTTACATATCACACACGACATTCATGCATACAGCAGAGCTTGCCCATACATACAACATTCACATGCTAGTGGCTCCGTGCCACAATTCACATCAATCATCATTAATTCATCACACCACATCAAACATAATCCTAATAAATTCATTACACATAGTTTGTTATCTATCACACATATAATCATACATTATATATTACATTCATCCTCGTTCCTTGGCATCAACCTTCCTCTTGGCCTACCTCTACAGCATTAGCATCCTCCCCGTCACTGGTCACTAAAATTGAACAACAGTAAGAATGAGTGTTTGGAACATCATAATTAATATACAACGAAACATATTAAACTTATTAATACCTACAGCTCATATTACATGAATTCTTGAGCTTCCTGCACTTGTCCGTGTCAATATAAATACATATATACTTACTAATCTTTAACTCATTCAATGTCACAAACTCGTTATATTTTCCATAGTTCATTCAAAACCATACACTCATTAATCTATACCACATTTTCAAATTCATAATTCATTTCCAACCATTAATTAATCATCAAATTCATATATATCACAACTGACTCTCATACAATTCAACGCCTAGTATCCGAATACTAAAGAACTGGCCTTCAGCTGGGAGTCCGACTTGACATCCTGTGAACCTGACTTGGTTCACCGAGCCCGACTTGGCTCTCCACCTCAACCATTGGGTCTGACTTGACCATTGGGTAGCTCAATTAGACACAAAGACCATGGGAGCCAGAAAACGAGGGGTATATATACCATTGGCCATCTCATACCACATAATCACATATCATATCTCATAGACATGGCATATCATCAACAAACAACATATGCAACTACCAGAAACTGCATGTGCTCATAATACAAGGTGACCGACTTGTCAAGCCCACCAAACGTCATCAAATATATACATATATATTAATTCACCAATAATCCATAACTCCACAATCTCAGTCATACTCAAATATGCATATACATCTCAAGGTGGAAATATCACACATATATATATATTGCTTTCATCATTCAAATCATTATTCGCACCGATCAAAATGGTTATTCAGTTACATAATTAATTCAATCAACATATTTCTTCCACATTCAGCCATTCAATATCACTTCACAACTCACATATTTATAACTATTTTATTTAGTCAATCTACGTTATTTATAACAACTCCTAATCAATTTCTAAACTTCCCATAATCCATTTACATACCAATTCTCATTAATTATGACCTGAACACCCCCTTACCTCTATTCCGAGCTCCGACAGTTTGCTCAAGGTGTCGATCGCGTCCTACAACTGCTGGATTCACCGTTCCTCTTCCGCTTCTGACGTTCACTTCGTCGATCGCTTGCCTAACTCTCGTTCCGGCACCTACGGTCACCGAAACATCAAATTAATTAGTATATTGCCTTCCTTACACTTCCAAACTCATTACCTAAGCTTCACAAGTCACTGAAACTCAGAATCAAAACACCAATCATCACATGCATATTTGGATTGGGAAAGGGAGAGGGAGGAGAAGAAAAGGAAACCCGAAATGGAGGTTATCAAGTGCTATACCTTGCCTCTGAATGCCCAAAAACACAAGAAATCAAGGTTCCCTCCAAGCCCTAGGTCCAATTGCTTGAGGGAAAGGGAAAAAATAAGAGAAGAGAGCTTACGGTTCTGTTTTGCATACCTCAGCTTTTAAGCTGATCGCGACACTGATGCTACGCGTCACCCTGGCGCTACGCGTCAGCTCACTAAATCGCACCTGATGCTACGCGTCCTAGCCACGCCACGCGTCAGGGTCCTGATGCCATTTTCCTTAAAATTCCATTTTCCACTTAATTCCTCATATATTATTATAATTTCAACCCAAATAATACTTTTATTTATTTCCATTTATTTTTCTAGTATTAAAACATCAAGGATGTTATATCCACTCCCCCTAAAAAGAGATTTCGTCCCCGAAATTAACATACCTTATTGGAAAAGATTTGGATACAACCGCCTCATATCAAACTCCAATTCCCACGTATAAGTTACCCCGTTCAAGTTCTGTCACTTTACTTTTACCAAGGAAACTTCCTTGCTCCCCAATCGTTTGGTATGATATTCCTCAATATAAATAGGCGTTACCTCTACAGTCAAATCCTCTTTCAGCCTGATAGAATCTTCAGGTACAATCATCGAATCATAAGGAATATACACCCGAAGTTGTGACACATGAAACACATTGTGGATATTAGTTAACGATTGGGGAAGATCTAATCGGTAAGCGACATCACCAATCCACTCCAAAATCTGGTATGATCCAATGTATCTCGGATTAAGCTTATGACTTTTTAGTATCCGACCTACACCTTTGGTAGGTGAAACCCTCAGAAATACCCAATCTCCCACCTGAAACTCAAGTAGCCTATGGCGATTGTCATAGTAACTCTTCTGACGATCCCGAGCAATCTTCATCTTCTCATGAATCAATGCTACCTGATCATTCATTTCCTGGATTAATTCGGGTCCTAAATGAACCGCATCTCCATTTTCATTCCAACATAAAGGTGTACGACACTGCCTACCATACAAAGCTTCATAAGGAGTCATCCCAATGCTACTATGATAGCTGTTGTTATAAGCAAATTCCACCAATGGTAGATACCTTTCCCATGAGCCACCTTGCTCTAGTACACAAGTTCTGGGCATGTCCTCTAATATCTGTATAGTCCGCTCATACTAGCCATCAGTCTGAGGATGATAAGCTGAACTCAACCTCAATTTAGTACCTAATTCCCGCTGCAGACTTCCCTAAAATTTAGAAGTGAATCGGGAATCACGATCTGAAATAATACTCGATGGTACACCATGTAACCTTACAATTTCAGTTATATACAATCTAGCCAACCGGTCCAATGACCATTTCATGTTCATAGCCAAGATGTAAGCATTCTTGGTCAACCTATCCACAATTACCCAAATTCCATTACATCCAGAACGGGTACGAGGTAACCCAGATACAAAATCCATAGTAATGCTTTCCCATTTCCATATCAGAATCTCCAGAGGTTGAAGTAAACCAGGAGGTCTCTGGTGTTCGACCTTACACTTCTAACATATCACACAAGATCGCACATATTCAATTATTGCTTTCTTCATTCCCGGCCACCAGAATTCTTTCTTCAAATCATGGTACATCTTAGTGATACCAGGATGGATACTTAAGGAACTTTTATGTGCTTCAGCTAACACAACTTGCCTGAATTCACCCTCTATGGGTACAACAACACGGTTTCTGAACTGCCAAATTCCATCATTACCTTTGGTTAATCCCATATCTTTTCCTCTTGCTTAAGTATCAAGAAATTCTAGCAACTTTTCATCATCCTTTTGGGCCACAACTATAGATTCTAGAAATTCATTGGAGATCTTCAGCATCCCCATTACCATTTGATCTGGGGCGTTCATAACAACCCCAATATTCATATCACGAAAGTTTTCTAACAATTCTTGTTCTTTACCCATCAAAAAGGTTGCATGTAATACTTTTCTACTTAAGGCATCAGCCATAACATTTGCTTTTCCAGGATGATATCTCAAATCAAATTCATTATCCTTCAGGTATTCCACCCATCTCCTTTGTGTCATGTTTAATTCCTTCTGATCAAACAGATACTTTAAACTCTTGTGGTCGCTGAATACTACAAAATGGGAACCATACAAGTAATGCCACCAAATCTTCAACGCAAATACCACAGCAGCGAGTTCCAAATCATGAGTGGGATAATTCTGTTCATGCGGCCTCAATTACCTAGAAGCATAAGCAATTACTCTGTCATCCTGCATCAGCAAACATCCTAAACCAAACTTAGATGCATCACAATATACCACAAATTCCTTCGTCACGTCCGATAATGCAAGTACCGGTGCCGAAGTCAAGCATTGCTTCAAAGTCTGGAAGCTTAATTCACATTTTTCATTCCACATAAATGGATTCTCCTTTCTCGTCAATCGAGTCAAAGAAAGCGCAATGCGAGAAAATCCTTTAATAAAGCGGTGATAATAACCAGCCAATCCAAGAAAACTCCTGATTTCGGTTACTAATTTAGGCCTTTCCTAAGCCATAACCGCCTCAATCTTGGATGGATCCACATACACACCATCACAAGAGATCACGTGCCCCAAGAATTGCACACTTGCTTCCCAAAAATCACACTTCGACAATTTAACATACAACTTCTTTTCACGTAGCACCTGCAAAACAATTTGAAGGTATTGTGCATGCTCCTTAGTAGATTTCGAATATACTAGAATGTCATCAATAAATACCACAACAAACTGATCCAAGTAAGGTTGGAAAATCCGATTCATGTAATCCATAAAGATAGCGGGAGCATTTGTCACTCCAAAGGGCATTACAACATACTCAAAATGTCCATACCGAGTTCGGAATGCCGTCTTCGGAATATCTTCCGACTTCACTCTAATCTGATGATATCCAGATCTCAAATCGATCTTAGAAAACACCACAGCGCCTCTTAACTGATCCAACAAATCATCAATTTGTGCTAAAGGATATTTATTCTTAACCGTCAATTTATTCAACTGTCGGTAATCAATACACATTCTCATACTGCCATCTTTCTTTTTCACCAACAACACCAGAGCGCCCCAAGGTGAAGCACTCGGTCGGATAAACCCCTTGTCTAACAACTCATTTACTTGTTTCTTTACTTCAGCCAACTCTACAAAAGATATCTGATAGGGTGTACGGGACACAGGTCCTGCCCAGGAAATTAAGTCAATAGCAAAATCAATCTCCCTGTTAGGAGGCAATTCTGTAATATCTTCCAGGAACACATCAGGGAAATCACACACCACCGAAATATCATTAGGTTTAAGATTATATCTCTCTTCAGTAACAAACAAAATAGCATAAGCTATGGAGACATCACTCACCACATTCTTAGTGTCCAATTCTTGAGAGAAAATTATAGTCTTGCGGTACTAGTCCACCATAACGTGGTTAGTAGATAACCAGTTAAGACCCAAAATAACATCTAAGTTCTTCAACGGCATACATATTAAATTCACCAGAAAGGAACGATCTTTAATTTGCATTGGCAATTCTCCACACATGGTGGTTGCACGAAATATAGAACCAGTAGGAGTCGAGACACTAAGAGCATTCTCCATTAATACCACTGGTAAGCCAAACCGTCTAACATAACTTTCAGAAATAAAAGAATGCGTTGCACCAGAATCATAAATAACATTTACCAAGTAGCCATGAATAAGGCACTTACCCTGCACCAAATTATCATTTCTTGCAACTTCAGAGGCATCAAAAGTAAACACACGTCCAGCCATAATGTAACAACCCTATTTTTATTTTTATATTAAAATTTTGAAGGAATTAAATTATGGTTCTTTAGAACTTTTTAATCTATGTATTATTTATGATTTTTTGGAATTTTTGAATTATTTTAATAAAATAATATATTTTAAATAATTTTAAATTCATATAAAGTGACTTAAAATTAAAAATATTTATAAGAAAGTGAATTTAAATTATAAGAAAATTTTCTAAAATCTATTTCAAATAGACTCATCTAAAAATAATCAGTTTGAGAAAAATCTTGATTTTTTCTAATCGTTAAAAAATTGGAAACGTATCAATAAATTTTTGTTAAAAGAAAATTTTAGATTTTTAAAATTTAAACTTTATATTACTTATTATAAAATTAGTGAAGACTGATATAATATCGCTAAATTTCAAAAAGGATTGATTTTAAATATTTAAAATATACCGAATGAAAGGTTACTATTTAGCTTAATAATTCAACCGATATTTACTATGCAAAACACTGCATGTATGAAATTTTCAAAAGATGCACAGTAACTAGGATTTAAATTTCAGAAAATCCACAGTACTTTATATTAAAATAATGGAATGCATAGTAATTTTCCTTCCTATAAATACCGAAGGAATTCTTCTTTAGAATTCACAATTTCAGATTAAGTTTTCTTAATATAGTAGTGCCAGTGAGATAGTGGTGGAAGGAGAGAGAAATAAATTTTTTGGAAGAAGGTTCTGTTAAAATTCTAAGGTAAGAATACGTCTCTCTTATATTTTTAGAGCTATTTTTATATCGTTTTTAGTAATCTATTATTATACTAAAAATAATATTATTTTAAGTTACTATTTTGAATAGTAAAATACTATTTCAATAGTAAATTACTATTTTAATAGTAAATATTTACTGTTACTATTTATGTTTACTGTTTATGTTTTACTATTTACTGTTACTATTCATGATTTACTATTTACCATTACTATTCACGTTTACTATTCACTATTCAAAATTTACCATTTTTGCTTTAAGTAGTAATCTTAATTTTCATCTTATGCTTATACTGAAATAAGATTGATATTAATATTTCTAAAAATCAGAGGCGCAAAACAAACTCTCTTTTGGGTAATAATTCAAGGTAAGGGGGAGTGAGATAAGAATATAATATGAAAAGATATAAGAATAATGGGAGGAGTCCCCTACTCCTTTTAAATTTAATAATATTATTATTTTAAAATATTAACTTTTTAACTTAAAATTTATAATAAATGTTAAATTAAATATCTGATGTAATTAACTCTAACATACCTATGCAAGGACTTGGACCACTATGACCCATATGGACTGAACTATACCTATGCAAGGACTGGATTATATGGACTTACATAGACCTATGCGAAGAATTGACTAAAAGGACTCAAATTGACTATATTAATAACCATTAGACTTTGAATTATAATATTTATAAATGATGCTTTATTGACTTGATTTTGATTGATTATTTTTGTGATTGTTAATTATTTATGATTGTTAATTATAATGGATGATCTTGTGATGTGGAGTTTGAGCATATAGCAAGCATGACGGAAAGTTAAAACTCAGTAAGAATTTTCTTACCTTACTCCTTAAATTCTAAGAAAAAGTATTATTTTATTTTTTTAGTCTTTTATTTCTTCTTAGAAATTATTTTCATTGATTTTACTTTTAATCTTTAAAAATCTAGTATTTATTTCAAAAGAAGTCATTTTATGAAAATTAATTAATTCTTGAATCAAAGAAAAATTTTATAATTTTAAGTATTTTTTTAACTTAAGAATTATTATCTTTAAGTAAAATAAATTTTTTTAAAAGTAAATTATTTTGTTTCAACCTAATAACTAAAGATATTTGGAAATAATTGAGATTTCTAAATTCGATATTATTAAGATTCAATTTAAATATATATATCTATATATATATATGTAAAGTTTTCTATGATAAGTATTGAGATATTTAAGGCTTGGAAACTCAATTTTGGTGAGAATTAAAAACTGTACCAAATTTGTTTCTGTGGGACAGAAATTCAGAGAATTGAGTAAATGTACAGTTTATTGAAATGATGTTGTAAACCTTTAAGGTATTTAATAATTGAGTTTCTAAAAGCCTTAACCAACTAAATACGCGAGTAGTTCATGCATCATGAATCATTAAAGTGAAATTAAATGATATTGTTTGGGGACGGATTATAAAAACCGAGGATACATTAGAGGAAGCTTAATTTCGAGCCTTGGGATGAGAGAGTGTGAAAGGGTGCTTCAGGGGACCTGGGGTAGCTCCCTAGTGTCGGGTACTTTCACAATAAAAACTTTCTCAATCTAACTAGTCTCTAAGTATTTCCATGCCAGTTGAGCTATTCATATTATTATTATCCGGACTTATGGAACAGTGTACTCCTGGTTGGCCCAGTACAAATTAAAATTTAAGGGCCCACATATATAGGTAAGTTATGATGAAGATATTGCATAACATTCATGCATTCATAATTGATTGTGTATGTGCTTGTGATTGATATTATTATATATTAGTTTGTGAAAACCCTTTGTTGCTTATGTCTTATTCGAGAATATTAATATTCTGTTTCTCACTCCTTTCTCCGTGTTTTTGTTTCATATGTTTTAAATTGATGGTTCAGAGGGAAGGATCGGGGAATCTCGGCAGTGAATATAGCACATTCTAGAAAGGGAGCTCGGTATGAATACCGTGGTCCAATGAATAAATAAAGTTATTAAGTAACTACTTCTGGGCCATGGAGTTTCCTCTCTTTCTTATAATGTTTAATATTTATTTTATTCGGATGAATGTAAAAATTACTTTATTAAGTTTTAATAATATTTATGAGGTATTTTAGAAATAATGTATGTAATTTATTCCGATAGTTTCTTTTTAACAATCATATATTTTAAAAAAATTTACGAATTTTTTTATAATTTATTAAGGTGTAACAGAGAGTGTTACAAAGTGGTATCAGAGCAGTTAATCCAATAGGCCTAGGGAAAATGTCTATCTTGCTTTATCTGTAAACTCTGTGTAGGTAATAGAAAATAGAATATCTGACTTGGTAGTAACTGTGATTGATGTGACAAATCTCAGTTACTGTGAAACAGGAATCTAATGGCTGGAAACAATCTTGCTAGAGTTGTAGAACACTTAATCAATGCAATGGGAGCACGTGAAGGTCAAGGTAACGATGCCTTGAGAAGGCTGGACCTATTCGATTAGCGCAATCCACCTCATTTCAAGGGAGGATATAACCCTGATGGAGCACAAACCTGGATTCGAGAGATAGAGAAGATCTTTCGAGCATTGCAATGTAATGAAGCTGATAAGGTAGTCTTCGCTACTTATGCCTTATCTGAGGATGCCGAACATTGGTGGGATAGCATGCATAGATAATTTGAAGTCAACGACATGGAGATCACTTGGGATCATTTCAAGGATATGTTTCTGGAGAAATACTTTCCAGCTGATGTTAAAGAGAAAAGACAATTCGAATTCCTGTCGCTGACCCAAGGAAATATGACCGTTAAAGAGTACGTATCCAGGTTTGAAGAGTTGTCACATTTTCATCCTCATTATAATGATGCTACTAACGAAGGTGATCGGTGCACAAAGTTTGTAAATGGATTGCGGCTAGAAATTAAGGAAGCTATACGAATGCAGAAAATCCGTGAATTTTCTGTATTGGTAAATCACTGCAGGATCTTTGAAGAGGATCATAAGGATAGAATGAACAAAAGTCGTGAGCCCATTCACAAGGTGGGAGAAATGAGAAGTGGAGGACCTCACCATCACCAAAGAAGAGACTTCAGGAGAAATAAGCCTTACCAAGCACCATTTCGCCAGTTTGGAGCAGCATCTGTTCCTAACAGACCCCAAGCTTCAACTGGAAGCTATTACCCGATATCTGCACCAAATTTTAAATGTTTTATCTGTGGAGGACCCCATTTGAAAAGGGATTATCCTAAAAACACTTATGTTTGCTTTAAGTGTAACAAACCAGGTCATCACATCAAGGATTGCCCAGAGATGAAGAGAGAAAACCCTGAAGGTGCGAGTACAAACATAAATACTCAAGGAGGCGTGCACAGTGCAGTCGAAAGGCCGAAGGCAAAAGGAAAGGTTTTTGCAATCACTGGAGAAGAAGCATCTCATTCCAATTCCATGGTGGAAGGTAAGTGTATCATTAATAAGATTCTTTTAACTGTTATGGACTCAGGTGCATCATATTCCTTTATTGCCAATGACTGTGTAGAAAAACTAAAATTACCTGTGATAGAATTACCATTTGACTTATCTATACATACTCCTGGAAACAATCCCATTGTCACTTCTAAAGCCTATTGGAAATACCCTATTGTCATAGATGGTAGGGACTTTAAGGCTAATCTTTTCTGTTTACCCCTTTCTGGCTTAGAAGTTATTATTGGGCTAGATTGGTTGTCTGACAATCATGTTCTAATAGATTGTCATAATAAAACCATAATGTTTAAAGAACCAGTGAATTTAAATCCCGAGGATTCGAGATTTCTAACCGCCAACCAAGTGAGTGCCTTTTTAAAAGGAGGGGCTCAAGGATTCATGCTATTGCTTTCAACGAAAGGAGAGCAAGAATTAAAAATCAAAAATCTGCCGGTTGTATGTGAATTTCCTGACGTTTTTCCTGAACATATCCCTGGTTTACCCCCAGAAAGAGATGTGGAATTCGCCATTGATCTAGTACCTGGAGTTGGACCCATTTTAATTGCACCATACCGAATGTCACCTCTAGAATTAGCAGAGTTAAGGAAACAACTTGAAGAGATGATAGAGAAGCAGTTTATATGACCCAGTGTATCCCCCGGGGTGCACCGTGGTTAAGAAAAAGGATGGTAGCATGAGGTTATGTGTGGATTATCGACAACTGAACAAGGTGACGATCAAGAACAAATATCCTCTGCCAAGGATTAACGACTTGATGGATCAACTATGCGGTGCCACGGTGTTCTCCAAAATTGATTTGAGGTGTGGATACCATCAAATAAAGGTGAAGAAAGAAGATGTACCAAAAACTGCCTTTAGAACACGCTCTGGCCATTACGAATATCTAGTAATGCCTTTTGGTGTAACTAATGCACCAACCGTATTCATGGATTACATGAATAGGATTTTTCATCCATATCTAGATAAATTTGTAGTGGTGTTCATTGATGATATATTAGTGTACTCTAAAAGCAGAGAAGAAAATGTTGAACACTTGAAGATTGTATTGGAAATCTTGAAAAAGAAATAACTGTATGCAAAGCTGTCGAAGTGTGAATTCTGGTTGGAAGAAGTGAACTTTTTAGGACATGTAATTAGTCAAAGAGGAATAGCTGTAGACCCTTCCAAGGTGGAGGCAGTTTTAAAATGGGAGAGACCAACCACGATCACTGAGATTAGAAGTTTCTTGGGATTGGCTAGATACTATAGGAGATTCATTGAAGGATTTTCCAAGCTAGGATACCCACTGACCAAGTTAACACGGAAAGGACAACCTTTTGTATGGACGACACAATGCGAGAATAGTTTCTAAGAGCTAAAAGATCGACTTACTTCTGCGCCGGTGTTAGTACTCCCCGATCCACATCAAAGTTTTGAAGTTTACTGTGATGCGTCTAAATAAGGACTAGGAAGTGTACTCATGAAAGACAAGAAGGTTGTAGCCTATGCGTCGTGCCAATTAAGGCAACACGAGATTAACTACCCTACCCATGACTTAGAGTTAGCCGCTGTAGTTTTTGCCTTAAAGATTTGGAGGCATTATCTATACGGTGCAACATTCGATGTGTTTAGCGATCATAAGAGTCTTAAGTTTTTATTCGACCAAAAGGAGTTAAACATGAGGCAACGGAGATGGATGGAATTCTTAAAGGACTATGACTTTGAGTTACAATACCATCCTGGAAAAGCGAACATAGTAGCTGATGCTTTAAGTCGAAAATCTCTACATGCGTCTATAATGATGATTAAAGAGATGGAATTGATAGAGAACTTCAGAGATCTTAACCTAACAGTAAAGGTTAATGCTAACAGCTACAGATTAGGAGCGTTGCAAGTGACAAGTGAATTCCTGAGGCAAGTTTTAGAGGCTCAACGAGAGGATGAATTCCTGCAAGAGAAGAAAGAACTCTTGAAACAAGGAAAAGAAGTCGAGTTCAATGTGGGAAATGACCAATTGTTGAAGTATAAGGATCGAGTGTGTATCCCTGATCAAAAGGAGTTGAGGAAAGCAATTCTGGAAGAAGGCCACAAAAGTTATATGAGCATTCATCCCGGAGCTACTAAAATGTATCAAGATTTGAAGAAGTTATTTTGGTGGCCTGGAATGAAGAAAGCGGTGGCAGAGTACGTGGCTGTATGTCTAATTTGCCAAAAGGTTAAAGTAGAACACCAAAAACCCCCTGGAATGCTAGAATCAATGGAAATACCGGAATGGAAATGGGATAGCATTACCATGGATTTTGTGACTTCTCTACCTAAAACTTCATTAGGACATGATTCAATGTGGGTAATAGTTGATAGATTAACCAAATCTGCCCACTTTATTCCCATCAATATTCGTTACTCTATGGAGAAGCTGGCAAAATTATACATCGAGGAGATTGTGAGATTGCATGGAATTCCTTCAAGTATCATTTCTGATCGAGACCCTTGTTTTACATCACAATTCTGGAAGAGCTTGCACAAGGCTTTGGGAACAAGACTGCATCTGAGTTCAGCATATCATCCTCAGACGGATGGACAATCAGAAAGAACAATTCAATCTCTAGAGGACTTGTTACGAGCTTGTGTGTTGGAACATAAAGGAAGTTGGAATCAATTCTTACCATATGTGGAGTTTACCTACAACAACAGTTTCCATGCTAGCATTGGCATGACACCTTTTGAAGCATTATATGGAAGAAAATGTAGGACCCCGCTATGTTGGTTTGAGACTGGTGAAAACTTAATGCTAGGACCAGAGTTGGTACAACAAATCACGGATAAAATCAAAATAGTTCAGGAAAAGATGAAGGCAACATAGAGCAGGCAGAAAAGTTACTATGACAAAAGAAGAAAGCCGCTCGAATTTCAAGAAGGAGATCATGTATTCTTGAAAGTCACACCTACGACTGGGGTCGGTCGGGCAATGAAATCTCGAAAACTAACTCCTAGATTTATTGGTCCATATCAAATAATTCATAAAGTTAGTCCTCTTGTCTACCAAATAGCATTACCACCTTTTCTTTCTAATATCCATAATGTTTTTCATGTGTCAAACTTACGAAAGTATATATCTGATCCTACACATGTTATTGAACCTGATGTCATACAAGTTAAAGATAATCTTACATATGATGCACCACCTGTCAGAATAGGTGACAGAAGAATAAAAAGGTTAAGAGAAAAGACAATTCCGCTTGTAAAGGTCATTTGGAGTGAAACGAGAGGAGAAGATGCTACATGGGAACTAGAAACTGAGATGAAAGAGTCTCATCCTCATTTGTTTTATTGAATAATATAAATTTCGAGGACGAAATTCTCTAAAGGGAGTAGAGTTGTAACACCCTAATTTTTATTTTTATATTAAAATTTTGAAGGAATTAAATTATGGTTCTTTAGAACTTTTTAATCTACGTATTATTTATGATTTTTTGGAATTTTTGAATTATTTTAATAAAATAATATATTTTAAATAATTTTAAATTCATATAAAGTGACTTAAAATTAAAAATATTTATAAGAAAGTGAATTTAAATTATAATAAAATTTTCTAAAATCTATTTCAAATAGACTTATCTAAAAATGATCGGTTTGAGAAAATCTTGATTTTTTCCAATCGTTAAAAAATTGGAAACGTATCAATAAATTTTTATTAACAGAAAGTTTTAGATTTTTAAAATTTAAACTTTATATTACTTATTATAAAATTAGTGAGGACTGATATAATATCGTTAAATTTCAAAAAGGACTAATTTTGAATATTTAAAATATACCGAGTGAAAGGTTACTATTTGGCTTAATAATTCAGCCGACATTTACTATGCATGTATGAAATTTTCAAAAGATGCACAGTAACCAGGATTTAAATTTCAGAAAATGCACAGTATTTTTATATTAAAATAATAGAATGCATAGTAATTTTCCTTCCTATAAATACCGAAGGAATTCTTCTTTAGAATTCACAATTTCAGATTAAGTTTTCTTAATATATTAGTGCTAGTGAGATAGTGGTGGAAGTAAGAGAGAGAAATAAATTTTTTTGGAAGAAGGTTCTCCTAAAATTCTAAGGTAAGAATACGTCTCTCTTATATTTTTTAGAGTTATTTTCATATCATTTTTAGAAACCTATTATTATACTGAAAATAATATTATTTTAAGTTACTATTCTTAATAGTAAAATACTATTTCAATAGTAAATTACTATTTACTATTATTATTTACCTTTACTATTCATGTTTTACTATTTACTGTTACTATTCACGATTTACTATTTACCGTTACTAACACGATTTACTATTTACCGTTACTATTTACGATTTACTATTTACTTTTACTATTCATGTTTTACTATTCACTATTCACTACTCACTATTCAAAATTTACCATTTTTGCTTTAAGTAGTAATCTTAATTTTCATCTTATGCTTATACTGAAATAAGATTGATATTAATATTTCTAAAAATCAGAGGCGCAAAACAAACTCTCTTTTGGGTAATAATTCAAGGTAAGGGGGAGTGAGATAAGAATATAATATGAAAAGATATAAGAATAATAGGAGGAGTCCCCTACTCCTTTTAAATTTAATAATATTATTATTTTAAAATATTAACTTTTTAACTTAAAATTTATAATAAATGTTAAATTAAATATCTGATGTAATTAACTCTAACATACCTATGCAAGGACTTGGACCACTATGACCCATATGGACTGAACTATACCTATGCAAGGACTGGATTATATGGACTTACATAGACCTATGCGAGGAATTGACTAAAAGGACTCAAATTGACTATATTAATAACCATTAGACTTTGAATTATAATATTTATAAATGATGCTTTATTGACTTGATTTTGATTGATTATTTTTGTGATTGTTAATTATTTATGATTGTTAATTATAATGGATGATCTTGTGATGTGGAGTTTGAGCATATAGCAAGCATGACGGAAAGTTAAAACTCAGTAAGAATTTTCTTACCTTACTCCTTAAATTCTAAGAAAAAGTATTATTTTATTTTTTTAGTCTTTTATTTCTTCTTAGAAATTATTTTCATTGATTTTACTTTTAATCTTTAAAAATCTAGTATTTATATCAAAAGAAGTCATTTTATGAAAATTAATTAATTCTTGAATCAAAGAAAAATTTTATAATTTTAAGTATTTTTTTAACTTAAGAATTATTATCTTTAAGTAAAATAAATTTTTTTAAAAGTAAATTATTTTGTTTCAACCTAATAACTAAAGATATTTGGAAATAATTGAGATTTCTAAATTCGATATTATTAAGATTCAATTTAAATATATATATATATATATATATATATATATATGTAAAGTTTTCTATGATAAGTATTGAGATATTTAAGGCTTGGAAACTCAATTTTGGTGAGAATTAAAAACTGTACCAAATTTGTTTCTGTGGGACAGAAATTCAGAGAATTGAGTAAATGTACAGTTTATTGAAATGATGTTGTAAACCTTTAAGGTATTTAATAATTGAGTTTCTAAAAGCCTTAACCAACTAAATACGCGAGTAGTTCATGCATCATGAATCATTAAAGTGAAATTAAATGATATGGTCTGGGATGGATTATAGAAACCGAGGATACACTAGAGGAGGCTTAATTTCGAGCCTTGGGATGAGAGGGTGTGAAAGGGTGCTTCAGGGGACCTGGGGTAGCTCCCTAGTGTCGGGTACTTTCACAATAAAAACTTTCTCAATCTGACTAGTCTCTAAGTGTTTTCATGTCAGTTAAGCTATTCATATTATTATTATCCGGACTTATGGAACAGTGTAAACTCCTGGTTGGCCCAGTACAAGTTAAAATTTTAGGGCCCACATATATAGGTAAGTTATGATGAAGATATTGCATAACATTCATGTATTCATAATTGATTGTGTATGTGATTGTGATTGATATTATTATATATTAGTTTATGAAAACCCTTTGTTGCTTATGTCTTATTCGAGAATATTATATTCTGTTTCTCACTCCTTTCTCCGTGTTTTTGTTTCATGTGTTTTAAATTGATGGTTCAGAGGGAAGGATCGAGGAATCTCGGTAGTGAATATAGCACGTTCTAGAAAGGGAGCTCGGTATGAATATCGTGGTCCAATGAATAAATAAAGTTATTAAGTAACTGCTTCTGGGTCATGGAGTTTCCTCTCTTTCTTATAATGTTTAATATTTATTTTATTCGGATGAATGTAAAAATTACTTTATTAAGTTTTAATAATATTTATGAGGTATTTTAGAAATAATGTATGTAATTTATTCTGATAGTTTTTTTTTAACAATCATATCTTTAAAAAAATTTACGAATTTTTCTATAATTTATTAAGTGTAACAGAGGGTGTTACACATAACATTCTGAGCACCACTGGACTGAGCATCAGATCGCTTAGGGTGTTGGCCTCCGCAGCCACCGCCGCCTCGGCCTCCACGCTGAAAATTCCCATAACGAACCATAGAAGCACTTGCCCGATTACCACGTCCATCCTATTGCTGCCTCTGTAGACAGTCGGGCCTTAGGTGTCCAGGTTGTCCATATTGGAAACAAACAGTTTGATTAGCATGACAATGCCTAGAGAAATGCCCTTCCTGGCCACAATTATAACATGCACGACCACCAGAACGACCAGTAGATCCACGCCCAGAAGAAGAAGAATATGTAGCAGAAAACTTGCTACTGTGGAAAAACTGACCCATCTTCTTGAAGCTGAATCCTTTAGCCTTCAATGGTTTCTTGTCCCTTGACTGGGATGCTTTCTGTATCTGCACTTCCTCAGCAAGTCTGGCCTTATTTACCAGAGTAGGATAGTCATGGATTTCCATAGGAACAATTACACTTCAGAGCTCAATTCTTAACCCAGATTCATACTTTGCACACTTACTACCCTCGGTTCCTTCAAGAGAAAAAGGATGATAGAAATCACATAACTCATCAAACTGTGCTGTGTATTCATCTACTGACATTCTGCCTTGCTCAAACTTCAGGAACTCCATCTCCTTGCGGATTTTATAATTATCTGGAAAATATTTACCAAGAAATCTCCGCCTGAAATTTATCCATATTAATGGTTCATTCGTAGCATTCATCTGAATTCTAGTCCTTGACCACCATACATGGGCCTTATCCTTCAACTGATAATTAGCAAACTGCACTTTCTGTTCTTCAGAGCATTCAAAGTACTCAAATGTTTGTTCAATGTCACGCAACCACATATGCGCCCCGTCATAATCGTGTCCTCCTTTGTAAATAGGTGGATTCCTCTTCAGGAATTTATCAAGAGTGGGACCATATTCAGTCCTCCTCATCTTTTGAGAAAACCTCTCAAAGAAGTCATCACCACCACCCGAACTACTTCCTTCCGTCATATTTCAATTCTACAATATTCCAAAACACATCACCATTAATAACCAATAATTGACTAGAGAGTACAAAAAAAAAAATACCTCACGTATAAACACATAATAAGATGCTGCCCGGAGTGCCAAGAGAGTGATGCCAACTCAACCTATTAACAACCTAAACAATCACAAGCATAATGCAATAAATGCAAAACAATCCAGTATAGGACTCAAACAATCCCCTAACTCTGCCCATTTCCCCGACTCTAGAAAGAATCACTTTGATACCACCTATGACGACCTGCATCAATTTACATTTATTTATTACTTTTAATAATTTTCATAATAAATTTTTCGCATTTAAAATAATTAAATTACTCGCTAATTATAAAATATGTATTTTTAATAAAAAGTACCAAGAATTCATTTAAGTAATCTATTTATAAGTTTTCAAAACCATTTGAATCAAAAGAAAACAAAAAAAACCTAAAATAGGTGGCCTCACACTGCGCGCCAACCTACGCGTAGCGTCAGCCCTCTGCTACACACTTCATACGACGCGTCAGCCTCACGCGTAGCGTGGGCATGACAGTAACAACACCTGATGCCGTTACACAGTTTAAACCATTTAACCAACTTCTAACCTACCCAATTGGCCCATTTTAGATCCGATTGCCACGAAACTTCATGGGCCACATGTTTTCCCCATTCTGAAACTATTGGCGCCGTCTGTTTGCAAAAATTCCAACATATGTGCAAGTTATGCACAATTTGCAATTTAAAGCTATTAAGTGCAAAACCATTGCACTAAACACCCTAAATGGGTTTCAAAAAGCCTAAGGCCATGGTACACAGATTCTAAATGTCCTAATGGACTTATTGGTGCCCTTCGGGGTTTCTGAAACCCACCGGATCTCAATTTCACCTACCCAGTTCCTTAAATTCATAAAATCAACTATATGCATGACTTCCTAAATCAATCCAAACATCAATCAATTCATCCATCTATCATTTTACATATCATACACGACATTCATGCATACAGCAGAGCCTGCCTATACATACAGCATTCACATGTCAGTGGCTCCATGCCACAATTCACATCAATCATCATTAGTTCATCACACTACATCAAACATAATCCTAATAAATTCATTACACATAGTTTGTTATCTATCACACACATAATCATACATTATATATTACATTCATCCTCGTTCCTTGGCATCAACCTTCTTCTTGGCGCACCTCCACAACATTAGCATCCTCCCTGTCACTGGTCACTAAAATTGAACAACAACAAGGGTGAGTGTTTGTAACATCATAGTTAATATAGAACGAAACATATTAAACTTATTAATACTTACAACTCACATTACATGAATTCTTGAGCTTCCTGCACTTGTCTATGTCAATATAAATACACATATACTTACTAATCTTTAACTCATTCAATGTCACAAACTCGTTATAATTTTTATAGCTCATTCAAAACCATACACTCATTAATCCATACCATATTTTCAAATTCATAATTCATTTCCAATCATTAATCAATCATTAATCAATCATCAAATTCATATATATCACAACTGACTCTCATACAATTCGATGCCTAGTATCTGGATACTAAAGGACTGGCCTTCAGCTGGGAGTCTGACTTGACATCCCGTGAACCCAACTTAGTTCACCGAGCCCGACTTGGCTCTCCACCTCAACCATTGGGTCTGACTTAACCACTGGGTAGCTCAACTGGGCACAAAGACCACGGGAGCTAGAAAACGAGGGGTATACATATCATTGGCCATCCCATACCACATAATCACATATCATATCTCATAGACATGGCATATCATCAACAAACAACATATGCAACTACCAGAAACTGCATATGCTCACAATACAGGGTGACCGACTTGTCAAGCCCACCAAACGTCATCAAATATATACATATATATTAATTCACCAATAATCCATAACTCCACAATCTCAATCATACTCAAATATGCATATACATCTCAAGGTGGAAATATCACACATATATATATTGCTTTCATCATTCAAATCATTATTCGCACCGATCAAGATGGTTATTCAGTTACATAATTAATTCAATCAACATATTTCTTCCATATTCAGCCATCCAATATCACTTCACAACTCACATATTTATAACTATTTCATTTAGTCAATCTACGTTATTTATAACAACTCCTAATCAATTTCTAAACTTCCCATAATCCATTTACATATCAATTCTCATTAATTATGACCCGAACACCCCTTTACCTCTATTTTGAGCTCCGACAGTTTGCTTAAGGGGTCGATCACGTCCTACAACTGGTTGATTCACCGTTCCTCTTCCGCTTCTGACGTTCACTTCATTGATCACTTGCCTAACTCTCGTTCCGGCATCTACGGTCACCGAAACATCAAATTAATTAATATATTGCCTTCTTTACACTTCCAAACTCATTACCCAAGCTTCACAAGTCACTGAAACTCAGAATCAAAACCCCAATCATCACATGCATATTCAGATTGGGAAAGGGAGAAGGAGGAGGAGAAGAGGAAACCTGAAATGGAGATTATCAAGTGCTATACCTTGCCTTTGAATGCCCAAAAACACAAGAAATCAAGGTTCCCTCCAAGCCCTAGGTCCAATCGTATAAGGGAGAGGGGAAAAAAAAGAGAAGAGAGCTTGCGGTTCTGTTTTGCATGCCTCAGCTTTTAAGCTGATCACGACACTAACGCTACGCGTCACCCTAGCGCTATGCGTCAGCTCACTAAATCGTACCTAACGCTACGTGTCCCAGCCACGCTACGCGTCAGGGTCCTGATGCCATTTTCCTTAAAATTCCATTTTCCACTTAATTCCTCATATATTATTATAATTTTAACCCAAATAATACTTTTATTTATTTCCATTTATTTTTCTAGTATTAAAACATCAAGGATGTTACAAGGAAGACCCGGTTGAGACATTTGATTTTGCCATCTTTTTTTACGTTCTGGTTAAGAAGTTCAAAGGTTGGAGACGACTATTATTAACGTGCTCCCACAGAGGTTAATTATGGTTTGTTAATCTAGGAAATATTACAACTTTACACGTCAACAACCATCTGGACATACATGTAATTAATTAATAATTTCATGTGACATGTGTCACTAATAAGATGACACAGATGTTAGTGACCCCATCAGTTAATAGTCTAGGCTAACATTTCTTTGATTTCAAAAAACCTAAAATTTTATAAATGTCAAAATTGTAGGGTTTTTTTAAAGGGACTTTTTTCTAAACCCTAGACTTTAAGAAAGCTGAAAAGGTATTTTAACCTATATATATATTGCTTGTAGCATTGTTTGGATGATATGTTTTTGGCAAAGGTCACTGTATAATTAAATGCAATATTACTAGTGGTTAGATCAATTAACAAGTATCAAGGGTCATTGTTTATTGATAGTTTTAGTATGGTTTCTATTCTTTAATTGACTTTGTTGTTTAGTATTTATCTTAATCAAGTCTTACTTTTTTAGAATGATTTCAAGATATATGGCTCTTGTATATAGTGTTAGGCTTAGGTATAATGTATTTGCATTTTATTTAATAATTGTACTGCAATATATAATTTTTATTAAAATATAAATAAGGTCAACACTAACTAGTTTTTTTTGTGTTTGCAGATAGGTTTAAGTTTTGATGTAAGGGAATTAGAAATTTTGAATTTTTTTGAACGTTGTAATTTGATTACTTGACCTCCGTATATATTGTGTCTGAATTTCATTTTGGATGGTTATTTGTTTTATGACATATTAGGCATATTTTGGATTAGGTGTTTATATTGCTATAGACTATATAAACTATTTCACTATCTTAAACTTAATTTTTGGATAGTTATTTGTGTTTGTACATATTTATGCACAAATTAAGCACATTCTGAATTTAGGTATTAATATTGCTACAAAGTATTTTAGACTTTGATTTTGCATAGTTGTTTATGATTTTATGTACAAATTAGGTACATTTTAGTTAGTGTTAATATTGCTCCAAAATATGACAATTAAGTTTTAGTATTGTTTGTTTGTTTAATTTGTTATAAGTTGTAGTATATAATTTGTAATTATATGTTTTGGATAATGGGATGTCATTGTGTTTGGCTATTGAAAATTATATAGTGTTGTAGGCATAGTTAAGATTTTTTAAAATTATGAAATAAAATAAAAGAAAGCAAAAAAAGGTTTAAAAATTGAAATGGCCCAGAGATCCAAAGTTCTACCAAAGATTTTTTAAAATAAAATAAGGTAATAAAAAAAACAATATGCTTGAAAAAAATAAAAGGTCCAAATTGAATTAGGAAGTTTGATTATTAAAAATATCTTTTAGTATAATTAAAAAAGATTAATAGGAAATATTTGTTGGTCAATAAAAACCCAAACCAATGATCCACCCGTTAAATTCGCAATCCAAACTATCCGAAATCTAATAAATTCAAACACCCACCCATAAAAAATGAGCCTTAGTTTTTGAGTTTTAAATTCTGATCAGATTTGATCAATATTGACCCAAATCCAACTCCTTCAACCGTTAGTAACTCCTAAACATAGTCACGAGTAATTTCAAAATCTGATCTTTACTCCTTTCATATGTACATTTGAATACAAGATGGGTTGGTTGGTCTTTAATGTTTGAGGGAAGATAAAAAGCGTGACCCTTATGAACTTGAGTGATGGCCAAAGTAGTATGTAATGCCAAAGCAGTCCAGAATATAGGATCCATATCCTCTTTTAAAAGTTTGAACCTTGGACATTCTCTTTTCCTCCACATGATTGATGCTATATCAACTCTCTGTCTCTGCGCTCGAAAGGGGCCAGTTAAAGGAAACAGTCCAAAAACATTGGTTTCCGTTCAATTCTCTTACTAAACGAATATATTACTTCCATGATTACTATCAGATCATATTCCACAGACTAATTCAAGTCAAATGGTTGGTAGTGTAGCTCAATTAATAAGCACGTATAACGATAGTTGGCAAAAAATAAAATAAAATAACTATGACCAAATTTCATTCAATTTAAGAATTACCTAGTATTTTACCCATTATCTTTTCTTAACAAATAATATTTTTTTAAGAATATACATAAATATTGATTATATGGGATGTTCGAAAATGTAAAGCACAAAAAAATCTTAGAAAACTTACTTAGGAAAAATAGATTTATATTACTCTCCGAATGTGACACTTGAACTATAAAAGAGGGGTCTCGAACCCTTTACACAATGAGTAAAAAGGAAATAAAAGTAGGGGCATTCGATCCAGGTCCAAGGTTCCGTCGGGATAACCATATCTGGTCAAAATTAAGGGATTCTGATTATCCTTTATCCTTATCTAAAAAAAGGGGTAGCGGGGCCCCTTTTCAATTCAAGGGAAACATGGGACGTATCACTTAAAAAATCCTTTTAGATAAGAATCGAACAGTAAATCTGGAGTGTATAACTATATATGTTTAATTATGATTATAAAATTTTTAAAATCACGTGACCGTCGTATGATTACCTAAAATGTTACATGACTTTTTAAGAAACTATGAATAATATATTTTAATCTAGATAATTCATCATAAAATCTAATGGTTTAGATTTACTCATTCCCACCTAAAAAATTCTTTTTAATGATATATCGTGTTAGTTATAAAATAATATAACTATGTTATGGCTTCCTATCAAAATTTATATGTGATTATAAAAATGATATCATATGATTCGACAGTTAAATCAATTGAATTTGTATTCTAAAAAAAATTAAATGAGATAAATGTTCATGACTTACTCTTAAATTAATATAGCAAAGATTTCAAATGAGAATACTTGTTTATTATAAATTATACCAACATACATGAGTAACGTGATTAAACGGAATATGTATATCATATACTAATCAAATGTCAAAAATTTGATCTTCACTTTAAATAATATGAACAACTTTAAAATCCTAGAGTTAGTCATGGTTAGTAATCAAATTCTATAGTTGATCACATGACTAATAGAGCTTGTTCTGTTCTTCTTTGCCAGCTGAGATCGTGAGATAAATGATGAATGACTTTTTAGTATTCCTCGTGATAGATTTGTTTAGTTTCATATAAAATGGGCTAGGCCCTACTAATTTCCAAAAAATATTACTTAACATAATAAGAAAAGTTAAATTTTTTCACAAGGCAGGATGTTACTTTTTAGAAGGTTTTGGATTACTTGTAATACCCAAAGCATCTTCGTAATTGCCCAATAAACATCCTAACATGCAAGCTGATAGAGAATTCTCTTCCGGGGACTACATGCTAAGACCAACCAAATATTTACATTGCCACCGGTGGTACATTTGTACTATAAAGTGTTTTGTTTAAATGTTGAAGTTGGTTAAACTGATCAAATTTAAAATAATATCGTATAATCAAATGTAGTTTGAACTGTTTCAAACAATATAAAAAATTAATATTAAATTTTAAATTTTTTCATTTTCATAATTCTATTTCTTCAACTACATATTAAACCAACACCTACTGTTATTATGATGATTTTTAACCCTGTAGTGTGTAGGGTTTTTTACTAGTGAAATTGCCAACTGTAAGTCTAATAGCAATATACCAAAACCACATAGTATATCTTTATGAGACTCTGGTTGTATTTTTAAAATGCGAACTAGAAATTATCAATTATGTTAAAGTAATTTTTTCTAACTATAATCATACATTAGGAGATTACTCACATTAATCGCATCAGCGACCAGATTATAAAAATTTTATTTTGTTGTCTAATTAATCATCATCTTCATTAAATTTGTGACTAAAATTTAAAAGAAGAGTTTTTACTATAAATATTAAATACGGACTTTTTACATAAAACTTCTATTAATTCTTGAAAATAACAAAATCGATTTTATTTTTATAATAAAAACGTTGAATAAAATTTTCCTTCACATTGCTCTTTGCAGTTAGTTCAGAGTTAAGTTGATTCTTTCATGTCATATTAGCGTAGGTGAATATTTTGGTACAGACTGAGAATCATATATGGCAGATACGCAATCTTTCCTTACATGCTAATGGTTGAAGTAGAAGAAAACTACTCGCAGAGGAGAAAATGAAAAATAAGGGAAAAGGACATTGGTACAAGAGTGCAACTAAAAACAGGGTCAATTTTTTACCACTGGCATAGCATTTACGTATTCAAGTATCCAAAAGGCTATCTTTGGGACCATTGATTCTCTTTCACCCCCATAAAATGACTCCTAAAATTGACCATTGACTTCTACTATTTACACCCAAACTCCGTAGTCCTTACTCCTTGCCTCTCCAGAAACTACTAATAATTAAACCAAGTACAGAAATTAATAGAGTTACTAATTATAATTGACTAGTACTAGTAGTTAATAACTATGACTCTAATAATTAATCACACTTAACTCTAGCAAATTGCATTGCCTACAGAAATATGAAGCATTCCAAAGACACAAGTGGGTTCTCTAGCGACTCATTAACCGAGGATGCCCATTTACTTTCCATGTTCGAATTCTCCTTTTTCCGGCCACTCTCCGGCACGGTGGCTCTAACCCGACCCGGAGATTGGTTCATTTTCTTTGCAGACGGACTCCGACCCACCACGGGTCTTGTTTCAACGTTTCCGGTGCGGGTGGCCGGTGACATGGATCTCCTGCCGGAATTATCGCCGGTGTCTCGCCGGCGAGCCGGATTCCTCGTTACCCCATTGCCCATTTGATCTCTACTCTGAACAATCCTCACGGACCCAACATTCCTTCTTCCCGGAGACTGTTCCGTCCTCCTCGCCGGCGATTTCCCCACCGTCCTTTCTCTCCTGCTGCCAGCGTCGCCGTAAAAGGAACGATTTTTTTGCAAATTTCCCGGAGATCTGTTTACCCTTTGGCGCGATTCTTCTTCGGTGATTGTGGTGGTGGAAACGCTTTCGCTTAAGCTACAAACTTCGGAGACTTCAGAGATCTCTTCGGCTTTGTTCAATGGCTGCTCAACTTTCCTCTCAACTCTTTCATCGAACTTAACAAAACATTTTGGCTTTTCGGCTTCGAAATTGGCAAGGGTTGGTTTCCATTTGGGTGTTTCAGAGAGCACTTCTTTCACCGTCTCTTCCTCGGGAGGGGGTGCTCTGTTTTCTGAACCTTTGGTGCTGGATCTTGGTGGTTGATAAGGTTTGTTTTTCGTTGGTGACGAAGGTGAGTGTGAAGATCTGTTGCTACTCGCACAGCAACCCATTTTGGTTTTAGTTTATTTCTTTGGAGTGTTGAGGTGGTAGGTTTGTTCCGACAAAGACATAAACATGGGAGGTTGCGAATGTGTGGGTGGGGTGTCACGAAAAGGGGTGGGTTTCCATTAGAGAGGGTACACTCTCGGAGTGAGAGCTAGTTGAAGGAGAAGAGAAGAGTTTGTCGAAAAGGAGTGAAAATGCATAGGTCAATGGAAGACATTTATTGTAAGATCTACTATAGTCACGCAAGCAATTGGATAGCCAAGACCTTTTAATACAACCAATGATATAGTACTCGAGATTTTTCACACAAAAAGAAATATATATATATATATATATATATATAAATAATTTTAATTAACATTAATACTACAATACATTATGATTTTTTTAAAATAAATTCAATATAATTTTTTTATTTCTTATCTTCTGGGCAAACATAAATTATAATAGCATAATATTATTTATAAGTTTTTGATCCGGCGACGTTACCCGACCTCCAAAGTAATGGATTACGGGCAGTCCATGGTCCTCACCTAGGTCAGTGTGGGCCCCCAAAAGACAGCACCTCGTCCAGAGATAGCACCTCGTCCAGAGGACAACACCTCGTCCAGAGACAGCACCTCGTCCAAAGGACAACACCTCGTTCAAAGGACAACACCTCATTACACCGGCTGGTTTACAACCCCTTATGACCGGAGTCAGAGCCCCTCTGAGTGGCCTAATGACCGGAGTTAGGGGGCACAGTAACTTACCTAGTCGTAGCCTGCAAGGAATCCACGTGTATGAACCTAATCTGGCACATGAAACGAGGCACTACAGTGACACTCACTCGCTATAAATACAGCTAATACTCTCACAAGCGGTAAGCTCTTTGGTACCCATCTTTTAGACCCGATATGGTTCCGATGTTAGAATCCGAACTGACTTGAGCGTCAGAGTGTCTTTGCAGGTACCACCCACTTTCGCCCTCAACGCGATTGGCCGGTGTGAGGAGCTCAGGGAACCACGGTACAACCCAGAGATCATTCGATCCAACAACCCTGGTCCTCTAGGACCCCGGTTCCATATTTTCACCTTCCAACACTTCTACTTTGGACCCCGGCCAGGGTCCCCTGCTTTGGACCCCGACTCCTATGGACGCTGGTTTCGGGCGGATCATTGGCACGCCCAATGGGACCGTGTAAATTTGTGAGTCCCGCATCGAATTGACCAAGTAACATGGAGCTCCTTAGAGGAGAGGTGAAACCCCGAAGGCCAGAAGCGATAACCCTGGAATGGCTAAGGCCCCAGAGTGGTTGCATGCCTGGAGAGGTGAAACCCCGAAGGCCAAATGCAATAACCCCGGAGTGGCTAAGGCCCCAGAGCGGTTGTACGCCAGGAGTGGTGAAACCCAAGGCTAAAGCATCAGAAGTCGCCTAGCAGAGCTCGAGTCAGGCGACATCGATTGAGAACCACCACATAAAGCACGACTCCGGAAAAGGTAAATCTCAATTTTACTGGATAACTTTTTGTATTTTGTTCTTCATAATGCAGGAGCTAAGTAGCCTATGGAAGCAACTCCCAAGTCACTTCAACAGGCTAGGGGGAAAATGATTCGACGTCGTTACTCGGCCCCCAAAGTAATGGATTACAGGCAGTCCATGGTCCTCACCTAGGCCGGTGTAGGCCCCCAAAGGACAGCACCTCGTCCAGAGACAGCACCTCGTCCAAAGGACAACACCTCGTCCAAAGGACAGCACCTCATCACACCGACTGGTTTACAACCCCTTATGACCGGAGTCAGAGCCCCTCTGAGTGGCCTAATGACCGGAGTTAGGGGGCACAGTAACCTACCTAGTCGTAGCCTGCAAGGAACCCACGTGTATGAACCTAATCTGGTACATGAAACGAGGCACTACAGTGACACTCCCTCGCTATAAATACAGCTAATACTTTCACAAGCGGTAAGCTCTCTGGTACCCATCTTTTAGACCCGATGTAGCTCCGATGTTAGAATACGAACTGACTTGAGCGTCGGAGTGTCTTTGCAGGCACCACCCCCTTTCGCCCTCAACGCGATTGGCCGGTGTGAGGAGCTCAAGGAACCACGGTACAACCCAGAGATCATTCGATCCAACAACCCCGGTCCTCTAGGACCCCGGTTCCACATTTTCACATTCCAACACTTCTACTTTGGACCCTGGCCAGGGTCCCCTGCTTTGGACCCCGGCTCCTATGGATGCCGGTTCCGGACGGATCAGTTTTTTTAGAAGTAGCCTAAAAATATATATATTTATCGACATACTCAATAAGTACATATCGACTAGTTCTTTGACGTCAACACAATTAACATGATTCATGTATGACATTAACATAAAAGTGTCAGGTGTGACACCCTGGGCGTTGATGAGGTTGATGAGTGATTGTCGATGTTGAGACACAAATAAGGAGTGACTCCTAACAAGTTTATCGAATATACACTGGAATGAGAGGGGTGTGAAGATTGTATAAGTATGAGACTATACACTTAATGATAATGTAAAAGAATCGATTAGTAATTATACAAACAAAATGAGTTTACTTTTCGATAGTATATCACTTAAGAACTTCAAAGTTAAGCGTGCTTAACTTAAAGCAATTATGAGATGGATGATCTCTTATGAACTTCTCGAGCGAATGTGTGAGTAAGAACAAAGTACACTAAAGGTCTCGTGTTGGTTTGTATGGACAATTATCAATCTAGAAAAACGGTCAGGGTGTTACATCAAAGTTTGGGTTCGAACCTTAATTCTCCTACTCCTTGACACTTATCCTACAACCATACAATAGATGGTTGAGATTAAAAGTTTTCAAAGTCATATGATCACTTAAAAGGTCACCTGACTTTTTTAAAAACTCATATGATTAATCTTAACCATTCATTGCATAGTTGTAGGCCCAGATTCGTTCCTCTCACTCTCGTATAAGAGAGTCTTTCTCATAATGTGTGTGTGTGTGTGTATATATATATATATATATATATCAATGTTGAGGGTACTCACATTTTCTATATCAAATTAATCATGCTTAACACAACATGTAAAGAAATTTCCAAGTTGGTATGTAGATAGGGATGGAAATAGGTCAGCCTATTCATCGGGGGCCTATGGCCCGGCCCGTTTAAAGCCTATATAGGTCATGCTTATCAGGCTAGAATGTCAAGCTTAGGTTTTTTAAAAGGCCTTTTTAACTAAATAGGTGAGGCCCTAGGCTTTTTGGCTTTTTAGAAAGCCTTTAAAGCCTAATAGGCCGACTTATTTAATTAGACTAATTATTAATTAGTTATATATATAATATATGTATAACATAAAATAATATATATATATATATATATATATATTACATGTTTACATTTACATAATATAAATTAATATTATAAATTTACAATTAAAAAAAAAGAGGTAAGAGAACACAATTTTTTTTTTAGGTTGTTCTTGGCCTTTTAAAAGCCTCATTATAAACAGATATTTTAAACTGGTCAGGCCTTCAAACAGGTCAAGCCAGACCTTACAAAATGGTCTATGACAGACTAATAGACCAAGTTCAAGCCTTAAAAATTTGATGTAGGCTAGGCTTAGGCCTTTCAAAGCCTGGTCTAGCTTGACCTATTTCCATCCATATATGTAGACCTCGACCTTTGTACCTAGATTATCTTAACCAGGAAACATGCATCTCAATCATTCATGCTATCCCCTACAAAAGTATTTGACACACTTGTCATGACCTCTTTACACCTTCTCCGTTACAAATACACACTTCCTAAATGTTAAAGATACATTTTATCTACTTTTTATTGCATATTGCCTCATTGCTCCGATATACAGTGACTTAAGCGTCAAAGGTGTATGAAGTGACTTTTGTTCTCACATTCTTATAGTACCTCAATAGTGGAAGACCTCTCACTTAATAATACACATTGGAACTAGTATACTCACATGACAAAATGCATTCATTATACATTTGTATCCTATACTTGGATAGATTAAATATGATAGATGAAAAATAAAAAATAAAATGATAGAGAATATTATAAAGTATTATTAAGTAATGTCTAATTTGATTGATACAAAAATATTACTTTTACATTACTCTAAAGGAAAATATTAATAAATAACAGTAAAATGTTAAAAAAACTATTTGTTTTCAAGGCTTTTATACAAGAAAATAAAAGTTAGCATGGAAGCATGACCTAAGACATCCTTCCATATTACAGATGACATGGGACTTAATAACTTTAGCATGAGTCTAGAGATCCAAAAGACGCACACTTTTTGGTTTGGTCTCACACCATGTTTAAAAATTGAAAGGGGTATGGGATAGAAGTCTCATGTCATATTTAAAGTCTATGAGATTTATTCATTTGGAACATGTAAGGCCATGATTTTAAAATCTTGGTCGGGGATAGGATGTGAGACATGTCTCATGCCATTTTGAACATTTTATGTGTGTAGAACCTTTTTCCTCTCTGTTCCTTCAAAACTTTAAAACTTTCTCTCAAATCATCTCAATATCTAAAATTGTCTTTAATGTGGTTCTTTGCAAGGAATCCATTATATTCCCCGTTGGTCTCATTGTGTTCGCCACACAAAAATGAATGTTTTAGTCAGGGTGGAATTTCAAACAACTCAAAAGTTAGTAACCTATTGAGTTGCTATACTTTTATAATTTAAAGTTCTTTAGGATAGTCTTGGTATTATCATGTTTTAGAAAAATATTAACATTTGAACCTCAAGATAGATGACATGTTTTAAATTTATGTATTAGTGTATTTTACAGAATAAATAAACTAGAAAATCCTAATTAGAGTTTAGGGGTGTGCAAGTTTTGATATGGATGATTTGTGTATGTATGATAAAGTGTGTCCTCATAAGAGATGTTTAAAAAGTAAGTTTATTATAAGAGTTAGAGAGTTTGTTAATAAAGCTTCAAAGCAACTCTATTACTATTTAGAGGGTGGTATAAGGTGTCCTTATGTGAAACGTAGGGTGTTGTAAGATTTTGAATAACAGTTAGGTAATATTTCATTTGTACAAGTTTATTTTTAAATCCAACTACTAGGTTCGAACCGACTATGGCGATGTAAGATTTAGGAGAATCGTCATATCCTAAGTCGCAGATGATTTGATTTGTTTAAGCTTAATGCTGAGAAACAACCTGTTAATGTTATGGAACCACATCACAATCAAAATGAGGTAGAGGTATAGTCTATAAATTATTTTATAATCATTTTGATTTCCTTTTTAATGCTTAACATATTTTTGGTGGCTAGTGGAGGAGATGGTCATTAAAAGAATTTAGGAAAGTTGTTGGTAGTTAGTGGCATGGAGAAGAATATGCTCCGACTAGGTGATTTAAGCATGCATGCAAATTAACTTGTTACCACTAGAAACATGTGTGAACTGTCATCGGAATAATGCAGACTCTTGGACAGAGGAGGATAGCTAGGGTGCCAATGTTGATTACATCCTATATAACATCTTTGGTTCCAGTTTAAATGGTGATGTTGATGAAAATCGGTGGCAGGATTACCTCTAAGAGCCAAATGTTCCTAAAGACTGGGTAATTAGGGATTAAGTTCTAGTACTTTGGACCCTCTGAATGTTTTTAGGGTTTGTGCTTGTGACAAACCTCTTACACAGAAGGACGACCCAGGGGAGTTCATACTTACCCCTAAAAATGGGTAAATCATACTTTTTATTTAAATTACTAAGGAAGGCCCATAGCAAGGGCCTTGATCGTCAGACTCCTACCTATCCTTCATGGATTGAGGAACAAGCATGGGATGGCCTACTACTAGGCTAGACTCAGCCTGAATACAAAGTGATCAGGGAATGCAACAGGCGTAATCAAAATAATGATACAGGGGTTCGTTGCATACCACAGGTGGCCACATGCTAACATTTTCCAATTGCTAATAAGTTATTTATCTACTTTATAGTATGACTTTAAAAATCATTAAGCTGCTTAACTTTTTTAGGAAGAGATTGGTGGGAGCCACATCGACCCAACTGAGTTATTTCCAATGAGTCACCGAGAATAGTTGGGCTACGGAGACTACGTTGATGAACGTTCGAATCAAATGATGGTAAGTTGTAGTCAACTTTAATTCCATTTCAAATTTAATTAACTATGTATTATCATGTATTAGTGAGTAGGATGAGTACAACGGGCATCTGACTGAGCTCAAGGCTTCAAGCGAGCCTTTTAAGGTGGGTGCTAGGATTCTGCTATGGATTAACGTTATTGGTAGATGGCACCACGATCACCTTTATGGTGTTGCTTCCTTAGCCTTCAACCCGTCGAGGGTTTTCTTTGATAGATGCAACCTTTCCCTTCCATGGAAACATCATCAGCACATATAGATACAAAGATGGCACACATTCAGGCTGGGTTGAAAGATGTCGGAGATCAATTGGCGCATTAGTTAGTTACAGGCATAATTCAACTAAATGCAAACCCAAATGGCCACTCTAGCTTAGGCAAAGCAGGGAGGATCATTCAAGGGTAACCATCAACATTTTCATGTTGCATTGGATGACAAGTTATGTCTGAAGAGGATGAGGAGAAGGAGCACCCCCACCACCATCGTTTATATCACCCTCGCCAATGTTGTCATGAGGCACAACAATCGTTTAGGGGCCCACCCTCAGTAACGCCCCCAAACCTAGTAGCCCTCCACCATCATTCCTCTCGTAATAGAATCGTAAGGGTCATACCACTCAAAATGACTTAAAAAACTCAAATTTTGGCTTTGGTAGTCAATCACACCAAATGGTAATCGATTACCAACGTACAAAACACGTGTTCCCTATTTTTAAGAACTGGTAATCGAGTACAGATATGCTACAATCGATTACCATCAGGACAACAACCAGAATTATATAGAATTTCATATTTTGGCCAACTTTTAGCCTACCTAACTCACGTGTTTTAACTCCAATTGCTATGAAACTTTATGGGCACTATGTTTCCCCAATTCCGGATTTGTTAGTGGAGTTCATTTGTTAAAATTCCATCATATGAATGAGATATGCACAAAAATGTAGAAAATCCAATTTCTAGGAAATACCATGCATCAAACCATTCAAATGGGTTCCAAATCACCTAAGGCCTATATGCACAAATCCTAAATGATGTGGGGAACCTATTGATCCCCTTTGGGAGTCCTAAATCCCATAGAATCACAAAGTCACCTGTCCAGTTCTCAATTCAACATAATTTTGCCTAAAATACAACATAAAGCCTTATTGGTCATAACTCATTAATCTCATTCCCAATTCTCACACAATTGCTCATTAACACATCACATAAATACATACATTACCTGCCCATCATCATTTGCTACCATTCAAGCATATAAAGTTCAATGTCAACACATAAACGCAATTAATCACGTTAAGGCTCAATGTCTTTCATTCACAAGCCTAACACATAATACACTTAATTAATTACAAGTTTTTACACACCATAACAAGTTATCAATATTATCAAGATTCACTACCGTGAAAAATTACATAGTCTCTAATTCCTTTCTTGGCATTGAGTGCTTGCCTCCGTGGTGTCCATCAAAACCTGTCATCAATCACTTAAAACCACAACAAGGGGGTGAGTGACTAGAATTAATAATCAATACAGAAACGTATAAACATACACTAGGAAAAACATATACCTAGCTACCTTCCTAGTTAAATACCTCATCATCAATTAAAACTTCAATTTGTTATGCTACCCTTCATTATTTCAATTTTCCATTAACCACATCATTTCATTTGACTTATACATGTATTACCTCAATGACATATTCACGCCATCAAACACCAAATAGATACAATCTTAATCATAGCACCTCATCAACAATATTTACTTATGACAAAGTTAGCACTTGGCCATCGGCCATTCACAAATTTATACTCACCACTTAGTCTTTTATTTTTATAATTATTTATGAACTCAACAATCATCAATACTCATACCACGTATTATCATTACTATAACTCCATCGGTTATTAATTACCTCATGTACATACATATAAATTCATATAAATCTCAACACACTATTATTTACGACAATCACCATATCATTGTCAACAACAGGTCAAATCATGTAAAACATAACTAATTCTCAAGCAAATATCATGATGTCCTAGTATCCGAATATTAAAAGGATCGACCTTTAGTTAGGGGTCCTACTTCACACCCCGTGAACCCGACTTGGTCCACCGAGCCCGACTTGGCTCTCTACCTCAACCATTGGGTCCTACTTGACTACTAGGTAGCTCAACTAGGTCCTGCTTAAACACGGGAGCCAAAAGCGAGAGGCGAAACATACCGTCGGCCGTCCCACACCACATAACCACATAAGTTCAATTACTTTCTTTAATTTCTAATTCAAATGGCATAAAAGTCTTGCCTTTTAATGATTCAAGGTGGCCACATAGACCCAGCTCATGAATCTCCATCAGGGCAGCCACACAGAGCAAGTCCCAAATATAATATCACGTCATCATAAAGTACCACCTCACTGATCATCAATAAGTAATCATAAATCTACATCATCATGTATAACAATATAATCAACACCACTTACTACACAATTTCATGATATACATATTACACGTTCAAAATCAAAATCATATCAATACAATTCCACACAATTCATAGATTTTCAATTTCATCCAACCTAATCACCATATCACATTATCACATTATACATGAACATATCAACATCATCAATACATTATGTCATTACTTCATCATTGTCCATTAACACAAAAATCTTCATTAATCAATGCATTACTCATGATATCCATTCAACATTTATAAAACTCCCCATCATGTATATATATATATATATATATATATATATATATATATATTTATATATATCGACCTACCCTTATTCATTTTATTTCACAATTTATCATCACACATTCGTCTTTCCTATTGTTAATACATACAATTACAATATAACTTTACCCTTATACCACTTTTTACCAATCTCATTTACTACAAACTACGATTTCATGTCAGTTTATACAACTTCATTTTACTCTAATATAATTTATATAATAATTACCCATCAACGATTTATCATGCTTTATTTTTAACTCTCTATCAGTCACCTTGTTCTCCTACATATATATGCACATACAAATATACATACATATATACACACATATATATACAGAAAACATCCTAATATTTAAAACTAGGTTTCTAAAACCCAAATAAATTTTTCATGAATTACTTTCAATTTTTAAATAGGATTTTATAGCAGTACAATAATACTGTCATCACTACATCAACCTTCTAATGTGCAGTTTATCATCACATAACCTACCCATTTATGTAATACAATAGTTTCATGGATATATCAAATATCACACACATTTATATATATGATGGGACCAACTAGGGTCTCTACAATACAACAACATCATCCACCATAACAACAAGCATATGCTCAAAATAGGTCAAGGCTTTCAGCTGAAGCTGTCAGTTACCTATTCAACTAAGCATTTATATATACACATATATGTACACACAACAAAACAGGTATGCACAGGAGCCGGCCAAGGCCACTACAAAACTACTATATACATTATATACAATATATATACAGTACTCCACGCTCGATCTTGGTGACCTATCACCAATCTCCGTCACGTCCTAAGTCCACTGTAAAAATATCCATAAATATGGGTGAACATATACATGTCAAATGACAGTTATTGAATCGGATCAAGTATCCAATTTATTAACATATATAATCATATTCAATACTACACAACCTCATCATATAACATTCAATCTCATATTCTCATATAATCATACCACTCATGTTGTTCTCAATAACATATATCAATGCATAAATATGCTCAATTATATGGATCCATTATTAAGTTTTAATTTTTATGTTGTAACACAGGCTCTCAGCCATAACTCAGCTCTCAGCTGATCCGGCCGTTTTACTGGTACCAAACCATTTGCCCTCTCACGTGACACAATCACTCTCAGCGACAACGATAGTGTCACGGGCTAACCCCGAGCCTCGCTCAAGAGGTTTTGCCTTGAGTCCCACCCAAGGTCTTTTGTGGAATCCTCGAAACCACAATCATATAGATTTTACATTTCATATACATGTATTATCACATATAGCATCCCATGCCATCATTGACAATAAATCATTCATTCTTCTTGCATCTCATGCATACATATATCATAATGATTTCATAAACATAATTCATATTTCATGCCAACTCAATATTAATAATATGAACGGAAAATATCACATATATCATATAATCGGGGTATCACACTAATAATTCACAATATATAACACATGGCATAGCAATATCACCCCGAATCCGTTCATAAACTATACATTTAAAATGTAAAGCTTCCCCTACCTTAAAATGGAGAATCCTAGAAACACTTTGACCGATCGAACACTAGCAACCAATAATCACAAGCTCTAATCTCTATTTCTCAAGTTCAAAGACTTTCTAAAATTTATAATACTTGGTTTTAATTTCATATTTGATACAAATATCACCTGCCAAGTTAAAAATCATTGAATTAGAACTATTTCGGTAAGATATAACTAACCGAACCAAGACTCTAACTTCGAACCTCGCCCCCCGAATCAAGCTCCAAACTCCGAATCGTTCTGAAACCTTCCGAAACCACCTTAGTTCATTGAAACAACACCTAATAAGTTGCAATTTTATGGAATTAGTAATCTAAAAGTAATTTATTTCATTTTTCCATGAAAACCTAAGGTTTTAGAAAACCCCAAAGCTTCCTCTTTATGCTAATGGCTTCTAATTGCTTCTAAATGCTCCAAAATCTATTAAATTGCAAGAATAAATTATGAAAGCAAGGTTTAATCAAAACCCATGGTAAGAATTCATCAAATTACCTTTAATTGGATAAATTGAAGCCTTCCCGTGTAACAGCCCAAATTTTTAAGCAGTAAATTAAATAGTGAAAAAATTAAAATTTCTCAGAGAAATAAGAAACAAAACCTAAAAAATAGGAAATTTAATTATGAATACAAGGATATTTTCAGTTTGACTTAAAACGGAAATAAACGAGAATAGAATGTAGAATAGAATAATAAAATAAAATAAAAATCTGCTGCAGTAAAATGCTACAGTAACGTCACATGAAAAATGTTGTAGAATGTAGAGAATTCGTGAGACTTCTCCAATTTTCCACCGCCTCATGTCAATTTCGAGATGCTACAGTGATTTGCTACAGTGATTTGCTACAGTAATTTGCTACAGTAACCGCCATTGAAAGCCTATAAATAGAGCCCCAACCTCTCACATTTCCTCAGACTACAAACCTCACTGATCCTATAACTTTTCATCTCCCTTTTCAAGCCCTCAAAACCTTCATTCTTTAATTTTCGCATAAGAAGAAATTACGCAAATTTGAAGATTTGAAGAAATACAAGGGAGTTAGCATAAGGAAAGCTTAACGATCTTCACTTGAGGTAAGAAAGAGGGGATAGAATATCGGATAGATGGAAATTAGATTAGAAATATATCAGTATTTGACTAAATAACATTAAATGTGAATAGTTAATTTTTTTTTTAGTTAAAGGAATTAAATTTTGAAATTTACATTAATACATTGAAATATGATATATAATATATTTCTAAAGTTATATGATGATTTAACATCATTTGGTATGCTTAAATTGCAAATTGGAATGGTTACAACGTATAAAATCACAAAAACTATATGTTGTTCTCGTAACAGCATATGCAGGACCCTATTAGTGCAGTTCCTGTTACAACCGCACTAATAGGTGGCGCACTAATAGTTTCAGAGTTTCTATTTTAAGTTCTTGTTGGTATTTTTGTCAATTTTCTTTTACTATACTACCTTATATGTATATATCATTGTTAACATCTACTTAAATCTTAACTACTAAGACATTAAAAATTATCAAAATCTAAATTTTTTAAACAAAATAATATTAAAGTTATTTAATTGAATAAATGGATAAAATAACTATTTTGAAAATATGTTTCTATATTCCTTGAAATAGATAGTATGATAATTCAATAAATATTATGGAAAATGTGTTTCCATAACCCTTGGAATAATAATTATAGTAGTTTACATGAAAAATGTTTCCTTATTGTTTGAATTATTAAATGTAGTAATTAGTTTATATTATATTTCGATATTTTTACATATAGTATATGGATTATATTTATAAATATGATGAAATGTCGTATCTTCTTGAATTTTACAATAAATTCTTATTGTTAAAATTATGAATAAATTTATTGATATAAATTTACTGCATTCATGCATCATATGCATTGGCCGTTCAAAGAATCCGCAGGGGGGTTCTTTGAGGGGGTTCCCGGTGGGGGAACGCGCTCTGTTGAGCACAGATCTCTGCGGTGGTTTTATACCACGGCCGTATTAAGGGCTAAACAGTGTGTCCTTAAGGGGGGTCCCGCAACACTTGTTATAGATATTATGATATCCGATGTGGTGTTGCATTATGGGGCGCGATATCGGTTGGATATCCGTAAAAATGTTATTGTTGGAAATCACTGCAGATGTTCCCACCAGAATGGATCCATCATGCATTTTCATTTATATAAAAGAACATAATATAATAATATCAGTATAAAACAAAATACTTGTTTGGTATTTGCATCGCATAGCATCCTACTTGTGATTGTGTTTGTTTTGATTTAATTTTTATTTATTTGATATTTTATCTCACTCTTTCTGTTACTTGTGGCAACCCTTTAATGGTTAATCAGGAAGACATGTAACAAAGTGGATGATGCTTGATGTGGATGAATTATGAAGGCTTTTGATGATGATGCCTGCTTGCATGGCTACTATGGTTGTATTATGTGTATGCTATGTTTTGGTACTTTAAATCTTTATATTTTATAAGATCTAGGTGCCTGTTATAAAATATAATATGTATGGAACTCTGATGTTATGTATAATAATAAGAAGTTAATTACGTAAAGGTTGCGTACTCTGATATTGTATCAGTAACCTCTGGAATCAGGTTGTGAATCTCTTGATAATTACCAGGCGAAAAATAAGTTATCTAAGAGATTTTATATGGTGAGGGTAATTATCTTGAGATTTTCAAGTTGGCTCCAGGGTGTTACATCCCGCTTTAATCTCAAGCCGCCCATGAAAAAGGAAGGAGAAAGTGTTGGTTTTCACTTCAATTTAATGAATTAGAGAAGAAATTAAAGAAGAACCAAGTTGCAATTGCCAATTGGAAGAAATGAAGAAAGTAGAAGCAAGTTTTCTTCTTTGTCTAATGCCTATATGAAACATAAGGAAAAAGGAGAAGAAAAATCAATTTAAATAAATTAGGGACGCATTGGTCATTACGGTAATTGTTAGGGATGTGTTCATCATTTTGGCAATTGTTATAGTTAATCTCTCATTTTCCTTTAAATCCCTCTTTTAACCATGCTTTAATAATAAATGTTATTTTTAGGATGTTACAATTCTTCCCTCCAACAGAGAATTTCGTCCCCGAAATTCAAATATAGATATACCTCAATGGAATAGCTCAGGATAATGCTGCCTCATAGCATCTTCACATTCCCAAGTGGACATGGTACATTGATCCTGTTGCCATGCAACCTTGACTAACTGAACATTCTTGCTTCTCAAGCGTTTCATAGATTTATCCACTATACCAGTGGGATCAACTACAGTGGCCAAGTACATCATCATCTGGCATCTCATGAGTAGGATCTGGCAAGTATTTTCTTAACATGAAACACGCTATGCAGATTTGATAAATGAGGAGGCAATGCTATCTGATAAGCCACAAGGCCAACCCTCTTTAATACTTCATAGGGTCCAATATACCTCGGACTTAGTTTTTGCTTTTTAATGCTTTCCCAATACCTTTACTAGGAGAAACCTTCAAGAATACCCTATCACCAACCTGAAACTAAAGCGGTTTCGTCCGCTTATCATGATAACTTTTTTGACGATCTTGGGATGCTTTCATTTTCTCTCTGATCATCTGAATCTGCTCAAAAGTCTGCTACACAATCTCTGGGCCCAACATCAAACTCTCACTAGACTCTGACCAACAAAGAGATGTTCGACATTTCCTGCCATATAAAGCTTCATATGGAGCCATACCTATGCTACTGTGATAGCTATTATTATAAGTAAATTCAATCAATGGAAGGTACTGCTCCCAGCCATCACCATGCTCTATCACATAGGACCTCAACAAGTCCTCTAAACTTTGAATAGTACGCTCAGACTGCCCATCTGTCTGGGGATGATAGGCCGAACTCAATCGAAGCTTCGAGCCTAACTCCTGATACAAGCTTCCCCAAAATCGGGAAGTAAATCTCGGATCTCTATCCGATACAATAGAAGATGGCACACTATGCAATCGAACGATCTCACTGATATACAATTGTGCTAGCCTCTGCAAGGGGTATCTTATATTAATAGGCAAGAAATGTGTAGATTTTGTCAATCTATCCACAATAACCCAGATGGCGTCATGACCACTACGAGTCCTAGGTAATCCCATCACGAAATCTATGGCAATAACATCCCATTTCCATACATGAATCTCAAGAGGCTGTAAACTACCAGATGGCTTTTGATGTTTAACTTTTGCTTTCTGACAAATAGTACAATGAGCCACATAATCAACCACATCTCTTTTCAATCCAGGCCACCAGAAATGCAACTTTAGATCGTGGTACATCTTTGTAGTACTTGGATGGATACTCAGCATACTTTTATGAGCTTCAGTAAGTACCATTTTTCTTAAATCACCAGAATCAGGCACATAAACTCGACCTTTCACTCACCAAATGGCATCAGAACCCTTCATTAAGAACAGGTCCTTACCACTTGCCTGAGTCTTTTTCATCTCAGCTAGATAAGCATCAAACATCTGTTGTGTATATACAAGTTTCAAGAATTCATTGGCTATTTTTAAAATACCAAGAATCACCTTTTCAGGGTGAAACATCTACATGCAAGTTCATATCTCTGAATTGCTCAAGTAACTCCATCACTTTAACCATCACCACTGCCATATGAATAGATTTCCACCTTAAGGCATCAGCTACAACATTCGCCTTCCCCGTATAGTATTTCAAATCAAAATCATAGTCTTTCAAAAATTCAATCCATCTCCTTTGTGTCATATTCAGTTCTTTCTGATCAAACAGATATTTTAAACTTTTATGCTCACTATACACTTCAAATCTAGAGCCATAAAGATAATGCCTCTAAATTTTTAGTGTAAAGACCACAGCTAAAAGCTCCAGATCATGCGTAGGATAATTTTGTTCATGAGGTCGCAACTGTCTCGAAGCATAAGTAATTACCTTACCCATCTGCATCAATACACACCCAAGGCCCAACTTGGATGCATCACAATAAACTACAAAATTTTCCTGCAGATTAGGCAATGCCAGCACAGGAGTAGAAGTCAATCTAGCCTTCAATTCTTGGAAACTTTATTCATATTCAGAAGACCACACAAAAGGAACATTCTTTCGGGTTAGCTTAGTCAATGGCAATACAATTTTAGAGAATCCTTCAGTGAATCTCTGATAATAACCAGCTAAACCTATAAAACTTCTGACCTCAGTAACAGACTTAGGTCTCTCCCTAGCCATAATAAGTTCAATTTTTGAAGGATCAACAGATACACCTTCATTGGAAATAACATGACCCAGAAATTGAATCTTGTCCATCCAGAATTCACATTTGGATAATTTAGCAAACAATTGCTTCTCTTTCAGCACTTAAAGTACCAAACGTAGATGCTCCTCATGAGACTTAGAATAAATCAAAATATCATCGATAAATACCACTACAAACCAATCCAAATAAGGATGAAAGATATTGTTTATATAGTTCATGAACACAGCAGGAGCATTAGTCACACCAAACGGCATTACCACATATTCATAATGACCATATCGGGTCCTGAATACCGTTTTAGAAATATCAGCAGCTTTAACTCGGATCTGATGGTATCCAGATCGCAGATCAATCTTAGAAAAGACTGAAGCACCACGTAACTGATCAATCAAGTCATCAATTCTAGGCAATGGATATTTATTCTTGATTGTAAGCTTATTTAATTAGCGGTAATCTACACATAACTGCATACTGCCATCCTTTTTTTAAACAAGTAACACCTGAGCACCCCACGATGATATACTAGGTTGAATAAACTCTTTCTCAAGCAATTCATCAACCTGCTTCTTTAATTCAGCTAATTCAACTGGAGACATTCTATAAGGAGGTTTGGAGATCGGTTCAGCTCCAGGAATAAGATCAATAGAGAATTCAATTTCTCTATCAGGAGGAACACCAGGTACATCCTCCGGAAACACCTCAGAGAAATCACACACAACAGGGATATCATGGACTCTAGACCCATTCTTTCCATCAATCATACAGAATAACATAAACAACTGAGATATACCTTAAATTTCATAATTATCGACATTCTAATTAGGAAAGATCACCCATCGGTTCTGACAATCAACTAGGACTCTATTGGCTGATAGCCAATCCATACCGAGAATGATGTTAAGACCTCTCAAGGGTAGACATATCAAATCAACCATAAAACTCCTATCACCCAAAATGAAGGATACATTTTCACACATCATAGAAGTCTATAGTTTCGCACCAATCGGGTTATACATATTCAATGCTCGATTCATAGAAATAACAGGTAATCTCATACGCATCACACAATCATTAGAAATAAAAGAATGAGTTGCACCAGAGTCAAACACCATATTAAGAATAGTATCCCCAATTAAACACTTACTCTGAACAAGATCATTGGCTTGGGCAGCATCCTCAGCAGTGATGGCATAGACTCTGCCTACAGCTGGTGACTTAGAAGTTCCAGCTCGATCATTTCTAGGAACCATAGAATTATTACTGCGTCCACCATTGCCTCAGCCACCATGATTACCGTTTCCACGGCCTCGTCCTTGGAAGCCTCCATGGTTTACACTTGCATTAGAATCAGTTTGTTACAAAAGAGGACAGTTAGGATGAATATGTCCCTTTTCATTACAATTATAACAGATAACCTCTTCTTCTTTATCACAGTTTCTGGCATAATGATCACCACCACATCTAAAACATTTGACGTCCCCCGGACGACTCACAGAATGACCACCAGAGTTTCCTCGGCCTCTGGATTTAGAGGATGATCCACCTCTAACAAACTTCCCTTGCTTTTTGAAACTGATAGGTGGTAACTTTGAAGAACTATCAGATCTACTGCTTGATCCAGTAGAAGCTTTGTCATCTTCTTCATAAATTCAGCATTTATTAACAAGAACAGGGAAGCTCCTGATTTCTTGGTGTCTAAAAGCCTTCTTGATTTCTGGTCTCAGACCACTCTCAAATTTAATACACTTGGCGCCTTCAGTACCTGACAGCTGAAAAGGAGGATAAAATAAACAGAGTTCTTCAAATTTTGTTGCATACTCTTCCACACTAAAATTGCCCTATCTGAGCTCCATGAATTCTAGTTCTTTTCTGCTTCTTACAGTGTCAGGGAAATATTTCTCAAGGAAGTACACCTTGAAATTCTCCCAAATCAATTCAGTTCCCGCAGCTATCATTCTAGCTTTTGTCATTTTTCATCAATTTTTAGCTTCTTTACGAAGCATAAACACAGCATATTCGACTTTCTATGCCTCAGTGCACTGCAAACTATCAAAGATCCTTTCTAAGTTTTGAATCCATGCATAAGCTTGATCAGGATGAAAGCCTCCATGAAATTCAGTGGGTTTACACTTCAAGAAATAATCCAGACTATGATTATCTGATGATTGAGGCTGATTCTTCCTTTCAAGAATATCAGCAAAGCGTTGAAAAGCAGCAACCATGGAATCCATACCTAGATGGTCAGCCATTTCTTATCCTGAAATAACATCGTACTTTAATACTTTTTATGGATAAGAATACAATTTATTCACAGTGGATCTCATCAATTAATTCAATAATTAACAACTAGCATATGAGTTCACTCAATTCATAGCATTTAGTAATTTAACCTTGGCCTTGGACTTTTTCAAGTCTGCTCTGATACCAAAATAAAACATCCTAATATTTAAAACTAGGTTTCTAAAACCCAAATAAATTTTTTGTGAATTACTTTCAATTTCAAAATAGGATTTTGGAGCAGTACAATAACACTGTCATCACTACATCAACCTTCTAATATACAGTTTATCATCACATAACCTACCCATTTATGCAATGCAACAGTTTCATGGATATATCAAATATCACACACATTTATATATATGATGGGGCCAACCAGGGTCTTCACAAAACAACATCATCATCCACCATAACAACAAGCATATGCTCAAAATAGGTCTAGGCTTCTAGCTGAAGTCGTCAGTTACCTATTCAACTAAGCATTTATATATACACATATATGTACACACAACAAAACAGGTATGCGCAGGAGTCAGCCAAGGCTACTATAAAACTACTATATACATTATATACAATATATATACAGTACTCCACGCTTGATCTTGGTGACCTATCACCAATCTCCTTCACGTCCTAAGTCCACTGTAAAAATATCCACAAATAGGAGTGAACATATACATGTCAAATGACAGTTATTGAATCGGATCAAGTATCCAATTCATTAACATATATAATCATATTCAATACTACACAACCTCATCATATAACATTCAATCTTATATTCTCATATAATCATACCACTCATGTTGTTCTCAACAACATATATCAATGCATAAATATGCTTAATTATATGGATCCATTATTAAGTTTTAATTTTTGTGTTGTAACACTGGCTCTCAGCCATAACTCAGCTCTTAGCTAATCCGGTCATTTTACTGGTACCAAACCGTTTGCCCTCTCACGTGACACAATCACTTTCAGCGACAACAGTAGTGTCACGGGCTAACCCCAAGCCTCGCTCAAGAGGTTTTGCCTTGAGTCCCACCCAAGGTCTTTTGTGGAATCCTCGAAACTACAATCATATAGATTTTACATTTCATATACATGTATTATCACATATAGCATCTCATGCCATCATTGATAATAAATCATTCATTCTTCTTGCATCTCATGCATACATATATCATAATGATTTCATAAACACAATTCATATTCAATGCCAACTCAATATCAATAATATGAACGGAAAACATCACATATATCATATAATCGGGGTATCACACTAATAATTCACAATATATAACACATGGCATAGCAATATCACCCCGAATTCATTCATAAACTATACATTTAAAATGTAAAGCTCCCCCTACCTTAAAATGGAGAATCCTAGAAACACTTTGACCGATCGAACACTAGCAACCAATAATCGCAAGCTCTGATCTCTATTTCTCAAGTTCAAAGACTTCCTAAACTTCATAATACTTGGTTTTAATTTCATATTTGATACAAATATCACTTGCCAAGTTAAAAATCATTGAATTAGAACCATTTCGGTAAGATATAACTCACTGAACCAAGGCACCAACTTCAAACCTCGCCCCCCGAATCAAGCTCCGAACTCCGAATCGTTCCGAAACCTTTCGAAACTCTCCGAAACCACCTTAGTTCATTGAAACAACACCTAATAAGTTGTAATTTTATGGAATTAGTAATATAGAAGTAATTTATTTCATTTTTCCATGAAAACCTAAGGTTTTAGAAAACCCCAAAGCTTCCTCTTTATGCTAATGGCTTCTAATTGCTTCTAAATGCTCCAAAGTCCATTAAATTGCAAGAATAAATGATGAAAGCAAGGTTTAATCAAAACCCATGGTAAGAATTCATCAAATTACCTTTAATTGGATAAATTGGAGCCTTCCCGCTTTAATCTCAAGCTGCCCACATGAAAAAGGAAGGAGAAAGTGTTGGTTTCCACTTCAATTTAATGAATTAGAGAAGAAATTGAAGAAGAACCAAGTTGCAATTATCAATTGGAAGAAATGAAGAAAGTATAAGTAAGTTTTCTCCTTTCTTTGATGCCTATGTGAAACATAAGGAAAAAGGAGAAGAAAAATCAATTTAAATGAATTAGGGATGCATTGGTCATTACGGTAATTATTAGGGACGTGTTCGTTATTTTGGCAATTGTTATAATTAATCTCTCATTTTCCTTTAATTCCCTCTTTTAACCATGCTTTAATAATAAATTTTATTTTTAGGATGTTACAATACGCCTAATCACTTTGGAATTCACCATTTATATTATGATCCATTATTCGTATATTTACGTCTTTTCTTCACGTCGCCTTACATTTCTAATATAAATCATTCACGGCCACTAACATTTAATTTTCTTAACATTACAACAACTATTACCCATAATCCTTTGTCAATCTAGTAATTTATCTTACACTCTTCATTTAAATGTTTCTGATTACTCTCATACTATATAGTTTCATAACTAGTCATAGATTATTAAAATTAATTTAAAGTAATCAAGAGTGGCTATAATATACCATTTTCCTACACACCAACAACACAAGTAAGTTTCTACATTAACCTTAAACCCAACACACCCTCTTACTTTGATTTCGTGTTTCCATTAGTTGTTCTTTATGTCGGTTTCGCCTAGCGATTCGCCTATCCACCGTTCTAGTTCCAATTTCAGTACCGCTTTAGTCAACGACCTTTCGACAACCGCTCTGACACCTACGGGCACTAAAAATATAATCCTTTAACAATTTGACTTACCCATTGCTTTAAAGTCATTTTTGAGATTCGAAACAACTATGAAAAATGAAAACGGAACCTCTCCATGCATGCACACTATTCGGCCAAGAGAGGGGGAAAGAGAAAGATGCGTAAATGGACCACCCATGCCACCAAACTTTATTTCCATGCTTAAATGTCATAATAATGGAAAATACACAGTCCTCCCTTCATAACCACATGAAGCCTGAATTTGCCAAAGAGAACAGGGAAGGGAAAAAGCAAAATTATGGGTACCTATGGACGTATCTCCTATACCGATGCCAAAACGTGCTCAATTTAAGGTTTCATCATGAAATTGGACTCTGATTTGAAGCTTGAAGCCACGGTTCATGGATGAAGAAAATGGCAGTACTTAACTTTCACTCTCGCATGCGTGAGGAAGAGAATGAGTTTTGTCTTATATCATTAAAGGCAAATTGGTCATTTGACACTCTCTTTTCCATTTTCTTTTATAACTTTAGTTAAAACTTTTACTTTTAACCCTTTGGTAACCCAAAATTTACCATCAACTATTTAAATTTTAATAATCGTCTAATCCAATAAATTTATTTAATTCCCATCACCTAAATTAATTATAATTTAATTTATAATAATTAATAATAATTTTCAAAAAATCTAAATTAATTTGAAGTAATTTATTTATAAATTTATGCCAATCATCGATTTCTAAATTAATTACCTGGGATGTTACAGTGTGGAACTTAATGTCTCACGCCTGATTTAGCATGGGACATCAGTGTCCCACGTGTTTTTGCGTGGAAGGAAATGGCGTGAGAGGGTGTGATACATTATGTCCCATGCCATTTGGCTTTAATGTGAGACATGTCTATTTAGTCCCACCAAATCTATTATTTCTCAAACTGCTTATTTTTTATGTTTATAAGAGATGGAAAGGAAAGAAAGAAAATAAATGAAGAAAGAAAAAATAAGAAATATCATAGATGATATGATAAAATGGGGAATAAAAACTTACGTATGAAAGTATCATACTACTGTATGTTTAAATGTTACAAATGTAACTATGTGTCAACCACTAGTTAAATTATGAGAAGTAAAAAAAAAAGCTTAAATATGTTTTTCATTCTTGTAAAATTAATAAATGTTAGTTTTTATTTCCATAAAAATTGTAACCTTTTTCGTTCACCATTAATATTATTGTTATGTTTTTCATCCATTATAAATGTCTAGAAATTGCCACTAGTTGATTTAAGTAGTTTTTTCTCTCATTTTTATATTAATTGTAATTTGTCCATTAAATTCTCATGTCATCATCAATATGTCATATAATTATCATATCTATCACTTAATTTAGAAGTTATCAATAAAAATATAAAATATAAAAAATATGATAACATGTAACTTAAATATACTGATTATCCTGGTAAAATAATTATGCGAGGTTAAATATTTTTACCTTAAAAAGCTTCTATCGGCCTTTAAGATGATTATGGTGAGAATAAGGTATGTCTAAGATTCATTTTTTCGTGTTTGTATAAACATAATGTTATTTATAATTTTATTATCATAATTATTATTTTAATCAATATGGTAAAATCTTTAATTAAAATTAAATGCTTGATATTATAATAAATACTAGTAAACAGAAACAAGTCTTTTACAATTTAAAATTAAATTGTTGTTAATGGATTATTGAAAATAGGATGTGTTAAGAGTCAAGAAGACTCAATTCTCTTGAAGATTTGTTGATAACTAACGTCGCATATTCTAATTTAAATAAACTTATATCATGTTATTATTTGATATGCGTTTAAGTATTTCAGGAAAACAGAAGGCTTTCATTACAAAAGAAATGGGGAGTATGTGTGTCAAAAGTCTGGAAGAACTTTTATAAAGTCCGGTCTCAAAGTAAATCCTTCGATCCAAAACAAAATAAGTCTTGAAGTCTAAAAATTCGCCTCAAAGAGAAAGATTTTTGAATATGAATGTTTTACCAGATCTAGTTCAGAAAAATTTATTATCTCATACCTTAAAGTTTGTGAGAACACCAGATCTTGTTCTCACATGTGCCTCAAAGCTTCCAGACCTTGCAAAGTCATCTAAAGAAATTGCGCCTTAAAATTGTCTCATCATCAACAACTTATGAATCATCAGAGAATCTTAACGGTCAGAAAACATCCTCATAAGCGTTTTAAAGCCAAGATTCACGAAAAGAAGAATGACAAAGCTAGGTAGATTATGTTCTATCCTAACAGTGTCAAGTCTTTCACTCGTGCCTTATAGATTCAGAGATTCTCTAAATAAAAGTTTCCTTCTTTGTGAAACTTACGCTACCTCTACCCTGCCTATGTTCGCAAACATCTCAAAGCTTTCTATCCTATAATTACGTGCTCAAAACGTCTCTCTTTGACAAAAGAAACCTTGTTGTCCATTTTGCAACATCCTTCTTATCTGGTATATCATCTCTCAATGGATTTATATCAGTTATTCTCTCCTTAGGCTCTTTGGAAAAATCTTCTATAAGTAAAACCAATCACTTCAAAGGAAAATAGAGCAAGAGTACATGAACAGACTCAGGCAAGAGCAAAAATACAGAGAACGCACAAAATGGAAAATAAAGAAAGAGAGAGCTTGTTGAAGAAAAGAAAGATGGGCATAACACACTAAGAAAAGTATGAATAGAGAAGAGAAAATATGAACGAGCACCAGGCGTTCATATACAAAAGCCCAAGAAAAAGAATGAAATGACAATCAATGCAAGAAGAATAAATAAGACCAAGAAGAATTACCATGGAGAAAAAGAAAGTTCACTATATGCAACTCGTTCTTTCTCAGAAGCCATAACAACCAGAGATATGCCACCAACTCATATCTATCTACTCTTCGAAGAGCATATCATCTTTGTTCATGCTTTCAAAATCAGTATCTCTTGTACTCTTATTTCATATTACACAGGTACTGAGTCTACTAAATGAATAAGTCTTTCTCTTTCTTCACAAACCCACTCATGTGGTTCATCACTTAACTAAGTTAGAAGGCTTATTCATTTTATTTGTAATAATTCTTCCAATCCTCTAGTAGTATAGGTATGGTGTGCTGTCAGACTCTATTAGTGTAGGAAACACTATTGGCCTGGAGAGACTTTTGAAAGAATACTCAAGGTTTGAGTAAGGAGTGGCTTGTGAAAGAATACTTGGGTCTGCCCCAGGAGTGGGTGCTGTAAAAAATACTCATAGGAATCCAAAGGGGTCTGGTGTGTTGAAGCACGGGTCGTGCTTAAGCCAGGAGTGGCTGGATTCTAGAATACTCAGAAGCATAGGGTGTGCTTAAGCCAAGAGTGGCTGAAGTAAATAATACTTATAAGCTCGGTCTGGGCTGTTTATGTAAAAGATTTTTACATAGTGGAAATCCTTCAGATTTAAAGGTACTAGATGTAGCTTCCGCATTGGGAGTGAACCAGTATAAATTGCTTGTGTGATGTCTATTTCTTTATGACTCTTTAACTATCAAAAGTCTGGTGCATTATCGTTAATATCCTTGATAGCAAAAGTCTGATAAATAACGCTCTTCCAATCAAAGAATCATGCTCTCTATCTCGTAAAAGTCTGGTCCGTTGTGCTTAACGTATTTTCACTTAAATATCACTTTTTGGTTTGAAAAAGTGAACAAACTTATTCAACCCCCTTTTAAGACTGTTCTCTGAACCATCAGGATACAAATAATTTGGATAGATTAATATATGTGTAATGATCTTTATTCGATAAAAATTAATAGATTTCATTTATTAAATTACATATATAAATTATGCATGTAGCGATATACTCATTGAATTGATCCAAAAAAATTCCCCAATGGTTGATATTACCTTCAAATTGTTAATAGACAACTCTCGTGAATAAATATACTAATTTTATACCTTAGATTATCATAGTAATTAACAATGCTTTCATCTACTAGTTACTAGCACTAGTGGAAAAAATGGATATAATCACGGTTAAAAATGGCCTTTAATCACGGTTAAAGAACCGTGGTTGTTGCAGCCGTGGTAGTAGATGAGGGTCTTTAACCACGGTTAACAACCGTGGTAATAAATCAGATCTAACCACGGTTGTCGAGCATAACCGTGAATATAACAGACAATGTATATTCATGGTTATAGTAGAAACCGTGGATAAATAACATCTATATTCACGGTTGTTTAGCATAACCGTGAATATAAGTAGTAAAAAAATTCACTTACAGACTATGTATATTCACGGTTATAGTAGAAACCGTGGATAAAGAACATCTATATTCACGGTTGTTTAGCATAACCGTGAATATAGGTAGTAAAAAAAATTTAGTTACAGACTATGTATAATTACGGTTATAGTAGTAACCGTGGAGAAATAGTGTCTATAATCACGGTTATAGCATTACCCTTTATGATAGGGGCCCATGTATACAGCCTTCCTAGACTCAAACATCCAATTCTGGATGTATGTTTGGGTGTCCTGCATGGTGTTTACTTGCTTCTGTATGAGATAGGGCTCTAAGAAACCATAAGTTCCTTGGAAACCCAAGTCCACACAAAGTTTTGTCAGAAACCTAAACAAGTTGAGACATGGTTAGCGATAAATAACTTATATAATGAAAAAATTGGACAAAAAACGATATACTTATAGCTTCCACAGCTGAATGATGGAGATGTTCAGCATCGACGTCCCCGAAATAATCTCACACATGTCAGAATGTGTAATGTAAAGTGGTACTACACTTGGACGGCCGAACACCAGTGGCTCCCATGGGACCTGAAAAGTCTCATCTCCTTGCTCATACCCGATGTGCCATAGCATCCGGATAGGATCGTCGGCCGGGTCTAGCCTCTTCAATGCCTGTTCCTGTTAAACAATTGACAACCATCACAGTTTGTACCATAATTGACAATATAACAAAATTAGTTAGTGTTTAAGGTGTTTACCTGTCTAGGGCAACCTATAGAAGTCTGTTGGGACATATCAGAAAGTGGCCACTGCCTGACCGACGGTCTTCACCTCTGGAGTTGCCACTAGCACAGCAGCATCCTCCTCGAGGTCGAGCACAACAGAGACCCTGGACATACCATCAGGTAATGTCTAATGGTGAACCATAGGGCCTGAGTTATAGACCATGCCAGTGGCAACTGGCTCCTCCGACCCGTCAATGAACAGGTCACATTGACGGGTGTCTGGTGGCTCGACCTCATCATCGTCAGGGTCAGTCGCAGTGCACGACCCCTTAGTGCTAACCTTCTGTACCTACATATTTACACATCAAGCAGAAGTTATTCAACAATGAAATAAAGTGATTACAAACAATAAAACCGAGGAAATTAAATAAAGAATCTAACTTGTGGGTCGCTAGCTGGTGCAGTAGTCTCCTGGTGGTGGCTGAGTGAGGCCTTCATCTCCTCCCTGAATCGGGCCATCTCCTGGTGGAGCCTAGATATCTCCTCCTGATACTCAGCCTTCATAACAGTCACCTTCTGCTCCACCATTTTCTCAAGGGGCAGGGTCGGGAGCACCGTAATAGCTACGGAGGCCTGTGAAATGTGAATGATTAGCCAATAATTGTTTAACAGATAACAAAACGAAAGGATACAGTTATTTCCAACTTACCTACACCTCGACCAACAGCACGCACTCTTCCTGGGTGCTCTGGCCTGCCGATGGCGGTAGTCAAAATATCCTACCTACCATGGGCTACGAAAGACCCTTGGGTTAATTGCTCAACCAAGGAATCCTGAAACCAAACAAGTTAGTATTCACTTCCTTCACGTAATACCAAAAAAAAGACACTGATACAAGGGGAATACTTACTATCCGTGAGGCGACCTCTTGAGCTTGTGAGGAAGTGTATTCCCCACTCTTCTTGATCCTGGCCCGCTTCCATTTATCGTGGCGTGTAGGTGGGGAAGGGGGATCCACAATACCAATGTCAGGCTAACTAGTCTAACACTGACTCAGCCTCTCCTGTGCCAGCCGCTCCTCCAACCTACGGTAACCCCCACGTGATAGTGTGTGGGGGCATTCATTCAGCTTCCTAATGTCCCGGGCTTTCTTTCTGACCGCCTACAACAACAAAGACAAATATTCAGAGTTAGCCATTTAAATTATACATAATTTAATCATTTAAAAACCAATGTACCTGAAACTGGTCAGAATGCCTAGATGCAACGAAAGCATCCCAAGTCTCCTGATCAATGAATGGATATTTCTCTCCGAGGAACTGTCCTTTGTCCTCCCCGAATACATACCTACAATTCAGGTACATTTAAACTAAGGATTGGTACAATTTGGTAAAGTGTTGATTAAGAATTTAAAGTCCAAATATACCTCGTGGTGAGTATGGATTTGAACGACCTCCATCGCTCAGCCATAGTACCGAGGATCTTCCTCCTCGCTATGTCATGTGATGGTATGTCAAAAGAATCCTACATGAAAGGAGTTAGTCCATAAAGGAGTCCTTATTATGAATTACATGAAATAATACACTAAAATAAAACTTAAATAATATCTAAGTTACCAGAACATCACTCCATAGCTGGTTCTTCACCACCTCCTCGACATTATCCCAGTCGGGGATAATGATGGACACCTTCGACCGAGCCACGACTCCCAAATAACTATTAAACTTCACGGCATTTGGTCCTCCAAATCTACCAGTGTTGACATCCATGTCAACAGGTAACCTCTCTCCCCGGTGTCACCTAAGTGCAACGTCTGCCATCCGGGTAACACCTCTACTCTTCTGAGTAGAGGAATCAGTAGCCTGTGAGTCAGACCTAGATCGTCCATCCTGATCGGCCATGAGTATCTGTCCAAACAAGGAAACACAACTGTCAAATATTTAATATAACATTTAATACAATGAATAATTAATATAACATGTAATTCAATGATTCATTAACATGATTAATACCCTATGAAGATGAAATATTTTCCCACAAGCCTTCATGGTGGTCATGACGACTAGCAACTACATCATCTATGTCATGTTCCATGATAGATGTTGGAATAAGTGTTGTGGTCGATGGAATTTCCACAATATCAAGATTGGGGTCTCCAATGTGTCTACCTTGGATAACAATTGACCACCGTTTGTCAGCTGGGTCAGCAACATAAAAAACTTGCTTCACCTGCGTTGCCATTATGAATGGTTCGTCCTTATGCCCTATCTTGTTGAGGTCCACCAATGTAACTCCTAAATCATCAGTTTTGACACCGTTCTTATTGTCAACCCATTTGCATTTAAACACAGGAACGGTGAAGGGACCGTAATCAACTTCCCATATATCTTCAATCACACCAAAGTAGCATGACTCAGCCATCACAGGGTTGTTGTCCTTTGAAGTTGAGAAATGCATTGACTGAGCCACAACCATCACTCCATTGTTTTGATTTGTACTCTTTTCATCCTGTGTCCTTGTATAAAACGAATAGTTGTTTATGTCATACCCACAAAAGGTGAGGACATCAAAGTTCGGGCCCTATGCCAGTCGATGTAATGTTGAGGAAGCAGATTATCTTTCAGAACGGTCTTTTGGAACCACTGCATGAAACTCTTGTTGTGTTTATTCAACAACCACTCTTCAGTCATTTTAGGGTTGTTCTCTTGACTAGCTCCTTGTGAGTAGCTAGATACGGTTGCACGTCGTCCGTGTTGTTTAAAATATACAAGTGTGCCTAAAGGACATCATCACGTGACATGCTCTTCATTTTTTTTCCAATCGTTCCTTTCCCATCCAATCTCCCTTCATGACGAGTCGTTGGAATACCAATGCTTGCAGCATGTGACATGTATTCAGTGCAAAACTCAATTGTTTCCTCTACAATATATCTTTCCATAATTGAAGCTTCGGGACGACGTTGGTTCTTCATATACTCTTTCAATATCTTCATATATCGCTCAACGGGATACATCCACCGTAAGAACACTGGACCACACAAACGGACCTCTCTCACCAAATGGATGATTAGGTGGACCATTATGTCAAAAAAAGAGGGCGGGAAATACATTTCAAGTTGACATAATATAAGTAATGCTTCCTATTCCAACACATCCAATTCGCCGGGCACGATTACCTTGCAACATATGGCATTGAAAAATATACACAACCTTGTTATAACATTTCTCACGTTTTTAGGAAGAATGTCACGAATGGCGATAGGCAAAAACTGTTGCATCAACATATGACAATCGTGAGACTTCAACCCAACTAACTCTAAATCTTTCATGGAAACACAAGAGTTGATGTTGGAGCCATAAATAGTCGGAACTTTCCCACTTCATAGCGATTCACACAGACTTTGCTTTTCTTTTCTGGACAACGTATGACATGCTGGGGGCAAATATGTTCTTTTGCCCTTTGATTGTGGATGCAAATCCTGACGTATACCCATAAACTCTAAGTCCATACACGAGTTTAGGCCATCCTTAGTCTTCCCGGGTATGTTTAAGAGTATACCAACCAAACTGTCACACATTTTTTTCTCCACATACATTACATCAATGCAGTGTCTTACATCAAGCTCCCTCCAATATGGCAGGTCAAAAAACACTGACTTTTTCTTCCAGTTGTTTTGTGTCGTGTGCTATTTTTCACACTTACCAAACTGTACGTTGACATCTTTCACCTTTTCATATGTCTGGCGACTAGATAGTGGTGGAGGAGCCATTTTAAAGTCTTGGGCACCGTTAAACGACTTCTTCAACCTCCGAAACGGATGATTCACTTTAAGAAACCTTCGATGTCGAAGATAAACACTTTTCTTACCATGGTGCAACCGCATAGAACTAGTCCCCTCCTCACATACTGGACAAGCTTTATGACCCTTCACGTTGTACCCGGATAAGTTACCATACGCTGGAAAGTCATTGATTATGCAAAAGAGCATGGCACGCAATTTGAATGACTGCCCGGTAAACCCGTCAAACACATCAACCCCGTCTTCCCACAACCTTTTGAGGTCTTCAACCAATGGAGTTAAATATACATCAATGTCATTGCTCGGTTATCGTGGACCAGAAATCATCATCGATAACATGACATATTTCCGCTTCATGTATAACTATGGCAGCAAGTTATAAACAAACAACAAAATAGGCCACGAACTATGGTTTGTGCTTAGGTTCCCAAATGGGTTCATGCCGTCTGTGGCTAGTGCAAGCCTAACATTTCTTGGTTCATGGGCAAATTCCAGAAAAATCGTATCCATTTTCTTCCATTGCGATCCATCGGCCGGATGCCTAAGTAGTCCATCAACAACCCTTTCATCAGTATGCCATCTCATAAGTTTTGCATCATCTGTATTGGCAAACAGACGCTTTAGTCTTGGAACTATAGGCAAATACCACAACACCTTTGTAGGAGACCCTTTAGTGCATACCTCATCAGAATTCGCCTCTTTCTTCTTATACCGTGACACCCCACACCTAGGACATCGATGCAGCATTTCTAACTCACCCCGGAATAATACACAATCATTTGGGCATGCATGTATTTTTTCATACTCTAAAACCATAGGACACAACACCTTTTTGGCCTTATAGTTACGATTCAGCAAGGTGTTTCCAGCTGGGAGCATTTCTTTTAACAACTTCAGTAAGTTAGTGAAACTTTTATTCGTCCACCCGTTTATGGCCTTCAAATTAAACAATCGCAAAACTACTGATAACCTCGTGAAATTGACGCAGTTTGGATACAACGGCTGCTTAGAGTCCTCACACAGAGTCGTATATACATGAGCTTTCTTAAAACCTTCTACCCCCACATCACGGATCATATCCTCGAGTCGGTCATCCATGTCGACATCGGTGTCATGCATCGAGCTTCAATTTTCAGTTTGAGAGCTGTTACTTGGCACCACCACATCTTCACCATGCCATATCCAACGCGTATAACTACGTAGAAAACCGTCACACAGTAGATGTTCTCGCACCTCTTCCAAGTCTAACCGACGCAGGTTCAAGCATTTAACACAAGGGCAAAAATACTTTCCATTCACCTCCACTGCATTCCTCGCTACGAATTCTATAAATGATTCAACTCCCCCCTCATACTCTAGACTTAGGCGTGATGCAGTTATCCAACTTCAATCCATGCCAACTGCTTACAAGGTGCTATGATCAAGCTCACTTTTTCTTTAAAGGTGGTGGTCCTATACCCATTCAGGATAACAATTGTTTTTATACGTCATTCTTATATACAGGTTAGGAGTTATTTTAAAATTTGATGAAATTTCGGTAGCATTTTGCATTGGTCTCTAAGTACACAAAATGAGAGTGGTCAAATCAAATTCAACCATAACCAAATATGCACCCAGAGAACAACACAAAATGCAAGTTACCGAAAGTTTATCAAATTTTAAAATAACTCCTAACTTGTATATACTAACAATGACGTATAAAAAATATTTATTCATCCCAAACTGTCCAAACAAACAATTCAAGATTCAACACAAACGATGACATTAATTAATTTAATGACCATTTGTGTCGAATCTCAAACGGGGAACTACGGTTCACTCATATGCACAACAACTTTCATACTAGTTAACTAGGTAACTAGTATGAGCCTATGAGTTTGCAAGATTGAAAACCACATACATACAATAGATAGAAATAACATTATATACGAGCAACCAACAACAACAGCAATAACATTATATAAGTGAAATGTAACTTTTGCTTACAACTCAACTCAAAAATCTAATAATGAAATATCAAAATTTTAAACTAAACTTCAAGAGAACAAAATTCAGAAATGGAAAATGTTTTAAAGGGAATGGTTAACAATGATCAAGTGAAAATTTTCCATTTAAAAATATCTAACTTGAACCTTATCAGGCCCTGTGTATTCAAAATGTGACATTAAATTGTTTAGATCATGTGTGAGGTGATTTATAGCACCAGTGTCAGGATACCAAGAAGGTTTTACTTCAAGGGCAACTTAAGGAAGGACTTTGTATTTGACAAATTACATCTGGTTCATCCTAGTCAGAATCTAAAACAACTAACTCAACAATGTTTGATTTAATTTACTGAAGATCTAATTGGTCATAGAATTAAAGTTTGGTGGCCATTGGATAAGAAGTAAGTGCTAATTATAAATTTCATAGGGATCAGTGGCTGAAGCAAATAAAAACTTGATGGTAATGATTATGGTCATTCTAATGGAGAATGGAAGAAGGTTTAAGTTTTAGTGAGGGAAGCATTTTAAGCATAATTTGAAGATGGTTTCCCTTACACATTCATTTTAAAAACTGTTTTCTAATATTTTTATATTCTTAATTTTTTCAGCACGCTGCATCAGTTTGAGAACTGTTATGTCTTATGACCCTTTGAAAGGGAGGCATGTGGTAAGTTGAATGATGCTAAACTTGCCCTCAGAATTTGGCACAAACTTAATAACAAGCTTAACTAAACTTAATAACAATATAGAGACAGAGACAATGAAATGTTGGCACAATAAAACAAGCTTAACCAAACTTAATCACTAGTGGAACATTTCCTACAAGCTTCGTTCACCTTGAATAATGCACACACACACAGAGATAACACATTCATTTAGTTCGACTATACGTAAGAGAAAACACACAAATAGGTTCCACAAACAATGACAGAGCATAATAACGAGGTAGACCAGCAGTGAGCGGAGAAGAAGGGTAATGGAGCACTTACTTGAAAATGGTGTGAAGATGACAACAACACGAACGGAAAAAGGAAGAAGCAAGTGAACACGACCAGCAAAGAACAAACTCGAGGCAAAGAGGAGGACGAGGAAGAAGACAACAACCAGCGCGAAGAAAGAAGAGAAAGTGAAAAAAGACTGAAAGGCGCGGCTTTTGAAGTTTCAGAAAGGATGTATATTCACGGTTCCCCTTGAAACCGTGAATATATTACACATATATTCACGGTTGAACAAACAACTATGGATAAGTGTTAACTATATCACCACGGTTACGAGCCCAACCGTGGATAAATATTAAATCTACAATCACAGTTATAGAAACAACCGTGGACATACAGTACCTAGTGGTTAAACCCTAAAACCTGAACTATATATCCACGGTTGGAAATACAACAGTGGTTATAGACATCAATATATATCCACGGTTAACATCATAACCGTGAACGTACCCATAATATATAGTCATGGTTGTGCACACAACCGTGGATATATATTACAGGTACTATATATCCACGGTTGACTCCTCAACCGTGAATATATATTGATGGGTACGTTCACGGTTATGATGTTAACCGTGGATATATAGTTTTCTCTGATTATATCATTCACCTTATAATTTCAAAAATGCCACCGCACATGTTTTTATCACTGATCCACTTAAACCCGTGAATATATCCCGTTGTTATATCCAATTTTTGCACTAGTGTAGGTATAGTTAAATTCTTGTAAAATTAATAATAAATTGAGATGTAATTCATCGACTCTTGGTAAAGAGTTTAACTTCTTAGACTTTCTCAAGGCAATTTAATAAATAAAGAAAATAGTTTTTTAAGTCATTTCTTATATATTAAGTTATTAGCGTTTGACAAAAATATTATACTAGTTAATTTAGAGCCATAAAGATAGAGAAAAACACTATATAAATATTCTACTGTGTTCTTAATTTGATTAATTTACTACCAATTTAGTATTAATTTGATTAAGAAGTGTCCCACCCTGATTAGTAAATTAATTTGATTAATTTATTATCGGTTTAGTATTGAACCTAGAATGAGTGTTTTAATCTTTGTCAAAGAAATATCTTTATTTGATAATTAAATTACTGAATTTAATTTTATCAAAACAAATTATTTTTCTTTAAGTAAAATACTATTATATTATTTGTGACTTCCAAGTGTATAATTATAATATGGTTTCTTGGTAGAATTTTATATAAAATGGGCAAGTTGTTGCATAAGTTGGATAGATCAAAAACATAAGAAAATAGTTTTTTTCTCTTTTTCATTTATATTCTATTAGTAAAAGTTTCAATGTCAAAGAGTTGAAGACAAATATTGATTTTCGTGTGAATACGCGTAGAACCTTTATCTGTTTAGAAGACAAATTTTTAAAGTTTAAGGAACCATATATCATGCCAGTTTCTTATTATCTTTCATATCATGTAGCATATATAACCTAAACAGAAATAAATCATTTTGTTTCTATTGTATGGATTATGAACACAAATTTTCCTTCAAATTAGATAACATATAAATACATGATGACAATCTATTGGAAAATCTAGTTATCAATAGTGATTTTCTAATGATAGGACTATTTTTGAAATATATTAGAATTAGTAGGAACAAAAATTTTTGTAGTGATCTTTAAATTATGTCACAAAATTTTTATAGGGACTAAAATTGTAATTTTTTAATTTTATAGGGATAAAAAATATATTTAAACCTAAAACGTATTAATGTAATTTCTAGCATTTTAACACAATGATGCTTAATAGATCTGTTAAAAAATTAAATAAAAAAATTAACTAACAAGTGAAATCTTAATAAGTAAAAACTTCTATTAAATATATTTTGATATTTAATTGTTGTGCGGATAATATTACATATAGTAATTTTTTATAATTTTGTTACTCTTAACTATTTAATCATATGTTTTTGGAATGATTATAAGCAAAAATTGTTCAATAAAATAAATAGAGAAAAAGTTAAGCAAAGTGTAATGATTGAAAGGTTTTACTCGTTTATCTTGCTGTCGAGGTTGTTGCTTCTTGCCTCGTTCCTTCTGAGACATTTTCTCCACCTTTGGCTTCTCCCTTTCTTTCTCCACTTGAGGCGACTGTGCATAGGGCTTGCTTCATGCAACTTTGGCTTTCAAGTGCATCTCTATCCCCACATACTTGGAAGCTTTACGTCTAAACTCCTCAAACATAGTAGGTGGTCTCTTTGCCAAAAATAGGGTAAAGGGAGACTTAGGTTGCAGAGCCTCAATAACTATATGTAGCCGGATAGTCTCTGTGAGATTTGAAACCATCGCATCCTCCTTATAAAACTTCTTTAGAAAATCTTTCAAAGATTCAAATTCACCCTGCTTAATCTGAGCTAGGGTATGAGACGTCTTAGGCACATCTCTAGAGATCACAAAGTATTCTCTAAAAGCCTCAGCCATTTCCTCTCAGGAGTCAATAGATCTTGAAGGAAGCCTTTTGAACCAACTCAGAGCTTCATCAGTTAGGGTTCGAGGGAACATGCAACACATCACATCAGCTTTAGCGCCCAGAAACATGGCCTCGTAGACATAAGCATCAAGATGCTTGCTAGGGTCAGTCTCTCCCATGTACTTGCCAATGGAAAGTGGCTAGATAGTTTGCAAGTGCCTTCAGATGGGGACACTCATAAGCTTTCTGGAAAAAAGGATGTTGAGCCTATATCCTGAAGGAGGAGTCCTTGTGGGAAGGTTCTTCCTTCGTGGAGTTTGATATAACATCCTTAATTTTTAAAATAATAATCTTTTAATAAATCAAGTAAATTTTTCGTAAATAATTTAAATTTCTAAACAGAGATCGGATTCAGCCATTAAAAGTACCGATTTTACATCAATCCGACCGACCCATTGGGATGCAATTAAATATAAATAAACTTTTCATAAATAATTTCATAATCAAAATGAAATTTGTATTAATAATATCATTGTTACTTTACAAAAGCCGACAGGCCATTTCATAATACAAAAAGTACATCACTCGGTAATCACAAGAGCCGGCCAAGGCTTCTACTCAATTTACTATGTACACTATGTATTGTGCATACTAATACATAATGCTCCAGTCGGTCGAGTAACTTCAAGTGCCATCACTGTGTCCTCTATCCACTGCAAAATAATGAGTAGGGAGTGAGCATAAACATATCAAATAATAGTTATTGAATTGGATTAAAGGTCCAATCTATAACTATACACTTAACACAAACCGAGTCATATAACACAACATGAACAACATTTTCTATCAATAATCAGGGTGTACACATAAAAATTAGTGCATACACATGCTCAAGCAATTGGATCCATTAAGTCTTTTAATTTTGTGTTGCAACACTGGCTCCCTGAGCCATAATTCAGCACTCGGCTGATTCAATCATTTTACAGGTACCAAACTGCTCTACGCCCCTAATGTAACACTGAGTATCACTCCCAGAGTGATAGCGGTCCTCTACTCAGTGCTATGGGCCAAACCCCGAGCCCCGCTCAAGAGGTTGCCTTGAGTCCCACCCAAGGTCTTTTGTGAAAGTCATAACATACCTCATACTCATGCATCTCAAGCATATACATAGATATCTTGAAAAATTTATATACTCATCATCAATCTCATATCACTGTCGGTATCAACATCAGAAATATGAATGGTATATATGTAAAAACATAAAGCGTCATACAAGCGGGGTATCAATAACAATTATGCACATAACACACATATACAACATAATAATATCACCCCACATCCATTCATAAACTATCTATTTGAGATGTAATGCTCCCCCTACCTGGAATAAGGAGTTTTTAATTGTTCTTCAATCGTTATCAGTTACAGCTTCGAGAATTCCGACTGGAATTATAGTTTCAGAAGCTTCAAACGTTCACGCAGAAGAGAAGAAAGGAGGATTTACTTGTTCTTCGTAAATAGCTTTTTAGCAAGAGTTAGAAGAGAAGATTGTGGATGATGTTTTTCACTTTCCAAAAGTCTTTTATTGATCTAACTGTAGTTGATATTTATATTGTCCATGCAAAAGAGACGTGAACAATAAAAAGATCTTTGTTGTACGTTTTCTTCAGATGATGAATAAGGAATAAGCATTTAATGAAAAGGGACAACACATAAGAAAGGGTCCCATACTTAGAAAATATCTTGAAAAGTGAAGCGGCTAGAAGGTAGAAGAACAGATTGACGTGTAAAGCTTCAGTAACTAAAATAATCGTTAATTCTGACTCGATCTTTAGTATATTCCGACTCGGTTTCAGCCTTCTGGGCATATCTTTCCAAAAAGGTTTATCACAGCCCCTGTCCGCTCAGAATTCCTTTATTCGGAGGAAAGGTTCCATTCCATGGAACACTCGGTTTTCTTTCCTTGGAAGTATCCCACACAATATTATCGCATTCAAACATACTCGGGTATGGTTATGTCTGAGTCAATCTTCTGCTTACATCACTTGGAAATCTTCCATCTAAATCACTCAAAGTTTGAAGTCAAAATCTCTCTCTCGGAAATCTTTCCATTCAAACGAATCACTCGGGGTCAAGGACAATTCCGAAGACAAACCCGAGTACAAGTTTTTGGTCATTATTAAATATCGACTCGATCATAAATTTAACGAAGTTCACCACTCGGTAACTAACCACTCGGATATTTACTTTCCTCGGGAATTGTTCACTCGAAACTATTTATTTAGAAACACATTCGATATATCCTATTCGGTGACGCGTCATTCAGAAATTAATAATTTCTCACTTAACACCTTTCCATTCGGAATAGTCTCACTCGGTATCATTCCACTCGAAATTGTCGTGCTCGAAGACATTTCACTTGAAAAGTCTCAATTCGGAGATACTCCACTCGGAACCGTTTTACTCGGATTTCCTTATTTGAAAGTGTCTCATTCGGACACTATTTTCTTAACTTAGAAATAATTTGCTTAATGATGTTTCACTCGGAAACATCTTAATTCCATTTGGAAATAGCTTCCTCGGTCTTACTTCACTCGGTATCACACTATATTCACTCGGAATATCATATTTCAAACAACATTCACTTAAAATTTCATTCAGAATTTCTCCATTAATCCTTAATGAATGAATTTTCTAAATATTACAAAATTTGGGATGTTACATTTGAGGCTCAACATGAGACTGTGATTGCTGCTCCTCGTTATAGGTGACGATCCTCGAATGATGAGGTGTATGAGACACCTTCTGCCTTGAAATTTTAGGTTGATGACGTCCAACACGACTCACCTTCTCTACAAGCATTGCACGTTTGCGTCTCAACTCAGCTATCTCTTCTCTTAATTAGTTGTTTGATGATCTCATCCCTAGGGTTAGGAGTTACCATTGCAACCACTCACTTCGTAGATGTACTTGGGTTCTCAAAGGCTAGACGCCTTGGCTCCAAGAACGTCAAATCTTTCACATGACCCTCAGGGACTCTTGTGTTATCCTCCATGACAACTTTCTTGCTCATGCAAATATTGGAATCAATTTACAGAATCCTATTGGGCGTGCGAATGAACTGGTCTAGGTCAGGGTGTAGGATTCGGCATGGGACCGGCCCTCAAATAATGCTTTCCTATATGTATTTTACACCAATCCAGTGGGGATCCAGTATTATATCTCCTATTCTAGTGGGGAAATAAGAGTCTTGGAATGCTTCCTTGAGTAAAATATCACCAACCTCACGCGTTGTGGGGCGAAAAAGGGTATTACCTGCAAGGACACTTTGACACTCAAGTCAATGAGATATTTAGAAAGAACAAAAGAGCTTGAGCGTAAGTTGTAATAAGAATGTTATATGTTTTCATTGTTGATTTATAAGTTGTATACCTTAGAGTAGTGAAAGAGTCATTTCAAGTAGGTGAGTTACCGTACGAAATGTCAGCTTAATTTTGATCATTGAAAAAAGGCTGACACGTAACAGTGATGCTACCTAACGACTGTACCTTCCCATTAGTCACTTTGCAAGTTGCTTTCTCAACATGTAATTGCACAAGTCAACTCTTACCTTCTGAGAGAATGACCCATACCAATATTGGGTCATGAGTCTCATGCGCGGTGTTGAAAGTCGATGTTAGATTTCACCATTATGTGTGATACCGGTCTTGCACAGCAATTTTAGGTTTGATGACCTTTTTGTCCATAGACTGGTATCGAGAACCGAATCAGTATATATTATGAACATAATTTTTCCTAAAAATTAGATGACATATAAATACATGATGTCAATCTATTAGAAAAACTAGTTATTAATAGTGATTTTGTAATGATAGGACTAATTTTGAAATATATTAGTAGGAATGAAAAATTTTGTGGTGACCTTTAAATTGTAAGTCACAATTTTTATAGGGATTAAAATTGTAATTTTTCCTAAAATGTATTAATGTAATTTTTAGCATTTTAACACAATAATGCTTAATAGATGTGTTAAAAAATAAAAAATAAAAAAATCAACTAGCGAGTGAAAGCTTAATAAGTAAAAACTGCTATTAAATATATTCTAATATTTAATTGACGTACGGATAATATTACATACAGCAATTTTTTATAATATATGTTTTTGGAATGATGAATAAAATAAATAGAGGAAAAGTTGAAGAAAAGAGTTATAGACGGAGGTAAAAGTAAAAATTAATGCAAAGGTGAAGCTGTGATTATGTGCATGGTATTCAGATTTGTCGTACGAGTGGCCAATGGTTGGAGATAATCTCAGAACCGACCCACGTGAGTTCACAATTAACACATGATATGTCCAATTAATGAGAATGGGAGAAGCACAGTAATCATTGGTTAAGTGGGGTAGTCTACCACATTCATATATTGCCCATCATTTCATCACTTTCCCTAATCTACTCACTCTAATTCTATGTATGGGCTACCAAATTAACAACTCACCATTCATTCAATCCATTGTATTCAACTATTTATTATTATTATTAGTACTACTCTTTTGTTTTTGTTAGAGATGTCATTATTTAAAACCACTTGTCAATTGTTGTTTATTAGAGTGATGCTACTCATGCTTTCTATTTATTCAATATATTGTTCAAATTGTATTTAAATTTTATTTAATTAATGAATTCAACAATAAAACTTTAATAAATAAATAATATAGACTTTCATACAAATAAAAAGTTTAAGCCTATGAGTGCCAAATTCCATGGGGCCAAGTGATGTACAGTGGCACAGTGCAGCTAGAGTGGACAAATATGTAATTAGAGTAATGAAGATGATGGGGTACACTGCAAATGAGAAAGATGTAATAATTAGGTTGCATAACTCTTTCTGATGCTGCTTCTCTTAACTCTTATAGTCGATAAAACACACTTTGTGGATCCCACAGCCGCATGTACAGTTTCAATGCATTCAGTCACATAAAATATGACAATTTGATACAAAAATGCCTCACCATAATGATTTCGACGCTTGGACCACTATTTAATCAGTGCTGAAAACGTTGGCCGTGTGAAGATGGCAAGTAAAAATTGCCAAGATTTGAAAATTCGAGAAGAGTTAAAGCCTACAAGAAGGAAATGTTGCAAGACCCATCTAGAAAAAGCTTATTTGGATTGCTAAGCAATATATGTAACATGTTTCAGTCAAAAACACATTCAAAACCCGTAACCTATTCTTATGTATGGGTTGTATATTATGAATATATATCTATATTCAATTACTCAACGTTACTTCACGTAATTGCAGGTCCAAACATGTGCTAAAATGAATGAATGGTAAATAAAGCTGATCGGGGTCTAGTCATTTGTGTGCCTCTATATATATGTCTGGTCCACCATACATTTATATGTGAGCAGGGTGACAGTGGAAAATGTGATATCAACTTGTGAAATATATGAACCCCACTGTACATACAAAGATAAATTATTGTTGGTTGGCCTAAGAATCTGAGTCAAGGAAACATGAATGTGTTATGTGTTAACTATTTTCTTTTGTTTTTCTTAGCAGAGGTAACATGATGTAATTGTATTTTTATTGAGCTAATGATTCCACTTAGATGTAACCATGATTGATATTTAGTAAATCACTTGTATGTAGCTGCCACCCATGTGGTAGGCTTATTTTTTTCACCTGTAACAGAGCAGACCCTGCAAAAATAATGGCAAGAAACATGATTGGCCGCCACAAGTACTGACACCAATGTCCAATTGAGTTTTATAACTTCTAAATACAAACATTTCGTGGTTATATTCCAAATGAAGTCTGAAAATGGATTAATCCCTAAATAAAGAAGCACAAGAAAGAACTTCTCATATCTAAACACCAATGATTAGCATGTCCCTGCCAAATGGATAACAAAAACAAATGATCTATAATGGGCAGCTCAGAACAAAATGAAGATGTGTTAATTAACAGTAGCAGTTAGCACTATTGTTGTTTAAAATTTAAAAGGGCAATCACCATGTTGGGAATGTCTTGAACCGTTGCTTTCAGTTGTACTAGTTGAAACAGAAATTTCAACTAACATGGGTGTAAAGTGTAGACACTCCATTTTAAGCTTTATCTTCTGTAATTGTTCATTCAAAGGAAAAAAATTGTAAGGACTTGAATAGAATTTTGATTTCAATTTTTTAGTATGTTGAAGAATAAAATCATAAGTTTTACAAATTCCAAACACAACTCTTCACACAAAAACCATGGTGCATGCGACAAATCCATTTATATTACAAGATTCTGAGATTTAACTTAGACATTTCAGCTCAAATTGATCATAAGGGCCCCCTAATTTCTGAAAGTACTTAAACAACGCAACATTTGCCTGAAGTAATACAAAACTAAGAATGAAACCCACCATAAAAGTAGCACTTTTCACATGTTTCCAACATTTTGGGTTTGTCTAGCACTCAAGATTTTTTTTTTGTTCCTAAAAGTAGTTAATTGAATTTTATGGTTGATTTAAATGGGGAGATAAAACATGAGGAAAAGAATTATGAACGAATGTAGTGTAATGGGAATAAGATAAAAATATGTTGTTTGGATGGATAGAAATAGAAGAGAAAGAAATAGAAGAAGAAATCCATTTTTTGTTTTGATAGAAGAAAAAAAAAGAGATGAAAAGAAATTATTTATATAAAAAATAAGTTTATATTTCTATTTAAAAAATTAATTTTTTATTATAATAAACTTTAATACATAAAAAATTACTTTTTATTTTTTAAAATTTTTTAATAAATTTTATTTAATTTCCATAATTTATCAAACAACAACCTCATTTTTCATACTTTTCCAAAAATGAAATTTTTTTAAAAAAAATTGAAAATGAAAAATAAAAATGGGAGAAATTATGTCTCGATTGGGAAAACGTGTTTGAACCCTACCGATTTTCTAGGTTGAAAAATTGAAGAACATGTTCAAATGGAATGAGTTTTTTGTTTTATTTTATTTTGTTCACCATTTTAAAAAAAAAATAGAATACAACATTTTCCATTATTCTCATTTTGAAAAATGTGAAATATTTTTCCTTTTTTACAATGGAAAATTTCATAAAACTATTTTGTATAGTTTTTCAAATATTGGTTGATTTTGAAATTTTTAAAATATCATATTTTCTGTTTTTCAACCATTTTCTTTGAAAATTTGAGTGTATAAATATATCTTCTATTTTCCTGTATATTCTTGGGATATATTGTATTTTTCTTTAAAATCATATTAACTAAACACATTTTAGTTTCTTAAAAATGTTTTTTACAAGGAACATAACAAACATGAAAAACTTCCCTAAGTTAAGTTTCGTAGGTAACTAAAAAAAAAATCTTTATACCAATCCCCCCCTAAATTAAAACTACATAAGTAACTAGTCCTTAAATGATTCTATTGTCAATCAAATTAATCATTCACATGCAAATTAATTTAAATGCATATTTGGTGACATCCGGCCTAACTTACGATATAAGGACTAATATGATCAATCTTATATTTTTAATTTTAACACTTATTTACCCATTTGCATAATACTATCATAATTTTTTTAAAAGTTACAAGAAAACTTAAGACCAATGGGCCTTCCAACAAAACCACTAGGTCCAATCCATAATAAGTTGTCCCAACAATGGCTTTTGGGAACTCCAAATTGCCCTGCATTTATTACTAGGAAAGTCTTATTTTGAGAAATTCATGGAGTCGACCCAATAAAGCAAAAACCAAAATCATAGGACAAAAATATAAGAATCACAAACTTCAAAGGAAGGCAACCGAAAACATTCTTCTATAGAGGAAAAAAACATAACAAAGGCAAGCGTATGTCATTATTGTCTATTTTCTGCCTGTGTATTGCTTTCTCGGGGTTGCCCCGTTTGATCTCTAATGAAATCTTTGGTTGGTTGACTCAAAAAAATAAGAGGCAAGTGAGGTTGAAGTTAGTGCCTTGGTGATTAAGAAATAGAAAATGCTTTTAAAAGGAGATGAATAGTTAATCTTCTACTTCTTTTGCATTTTCCACACTCTACGCCTCTGCTGGAAACTTAGAAGAAAAAGTATGACGAGACATTTAATTGAAAGTAGAGAGACAAAGAAAGGTGGGAATGGAGGTTGAGAAATGAGGAAAAAATCTTATCTTTATAAAGTTATGTTTGAATAATTAAAATTTATTCAAATCTATCTTAGAAAAATTTTATAGATTTTTCGTAAACAAATATACATTTACTAATAATAGGAAAAAAAAACATTGTGTGTTTTATTAGGGTTTGATGGGGAACTCCTGGATAAGGAAGGGAGTATGAAGGTGGGAAAGGTTTTGTTTCGAGATATGGTCATAGGGAGTACTCAATCTCTCAAGCTGTGGGGATATGTGAACTTTGTTACAAATAAGAGGGTAATATTGAAATTGATGGACAACAATCGTTTAAAACTTATGTTCTATTTAGAGAAAAGCTATATCGGGGAACTTTGTAAACTCTATTAGAATGCACTGATTATTAAACTTCTTGTTAACCAAGTGCCTCAATAACTCAATAGGGGGGAGGTGAATTGAGTTTTAGAATTAATTGCCTTGTAAAAACTTTTTCTCAATTTTACTTTGCTTTACTTAAAGAAATTAGTATATTAATAAACGAATAATAACAATTGAAGCAAGTAAATAAAGCAAATAAATAACTCAAAATTAAATAGAGTTAGGGAAGAGAGATAATGACACACTCAAATTTTTATCCTGGTTCGGATTCCCTACGTCCAGGTCCCAAGTAAACTTGAGATTTTTCACTAATAAGAATTTGAGATTTACAAGATGAACCAATAAAAGTCTCTTGATTTTCCTACCAAGAACTTATCCCTCACTCTTTTATCCTTCTCATAATTCTTACTCAACAACAACCCAAAGGCTACAACCTTGCTTTTGTTACAATGCTTCAACCCAATTTGTGAATGAGTAAAAACAAAACATTTTAACTCCTCTTATAATGAATATATGAAACAAGATAAGAGAAGAAAACACGTGATATTGATCACGAAATGTAGCTCTCTTTGTAGAGCAGATTTTACAATTTTAAAGCTATAATAAAAACTCCCATGATAGAGTTGAATAGAAGATTTAAAGCGCAAACACAATATGATCAACTCAAAGAATGTAGCTCTCTTTTGATAGAGCGAATTTATAAAATATAATAATAGAAAGTAACTTGATCAAAAACTGCAACTCTCTTCTGATACAGGAAATTTTAAAATCAAAGCACAAAAGGAGATTAACTTAACTCACGAGAATGTAGCTCTCCTCTAGAGTAAAATATGAAAGATTAAAAGAGTAGAAAATTTTTATCAAGCTTTGCTTCTTGAAAACGTGAAAGAGAGAATAAGAAAGTTCAATGTACATGTGTGTTTTTCAATGAAGACTTAGACTTCTATTTATAATGTTTCAAGTAGATAACTAGCTGTTGTAATCTGAGGATTTTCAAATTGATTCCCTTGAAAATATCCCTTAAGTTTAGCAAAGCTGAGAATCAGTCAAAATACGCAATGTAATCGATTAGCTTAATCGATTAGCAACGTTCTGATCTATTTAAAACACACCAGATTCATCTTAATCGATTACCTTAACCGATTAGCAGCACTCTGTTTTAATTAAAACTAGTCCAGAATCATCTTAATCAATTACCTTATTAGATTACTTCCTATTTAATAAATTACCTTATTCGATTAGCTCTTTTTCAAATTTCAGAATTTTATTACTCAGGCTTAATCGAATAGCTTACTTAATTTCCTTATGCCTAATTGATTAGCTTATTCGGTTACGAGAGTGTTGATTTGAGATTCTCATATCATTTATCCTTTTGAAAAACATTTTTGAAATCATCAAAACTTGGATTATAAGAAATCTAATTATTAATTCTCCCCTTGTTTAATATACTATTATGAACAAACACACTTCTTGGTAAGAATCTTAATTATGTCCTTATAAAGGATCGACTGACGGAAGTTTGGAAGCTGAAACAAGGGTTTTAATTAGTGGACGTGGTGAGTGATTTTTTTATGGTCAAGTTTTATTTAAAGGAGGATTATGTAAAGGTAATGGAAGAGGTGGGTGGATGATCTTTGGTCACTATCTTGTGGTTTAGACACAGTCACTAGATTTTTTATCGTCAAAAGTCAAGATTGAGAGAACACTGACATGAATTCGATTTCTCAGATTAATCTTGCTTTCTTTAATCTCGGTGTAATTTTAACTCAAGACCTTTATAATGGGTATTCATATTAAGGTGGATGAATGCTTTTGTGTGTGTGGAAATTGACCTTACCATGCTTGTTATAGGCAAAGTAGGCCTTAATGATGATTGATACCCAGGGGAGCACGAGGGTTTGCATTTGCTACAGTCCAAATGTGGCTTGTGATGTTATTGTTGTTATTATCGAGGACTTGTGATTTACTTTATATACATATTATTTATAGAATATTAATTCCAATACATATAACAATTATTGTTGCTGAACAAAGTTTTCCAAAATTAAAATTACTTAAATCTCATATAAGATCAACTGTTACAAAATAGATTAAACATGTTAACTATTATCTATTGAGGGTAAAATATTGAAATTGCTTAATTATAAATTTTTAATAATATAATTACAACTTAAAAAGCTGTAGAAAAATAATATAAACATATTATTATTTATATTATATGATGCTCTTTTAAAGATTTTACCTAAGGCCTCATGTAGACACGAAAGCTCAATCCATTAATCATTTGAATTTCTTGGTATTTAGACTAAATTATTTATTTGATGATTTATGTTTGAAGTTACTTTCTACTTTATTTTATATGTTTTAAAATTTTCATTTCATATTGTATATTTTTAAAATTTTCTAAATAGTCTTATGTTTTAAGTTAACAACATGATTAAAATGGTGTTATTAATGTCTCGTTAAAATAAAATTCACAATTTAAAACTAATTTGAATAAAATTGAAAAATAATTACACATCACCACCCCCTTTTCTTTCTTTTCTCTCTCTGTATCCTCCACCATCGTCCATCTGTATAGTTTTGTCTTGCAACAAAACCCCAACTAAAAAAAAAAAAAACCCATAGCTCCTCCACCTCCAACCACAACAAAGGAGCTTATGAGATGTAAGTGTTGATGTTGTTTTAAATTTACAACATTGTTATCTTGAAATCCAAATCAAACCCTGCCATTAAAACACATCTATGGATTAAGAATTTAATGTTGTTGCTCACCACCTCTTTGATAGAATGTGCTTCAATTGAACTTTAAAAAGCTTGCACTTTTGTCTTATGGTATTGATATTATTGTTATTATTTAGTTTTAAAACAAATCATAAAAATGAACACTTTTGTGGATTTTTTTTCAAACATTGATTACGTTGGATTGGATGGAGACTCTTATTAAGTGACTAAAACTTTGAGCTGAAGTATGAGATTGTGCTCATTTGATGGGTTTTGTTAGATTGTTTTTGTACTGGTATTATTATTATGGGTGGTGACTTGTCTTTTTCTTTCTTTGGTGGATTGGTAACTTAGCATTTGTATTTAGAGGAAAGGCTACTTCAAACCGTTTTAGATGATTGGTGCCTATGGAATGGAACTATTTCCCTTGCCATTGTAATGGCCTTGTTTGGATACTTCTTTAAATCTTATAATGTTCTTTAGTTCCTCTGCTTTGCGATGATGACATCATGTTCCCCCTGTCACCAGTAAAAGTTACCCTCATTATACGCCAACTTTTCATGTGCCCCCTTTCCCTTTTCAAGTTATGAAAGGGTGTGGGGTGGGTAGGGAAACGGCAAGGGCGCCATAGTCGGAAGGGTAATGAGGTGTAACTAGATTTTTAATTTTTATTTTATTTTAATTAAGATTTTAGTGTTTTTATCATATTTTAATAACACCACTCAATTTAAAATATATAAAACTACTTCATTTTTTTTAAAAAGATATTGAATAAGATGAAAACTTTTAAAACATATTGGATAAGTTAAAAATTAACCTCAAATATATTACACCAAATAAGTAATTGGCCTATTATTTATTATTATGGATAAGATGATTAAGATCTAATCATTGATTAGTTTGATGTATGATTATGAAAATCGGACCAGAAACTAGTAAAGGTATCGATCTGGACAAATGAAAAAACTGAAGGGATTTGAGAATTAGTTAAAATCAAGACTAAAAACCGAGATTGAACAAGCTAGATTTTTTTAAAAAAAATCTCATTTTTGTTATTTTTAAAAAAGTATATTATAAAATATTTTTAAATAAATAAAAGCCTTTTATATAATATTTTCATATTATTTGTATTTATTATAAATTGGTTATCTTAAACATATTTTATAACCTTTAGTTAACTTTATTTTTTTATTATTTATTATTGATATATCATGAATTATATTATATTATATTAATAATATATATTTTATTATCATCAATTTTACCACAATTCAATCATAATTGTGATTGAATTAATAAAACATGAATCATTATCTTTACTGGTTTTATCATTCTATTTTAAAAAATTAATTTGATGCTATGGTGTATGGTATATAATCACAGCACTGTCCGGTGGCCATTGATCGGTTATTAACACTATGAAGAAGGAGGGAATAGTGAATGTGTTGTGTTAGTTCCATTCTAGTCAAATTAAGACTCTCAAGGTTCATAAAAGTTCCTCTTCGTAACATTATGGGATGTTGCTGATGAAACTTCAAGAGTACTTAATATTAAGATACATGAGCAAAATTCTGGTTTGCTTTTCTTCTTGGTTCATAGACTTGTGAGAATTTAATAAATATATTAGAGAGGGTACAACCATATATATAACATCCCAACAAAATTAATAGAATCCCCCATGATTTCATTCAAGTACAAGTTAATTAAAACATTATTAGTTGAAAACTCAAAATCAAGCAGTTAAGAATCAGAACTCTGGTGTTTCCAATAATTGGTTTCATGATTTCGTTTACGGCATTGAAAGGCTATATCGGATAAATAGAGGTTGAAAGGGTGAAATGTGATATTCACGCAAATATAGGTTGTAGTTTGTCTCTGCACCAATGGATTTGACAGTCATTGAATATGTGATTAATTATTTTAATCCTTGTTTAGTTAATCATCCATGATCCATCCACCAACCATGCACTTACATTCTTGTAAAATTCTTACTAATTACTATGAAATAGTCACAACCAACTGTCATGAAACCCTTATAAAAGCAGGGGATAACAAGTGACGGGAAAACGCTGCAGTATTGCATTTACATTATTGTTTTTAAGTACACTTCATGATAGGGAAAATGGTGTTGATGGACTCTACTCTTCAACATAGAGATATACTTATAATTTCTATATTTTTTCACTTATTTTCATATATATTTTTATTACACTTTTCTTTATTTTCATTTTCTTTGAGTTCATATCATAATAAATAGTGATAATGAAATTATGAAAATAAAGTCATTCAATGATTAATATTTATTTTATATGTCCTTTAAAGTCGGTCAAATAAAAATGAATTAAAAAATAAATTTTAACCAATCTTAGTTGAAAAATCTTAACTAAGAACTAAACAAACATTTCACACATTTTTAATTGACCACATAGACCTAAGCATTAATTGTACATGAATCTGTAAATACCGATTTGTCTTGTCTTGAGTTTGACACATAAATCTCTCTTTGACTGTGGATAAAAGAAAAAATTGCCTTATCCCGACTTTGATGGAGATAAAGATGAGTCTGAGGATATAACTACTCGTCTCGACCCCACACCTGAACCGGTTTCAATATAATACTTCTATAATTTTAATTACAATAATACTATGATAAGTTGTTAGTTTTTCTAAAAAAATATTTTATAATCATGAAGTTTACTAATTATAAATTTTCTTAACATCTATTTTATGTATTATTTTAATTAAAATCTATTATATATGATATGGTTCATTTGAAATTATGTATTAAGTTATTCAAGTGAAAGAAAAATAAAGAAAGATGGATCATGGCAAGATCCCTGATGGTTTCTCAAAACCCAACAGAGAACCTGTAGTTATGATACAAGGTTGGATTATATAAATTCAAATCCATTCTATTTTAACTTGACCATGGACCCACTCTTGACTTTTATAGGGATGTCAGTTGAGACAACACTTTGTCTCGTTACAATATCTACACAGATCATTAATAAAGATTTATCCATAGTTATCAAACTCGCAAGCCAACTTGTAAGTTTGCACAAGTTTACAAGTTTAGGTAAAAAAGCTAGTTAATTCATAGGTAAACTCATGATATGACAAATTTGCGAACCCCTTGTACACTTATGTTATTTGACACTAAGTTCACGGGTTTATATTTGTGTTTGATGTGTTTGAAAAATTGGAACTTACACTTAATGTTAAAGACTTTCTAGCATTTGAGGAAGAACCATAAGGAGGAGGAGAGGGGGGGGGGGGGGGGGGGGGATGATGGTGATTAAGGTAAACATTTTGAGATATTCAAAGAGCATAAAGTTTGTAATATTTTTTTATATTGTTTAATTACGAACAATTCCTTTGATGATATATAAGTAAATTTAACTTGTATCAAGTGTTATGATATTGTTATTTGAAGTTTGAAAGTTGTCATTCTTCTAGTGTTTTAAGATATTTTATTTAGTTAAAATAATATATATTTTTTATTTTAACATGGTGTATACTCTTATTAGTATACGAATCAATTTATGAGTTGAGTTTATAGATCCAAACGAATCTATGTAAACTCACGGATTGACAATCTTGATTTTATCATTCATGTTTATTTGATTTTACTTGAGATTATCTAAATATAATTAATTAAAAACAAATTTTTGTTTCATTTGTTTAATAAAGGGTTTTGCTTGGGTACCCTCTCTAAATTGATGCCCTTAGCCACGTGTTGAAATAAATAGTACGCATTAAAACATTTTAAATGCCAAAATTTGAATATAACAAGACTTGATCCTACAACATATTGAAGAGAAACAAAAAGTCTTACCACTAAACTACTTAACACATTTAAAAATTATGATGCAACCATATATAGTTATATTATATCTGTAAAATGTATATATGCTAATAAAATTTATTTACAAAATAAACATTTTTATCTTTTTTTTGTTTAGTATAAAAATTAAAACTAAAATAAATGAACGAAAAGTATAGGAATATTTATTTCACAAATAAATTTTATTAACGAATATATATTTTACGAATATAATATAACAATATATGGCTATATTACATCTCTTAAATGTAACCTAATGGTGAGACTCCTCATCCATCTTATGCTCAAATCGAATGCTTCATATGCTATCTTAGAATCTAAACAAAAATGATAACTTGGAAAAATATATGACATAGATTGAGTTAACACGTGGCTAGAGACTAATACATGTGGTATAAATTCAATTGACACATGACTAGAGGGCTAGGAGCATTAGAGCAATCAATTAATGCGTTTAGCAACCGGTCAAACTAATCACTCGTACATAGTCAACATGTTAAAATATTTATATTTTAAAATTTAAGTGTAACAAGATTTGATCCTCTAACGTATGTATAAGAGATAGGAGACGAGCCTCAACAAATTAAAGACATATATCATGAGTTTTTTTAGGAATGGATACCCACAGTCACGTGTGTGATTTAAGCAACTGAAATGGATACCCCTGGCCATGTGCCAACTAAATTTATACCACATGTATCGGTCTCTAGCCACATTCCAACTCTGTATATGACACATATTTTTCCAAATCATTATTTTTGTTTAGATTCTAAGATAAGCGTTTGATTTGAGTAGGAGATGGAAGAAAAGTCTCACTATTAGGTTACATTTAAGAGATATAATATAATCATATACTGTTATATTATATTCGTAGAATATATATCTATTAATAAAATTTATTTGCAAAATAAATATTTCTGCCTTTTTTCGTTTATTAATTTTAATTTTTATACAAAATAATAAAAGACAAAAATGTTTATTTCATAGATAGATTTTATTAACAGATATACATTCTACAGATATAATATAACTATATATAGTTGCGTCATATTTTTTAAATGTGTTAAATAGTTTAATGGTAAGGCTCTTTTTTTTCTCTCTAATGTGTTGTGGAATCAATCCTTATTACATTCAAATTTTAGCATATACATGTTTTAATGTGTTGACTATTTACAAATGATCGATTACTGGACACGATCATATCCATCTATTCTAATTACTTAAATCATACATGATTTTAAAACCTTCAATTTAGAGAGGGTATCTAAGAATTTCTCTTAATAAAATTAGATAATAACTCAAATAACATATAACATCAATGCCAAATAATATTTTAAACTGAACTTCTTTCTGTAACTAAATTACTAAAATGATTTTCAATTTGGCTTCTTAGAAATAAATATTTTATCAACCTAATAATGTACCGTTGAATTAAAAAAGTTAATAGTCGTAGGCACATTAGAATGTACATTTGAGAGCGTGGGAGGTAGATGTTATGTATGGTGCAGCAGAAACAGAAATAAAAAAAATGTCATCGTTCTATTTCTGTTTGACTCCGTTCTTATGTGGCGATGGTGGACCCCTCAATACACCATTAAATATAATGACATAATATTTGAATCATGCCTCATATAACGCTCTGTTTGTCTCTGCTTTTGAGAAGAAAGACGGTAACAGAAACACAGTCTACTTTTGTGTTTTGGATGATACCATCCATGCTACTTCATTTCTACAACCAACCATCCTTTTAGGGCTTTTCTTTTTCACTCCCAAGTCCCCTCCATTTTCCTTATTCACCCTTTTCAGCTAAAAGCTTATTTTTTTTGGCCAATTTTCTTTGCCACTCTCATTTCCCTTGATTATTTTGGCTGTGTTCTGCAAAGGATTTGTTTCCTTTCTCAGAGTTACCTCGGATTCTTGTGGAAGTTACTGTCTTTGTCTTGTTCTGTAGTGTATCCTCTGTTTTGAAGTTTTGACCTCCACTGTTTCAGTGTAGCTGTTTTTGTGGCTCCAGTGTTGGAAAGTGGCCATTTTGAGCTAATGGGTGGTATGAAATTGGAGTTGCATGTGGGAATCTTTGTCACTTCCATGGTGATTCTCACGGGGACTTTCTGTGTTGGAGATACTGACATGGTTGATGGTATTCTTGACAAAGCCTTCTCATTTCCTTGTTTTATTTCCATATTCAATTTTATGCATATCTGGCTCCCTTTCCTTCTTAGGGAAGGTATGAGAAAATCAAAGAAAAATAGCAAAAAAGGAAAAAAAAAGTTCTTTTCCTTTTTTTATTTGTTATTTATTTCAGCTTATGAGCCCTTTTTAATGTATATTTTATTGTACAATGTTTGATTTTTCACTACAACAAAGTAAATTCTACAATGCTAACTATATTAATCCATGCTTTTCTCCCTTTAAAAGTTGATGGTCAATCTCACTTTGTTTCACATCTTGCATGGTTAGCTTCTATGTGCAGAAGTTATCTAGTTCTAAGCTAATCTGTCTTAATATGTGTTATGGTTACAGTTTCAGTAATCAATAGTCTATATGTTTCTTTGGGCTCACCACCTCTTCAAGGGTGGAAACCTGTGGGAGGAGATCCATGTTTGGAAATGTGGCAAGGTGTGGCTTGTGTCTTCTCCAACATAACTTCCATGTATCCATCCTCCCCTTCTTGATTTATTGTTGGTTGACATTTTTTCATTGTTTTCATATTTTGGATAATTGGTTTCAGAGGATGGTAGTGTTGCATTTTAGTGTTTTTTGAGTTGTTTGATTGCTAATAGAACTGAATTTTAAACAACTAGAACGAATATTTGTGTTTTCAGACAACTTGTAGGCATGAATTTGAGTGGACAGCTGGGCAGCAATTTGGATTTCCCATCCATTCTGGAAATGTAAGTGGTGCTTCTCAACATAATGCTACATCTGCTAATTGCACATGCAAGTATTTCTTGTCTTTCAGAATCACTAACTTCAGCAGTATCTATGTCCATTGTGACTTGAAGTGAGTTAATCAGCCATATTGCATTTTTTTGTCCGTAATAACCATTGGAATATTGAAAGTATATATGCTAGGCTCCTATTTGTCCAAAGTCACTGGTGATAAGAGGAGTCAATTTGGTTTGGATTAGTTAGGAAAATTAAGCTATTGACCGGTAATTATGTACTTATTTGTATTCGTAACGGATACCTCATGAAGCTTTCTGTTTCACTGTGGCACAGTGATCTTAGCAACAACCACATTGAAGGGTCCATTCCTTTTACTTTACCCCCTACTCTGAAGAACTTGTATGTTATCTTCATCACCTCTTGGTTCATGGTTTTCTTGTTTAATTTAGTAAACTGTCGGTTGATAGACATACATATACACGGGTATGCTTAACCAGTTTTGTTTCCTTTTAATATTTAGGTATCTCTCAGGAAATCAGTTAACTGGAAGCATTCCAGATGCCTTGTCCTTATTAAGTCAATTGTCAAACTTGTGAGTTCATAAGATATCTGCAATTCATGATGTCATATTCACTTATTATATTTTTCTTTTCCATCATATGTTTCTCCATTTTGAAAGAGAATGTTGCCCACTGAACATTAAATATCCTTTTCAATGCTTATTGTTGATGTATTTCATCAGCTTATTTATGTGATCAGTATATAAGAAAATGATGTTAAATCACGTTGGCATTTCTATGTTGTCATACACTACTCACTACCTACAGAAATCCTTTGCTATTCTTCAGGGACTTGTCAAATAACAACTTGACTGGTCAGCTGCCTTCATCGACGGGGAGTTTGTCTTCTCTTACCTCATTGTGAGTAAAATTTCTAGCTATGAATGGATTGTATCTTCTTGTTTAATAAGGTGTTATGTATTATGGATTAATCTATTCATTTTGCATTTGCAGACACTTGCAAAACAATAAGCTTTCTGGGACCCTTTATGTTTTGCAGGACCTGCCTCTTCAAGACCTGTATAATTCTGGCCACCCAAATACTTATCCAGAAATATAAATGGATACATAAGATTTTACTTAATTTTTTTTAACTCATGATTTTGATATTATGTAGGAATATAGAGAACAATTTATTTTTTGGGCCAATTCCTCCAAAATTGTTGAGTATCCCCAATTTCAGGTGAGCCATGGTTCAATTTTCTGAATTTTCTGTTTCTGCTTCACAGCCTTATCTAACAAAATACCCTGTTTTTCTAAACCTTGGTTCAAGTGTGAGTGTTTCCATCTTCTGGAAGAAGCCATGAGAGAAAATTTCCTGCTGCATTTTATTACAAGATAAAAAACAAAAAAACTATAAACCTTGAGATATTGCACTATGATGCTTGTATTCCAGATGTTCTAAGCATATTTTTGTTGGCATAGTTGCATATGCTTTTCTATGCAGATGTTTTATTATAGTTAACATGGTAGCATTTCCTGTGCAGAAAAGATGGAAATCCATTTAATACTACTGTTCTTCCATCTCCTCCTGCTGCGGCCCCTGCACCTGTATCTATGGCTCCATCCCCTAAACAATCACCTTGGAGAGTGGCAAATGGGCCTTCTTCCCAGAGATCACCAATGCCTGCACATACTAGGAAGTCTTTCATAGCTAAGAGTGTCATTTGGATTGCTGGTGCAGGTTTTTTAATATTTATTGCATTGGGAGTTTGTCTTTTTATGTTTTGGTGCTGTAAGACAAGGCCAGAGAAGAAAAATACTAAGAAATTTGACACAGATGTGTATGCGGGACCTTTGAATAAACCTACATGCAGTGAATCTGTTTTCGAAGCAACTATTCATGAGGAGAAAGGTAAATATGAAGAACCAAATAGAACAACAAATTTGGTTCCAAAGGTTCAGAATGAACAAGAAACATATGTGAAAACAGTATCTGCAACTTCAGGAGGCAATAATGGTTGTGAATCAATCAACGCTGGCGGCAGGGGTTCTAAACTTTCTTCCCTGCAGCCCCCACCACCACATTCTCTCCCGACAATTCGTGGTGAGAAGGCCATCATCAATCCTGTTATAACTACCGAAGTGACTGAAAGACATGTTATGGCAAATTCCATTAAAGTTTATACGGTTGCTGAACTTCAGCTATATACAAATAACTTTTCCCAAGAAAACTCTATCGGGGAAGGCACACTTGGGCCTGTTTATCGGGCTGAGCTTCCTGATGGGAAGGTAACACTCCTCCGACTTGTTCGTTATTTATTTATTCCTAAAGTAGTTTTATAAATTTACAATATGTCATCTATCGTTATTGTGTCATTCTTTTGTTTTGGTTGCCTCGCAAATGTGATTATGCATAAGCCTTTCCTTATGAACACATTTCTTGTTTGTACTTAATGTTGTGCTTCTAGCAGTTGGGATACTTATGAACCATATACTTTGTCTTGATTCATACATTGTTATAATAAATATACTGCTTCACGATATTCAGAGCACCTGCACATCCTTTTTGTTTTCCTTGTGTGACATGACCTGATATTATCTTATTTTCCTGGCTTCACTTCATTAACTAGTGCTCCACATACTTTTGATCCTTCAAAATTTCTTTGTAGCTATTGGCAGTGAGGAAACTGGATGCTACTGCTTCCATGGGGCAGACTTGTGAACAATTTCTTCAATTGGTAACCAGCGTCTCAAAAATTCAGCATGCTAATATTGCAAGGCTTATAGGATACTGTGCTGAGTATAGCCAAAGACTACTTGTATATGAGTATTGCAGTAATGGGACACTACATGATGCACTGCATGGGGATGGTGAACACTGTATTAAACTTCCATGGAATGCACGCATTCGGGTGGCACTTGGTGCAGCAAGAGCCTTAGAGTGAGTTTAGCTACACAACATCTAATTCCATTTTATTGGCTAGATAACTCAAAATTGGTTGAGTAATATGCTTTTGGAGGTTGAGAACATAGATTTTTGTATTTCGGTTGGTATTATCCTCAAATATTCCTTAACTGAGACAATAGTGATAGGTACAATTGTGGAAGGTCTTTTAAGCATATGATATACATTTGAGTATTCATTGAGATTAAGCAGCTATGCTTTGGACTATCGGCACTAGGCTATATGGCATTGGCTGTTCTTCAACTGATTTAACTCTGATAAACCTTATTTTTTTAATGGATAAGGTATCTGCATGAGAACTTTCGGCCACCAATTGTGCATCGGAATTTTAGGTCTGCTAATGTTCTCCTGAGTGACAATTTGGAAGTGTGTGTCTCTGATTGTGGATTAGGGCCTTTACTATCTTCTGGTTCTGCTGGTCAGGTATCTTTTTTGTTTTAATATCTTCAGCTATAAACTTTTTAATAATCTAGCTCAGACTCAAAAAAAGGTCTGGTGCTTTTAGGATTTTTAATTTTTGGGACATTCTTGTAATGCAACTGAATTTTGGAATAAATAGCCTATAAAAATCATGATATTCATATGGAAGTACAAAAATATATGATTGGGTATCTAATCTTAAGACGGAAAAGGAAGCTGGTTGCTAGTTTTTCAGAACCCAAATGAAGTTATCAAATACATCAAAGGTGAGAGGAGTTAAGTCACAGTTTATGCCTGCCACCATGCAGCACAGCAGTGATGGCTGCTTCACAATTTTAATTGTAAGAATTCTTAGGAGATACCAAGAATTTTAATGGATGATTGGTCTGGTTCTGTATGCTCTCTGAAAAATATGGAACTTATTTAGATTCTAGTTCTCCAAGTATTCAGAGTTACTGAAAATATTCCATACATTGGAAGTTTTGACTTTGGTGCTTATTCCTCAGTTATCAGGACGCCTCCTTACAGCTTATGGTTATAGTGCTCCAGAATTTGAGTCTGGAAGTTATACGCAACAAAGTGACGTCTTCAGTTTTGGGGTTGTAATGCTAGAACTCCTCACCGGACGAAAATCCTTTGACAAGTAAGCAATCCCATTAGTAGTAAAGATACTTGTGTTTGTTATATTTTATATTTCATAGTAATAATAGCCACTGAACAGATGCCGTATTTAAAATGTTGGATTTGGCTAAGTCACCATACTTACATGATTTAGGTCACGGCCTCGTGGAGAGCAAATTCTGGTCAGATGGGCAGTCCCCCAACTCCATGACATTGATGCTTTGTCAAAAATGGTTGACCCCTGCTTAAATGGGGTGTGTCCTATGAAGTCCTTGTCACGATTTGCAGATATTGTTTCTTCATGTGTACAGGTAATCTAAGTTGCATGAATGTTGGTAATCTCAGTATTAGACACGGGAACCATTCAGGAGTACTCTCCTTGCATCATGGTTGTTAATTTTTGTGTCTCTCAAAAGAAGAGAAAGTAATGATGCTTTTAGTAAAAATGATGTGCGAGTTGTGCTGTTTCTTGCTGCATTGCACAAATGTAATCTTTAATGATCAAACATCAAGGTATGCATTGCTTTGTTGCTAGATAATATAGTCCCCAAATTCTTCTGTCTAGTGTAGTGTAATTGGAAATGTGCAACTACCATGACATGAATTGTCACTGGTACCTTTTAAGGAATATTGCCATGACTGGAAAACTTATATAGCCAATCCATACTAAGTAACCCCATGGCTAAGATATTAGGCACCCCCTAATTGATGTTACCATGTTCAATTTTTCTTTCTTTCAGGTAGATAAACATAAGAAAAAGTATAAAGCAAACAAATTTTAACCAATTTATTTGAGCTGTATATATGACAACCCCTAATTGCCTATAATTTATTCACCCTTTATACTATTTTTCTTCCAGCGTGAACCCGAATTCCGGCCAGCAATGTCGGAAATTGTTCAAGATCTCTTGCGAATGATGTAAAATGATATGAGAAGATGAAGATGTTGGCTATCCAGTGTTCTATATTAAATTTTCCATGTTGAAAATTTGCTTTGTAATGTGTAATTATGAGGTAGCAGGAATATTGTGCCATATTGTATACTTAATTGTTCAGGGTTTTTCATTTATATTTTTTCAGATTCAGGAGAATGTCATTCATCCTTGTCCACATTGGTTTAGACACAAGATGTTGGGCTATATCGCATGTAAAGTAGGAGCCCACAAAATTGTGTGTCGTTCTAATGGCATTGGTACAATTTTATTTTATTTTTGTCCTTTCGGGGTTTGCTTCTGAGTCGTTTCGTTTGTCTTTCATTATTTTCCACCGGTTTGTTTCGTTCTGTTTCTAGAATGAAGGTTTGGAATATCTGGGTTTTACATCCTACAAAGATGTTTACGTTTTTTTTTTTCCATAACTTTGTCTTCCTAATTACGTGCTAAACGTTTGTCTAAGAAACTTAGAAGTTGTTTGGAGAAACTCTCCAACGGAGTCCAACGGGAAAACCTTCCTTAAATGAAAGTGACCTTTTAATCCTACAAGTCAACAGAACGATGTGAAACTTTCTCCAACTCCAAACCAAACACTCTCTTACTTAATTGTTAATCTTGTGATAATAATTTTGTAGCATGTGTTGTGGTTTGAACGAGATCTTCAGATATTTTCATGCAAAACCCGAACAATGAAGGGTTGTTTTGTAGCCCACGGCCCAAACATTGGGTACAGTTAGAGGTCATCCATCAGTGTTGTCAGATGTAAAGGTACACATGCTGATGTCGTAAACAGTGTCGTGGTCCCATTCTAACCCCCGAAATGCATTAATTTTGTTGTCGTTTTGCGAGGTTGTTTAAAAAGAAGAAAGGGTTTAAAGGTGAGTACATGTACAATGGAGGTGAAAGTGGATGACATCTCGAACACAACAACATAAAAATATTAAAAACTAAAAAGTGAGAGTAAACGACAAAGCATGACGGTGCCACGGGATGTACGACAATTTCTTGACTTCAGTCAAATACCTACGTTATTTTTCTTTTGCTGGTTTATTCAAAACATTAATATGTTTTGGCTCGCATTTCATTTCACTAAATCCTCCTTGGTTTTTTATTTTTCAGATTCCATTCTAAGAAAACAAAATACAAAACTAGTTTTAAATCATATAGTTCATTTATTCATACAGCGTGGATGACACATGACAGGTTAATCATGAAACATGATTCAGGGCCTGTTTGGTTGGTCAAACCCAAAAATAAATTCTACGGTCAAACGGAGTTTTGACTATCTTGAACGGCGTGAAGGATCAATATCAACCCTTAAATTTCTCCATTTCCCCAACTCCGTTTCTCCAACTGGAAACCAAACGGACCCTCAAAATTGAAGTCCAACATTATATCACAAACGTACTCAAAATCATTTTATTTTCCTATCCATGTGCCTTGCCATCATTCACAGTTGGTTCATTTTTCATTTTCATTTTTTGATTTTGTTTTACATTATTAAGGCCCAAAAAACCAATATAAGGTTAAAAGAATTCTACAATGGACGGTCATGCCTGTTGCCTTTGCTTAGTCAATGATTTATCCAACATGTATAATTTTATATAAAATAAAAAAATCATTTAAAATTACTATTAATATATATTCACATTGATTTCTAAATAATTCCTACAATATTTTCAATAAAATAATTATATTTTTACCATCTTAATTTCTTGTTCAATGTAAGGCTGCATAAACTAGACAATTGTTTTTTCTTTTTTCACTTTACAGTTTGCATACATATGATAGGGTCTAGACTATAATTTTCATCGTGCATGGGACATTCATGTTTGAGTGAATGTGGTATTTGCTAAAACAACATTCTCTTGCTGTCTTGCACATGAAAAACACATCACCAATTGAACCCCACCATCACATAAGTGTGAAGTCAATTATAGTAACCTTAAAGAGTGTTTCATTTTAGGACAGTGAACAGGGATAAGTCACTAAAGTGATATTCTTTATTAAAAATAAATATAATTATTATGATGGAATAATTATATTTATCTCCATGATAAATTAAATTTTTGGTAACTTCAACTTATAGTCAAGTTAATCCATTTTTTAATTAAGTAACTCCTAAGGTACTACCATTCAACCAGAGCTTAACAACGAGGCACACTCCTTGTTTTGCAAAATCATTGGAGCAAGAGAAATCATGTCCAATGAATGTAAATAGGCTTTGAATGTTGTGCCCATAATTTTAACTATTTTTGTAGAGTACTGAATTTGTCATCGTTTTCAAATGCTGTTTACTAGCATTGGAACATATTGATCCACTAAATACGATATTCAAAATAAATTAATAAAATTCGTTTTCAATCGCTCCTAACTCGGTCCAATTTAATTAGTTTGAATTTTGGATTTATTGTGTCTGTTTAAAGAAATTATCGAATAAATTAGTGAAAAGTTGGTTAATAAAATTAAAATGTATTGATAAAATTAGTTGTTAAAAATAAAATAAAAAAAGATATATAGTTTTTAAAATAGATACAGGTGGTTTTTTCAAAAAATACGAGTAAGATAAAATTGTAAAAAATAAAACAATCTCGAAGCTTATGAACTCAAATACTATTTTAAGTAACATTACTGAATACTAAAATAGGTTTATTTATCAAATTGATTTATTTTGTTTAATAAATTTTTAAACTAATAAAATAAGTTATAAATTAACTTAAATTACTGTTTACAATCTTATTAAATACAACCATAATTTATAAATTTTAAAATTTTAAATTGCAAGATTTATTTATTATTTTTTCAGATTTAATAATTTTCTTAATGAATGTAATTCCCATTTGAATTGTAAACTCATGGTTTAAATTAATTTTTATAATATTTTTTTTTGTATTTTATGACATTTATTAATTTTAATTTTCTATTAAACATTAAATATATTGTTAATTTGATGACGGGATCCAAACTAAGTTGATTTTGACTGATTTGATTCGAAATATATCAGAAAATTACATAAATTCAAAAGAAACTAAACCAAATAGTTGTAATCAGTTTGCATTTACCGGAAATTAATTCAAATGACCCCTACTCACCCTTACTTGCTCACAAAATTATTTCTATAATTTTATATTGTAGTACCACTTCAACACTGTACTTACATTTTGTTTTGCAATCACACATTAATTTAGGAAGCAATTCTTACCAACATATTCAACCAATGTTATATTTTCTGCTTAAAGTGTCTCACTCTAAACTTACTTTTATTCAAGTTCTCCTGAAATTATTTTTTTAAAAACACTTACTTTTTTTATTTTAATATATCTTTTGGTTTAAACCATACAAAATCATCATGAACAGTAAAACTTTTATTAAACGGAATTGTATATTTCAAAATTTACACTTGACCTTGTGTAAGTTAAAACATGTGATTTTATAGCCACAAGTTAAATTATTAATTAACTAGATCAATCTTTAATGATCATGTTCGTATTTATAAAATACCGCTAAAGGATAGAAAAATTTGATTAATTTTTTTAATTTACACTTAACAGTGTTGGAGGACCAAATTAAAGTTGGCGGATACACTAACAAGTATTGAAAGCAGAATTTGACCTAAATCCATCAACTGTCATTGTAGCATGATACCTTGGTTAAACACAACATTATATTTTTTTTAAAATAAAATTATATTAGTATTGTTTTATCATAAAAAAAATGTACGATGTATTCATCCAACTAGAAATAATTATTGTCTTTTGGGGAAAAATGTTTTTAAATAATTTTCTCAATTAATTATTCAAAGTAAGTATTAATATAAACATTGATTCAATAGTCAAACATTAATATTCACGCTTTTAGTGCTTGGAACGATATTTAGTACCATCTTTTTTTACCTTGAAAAAAATACTACTTATGTTCATTAGTTGGAAAAGACAACAAGAAAGGTACTAATAAGATAGATGGAAATGCTCACATTAGTGAGGGATAAGCATAAAGTAACCTCTATTTTAAAAAATACTAATATGGCTATTAAGAAAATTATTAAATAATTTTATAATACGAAGTTTCACAATCTAGTTTTATAGTTTATTTTAATATTTTTAAATACTTTTTTATTTAAAAAGTAAGAGTGTAATATAAAAATAAGTAGTAAATATTAGTAATAGTTAATTTTTTTTTGTAAAAACGTAAAATCTCACTTCATTTATTAAAGATCACAAATATTGATTATATTAGTACACCAACATTTAATACCCCAGATTCTAAATATAATCGATAATACTATTAATATAATTAGACTTTTTTAACTTCCACAGTAAAACACTTAAAGTAAAATCTTTTTATTAAAATGATTTTTTATTTTTCCTAAGAAATTATTTATGTTAATATTAAATGAAAATATTTAACTTTTGATTTTTTATCCGGTCAAGTTTGAACTGACTAAAGAAAAACCCATAATTAACCCTTACTATGTTTTTATTTTCAAAAAGTAAGAATGAGTTTTTCTTTTTTATGTTTTCAAAGATTAACAATGCATTTGTGGACAATTTATTTTTTCTTTTAAAAGATGAATTCTTTTTTGACATGAGAATTCTATAGCTACTGTATACACATTAGTGTTTTTTTCCCCTTAATGCAGTTGATATATAGCCATCCATATTATTGAATGACAATGAAACATAGATAACCGGTTCAAAAATTTCCCCTTAATAATGAAAATTTGAACACGAAGTAAAAAAGATTATGTTATAAGGAATGTCCCGTGGTTCGATACAAGTCATTTTCGTGTCTTTTATTCTCTCCAATTGTTAGTTAAATTACTCAACAGATTAGGTGGATATAAAACAGAAAATCTTTAAAAATATTTTAAAGTTTTTATATATCAATTACATCCATATTAAATTTGTCGTGCAAGACACAATAAAATAAAACAGAACTGCATTCAACTGAGCCCTTCCTACCTCTCGTAATATAATATAATATGATATTATAAAAATAATTAATCTGTACCTCAAATATTATATAATTGGGAAAAAACATGCCAATAAAATGACACGTCAGCAATAAATAGAGGGCTTTAAGATGATTCCACTGCAATGCAAACGCGTCCTTGCTCCTTGATCCACACATAATAATTAATGTTAGAAGTTAGAAATAAATAAATAATATATAATTGGAAAAAGGGAAAAAATAAAAGGAAAGTACCAGTGTATTTATTGTTAAGAAAAGGGGGGAAATTGGTATTTAATTAAATATTGCCGTTGGGAAAATAAAAAAAAAGTAGGAAATACTAGTTTCATTCTCTCATTCCCACTGTTGAAATCTGAATGCTTTTTAGTTCTTTCTTCAGACCATTTCTCATCTGACACATCTAATCCAATTCCTACCCTTCTGCTTCGGATTTTCATTTTTCACCCACCAAAAATCTTCTTCTTCTGAATCGTGCTGCGGTGGAGTAGAAGCAGGGTTTGGAGTAGACCCAACTCCTGAATAGCTTCTTCTTCTAAGAAAGGAATTTCATTTCAGCTTCACCAGCTGGTTTCTGAGGTGCCCACCAAAAATGGCAAAGCGTGGATACAAAATACGTATCCTTTATTTTTTTTCCCTAAAAAAAATTTAATAAATGGGTTCTGCCAGAGAAAATGCTTGTGGTTACTTTTTATTGGAAAAATTTTAAATTTCGTTGTTGTAGCTGAGTTTCTTTGAAATCTAGGTCAGTTTTTCTTTTTCCTTTTTTGCATTTTTTTTCTGTCCCATTTGGGTTTTATGTTTTCGGAGGGGACTAGTCTGGATGTAGTTTAGTCTGTTTGTTTTCTGGGGAAAAGAAAGTGATGCAAATTTTAGAAGTTATGGTGACAAAGTTTGGTTGCTCGGAAATTGTTGCAGAAGTTAATGGTAACTTTCCAGTTGCGTAGTCTTTGATTTCTATTTTACGTTTTTTTATTATTGTATGAAATATTCTGCATTTGTTCTCTAATTTTTATGGAAATCAGAAAAAAAAATTATATTGGATGATGCAGATTTGTTTAGTTTTGCTTGAAAGGATGATTTTTTATTTGTGGGGTTTTGGTTTTTTTATTAACTTCATCAATCTGATTTGTATGTGTTGTTGAGTGCATTTGATAATGTGAATTTCCTGAGCCAATGAGCTATAGAGGAATTTGTGGCTCATTCAGCAAACGTCAATTGTTTAAATATTGGAAAGAAGGCGTGCCGTCTTTTCATCACTGGAGGGGATGATCACAAGGTCAATCTGTGGACTATTGGCAAACCAACTTCTTTGACGGTTAGTGCCATTACTCCCATTGATTTTATAGCATTCTGGTTACAATATGGCCACTGTTAGATCATTGGCTAGACCATTTTAAAGTTTCAATGAGGGGTTTATTTCTGATGTGTTTGACTGAATGATTTGCTTCTAGTTCTTAAATTATGAGTTTTATTAAACTGAGTCCTACTAGTTGTGTTTTAAGTTTTTAAAAACAGTTATTTTTTTTAATTGAAAATGAATGAATTGATGGATCTTTTATTTTTCTGATGTAATTATTGCATGCATTCCAATAGAAACTTATTACTTTTAGTGGCTTAAACCTTAAACTTAACTCTTAGGGTTGAGGTTAACGAATATAAGTTAAATGATGGTAGTTTTTATAGTTTCCTTATTTGTTTCTCATTTTGGGTGCGAGCACTATAGGAAGATGCTAAAAAACTGGGATTTTCTTCAATATTTTTTAGATCATAATGATGAACCATCTATAATGTCTTTTCCTGATTGGATTTCTCATGAAGTCTTGTGTTAGTGCTACTTCCTTTTGATGATAGAAGTGCCATGTGGCATGTATATATTATATATATATATATATATATATATCTCTGACCTGATGATGCTGAGTTACTGTAATATATGCAGAGCTTGTCTGGTCATACTAGCCCAGTTGAATCAGTAGCATTTGACTCGGGAGAAGTGTTAGTTCTTGCTGGAGCATCATCAGGTGTGATCAAACTTTGGGATTTGGAAGAAGCAAAGAGTAAGTCAATTAGTCAATGACACAGTGGTGAACATAGACTATATTACAACTTAGAATGGTGTTTATTTGTGGAGCACTAGACATTTAGACTGTGAGTTAGAGAGAGGATAACTTGCTGACCATATAGAGTTAGACAAATACTTGATTAAAGAATGATGAGTTTGGCTATGTGTCTACCTAGCATGCATGATTGTGTAAGGGGATCTATAAGTTCTGATTTCCAAATCTTAAAGCATTTCTCAATTGTTGGTCCCTTCCTTTGAAAATTTATCAATATGCTTCTAATATATATGCTATTGTTCTTGAAGTATAGTGGTTCGCACTGTTGCTGGACACAGATCCAATTGCACTGCTGTTGAGTTTCATCCATTTGGAGAGTTTTTTGCATCTGGCTCCATGGACACTAATCTAAAGATTTGGGACATAAGAAAAAAAGGATGTATTCACACATACAAAGGTCATAGCCAAGGCATCAGTACTATCAAATTCACCCCAGATGGCCGTTGGGTTGTTTCTGGTGGTTTTGATAATGTTGTGAAGGTAACAAATTAACAATATGGACATTCTTAGATCCATTGTGGTATAACTCGCAGTAGATTTTAGCTTCCACATTTTGTGTGTCAATAAATCATGGATCTGCATCACTACCAATGCACAGGTGTGGGATCTAACAGCTGGAAAGCCCTTGCATGACTTCAAGTTCCATGAAGGACACATTAGGTCCCTAGATTTCCATCCACTTGAATTTCTTCTGGCTACAGGTGATTTAGTGACTTTAAATGACTTTTGAACAGTAACACTCAAAGCACTTGAGAGTGTAGATACTTATGTATTTGCAATATCTATAGAAAGATTTTGTTTCATAATACTTACTAGTTCTATTGGGTAGATGCTAGATACTTAGGAAACAATCTCTTCTTAGTTCTAAATAATATTAATATAAATTCTAGTGCACTAGATGAAAGTAATGTGCTACTTTTAGATGATCTGAGAGTGCCAACATACATTGCTAAATGACCCACTTTGTTTGTTTATTCTTTCTCAGACTTTGGTAGATCTGTTTATTTATTGATACAGATTCCCTTCATGGCATTTCTGTAACATACTTAACATGCTGTTGCAAGAATCTGTGGTGAATAAAATTTTCATATATTTGCTTTGTTTGCATGGATGGGTCATCCACTGGCATAAGTAATGAGCCACAGATGCAGATCTGAACTCTCAATAATTTTAAAACAATCAAAGAAACCCATTAACCTGACTTAGAGCTCCACAAATCTAAAATATTAAATATCCACTTATCTTGAAAATTTTCTCATTCTTTGGTTGGCATCTTGTGTCTTTTGATATAGACTGAGATCAGCCTTGGCATTTCCTCTTTCCGTTTCTTTTTATCCGTCTTTTTAGGAGGTTTGATTTGTTTTAAAATATATAGCCTTTTACGATTTCAAGGTATAAATAAATGCTTCTTTATCAATTATACTCTTATCTTTTGTTTAAATTAAAAAGACATTAATTAAGTATAGAAAGAGAAATGACATCTTAGGAAGATAGATGGGTAAAAAAAAACACATTAATTACATTTCTTTAGGGGTGTGTAACAACCTTAAAAGACAGATAAAAAGAAACGCAGAGAGTATATAACACATGTAACATGCTGCTATATAATTTTTTGGAAACAAGGTTTTTGTATATGAACTCGTTGGCCTTATGAAATGCGTGGTGTGGATTCCCCAATTGCTAATCCAACAAAAATTTAAAACTTTAAACTGAGTCTTTGGCTGCGGTTGCAAAACATTTTGCGACTTTGAGAATTCTGCCTAGCTTGCAAGTGCATGAATCCACAATAATATAGTCCAGCCCAGAGTTAAATTTAGGTATTTCAAGATTTCCCTAATCTGATTAATCAGAATATCAGATTTAACTTAAGGTTTATAGTCCTCCTAGCTTAAATTAGGTCAAATATATCATTCCCCGAACTATTTTATCTCATGAACATCTAATGGCAAAGCATGTATTCATGGAAGAGTTATTTACTAAACTTTGAAAATTATTTGTGTGTTGAAGAATCCAAGTGTGGCATAGTCTCACGTCAAGTAAATGTATGTAAGTTGAGCGGTTTATAAATACAAAAAGTCTTGTACACCTACTGTCTGAAGTTTTTGGGTTGTATTATGGTGTCCAACACTTATGTGCTTACTCTCTTCAATACCTTCTCATTGTCATGGGCACCTCTTATTCCCTTTCAATAGTGTGCTTCATTTTTTTATCTAATTTGGATTTATTGAATCATAAACTGTATCCTACCCAGAAGTCACAATTGATGAAATCAAATTTAAAGCAAGGGATTAACACAACTGAAATCACAAAAAAATTCATCAGTAATTGATAGGATAGGAATAAAACCAATGAAGATCTGAAAGCTGAGCAATAAAAATCCTTTCATAATGAATATTAAAATATCTACAGTTATTGCATGTTGCTAAATATAACAAAGGTATATGGTACTTTTTCATGCACAGCCTCCATTTGTGGTCTACTCTTCATGTTTTATTGAGTCCATAATAAAATAAATGGCTTTTCTTCTAGTGTTTCGTATCTATACACAATCCCTTTCAGTGTGCAATCTTTAGTAACAATGAAAGTATATTTATTTCCTTCTTTAAGTTTTCTAATTAATGTCAGTGAGAGCAATCTCCTAATTATAGGCAATTCAGGCTATAAACCTCCACATATAAGCTGTTGATATATAAATAGATCTTAGTGCAGTTTTTTTTTTATGAAACAGTGCAGTTATTTAATAATTATCTAAAATAATACTAACAAATTTCCATGAAATATGAAAGTCTAACATTTATCATGATGTAATAAAAGCCAATTTATGTATTAAAAAAATATGTAATACTCAAATATTAGCAGACTTATTTTGGGCTTTGATATTTGTGGTGTGGTTTTGCAAAGTGTCAATTGTGAGGCTCTTTATGGTAGTATCGTCCTTATCTCCCAAATTCCTACAAACATCTTTATATAAATATAATGTTAAGATGTCTCATAATCCTTATAAGACTCAGGTAACCTTTCTTGAACTAACTTTCAGGGTTGAGTTAGATGTTAAAATTTTTTATATGTAAGTTATTGAAAAAACAATTATTGATGTTAGAAACATTTTGCAGGTTCTGCTGATAGAACAGTGAAATTCTGGGATTTAGAAACCTTTGAACTGATTGGATCTGCCAGACGTGAGGTATCTAAAGTTGCTGAATCTTTTTCTGCTTGAAAGGAAACAATTATATTCATTTGTGCCATATTTTGTTTTTGCATCTCCGTTTGCTCTCTCTCTCTCTTGCAACACCTCCAGACAAATTTTAAACTACCACTAAATACTAACTTCCATGGTACGGTAACTCTTTGCCAAGTTTTATGCTAAATCATCATTATTGACACTTTTTCAGTTTGTCATCACATTGTTGTTAGCTGCAGAAGAGTTTCTGGTGAAAATTTAGTATTGTAGTAATGGACAAGAAAATCTCTTCATTTTTTGCAGTTGTCATGGTTAAAACTTATCTGTAACCAGCAGATAGTAGTGTATCTTGTCTTAATTTTAATCATTTAGATGCCTAAAATGTTATATTACTTTTCTGAATTGCTTTTAATATATATCACTTATCTGAATTATATTATATTACTTTTATAAGGCTACTGGGGTTCGCTCAATAGCTTTTCATCCTGATGGAAGGACCCTATTCACAGGACATGAAGATGGTTTGAAGGTAAAAATTGTCTTTACTTACAATTTCTAATTATATTAATGTTATATAAATTAATAACGCACCATGTAGAACACATTTACAAGGTCGTTTGCAATGCTGATATTTTGCAGGTGTATTCATGGGAACCCGTTATATGTCATGATTCTGTTGATATGGGATGGACAACACTTGGTGATCTTTGTATTCAGGGTGGGAAACTTTTAGGGTGCTCATTCTATCGAAATTCTGTTGGAGTTTGGGTAGCAGATATATCGGTAGGATTACTGAAATTAATTGTTGCTTTTACTTGTTAATTTTAAAATAATCTATCACTTGTGCTGTGCATACTTTAGGTGATGCCATCAATTGTGCATAGCACATGCGAATATTGAAATTAGGGGGAGAATCATACAATTGAAACACATATTCCAGCACAGTTACTGACACTTGTAGTGAAACAATACTCTGGATTCTCATGAGAAAGAATCTTTTTTTATAGCCTCAGACATTATTATTATCAGTTTCTACTTACTAATCCTAGTGATTTGATTTGTATTTTTTTAAAATTGTAAAAAGAAGTTGGATATAATATTCAAAATAAAATGTTTGTTAGCTGCAACATGAATACTTGGCGTCCATACAAGTTTGAAGGAAATATATTTTTTGATGGACATGTTATTATTTATTTTCTGTTAGCCATCTTTCTGATTGGTAGCTTCAACGTGTCAGCTTATTGAGCCATATGGCACTAGTTTGGATAGCAAGGAAAATGAAGACACAGAGCAGAAACATAGTCTTAAAGGAATGAAACTGGAGAAAGTAGAGGTTAATGTAGGACCAACTTCTGGGATTCGCAGCACGTCTCCTGATGAGTCAAAAGAGATAAAGAATATATATATTGACTGTAAGCCACTAATGTTTTGTCTTCCTTAGTTGCACTTTGAAAATTGAAATTCTGTAATTACCACCTCCAGTAGTGGTGTTTTGCTTATTTAATACTTTACTGATGCTTGTATTGTAAGTCTCTAGCTTTCTTAAATGTATTAAGTGATATACTGATATTTCCTGTTGGCACTGGCTAATTTGGTCAACCCAGCTAGCTTTGATTGGTTTGCTGCATTTAATGCGTTTACTGGTTTAGCGCATCTTGCATGTGCAATCTTTCAGATATTTAGTTCAGTTTGGTACTTGATTTAGATTTGGATCTGTTGAAGTTCTGAAACAAGTGAGCTTGAAATAGAGTTTGAGTCATATATTACACCACAGCAGTTTGATAGATATGATGTTACCATTGCATCAATGGGTTATTTTTTGAAAAGAATGTGTTTACAATTTTCTTGGAACCTAGCTGGAAATTTAGTTATAAATGTGAGAATTAGTAAATCTATCGACATGGTGAATGTAGATTAAGAGGATTCATACATATTGTTCTGGTTTCTTGGTATTAAAATTATGATCACTTGCCTGTTCTGTATCTAATGAATTGCTGTTTTCCTTCCAATAAAGCCTCTGGTGGGAAACCTGTTTCTTTACAGAGATCAGGATCTTTTAATTCCCCAAAAGTAGATTTCTTAGAGGAGTCCAAAGAATTATGCAACTTGGGAACGCCGAAGCAGAGTCCAGCAACAGGAGTTCATGTAAAATCAAATGATCAAGTGATTAGAAAATCTTTAATTGTGCCAGACATTGTACCTCGGGACATTCCTGATGATAAGGACTCGGCAAAATCAGGAAAGGAGACCATTACCTTTTCAAAGACAAAACCTGGAATGTTACTTAAACCAGCTCATGTACGGAGAGCATCCACTGGCAGATTTGACGTTGATAGGTTTTCAGAAGATGTGAATTCTAGAACATTTTGTGATACTGCAAGTAAATTAGACAGTGCAAAAGATCCTAAGTTCCAGATGAATCTAGGATCTCAGAATGAAGTTAAAGAATCTTGTGAAGATAAACATCCTATCAAAAGTGTTACAGACAAGTTTGACAAGACTCTATCTCCATTTAGATTTTCTGAGCAAGTAAAACGTAAGTACCACCACTCAGTAGATCAAACACAAGTTATTACTGATAATATTTCCGTCTTATTTTCTTGTTGAAAGCCCCACATTTATTAGAGATATAGCCAATTAATAGTATACAAGTGAGGGTAATCCTCTTCCTATGAGCTAACTTTTAGAATTGAGTTAGGCTTATTCTCCAAAGATTTCTTAATATCCTTTACTTAGTTTCCTTGTGCAAGTAGATTGTTATAGCACAGGTAGATTGTTAGATTCATTGCCCTCAACTATTGCTAATCAGTTTCATTACTGTTTTTCTCTTTGATCTGGCCTATATTTTTAAGTTAACACCATGTGCTACCTGAACCCTCTAGAAAAACAGCTAATTCCTAAATCATAGTTTGTCTTTCTCTTTCTTCAAACCCACAAATACTAAACTTTTAACCTTGCTTATGAAATCTGTCAAGATCTTATGAAATTCTCCGCAGTAAAATGAGTCTGATTTCCAACTTCTATTTCCTTTTGAAAAATAGTTAAGAAAGTCAAGAAACTATTGGCCAAGACTCTTGACAAATAAGCTCTTTTTAGGGATATGAACAGGCAGATATTCTGACAAGTAGCTTGTTGAGATTTTGATTTTGCTATAGTAAAAGTGTTGAACTTCCGTGTATGAGGTCATTCAGCAGAGATGTTATACTTACTTTGGCTTATTATTTATGATTAAAATTGAGCTTTTGTGTTTACAATTGATTTTTGTATTATATTTCAGGTGATGAATCCTCCCCTTGCAATGAAGAGATTAGTCCTGTAAAATATGTCAATGGAGGTGAGCAATCCCTTGTATATGCAATTTTATTGTGCACAAAACCACTTAAAATTGAATGTATTTTTGTTCTATTCTGGCAGTTGCTGTTGTTCGGGGAAGGACCCGATCATTGGTTGAAAGGTTTGAGAGAAGGGAAAAAATTGAAGTCAATGAAGATCTAACTAATGCATTCCTCCCCACTATAAATGAAATGAGAGAAAAAGTTCACAATGAAGATCAAATTAATGAATCTCCCACCAAGGTATTTGAGAGGAGGGAAAGAATTCCCCGTGAAGAAGATCAAAACAGTATGCCCTCCATTCCAAAGACAAAATCTGAAACTGATCAATCTCCTACCAAGGCATTTGAGAGGAGGGAAAGAATTCCCCATGATGAAGATCAAAACAATATGCCCTCCATTCCCAATACAATATTTGAAACTGATCAATCTCCTACTAAAGTATTTCAGAGGAGGGAAAGAATTCCCCGTGATGAAGATCGAAACAATATGCTCCCCATTCCCAAGACAATATCTGAAACTGATCAATCTCCTACCAAAGTATTTGAGAGGAGGGAAAGAATTCCCCGTGATGAAGATCAAAACAATATGCCCTCCATTCCCAAGACAATATCTGAAACTGTTAAACCTCCTACAAAGGTATTTGAGAGGAGGGAAAGAGTTCTCCGCAATGATGTTCGAAACAATATACCCTCTATTCCCAAGATGATATCTGAAACTGATAAATCTCCCACCATGGTATTCGAGCGGAGGGGAAGAATTCCCCGTAAAGAAGATCGAAACAATATTCCCTCCATTCCCAAGACAATATCTGAAACTGATCAATCTCCTAACATACTGGTAAGTTTCCAGCTCAGCTTTACAGAAAGAAGTTTTGATAGTCTCACCTGATCATCTCTACTGTAGCTTCCAATTTTTTTTGTGAAATTTTAGTGGGCCATATGCAGGTGCCAGTTTATAGCTTATAAGCCAGCAGTTATCTAATTAAGATTTTGCTTGGCTTGATAATTTGATTTACATACTGACTTTTTTTTTATTTTATTTTTGTCTCAAATTTTAAAATCTGTAATTTAGCAAGATATCTGGAAAATTAAATTTTGATTCTTTTAGGAAATAGGTTATCCGGTTTATCTTCTTGCTTAGTTCTGTTAATGTGTATAAATTACTTAGGAAAGTCTCCATGTTTAACAGTTTTTTCTTGTATAACGACTAACTACAGTGATGAAATATGAGGTGTAAACAAGAGAAAAGACTAGACTGGTGAGATTAGACTCCTTTAAGGTTTTAGGTTGCTGGTGACATTATCCTCCCAGTGTTATAAGAAGGTAGGAAGCATGGGAAGGTTAAGATCAAAGTAAAGAGAAATTTAAGATTTACTATATCTACTCACAGAGTCACAATAGTTGCATTATGTGAGAGAGGAAGAGAAAACGAGAGAACATATGAATTTTGTGTGTTATGATTGTGGCAGAGCTTTTGCATTTATAGGAAACTATATATCCTATAATTATTTAAAATTCCCAATGCAAAAGCTCCACTATGATCACAACTACAAAATTCATCCGTTCTCTCGTTTTCTCTTCCTCTCTCAACACGGTATCAACGCTAGAGCATTTTTTGAGGTTGTTTTGGGTCAAAAGTTGTCTTTTCGTTATGGGTCAAAAGTTACCTTTTGCCTGGTCTGGTGGACTTCATTGGAGGGGGTGTGTTGGAAGTCCTACATTGTCTGCCTCATTAATATATGGTACAATTTAAATACCTGTTAGGTTACTTCTCACATTGCCAATTGGTTTTGAGATAGAACCTTAACACATTAAATATGCCAACCCCAAACCTTCACGTGTCCTGATATATGCTACAAAGAATTACCTCTTACTCCTAGAGACTTTCCCAGGTACTATATGCTTAACACTCCACATACTGGAAGTATACTAAGCTATAAACTTGTTACAATAGGACAGTCAGACTTAAAAAAACGCAAACAAAACTAGACCCTTGAAACTAATGAGCTTCAGAAATAAGCATGCTCTTTTTTTTCTGCATCCAGATTGAACTGCAGTTTAAATGCTGTATTGCCGGTACCATTTGGAGAATTCCTAATTGTTAATTAGAAATAGCTAGACAAAATCTAATTACTTGATTTGGACAACAGGAAATAAATTTCTTAAGATAAAACTATTATCTATTAAAATGGGCTCTAAAATTTTACATGGCATCTTCAGCATGGGATTCTTGAACCTCTTTATGAACACTTCCTAGTCTGAGTTTGGATCGTCACTCAAAAGTGCTATTCTCTTCTTTATATTTAGATTTCTCTAAATTTCACTGTCTCTTTTCTTCTATAATGTACAAAATATTAAACAAAATATCATATGCCTGGAAAGAATGCAAAAGTTCTAACATAACCATGTTCTCTCATTTTCACAAATTGTTGCTCTGGGGTAGTTCAACTAAGTCATATTTATTCTGTTATCTAATTTTGTCAGAAAGTTGAACCTCAAATTTCTAAAGGGGATTCAAACTATTCAAATGAAGAAGAAACCATTGAAGGTCTGATGCAAACTCATGATGTAACATTGAGTAATCTTCGCTCACGCTTGACCAAGTTACAGGTAATTTTTATCAGTTATTAATATTACTACTTGTTGCTTGTTTGATCTTTACTAATTAACAAACTTGTTTCAATCTGTACTATTCTTAGCCATGGAACTTGTAATACTGTTTGGCTGTATAGTGACATTAACAAAAAGTGATAAAAAATTGTAATGTCACTGACTGGTTAGTGGTAATAATATGTATTTTGCAGGTGGTGCGGCATTTTTGGGAGCGGAATGATATTAAAGGGGCTATCAGTGCTTTGAGAAAGCTTCCAGATCAATCTGTGCGTATTTTTGAAGTGGTTGTGTGCCACTTGTTTGCTTATTTTTGTCGTGTTTGATGCTTTCTGACTTCTCTTTTTTTATTTGTAGTCCTGAAAATAATTTCATTCTGATGCAGGTTCAAGCAGATGTTATCAGTGTCCTCGTGGAAAAGACAGAGATTCTCAGCTTAGATTTATTTGCGTGCTTACTTCCTGTGCTTACAGGCTTACTGGATGGAAAGATGGAAAGGTAATTGTTTATTAATAAATTGCCTTGAAAATTTGAAACTCAGACCTATTACTTGTACCTCATCTTAACATTTTTTTATTTTTTTTTAATTTTTGGTTACAATCCTTTCTTAACATTTGTTTTGATATCTGGGCCATTATCTTGCAAAAGGAGCTTTAAATATAATGTTTGTTTTCGTTATCAGAAACTTCGTAAAAACTAAAAAGTGACTCACGAGAGACATTTACTCTGTTCTTTACTGTGCAGACATGTAAAGGTGTCACTGGATTTGCTGTTAAAGCTTGTGGCAATTTTTGGTCCAACAATACGTGCAACTGTTTCAGCACCTCCCCCTGTTGGTGTTGATCTACATCAAGAGGAAAGGTGCCTTGCTGCCTCCATTTTCGCTTGATATTATTTTCAGTATCTCATGCTGTTCATATGAATGTCAATGAAGCTAACTTGTTTGAACTTTGACATATTGAGGATAGGCGGGAATGCTGCAACAAGTGCTTTATGGAACTGCAGAAGATCCAAATGATTCTTCCAATACTAATACGGTAATCACACAGTTTCTAATGTTGCTGACTAATATGGGAATTAAAAATGATTTTGTAGACTAATTTTTTTTCAAATATAAAATAAGAGAAACTCCTTGCTGGTTTCTATTTCAAAATGTTGAACATTCAATGGAATTTGAAAATAACATTCTTATATTGTAGATGAAGAAATTAGAAACCAATAAAATGACAATTCATATTTTGATTTCCTTGCTGCAGGAGAGGTGGTTTATTGGCCAGGTCTGCCCTAGAGCTAAATCTTGTTCTTCAACAGTCCTAACTGAAGATGTGTACAGACTTAAGCTATATTGTGAAGAAATAACATGGAGGTTTAATGTTGGGTTATTATGATCATAGCCCACAATTTTGTCTTGATGATTTGCTGTATTAGCTGTCATCATCGGCTTTGTTGATGGAAGAGCAGTAGCAAAATGATATATATGTTATACCTTGTGTTTAAGACTCTTGAAGGTGGAAGCAGCCATATGAGGATCATGGTCTTCATCAGTTCTTCTGAAGGCTTGTGTTCCTAAGTCAGTTCACTGATATTGGCTATATTACATGTATGTATTTTTGTTTTTCTTCAATTTGTTCCTTCTGGTAGGGACACTGACCCAAAGTGGGGTTTGGTGCACCTTGGCCACTCATAGTGTGCCTATCGGTATAAGTATTAGTCAGAATCAGATGTATGTAGTAGTTGTAGTATTCATGCATATTTCTATGTATATCATTCTATGTTCAATGAAATGGATCTTCAATTTTTTTAGTTTAAAATTCTCCAGCTTTTGTATTTCTAGAAACAACCATATAGTATTATTCTCGAGGATTATCTTATTAAAAGTGGAGTGTTTTTCTTTAACAATGAAATCATTTGAAATTTGAAATTAGAACCTAATGAATACTATATAAACCTCTTAACATAAGTCAAACTTAGCGGGATATGAAAATTGGAGTCTAAGAAATGTCAAGTTTTAAGTTCGAATCAATTTCTAGCTTTTATTTGATCAAGTTCGGGTAGGTTGAATCGTTTTATATGTAAGATTGAAGTTTATGTGGGGTTATTTATTTTTATTTTGTGGTTTATTGAGAAACACATGACATGAGTTACACCACTTTATTGTCTCTTTAATACGAGAGTCCTTTTTAATATAAGTATCTTTTAGTTTAGGTGAGTTTTCTCTCCTTTGATGAGAGTTTTTTCCTTTTTTCTTTCTCTTTCTCTTTTATCTATTCATCTTTTCTGGCTAATTTTAAGATTATACCATCAATATCATGACATTAACAATTCCTTTGTTTTTATCTCTTGGTGTCAACCGTCGCTTTGGTTTGTCTTCTCTTTCACTCGTTCCTTTCTTGACAGAGTAGTTAAGGGGACATTTCTAATTCTACTTAGTTTCGTGACAGTCCTTCAACCTTATTTGCCCATTTTGACAGTGGAATATCAAACTATAACTACAAGGAGTTATCTAATTTTAGTTTTTATAAATGGTGATTTAGAGGAAAGTTATAAGATGTGTTTGCTTTTCCTAATATTTGCAGTTGGATCTTTAGATTAGGCATGCTTGGACTTAATAATGATTATTTGATGTGCATTGTTGTGCTGTCCTTAGTGGAAATTTGTCCATTTGATGTAAGTGTGATTGGAAACATGTTATCAATATGATATGTCAGACAAAACAAATGAGGAACTGTGCCTTAGAAAGGATAAAGTGTATTAAAGATAGTTGATTAAAAAAGTAAAGATAATCTGTTCAAAATAAATTACTAAAATAGAATAGAATAATAATAATAATAATAATAATAATAATAATAATAATAATAATAATAATAATAATAATAATAATAATAATAATATACTTTATCATATTTTATTCATTTCTAATCTTATCTTCCCAAAAGATAAAATTTATTCTAAGATAACAAGACATGATAAATAAAATATTAAGTTTATATTAGTGTAACTTATTTTTCTTTAAGAAAAACAACTAATAAACAAACATAAATAAATGATCTGGTATTGATATCGGTTCCCAAATCAAGAGATGACAAACATGCTAAAGGTATAAACAAAAGGTACAGATCCAACAAATTTACATAAATCGATTCTCAGTAAGACTTGTATGATAATTGTATGGATATCGATCAAAAGCCTGCAAGCAGAGCCTTTGAACACAGGCTAGGATCCTGTGTATCAGAAATATGTCGGAAAAGGTCCATGCTACGATCCTTCTTAGCATAGATGTAAATGCCAAAATTGGTGACCATGATTGCAAGAGTAGGCTTGAGGTTGTCGAAAATGCATTGTCTGTATGTTTTGGTGTTTATATTTATGTTAAGGAGGCTCTCGGTCAGTAATGGTATCAGAACCTAATCGGTATCAAATTATTGTATCTCTTTTTCTTGAAGCGGGTGAATATGGTATAATATTATTAGCTGAGAGTGAGTAAAAAGATCTCTTAAAACATGAGTGAAAACCCTCGTCCCAGTGCTGTAAGTCTCTCTTCAAAAATTTCCCTTTCTGTTCCTGAATCCTGTAAAAAGACCCTTTCAAACAAACTCGAAAACCTTATTGAGTATACCTTTGTCCCGGAGGATGCTCAAATAGAAAGTGTTGTACCCCCCTTCTGAATCCTTCCAATGTTTTCAGAAGACATAAATCCAACTTTACCTGGTCCGTAAAAAAACTTATTTCTACCCCTAGACCTGGAGTAAAAGAAGTCATCCAGACTTCGAAGCTTGATTCTTGTCCTCTTCATGCTACTTCTGCAGAGCAATATGTAGACCTGGAAATAAATCCAGATCCAATCAAATTATGGCAGAAAGAAGGTTATGTTGCACTACATCTAGGTGCAGTTTGGTTAATTTTAACCCTCCATGGGAGAAAAGGCATGCCCGTTACAGCTAGAGTCTCTCTTATAGACTCTACCTTCCATCACTATGAAGATGCAATGATTGGCACAGTTCTCACGACACTTAATGCAGGAAATGTGGTTTTAACCATATTTCTAAATTTTAATGTCCATCTGAAAGATCCGACTCTTCCACATCGGTTCCAAGTTCAAGTCCAACTTATTGGAGCCCCTCAGGACTCGGATGCATTCAAAGCTACTCTGAATCATCAAATCATATTCAGAGTGCAAGATCATCTCTTTGATCTTCCAGTAGATTCTGAAATCTCAGAAAATGCTTTGATGGTGATAGCAAATTCTGAGGAGAAAACTCCATCAACCATCCAGGTTCCCAGGCAAATCCCTAGAGAAGAGTTACTAAAACTCATTCCTATGGAATAGATTAGTGACTATGAGGCACAGTGTAACATCCTGTTTTTAATAATAGTCCTATTTTATAAATTATGAAGTATGGAAGGTCTGTAAGTGATAATCAGTGAATAAATACCCTGTGGATGGTCTGTAATATCCCGAAAATTCCATTTTTGTGTATAATCATTGATTTTATATGGACCATTAGTGATATTGTCCAATTTCCCAGCGAAATATGTCTTAGATGAGATAATCCGAGTGAAGAAAGGGATCTGTTCCGAGTGAATGATGGAGTGACCAAGAGAAATTCTGATTGAAGGTTAGAATTCCGAGTGAGTGTCATGTTTTCCGAGTAAAACATGACCGAGAGGGACACTACCGAGTGGAGTCATGGCCTCGGAGTGAAATGTGTTCGAGAGAACCATTTCTGGGTGAAAATTCTGAGACAAACACCCTTGAATGACTCGATTTCGAGTTAAACGCCTCCAAGTGACTCGTTTCCAAGTCAAACCTTGTGAAGTGCTTCCTTTTCCGAATGAAACTTCTCCGATTGTAGCATTCCGAGTGAAGTATGTCTAATTGAAGGAAAAACTCATTTCTGAGTAATAAATATCCGAGTGGTCTATCTCCGAGTTGAACTTCCCTGACGCCGACTGAAGTATATACCGAGTGAGTCACTTCAGGTGAGTGACTCTGGAACAGAGAAAGGTTAACTCCGAATGACCTCTCAATTGTAATATAACTGAGTGGAAAAATTCTGAGTGGATCCATTTGGAAAGGAGAAGTGGCCGACTGAGAACGTTTTCAGACGGATATATATATCTGAGTGAGGTACTTTCTGAGTGAATCCGAGTGGGGCAACTCTGATTGAGTCACTTCAAGGGAAGGAAGATCTGACCGAGTGTTTCAAGAAGACACAATTCCGAGTGAATGTCCAATTAGGTGGGAGTCAGTTTCTGGAAGGTTTTACCGAGTGGAACCCGAGTGAGTGAAGGCTCAGATTCGGAACAAATTACCGAGCGGAAGTCTGAGTGAGAGAGGACTCAGACTTGAGTGATGATGCCAAGTAGACAGATTGAGAGTTGACTCGGTTTTGATATATATTACTGAGTAAAAAACTGAATGAACAATGACGCAGTTGGGAATAAATTATGCCGAGTGAAAATCGAGTAAGAGGAGTCGGTTTGGGGAATGACTACCTCTGGTTGGACTTTGCTTAAGCAAATGAGTTCCTCGCTTAAGCGAGTGAGAGTGGAATAAGTGAGGCTTGTGTGTCTCGCTCAAGCGAGTCAGTATTCGCTTGAGCGAAACTCACACTCGCTCAAGCGAGTCGGTTTTCACTTGAGCGAAACTCCTCTGCCAGTGTAATGTGTGGCACTCGCTCAAGCGAGATAGGATTCCGCTTGAGCGAGAGGACTCAAATTTCCCTCTCTTCATGTTACTGGCAATTTCCAGTCGGCATATATGCTGACTGAGTAGAATTCCAGTCGGTTCAGAGGCTGACCGAGTGGAATTCCAGTCGGTTTTCAGTGTCAGATTAACGTTTGACTCCAATCTTGTCCTTTTATGCATATTTTAATATACTTTTCTTCAATCATACCCACTCCGTTAGGCAGGCGGCAGAAGTGGACAACTAATATAGCCTACTTTCTTATCTAAATCTCCATTATCTCCACTAATAGCCCACTAGCAATCCACTCACAAGAAAGCTGTCCCCCACTTGTCCTTGCATTATTAACATTGCCTCTGCTAAGACCAGAACTCCTTAGAACAAAGTCAGTAAATCTTCTTCCTCTCTTTTACTCTTCTTCCTCAATACACCTTCGAACAGGAGCAAGGACAGCAAGGAGGCCATTTTTCAGTCAGCAAACCAAGTAAGAGGGGACAGGGTTGTGAATGATTATGAAATGGGTAGAATTGTATGCTGTCCTAGGATTCCAGTTTTATTTTTGTATTTTGTTACTCAATTTTGAAGCTGAAAACGTATGAATTTGATTCTGACTTCTTCATCAAAGTTGTAGATCTTTTTGTCATATGAATTCTGAGACTTGAATTAATTGATTTGGATATGTATAGAAAAAGTTATAGCCAAAATACTACAGCATGTCCGTGTGGAATATTTATCCTATGTTTTGTGTATATATTAAAATTCTGAGACTTATACATACATAATCAGCCTTTGATGTCTTCATGAAAGTTGTATATATTTGTGTTATGGATCTGTAGAAAGTGGTTTCAAGTCAAAATGATTTTTGTAGATCGAGTTATGCCTAAAATACTAAAGTATGTTCAAGTTGTAAATCTGTTAACTTGAGATACAAATTTTATTTTTAAAACTGGGAATTTTGTGGTGAGAATTAGTGATCGGTGTCTGCATCAAAGTTGTAGATCTTCTTGTTATGTGAATTTTGAGAACTGAACCGACTGAATTGGATATGTATAGCATGAGTTATGATCAAAATACTACAGCATGTCCGATTGAAATACTTATCTTGTGTTTTGTGCATATATGAATATTCTGGGAATTATACATACGTTTTTAGACTTTGATGTCTTCATGAAAGTTGTAGATATATATGTTATGGATCTACAGAAAGTGGTTTCAAGTCAAAATGAGTTTTGTAACTCGAGTTATTCCTAAAATACTGAAGTATGTACAAGCTGTAATTCTGTTAATCTGAAATACGAATCTTATTTTTAAAACTGGGAATTTTGTGGTGAGAATTAGTGATTGGTGTCTTCATGAAAGTTGTAGATAATTGTGTTAGGAATAATTTAGAACTGGTTTCATGCCAAAATCATTTTTGTAGCTCCAGAAACGTTCAAATTACTAATATATGTACGTTTTGAAAACTCACCTTGAGGCAGTGTGGTATTTCGTGAATAAGTGGTATTTCTGTTTGGAATTTGAAATTGTGTTCTTCATGAAAGTTGTAGATAATTCTAGTATTGAACTACAGCAAGTAGAATCACCTAAAAAGGATTTGATTTGTTCAAGTTATGGCTGATGTACTAGAGTATGTTGCTGTTGGAAATGCTGAAACTTAATTATAATGGTTATTATGAATGAAAATGATATTTTCTCTATGAGTAACAATTTATTATTAAACTCTTGAGTGATTATGATTTATTATTGATGTTGTTGCGTGTTTAATGAGTATCACACGGTTGTATATTTTGGTGGTGAATAATTATGAATGACATAATTAATATATATGTACATGAATGCCTGGTGGTTATTGTTACATGTGGTTGAAAAAATAAATCCATGATTCTGAAAATTATTATATGTGATGTGTCCTTTGAGGACTTCTGATTTTCCAAATGGTTTTGGAAATGTTGATATCATGGTATGTTAAATGATAAAGAGAATTAAAGGCATTCATGCATCATAAGTATTTGGACGCACCATGGAATTTAGGGGTTCCATGATTGCCTACCCTGGTGGGGGGTTACTCTATGATGAGTTTAAGCCCTATTGTTGCAGGAGCCATGGAGTGTAGGGATTTATGGTTATGCTAATTCCTACTTGTGCACTTATTTTCGCAGGAGCCATGAAAGTGTAGGGATTCATGGTTATGTTAATTCCTACTTGTGCACTTATTTTCGCAGGAGCCATGAAAGTGTAGGGATTCATGGTTATGCTAATTCCTACTGGAGTCTTTTTGAGACTTTTTACTGTAGTATTCCCACCAAACCAAATGGATCCAACATGACATCATATGACTAATTAAAGATTTATAAATGAACTTGTTTGGCATATTCATCATATCATTATGCCTTGTTGGTTGTGTTTGTACAATTTTATTTATTTTATATTTATTCTATATTCTGTCTCACTCTTACATTAATTTTTACAGTGAATGCTACACAGAATGAAGAGTGATGCCATGAATGGCGTTTACGTGATTTATTGCTTAGAATTTGACTTTATTTTATTTTGATGGGTTGTAATAATATAATGTTTCATGTACTGTATTTTTCTAAATCGTTTCCGCTATATATAAATATTTCATGATTTTGATTATCCACGACTAGTATATATGATAATAATCCGCGTTTATCAACTTTTACATGACTTATTACAAATTTCAAAAATGATTTTTAAAACGCGAAAAATTTATTCGGGAAATTACTAAGGACGTCACACACAGAAAAAACAATCAAAACCCATAGTGTCCACTGAGTCATCATTTAAGAGACTCACTGATGGTAGAGTAAAGACTATCTTCAAGTCTGAAGGAGAATCTTCTTCCTCTTCAACCAATCCAGTCTTCTCAACCATGATGATCACCCTAGGAGAACAGTAAAAGAAAATTCCTGTTTATTCATTTAAAGCTGATGGAACGCCCATTTATAGTGACAAGATAAATGGTCACTTTATATGGGATGTGGCACCTGAGATGTGTGATCCAGACTGTGATTGTTACATGGACTATGATAGCAGCGACAATGATAACAGTGACAATGATAACAGTGACGATGATGAACCCAGAAGGAGGAAAAAGAAGTCTTCTTGTAAATCTTCTAAAAAGCCAGAAAGAAGATTTGATCCGGATAATGGACCCTGGGTTGGAATCAGAAAGAAACCTTCTATGAAGAAGCTCTGAAGATCCTCAGAAAACATAAATATCCTTCACCACCAAATGACCCGTCCTTAGTCACATGGCCTCCACCAACTAAACCATCTCCAAAACCTTTGCCTGTACAAAAGTGTAAACCTGTTGAACCAGTTCCCAAACAGATAGCCATACCACAAACATGTATGATGTTTTCCTCCACTTCATCCTTTTACAATGCAAATTTTCCTTCCTTGGAAAGAAAAGTTGATCCTGTTAAAAAGATACAGACTAGACCCTTCGTGGTTCCTTCTGAAGTAAACACTGATGGATCATCAAGGCCAATTACTCAAGCAGAAGAAGTAATGAATTGGCAAACTGAAAACGCTGTGGCCCAAAATCAATTCTTGCAGAACATGGACAAGAAAATTGACAAGATTGCTGAATCCTTAGATAAGGAGATTAAAAATATGTCCCAAAGGCTGCAAGATCATTATTTTGAAATAAAACAAAAAATGGCACAGCTTGAGGCAGAAGTACAGAAATTGAAGGGAGAAAGGATCAGCTCCACTTTTATTGAAAAAGAAAGAGAACTGAGAAAAGTCAAAGCTCAGTATGAAGAATTAAGAGGATATGTTGCCTTTAAAAGCCAAAAACCTTCTCTTAAAGAAAGTTCTTTTGAACCAGATCCTTACTTCATACCACCTTCAAAAATCTTTGCATCATACACTCCACAAGCTATACAAAATCCTAACCCATTTATTCCTCCAATCCTTACCTCGAGAAAGTTTGATCCTATTGGGAAAAGAAAGGAACAATCTGTTCCTCCTCCCACAAAAAATGATGAAGAAGATTCTGCGTCAGAAGAATCTCCCATACAAACTCCTAAGCTTTTTTTAATGGTTTCACATAAACCATTGTCTTATGTAATACCGTTGATGTATTCTCAAAACAAAGAAGAAGAGTACGAATCCACTCAAGAAGAAACCTTCTCTGAAGGAGATTGGCAAAACACTGAGTTGAATTCCACTGAAGCAGAAATAGTGTATGATGAATATGCTGATATCTCAAGAATTCTAATGGTGAGACAAGATGAAACATCTACTCCACCTGGATTAGATCCCAGAGAAATAAACACCCCTGTTTATAATGGGTCTTCATTTTTCTCCATAGATGGAATTCCTCCTTCTCAGTGGAATAAAAAGTTCCTTGAGTTCAAAACCTGGATGGATGCAAAAATCATCCAACATAAAGAATCATATAAGGTGGTTGAAGAGTTTTGTGCTAGAATAATCGGAGTTCTCAAAGAATGGTATCAATCCATTGGTCTGGTAAATCAAGAACAACCCCACAGCCAACCTATTTCAGATGTAATTCATTTTCTCTAATTTTACTTCTTGGGAGACATTTCTGTGATTGAGAAAGAAGCCAGAAAAGAGTATTTTGAGATGAAATGTTGTTCGTTAAAAAAGGCAGATCTCGAAAGACATTATCAGAGAATGTCTCAGAGATTTTATTAGTTAAATAGATTTAATGATCCAAGTCTCAAAAATACTTATATAAGTTCTCTCCTTGAAGAACTTCAAGAAGAAATGTGGAGAATTTTGCAAGCAGCCAACAAAAATGTTACAGAGATGACACTTGGAGAAATTCACCAAGTTGGAATGGTTGCTTTGGACAAGATCCGTAGCCAACAGAGCTTGATAGACAAGATGCTGAACAACCAGAAAAAGTACAAGGGCATTTGTAAGAAGAAGTATCTGAAGATAAAGTTTGACAAAGAAAACTGTATATGCAAAAATTCAAAGCTTCACTCTTCAAAGAAAGAAAAGAAAAATAAGTCCTCATACAAAAGAAAAAAGAAATCCTGATTCTTCAAGAAGAAACCTTTCAGAGGAAAAAGTAAGGGCCAGAGGTGCTTCATCTGTAAAAAGAAAGACACTTCTCTAAAGATTGTCCACAAAACAAAGAGAAAGCAGTAAAGCTATTGCATACATTAGCAATAGAAGAGGATGATGATGTTGAATCCCTCTTTGAAGAACAAAGTTCTCCGAACAAAAAAACTACTTTTTCCCTTGAAGAATCTGAAGAAGAAACATCAAGTTCAGCAGACTCTGAAAGTTCAGCCGAGCCCGAACATTTCCCAGTTCTAAGGATCCAAGAAGTTCAAAAAGATCTAACAATAACTTTAGCTGAACTCCCTCCTTTACCAAATCTTGAGGTATACGTCCTCCCATCAAAATATGATGTTCCTATAAAGGTGGTCGCCTTTATTGACACAGGAGCTCAAAGAACATTCATGAATCCGGCTATTTTACCTTCCCATGCCTGGAAGAGTCACAAACAAAGTTTCAAAGCTGCCAACGGAGAATCATTTGAAACCAATTTGATAACCAAGTCTAAAATTGGAATTAAGATATTTCCAGACTGCACAATTTGGACAAAAATTATTGGGTCAGACTTGCCGAAGAAAGACATACTGATCAGAAGAGATATCCTGATTAAAAATCAAAAACTGCAGATTCTAACAAATGGAGTATAACACAAAAGGAACTTTTACTACTGGCCGAGAGCCTCCTTAACATAAATATAAACACTAAAACATACAGACAATGCATTTTCGGCAACCTCAAGCCTACTCTTGCAATCATGGTCACCAATTTTGGCATTTACATCTATGCTAAGAAGGATTGTAACATGGACCTTTTCCGACATATTTCTGATACACAGGATCCTTATACAAGGCAAGTGTAGAGTATACTTTATGTCTATGATTATTGTATCTCTTGATCGGAACAGTGTCTATAGCATAATACTACTACTTTGAGTTTTCAGAAGAAAGGAGAGAAATTAGAAACTCATATTTTAGAAAGCACACGAAGTTTATTTATGAAAGGCTTTTGTTCTCTCGAACTCCTGCCTTCTATCTTACAAGAGGATCCCTTTTATAGGCAGGGATTTAGAAACTATTCGAGATAAGGTGATAAGGTTACATAGATTACACGCTATATTACAATGACACGTGGAAAATAACATAAGATAAGATAAGATGGCCGACAAAGAGATAAAGTAAAGTGGCCGACAAATAGATAAGGTCTTCGATCTTGATCTTGACTTTGAGATAAAGATTCAAATTCTTTTCAGGCATGTGTCTCTTTAGTCCTTGTAGATACATTCATGACTGGGCCCACAGTTTTCGATCGGATCTTCACCACTTGAGTCTTCTTCTGGATCCTTGTAATGAAAAACCCTATCATCATAGGATTGTTCATCTTTAGCCATTATTATCTGGTAAGCTTCATATGGTCTAGGAACCTTTGGGACTTTCTTGATTTCTTCTTCTGGAACTGCTTCGGGTCGATCATAAAACTTTATCCAATCACTTTCAGGAGGGCATATGACATCTACATGACTTAAAATTGCATATATTGAATTTCTCTCTTTGAGACTTGAATCTGCCATGTTAACTTCATGAAGATAAATCATTAATTCTTCTTGTGGAAGATTTGGTGCTTTATAATCATTCATGAACTCTTCAAATTTGGAATAGGTCCTCCAAATTTTCACTTGATTATGAGTGTATAACCTCTTGGTTTGGGGATTTTGAAAATAAGGCCGGTGAAGCAAAGCTACTGTGTAGAAACTGTAACTTAATTGATCCGTCTTATTTTTCATAAAATCAATCTCTCTTTTTAAATCTTTTATCCATTTTTCCAGAGGTTAATACCAGCTCATAAAAGTCTTGATGAGAGAAGAACTGTAATCAGGATCTTTAGTTGTTTCCAGGGTATTCATCATAATCCATGTAGGAAATATGATGAGATAATTATACATTATTGTCGCACACCACAGATACCACATGTCTTTTTCTTGAAAGAGTTTTCTAAGAAAGAGTCCAAAGATGTTCAGGAAAGGTTTATCAGGATTAAACCAAGTTGTTTTTTGAAGGATTCTGTGTTTTTGGAGGGAAATTGCCAAATAATGAAAAATATGAGTTCTGCAGAGAGTTTTATCTTTACAGGTCTTACTCCTTTCATATATTTGAACTCAGGAGGAAATTGGGGAAATTTGGATGGAGAAGATGATGATGAAGATGGTATTTCAGTGTTCATCATGATGAGGGGATAAGAATGAGTGGATGAAATTATTGGGATTGGTTTTTCAAAAAATTGTTTTCTGGATAAATAATTTGGGATCAGATTATTTTTTCCTTGGATGTGTTTCACAGTAAAATCATATCTTGAAAACCATTCTTTTAGTCTGAGGATTTGAGGATTTGGTGAAGTTTTGTTTTTGAACTCCAACATTTTTGGAATGAAGAGTTATCAAGTTGTACCTCAAATTGGTGACCTCGAAGATGGAAGTCAAACTTCTTGATTCCATATTTAACAGCAAGAGTTTCTTTGTAGGTGGTATGATAATGAAGTTCACCATTGGTGAACTTCCCACTGGCATGTCCACAATAGAGTTTTTGTCCTCCGATTTCTTCTATCAGAATTGCTCCCCAGTGATGATCACTTGCATCTGTCTGTAATATCCTTTTTCCTTCTCCAGGAATTTTCAATGGCGGAGGATTCTTAGCTGCTTCTTTCAGAAATCTAACAACCTCAGTTTGCTCTTTTCCCCATGGTGGTGCATTCTTTCTAAGCATCTTAGAAAACTTTGAAGTATGGTGAGAAATATAAGGAATGAAGTCTCTAACATAATTCAGAATTCCTAAGAATTGTTAAATTTGTTTGGTAGACATATTCTCATCAGGGAAGTTTGGAAGATCTTCTGCAAGATGAGGCTGAGGATGATATTTTCCTTGGGCAAATCGCATTCCCAGAAAGTCAACCTCTTTTGTTCCAATCTCAAATTTTCTTACAGAGAGCATGACTCTATAACTGTTGCAGATAGAATGGAATTGTTGAAGAAGCTGGTTATGGCTAGCTTCATCAAGAGAGAAGAGTAGGATGTCATCAATGTAGACGAGAGCACTGTGCAGAATGGGTTCAAATACTCGAACCATGGCCTTTTGAAATAGTGATGGGGAAACTTTAAGCCCAAAAGGAAAGACAGTCCACTGATAGTTTCCATTTGGGATACAAAATGTTATTTTTGGGCGGTCTTCTGGATTTAAGCCCAATTGCCAAAAACTCGATTTTAAATCGAATTTTGAGAAGATGAAGGCATTTTTGATGTAAGTGTATAGTGAGCTGATCTTTGGTATGGGGTACTTATCATCTTTGAGAAAAAGGTTTAATGGCCTATAGTCAATAACAAGTCTTTTCTTTCCTCTAACTTGTTCTGATCTTTTGTTGACATAGAAGGTCGTGCAAGCTCACTCAGATTTCGTGGGTTCAATTAATCCTTGCCTCATCAGTTCTTGGCATTCTGCTTGTGCCATTTTGAGTTCTGAGGGAGACATTCCCGAGTGTGTAGCTTTGGTGGGATTAACGTCTTCATTCATTTTGAAAGGTAAATTCACATAGAACTCTTCTCTTTTCCACAATGATTTAGGATGTTGGAAAAGATCATGGCCTTCAGCACATAACTTTATCAACTGATCTCGGATCTCTGCAAATTCAGGAGGAACTTCTGCCAAAGAGAAAAGTCTTGGAATTTGACAAAAAGGCTTGAAATTCCTTTTGTGTTTTACTCCATTTGCTAGAATCTGCAGTTTTTGATTTTTAATCAGGATATCTCTTTCGATTAGTATGTCTTTCTCCGACAAGTCTGACCCAATAATTTTTGTCCAAATTATGCAGTCTGGAAATATCTTAATACCAATTTTGGACTTGGTTATCAGATTGGTTTCAAATGATTCTCTATTGGCAGCTTTGAAACTTTGTTTGTGACTCTTCCAGGCATGGGAAGGTAAAATAGCCGGATTCATGAATGTTCTTTGAGCTCCTGTGTCAATAAAGGCGATCACCTTTATAGGAACATCAAATCAAGAGTTGGACATTTGCGAAGGCTATAAATATCATCATTTATGATGATCCAAGTAAGTCATTTATTTCTATGAATACTCTGGTATTGTTAACTGCACTAACTTAAGCTTCGGATGTTCTTTGCAGGTACCACCACCATGTGTTTTAGACCAAGAGCAGAGAAAATTTCAGACGTCGAGGTTGAATTGTGTTCCCACTAAGCCAGTGTTTTATAATACCAGATTCCCCAATGGACCAGCGGTATCAGAGTGAAAGTGAGATTCAACATTGGTTGTGTGAGCAGTCAAGCTACCACTGCACATCAGATATTTCAATAAATGTTATAATTATGTTATCCTATCAAAATGAATTCTTAAAGTGGATTATTCACTTTAAAGAGTAGTGTTGAGCAGCGGGTCAGAGTTACATGTTTAACCCAATCATCCAATCCAATCCAATTAAGTTGGGTTAAATCTTATCCAATCCAACTAAAAGTCGATTGTATCCGGATTGGATATTAGACTTGATGCTTGAAAATCTGAATACTTGATGAGTAACTAATCTAATTTTATATTATTTATTATTATTAATGGATATACTTTTGTGTTACATATTCACACTAAATAAACTAACTTAACCCAAACCCAAAATGTGAAAGACTTGACCCATTTTACTTTTTCACTCACGAAAGGAATTCATTCGCATGTAAGCAAGTTAGCATTAATTCACTATATTTGACCCAACAATAAAGTTGCTGGACAAATGAATTAGGCCACCTTGTTATCGTTGTTATTTCAATTTAATTTTAAATATATTGTTGAAATGGATTTGGTTTGTTTTAAAGGTTTCAATTTATTGACTTAAATTTATATTTCCATTAATTCTATGTATTAAAAACTAGTAAGTACTTTATCGTGATGTTTAATATAGATTTTATGATGTTTGAAGCTTTTTATAATCTATTTTTATAAAAATTATAACATGTTTGATTCTATCGTATGTTTGATCATCCAATCTAATCCAAACAAATTTAGATCACATCAATTTTTTTAATTACACAAATCTAAACTAATTTTATCTAATTAACCGACATTGCCGACCGTTATTAAAGAGTAGATTTTCCAAAGTACTGTCATTTTATTATGACGGCGGTGAAAGTCCTGGTGTTGATTGGATAAGTATGACGTTGTAGTCTACTTACTATATATTAAAGGAAGGTCATTCTCTTCGACGTGTCACCTCATCTTTTATTTTAGACTATTATATTATGTTTTGTCTCGCTCAAAGTGCCAGACTTTTCTTCCCTCTTTCATTCACTTCTTTTTGCTGACAACATGTCACCTCAGAGCCTATTAAAATAATTAAAAAAGTACAAGAGTTGGAATATTTATTAATTGGCTTACATTTGTGGTTTTCGGAGGGGAATATTCTGAGTAAGAAGAACCTAAAGACTCCGAGTGAAGGTTTTAATTATATTCCGAGTGAATATGTATGCATGTTCCGAGTGAATAGGATCACATGTAACCTGAGTGGCTGGTGTTGACTGAGTCCGAGTGAGACTTGACTTGGTGAGTTCCTGTGTGATAAGGTTTGGATAATTTCAACTGGAGCTTGATTATGGAGTGTGTCTGAGGAATGAATCACTAGGGTACTGTCCGAGTGCAAAAAGTTAAGAAAACCGAATGGGTGTGGGTCGGTCTTAGGATTAGTTTACTGAGTGAGGTACCGCTCGAAGGATGAGTCGGTTCTTGAATGTAATACCGAGTGATGAGTATGCAAAGCAATCCCGAGTGGGTTAAAGTTGATATCTACTTACTATATATTAAAGGAAGGTCCTTCTCTTCCACGTGTCACCTCATCTTTTATTTTAGACTATTATATTCTGTTTTATCTCGCTCAAAGTGCCAGACTTTTCTTCCCTCTTTCATTCACTTCTTTTTGCTGACAACATGTCACCTCAGAGCCTATTAAAATAATTAAAAAAGTACAAGAGTTGGAATATTTATTAATTGGCTTACATTTATGGTTTTCGGAGGGGAATATTCTGAGTAAGAAGAACCTAAAGACTCCGAGTGAAGGTTTTAATTATATTCCGAGTGAATATGTATGCATGTTCTGAGTGAATAGGATCACATGTAACCTGAGTGGATGGTGTTGACTGAGTCCGAGTGAGACTTGACTTGGTGAGTTCCTGTGTGCTAAGGTTTGGATAATTCCGACTGGAGCTTGATTATGGAGTGTGTCTGAGGAATGAATCACTAGGGTACTCTCCGAGTGCAAAGAGTTAAGAAAACCGAATGGATATGGGTCGGTCTTAGGATTAGTTTACTGAGGTACCGCTCGAAGGATGAGTCGGTTCTTGAATGTAATACCGAGTGATGAGTATGCAAAGCAATCCTGAGTGGGTTAAAGTTGATATATGCCGAGTGACATTGACGGAGGGGAATATTCTGAGTAAGAAGAAGCTAAAGACTCCGAGTGATGTAATTGAGGAAGTTATTTACTGAATGGCTTACATTTGTGGTTTTCGGAAGGATATCATGGAGTTTTGTATACATTCCTGAGTGAAGCATGAGTGTATGGACTTTTCTGAGTGACCTTAGTTTCCAAATCCGTGTGACGTAGTTCACTAACTGACGATTACTTTCAAGTGAAGTTGATATTTCCGAGTGGCAAAATTTACATAATGCCGAGCGAAAAAAGGATAAGACTCTGAGCCCACTCACTCAGGACCTATGTTCCGCTCGAAATGCAGTAAACTCTCTTCACTCGGCAGAATTCACAAGCTTAAGTCTTACTCGGACTTACTTTATACTTATCCACTCGGTAGTGGTTTTCAGGATTAGATTTGACTCAGAATTCACAAGGTCAATTCTCACTCGGGAGTATTCTTCCCTCGGAAGAGGTTCTCCCATATACATTCCACTCCTCGGGACCTATGTTCCACTCGGAAATGATCTCTTTAATCAAGTTCCACTCGGAATGCTGTAAACTCTCTTCACTCGGCAGAATTCACAAGCTTAAGTCTTAGTCGGACTTACTTAATACTTATCCACTCGGTAGAGGTTTTCAGGATCAGATTTGACTCAGAATTCACAAGGTCAATTCTCACTCAGGAGTATTCTTCCCTCGGAAGAGGTTCTCCCAGATACATTCCACTCCTCGGGACCTATGTTCCACTCGGAAATGATCTCTTTAATCAAGTTCCACTCGGAATGCAGTAAACTCTCTTCACTCGGCAGAATTCACAAGGTTAAGTCTTAGTCGGATTTACTTAATACTTATCCACTCGGTAGTGGTTTTCAGGATTAGATTTGACTCAGAATTCACAAGGTCAATTCTCACTCGGGAGTATTCTTCCCTCGGAAGAAGTTCTCCCAGATACATTCCACTCCTCGGGACCTATGTTCCACTCGGAAATGATCTCTTTAATCAAGTTCCACTTGGAATGCAGTAAACTCTCTTCACTCGGCAGAATTCACAAGCTTAAGTCTTACTCGGACTTACTTTATACTTATCCACTTGGTAGAGGTTTTCAGGATTAGATTTGACTCAGAATTCACAAGGTCAATTTTCACTCGGGAGTATTCTTCCCTCGGAAGAGGTTCTCCCAGATACATTCCACTCGGAAATGCTCATTTCCGAGTCGGTGACTTCGAGGTTAGTAATTTCTCATTCGCTGAAGCGAGCCCACTCACTCGGGCATTCCATTACTCGGAATTGGCATCTCTCGGACACTCTTCACTCGGAAATGTCCCAGGCCAGGACTCCCTTCACTCGGAAGTAGTCGTTTGTCATATTTCACTCAAAAACAACCTTCCTTCACTCGGAAATCTGTCTGATGGGGGGACGGTTTCTTCCATATCTCTTTGACTATTTTTTACATTTTCAAATCCTCCTCTAAAGTCATGTTTCCTTAAATTACCCGTGCTAATGCACGGGTCCGCTACTAGTTTTGTATAAATGATAGTGATTGGCAATAACGTTGTGGTCAAAAGGGCGACATTAGGCTCCAACGTTTATGAATGCCACATTTCCACATTTTCAAATTTATCGTTGCTAGGGATTTCCACCTCCACTCCCTGATGTAGTATTTTTTTAAAGTAATAAATATATAAATTATTTTTTATATCGATTTTAAAATAATCAGTACTGTTACTAATAATAAAATATTAAAGGGTTTTTACCAGTTATTTTGTAAACAAGTATAAAAAAAATATTTTTTATATCAGTTATTAAAATAAATGGGGCATTACATAATAAAATACTAATGGGTTTTCATATAAGTTGTTTTAAAAATTAGGATAAAAACATATTTTAACTCTAGCTTTAAAAATAATTAAGTTAAAAAATAATCAGCTGAGGAAATCCAAATCTGTTATCGAAAGATCATCCAACCATCATTTCATGTGAGTTGAGCCTATGTCCGATGATAAATACTAGAAAGATAACGAAAAAAACACTTATTAAAAAATGGTTTAAATATGTTTCTGTTCATGTGTTTTAACCCATTTTTGTTTTAATCCCTTAGTTATTTTTCTATTAGTTTATATTATTTAATATATTAAAAATAATCTATACTATGTTAGAATTTGTTTTTAAAATGCAACATTGTAACTCTTAACTCAACCAACAGAATGTTATGTCATCTATCTTTTGTTTAATTTCTTCAACTTATTTCACCCACTTTTCAAAATGCAATCATCTTCCCCATCAATTCCTTAAGAAACTAATTTCAGCGTATTATCTAATATTAATCAACATAAGAATCAAAGTCAGGAAAAAACATATAAGGATAAAAATAAAAAAGGGAAAAAATATTTAAAGCTAGAAAAAATTATCATTCACTTGACATGTTTAGAGTTTGATTTTTGGTCCTATACGTGCAAAAAAAAAAAGGATAAGATTTTGTTGGGAAAATGACAAACATTGTCATTTATTAATTAATTAAGAAGTAATTATGAAATTTCAACCCAAGAAAAAAGTGATTCTGGAATACCATTCAGAAAATGGAATTGGACATAAGGTACAAAATTTTAAAAATTATCATTCAGTAAATCAAATGCTTAATATTTATTTTCATATAATATTATTCAAATCCCAAACTATTTTTGTTTTATCGTTAAACATATTAATATCACGAAATACCCTTTGCGTTTGCAAGGTCTTTTTTACCAGCAAAATGAGATCTTAGGAAACAAAACACGTTTGATTGTTTTTTTAATTCAGTAGTTGGACATATTCAACACGTTTTTGCACAAAAGTTACAATGAAGGATAACTTGGAACTCTTTTTTATTTTATTTTTACAATTGAATTGTACAAAACTTAATTACATTAAAGTTTTTTACCCATTTTTAAAAATGTGTTTAGCTAAAATAAATCCTTCAATAACTATTCAAATTTATAACCTGAGAAATAGCTATGGCCATTTACGGGTAACCTTCAACCATATAGAGTTAAAGTCATTTTGTGGCTTATGAAAAGGAAAAAAAAAGGAAAAGAAGAATAAATAAAATAAATGAAAGGAGAGGAAAAGAAATCTCCAACAACATCACAATCTAAAGTTTAGGTGTTGTGTATAAATAAAAGTTTGCTTCTTGAATTCATATCATTATATTTTGAGAGACATCCCAGGCTTAGAGAGTGTGTCACATGAAAAGAGAAATTCATAAAGGAAAAATTAAAAAAATAGAGTTTGTTGTATGAGATTTTTCGGTATTTTCTCCTATTATTAATCGAAATAATTATTGTCATCTCATAATTAAGGAGAAGTTGTATTATTCTTCTATATAATAAAAGTTTCAATTTAAGTATTTCTTGACTCTATTTTAGTTACAAATAATTATTATATATACTCCGGTACCTAACAATGGTATTATAGCCGAAGGTTGTTGGCTCATGTTGTAGATATTATTTATCATTATACATGTTAATATTGTCGAAAAAGAATATGACGACAAAATTTGAGATCTAGAAGTTCAATGGGAATAATTTTTCTTCATGGAAATTAAAGATAAAAACGACTTTAAGGAGACTCTAATTTCTTAGCGGCAATTGAAGAAAGATTCGTAAATATACAAATGATAAGTGGAAAAGGATCGATAATAATGTTATTGCAAATTTACACTTGGCAATGACTGATTTTGTCTTATAAAGTATCACAGAGAAGAAAAGCGCAAAGAAGATTTAAGTTGTTCTCATTAAATTGTCCAAGGTCAAGTCTCTTCACATAAAATTTCCTTAAATTGTACAAGGTTAAGTCTTTCTTGAAGAAGAATCCAAGCATAAAATAAAGAAGATAAAGTGGAAAGTTTAAAGCAAGCAGAAGCTTTAGCTGCCCTGAGGGGCGTTGATGAAGCGTGTCTCTAGTGAGAGTCAAAATTATGGTAGATCAAAATCCCAAAGAAGGAAGAATGTCAAGTGCTACCATTGTGGTATGAGAAAACAATTGAAGAAAGATTGTTGGTATAACAAAAAAGATATAGAAAGGAATTATGAAGCACCAACTTCTCAAAGGTGTGTCATGAGTACCTCTGATGATGGAGAAATCCTATATAGTGAAGTAACGATTGGTTCTAAAGGTAGAAGCTAGCTTACTGATGTATGGATCATGGATTTAGGGCAACATGGGACATAACTCCTCGCCAAGTTGGTTTTGTACCTATAAGCCTATTTTGAAAGGACATCTGTTCATGGGAAATTATCATATCTTATAAATTGTTAGAGCTGGTACTACCAAATCAGAAATGTATAATGATAATGTTCGCACGATTCAAGGGGTACAACATGTGGAAGAATTAAAGAAGAATTTCTTATCTATTGGATAATTGGATGACCCTGCTGTAAGATCCAAACTGAACGAGTGATCTTAAATATGGTTAAAGGTAATCTTTTTGTGATAAAGACAAAGAAGATCATTGTTAATCTATACATGCTTCTAGAGGATACGTTGCAAGAGGAAGATGCATCGGCTGTAGCTGCTAGTCAATAAGAAACAACAATGATGTGTCGTAAACTAGGTTCCTTACAGAATATAATCTCTTACCCGAGCTGAAATTGGTAAGTTTACCTTTCTATAAGTACTATGTGATAAGTAAGCAACACATATTGGTATTTGGATTGATTGCTGGAAGTAACCATATACTATATTTGATTTATTTTGATGTGTGGGATTCATTGGAAATGTCCTTAGGATGAGAAAAATATCTTGTGTTTTCATTGATGATTATTTTAGGAGATTGTGGGTGTACCCGATTAAGACAAAATTAGATGTGTTTCCAATATTCAAAGAGTTCAAAACACAAATGAAGCTCAAAAGTAAAAAGAATATCAAGTGCTTGGGGACTAACAATGGAGAATGATATGTAGATGGTGAGTTTTTGGTGTTTTGCATGAAAGAGGGTATTAATAGGCAATTCTCAGTTCTTCATACACCTCAACAAAATGATGTGGTAGGACGGGTGAATAGAACTATCCTAAAAAGGATAAGAGTTATACTGAGGACAACAAGTTTGGTCAAGTCGTTTTAGGAAGAAGTGGTGAAAATTGTGTGTTGTGTGATAAATCAGTCACCATCAACTATAATTAATTTTAAGATACCGATAAAGATGTGGAAAGGAAAACCAGTCGATTATGTTTCTCTACATGTGTTTGGATGTCTTGTGTATGTGATGTATAACTCCCAAGAAAGAATAAAAGTAGGTCCAAAATCTAGGAAGTATATATTCTTATGGTATGTTGATAGTGTTAAAAGGTATCTTCTATGGAATCTCACTGCCCGCAAGGTTGTTATCAATTAATATATGATATTTACAAATAATGAACTACAAAGTGAACAAGGAAGTGATAGCATGCTAAGGAGACTACTATTGTGCAAATAAATGGAAAATCTGGAGGGGGTGATTCTTCTAGAGCATAATGCAACATATATGAATGTCATCATGACTCTCAAATTATGTTATGGAAAACCATGATGCATATTGTCTTCTTACATAAGAAGGTAACCTGTTCACCTTTTAGGAGGTCATGAATAATTTAGATGCTTCTCTATGGATGATAGCAATGGATGGAGAAATATAGAAATGAGATATGGGAACTTGTTGCACTTCAAGAAGGTCATAAATCATTGGAAACAAATGGGTCTACCAAATCAAACGAGGCACAATGATCAAGTTGAATGATATCATGCAAGATTAATAGTTAAAGGATATTCTTAGAAAGTAGATATTGATTTCATGAGATACTCTCTCCAGTTGTCAGACTTACCAATATCAAGGTAGTCTTAGGTATGTGTGTTTCATTCGACTTACATATTGAATAGCTAAAGGTAAAGAACTATTTTCTTCATGGAGAAATTGAAGAAGAAATATATATGCTTCATCCAGAAGGCTTTGAAGAAAAAAGAAAAGAAAACTTGGTTTGTAGGTTAATGAAATCTCTGTATGACTTGAAGTAGGTGCCAAGGTGTTGGTATAAGAGATTTGATCCCTTTGTGTGACAGTCCCAGTCAATTTATCATTTAATACAATTATTTAATCAATTTCAAAAACAATTTTTTGCGTAAAAAGAAAATCAACTCAGTCTTAATATGAATTAATATTTACTTTTCTGAAATACATCCAAAGTAAATAAGCATACTCAATATAATACTAATAACCGATCGGAAAATAATACATTAATAAAATAGAGGTGATTGGAAACAGCGGGGAAAACGAAGGCAGAAGGGTCATTCACCTGAGCGAGACCCTGCTGCGCCTAAGCGAAATCCGAGGGAGTCGCTTAAGTGAGTGTTGACTCGCTTAAGCGAATACCACACGGGCGAACCAAACTCACGAGTCGGGGTTTCACTCGAAAAAGGACTACTCGGTTACAACTTACACTTACATCACTCGGAAAACTCTTAGCTTTCGTTCACTCGGATATACCACTCTTGACTCTTTCCTAACCTTCACTCAGAAATAGATCACTCAGTCTCAGCTCACTCGGGGATAATCTAACCTCCTTCACTCGATAAGGTTTCCCCCCCGGGTATCCCTACTCGGTCAATACCCTAACTTTACTTTACTCAGAAAAGGCTCTCCCGGCATAAGTCACTCAGAAACGTTCTCACCATCACTTGAAACCTTCTACTCTTTCTTCACTCGGAAACCTTCTATTCTTCCTCACTCAGAAGAGAATCTCTCAGTTATTCTTCTCTTGGAAAAGAAACGAGGGATACCCACAAGAACGAAATAGACACCAAGCCGACTGGCCCTCGCTCCGACAAGGATAAATGCGCTTGGGAAATATTCACCCGGTACCAAACTTGGCTACAGCAACCATTTGTGAAAATGAATATCAATCATAATATAATATAGATTAACACCCGATTTAAACTTAGTTCAGCACACATGTAACACCACATATACGGAAAAATCAATACATATATATTACACAAATTATTCAAAATCACTCGGGCCTTGGCATCGGTTCTTCGCTTAGCGCGCCTCCAGGGCTCTGACCTCCTCCCTGTCACTGGTTACTAAATTGAAAACAACAGCAAGGGTGAGTGTTTGGCATCATAATTAATCTAGAACGGAAATTAACAAATTATATATATATATAAGTCCCATCCGATTACATTTTCATCACTTTGTAAATCACACTCGGCAATTATAATACATCATACTCGGTAATTAATTCACACCCGACAGTTACAACATTTCTCACTCGGCGAGTAAAGCATTTCACACTTGGCAGATACAACACATCATACTCGGCAAACATAATAATCCACACTCGGCCAATATAACAAATTTCACTCGGTAAATATAACAATTTCACTCGGCAAATATAACAAATTTCACTCAGAAAATATAACAAAGTTCGCTCGGTAAATATAACAAATTTCACTTGGTAAATATAACAAATTTCACTTGGCAAATATAACAAATTTCACTCGGCAAATATGACAAATTTCACTCGGCAAATATAACAAATTTCACTCGGTGAATATAACAAATTCTACTCGGTAAATATAACAAATTTCACTTGGAAAATCTACACATCACAACTAATAATTCATCAATTATCATAACTGACTCTCAGATAAAATTTGACGCCTAGTATCCGGATACTAAAGGATCGGCCTTCAGCTGGGGGTCCTACTTGACACCCCGTGAACCCTGTTTGGTTCACCGAGTCCTGCTTGACTCTCCACCTCGACCACTGGGTCCTACTTGACCACTGGGTAGCTCAACTAAGCACAAAAACCATGGGAGCCGGAAATAAGGGGCTATATATACCGTCGGCCGTCCCACACCACATAATCACGTATCATAATCATACAATCCGTTTACTGGAAGCCTGTCAGGAGCCGCTCCTTGCTAGTGCAACGCACCGACGACCACTCCCTGCCCTCAATAGTATACGGAGTATCTCATACACAATATGTAACTCAATATAACAAACATTATCAATCTCATGCCACACATAGCAATTACTTATCATACATATACAATTCATATTTCTCATCATATCACGAGTGGCCATTATCAACACATACTCATCACTCGGGCGACCTGCTTGTCAAGCCCGGCTTCATACTACCACTACACCGATTGTCACAACATCAACCATTTCAAAATCATCATTATCATAAGCCACACACACACCCGATCCTCAACCGATCGGTGTCCATACTCATACATGCATAAACATACACACAACTTTCATTCAATAACATTTTCTCACCATGTTCACACAGCTCAACGACTCGGACGCAGAACATGTCCTATTCTAATTAATCATAACCCAAACACCTCCCTTACCTCGGTTCCAAGCTTCTATAATCTGCTCCTGGTGTCGGTTACGCCCTCTTAGCACTAGGTTCACAGTCTCTCTTCTGAATGCAGCACCAGCTCCTTCACTGCTACCTACGGGTCGGAATGCAAAACCCGTTAGCTTTGCACCATCCTTAACTCTAAGGACCACCTTCGAGCTCACACTCACCAGAGGAGTGGAGAACAGACCCACACACGGCCATGCATGGCCACTCAGTCGCCAAAGAAACGAAAGGGGCAGGGAAACACAATTACAACGGATCAGTGGACTCACCTTGAGGCCAAGGTCACGGAAATGAGCTTGTTACTCAGTTTTGATGCAAACAGAGTCCTCTCCTAGAGCATGCAACTCAGCGATGGAGGAGGAAGAAGATGAACAGGAACAAAAGTAAACGAAGAAGAAGGGAGAGAAGCAGTAGCTCGCGTATGTGAGTGATAAATGAGAGAGAGAGAGAAAAAGAAGCCTTTTAAAGTCCAGGGGTAACTGGTAACCTTCCAACCGGTTACCATCCCACTTTCCTTCACCCATTCGCTCAAGCGTTTCCCCCCCTCAAACTCTTCTCTTCCCTCAATCGGTCTTCACTTTATTATTGACCAACCAAATGATTTTATTTTTATTCACAATATTTAATTACTCATAATTGTCCAGTACTTCATAAAAATACCGAATAATTTCAAAAATAATTAATAATATTTTCTACTACACATAATTTTCCTAAATTATCAGGGATGTTACACTTTGTTACTAGCCTTAGATACAACTGACTGAGTCTAGATCATTGTACATACTACAAGAGGTTTGGTTATGATTTCATCATTTTTTTATATATGGATGACATGTTGGTTGTGGGCCACAACAGATATTGAGTCCAAGAATTGAAGGCATAATTAGCTAGGGAGTTTGATATGAAGGACTTTGGACCAAAACACAAGATTTTAAGGGTGCAAATTCATTGAGATATGAAACATAGGAAGATTTGGCTTTCTCAAAAGAACTAGCTAAGGAAAGTATTATGGCACATTAACATGCAAGACTATAAGCCAATATCTACCTCACTTCCAATCAATTATAAATTATCCTCAAGTATATGTATTAACAATGAAGTGAGGAGGATGGAAATATTTCAAGTAACATGTGTAACAATAATGAGAAGCCTAATGTTCAGAATTATATGTACTAGACCAGATAATACACAAGCAATTGGGAATGTCAATCATTTTATGGAAGATCTTAGCAGGAATGTTATCAGGAGGATTCTAAGATACATTAAAGGAACCTCAATGGTTGCATTATGTTTTGGAAGATTAAAGATTATTGTCAAAGGATATGTTGGTTTAGATTTTGCAGGTGATCTTGATAAAAGCAAATCTACTATAAGGCATGTGTTCTTACTTGCAGATAGGGAAGTAAGTTAGTTATCAAAGTTAGACTGTTGTAGCTTTGTATGCTACGTAAGATGAGTATATGGCAGTTATGCAAGCATGCAAAGAATCAATTTGGATTCAAAGATTAACGGAAGAACTTGGGCATAAGTAAGAAAAGATTCATGTGTCTCTGGCAGTCGAAATGGCTTGCATATTACAAGGAATCTAGACTTTCATTCCAGGATGAAACACATAAATGTTCAACATCATTTTGTTCGAGAATTAGTAAAAGGAACCATGGATATGCAAACGATCTATATTAAAAAGAACCTGACAGATGTCATGATGAAGCCAATCAACATTAATGAGTTTATATGTTGTCCATCCCTATGTAGGGGAAGCCTAGGGACAACCGCCCTTTCAGGGATGGCATGGTAGCACCAGCGGTGTCGTTCACAGATGATGATTTTGGCCCAACAATTGCAGGAGGTGATGATACAGTGGTTATCATCGCTGTCATAGCCAATAAAGATGTTAAAAGGACCCTCGTCGATCAGGGAAGATCTTATGATGTTATTTTTTATAATTGTTTCAAGAGAATGGGCTTTAATGATGTAGATTTACAACCATATACACAAGATCTCACAGCGTTCAATGGAGCGAAGCAGCCCACCAAGGGGTATCTTGATACTCTCATTTCTTTTGAGGGCGAACCTGGAGCAAGAACGGTGAAGTCCAGGATCCTGGTGATTGATGTGGAATCCCCTTATAACAGAATCATAGTTCGTCCTACACTGAACGCAATGGAAGCAATCGTGTCTACCCTGTACCTCCTTATCAAATTTATTGACAAGGACAACGGTGTTTCATCCCTCCGAGGCGATCAGGAGATGGCCAGGTATTGTTATAACCTGAGCCTAAATATGGTGAAGATGGAGGCATTTAACAAGAAGAGGAAGTTGAATGACGGAGGAACAACGGCTGGGTCTGTCAATTTGGTTGATCTTGACCCCAGAGTGGAGTTGAAAATCGACCCTCTCAACCCCTCAAAGCCCACACCGGATGGAGGTTCTAGGGATGTCGTCTTAGGGGATTCCCCAAAGAAAGTCATACACATTAATGATAAGCTGGAGTCTATTATAGTGCAGCGTCTGCTGGCACTCCTTTAGGAATTTAAAGGTCTTTTTGTATGGACTGCTGTAGACATGCCTGGGATGGACCCCGATTTTTGCTGCCATAAATTATCTGTTTATCCAGAGACAAGGCCGGTTGACCAGAAGAAGAGAAGATTAGGACCGGAAAAAGAAAAGGCAGCTTGTGAGCAAATAGAGGAATTGTTGAAGGCCGGATTTATTAGAGAAGTCTGTTATTTGTCTTGGCTTTCCAATGTGGTGATGGTGCAGAACGCCAACGGCAAGTGGAGAATATGCACTGACTATGTAGACCTCAACCGATGTTGCCCGAAGGACCCATATCCGCTCCCAAATATTGATCGTATGGTTGATAATTCATCTGGTTACCAATACCTCAGTTTCATGGATGCTTATTCGGAGTACAACCAAATTTCGATGTGGGAGGAGGACCAGGAGAAGACAGCTTTCGTCAATGGCCGTGGTGTCTTCTGCTACACCGCCATGCCCTTCGGTTTGAAGAATGTTGGAGCTACTTACCAGCGTATGATTAATAAGGTGTTCGAAGGCATGCACACCAAGCTGGTGGAGGTGTACATTGATGATATCATTGCCAAGACTCCAGCTGGAGATGATCACGTTGAAGATTTACGCCAAGTGTTTACCCGGTTGAGGCAATATAACATGAGATTGAACCCGTTGAAGTGTACCTTTGCAGTCCCAACTAGGAAGTTTTTGGGTTTCATGTTAACCCAACGTGGCATTGAGGCCAATCCAGGTAAATGTCAAGCGATATTGGACATGCAGAGTCTGAAGAACTTGAGGGAAGTGCAATCGCTAAATGGGAAAGTGGCCACTCTGGCTCGATTCATGCCCAAAATGGCGTATAGGTCCCGTCTTCTGTATAAAGTGTTGAGAAAGTCTAAGAAGTATGAGTGGGGACAGGAGCAAGAGTAGGTGTTCCAGCAACTCAAGGAAGTGTTATCAAGTCCCCTGATCTTGGTAAAACCAAACCCTGGTGAATCCCTCATCTTATACTTGGCGATTTCTGACGAAGCCTTAGGCGTATCATTGGTCAAGGAAACTCCAGAGGGGCAGAGGCCAGTGTATTTCACTAGCAAGATGTTGTAGGGAGCAGAAAGTAGATAATAGAAGATAGAGAAGGCCGCTCTTGTAGTTATATGGGCTTCACGACGATTGAGGCCGTACTTCTATGCACATCCAATTCTGGTAAGAACGGATTTGCCACTCCGTTCCGTGCTTAGTAAGCCGGACCTCGCTGGGAGGATGATTAAATGGTCTATCGAGCTTTCTGAGTTCAAAGTTTCTTATGAACCACGAGGAGCCATCAAAGCCCAAGTCTTGGCCGATTTTGTTGTAGAAATGACAGGGGTAGACCCAACCACACCTCGTGCTCATTGGACCATTTATGTGGATGGGTTGTCGAATAGTAAAGGTTGTGGAGCTGGTGTTGTTGTGGAGAGCGATGACGGTGTTCACCTGGAGATTTCTCTTCGGTTCAATTTTAAAACCTCTAACAATTAAGCTAAATATGAAGCATGTCTGGCCGGACCCTGAGCAGCAATTGATATCGGCATGTCAGAGGTGACATTATGTAGCGATTCACAACTAGTGATATCGTAGATTCAAGGTGAATACCAGGTCTGTGAGCCCAAACTTCAACTGTATTTGAATTATGTGAATGAGTTGAAAGGGAGATTCGATGTGTTGGAGTTGAAGTATGTACCAAGAGAAGAGAATACTAGAGCGGACATTCTATCAAGACTTGTAAGTACGAAGCAGCCTGGCAGTACAACAACAGTGGTTCAGAGTACGTTGACATCGCCCAGTATTCCTCTGTTCCCTTCTCTGAACGCTATAATGGTTAACTCTTCTTACGAGAATTCTTGGGTTACCCCGTATATCCATTACCTGGCTGACAGACTGCTGCCTACTGATGAGAATGAGAGAAGGAGGGTAAAAAGGGAATTACCATATTTCACTATAGTCGATGGTGTTTTCTATAGAAGAGGATTCTCAGTGCCATATCTCCTTTGTTTAAAAGAGAGCGAGATACAAGGAGTAATGGAGGAGGTACATGAGGGGCAATATGGGCACCACACTGGAGGAAGAAGCTTAATGAGAAAAATCCTCAGGGCTGGATATTGGTGGCCCACAATGAAGCAGGATTCTATTGATTTCGTGAAGAGGTGTGATGCTTGCCAGAAATTTCCTAATCTTCATCACACGCCGGCCCAAGAACTCTCTTCATCCGCGGTGCCAAGGCCTTTCTACCAATGGGGCCTCGATATTTTGGGTCCATTCCCGACCACACCGGGAGGCATTAAGTATCTGATTGTGGGAGTTGATTATTTCACCAAATGGATTGAAGCGGAGCCAGTAGTGCATATCACATCAGTACGGACACGACGTTTTGTGTACGAGAATATCATAGCCCGATTCGGTGTTCCAGGATAGATTGTAACTGACAACGGCACCCAGTTCACAGAGTTGCTCGAAGGACTAGGGATAGTCCAAATTTTTTTATCTGTTGAACACCCTTAGATGAACGGCTAAGCTGAGGTAGCCAATAGAGAAGTGCTGAAAGGATTGAAGAAGCGCCTTGGTGAAGCAAAAGGGGGAAGGACTGATCAGCTATGCCATGTTTTATGGGCATACCGTACTACGCCCCATTCTTCTACCAATGAATCCCCATATTGTTTGACTTACAGGGTTGAGGCGATGATTCCGGTGGAGCTCCAGACCAGATCGGCTAGAGTGGAATACTTTTCTGCGGAGGATAATAATACCAATTTTGCATCGGAGTTAGATGTTCTCCATGAGTTAAGAGAAGAGGCTTTTATTAGGGACCGGGCGATAAAAGCGAAGGCCACCCTTTGGTATAACAAACGTGTGCATTACAGAGCTTTCAACACTGGGGATCTCGTCTTGAGGAAGGCGAGTGTGGGAAATAAGCTCACCCATCAAGGAAAATTGGCGCCGACATGAGAAGGCCCTTACAGAGTGTCTAACGTGACTGGAAAGGGATCATACCGGCTAGAAGAGCTCGATGGAACACCAATCCGTAATAAATAGAACACTCAGAACTTACGTATTTATTACAGCTAGTTGGCAAGACGGCATGTACCCTTTTTCCTTACTTGAGTTTTTTCCCATTGGGTTTTCTCAAGAAGGTTTTAACGAGGCATAACCCCAACTAGGCTCCCCTTGTAATGTACCTTTAATTTAATGAGAATGTAATTCATGAATTTATTATCTTTACTTTTTCTTTCTATGTTATGATTTATAGCCTTAAGCCACTGCGCATGAAGTCCCTCAAGACAGATGATCTCAATCACCTATTCTGTGAACTGGCGATGTAACTCCTTGAGGGATGAAATGGGTTGTAGGATTAAACATTTATCAAGGTTGTACCAAACCCCATCTGAAGACTCGGATTGTAGGAATAAAACCGAACCCCGAGTACGGTTAGTAGGATTAAAACCGAACACCGTTGAAGACTTGAGTTGTAGGATTAAATCGAACCTCAAGAAATGGGTTGTAGGATTAAACCTTTATCAAGGTTGTACCGAACCCCATCCGAAGACTCAGATTGTAGGAATAAAACTGAACCCCGAGTACGGTTAGTAGGATTAAAACCGAACACCGTTGAATGCTTGAGTTGTAGGATTAAATCGAACCTCAAGAAATGGGTTGTAGGATCAAACCCTTATCAAGGTTGTACCGAACCCCATCTGAAGACTCGGATAGTAGGATTAAAACTGAACACCGTTGAAGGCTTGAGTTGTAGGATTAAACTGAACCTCAAGAAATGGGTTGTAGGATCAAACCTTTTGCAAGGTTACACCGAACCCCTCACGAAGGCTTGGATTGTAGGATTGAACCGAACTCTAAGTAGGTTTGGCCGAACGTTGTGGCAGAATCAATCACCGTCCTCATTTTTGAAGTAGTTTCCCCAGGACGGATGATCGTAACCACTTAATCTGTGAGTTGACGATGTAACTTCTTGCGCGGATAATTCCCATCCTCATCCTTATAATGGAAGACTCAATCATCATCCTTATGGTTAGAGTACTTTTCTTGCAGATTCCTAAACATGAGATGCTGTTCTTAGTATTTGTTAACGATTATTACCTGTTCTGCGGTATCACATTATAGAGGTCAAATGGACTTTCTCACCCTTAAAGGAGTTAAAGGTAACATCTCACGACAGATATTTGTCTCCTAAGATACTCATACTTGGGGACAGTGCACGTGTGAATGATTCTACATCCTATAACTTGTCTGTTATGATTTTCGTCATTTTCTCTGGGGTGCATATTACATTTCAACGTCAAGATAATTAAATAGAATGGTCTCGTGAATAGTGCGAAGGTAAAGGTGTAGCATATATGCCTAAGTTATGTTATAACGGTACATTCCTTGTAAATGTTAAAGGCAAATTTAAGGAAAATCTTATTCATTCAATGGAAATTTTACATATAAGTTGAAATAAAACTGGAGCTGATCCTAGTACACAACAACGAAGTAAAAAATGCAAAATTAAGAAGCAGGCACTTGATTTTCCACTGTGGGCACATCCTTTTCGCCCTCCTCGGTTCTTTGATCTTGAGCCTCTTTAACTCCGGGCCCCCGGTCTTTTGGAACATTTTCTTGAGCGGCACTTTCAGGGCCCAGAGTGATTGGTGGTGGCTCCATGTTCTGGCCCTCAGGGACAGGAGGCAACTCATAGAGAGAACTGAGAGGATCCTCGTGTGAGCCATTACTCTTCACCATAACTAGTTTCCCTCCGTGAAACTCATAGAACGGGTAAAGTCCGTACAAATTGAGTCTCACATCGGGGTTGCGATAGAAGACTTGGCGAAGGGCAAGACCAAAGGATTCAAAGGCTACATTCTTGCATATCTCCAGAGCCTTGGTAGCCTTAGCCTTGGAAGCAGCCAACTTTTTCCGAAGTTTGCCTCAATGTCATGATAAGATAAGTAGAGTCACTACTTATCAACGTAGATACCCTGCATAGCGGAGTGTGTCTATTTCATTCATTGAAAGGAGTAAGTACGATTACAGGTGTGATATACGAAAAAGGTGGATTATCCCCATCCCTGTGTCAGAATCATACACTGATCATTGACCTACCCACTGTCACGCTCTGAATACTGAACCACTCTGATTGATGCTTTGTACACGACATCAGAACTATGGGCCCACTTGCGCCCAACGATTCATTTTCCACGTTCAACTATAAATAGCATATTCACCAACACATGCAAGGTTACGTTGTTCTTACTTACTATTGCATTGCTTAAGTGTTCTCTGAGTTTCTATATACACTTTTCTAACTTGAGCGTCGGAGAATCTTCACAGGTGACACCACCTTTCGCCTCTAACAACGTGAAACTCTGGTGTGAAGGATCTCCAGGACAACAAGACCGGCTTTTCCCACTGAGAGGTCGGATTATAATACCGGATACCCACTGTACCGGTATATAAATACACAAATCATTAACTTTTATGGCTAGTTCTCACACCGGATTCTATACCCCGGTTCAGACCAGTTCAAAAGCATTGCAATGAAAGGACTTCGTAGACCTAAAAAAATATAAACCATAAAACAGATAAAAAAGGTTTCATCCTATACTTAATATTTCACGGCCACACTATTCTTGTAGAGCTCAAGCTCACCACTCCTACCGTATGAACAAAAAATTGAAATAGTAAATAACTAGATAAATTAAGCCAAAAGAATGAGGTTAGATTTACAAAGTAAAGTAACTTTCAGTACAATAATGAGAAAGTTGTGGAGTGTTAGAAATAAGTAAAGTGGGAGAACAAACACACTCACACACACCAATTTTTGGTATATGCAGTGTCGCGATCATAAAGTGATAGTTTCAGGGGATAAAAATAGTAATGTGGAAATAAAGAGACATTTATGGCTAGAAGACTAATAGGGAATGGGCAGGACATCTAGCAGGATTGTCAGCAAACATGCTTTAGTGGTACCCTCAGTGGATGAATGTGGATTCCATTATTTACTGCTGCGAGAAACTTCCCAATATGCCTCTCATGGGAACTCAAGGATGCATCAACTACAATCCTGTCATTACAAAAAGACAGCTTGCTTATCCTATGCTCCAGCCTCCAGAAGAAGAAACAGTGGCATATTTCCTTCATTACTATATAGAGGGAAATAGTGCTCCTGTTATCCAAACTGTCATTGATGCTTGGGCCAAGGTCCATAGAAAAGGAAAAGAGTGTGTCTGAAGTTATGCTATAAAGGAAAGTTACCACCAATGGATTTCAAATAGGGTAGCTTTTGTTAAGTTACCCTTCAAAGATCACAGTGCTCATGTGAAAAATACACTTCCCATTGAAAGAGATGAGATTAAAAACCTGAAAATTAAGCTAGCTGAAATGTCAGAGAAAAACCAAGTATTAAAGGATGAATTAATTAAAGCTCAACAAGAAAATGCTTCCTGATCTGTCTTGAACCGGGGTCAAGAGATCCGGTATGCGGCCAGTCACAAAAGTCAAAAATCAAATGGGATTGAAGATTGGTTATGCAAGTATCCGATCTGTATATCCAGAGTCCCAATATAAAGAGCGTGGTCTTGGTGTCCTGAGGTCCTTCACACCGTCCTCACGCGTTGATGTGGGCGAAAGGTGGTGTCACTTGTGAAGATTCTCTGACGCTCAAGTCAGTAATAGTATTCCAAGTGAGGAATGTTTTATGAATGATCACTCTCTAAAATCCAGATAGTAGTTGTAAGTAAAAAGGGGAGAAGATCCTCCTTCCGTAAATGGAGAGAGTTCTTATACTTGATTGGCTCGATATACGAGGACTTGTTAGTGGGGAACCACTAACCTCCATTAATTAAATAAATTATTATTTAATATGAACTTTCCAGTATGATTGAGGCAAGTGGCTATTTTATATTGAGCGTAGAGAAAGTAGGGCTAGTCTTAGGGAACAAGTTGATTATTTCCAGGAACAGATTATGGCTCGTAGTGTGGAAAATGGAATCTTTGTCCTTGTCCCTATAGCAATGCCCTTTGTCTTCTTGTATGGTGATATGTGTGTTATTCGATGTGCATGGCGTTATCCTGGACATCCGATATAGGGAGAACGCCTGATATAGATTTAGAGTCTGGATGTATACTGATGACACCGGTGACACGTTGGAGAACGTCAAAGACAGTCAAATATGTCTTGTAGAACGGATATCGGTATCAAGCCCGGATCATATGTCCCCTAGCTTGTGTGAGGGACTCTGTAGTTGTTCACATAAGCTATGCAACCTTCGTGAGGTCTGGATGTCGGTATACTTATGCAGAAAATATTTTTCTACATGTGATTGTTCAGCATTATTATGTCATGAGGATCCGTTCTGTGGATGAAGGCCCCGTTGTCATAATGTCATTACAACGGATCTGGACAAAGATTCGTTGTATGAGAATCCTAAAAGTTTTTTGAAACTTGAGACTCTTGAAATTCGAGTAATGGCTGTAAGGCATAAATGGCGTCGCATGATTAGGCATTAAATACCTTTAAACATGTGTGCGAGCAATTATTGCATTGGAGGTGTGTACCTCCATAACCGTCGCTTGAGGCTTAATGGGCTTACAATTTTTAAAACTTCTGGGCCCAGGGAAGAGGCCCCTTGGTGAATCGACGTTGTTTTGGCGCCCATGAATTTGAAATGACTATGTCATTTGGATTGTAAATTGATGCGTTTAGTCGTGAATGACACAACCCCAAGAGTTGGTAACCGAACCTATTCATCTCTTATAAAAGAAACACTTAGTGAATTCTGGGAATCACTTGCTTCTGATTCCTTAGCAACACTCTGCAAAAACTTCATAGAGACGCCTGCTGCTCGTTTTACGAAGCTCTTTCTGTCTTCACTTTCCTTGCTACCTTAGGTAACCATTTTCTTTCCTCTATTAATTTCATCTTCCATTTCTCTGTTTTTCTTGAAAAAATGCACCCTAGGAGGAGGAGATTAGCTTCTCACATCTCTGGCCACCGTGGGGGAAGAATCCCTGTGGTTTTTCCTAGGGTTGAGTCACGTCGCTCTGAAAGGGATCTTACTCACGGCGAAGAGTGATTCTTCCTTCCTCAGAGTCATCCTTTGAGTATAGTCGCTCTTCCGATAGTGAGGTGAGTAATGATTGTTACCTTTCTGACGATGTGACTTTTTATCGTAGAGCAAAGATTTTTGTCCACACTATTAGAACGATGACTGGAGAAGGAACTTCTGGAGAACAAGTAGTTTTGAGGACAATGGAGGGCTTATGCAACGTTGTTGCACACCGGCTGAACTGGGAGGAACTCCAGGCCAAATGGCCTTTCTGCTGGGTGGTTGATGAGTTTAAGAATTTAATTTCTCATAATGCGAATGAGGACAGATCGCAAATTCAGCCAAGGTTCACAGTCCATGCAGAGAAGAAGTTAAAAAAGTGGTTAAGGGTGTTTGCACCGCTACCTACAGAACGGATTTGCCATGTCCTCCCAGACGAACATTCTGTGTATATGCATGACTTCGTATTTCATCACCTCGGAGTCTGTTTCCCCTTAACAGAATTTCAAATGGGTGTGTTAAGGTTTTTAGATTGCGCACCTTCTCAACTTCATCCCAATGGTTGGAGACTTGTCCGGGCTTTGGAAGTATTGGGTGATTACTTCAACTTCACTCCCACTGTGGCGATGTTGTTCTATTATACACAAGTAGTTCGGAGGGCTAATAAGAAAGGGGGTGTAAGTTTAGTCACACTCCAAACTCTGTGTTCCTTTGTGAACTTCGAATCTTACACCGATTCGGTAAAAGTTGATGGGCAGTCTTTCAAATCTTTCTACACTCGGATATCGATTAAAGAAAACAAACCTATTTTTTGGAAGAATACAGAGGGTTTTAATAAATTTCCTCTCAGCTGGACTCATGAACATCTTCTTCTGACATCCCAAGCATATTACACTGATTAATCCGAACTATCCACTGCATCGGCGATAGTGTTATTTGCCCTTGAAGCCTACACCACACGCTTTAAAGAATTCTTTTGTAGATGCCTTTTGAGTAGTTCAAGTGAAGTCCGGGATGAATACTTACGTAATTCTCGTGTTATTTCCCTTTTCCTCCTTTGTTAATTGCATTGATTATTTCTTTGTTGCTAATGCATTTTATTTATGCATGCAGGTGAAATAGGGTAGAAATCTCTCGACATGCATAAACTGAAATCCTTGAAGGTTGGAGGGAAATTAGTGGCAAGCGAGAATGATATTCAGCCAAAAAAGAATTCTGTGAAATTCCGTTCTGAGTCCATTATTTTGACTTCGGATGTCGAAGGGGAGATTCCCTTGGTGGAGGGAGATTCAGCTGGTGTTGATGTAATTACAGATCAACCCAAAATAAAAGAGAGGAGGAGGAAGATCAAGAACAACCCTTCAGGAATCATTACCTCTTCCTCTCCTCCACCGAAGAAACACAAACTTTCAACGAGTCTGGAAAGAACAAGGGCCTCCAAAGGTAAAGCTGTAGAGACATCAGATACAGCTAGAGTTTCTTCCAAACTCCACAAGGGTATTATTTCCAGGGTCTTTGGATCAGGTCCGATCTCTTCCCCAACTGCTTTATTCCTCACTCTATTCCTCTCATACCAGGGGCCAACTCCAGCAATCCTTCCTCAGCTGCTCTATAAACTCCGGCCCATACTTGAACCTAAAGAAATCAAAGAGGCGTGTGAAGCCGGAAAATGGCAGCTAGCAGAGCTCACAGGGCATAAGTTGAGTGATCAAGTGGTGCAGCTCAACCTCTCAGCAGAGAAAGATAAGGCCGCTCTAAAATTAGCTGAGGATCGCCTGACCAAGTCCAAGGAGTACGGAGATCTCATGAGCAAGGAGAATCTCAAGCTCAAGAGCACGCTTAAAGACTTGGAGGGTCAACTGGCAAAGAAGGAATAGATGGTTGATAAGCTGAAAGAAGAACTCTGTAGCAGTTAGGCTAAACAAGTTGAACTTGAAAATAAAAGCAAAGCTGCCGCAGAGGATTATTTTAAGTAAGCAGAGGAGTGGTCCCAAAAGGAGAAGAAGTTCCTCCTTAAGATTAAGGGACTAAAGGCTGGGAGCTCGGAATCCCAACGAATGGAGGAAGAGATTCTTAGGTTGTGGGAAGAATTGACTGTAGCCAAAGATGAGGCGAAGGAAGCCATTGATATATATAACCAAGTTGCTGAAGAAGCCTTCGGCCTAGCTATACGTCAAATTTTCTACTGTAACCCCACTATGAAGCTAAACCTCTATGGTATAAATCCGTTCTATGAATTTCATGGAGGGAAGCTAGTCACAGTGGTTGAAGATCGTCATGAAGATCCTCCAGAGTCCTTGTATGGCTTGCCCCCTCTTCCCAGGGGTCAAAGCATGGGATCGGATTCTGCTGTTCCTACACCGGAGGGTGTCTCATCTGAAGGAGGTGCGAAGGCACCTGAAGAGAAAGCTCCGGAAGAAATCCCTAAAGAAGGGACACAAGACTTCAGAGAAGGAGAGGGACAGAAAGAGCCCCAAGAGCAGATTCCCCTTCTGTAGTCTTATTATTTTGCATATGTAAAGCTGTGTTCCGGGATCAGCTCCGATTTTGATTAATTTTGAACAATACACATGTAATTTACCTTTAATGAAAGAATAGAATTCCTCTCAGGCATTGTTTTCAATACTTCATGAAGAATAGTATAACTTAAAAATATCCGTTATACTTTTATCATTTCAGTATTCAATAATCCGTTCAGTGCTATTAACTTGAGGACGGATTAAAATAACTACCTCAAAGAAAATTAATCAAGTCATTTGAAATAGATAAGTTTTAGAACGGAGAATTATATACATGAATATTGTCCCCAAGTATAAGTTTGTTAAGGGATTGGTACCCGTCATAGGGTATTACCCTCAATTCTTTTAGGGAGAGAAGGAGTCGATCCGTTATTCACAACAGCGGTGTCGCAGGACGGATAACTAGTATTAATTCGTATTGTTTTCACTGGAGGGAAAAATGTCGTCCATCATCAATTTACAGAGTAGGTAATTGAGATTATCCATTCTGGAAGAAGTGTTCCCTCAAAAGAGGAATAATAACCATAAAGATGATGGTTGGATCTTCCATCAGAAGGATGATGATGGGAATCATCCACGCCAAGAGTTACATCATCAAATCACAGAGTAGGTGAATGAGATCATCCATCCTGGGGAAATACATCTCAATCGTAAAAGTACGGATTGAGTCTTCAATTATATCATCAAATCCGGTATGAAGACAAGATCATTATTTTATTTGTCCCCTAGCTTGTGTGAGGGACTAGTAAAGTTTCTCATATAAGCTACATTGCTTGCATTTGGTCTGGATACTGGTTCATCTATGTAGGCAAAATATTTATTTAACGTGTGTTGGGTTTCAGCATTATGTTGTCACGTGAAGATCCATCCTGGGAATGAAGGATCTGTTGTCCTAGCGTTCCTTATGATGGATCCGGACAAAGATCTGTTATGTGAGAATCTCGAAAGTTTTTGAAACTTGCAACTCTTGGTATTCGAGTAACAGTTGCAACGTTTCTCATGATTGGACATTTAATGCCTTTAAGCACGTGGGTGAGCCATTATTGTTTTATATGCGCATGTCTTTGTAACCGTTACTCAGGAGCTTTATAGGCCTGAAATTTGAATTTTAAGGCCCATTTGAGAGGCCTTTTGACGAATCGATGCTATTTTCTCACTTTAGGGTTTGAAACGATAGCCTTGTATTAACGAAAGGGTATCGTTTGGTGGTAAATGACATAACCCTTGCTCTGGCAATTGAGACTCTTCACCCCTTATAAAAGGAGCACTTAGTGATTTAGAAAACATTCACTCTTGCTTTCCTGACGAAACTCTACAAAAATTTCGAGAAGACGTTTCTGCTTGTTTCTATGAAATTTGCTTCATCATCTTCTTCTTCCTTAAGTAACCATCTCTTTCATCTCCTCGTATTTTTCCTTAAGTTTTGTGAATGTCTGGGAGAGATTATACTGGTTCGAGCCGTGTTGGCCCTAGAATTAGAGGAGGAAGAGCTTTGTCTCGAACTCCTGCAAGTCGTGGTGGAAGGATCCCTGTGATCTCCTCTAGCGCCTGGCCACTTCATTCAGAGAGGGAGGCGTTGCCCTATTCAAGGCGGAGGGTGATAATACCCTCTTTAGAATCCTCTTCTAGTGAGAGTAAGGGGAGCGCTGATTTATACCTCTCTGATGATGTGGGTTTTTACCGCAGTGTGAAGATTTTTAAACTAGCTGTCCGAAAAATGACTGGCGAGGGCACCTCTAGTGATGGAGCATCGTCTCAACAACATATCCTGAAGACAGCTTCGGGATTGTGTAACGTGGTTGCACATCGGATAGACTGGGTAAAGCTCCAGAGGATGCGGCCATATTGCTGGGTGGCGGATGAATTTTGCGACACACCGTCTATCCACACCTGGAAGGACGGAGCAAGGTTGGAGCCTCGCTTTAGAGTTTACAAAAAGGAACAACACAAAGAGCATTTTATGGTACTGGCACCCCTTCCCTCAGAGCGGATATGCTACACACCGAATGAGAGGTCAATCTATATGTACGATTTCCTTTTCTTGAACTTGGGTGTGCGCCTTCCTCTAACAAAGTTCCAAATGGGGGTCCTGAGATTTTTGGACTGCGCCCCCTCTCAGCTTCACCCCAACGGATGGGGGTTTATCCGTTCTCTAGAAGTGCTTGGGGAGCACTTCAACTTCACCCTGACGGTCGCCATGCTCTTTTATTTTACGTAAGTGGTCCGTCATGCGAATAAACAGAGCGGAGGAGTAAGTCTAGTAACTCTCCGTACTCTCTCCAGGCTCATCGACTTTGAGTCCTACACTGACTCCGCCAAAGTCGATGGGTGATCGTTCAAGTCATACTTCACCAGGATCCGCGTTAAGCCTGACGATTCAATTTTTTGGCTAAATAAAGAAGGAATAAATGAATTTCCCGTGGCCTGGACCCATAAGCATTTTTTATTGACCTCCCAGGCCTATTACACTGAGGAGGGCGAATTATCATCCACTTCTATAGCCGTTCTCTTTGCTTTTGAGGCATACACCGCCGCGCATAAATCTTTCTCCTGCCGACGTTTGCTAGGGTCAAAAACTACCCACGAGGAATATTGGCGTAATTTTCTATCATTTCTTGTTGTCTTTCTTTATATGTCTTGAAATCTTCTACTACTGATCATCTTCTTGTTTGATTATGCAGTTGAAATCTAGACTGAATCACGGGATATGGAGACGTTGAAGTCGCTAAAGGCCAGGGGGAATCCGTCGCGGCTAAAAACAGTATTCAGCCAAAGCGGAATTCTAAAAAGGCTACTGTTGAAACCATCATCCTCACTTCCTCCGCTGGCGACGACATCCCCTTGCTGGAGGGCAGATCTGAGAAGCCTACCTCCGGTGTTGAGGATAAAAAGGCCAGAGAAAGGAGGAGAAAAATAAAGAATGACTCCTCACTGTAGGCGGAGTCACAACCACCTCCTAAAAAGCCTAAAACTTCCGAAGGAGATACTGATTCTGGGGCTTCTAAAGGAAAGAAAGCGGAAGGACCAACCCCGGATACCCTCGACAACACCGTTACCTTTGGCGCCAAACCAATAACCACCTACTTTGCGCCCAGGGTCTTTTACCCCCCTCCAGGAAACTCCAATCTTGCCCCATTCTTGGTGTATGAGGGTCCAGTGCCTCATTGCATTCCCGATCCGCACTACAAACTGAAAACCACTCTAGAGCCTAAAGAAATAAAGCAAGCTTGTGATGCCAGATAGTGGCAGTTGGAAGAGCTGTCCGGTCTTCTGAAGTCGCTCCGTAGGCTGGCAGACGACGGCCCAGAAGTCGGCAGACTGACGGGTAAAGTTAATGATCTTACTGTTGTGTCTGCCAAGGACAGGGCGACTATACAGCAGCTTGAGAATCATTTGAAGACATCCAGAGAGTATGGGGAGCGGATAGATAAGGAGGCCTCCAGGCAGAGATTGGTTATCAAAAAGTTGGAAGCCCAATTGGCTGAATAGAAAAAAGCCAACTCCGACCTCAGCATCAGCCTTTACACAGAGAGAGAGCATTCTTCAAAGCTGGGAGAGGAGTTAAAGGCAAAAGCGTACAGCTACTCCAGGGAGGCTGAAGACTGGACCCGTAGGGAAAAGGAGCTGCTCCTGGAGATTGAAAATTTAAAGTTGACGAGCCCGAATGACGATGTCGCGACCTTGCGAGTGGATCTGGCAGCTGCCAACGCCAGAGCAGATGAGGCTGTGGATATTTGTGTCCAAGTATCCGAGGAATCCTTTGGGTTGGGACGCCAAGTTCTCTTCCGTAATCCCAAAGTAGAACTTAATTTGAGCGGTATTAATCCGTTCTCTGAGTTTCACAGAGGGAAACGTGTAACCGTTGTTGACGATCGTCAGGAGGATCCGCCCAACACCAAGTACGAGCCGCCTCCTCTCCCCTAAGGCCAGTCAATGGGGCCTTCTCTCCTGGTCCCTATTGCCAGGTAGCCCGGAGGTGAAGGAACAAGTGCTAATGTTACTGCAGATGAAGCTACTGGTGATAGGGGGTGAGGTCGGAGGTAAAGAGAAGGAAGAGAGCGGAGGGATAAGCTAAAAGAAGTAGCGGCTTTCTTGTCTTATTGTTTTTGTTGAATCAATACCGCTGTGTTCCGGGATCAGCTCTGGATTTCAATCAATCATTTATGTACTTTGGGATGTCATTAATGAAATTACAACTTTCTTTATACGTCTGTTTATGGAAAACAGTTTAAATAGAATCGTTGTATGTGTAATGAATCAGTTCGAATTTACATACGTAGAATGTAAAACGGATAGTAACATATAAGTACTGTCCCCATGTATGGGTACTTTAGTAACAAAGGCTTGTTTTATGGAATGTTATCTTTGATTTGGTAGAAAAGAGAGCTTATCCACCTTGAATTGTATTGAAATTGTGGCATGACGAGGTCGTCACTTAAATCTTAACATTTGGCATATACAAGATTTGTAAGGAGAGTACCTTAATCTTTGAGAGTGGTTGGGAGTATCTTGAGGGGAAGTAATCGTGGTGATGTTTACTGAGTCTTTATCCTGCAAGAGAATTTCCCAACCAGAAGAGTAACGTTATATCTTCACCAGTATTTGGTCGAACCTACTAGCTGTACTTGGAGTTCGGTTTTCTTCCTACCCTCCAAGCCTTCAACACGGGGTTCGGAATAGGGCTAATCCTGAACCTACTACGCCCGTTACTTGGGGTTCAGCGTGGTCTTGAAAAAGAACCAGCTTACTGCGCCCAAGCCTTCACCGGTGTTCGGCCAAACCTACTAACCTTACTTGGAGTTCGGTTTTAATCCTACAATCCAAGCCTTTACCGGTGTTCAGCTAAACTTACTAACCGTACCCAGAGTTCGGTCTAATCCTACAATCTGGGCCTTCGAATGGGGTTCGGTACAGCCTTGTAAAAAAAGTCTGATCTTACTGCACTATTATCCTGCGGTTCGGTATGGTCTTTGAAGGAGAACCAATCCTACTGCGCCCAGGTCTTCAAGTAAGATTTGGTATCCTTGAGAAAGGTTTGATCTTTGATTATTCATACATATTCGAGAAGTTACATCGTCAACTACAGAATAGGTAGTTGAGATCATCCGTCCTGAATATATTCGTATACGCTAGCAAGGCTGAAAATCACAGCATAAAGAAAAGCTTGAAAGAGTTAAGCTTGTGTATGATATTCTCATTGAACTAAAATAAGAATTACAATAAAAGCGTAGCTTGGATCATGTTGTAATGAATTCTCCGTTGGGCAGTCTCAAGTGAGGAGAAAAGAGTGCATGTCATTTTAGCAGCTAGCTATAATAGATGCGTAAGTTCTGGGTATTCTATTTGTTTCAGATTGATGTGCCATCAAGGTTTTCTAGGCGGTAAGAACCTTTACCAGTGACTTCAGATACCCTGTATGGGCCTTCCCAGTTCGGGGCTAATTTGCCTTGATAAGCGAATTTGTTTCCCACACTTGCTTTCCTCAAAACCAAATCCCCAATGTTGAAAGTCCTGGATTGGACTCGTTTATTGTACCAAAGGGCGGCTTTGGCTTTGATGGCCTGGTCTCTAACGAATGCTTCCTCTCTGAGTTCTTGAATTACATCCATCTATGACACCAAGTTGGCGCTGTTGCTTTCCTCAGAGAAGTGCTTGCCCCTTACAGAAGCAGTTTGTAATTCCACAGGTATCATTGCTTCTACTCCATAAGTCAAGTGATATGGGGATTCGTTGGTGGATGAGTGAGGCGTTGTCCGGTATGCCCAAAGGACGTAGCACAACTGGTCTGTTCATCCGCCCTTGGCTTCCCCAAGACGTTTCTTCAGCCCTTTCAGCACCTCTTTGTTAGCCACTTTAGCTTGACCGTTAGTCTGCGGGTGTTCGACAGATGAGAATATCTGGGTTATTCCCAAACCTTCAAGCAAATCCATGAACTTCTTGTCTGTGAATTGAGTGTCGTTGACTGTAATAATCTTCTCTGGGACCCCAAATCGTGTTATGATGTTTTCGTACATGAAACGACGAGTTCGGGATGAAGTGATATGGACCACTGGCTCTGCCTTAATCCACTTTGTGAAATAATCAACACCCATAATTAAATATTTAATGCCCCCGGGCGGAGTCGGGAATGGTCCTAAGATGTCCAGACCCCATTGGTAGAACGGCCAAGGCACAGCTGATGTAAATAATTCTTCAGCTGGTGTATGGTGAAGGTTGGAAAACCTTTGGTAGGCATCACACTTTTTGACGAAGTCAATAGAATCTTGCTTCATCGTAGGCCACCAATATCCGGCTTTGAGAATTTTTCTCATCAAGCTTCTTCCTCTGGCGTGATGTCCATATTGCCCCTCATGCACCTCCTACATAACTCCTTGTACCTCATTTTCCTTTAAACAAATTAGATAAGGTACTGAAAAGCCCTTCTGTAGAGGTTACCATCAATCATGGTAAAATATGGCAACTCCCTTCTTATCCTTTTTCTTTCATTTTCATCTGTAGGTAGCTGTCCATCGGCTAGATAATGGATATAAGGGGCCATCCATGAGTTTCCATAAGGAGAATTGGTCATTATGGCATTCATAGAAGGGGAAAGAGGAATACTGGGTGACGTCAGTGTGCTTTGGATCAACGTTGTGGTGCTGCCTGGCCGTTTGGTGCTTGCCAATCTGGAAAGTATATCCGCTCTGGTATTCTTTTCACGTGGAACATGTTTAAATTCCATCTTTGAGAATTTCTTTTTCAACTCCTTGACACAATTTAAGTATAACTGGAGTTGAGGATCACGAGCTTGATAATCTCCCAGGATCTGTGAAATCACGAGTTGTGAATCACTACAGAGCGTTGCTTCAGAAGCTCCGATGTCAATCGTAGCTCGAAGCCCAGCCAAATAAACTTCGTATTCAGCTTGGTTGTTAGAAGTTTTGAAATTAAAGTGAAGGGAGATTTCTAGGTGCACACCGTCATCGGTTTCAAGGACTACACCTACTCCAGAGCCCCTTTGATTCGATGAACCATCCACATAGATGGTCCAATGAACACGAGGTGTAGCTAGATCTGTCCCTGTCATTTCCACGATAAAATCAGCCAAGACCTGAGCCTTGATAGCGCCTCGAGGTTCATAAGATATATCAAACTCTGAGAGTTCAATGGACCATTTGATCATTCTACCAGCGAGGTCAGGTTTGATTAACATAGATCGGAGTGGTAGGTCTATTCTCACTGTGACTGGATGAGCATGAAAATATGGACGTAACCATCGAGAGGCCCAAACAACAGTGAGAGCGGCCTTTTTAATTTTTTGATACCGGATCTCAGCGCCTTGTAATGTTTTACTAGTAAAGTATACCGGCCTCTGTCCATCAGGAGTTTCCTTTACTAAGGCTACGCTCAAAGCTTCATCCGAAATTACCAAGTATAGGATGAGTGTGTCCCCGGGGTCAGGTTTCGTTAGTATAGGAGGTTTGGACAACACCTCCTTAAGTTCTTGAAATGCTTATTCTTGTTCCTGTCCCCACTCAATTTTTTTGGACTTTTTTAACACTTTGTATAGAGGAAGTGACCTATGAGCCATTTTTGGCATGAACCGTGCTAAGGCTGCTACTTTTCCATTCAGGGATTGGACTTCCCTTAGATTTTTCAGACTCTACATGTTGAGAATCGTTTGGCATTTCCCTAGATTGGCGTCAATACCGCGCTGAGTTAACATGAAACCCAAAAACTTTCTAGCTGGGACAGCGAAAGTGCATTTTAACGGGTTTAGCCTCATGTTATATTCTCTCAAGCGGATGAACACTTGGCACAGGTCTTCAATATGATCACCTCCAACCGGTGTCTTGGCTATAATATCGTCAATGTACACCTCAATAAGCTTGGTGTGCATGCCCTCAAACACCTTGTTAATCATTCACTGATAAGTGGCTCCAGCATTTTTTAAACCAAAGGGCATAACGGTATAGCAGAAGATGCCACGATCATTGACAAAAGCAGTCTTTTCTTGATCCTCTTCGCACATCAGACTTTGGTTGTACCCTGAGTACGCATCCATAAAACTCAGGTATTGATAACTAGAGGAATCATCTACCATCCGATCTATATTAGGAAGGGGGTAAAGATCTTTTGGACAACAGCGGTTGAGGTCCACATAGTCAATACACATTCTCCATTTACCATTAGCTTTTCGGACCATCACCACATTTGAGAGCCAAGAGGAATAGCGGATTTCCTTGATAAATCCGGCTTTCAGTAATTCCTCAGTTTGTTGGCAAGCTACTTTCTATTTTTCTGGTCCCAATCTTCTCTTCTTTTAGGCAACCGGTCTTGTCTCTGGGTAGACGGATAATTTATGACAGTAGAAAGCAGGATCTATGCCAGGCATATCAGATGCGGTCCATGTAAAAAGATCTTTGAATTCTTTGAGGAGGTTAAGCAGACGCGCCTCTGTAACTGAATCCAACTTTTCATTGATATGTGTGACCTTTTCAGGTGAGTCTCCTAGTATTACATCCCTTGAGCCTCCATCCAGTGTAGGTTTGGAAGGATTGAGAGGGTCGATCTTTTGATCCGACCTAGGGTCTAAATCAACAAGGCTCACAGAACCAGCAGTTGTTCCACAATCATTGAGCTTCCTCTTTTTATTGGATGCCTCCAACTTTGTCATATTTAGGCTCAGGTTATAACAATACCTGGCCATCTCTTGGTCACCTCGGATGGAAGAAACAGCATTTTCCTTATCGATAAACTTGATAAGGAGGTGTGGAGTTGAAACGATTGCCTCCATAGCATTCAAGGTGGGGCGGTCTATGATGCCGTTGAATGGTGATTCAACATCAATTATTAGCACTCTGGATTTAACCGTTCTGGCCCCTGGCTCACCTTCAAAAGAGATAAGGGTGTCAAGGTACCCCTTTTTTGGTTGCTTTGCACCATTAAAAGCTGTTAGTTCTTGTGTGTAAGGCTATAAGTCTAAGTCATTGAAACCCATTATTTTAAAGCAATTATAAAAAATAACATCACAGGAACTTCCCTGGTCGATAAGGATTCTTCTGATGTCCTTGTTGGTTATCACTGCAACAATGACCACAGCATCGTCTCCACCCGAAATGGTTGGACCAAAATCCTCATCAGAGAATGAAATTACTGGAGCCTCAACACCCTCTCTGTAAGGACGGTTGTCTTTAACCTTTCCTTGTACTGACAGAATCATTTGATGATGATTCTTGCAGGCTATAATCGAAGCTCCTCCCTAGCAAATCCTCCAGTGATCATATCGATGATTTCACGCCGGCCTTGATGCTGTTGCTGGGGCATATTTTCTCTTTGAGCTATGTCATTAGTCATAGCACCTTTTTGTTTCTCTGTAGCAGAGAACTTTCTAACCAGATTATAGCTATTATCATCTCCGTCGTCTTGATCTCTTTCTCTTTTCTCAGTCCGGTCTACCTTATCAAAGGACTTCTCTTTGAACAAGTATTGCTTTAGTTTACCCTCTCTAATCAGCATTTCGACTGCGTTCTTTAGAGCTTGACATTCATCGATGGAATGTCCTATCTGTTCATGAAAATCATAGTACTTTCAAGGATTCACTGGTCTTTTTACAGGGGTCGGCCTCCTAATGCCATAAATGCTGAATGTTGGCCATCCTACCTCTCTCAAAATCTGAGACGGTCTGGCTGTCAGAGGTGCATAATGGCTAAAGGAATTGATATGTCTCTCTCAACATCAAGGAGAGGTGTTGTTAACTTTGGGGCTGTTAAACGGCCTCTCCATGCGTTCTGACCTCATCCTGTCCTTATCTCTCCGCGGTTGTGAGGTTGGTGCTGTTGGTTTTGTCTTTGTAGCCATAGCCTCTAAGTGCATCTCTATACCCACATATTTTGAGGCTTTCTTCCCGAACTCTTCAAATGTTGTTGGTGGGACTTTTGCTAGTGAGAGGGCGAAGGATGATCCTGGCTGTAATGCCTCAATGACGATATGCAGCTTAATGGCCTCTATGAGGTTAGGAACCAGAGATGCTTCCTTGTAAAATCTCCTCAGAAAATCCTTTAAAGTCTCGTTTTCACCCTGCTTGATTTGGGCTAAAGTATGAGACGTCCTGGGAACATCTCTAGAGATGACAGTGAGTTTTGAAGACAGCTGCCATTTCAGCCTAGGAATCTATCGATCCTGATAACAAACCTTTGAACCAGCTGAGGGCCTCCTCTGACAATGTTCTTGGGAACATTCGACATATAACATCTTTATCAGCCCCTAAGTACATGGCTTTAAATACGTAAGCATCAAGATGCTTAGTAGGATCAGTTTCACCACTGTATTTTCCAATAGAGAGTGGCTGATTGGTTTGCAGATGCTTAGGGATATGTATGCTCATAAGCCTCCTTGAAAAAGGAACTTTGAGCTTATAAGTTACCGGGGTGCTGTCATTAGCTCCCGCTTCCCTTTAGTAGCTCTATCATCAGAATCATGGGTTTGTTCTTTTCCCTCAAACGTGGGGATGTTTGAATATTCGAGGGTCATGGATTTTTCTCCTTCAGTTGTATGGGGAGTGTCTCTTGTGCGAGATGACTCCTTGTCCTCACTCTGCCTTCTTTCTCTTCACAATTCTGCGAGTTCTTTTTGGAGTTGACTGATCAACTTATCACGAGGGTCTGGGTTGGACACTGCCACCATTTTCTTTGAGCTGCCCCCTTGAGATTCAAAGTTAAGCTTTCTGAAGGCGTTTGTGTTGGTTCTGCCTTCAGGTTGATTTTCCACAAAGGCATGTGCTTCGCCTTCCATGGATAATCACTGTACTTTTGTAGAATGTGGGAATAACTTTATCGTGTCCCACCGGGCATGCCAATGATCTGTCCTGAACCGGGGTCGAGAGATCCGATGTGGGGCCAGTCATAAAAGTCAAAGATTAAGTCAAAGATTAAGTGGGATTGAAGACCGGTTATGCAAGTATCGTGTCTGTATATCCGGAGTCCCAATATGAAGAGAGCGGTATTGGCGTCCTGGAGGTCCTTCACACCGTCCTCACGCGTTGATGTGGGCGAAAGGTGGTGTCACCTGCGAAGATTCTCCGACGCTCAAGTCAGTAATAGTATTCCAAGTGAGGAATGTTTTATGAATAATCACTCTCTGAAATCCAGATAGTAGTTGTAAGTAAAAAGGGGAGAAGATCCTCCTTCCGTAAATGGAGAGAGTTCTTATACCTGATTAGCTCAATATACGAGGACTTGTTAGTGGGGAACCACTAACCTCCATTAATTAAATAAATTATTATTTAATATGCACTTGCCAGTATGATTGAGGCAAGTGGCTATTTTATATTGAGCGTAGAGAAAGTAGGGCTAGTCTTAGGGAACAAGTTGATTATTTCCAGGAATAGATTATGGCTCGTAGTGTGGAAAATGGAATCTTTGTCCTTGTCCCTGTAGCAATGCCCTTTGTCTTCTTGTATGGTGATATGTGTGTTATCCTATGTGCATGGCATTATCCTGGACATCTGATATAGGGAGAACGCCTGATATGGATTTAGAGTCCGAATGTATACCGATGACACTGGTGACACATTGGAGAACAGTCAAAGACAGTCAAATATGTCTTGTAGAACGGATATCAATATCGAGCCCAGATCTCTTCCCTTAACAGAAAAAGGTATGAATTAGAAACTGCCTTTGAAGATGTCAGTAAGAAGCAGAGATTAGATAGAGAATCTATGAGGCAATTGGATCAATGCCTCTAAATAGCAAGCAGTCAGTTGCAAACCAAAGAAAAGCAAAAGGATGATATATTGGCTGACAAATGGTGATTGTGGGAAATCTTACCCAAGACAAAGGAAGAAGCTTAAGCTTAAAAGGACCTTATGCAAGCATGAATTGATGAATTGGAACGACAAGTCAAGGATGTCGTCGATGCTTGTGAGCGTGAGATAAATAAGGAGAAATGGTAAGCCATGAAGGATAAAGAGAGATATGAAGAGATACATGTTTAATGATGCTAGAGAGGGTTGAGATGGACAGTCTTGTCTATTCTTGGAAAAACCATTTTTCTAACTTGGCTGGTCTTGCTAATAGAATACTTGGAGACATTCCTTACCTGTTGAAGAAAGCTAAAGCAATGGTGAATCCACTTTCTACACTAGAAGAGGTTATAACTTTCATCCAATACTGCAAGGGGCGATTAGATAAAATGAAGGTCTAGATTACGAGGGCGAGAGAAAATTGATTTATTGTAACAAATGATAAAACTCGTTGTTGAATAATGAATGAATCTCATGTTAAATTTCCATTTTTCTTAACTTAGTACTTTAGAATAAGACATTCTAAAAGAAAAGTTTATCTGTGCTTACCAATGTTTAAAATTCATTTACTTTATGTTTCTTTACATTATTTAATAAAATTTTGCTATTTGTAAGAGGGTTTCTTTGTACTTACCCACATCACGGGTACGGAGGGTTCAAAGCATCCTTATAGGACTAGACTGCAAGCAAGGCTCATGGTAGAGACAACCATCTACTGTGGATGATTTAAGGGATGAGGTCAATCAGCTCAAGGAGCAAATGGTCAAGATGGTCCAGTTTCTAAAGAAGAAGGTAACGGAAGGGGGATCCTCCGTAGCAAGTGGGGATCATGATGCTACCATGCAAGACAGGAAGGGAATCCTATACCCTTGACTATACATGCAAATAACCCTGTTCTAGTAATGGAATCTCAACCCGTCCAGCAACCACCTTATGGTATGTCATTTCCATATTTTGTTTCCTAAGACGGGAATGCTCAGCAAACATATGCATGGCCTCCATACGGTTTACCTCAAGGATATTACACTATAAATCCTAATCCTACTCAGGAAAATCCTTCCACCACCTAACAAATTCCTAACCCCTAGACATCTAACCCTCTAATTACTAATCTAACAATAACCATTCCCCAAAATACTCAAACTTAACCACAAACCACCCTACAACCCAATATTATATGCCAAACTATGCCATTCAACCCATTCTAACATGCCTACCTACATATGATACACCAGTCGTCCGTCCATCAAGATCCTCCCCAAAATGCTCCCCTCGGTACAATGAATCCAAATACTATCACAGCTTCTTTGCCAAGAAGGCAAATAGAGTTGTTAGAAGAGAGGCTCTGAGCTGTCGAAGGAGGAAATAGTCTAGGTACAACAAATGTTGTTGAATTGTGCTTGGTGCCAGATGTAGTTATTCCTTTAAAGTTCAAACTGCCCAAGTTTGACAGATACGTAGGTACCACATGTTTGCGCAATCATTTGACAATGTATTGTCAGAAAATGGCTGTATATTCTCATGATAAGAAACTACTGATCCACTTCTTCCAAGACAGTCTTGCTGGGACGGATCTTAGATGGTACACACATCATGAAAGGACACGCACCCGATGTTGGAAAGACATAGCGGATACTTTTCTCAAGCAGTACAAGTACAACATGGACATGGTGTGACATCCTGGCGCTGTTGAGGGCGGGGAGTGATCGCCGGTGCATGGGCACGGACAAGGAGCGGCTCCTGGCAGGCTTCCAGCAGGGAATGTGGCATCCCGGGCACTGTTGAGGGCGGGGAGTGATCGCCGGTGCATAGGCACGGACAAGGAGCGGCTCCTGGCAGGCTTCTAGTGGGAGGGACACATGAACGAACTGAATATATACCGGAATGAGAGGGATCCAAAGACTGTATAGGTATGGGACTATACAGTCGAGGATAGCTTAAAAAAATGAATTTGTACTACCTATACCAACAAATGCATTAGCCTTTTCGGTAGCCTATCACTTAAGAACTCCAAAGTTAAGCGTGCTTAACTTAGAGTAATTCTGGGATGGGTGACCTCCTGGGAAGTTCTCAGGAAATGTGTAAGTGAGGACAAAAGCACATTGGAAAGGTCTCGTGTTGGTCTGTAGGGCGAGTCGTTCATTCCTGAAAAGCGGCCGGGGCGTTACAGTGGTATCAGAGCCTAGCCTCTCCTAGTACGGTATGGTTCGGGGACGAACCAGGCGAAAGCTGGTGGGCATGTGACATCCTGGCGCTGTTGAGGGCGGGGAGTGATCGCCGGTGCATGGGCACGGACAAGGAGCGGCTCCTGGCAGGCTTCCAGCGGGGAATGTGGCATCCCGGGCACTGTTGAGGGCGGGGAGTGATCGCCGATGCATAGGCACGGACAAGGAGCGGCTCCTGGCAGGCTTCTAGTGGGAGGGACACATGAACGAACCGAATATATACCGGAATGAGAGGGATCCAAAGACTGTATAGTTATGGGATTATACAGTCGAGGATAGCTTAAAGAAATGAATTCGTACTACCTATACCAACAAATGCATTAGCCTTTTCGGTAGCCTATCACTTAAGAACTCCAAAGTTAAGCGTGCTTAACTTAGAGTAATTCTGGGATGGGTGACCTCCTGGGAAGTTCTCAGGAAATGTGTAAGTGAGGACAAAAGCACATTGGAAAGGTCTCGTGTTGGTCTGTGGGGCGAGTCGTTCATTCCTGAAAAGCGGCCGGGGCGTTACACATGGCACCGGATAGACGCCAGTTGCAGAATATGTCTAAAAGGGAAAATGAATCCTTCAAGGAATATGCTCGGCGATAGAGAGAATTAGCAGCCTAAGTAGAACCACCTTTGATTGAATAGGAGCTTGTTGCTTTGTTCATTAATACTTTCTAGGCACCCTTCTATGACAATGCTTGGGAGTGTCTCAACAAACTTCTCTAATATAGTAGTGATTGGAGAAAGAATTGAAAGTGGGATGAGAACTGACAAAGTTCCCCAAGGAGCATCTGGAACATCCACAGTAGGGAAGATCGTAACTGGGGTAGTAAAAAGAAAAGGTGGAGAAACAAATTTTGTATACGGTAACTCAAAGCCACCAAATCCCACCATCTACCAACATCCATATGTTTTCCAACCACCCCATCCATCCTACAGACCTCATCCATACATAGTTGTCGCTTCTGGAAACCCATCATTTCCATATCCACAGCTTTATCAATCATCACCTAACCGAAATTTCAGAAATCCCTCATCTTCAACACAACAGTGGGTACCTAATCCCAATGAAAATCCCATATCTATAAAACCAAACAATGAACGTGCACCTGCACAGTTCGCCCCATTCCCATGTTATATACTGAATTGTTACCACTTCTCATCAAGAATAATTTGGTTGTACCTTGCCCGTTGAAACCAGTGGAACCACCGTATCCTAAGGGATACGACCCTAATCCCAAATGTGATTATCACGGTAAACAATGAACGTGCACCTGCACTGTTCGACCCAATTCCCATGTCATATACTGAATTGTTACCACTTCTCATCAAGAATAATTTGGTTGTACCTTGCCCGTTGAAACCAGTGGAACCACCGTATCCTAAGGGATACGACCCTAATCCTAAATGTGATTATCACGATGGAGCACCGGGTCATTCAACGGAAAACTGCATCGCCTTTAAATACATGGTCCGAGACTTGATTAGGGCAAAATTGTAACACCCCTATTTTAATTTTATTAATTCAAAAAATTTTATATTAAAATCTGGATGGAATTTGACCATAGACCTTTAGAAGTTTTTGATCAGTATATTTTTCAGAATTTAGTTTAAAAAAAAATATTTAAAAAAACAAAAATCACTATTTGCACCCCTTAAATTACTATTTGCACCACCCCTTAAATTGTTATTCGCACCTCCAAAATTGCTATTCGCACCCCCTCATAATTCTTCAGATTCCTTCCCGTGAAATTCACTGTGCGTTTCTGAAATTTTCAAACTTTACACAGTAACCTATATGAAACTTTCAAGTTTTGCACAGTACTTTTATAATAAAATATTCAAATGCACAACAACTTATTTTGCTATAAATAGAGGGGCGAGACACCGTGTTTTTCATCCAAAATTAAAAACTTGGTAGTGTTAGGAGGAGAGTGCTAAGTGAAGAGAGGAAGATACTTTCCAAAGGAAAGAGGTTCTACCAAAATAATAAGGTAAGAATACCTTTCTTTTATATTTTTTAGGGTTATTTTCATATTGTTTTTAGAAATCTATTATTATACTGGAAATAATATTATTTTAAGTTACTATTCTAAATAGTAAAATACTATTTTAATAGTAAATTACTATTTAAATAGTAAATTACTATTTACTGTTACTACTTACCTTTACTATTCATGTTTTACTATTTACTGTTATTATTCACGTTTTACTATTTACTGTTACTATTCATGTTTTATTATTTAGTGTTACTATTCATGATTCACTATTCATTATTCACTATTCACTATTCCAAATTTACCATTTCTGTTTTAAGTATAAATCTTAATTTTCATCTTGTAACTATATTAAAATAAAATTGGTATGTTTTAGAACTCGAAGACGAGACGCGTACGGATCTTCAATAACGAATCAGGATACAAGAGGTAACGGGGAGTGAGATAAGAATATAATATGAAAAGACATAAGGATAATGGGAGGAGTCCCCTACTCCTTTTAAATTTAATAATAATATTATTTTAAAATATTCACTTCTTAACTTAAAATTTATAATAAATTTTAAATTAAATATCTGGTGTGACTAACTCTGACAAACCTATGCAAGGACTTGAACCATTATGACCTATACGGACTGAATTAAACATATGTAAGGACTTGGACTATTATTATCTTTACGGACTGAATTAAACCTATGCAAGAACTTGGATTATTATTGACTGAACTAAACCTATACAAGGAATGGATGACAAGGACTCAAATTGACTATATTAATAACCATTAGACTTTGAATTATAATATTTATAAATGATGCTTTATTGACTTGATTTTGATTGATTATTTTTATGATTGTTAATTATTTATGATTGTTAATTGTGATGGATGATCTTGTGATGTGGAGTTTGAGCATATAGCAAGCATGACGGAAAGCTTAAATTCAGTAAGAATTTTTTTACCTTACTCTTTAAATTTTTATTATCTTAAATCTTTTAATTCTTCTTAGAAATTATTTTTATTAACTCTACTTTTAATATTTAGAATAAAAAATACTAATATTTATTTTAAAAAAGGAAGTCATTTATGAAAATTATTTTATAAAAAGGTTAAAATAATTAAATCTTGAATTTAAAGAAAAATTTTATAATTTTAAGTATTTTTTAAATAAATTAAGAATTATTCTCTTTAAGTAAAATAAAATTTTTAAAAGTAAATTATTTTGTTCCAACCTAATAACTAAAGATATTTGGAAAAAATCAAGATTTCTAAATTCGATATTGTTAATATTCAATTTTAAAAAAATATATGTAAAGTTTTCTATGAGAAGTTTTGAGATAATTAAGGCTTGGAAACTCAATTTTGGTGAGAATTGAAAACTGTACCAAATTTATTTCTGTATGATAGAAATTCAAAGAATTGAGAAAATGTACAGTTTATTAAGATGATATTGTAAGCCTTTATGGTATTTAATAATTGAGTTTCTAAAAGCCTTAACCAACTAAATACGCGAGTAGTTCATGCATCATAAATCATTAAAGTGAAACAAAATGATATTGTCTGGGGACGGATTATAGAAACCGAGGATACATTAGAGGAGGCTTAATTACGAGCCTTGGGATGAGAGGGTGTGAAAGGGTGCTTCAGGGGACCCGGGGTAGCTCCCTAGTGTCGGGTACTTTCACAATAAAAACTTTCTCAATCTGACTAGTCTCTAAGTGTTTCCATGCCAGTTGAGCTGTTCATATTATTAATATCTGGACTTATGGAATAGTGTAAACTCCTGGTTGGCCCAGTGCAAATTAAAATTTAAGGGCCCACATATATAGGTAAGTTATGATAAAGATATTGCATAACATTCATGCATTCTTGATTGTGTATGTGATTGTGATTGATATTATTATATTAGTTTGTGAAAACCCTTTATTGCTTATGCCCCATTTGGGAATATTATATTCTGTTTCTCACTCCTTTCTCCGTGTTTTTGTTTCGTATGTTTTAAAATTGATGGTTCAGAGGGAAGGATCGAAGAATCTCGACAGTGAATATAACACGTTCTAGAAAAGGAGATCGATCGTGGTCTAATGAATAAATAATGTTTTTCATTAACTACTTCTGGGTCATAGAGTTTCCTCTCTTTCTTATAATGTTTAATATTTATTTTCTTCGGATGAATGTAAAATTACTTTACAAAGTTTTAATAATATTTATTAGGTATTTCAGAAATGATGTATGTAATTTATTCTGATAGTTTCTTTTTAACAACCATATCTTTAGTAAAAAAAATTATGAATTTTTCTAGTATTTATTAAGGTGTAACTGAGGGAGTTACAAAAATGGCTCAATTTTCAAGAAGGAAGTCGAAATATCTCGACCAACCCTCTACCTGATCATGGGACCTTAGGAGTAAATGCAGTCTTCAAGGACGAGGGACTTAGTCGCGCAAAAAGCGTAGTGGAAGTGTGAAACTCTTTTACTTGGATATACACTCAACTTTGCAAGAGAGGAATGATAACTGTAATTTGGATCTTGATTAAGTGTCCACTGATCCTAATTTTCTTGATGCCTTGCAAGGATTATTGGACACACATTTGGTAGAGATTTACTGTCGCCCTCATGAAAGTACAAATATGATCCAAGAAGAACACGACTCTAGCTCAGTCAGCCTAGGTACACCAAAGCCTCTAGTGCTCTACTATGACAAAAGCGTTTAGCCTGTTGTTCAACATTCGTCCTTGACAGCTAGGACGCCATCTCCATTTTTGTACAAAGATACCCATGCAGTACCATGACAGTATGAGGTGGATGTAATCCCTCAACTCCCAAAAGAATTGTCATCCTTGGTAACCAATATTTCTGGGACGAGTGGAATGACTAGGAGCGGATGAATTTATGCTCCTGAAAACTTGAGAAAGGAGGATGTGCCTGTAAGTGAAAAAGAAAGTCATGGTAAGGAAAAAGAACAAGACCCTCCCCAGGGAATAACAGAGGAAGATGCTTGTGAATTCCTGAAATTCATTAAGCAAAGTGAATACCAAGTCCTCAACTAGTTAAATCGCACTCCTGCAAAAATATCCTTGTAGTGTCTCTTATTGGATTTAGAACCACATCGTGGAAGGTTGTTAAAAGTCCTGAATAAAGCACATGTTGCGAAAGATATTTAACCGGAGAAGTTCGAAGGGATAGTGGGGCATATTGCCTCAAATGACTACTTAACTTCACCGATGAAGAGATACCTACAGAAGGGAAAGGTCATAGCAGAGCAATACATATCTCTGAAAAGTGTCGGGATTATATCCTAGCCAAGGTCCTAGTTGACAATGGTTCCTCTCTAAATATCATGCCAAAGTCCACTTTAAATCAACTCCCATTTGATGGGACACATGTGAGGCCAAGCTCAATGGTAGTAAGAGCTTTCGATGACACTCGAAGAGAGGTCATTGGAGATATTAAGATCTCTATCCAAGTGGGCCCATGCACCTTCAACGTCTTGTTTCAAGTGATGGATATCAATCCTTCCTATAGTTGCCTATTTGGGAGGCCTTGGATACATTCTGCCGGTGTAATTCCATCTACCCTCCATCAAAAGCTAAAATTTATAGTAGACAATAAGCTAATTATTGTTTCTGGTGAGCAAGATTTCCTCATTAGCAATCCTATGTCAACTCCATACACAGAAGCGGCCGAAGAGAGTCTTAAGACCTCTTTCCAATCATTGGAAATTTCTCATACCATTTATGTGAGTGAAGGCTTACAACTTGCTCGTCCTTCCAAAGCTTCTATGATGGTGGCTAAAGTAATGATGAAATCTGGATTCCAGCCAGGGAAGATGCTTGATGGAGGAGTAGAACCGTTATGGGTTAAGTAGAACAAGAATGACTTTGGGCTAGGATATCAGCCTTCGCCAATGGAAAGAGCGAAGGTCTTTACAGATAAATGAGAAAAACGACTTGCACGGCAAGAAAATTGGGAACCCCTAACTGTAAGGATCCCTATCTGTGACCTTTATCAAAGTTTCAGGAGCGCAGGCTTGATGTCTCCAGATCAAGTGTCGGTCGTCAATGATGATTCTAAGGGTGAAGATGACTTGATTTACCCTTGTTCTTCAGATACTGTGCTGTGTAATTGGGAAGTTATTGAGTTTCTAGAGATCCTAAATTTCACTTCAAAGTAATTGTTCACTTTGTAGGTTTCTGTTTGGATCCTCTGGCCATGCCTAAAGCCTTAGGACAAATTTTCAATAAGGGCAAAAGCATGTTTCCTTTATCATTTCAAATAAATGAATATTAAGTTCAATTGTCATTTTCCTTATTTTTCCTTTTTATATTAAATAAATTACAGATCTGAAATTGAATCCCGAAATAATAAAATTGCTTTCTCCCATTATGATTTTGATCCGACAAGTAAGGAAAACGAAGAGTCCGGTGAACCTTCCCTTGAATTATTAAGGCTGCTAGATCAGGAAGCGAAAGAAATTCCTCCCCATCTAGAAATCATTGAAGTCATAAATTTGGGGAGTGAAGAAAACAAACAAGAACTCAAGATCAGCACCTCTTTGAGTAGTAAACATAGGAGGGAATTAATAGAATTATTGGTCGAATTCAATGATGTGTTTACTTGGTCGTATCGGGATATACCGGGGTTAGATAACTGCATCGTTGAACACAAGTTGCCATTGAAACCCGGTTACGTCCCCATAAAGTAGAAGTTAAGAAGGATGAAGCCAAAAATACTCTTGAAAATTAAAGAAGAGATAACCAAACAGTTGGATGTTAGGTTCTTGACTGTCACTAAATACCCTGAATGGGTGGCCAACATTTTTTCGGTCCTGAAGAAGGATGGGAAGGAAGGAATATGTGTTAATTACTGGGATTTGAATAAAGCTAGCCCAAAGGATGACTTTCCATTACCACATATTGATGTTCTTGTTGATAGTACGGCCTGGCATTCCATTTTCTCATTCATGGATGGATTTTCTGTGTATAACCAAATCAAGATGACACCTGAAGACATGGAAAAAACTACTTTCATTACTTTGTGGGGAACCTTATGTTACAAATAATGTCTTTTGGGTTGAAAAATGTTGATGCCACTTACCAAAGAGCGATGGTAACTCTATTTCACGACATGATGCATAAAGAGATAGAGGTCTATATGGATGATATTATTACTAAATCCAAATCCGAAGAGGGTCACTTGATTGACCTACAAAAGCTCTTTGAATGCCTGAGAAAATTCAAACTCGGGTTGAATCCGGCTAAATGCACTTTTGGGGCCAGGTCTGGAAAGTTACTTGGGTTCATTATTAGTGAGAAAGAAATTGAAGTGGATCCCGATAACGTAAAGGCCATAGTGGAAATTCCTGTTCCTAGTACGAAAAAGGAAATCTGTGGGTTCTTAGGAAGGTTGAATTACATAGCCCGTTTTATATCTCAATTAACGGCTATATGTAAACCAATCTTTAAGTTACTACGTAAGAATCAATCGAGGCAGTAGAATGATGAATGTCAAGAAGCTTTTAATAAGATAAAGCAATACCTATAAAACCCACATATCCTGGTCCCACTAACTCCAAGTAGACCTCTTCTTTTGTACCTAACCGTGCTAAACGAGTCTATGGGATCAGTACTGGTGCAACATGATGAATCAGGAAAGAAAGAACATGTCATTTATTATATAAGCAAGAAGTTTACAGAATGTAAAGTCAGATATTCAGATGCGGAACGAACTTGTTGTGCGCTAGCATGGGCAGCCCACCGCTTGCGGCAATATATATTATGTCACACTACTTGGTTGATATCTAAGACGGATCCCATCAAATACATCTTTGAAAAACCGACCCTAACTGGGAGAATAGCACGGTGGCAAGTTTTTTTGAATGAATATGATATTGTTCATGTCACTCAGAAGGCTATAAAAGGAAGTGCCTTGGCAGATTACTTATCCCATCATCCCCTGAAAGGCTACCAACCAATGTTATTCAAATTTCCTTATGAAAATATTATGATGTTGTCAAAAGAGAAAGATTGTCCTAAAGAAACTTGGACTTTGATGTTTGATGGAGCATCAAATGCATTGGGGCATAGTATTGGAGCCATTCTAATCTCACCAGATGATAAGCTTTTTCCATTCACTGCTAGACTTTGCTTTGATTGCACCAATAATATTATAGAATATGAAGCTTGTGTTTTGGGAATTCAGGTAGCACTTGAAGCAAGGGTGAAATCTCTACAAATATATAGAGATTTCACCTTGGTGATTCATCAATTGAAAGAAGAATGAGGTACTAGAGACGACAAATTGATTCCCTATCAAGCTCACATCATGGAATTAATCAAAGGGTTTGATGAAGTCTCTTTCCATCATATTCCTCAGGATGATAACCAGTTAGTCGATGCTTTGGCCATGTTGGCTTCCATGTTCAACGTAAATAGGGAATGTGACATGCCCCTCATCGAGATTGAAAGACGTCTCGAACCTGCATAGTGTCATGTGATAGAAGAAGAACCCGATGGGAAATCATGGTTTCATGACATCAAAAATTACATTCAAAATCAAGAATATCCCTCTGGTGTTTCAGAAAATGATAAAAGAACCCTCAGGCGCTTAGCCATGAATTTCTTTGTAACTGGGGGATACACTTTACAAGCGGAATTATGATTCTGTTCTCCTTCATTGCGTTGACGCGACGAAAGCTAACAAAATCATGAAGGATATTCATGAAGGACCTTTCGGAACACATGCAAGTGGGCATTCAATGGCAAGAAAAATTCTCAGAGTTGGATATTATTGGATGATGATGGAAAATGATTGTCATAACTATGCCAAGAAATGTCATAAGTTTCAAACCTATGCAGATAACATTCATGTACCACCATCTTCTTTGCACGTTCTAACTGTACCTTGGCCTTTTGCTATGTGGGGCATAGATGTTATTGGTCCCTTTGAACCAAAAGCATCGAATAGGCATCATTTTATTCTTGTGGCCATTGATTACTTCACTAAGTGGGTTGAAGCAGCTTCCTATACCAACGTGACAAAAAACGTTGTGGTCAAATTCATCAAGAGAGAATTGATTTGCAGATATGGTTTGCCAAGTCAGATCATCACTGATAATGGCACGAACCTGAATAATAAAATGATGGATAAACTATGTGAAGAGTTCAAAATCAAACATCTCAATTCATCTCCATACAGACCCAACATGAATGGAGCGGTAGAAGATGCCAACAAAAACATAAAGAAAATCATACAAAAGATGGTTGAAACCTACAAAGACTGGAGTGAGTGACACGGCCCGCAAGTGCACGGGTTATGTCGCGTAATATAAAAGATTATCGTCTCCACAGGGACTGTGTTCAAAGTACCAGCATATTGAAATTTAATTATCCACACAATTGATTTTTAATGTTTTTGTAAAATAAAACACAAATTAAAAATAAATTTAGAAACAAAATTTACTTGACACTTAAAAATCAGAGTTGAGAGTATCTTGGGATTTCGAGGGATCAAGACTCTATTTTATGTTAATGAATTTTAACTTTTCATAAATAAGAATCAAATTAAGTTTTCCAAGGTGGATTTTCCTTAAGCTAATTAATATGTTCCTCTCGGAATCCTATTAATGTACCTAACCTATGGAAAGCACTGTTTAATCCTTAGAAAAGGCCCATTATAGTTTTGTGAAAATCCCTTATTTATTCCCCAAAAGATTTTTATTACTTTCACGGTTTTACCGAGGTCACAAAAAGTATTTCAAAACCTTAGGCTTAGTTCAAAAACTTTCCAGTAACAATAAATCCCTCGATTCTATTAATTACTTAAACTTACTAATATACCCGCAAGTATACAGTTTTATCACTTAGGTTCCTGTTAGGAATCACTAAGAGCATTGAGCATTTTTTGAACTAAATGGAAAACAGAAATTTATTTAATTCAAAGTCACATTATCATAAAATATTATCACACCCCCTTAATCCCAAGATAATTAATTTAGTTACTCATGAAATAATTCAAATTCATATATATGATGGAAAAATAAAACATACAAGACATGGTAAAAATAAAGACTTACGGGTTTCTCCAAAAGCTCAAAATAATTTTACCACTGTATTTCCTTGTTGCAATATTCCTCCACCGATTACAAATTGGAACGATCACTTTTACAACCCTCATAATTCTTACAAAACAGAAAGAAAAAGAAAAGAAAATAAAGAGAGAAAGAAACGGGACAGAGGAAAACGAAGGAAAAGAAAACGAAAGAGAAAGAAAACGAAAGAAAGGAATGAAGTTGATGAAGAATGGGATATCAAAGGCGATGTTGTTATGGCTTTCGACCTCTCCCCCATTTATAGAAATGGGGAATGACGGCTAGTGGGACTTCTCTTTTGTCTTCTTATCAGCCGTCCCACGAGATCAACAAATCAACTTGGAAACAGCCTGGACCTCGACAACTATAGGGAACGGCGGCTAGTAGGAATTCTTTATTATTTTCCCTTTTGTTTTGTTGTCAGCCGCCCCCTCATAATTCAAGGATCCACTTGGATAGTGGAAATCCAAGTCAGTATGGGCAATCGGTGGGAATGTGGAACCGGCGTTCTCCTTATCACTCGGATTAGTGCCTCAGTCAGAATCCATCCTCAGTGGGAATTAATCCAAGCGGAACAGGTGCTCTTCATACATAAAAGACCGAGTGAAAGCTTGAATTTATTGACTCAGAAATTTCTTTCCGAGGAGCATTCATCAGGACCTCTGTTCATTCAGAATTGCTTCATTTGATGTTTCTTTGTCCGGAAATGTCACTGCTTGAAGCATTCATTCGGAATTGCTTCAAACAGAAACAAGTTTCGAGCAAAGCACCTCCGATTGCTTCACTGATTGAAACATTCATTCGGAATTGTTTCAAAAGTGATTCACTCGGAGATCATTTGCTCGGAGGTGCTTCTGCTTGAAGCACTCGTTCAGACCCTCTTCTTTCACATGTGACCCACTCAGGATCGGGAAGTCTTCATTCAAATGATTCAATCGAAACCTCCAAAATGTTTCACTCGGCTATGTCTCTGGAATTGAACCACTCGGAGAAACCTTGCTCGGATATATTGCTTGGGAGTAATTCAGTCGAGAATGACCCTTTCTTCACTCCTTGAAATGATCCACTCGGGCACATTCACTCGGAAGTCCAACTTGCTTCTCACTCAGAATGGCCTCAATCGTCAATCAACCCATTCGGTTGTATTCACTCGGGAGTCGGCCTTGCTTTTCACTCAGAAATTTGGAACTTGAGAGAATTTTGGCCGATAGAAGCTTTTTCAAAGTCGGAACCATTTAAACTTCATTCGCTCGGGAATTCTTCACTTAAATGCCTCAGCCTGAGAGGTATTCCTTCAAAGTCCTTCTTCAACCGGAAACACATCTCTCAGAAGTAAACCACTCGGAGATGATTCTTTGCTCGGAAACGATTCCCTTGAAAGTTTCTGCCCAAAAGAGGCTCATTTCAGGTCGGACCTTTTCTTTTCCCTACTCGGTAACGACCTACTCGGATCTATCTTTGCCCAAAATGCCATCTTTTCCGAAACACATCACCCAGAGACATCCTTGCCTGACAAGTGTTCTTCCGAAGTTCAGAGTTTTTTCATTCAGAATCAACTCACTCGGGAGTCCTCCACTCGGAGACAATTCTGCCCAGAATAAACACTTGTTCCCCAAATCAGACTCGCTTCAATCAGTAATCCTTCACTCGGACGAATATCTTTGGGTGGTATTTATTCAAAGTCAATCCCTTTTTCCTTTAGAGTGGCTGCAGTCGGGAATCTTCCACTCGGATTTATCGAACCGGGAAGTATTCCTTCAAGGTCAGCCATTTTTCACTCGGAATGGCTTTGATAGGGAATCTTCCACTTGGATTTACTTCCAACCGAGAGATAATCCACTCGGCAATGCTTCATTCGGAGATTCCCTACTCGGGAATGATCATTTTCGAGTCATCCTACTCGGATTTGATCATTCCGAGTCGGAATTCACTATAAAAAGAGAATTCTTTCCACTTGGGCTTGTTCTTCTTGTTTCTTTATCATTTGATGGCTGTTTTTCTCTTGTTATTGACCCTTGTATTATCTTAATTTCTGCAAAATAAAATACCCAAGTAGAATATAGTGGAAAGAAAGCAAAAATCACAAAAATTAAGGAAATACAGTGCATAATGATTAAAATCTTAAGTAAACTAAATCTAATTTATTGTGTTTTAAAACACTTATCAAAATACCCCAAACCAAAACATTGCTTGTCCTCAAGCAATTACCATATTCACATGATAAGATATAGAAAACACTAAGCTCAGCAAACTAAGGAATCCAAAATAGAGAAAAAGATTTATTCAAATGCCAATATTAATTTTCTTATGTGAATCAATTTTCATTATCAAGACAGAGGATACTCTTCTCTCAATTTTCACTCAAAGTGTTTCATGGTTTGTGTATCACTCAGATCATCATAGTCAAAAAATATTACCATAAGCTTGTTAATAAACCATAAACTCCACAGTTTAGATAGAAAATATGTCAAAGTCTAAAGGTCTTTCAAAGGTTGTAACGTGGCCTTGGGTTGTATTGTCAAGGTAGGAATTTCAAGAAAAATGGAATACAAAAGGGCTTTAACAGTCATGAATGATTCAAATTACCATCATAAATTTAACAGAGCAAATTTTTGAACTTTTATGGACTTTTTAGAATTCATTCAATATCATCCTTTTGATTTTCTTTTTCTTTTTTTTTGCTTTTCTTTGCATCCTATACATATTTTTCTTAAGTCCTTTTTTATTTCTTTGCTCCACTAAATTTTCAACTTTTTCACCATTAAGAGAATATCAGTCAATGAAAGGCTTCAAAGAAAAATTTTCACTTTTAGGCTCAAAAGGGGCAACTAGGGGTCAAATTATGCAAAAATTTTGATGCCATCCTAAGACATATAATCAAAAACCATTTTGAATTGGTTGAAAAACAAGTTCTAGAATATTAATGACTATGAGATTCACTCAATCAAGAAGATATGGGTTTTGAAAATTTGTTTGATAAATAACCCATTTTGGCTCAAGTCTAACCATGGAAAGTCTTTTCAAAGAAAATTTTAATCACATAAAGTTCATTTAGACATTGATTTGGCATTTAAACAATCAAATTTTGAAAATTTTACTCAAAATTTTGGGGTCCTTAGATACTTTAGCCTTGTGTTCAAAGTAAATTTATCATATAATCATGGTAAATTACAAGATTACAAACAAAACAAGGAAAACACACATGCATGAAAAATATAACAATCACACAACGTGAACAAAATAGTTAAGTTTTCTTATCTACCACCCCAAACCAGAATTTGACATTGTCCTCAATGTTAAAATGGATGATAAAAGGATAAGAAAACTTACCTGTAGTAACCCCAAACCAACATTTGACATAGTTTTTTTTTAGAGCTCAAAATGAAACAACAACTTTTTATAGGGTTACCTCCTTATCAGTGCTAAGTTTTAAGTCTTCAGCCAGACTTCTCACCGTTTGGATTTACTCATCAGGAGCATTAAACAAGTCCAAGTCACTTGCTTGTTGTATTGGTTGACCTGTCAAGTAGTGCTTTACTCTTTGTCCATTTACCCTAAATGTACCAGATTTCTCGCTCCATAGTTCGGCAGCTCCAAAGGGAAAGACCTTTGTTACCTTGAATGGTCCCGACCATCGGGATCTCAGTTTACCTGGAAAAAGCTTCAATCTAGAATTAAATAGTAAAACTATATCACCTGGATTAAATGTTCTCCGTTGGATGTGACGATCATGCCATTGTTTGGTTTTTTTTTATAAATTCTGGTATTTTTGTATGCATCTAGATGGATTTCTTCAAGCTCATTTAATTCCAACAACCTACGTTCACCTGCAGCCTTATGATCAAAGTTAAGAGTTTTAACAGCCCAAAAAGATTTATATTCTAGCTCAACAGGTAAATGACAGGGCTTCCCATATACTAGCTTAAAAGGTGTGGTTCCAATAGGAGTTTTGTATGCGGTTCGATACGTCCATAAGGAATCATCTAACTTAATAGACCAATCCTTACGTGATGTATTCACCACTTTTTGAAGAATACTTTTAATTTCCCGATTGGATACCTCAACTTGTCCACTAGTTTGTGGGTGATAAGGTGTAGCAACCTTATGCCTAACTCCATATTTCTTTAGAAGGTTCTGAAAAGTTTTCTCAATAAAATGAGACCCTCTATCACTTATAACACATTTTGGGACCCCAAACCTTGGAAATATTATTTTCTTAAAATGTTTAATAACAGTCTTAGCATCAGAATGGGGTGAAGCAATGGCTTCCACCCATTTTGACACATAGTTAACTTTCACTAATATGAACTGATTTCCAAAAGAGGAAGGAAAAGGTCCCATAAAATCAACACCCCATACATCAAACAATTCAACTTCTAAAATGGTATTCAATGGCATTTCATGTCTCTTACCAATGTTACCTGTTCTTTGGCAAGCATCACAAGTTAGAACATACTTACGTACATCCTTAAAAATATTTGGCCAATAGAACCCAGCTTGCAATATTTTAGCAGCTGTCTTAGAGGTACTCATGTGCCCTCCACAGGAAAGAGAATGGCAATAATCCAAGATAGCATGGACCTCATCTTGTGAAACACACCTCCGAATCAAACCATCTGCAAATTGCTTGAATAGGAGTGGTTCATCCCAATAGTAGTGTTTAACATCTGCAAAAAACTTTTTCCTTTGCTAAAAGCTAAGATCAGGAGGTAAGATACCACATGCAAGAAAATTTACAAAATCAGCATACCAAGGGACACGTTGGATACTAAGATTTAAGAGTTGTTCATCTGGAAAAGATTCATTGATAGGAATATTATTTGTGTCTTCTTTTTCAAATGTCAACCTAGACAGGTGGTCAGCGACCAAGTTCTCGGTACCCTTCTTATCCTTAATTTCCAAGTCAAATTCTTGCAATATTAGAATCCACCTAATTAACCTCAGCTTTGCTTCCTTTTTATTCAATAGATACTTAATGGCAGAATGGTCAGTGTAAACAATAACATGTGAACCCACCAAGTAAGATCTAAATTTATCAAAAGCAAAGACAATAGCTAACAGTTCTTTTTCAGTTGTGGCATAATTTACCTGAGCATCATCTAACGTCCGGCTGGCATAATGAATTACATGGAGCTTTTTATCCTTTCGTTGCCCAAGCACAGCCCCCACTGTGTAATCACTCGCATCGCACATCAACTCAAACGGGAGTTTCCAATCAGGTGGTTGCACGATGGGGGCAGAGATTAGAGCTTGCTTAATCCTGCAAAAAGCTTCCATACAAGATGAATCAAAATTTAAAGGCACATCCTTACCCAGAAGAGTTGTAAGAGGCTTTGTGATTTTGGAGAAATCTTTAATGAACCGACGGTAAAACCCTGCATGTCCAAGAAAACTCTGAATACCTTTCACATTTGTAGGTGGAGGCAATTTTTCAATCACTTCCACCTTAGCCTTATCAACTTTTATACCTCTCTCAGACACCAGGTGTCCAAGAACTATGCCTTCTCTTACCATAAAATGACATTTTTCCCAGTTTAAGACCAGATTGGTCTCTTCACAACGCTGCAAGACTTGGCACAAATTTGTTAAACAATTATCAAAATCCAAACCATACACTGAAAAATCATCCATAAAGACTTCCATCACATTTTCAATAAGGTCAGAAAAAATTGCTTGCATACACCTTTGAAAAGTCGTAGGTGCATTACACAGACCAAAAGGCATACGTCTATAAGCATAAGTCCCATAAGGGCAAGTGAAGGTAGTCTTTTCTTGATCAGATGGATGAATGGGAATTTGATGAAAACCTGAATACCCATCCAAATAACAGAAATAAGAGTGTTTCGCAAGTCTTTCAAGCATCTGATCAATAAAAGGGAGAGGAAAATGATCTTTTTTCGTGGCGCTATTTAACTTCCTATAATCAATGCACATGCGCCAACTAGAGACAATCCTAGTAGGAATCAAGTTATGTTTATCATTTTCAATCACAATTATTCCCCCCTTTTTAGGCACCACATGAACAGGACTTACCCATTTACTACTATCAACAGGATATATGACTCCAGCATCAAGCAATTTCAAAATTTCCTTTTTAACCACTTCTTGCATTTTTGGATTTAATCTCCTAAGTGGTTCTACTGTGGGCCTATATTCATCTTCTACAGTAATCCTGTGCATATAAAGAGAAGGACTAATTCCTTTGATATCATCCATTGTATAACCTATTACCTTTCTATACAACCTAAGTTGTTTCAAAAGTTTTTTAGTTTCACATGGATTCAATTTAGCATTAATAATCACAGGATATGTGGAATTAGGACCAAGAAACTCATACCTTAATGAAGCTGGTAAAGGCTTTAATTCCACATTGGGGCTTACCACTTTGTCACACATGACCTCAGTATCATGTTTTAGTAGGGCCTTAGAGCAATCAGATGTTTCTGTCGGCTCAATCATGAAAACAGTTTCAAGTGGGTCATTAGGAAGGGTTGCTTCCTTTACAACTTGTTCAACAAAATCCACACTACAACAAACATCATTATAACATTTTTCTAAAACATTTTTCAAGTTAAAATCAACCTTTTGGTCTCCAACAGTTAGAGACAACTTACCATTCTTGACATCGATCACAGCACCTACAGTTGCTAAAAATGGTCTGCCTAAAATAATAGGAATCAAAGAATCTCCGTCCATTTCAAGCACAATAAAGTCAGTAGGTATAAAAAATTTTCCTACCTTAATAGGAACATCCTCTAAAATTCCTACAGGATATTTTACAGATCTATCAGCCAATTACAAAGACATCCTAGTAGGTTTTAGCTCAGCCAATCCTAACTTTTCAGCAATAGATAATGGCATTAAACTCACACTCGCTCCTAAATCACATAATGCTTTATCTATATTCATGTCACCAATCATACAAGGAATAGAGAAACTACCTGGATCTTGGAGCTTGGGTGGAAGCTTTCTTTGAATTAGAGCACTGCACTCGTCAGTAAGTGCAACTGTACCATCTTCCTCCAGTCTTCTTTTGTTGGACAAAATATCCTTCAGGAACTTTGCATATGTGGGCATTTGCTGCAAAGCATATGTGGGCATTTGCTGCAAAGCATATGTGAAGGGAATATTAATATACAATTTCTTTAAAACATCAAGAAACTTACCAAATTATTTGTCCAACTTTGCTTTAGCTAAGCGCTGAGAAAATGGAATGGGGGGTTGATATGGTAGATATGGCTTAACTTCCTCCTTCTTCTCTTGTGGTTTCTCTTCTTCAATCACTGGATGAGATGAAGATTCATCTACTTTCTTTTCCTCCTTTGTAGTTTTGCCAACTGGTCCATCATATTGAGTACCACTCCTAAGAGTGACAGCCATGGTTTGGTTAGATGGTCCAGCCTCTGGTTTTCCAGGAAATGTTCCTGGTGCTCTTTGAGAGTAGGAGGCTTGTTGGGCAATTTGATTTTCCAGTATTTTGTTATGGGTGGCAAGAGAGTCTACTTTTGAAGCCAAGTTTTTTATTGCATCAGAGAATTCATCATTTTGTTTAAGTTGAGTAGCTACAAATGTCTCCATCAAGGATTCTAGCTTTGATTTTTATGGAATATAGGTTCCTTATTGAGGTTTGTAGTTACTTTGATTACCTTGGAATTGAGGTGGCCTATTTTGGAAGCCAGGTGGATCTTGTGGAGGTCTATAGTTACCTTGATAATTTCCACCATAGTTTCCAATAACATCCACCTGATGCATTTCTTGTTCTTGATTAGGGGTCATTGCTAAATGGCAGTTTGTAGCTCCATGTCCTGAAACACCACAAACTTCACAAACAATATTAGTAGCACCTGTTGACCCTATTTTATCAAGTTTTAATGTTAATGCTTCAACTTTGGCAGAAAGTAGGGAAAGAGCATCAACAGAGTACTTACCTTGTGTTGTAGCAGGTAATCCTCTCTCAAAGTTCCACTGGTGAGTGTTTTGAGCTATTTCCTCAATCAGGTTCTCAGCTTCATCAACATTTTTACTCATGAAGGCTCCTCCAGCTGCAACATCTAAAGAGATATTTTGTGTGGAAGTTAGTCCATTATAGAAAATATGGAATGTCAACCACCTTTCTATCCCATGGTGAGGACATTCTCTTAGCAACTCCTTGTATCTCTCTCAGGCTTCATATAAGGATTAGTCATCTTTTTGTGAAAAATTTATGATTTGTTTTCTCAGCACATCAGTCTTGTTCCTTGGGTACCATTTATTGATAAAAGCACTGGACAATTGTTCCCATGTCGTGATGGATCCTTCAGGAAGAGAGTATAACCATGCCCTCGCTTTATCTCTTAAGGAGAAAGGGAAGAGTCTTAAGCGAATGGCATCATTGATGGCTCCGTTCATCTTCAGGGTATCACAGTATTCAAGAAAGATTTGAAGATGAAGATTTGGATCTTCAGAGGGTAATCCTCTGAATTGGTTCTATTGAACCATTGAGAGTAATGAAGGCTTCAATTCAAAATTGTTAGCCTCTACTGTGGGTCTAAGGATGCTAGATCCTCTTTCATTTGTACTTGGAGCGGAAAAATCTCTTAAGGCTCTATTTTGGTCTGCCATTTGTTTCTCTTTTTGTTGTTTTTGTTGTTTTCTTAAAGCTCTAAGGGTACGTTCTATCTCAGGGTCAAATCCTAAGTTTAGATCGACACTACGGCTTCGTCGCATAAAAAGAAAATAAATAACAAATAAAATAAACGATTACAAAAATATAACAACAACAGATACACATAATAAAGAACAAAATACAAAATAACAAACAGAATAAAATAAGTAAAAATAAAAATATAGAAAAAATATGAAAAGAAAAGAAACAAACAAAACAAAAAATAAAAATAATATTAACAAGTATGATCTAATTGAATTTCAATATTGCCGATATTTGAGGGACAACAGTCAGGCAACAGCGCCAAAAACTTGACAGGGCCCGCAAGCGCACGGGTTATGTCGCGTGATATAAAAGATTATCGTCTCCACAGGGACTATGTTCAAAGTACCAGTATATTGAAATTTAATTATCCACACAATTGATTTTTAATGTTTTTGTAAAATAAAACACAAATTAAAAATAAATTTAGAAACAAAATTTACTTGACACTTAAAAATCAGAGTTGAGAGTATCTTGGGATTTTGAGGGATCAAGACTCTATTTTATGTTAATGAATTTTAACTTTTCATAAATAAGAATCAAATTAAGTTTTCCAAGGCAGATTTTCCTTAAGCTAATTAATATGTTCCTCTCGGAATCCTATTAATGTACCTAACCTATGGAAAGCACTGCTTAATCCTTAGAAAAGGCTCATTATCGTTTTGTGAAAATCCCTTATTTATTCCGCAAAAGATTTTTATTACTTTCACGGTTTTACCGAGGTCACAAAAAGTATTTCAAAACCTTAGGCTTAGTTCAAAAACTTTCCAGTAACAATAAATCCCTCGATTCTATTAATTACTTAAACTTACTAATATACCCGCAAGTATACAGTTTTATCACTTAGGTTCTTGTTAGGAATCACTAAGAGCATTGAGCATTTTTTGAACTAAATGGAAAACAAAAATTTATTTAATTCAAAGTCACATTATCATAAAATATTATCACACCCCCTTCATCCCAAGATAATTAATTTAGTTACTCATGAAATAATTCAAATTCATATACATGATGGAAAAATAAAACATACAAGACATGGTAAAAATAAAGACTTACGGGTTTCTCCAAAAGCTCAAAATAATTTTACCGCTGTATTTCCTTGTTGCAATATTCCTCCACCGATTACAAATTGGAACGCTCACTTTTACAACCTTCACAATTCTTACAAAACAGAAAGAAAAAGAAAAGAAAATAAAGAGAGAAAGAAACGGGACAGAGGAAAACGAAGGAAAATAAAACGAAAGAGAAAGAAAATGAAAGAAAGGAATGAAGCTGATGAAGAATGGGATATCAAAGGCGATGTTGTTATGGCTTTCGACCTCTCCCCTATTTATAGAAATGGGGAACGGCGGCTAGTGGGACTTCTCTTTTGTCTTCTTGTCAGTCGCCCCACGAGATCAACAAATCAACTTGGAAACAGCATGGACCTCGACAACTATAGGGAACGGCGGCTAGTAGGAATTCTTTATTATTTTCCCTTTTGTTTTGTTGTCAGCCGCCCCCTCATAATTCAAGGATCCACTTGGATAGTGGGAATCCAAGTCAGCATGGGCAATCGGTGGGAATATGGAACCGACGTTCTCCTTATCACTCGGATTAGTGCCTCAGCCAGCATCCATCCTCAGTGGGAATTAATCCGAGCGAAACAGGTGCTCTTCATACATAAAAGACGGAGTGAAAGCTTGAATTTATTGACTCAGAAATTTCATTCCGAGGAGCATTCATCAGGACCTCTGTTCATCCGGAATTGCTTCATTCGGTGTTGCTTTGTCTGGAAATGTCACTGCTTGAAGCATTCATTCGGAATTGCTTCAAACAGAAACAAGTTCCGAGCAAAGCACCTCCGATTGCTTCACTGATTGAAACATTCATTCGGAATTGTTTCAAAAGTGACTCACTCGGAGATCATTTGCTCGGAGGTGCTTCTGCTTGAAGCACTCGTTCAGACCCTCTTCTTTCACATGTGACCCACTCAGGATCGGGAAGTCTTCATTCAAATGATTCAATCGGCACCTCCAAAATGTTTCACTCGGCTATGTCTCTGGAATTGAACCACTCGGAGAAACCTTGCTCGGATATATTGCTTGGGAGTAATTCAGTCGAGAACGACCCTCTCTTCACTCCTTGAAATGATCCACTCGGGCACATTCACTCGGAAGTCCGACTTGCTTCTACTCAGAATGGCCTCAATCTTCAATCAACCCATTCGGTTGTATTCACTCGGGAGTCGGCCTTGCTTTTCACTCAGAAATTTGGAACTTGAGAGAATTCTGGCCGATAGAAGCTTTTTCAAAGTCGGAACCATTTAAACTTCATTCGCTCGGGAATTCTTCACTTGAATGCCTCAGCCTGAGAGGTATTCCTTCAAAGTCCTTCTTCAACCGGAAACACATCTCTCAGAAGTAAACCACTCGGAGATGATTCTTTGCTTGGAAACGATTCCCTTGAAAGTTTCTGCCCGAAAGAGGCTCATTTCCAGTCGGACCTTTTCCTTGCCCTACTCGGGAACGACCTACTCGGATCTATCTTTGCCCAAAATGCCATCTTTTCCGAAACACATCACCCAGAGACATCCTTGCCTGACAAGTGTTCTTCCGAAGTTCAGAGTTTTTTCATTCAGAATCAACTCACTCGGGAGTCCTCCACTCGGAGACAATTCTGCCCAGAATAAACACTTGTTCCCCAAATCAGACTCGTTTCAATCAGTAATCCTTCACTCGGACGAATATCTTTGGGTGGTATTTATTCAAAGTCAGTCCCTTTTTCCTTCAGAGTGGCTGCAGTCGGGAATCTTCCACTCGGATTTATCTCGAACCGGGAAGTATTCCTTCAAGGTCAGCCATTTTTCACTCGGAATGGCTTTGATAGGGAATCTTCTACTCGGATTTACTTCCAACGGAGAGATAATCCACTCGGCAATGCTTCATTCGGAGATTCCCTACTCGGGAATTATCATTTCCGAGTCATCCTACTCGGATTTGATCATTCCGAGTCGGAATTCACTATAAAAAGAGAATTCTTTCCACTTGGGCTTGTTCTTCTTGTTTCTTTATCATTTGATGGTCGTTTTTCTCTTGTTATTGAGTCTTGTATTATCTTACTTTCTACAAAATAAAATACCCAAGTAGAATATATAGTGGAAAGAAAGTGAAAATCACAAAAATTAAGGAAATACAGTGCATAATGATTAAAATCTTAAGTAAACTAAATCTAATTTATTGTGTTATAAAACACTTATCAGTGAGTTCCTTCCTTTTGCTTTACATGGGTATCGTACCTCTGTATGAACTTCGACAAGGGCAACACCTTTATCATTGGTATATGATATGGAAGCTATTTACTAATGGAAGTGGAAATTCCGTATTTAAAAGTAATCATGGATGCCAAATTAGAAGAAGCTGAATGGGTTCAGTCCCGGTATGATCAACTAAGTTTAATTGACGAGAAAAGGTTAACTGCACTCTGTCATGGGCAGTTATACCAAAAGCGTATGAAGAAGGTGTAACATCCTAGGTCATTTTACATATATTTATATTCATTTGATTAACTTTACAATAAATGTTTCGTGTTTACAAATAATTAATCAATCCCCATTTCAAAATCCTATCTATTTTTCAATACACGTATTTAAAGTAATAAATAGTAGCGATTTAATTAATTAAATAAAATAAAAAAGGAATTTTAGTTAAAGTACGTAAGAAGAGAAATATGAAGTCAAAGCCCACTTGCTTGAGCGAAACCAGATTCGCTTGAGCGAGATCAAAAGTCTTCACTGAAGCGAAGCCAAATCCGCTTGAGCGAGAGACATACTTCTTTCCTAAGTGAGGCAGCGAAACGCTTGAGCAAATGCCACACCTAGAGACTGGGTGAACAAACATACACGCGGACCTACATAGGATTTCACTCGGTAAAATGTTTCACTCGGCTCAAGGGTTTCACTCGGGAAACGCTCAACTTCCAGTTACTCGGACATTCCTCACTTGACTCTTTACTACTCTTCACTCAGACGATTTTGCTCGGTCCCAACTCTCTCGTCGATAATTTAACCTCCACCACTCGGTTATAGCCTCTCCGAATGCCTTCACTCAGTGAATACCCTACTCTTACTTTCCTCGAGAGGAGCTCAGATTTTCACTCGGACACCTCCAAATCCTCATCACTCGGAACTCTCTCCCAACCAATCTCATTCGGACATGGGTGGAAACTTCACCTAGTGGTGAAGCAAACATTAAGCTAGCGGGCCCTCACTCAACCATGGGTGAATCAACTCGGGCAAGTCTCGCTCAGTAAAATTCTGTCACGGCAAACTCGTGAAAACGTAAACTAAGTACAACACAATGTCATTTCACACCAGATTTACTTTAAGTCAGCACACAGGCAACATTACACGCTCGGAAAATTCCTTATACATAGTTATATTCAACAGCTACTCAAAATCATTTAGGCCTTGGCATCGATCTCCCCCTTGGCGCGGCTCCATGGCTCCGGCTTCCTCCCTGTCACTGGTTACTAAATTGAAAAAAGCAGCAAGGGTGAGTGTTTGGCATCATAATTAACATAGAACAAAATCAACAAGTTATAAATATAAATAAGCTCCGTCCAGCTGCATTCTCATGACTTTATAAATCATGCTCGGCCAATATGACAAACTTCACTCGGAAACATAACATAAGTCACCCGGCAATATTAATAATTTTACTCGGCAAATGTAACAAATGTCACTCAGTAATTATGCACATCACAACCAATAATTCATCAATTATCACAACTGACTCTCATATAAAATTTAACACCTAGTATCCGGATACTAAAAGGATCGACCTTCAGCTGGGAGTCCGACTTGACATCTCGTGAGCCCGACTTGGTTCACCGAGCCCGACTTGGCTTCCCTTTCAACCACTGGGTCAAAGACCTCTAGGTAGCTTAACTGGGTCCGACTTGACCACTGAAGCCAAAATAAGGTAGTTCATACCGTTGGTCGTCCTCCACCACATAATCACATTCAATCACATAAACGTAAACATATCATTCTGATTATCACTTGCAACTGTCAGAAACTGACCAGTGCTCACAGCGTAAGGCGACCGACTCGTTAAGCCCTTCAATATAACATATTGATTATCTCAAGCATTACATATTTCATGCTATTGCAAGGTATACACACATACATCCACACATAAATGGTCCATATTCTCTCAGCATTAAATATACCAAGCTAATGACAAGGTTAACTCCACTACCCACCCGGTCTTCAGCTGATCGATATATATATATATATATATATATATATATATATATATATATATATATATATACGGTTACACATGCACCACATAGGTACACCACAATATTCGAGCACTCTTCCTTACCTTACTCGTACTGTTTAGTGACTCAGATAGGAAACAGATCCTATTCTAATTAATCATAACCCGAACACCCCCCTTACCTCGATTCCACGCTTCGATGATCTGCTCCTGGTGTCGATCCCTTCCTCTAAGTACTGGATTCGTAGTCTCAGGTCCGTCACTCTGCCTTTCGCTGTCTAATCTACCACCTATGGGTCAGAATGCAACACCCATTAACTCAATCCCTCAGCCCTTAAGCCACATTTGAGCTCATACTCACCTAAGGAGTAGAGAACGGGCTCGAATATAGCCATGCATGGCCCTTGGCTACCAGAGAAATGAAAGGGATAAGGAGCCACCATAAAATGGATCAGTCGACTCACCTTGAGGCCACGATCACAGGAATGAGGTTCGATTGAAGCTTTCACATGAATGGAGTCCTCCTTTGGTACATGCAATTCAGCAACGAGAGAAGAAAAGACGAAGGAGGAGGAGAACAGATTAAGAAGAGAAGGTGATTTATGAATAATGGAGAGAGAGAGGGAATTTCCTTTTTATATAAAGTTCAGGGGCAAGACAGCCTTTTCCCCCATTTTGTTTACATTCTCATTAAAAGTTTTTGATCAATTTCATCTCATTGGATTCTTTTATAAATTTTGACCCACTATGCTTATTTGCTTTCTCTATGTTTAATTATTTGCAGCTGCCTGTTACTTCGTAAGAATATCGACCCGAGCTGGATACCGTCCAACCAGTGTCCAAGCGTAGGGTCCATACCTCAGTAATCCGAGCCATCTCCTGAGAGGTCGGACACTTCATCCATCCTTACCTCTTTGTTATGCATATCTGTTTTCCTCAACCATCCAAGAGGTTGATCCGGATTATGATTCTAAGCTAGACGTTCTCCTCACACCGGTTAATCCAAGACCACTCCAGGCACACCGGATGAGTATCAGTCACGGGACATTATGTCTTTGTCCGTTCTTCCCAGCACAATCGATCTTCAACACCGTTTGGTCCTCACGATTAAGGCCGGCTCAACACTAGATTCCTTGACCTCGGTCAAAGCGGATCAAATATTAAATAAGTCTCTAAAACATTGGCTAATATTTTCCACTCTCATAATTTTTATTAAAATACCAAGAATGTTACATCCACCCCCCTAAAAGGGGATTTCGTCCCCGAAATCAGTGTCCCAATTGAAAAAGATGGGGGTACATCCTCCTCATATCCGATTCTAATTCCCAAGTGTAGTTTATCCAATTCAAATTCTGCCATTTCACCTTCACTAATGGCACCTCCTTGCTTCTTAACCGTTTCGTTTGATACTCCTCAATTCCGATCGGTATAGCTTCCACCGTCAGGTTTTTTTTCAATTTAATGGAGTCACTTGGTACAATCATTGTGTCACATGGAATGTAGGCGCAAATCTGAGATACGTGAAACACGTTGTGAATGTTAGTCAACGACTGGGGAAGATCCAATCGGTAAGCAACTTCAGCGATCCGCTCCAGTATTTGGTAGGGTCCAATGTATTTTGGATTAAGCTTTTGGCCCTTCAAAATCCGACCTACACCCTTAGTCGGTGAAATCCTCAAGAACACCCAATCGCCCACTTGAAACACAAGCGGCCTATGCCGATTGTCGTAATAGCTCTTTTATCGATCTTGGGCAATCTTTATCTTCTCTCGGATTAAAGCAACTTGTTCGTTCATCTCTTGAATCAGCTCGGGCCCTAGATGAATGGCATCGCCATTCTCATTCCAGCATAATGGAGTACGATATTTCCAACCGTAAAGGGCTTCATAGGGAGCCATCCCAATGCTGCTATGATAACTGTTATTATATGCAAACTCCACCAAAGGAAAGTATTTTTCCCATGATCCACCCTGCTCTAACACACATGCCCTCAGCATATCCTCGAGAGTCTGCATTATTCATTTCGACTGGCCATCGGTCTGGGGATGGTACGCCGAGCTCAACCTGAGCTCAGTACCCAGTTCTTGTTGCAAGCTTCCCCAAAATCTTAAAGTAAATCGGGGATCCCGATCAGAAATAATGCTTGAGGGTACACCGTGCAGTCGTACAATCTCAGCAACATACAACTTAGCCAATCGGTCTAGTGACCATTTTATATTCATCGCCAGGAAGTGGGCGCTCTTGGTTAGTCGGTCAACAATTACCCAAATCGCGTCGCACCCGGTTCGGGTGTGAGGTAGCCCAGATACGAAGTCCATGGTGATACTTTCCCACTTCCAGATCGGAATTTCTGGGGGCTGAAGCAAACCTGGGGGTCGTTGATGTTCGACTTTACACTTTTGGCATATCACGCAGGACCTTACGTATTCAGTTATTGCTTTCTTCATGCCCGGCTACCAGAATTCCTTCTTCAAGTCATGATACATTTTCGTCACACCGGGATGAATACTCAAGGAGCTCCTGTGTGCCTCGGCTAGCACAGCTTGCCTGAAATCTCCATGTGCAGGTACCACCACTCGGTTCTGGAATCTCCATATTCCATCATTGCTACGAGTTAACTCCATATCTTTGCCTTGAGCCTGAGTGTCAATCATTTTCAACAACTCCTCATCGTCTTTCTGAGCCGCAACAAGAGACTCCAGAAATTCGTTGGAGATCCTTAACATTCCGACCGTCATTCGGTTTGGAGCGTCCATAACAACTCCAATATTCATATTCCTAAAGCTCTCCAGCAGTTCCTGCTCTCTGCCCATCAAATAAGCTGCGTGCAACACCTTCCTGCTCAGTGCATCGGCCACAATATTCGCCTTACCCGGGTGATACCTCAAACTGAAGTCATAATCTTTCAAGTACTCCACCCACCTTCTCTGCCTCATGTTTAGCTCTTTTTGATCGAATAAATATTTCAAGCTTTTGTGGTCACTGAACACCACAAAATGGGATCCATATAGGTAGTGACGCCAAATTTTCAATGCATATACTACTGCTGCCAATTCCAGATCATGGGTTGGATAATTCGATTCGTGGGGCCTCAATTGCCTGGAAGCATAGGCAATCACCCGGTCAGATTGCATCAGCACACATCCCAAACCGAACTTGGATGCATCACAATACACCACAAAGTCCCGTGTTACATCAGGCAATGCAAGCACCGGGGCAGTTGTCAAACACCGTTTGAGAGTCTGGAAACTCAGCTCACACTTCTCCGACCACACAAAAGGGCTCTCTTTCCTTGTCAACCAAGTCAGAGGGAGTGTTATCTGAGAGAACCCTTCAATAAAACGTCGATAGTATCCAGCTAACCTGAGGAAACTTCTGATTTTTGTTACCGACCTCGGTCTCTCCCAAGCCATAACCGCCTCAATTTTTGTCGGATCAACCGAGACGCCCTCTCGGGAAATTACATGTCCTAGGAATTGCACACTACTTTCCCAAAAATCACACTTAGATAGTTTAGCATACAGCTTTTTCTCTCAGAGTATCTACAGAACGATCTGAAAGTGTTGACCATGCTCTTCAACCGACCTCAAATATACCAGGATGTAATCAATGAATACCACCACAAACTGATCCAAGTATGGTTGAAAAATCCGATTCATATAGTCCATGAAGATGGCGGGAGCATTTGTCACACCGAAAGGCATTACAATGTACTCGAAGTGCCCATACCGAGTCCAAAATGCCATCTTCGGAATATCTTCCGACTTCACTCAGATCTTGTGGTATCCGTACCTTAAATCGATTTTAGAAAACACAACAGCGCCCCTCAGTTAGTCCAGCAAGTCATCAATCCGAGGCAATGGATATTTATTTTTAGTCGTCAATTTATTCAGCTATCGGTAGTCGATGCACATTCGCATGCTACCGTCCTTCTTCTTTACCAGTAACACTGGAGCGCCCCATGGTGAAGCACTCAGTCAGATAAAGCCCTTTTCCAGCAATTTATTTACTTGTTTCTTTACCTCAGCCAACTCCATCGAAGACATTCTATATGGCGCTCGGGACACAGGTTCTGCCCCGGGAATTAAGTCAATAGAGAAATCAATCTCCTGACTAGGAGGCAACTCCGGAATTTCTTCCGTGAAAACATCAGGGAATTCATAAACAATTGGAATATCACTCGGTAGAAGGCTATACCGACCCTCCGAAGCAAATAAAATAACATATGTGGCTGATGTCGCGACCGGGGTCCCAGCGCGCGACGCGGACTGGTTAAAGACAAATAAAAGAAAATTGAAACTGCATTGAAGTGAGTCTCTTGAGAAGCCTAAAAAATAAAGGGTTCAAGGAGTCGCCACCAATATTTATTAAGGAAAATATTAGGAAAACCTTTAAATAGCACTGGTTTTTTTTTGTTTTAAAAAAATGAGATTCTATTTAGTCCGGGAGTCGAATTACAGGAGGGGAAGGTATTAGCACCCCACACTGTCCGTAAAAAACGGTTACCCAAATTGATCATGCATAATTTAAAAAATAATTATCAAATATTTCATCCTTCATAAAACAATCATAAATAATATACACAATAAAAATATATAAATATGAATAAAACAAAGGTAGTAAAAAAATACATCTCCTAAGTTTGTTGTTTTTTAGTTCTAAGAAAATAAATAAATAAATGATTAAAAGACCATAAAAAATAAAAAGATAAAAAAAATAAATAAATAAAAAAAATAAGACGTCTTGTCTTACTTATTTTCTAGTAAAAAAAAATTGATTTTTATTGAGAGATATAAAGTTCAAAACAAATAAATAAATAAATAAATAAAGATAAGAGAAAAAAAATAAAATTAAAAGCATCAACATGAAGATAAAGAAATATAATACACTTAATTAATTAAAATTGACAAGGAATATTATTTAATTATCTTTTAAAAAAAATAAGATTAATAAGATGTCTCATCTAAATTAATCTCATCTTAAATTTAAGAGAAAAATGAATGAATAAATAACACACTATTTATTAGTCTTGATTTTTTTATTTTTTATGAAAATAATTTCTTCTTAATTATTAAAAGGTTACTAAGAGAAAATAATAGGAAAAAATGGATAATTATGTATATATATATATACATATTTATAAACTATTAAAATGGTCAAACGTAAATAAATAAATAGAAAGTGTAGAAAGATAAAAGCAAAAAGATAAATAACTAAAAATAAAAAGTATAGAGAATAAATAATAATAATAAAATAAAAAAATAAAGGTAGAAAAAAAAATAAATAAAAAGTTCAAAAAAATAAAAATAAAAATAAATAGACATAACAATAAATACATAAAAATAAAAGAGCAGAAAAAATAAATATATAAAATAAAGGGGCAGAAAAATAAATAATAAAAAAAATAAAAGAGCAAAAAAGTAAATAACAAAAATAAAGCAGCAGAAAAGTAAATAACAAAAATAAAGGGACAGGAAAGTAAATACATGAAAATAAAGGGGCAGAGATGTAAATAACAAAAATAAAGAGGCAGAAATGTAAATAATCAAAATAAAAGGGCTAAAAAGTAAATACATGAAAATAAAAGGGCAGAAATGTAAATAACAAAAATAAAGGGGCAGAAAAGTAAATACATAAAAATAAAGGGGCAGAAATGTAAATAACAAAAATAAAGGGGCAGAAAAGTAAATACATGAAAATAAAGGGGTAGAAATATAAATAACAAAAATGAAGGGGTAGAAAAGTAAATACATGAAAATAAATGGGCAGAAAAGTAAAAAACAAAAATAAAGGGACGGGAAAGTAAATAAATAAAATAAAAGGGCATAAAAATAAATAAATAAAGATAAAAATGTAAAAAATAAAAAAATGAACTAATAATTGCAGAAATATAAAGTGCGGATAAATAAAGTGCAGAAAAATAAATTAACAATAATAAAAGTGCAGAAAAGTAAATAAAGAGGAATAAAAGTGTAAAAAAATAAATAAAGAAAAATAAAGGTACAAACAAATAAATAAAGATGGAGATGCATAAAAAATAAATAGACAAATAAATAACTACAAAAAAATAAAGTGCAGGAAAATAAAGTGCTTGAATATAAACAAAGAAAAATAAAAGTGCAGAAAAATAAATAACAATTAAATAAAAACGAATAAATAAATATAAATAAACAACTTTGTATTAATAAAAAATACCTTGGTACAAGATCAATTACAGAGAAATTAGAACGGAAGTCGAGAAATCAATTTTGTGTGGATTTCCTTTGCTTTTGGCTTTGTTTGGACTTGATTTGAAGGTATTTGGATACCGGTTACAACACTTGGAATGTATTTTAGCTCACATAAACTCACATACTAAGACAAACTAGAGTGGTGCACTCATTTTCCTAACTAAGATTACACAAAGAAATTTTTGAGAACCAAAACTTCTAAAAATTCTCACAAAAATTTAGCACTCTTTTCCCTATTTTTCTTCTTCTTCCTCCAAAATGCCTCAATATCACCTTCTATTTATAGAAGGAAATTGGCATTGGATCCTCCCTAAAAGACATCACTTTCTTACTTTTCTAATTTGTCCAAATTCCATGTCAATTTCCCCAATTTTCTCCAATTATCCAACCAAACCGGGGCCCACCACTAAAAACCACCGTAACCCCTTTTTCTTTTTCTTTTTCTTTTTTTTTTAATTTTCATTTTTTTTAAAAAAACTCTTTTTTTGGACTTTTTTTTGGCCCATTTCTTTTTTTTGGGCTTTTTTTTTGTTTTTTTTTGTTTTTTTTTGTTTGGGCCCTTTTTTTCTCTTTTTTTTGTTTTTCTTTTCTTTTTTTTGGCCTTTTTTATTTTCGTTTTTTTTATTTTTTTTTATTTTTTTTTCTGTTTTTTTTGCCCATTTATTTTTCTGATTTTTTTTTGGGCCTTTTATTTAAAGGTACAAATGGAAACATAAATTATTTATTACATATATGGAAATATATAAAATATCCAATAAATATAAATTACTACCCACACTATAAGGAGTAAAAAGGTAGTCACAAAACATCGTCTTCCCTCCCTTATTCTTTCCTCTTGGCTTCGGCATCCATCAGCCATTGCTTGAGAGAAATGAAGAGAATTGATGAAATGAGAGGTGTGGTAGGAAATGAAGAGGGATTGGGTATTTATAGAGATGGGGAAGGGTTACTATTCCAACGGTCATAATGCAATTTTTAATATTATTTTTTTTTTAATATGATCCGGGGTGGCAATCTGGACTGGGCGGGGTTCTAAACACTGTACCGCGTCACCAACGAGAACTGGTAAGTCATAACCGGGGTCTGAAATCATTGGTCAACTATAGACATTTCTCTTCACCTCGGTTAAATATTAAGCATTGGGGAATCTCTTGCAGGTGTACCTCCGGTGTGTCTTGAAGTTCAAGTACGGATTAACACATCAGTTTTAACTTGAAGAACCTCGGATTCCCTTCGAACTGAGGTGTAAAATACCGTACTCCACTGAGGCTGTACGAGCTTAGAACTAATGAGGTAACACCGGTCATGAAACCGTGCTAGGACCCCGGTTAATGCAGTCAACATTGACTCCGGACTCTAGGACAAAAAAACTCTTTTTTTCTTCTTTTTTTCTTTTTAATATATATCACCGGACAAAAATAGGTGTTCACAGCTGAGACATCACTCACCACATCCTTTACGTCAAGTTCCTGAGAGAAAAAATTACTCTTCCAATAACAGTCGACCATCACATGATTAGCAGCTAGCCAGTCGAGACCTAGAATAACATCTAAGTTTCTCAATGGCATACAGATAAAGTCCACCCGGAAAGTACGGTCTTCAATTTGCATCGGCATATCTCTACACACGGTGGTCGCACGAAAGGTAGAACCGGTTGGAGTGGAAACAATAAGGGCGTTCTCCATTAAACCGATCGGCAAACCACGCCGTCACACACAACTCTAGGAAATAAATGAATGGGCCCGAATCATAAATTACATCAACAAGATAGCCACAGATAAGGCACTTACCCTGTACTAAGTTGTCATTCCTCGTGGCTTCCGAGGCATCAAACGCGAACACCCGCCCGGTCATAGCATTCTAGGCACCACTGGACTGGGCATCAGATCTTCCCGATTGCTGACCTCCCCGACCAGCACCATGCTTGCCTCCCCTCTGAAAATTGGCACCCCGAGTCCCAGAAGGGTTGGTTCGATTGCCTGGCCTGCTCTGATGCTGCCTCTATGGGCAATTGGGCCTGAGGTGCCCCAGCTGTCCACACTGAAAGCATACAATCTGATTGGCTGGACAGTGTTTTGAAATATAGCCTTCCTGGCCACAATTGTTGCACGCACGGCTACCAGAGAGATTACCCGATCGGCCAGTAGAGCCCCGACCGAAAGAAGATGAAGAAGTAGCAGAAGACTTGCCACCCCGAAAGAATTGGCCCATCTTCTTGAAGCTGAAGCCCTTTGCTTTCAGTGGCTTCTTGTCTCTCAGCTGGGACGTCCTTTGTAACTACACCTCTTCAGTCAGTCTAGCTTTGTTCACTAGGGTCGGGTAGTCCCGAATCTCCATAGGTACAACTACACTACGGAGTTCAATCCGTAATCCAACCTCGTATTTAGCACACTTGCTACCCTCAGTCCCTTCCAGCGAAAAAGGATGGTAAAAATCACACAGCTCGTCAAACTTGCTGGTGTACTCAGCCATAGTTATTTGGCCCTGCTCCAACTTCAGGAATTCCATTTCCTTCCGAATTTTGTAATTATCCGGGAAGTACTTAACAAGGAATCTCCTTCAAAAATTTTCCCACACTAGCGGCTCATTTTTTGCGTTCATCTGTACCTTCATCTGAGACCACCATACTCTAGCCTCGTCCTTTAATTGATAGGTAGTAGACAAAACTTTTTGCTCTTCCGAGGACTAGAAGTATTCAAAGACGTGCTCTATGTCCCTGACCCAAATGTATGCCCCGTCATAATCGTGTCCTCCCTTGTAAGCCGGGGATTCCTTTTTAGGAATTTATCCAGAGTGGGACCAGACTCGGTCCTACTCATCAACTGGGTAAACTTGGAGAAGAAATCGTCCCCTCCACTGGAACTGGTTCCTTCGGTCATATTGTAATTCTACAATGAGCAAACACGTCACCATTAATAACCAATGTCAGTCAGGGAGTCAGAAATTTACCTCACACACACAGAATTCCATGCTGATGGAGTGCCAAGGGAACGATGCCAAGCTGCACAAGCAAAACACAACACAATTGAATGCAACCAGCCCTCACCGGACTCATACAATCACTAAATTGACCCATGCACCAGGCTCTAGAAAGAACCGCTCTGATACCAAATGTAACATCCTAGGTCATTTTACATATCTTTATATTTATTTGATTAACTTTACAATAAATTTTTTGTGTTTACAAATAATTAATCAATCCCCGTTTCAAAATGCTATCTATTTTTCAATACACGTATTTAAAGTAATAAATAGTAGCGATTTAATTAATTAAATAAAATAAAAAAAGGAATTTTAGTTAAAGTACGTAAGAAGAGAAATATGAAGTCAAAGACCACTTGCTTGAGCGAAACTGGATTCGCTTGAGCGAGATCAAAAGTCTTCGCTGAAGCGAAGCCAAATCCGCTTGAGCGAGAGACACACTTCTTTCCTAAGCAAGGCAGCGAAACGCTTGAGCGAATGCCACACCTAGAGACTGGGTGAACAAACGCACACGCGGACCCACATGGGATTTCACTCGGTAAAATGTTTCACTCGACTCAAGGGTTGCACTCGGGAAACGCTTAACTTCCAGTTACTCGAACATTCCTCACTTGACTCTTTACTACTCTTCACTTAGACGATTTCGCTCGGTCCCAACTCTCTCGTCGATAATTTAACCTCCACCACTCGGTTATAGCCTCTTCGAATGCCTTCACTCGGTGAATACCCTACTCTTACTTTCCTCGAGAGGAGCTCAGATTTTCACTCGGACACCTCCAAATCCTCATCACTCGGAACTCTCTCCCAACCAATCTTATTCAGACATGGGTGGAAACTTCACCTAGTGGTGAAGCAAACATTAAGCTGGAGGGCCCTCACTCAACCATGGGTGAATCGACTCGGGCAAGTCTCGCTCGGTAAAATTTTGTCACGGCAAACTCGTGAAAACGTAAACTAAGTACAACACAATGTCATTTCACACCAGATTTACTTTAAGTCAGCACACAGGCAACATTACACGCTCGAAAAATTCCTTATACATAGTTATATTCAACAACTACTCAAAATCATTCGGGCCTTGGCATCGATCTCCCCCTTGGCGCGGCTCCATGGCTCCGGCTTCCTCCCTGTCACTGATTACTAAATTGAAAACAGCAGCAAGGGTGAGTGTTTAGTATCATAATTAACATAGAACAAAATCAACAAGTTATAAATATAAATAAGCTTCGTCCAGCTGCATTCTCATGACTTTATAAATCATGCTCGGCCAATATGACAAACTTCACTCGGAAACATAACATAAGTCACTCGGCAATATTAATAATTTTACTCGGAAAATGTAACAAATGTCACTCAGCAATTATGCACATCACAACCAATAATTCATCAATTATCACAACTGACTCTCATATAAAATTTAACACCTAGTATCCGGATACTAAAGGGATCGACCTTCAGCTGGGAGTCTGACTTGACATCCCGTGAACCCGACTTGGTTCACCGAGCCCGACTTGGCTTCCCTTTCAACCACTGGGTCAAAGACCTCTAGGTAGCTTAACTGGGTCCGACTTAACCACTAAAGCCAAAACAAGGTAGTTCATACCGTTGGTCGTCCTCCACCACATAATCACATTCAATCACATAAACGTAAACATATCATTCTGACTATCACTTGCAACTGTCAGAAACTGACCAGTGCTCACAGCCTAAGGCGACCGACTCGTCAAGCCCTTCAATATAACATATTGATTATCTCAAGCATTACGTATTTCATGCTATTGCAAGGTATACACACATACATCCACACATAAATGGTCCATATTCTCTCAGCATTAAATATACCAAGCTAATGACAAGGTTAACTCCACTACCCACCCAGTCTTCAGCTGATCGATATATATATATATATATATATATATATATACGGTTACACATGCACCACATAGGTACACCACAATATTTGAGCACTCTTCCTTACCTTACTCGTACTGTTCAGTGACTCAGATAGGAAACAGATCCTATTCTAATTAATCATAACCCGAACACCCCCCTTACCTCGATTCCACGCTTCGATGATCTGCTCCCGGTGTCGATCCCTTCCTCTGAGTACTGGATTCGCAGTCTCAGGTCCGTCACTCTGCCTTTCGCTATCTAATCTACCACCTACGGGTCAGAATGCAACACCCATTAACTAAATCCTTCAGCCCTTAAACCACATTTGAGCTCATACTCACCTAAGGAGTGGAGAACGGGCTCGAATATAGCCATGCATGGCCCTTGGTTACCAGAGAAACAAAATGGATAAGGAGCCACAATAAAATGGATCAGTAGACTCACCTTGAGGCCACGATCACAGGAATGAGGTTCAATTGAAGCTTTCACATGAATGGAGTCCTCCTTTGGTACATGCAATTCAGCAACGAGAGGAGAGAAGACGAAGGAGGAGGAGAACAGATTAAGAAGAGAAAGTGATTTATGAATAATGGAGAGAGAGAGGGAGTTTCCTTTTTATATAAAGTTCTGGGGCAAGACATCCTTTTCCCCCATTTTGTTTACATTCTCATTAAAAGTTTTTGATCAATTTCATCTCATTGGATTCTTTTATAAATTCCGACCCACTATGCTTATTTGCTTTCTCTATGTTTAATTATTTGTAGCTGCCTGTTACTTCGTAAGAATATCGACCCGAGCTGGATACCGTCCAACCGGTGTCCAAGCATAGGGTCCATACCTCAGTAATCCGAGCCATCTCCTGAGAGGTCGGACACTTCATCCGTCCTCACCTCTTTGTTATGCATATCTGTTTCCCTCAACCATCCAAGAGGTCGATCCGGATTATGATTCCGAGCTAGACGTTCTCCTCACACCGGTTAATCCAAGACCACTCCAGGCACACCGGATGAGCGTCAGTCACAGGACAGCACGTCTTTGTCCGTTCTTCCCAGCACAACCGATCTTCAACACCGTTTGGTTCTCACGATTGAGACCGGCCCAACACTGGATTCCTTGACCTCGGTCAAAGCGGATCAAATATTAAATAAGTCTCTAAAACATTGGCTAATATTTTCCACTCTCATAATTTTTATTAAAATACCAAGAATGTTACAGAAGGCATATGAAAAGAAAGTGCGACCTCGTCAATTTCATGAAGGTGATTTGGTACTAAAAAAGATCTTTGCCAAATCAAAATGATCACCAAGGCAAATGGAGGCCAAATTATGAAGGACCATTTGTCGTAAAGATAGTCTTTTCTGGAGGAGCTTTAATTTTGACGAACATGGACGGTGAGGAGTTATCTTTCCAAGTCAATTCAGATGCAGTCAAGAAGTATTATGCTTGAGAATACTCTAAAAGGATATGGTAGTCTTTATGTCCTCTAAAAGTTTGGATTGAAATTATGACGTAAACCTGTAATTTCCCAAGTAAATAAGTGGAATTCTCAATTTCAGTTCCAATCTTTGTTTTGTTAGGTTTCATTAGCGTGCATTTTGTGAAAATATTTTTTTAAACCATGAAAAGCATATTTTCAGTCTCAAACAGCTTGATACTTCCCAATTACGTAAACCTTGGTAATCAAAGATATTCTATTCTGCCATGAGTAATATCGAGTCCCACAAGGATTATGGGTATCACCTAGGGAAACAAGACCATTAACCTTTGGTTTTCCACTTGATTATTTTCCATGCAGGATTAAGGCATGGCCCCCAATTTCTTTTCTCATAGTTCTCAAAGGATTCAAGATGTGGTCAAACCTGCTACAAGAAAGTCAGCCAAAGATCATATTTTCTCCAGCTGATAGGTTATAACAAGAACAAATGTTCCCCATGAAGAGTCAAAATCAACAGTTCTAGTCCATCACCTAACCATCATTTACTGGTACAAAAAAGTTTAAGATAAGAATCTTTATATTAACTCAGAATCCCCAGTGAGTCATATGACTAAAAAGTCAGTCTCTTTTAAATCTCAGTCCTTCAAAAGTCTCAACCTCGAGAACACATTCTTCTTGAGTATAAATTTTAAATTTCATACCATTCAATTTCCTCTTGCAAAAGTCGAACATATATCCTTCACCATAAGTCACAGTGTTAAAGACATTTCCCCTAGGTCTTGCTTCATGTCCAAGCCTTAGGCATCCATTCCTAGGCTACTCAAAAAATATATATCAAGATATCCCTTGGGTCATTTATTTTAAAGCTTCAGGTATCCATTCTAAGCTATATTGTCCAATCAAAACACGCCAGGGCAATCCCCATGTCATTTATTTTCTTTCAAAAGCTTCAGGTACCCATTCCTAGGCTATGTTGTCTGATCCAAAACATGTCAGAGCAATTCCCTGTGTCATTTATTTTCTTTCAAAAGCTTCAGGTACTCATTCCTAGGCTATGTCGTCTGATCAAAACATGTCAAGGCAACCCCCTACATCATTAATTTTTCTTCAAAGCTTCAGGTACCCATTCCTAAGCTATATTGTCTGATCCAAAACATGTCAGAGCAATTCCCAGTGTCATTTATTTTCTTTCAAAGCTTCAAGTACCCATCCCTTGGCTGTTCATTTTCAAGGGTAAATATTAGGGCAACTCCTCTAAATTGTCACTTTCTCAATGAAAACATCAAACATATTATTGATGTTTTTTATGTACCTGGTAAAACCCCAAATACCATTATGTCCCTAAAGGAAAGCCTGAAGTATCACATTAATGTCCTATCAAAGCCCGCGACAACACCTTTTGGTTGTTTACTTCTTGTCAAAAGCTTCCATTACCACCTTTAAATTGTTTATTGTCAAAGTTCCATCAACTTAAGGGGGACTCAGTTTATTTGTTTTCTGTAAGAAGCCTCTAAATTTTCCTTGAATTCTTAACGGTGTTCATGTCTTTACTTTCTTTTCACATCAATAATATGAATAAATTTCATATTCTTTTATGAAAATAAGTAAAGAGGGGCAGCTGTGAACACCTATTTTTGTCCTGATAAAAATAATTAAAAATATAATAATATTAAAAAAATTGCATAGTGACCGTTGGAATAATATCTTCTCCATTTCTATAAATACTCAATCTCTCCTCATTTCCTACCACACTTCTCCTTTCATCAACCTTCTTCCATAATTTTTCCCAATGGCCAATTAGTGTCGAAGCCAAGAGGAAAGAATAAGGGCAGGAAATCGATGTTTTGTGACTCCCTTCTTGCTTCTTGTAGCATGGGTAGTACTTTTTCTTTATTGGGTATTTTATTTATGGCCCAATGTGTAATAAATAATTTTAGGATTCTAAAATAGTTTATGTTTCCATAAAAGTAAGTGATTACTCATTTGTATTCAAAATATTAAAAAATTAAAAAAATAAAAAGCCCAAAAAAATCAGATTAGAAAAATGAAAATGAGCCAAAAAAGAATAAAAAATGGGCCAAAAAATCCAAAAAAATGAAAAAAAAAAGAGGTTTGAGGTGGAACCCAGTTTGGTTGGATAATTGGAGAAAATTGAGGAAATTGACATTAAATTTAGACAAATTGAAAAAGTAGAAAAGTGATGACATGTGATGAGGGATCCAAGGCCAATTTTCTTCTATAAATAGAGGATGATGCAAATCGAAAAAAATGAGGAAGGAGAGAAAAGAATGATAAATTTTTGTATAATTTTTTAGAGATTTTGCTTTCAAAAATAGAGATATGGAAATGTTGTTAGGAAAATGTGTGTTTTACTCTAGTATGTTCTAGTATGTGAGTTGTATGACCTAAATTACTATAAAAGTTTTGTAACCGGTATCCAAACACCCTTAAATTGAGTCTAAACAAAGCCAAAAATATGAGAAATCTACGCAAAATCGTTCTCCGGAATTTCGTTCTCATTCTTCATTAATTGTTATTGTACTAAGGTATTTTTAATAAATACAAGAATATTTATTTATCTTTATTTATTCATCTTTATTTATTTTTTGCACTTTTATTTTTCTTCATTTATTTTTCTGCACTTTATTTTTTTGCACTTTATTTTCCTGCAGTTATTGATTTATTCATTTATTTTTTTGTACTTTTATTTTCCTTTATTTATTTTTCTGCACTTTTATTTTTCTTTATTTACTTTTCTAAACTTTTATTTTTATTAATTTATTTTTTTACACTTTATTTTTCCACACTCTATTTTCTACAGTTATTTGTCTATTTATTTATTTTCTGTACTTTTATTTTTTTATTTATTTTTCTGTGTTTTTATTTTTATTTATTTACTTTTTTGCACTTTTATTTATATTTATTTATTTTTACGTATTTTATTTTTCTACACTTTATTTTTCTATAATTATTGGTTTATTTATTTACTTTCTGCATTTTATTTTTCTTTATTTACTTTTTTGAACTTTTATTTTTATTTTTTTTCACTTTCATTATTTATTTATTTATTTTTCTGCACTTGATTTTTATTTATTTATTTTTCTACACTTTATTTACCCACACTTTATTTTTCTATAGTTATTCATTTATTCATTTATTTTTCTACACTTTTATTTATTTATCTGCATCTTAACTTTCTACATTTATTTATTCTAATTTTTCTTAACAATTTTGTAGTTATCTTTTACATAATCACTTGTCTATCATTTTATATGATTTCTTAAGTGGTTTTATAGATAATTAATTATTTATTATAATTTTATATTTTATGTTCCCCGCTCTTATCTATTTATTTAACCATTTATCTTTCTTTTAAGTTTGAAATAAGATTAATTTAGATGAGACATCTTATTAATCTTCTTATCTAAAAATAATTGAATAAAATTTATTTGTTAGTTTTAATTAATTAAGTGTATATATATTTCTTTATTTTCGCATCGATGTATTTAATTCTTATGTCTATCTATTTTTACCTTTTTATTTATTTGTTTATTTGTTTATTTTTTTTAAATTTTTTTAAAAAACATATATTTTTGGTAAAATTTATGGATTGTCTTTTAATTACTAGAAAGATAATTTAGACGAGACATTTTATTTTTTATTTTATTTTCTTTTAATCACCTGTTTGTTTATTTTTCTTTGAACTCAAAGAACGAAACTTGGGTGATGTGTCCCATTATTTAATTTTATTTTATGTCTGTTTATATTTTTTCAAAATATCCTTATTATTATTTTGTTCATGTGTATATTGTATGTAAATAACATCTATCATGGTTGTATTATTTATGAAGGATAAAATATTTAACAATCATTTTTTTAAAAACAATTATACATGATCAATTTGGGTAACCATTTTAGGACGGACAATGTGGGGTGCTAATACCTTCCCCACCTGTAATTCGACTCTCGAACCAAATAGAATCTCATTTTTAAAACCAGTGCCGTTTAAAGGTTTTCCTGATATTTTCCTTAATAAATATTAGTGGCGACTTCCTGAACCCCTTTAGTTTTTAGGCCTCGTAAGGGCCTTATAAAGAATGGAATATATTAACATAAGTATAATACAAAACACTTGTTTGGCATCTGCATTGCATAGCATTCTACTTGTGTTTGTATATCACTAGTGCAAAAAAGGGATATAAGGACGGGATATGAACACGGTTATCCTAAAACCGTCTTTAAAAACCACGCGGTGGCAGTTTTGTAAATTTTAAACGTACCTACGAACACGGTTATAAATTCAACCGTGTTTAAAACCCCTTTATAAACACGGTTCAGAGAGAACCGTCCTTAAAGGATTTCATAATTATTTTTTAAAATTTTTTAAATTAGCACATACGTAGACGGTTGTTTCTAACCGTGCTTAAAGCTTATTATAATTTTTTTAAAATTTTTAATTTGATACATACGAAGACGGGTCTTTAACAACCGTCCTTAAAGGTTTTTCGTAATTATTTTTAAAATTTTAAATTTAGCATATACGAAGACGGTTATATTTAACCGTCCTTAAAGCTTATTAATATTTTATTTAAAATTTTTAATTTGATACATACGAAGACGGGTATTTAACAACCGTCCTTAAAGGTTTTCATAATTATTTTTTAAAATTTTAAATTTAGCACATACGAAGACGGTTATATTTAACCGTCCTTAAAGCTTATTAATATTTTATTTAAAATTTTTAATTTGATACATACGAAGACGGTTCTTCAACAACCGTCCTTAAAGGTTTTCGTAATTATTTTTTTAAAATTTTAAATTTAGCACATACGAAGACGGTTCTTTTTAGCCGTCCTTAAAGCTTATTATAATTTTTTTAAAATTTTTAATTTGATATACGAAGACGGTTGTTTAACAACCGTCCTTAAAAGGTTGATTTACGAAGACGGTTACCATTGAACCGTCCTTATAGGTCCTGTTTTAAAATATTTTTAGGCTCCCCTTTTCCTCTGCACCCGTGCCCAGCTCTTTGTCTTCCCTCCCACCTCTTTGTCTTCCCTCCATTTCTCCTTGACAAAAGTAATCTTCCCCCCCATTCCTCTGCACCTGTGGCCACATTTTTCTCTTCCCCTCCATTTCTCTTACGAAAGTCATCTTCCCCTCCTTACCTCTCTTTCTCATTCACATAAGTCATCCTCCCTCCATTTCTCTGCACCCACGAACGACGAACGTCTCCCACATTAGCAAACGACGAACGTCTCTCCATTTCTCATTCCAAGTCTTCTTCTTCTTCTTTCTACATTGGCAAAAGGCGGTCTCCATCTTCTCTCGTACGGCGTGCACAGGTTCTTTCCTAAGCTCATTTTTTCCCTTCTAGTTATGCAATGTTGGTATGGATGTTTGGCATGTTAGGCTTAGTCTTTAATTATTTGAAATTTTCTGTTTTAATTTTAGTAATTTAAATTGATATTGAAGTAAAAATGTTGATATTTCCACTAAATAAATATATAAAGATTACTATTATTCCTTACATTAGTTAAAAAAATGAAATACAAAAAAAATGATATTTCCAAGTAAATAAAAAGTTACTTGTCAAGATAAAATAATATACATTGTATTAAACATGAACATTGTAACAAAATTAAACAATTAATATTGGTAGATATAGATTAATGTCGTTAGCTATAGATTATTGTATTGTTAGTTTTGTTTGGTAATTTTGATTTGTTATTTGTTTATGATGTGATAAGTTTATTTAGTCCATTTAAATGAGTTTGTGATTTTTTAAATTGTAAATGAGTGAACCATAGTTTCCCGTTTGAGATTCGACACAAATGGTAATTAAATTAATTGATTTCATTATTTGTGTTGAATCTTGAATTGTCTGTTTAGACAGTTTGGGATGAACAATTTTTTTATGCATCATTGCTATGTACAAGTTAGGACTTATTTTAAAATTTGATAAAGTTTTGGTTAGTTAAGTTTTGTATTGTTCTCTGGGTGCATATTTGATTGTGGTTGAAGATTATGTGACCACTTTCATTTTGTGTACTTAGAGACCAATGCGAAATGCTGCCGAAATTTTATCAAAATTTAAAATAACTTCTAAGTTGTATGCAGCTATGAGTATAGAAAATTGTTCATCCTGAATGGGTAGGACCACCACCTTTGTGAAGAAAGTAAGATTCATAGCACCGTTAAATTTACTGGTATTGTAAACAGTGAGTATGGATCGAAGTTGGATAACTGCTTCACGTATAAGTCCAGAATATGAGGGTGGAGTCGAAACATTCATAGAGTACGTGATACGAAATACTGAAGAGGTGAATGGAACGTATTTTTGCCCTTGTGTTAAATGCTTAAACATGCGCCGGCTAGAATTGACAGTTGTTCGAGAACATCTGTTGTGTGATGGATTTCTTCAGAGTTATACGCGATGGATATGGCATGGTGAACATGTTGAGGTGCCAAGTACTAGTTTTCAAACAAAAGACCAAAGCTTTGCTCATGAGGTTGATGATGACATGGATGACCGACTTGAGGATATGATCCGTGATGTAGGGGTAGAAAGTTTTAAAAGAGCTCACGTATATGCGAGTCTATGTGAGGATTCTGAAAAGCCACTGTATCCGAATTGCTCTAATTTCACGAGGTTGTCAGCAGTTTTACGATTATTTAATTTGAAAGCGATAAATGGGTGGACAGATAAAAGCTTCACAGACTTGCTTAAGTTGTTGAAAGAAATGCTCCCAGTTGGTAACACTTTGCCAAATCGTAACTATGAGGCTAAAAAGGTGTTGTGTCCTATGGGCTTGGAGTATACGAAGATACATGCATGCCCAAATGATTGTGTATTATACCGTGGTGAGTATGAAATGCTGCATCGATGTCCTAGGTGTGGGGTGTCACGGTATAAGAAGAAAGAGGTTGATTCTGATGATTTCTGCAAAAAAGGGTCTCCTGCGAAGGTGTTGTGGTATCTCCCTATAGTTCCACGACTAAAGCGTCTATTTGCCAATGCAGATGATGCGAAGCTTATGAGATGGCACGTTGATGGAAGGGTTGTTGACGGATTAGTTAGGCATCCGGCAGATGGATTACAGTGGAAGAAAATGGATACGATGTTTCCAGATTTTGCCCGTGACCCAAGAAATGTTAGGCTTGCACTAGCCACAGACGGTATGAACCCATATGGGAACCAAAGCACAAACCACAGTTCTTGGCCTGTTTTGTTGTTTGTTTACAACTTGGCGCCGTGGTTGTGCATGAAGCGGAAGTACGTTATGTTATCAATGATGATTTCTGGTCCACGACAACCAGGGAACGACATTGATGTATACCTATCTCCGTTAGTTGAAGACCTGAAAATGTTGTGGGTAGAGGGGGTTGATGTGTTTGACGGGCTAACAGGACAATCATTCAATTTGAGGGCCATGTTATTCTGTACGATCAATGATTTTCCAGCGTATGGTAACCTCTCGGGCTATAGCGTCAAAGGACATAAAGCGTGTCCTGTATGTGAGGAGGGAACTAGTTCTGATCGACTACATCATGGAAGGAAAAATGTTTATCTTCGACACCGTAGGTTTCTCACACCTAATCATCCACTTCGTAGGTTGAAGAAGTCGTTCAATGGTGCACAAGAGTTTGAAATGCCTCCCCCGCCGTTGTCTGGTCGTCAAGTATATGAAAAGGTGAAACAAGTTAATGTGGTTCTTGGTAAGTCTGAGAAGCAGTCTATCTCAAAAAATACGTGGAAGAAGAGGTCAATATTTTTTGATCTGCCATATTGGAAAGAGCTTGATGTGAGGCACTGTATTGATGTGATGCATGTGGAGAAAAACGTGTGCGATAGTTTGGTTGGAACCCTGTTAAACATACCTGGAAAAACAAAGGATGGCCTAAATTCACGTCTAGACTTGGAGTTGTTGGGTATACGTGAGGAGTTGCACCCACAAGTAAAGGGCAAACGAACATACTTGCCGCCAGCATGTCATACCTTGTCTAGAAAAGAGAAACAAAGTTTCTGTGAATCGTTGTGTGGTGTCAAAGTTCCATCTGGGTATGGTTCCAACATTAACACTTGTGTTTCCTTGAAGGATCTAAAGTTAGTCGGTTTGAAGTCACATGATTGTCATATGCTGATCCAACAATTTCTACCCATTGCCATTCGTGGCATTCTCCCTCAAAATGTCAGACATGTGATAACAAGGGTGTGTTTGTTTTTCAATGCCATATGTGCTAAAGTAATCGCCCATGATGAGTTAGAAGCGTTAGAACAGGAAGGGTTTCTTATACTATCCCAATTAGAAATGTATTTCCCTCCTTCATTCTTTGATATAATGGTACATTTAATCATCCATTTGGTGAGGGAGGTCCGTATGTGTGGGCCAGTGTTCTTGAGGTGGATGTATCCTGTTGAGCGATACATGAAAATTTTGAAAGGCTATATGAAGAACCCACGCCGTCCTGAAGCATCGATAGTAGAAAGGTACATTGCAGAGGAAGCAATTGAGTTCTGCACAGATTATATGTCACAGGCTGAAAGCATTGGTATTCCGAAGACTCGTCACGAAGGGCGATTGGATGGAAAAGGTACCATTGGGAAAAAAATTAAAAGCATGTCACGTGATGAAGTACTCCAAGCACACTTTTATATTTTGAACAACACAGATGCTGTGCTCCCTTATTTAGCTGCACATAAAGACATAGTCAAAAGAAACTACCCTAGAATGGCTGAAAAGTGGGTGTTGAACGAACACAACAAAACGTTCATGTAGTGGTTCAAAATGAGTCTTCTTAAAGATACATCTGCTTCTGAGACATTGCATCGACTGGCACTAGGACCCAACTTTGATGTAATCACTTATTGTGGCTATGACATAAATAATTATTCTTTCTATACAAGGATTCAAGATGACAAGAGTACGGTGCAGAACTCTGGAGTTATGGTTGTGGCCGAATCAATGCATTTTTCCACTTCAAAGGATAAAAACCCTGTCATGGCTGAGTTATGTTATTTTGGTGTCATTGAAGATATATGGGAAGTTGATTATGGTCGTTTCACAGTTCCTGTTTTTAAATGTAAATGGGTTGATAGCAAAAATGGTGTCAGAATAGATGACTTTGGTTTTACGTTAGTGGACTTAAACAAGGTTGGTCATAAGGAGGAGCCTTTCATTATGGCAGCTCAAGTAAAACAAGTTTTCTACGTTGTTGACCCATCAGATAAACGATGGTCACTTGTTCTCCAAGGTAGACACAACATTGAGGATCCATGTCTTGATGTCCTAGACATACCTTCTCTTACAACATGCACACCAACCGACGTTGTTGAAGATCTCATAGATGATATAGTTGCGACTCGTAATGACCACCAGGAGGGTCTATGGGAAACATAGGGTACGGTTGGGATATTATTCATCATGTTTAGAAATTGATTCTTGTTTGCTAAAGCTGGTTTTTTATACTCACCAGTTATATTTTTGTTTTTTTGAACAGATACCTATGGATGATCAGGATTTGCATGCGAGATCTGACTCCCAGAGCACCGATTCCTCAGCTAGGAGGAGAGGTGTTACCCGGATGACCAGTGTTGCACTTAGGCGCCATCAGGGTCAGCGGACCCATATTGACATTGATATTTGCACCGGGAGGACTTCAGGACCCAACGCCGCCAAGTTTCAGAGTTACTTAGGTGTCTTGGCACGGACAAAGGTGTCCATCATTATCCCTGATTGGGATAGTGTTGAGGAGGTCGTGAAGAATGCAATTTGGGTTGATATTGTTGTAAGTACATTTATCTGTACATTTATTTACTCGTACTGTAATTTCATATGCGTAATAATTTGAAAAATGTTTATTTGGCACTTGTAGGATGCTTGGGATATTCCTGCAGTTGATACACTACGTAGGAAGATTATGTCTGAGATTGCTGACCGATGGAGGACATTCAAGAGCAACCTGACCACCACGTATATTTTAATTTTAAAATATAAAGTTAGTTTAAAATCATCATGTTTTAAGTTATCGTGTACTTAATTCAAATATTTTAAATGCTAGGTATGTCTACGGGAAGAAGCAGGGTGAGTTCCCTGGAGATAAATACACATCCATAGATCGACAGACCTGGGATGCATTTGTGGCATCCAGGCACACAGATGACTTTATTGTATGTATCTTTTACTGATTATGTATCCAGGCATACAGGCATCCAGGCACAAAGAATGTATAACCCCTATGTGTCTTTTAATTATGTTTGATGCAGGCCAAACGCATGAAAGCACAGGAAATTCAGGGGAAAAATGACTGCCCTCACAGGTTGTCACGTGGGGGTTACCGATTATTGGAGGAGCGGATAGTGGAGGAGAAATCTAGGCAACGTCAGGGTAGCCACCCTGACGCTACTATTGTGGATCCCCCCTCCTCACCCGCACGCCATGAAAAATGGAAGCGTGCTAGGACGAAGAAGAGTGGTCAGTACACTTCATCACATGTTGAGGAGGTTGTCTCAAGGATTGTAAGTACAAAGCTTCTCAATACTTTTTATGAAACGTTAATTGTCCATCAAACCCTAACAAAACTAATCACTGAGTTGTGGTTGCAGGATTCTTTGGTTGAGCAGTCGACCCAAGGGTCATTTGTGTCACATGGTAGGGATGATATATTGACCGCCGCCATCGGCCGACCAGAGCACCCTGGACGAGTACGTGCAGCTGGTCGAGGTCATGGTATGTTTACATTAATAGTCTTGGATTATGTATGATAGCATTTTTATTTCTAATTATTCTCTCTCTGTAGGCCTTAGAACCTATTTTGGTCGTCCCGCCACCCCTTCGCAATCCATATCTGATTTGGAGAAGACCTTTGAGGATAAGGTTGCCGCAGTGAAAGCAGAGGCAAAGGAGGAAATGCAGAGGCTGCTTCAGGAGGAGATGGCACGGTTTCGGAGTGAGATGATGGCATCATTCAGTCAACAATGTCAACCTACGCCGCCACCGGTGGTGGACCCACAGGTTACATTGTACATTATTTAATCCAACAATTACCTATAATTCGTTATTATTAGTTGTTGAATTACTTCAAAATGTTGTGTAACTATGCAGACTAGGCGGGTCAGCACAAAAGGGTCATGTGCTGCACCTGACGGTGATGATGACGACGTAAATCTTGGAGACTACCGTCAGTGTGACCTATTTGTGGATGGAGTGGAAGAGCCAGTTGCTATTGGTTCAGTGTATAACCTAGGCCCTTTGGTTCACCATCAGAAATTACCTGATGGTGTGTCAAGGATTTCGGTTGTACAGGTCCTCTCGGCAGATTCAGTTGTTCCCATTCCAACTTCCGAGGTACGACTCGTCGGCCAGGCTGTAGGACATTTCCTTATGTGGCCGACCAGGCTTGTGTTAGAATCTGGACCCCAGGTATGCTGTATACCCAAGCATCAATTATATATTAAGTTATGGTTTCAATAATCAAAAATTGCTTCTAATTTTTTTATGTAATTTAGCCATCAAAGAAGCCAGAGCCCCCCTTGATCCGATTGAACAACTATGGGACATATCGGCTGGGCTACGCAATTGTACTATCCCGGTCCCATGGGAGGAATCCGTTTTTGGTGTCCCGAGTGAGTTGCCAGTGTACATTGCACGACCTGACTTGTGTGAGGTCCTAATGGGGAACACGATGTTGAACATTTCTGTGATTCAGTGTTGGGAGCTGTAAGTATAATGTTTTTCGTTCAATTGTAGTATCAATTAAATTGTTAATTTTTACAACACTAAATGTTTTTAATTTGATTAGGTTTTTACATAGACTTTGCATAGAGAGAGGTGTCGATGACACTTATGGTTTCCTGGAGCCCTCTCTAATACAACTTCGTGGGAACAGCAAGGAGGAGATTCAGGCATACATCCAGAATTGGATGCATGCCTCGAACAAGACTGTGTACCTTGCGCCACTTCATAGAGAGTAAGAGTCTAATAAATATTTAGTTACTATTGTTGTTAATTTAATAATGGATTGTGTTGTTACTATTCAACGGTACATTGCAGCCTTCATTGGCAACTGTTGGTCATTTGCCCGAAGGACGGCATTGGTGCATGCTTCTGTTCGTTGCATGGGAGTCCTGGTGCGGACTACATGAAAATACTCGACGGGTAAGTTGATTTTTATAAATAAAACAAGTTTACATATTTGACTAGGTCATTCTATTAACTAAACTGGTGTTTTATTCTCTTACAGGGCTTTAATTGGGTACCATCTACTACGCGGCAAAGTGACCAAGAAAAGACTAGAGTGGGTCTTCCCAAAAGTAAGTACTTCAATTAATAAGCATTACTTTTAAAGTTACCTCAATTAGTAACAAAAACAATAACCAATTGTGAAATCAATGTACCTTGTAGTCTTTTCGGCAGGATGGCACCTTTGAGTGTGGGTATTTTGTGATGAAGATGATGCTCACCATTGTCCAATCTGGTAGAGTAGATGGATGGACAACTGTAAGTTTTTTGCTGCCTACTTTTATTTAATTGGTTTTTACATATTACTATTACAATTTTTGCTCACCTATTAATGATTATGTCTTTGCAGCACTTTCGAGACTCCTCCTCAATGTTCCCTGAAGGATTCGTGGACGAAATCAGAAACCAATGGGCCACCAGCCTTCTTCAACTCAAGGAACAACTCCAATAGAATTCTGTCATTTATTATATCATTATTGTGTAGTTTATATACCATTAGTGTAGCTTAATTAATTATTATGCATTTTATGCACCATATTTGATGTTTAGATAGTTTGATTGAAATCTATTCATTTCTATTATTGATCATCATTGGGCTGTCTGGTTACTGCTTGCAGGTTCTGAGAAAGAATAAAAAACAAAAAAAAAATTTAAAAAAAAAGTGTGTTTTAAGCACGGTTATAGTGAAAACCGTCTTTAAAAGTCACGTTTTTAAGCACGGTTACGGTGACAACCGTCCTTAAAAGTAACACCCTACAAAGACGGTTGTGAGAGAAACGTCCTTAAAAACCACCTACGAAGACGGTTCCACGAATAACCGTCCTTAAAATCCACCTACGAAGACGGTTATTCGTAGAACCGTCCTTAAAAGCAATCTACGAAGACGGTTATCACATAACCGTCCTTAAAACACACATACGAAGACGGTTGTTCTAATAACCGTCCTTAAAAGTCCATCTACGAAGACGGTTTTCTTCGAACCGTGCTTAAAAGTCCCCCCTACCAAGACGGTTGTGTTCGGAACCGTGCTTAAAAGTTCCCCCTACGAAGACGGTTAAAAAAAACCGTGCTTAAAAGGTACTTACAAGCACGGTTCAATAACCGTCCTTAAAAGTCCCCATCTACAAGGACGGCGGGAACAAAGACGGTTCTGGAACCGTGCTTAAAAGTCCCCCAGAACCGTGCTTAAAACCTTTTTTTCCACTAGTGTATGTTCTAATTTAATTTCTATTTATTTTATCTCACTATTTCTGTTACTTGTGGTAACCCTTTAGTGTTTAATCAAGAAGATATATGACAAACTGGATGATACTTGATGTGGATGAACTATGAAGACTTTTGATGTTGATGCCTGCTTGTGTGATTACTTTGGTTGTATTATGTGTATGTTATGTTTTGGTGCTTTATATCTTTATATTTTATAAGATCTAGGTGCCTGTTGTAAAATATAATATGTATGGAACTCTGATGTTATGTATAATAATAAGAAGTTAATTATGTAAAAGGTTACGTACTCTGATATTATATCAGTAACCTCTGGAATCAGATTGTGTATCACTTGATAATTACCAGGTGAAAATAAGATATCCAAGAAATTTTATATGGTGACGGTAATTATCTTGGGATTTGCAAGTTAGCTCCAGGGTGTTATATTCAGCCTCCGTTGCTTTAGCTAGAATGATGGCGTCATCTGTAAAGAACCAATGGGTAAGCTTGGGACAATTAAGAGCAAGAAGCGTACTTAAAAGAATCTTTTCCTCTATTAAGCTTGAGAGAAGATAGGATAAAGCCTTTCCCCTGAAAAATAAGAGGTATGGAGAAAGAGGGTCACCTAGTCTAAGACCTCTTTGAGGGATGAAAGAGGGCTTTTAGTACCATTTAGACTGATACAATAAGTGGCAGATTTAACAAGACACATAACCAGGTTAACCCATTGAGATTTGAATCAAAAGGAGATAAGAATCTTTTGTAGGAAATCCCAATCCAGGTGATCATAGGCTTTGCTTATATGTAGCTTAATATCCATATGGTATTTTGAGAAGGCATTTCTACTTTTAAGAGAGTGGAAAACCTCCTGACCAATAGTGAGGTTGTCTTTGATTTGTCTTCCTATTACAAAGGTTGTTTGATATGGGGATATAATATTAGGAGTCTAAGTTGCATGATTTTTTATATCACTTTATGGATAAAATTACAATAACTTATAGGCCTAAACTGGGTAACCTTTTCAGGGTTGGGGATATTTAGAACCAGAGAGATAAGAGTTAAGTTAACATCTTAAGGAAGATGACCAAAAGCAAAGAAATGTTGAATTGCTAGGCAAACCTGGTCCTTGACAATATCCCAATTTTTATGATAGAAGAGCCCATTTAGCCCATCTGGTCGCAAGGCTTTAAGAGGAGGAAGAGCTCTGACTGCCTTTTCAATATCTGGATCACTAACAAGAACCAGTAAGCTGTCATTCATTGCTTGAGAGACTAAACTTGGGATGAATCGAAGACAAGAACTGGAATCATGTAGAGGTTCAGCCTTATACACCTCTTAAAAGTACCTTGTGACCATTTTCAAGACCTCATCATGACCTTCAAACCAATAATTGTTTTCATCTTGAAGTTTGTCTATTCGGTTCCTTGCTCGTCTTTGTATGGTAGATGCATGAAAGAACCTCGTATTAGCATCCCTGCATCTAAGCCATTGTATCCTTAATCTTTGGGACCAGTAAATCTCCTTCCTTTCTCTAATTTTGTCGATCTACTATTGAATAGCTTACACCTGATCTTTATCATACTCTCCACTTCTTCTACTAACAAGGAACTCAAGTTTATGTTGGAGTCTAACAATTTCAATGTCAGATTTTTTAAAAGTTTCCTTATTCCATTGCTAGAGGAAATTACTATATTGGAAGTGGTGCTCAATGAGTTAATCCCATAGATTATCTTTTTCTTCAGCCTAATTCCAACCTTCCTGAATTGTCTTCTTACAATCAGGGTATTCTGTCCAAAAGGCCTTAAACTTAAAATATGATTTACTAGATCTAACAGGGTTGAGATCAAGGAACAAATGGGAATGGTCAAATGAGATAGGGGAGAGAGCAGTACAAATACTGTAAGGGAAAAGATCCAGAATCATAGTATTAGAGAAAACTCTATCAATTCTTTCCTTGGTGACACTTATATTTCTTGGGGTACTAATCCAAGTGAACCTACATCCTTTAATAGGAATTTCTATTAGGTTTAAGCTATTAAAGTCCTAAAATAAAGTAACTTTACCTAGTTGAGGAGGAACATGACTTACTTTGTCAGAATTATGGAGACATTCATTAAAGTCCCCCATCATATACCACTCATACCCTGGGGGAACATGCATCTGCTTAAGAACTTGCTAGAACTATTCGCTATAAAAAAGGGGGAGCATACACAAGAGAGCAATACATTTAAATATTAGTAGCAACAAAAGTTACAATGGTGTGGATAAAAATAGGACTATAATCCTTGACTTCAACATTCAAATTAGAATCCCACATGAGAGCTAATCCTCATTGAAAGGCCATTAGCTTTTACAACAAATAGAAATTAAAGCCTGATTGCTTTTTGATAGATTCCAGACGATCAAACAGAGTTTTGGTTTCCATGGAAAATATAAGAGAAAGCTTTGTTATTCAAGTGGCCTCAATACTCAAGAGGGGGGGTGAATTGAGTTTTTAAAACTTTTAGTTTGAATACCTTTGAACTTGATTCTTATATACAAATTTACAAGATTATGCAAGTGAAATAAAGTTTAGTGAAATATGCAATGCAAAACAAAGGTAAATATAGCTGAGACAATTAAACAAACACTTGGTGTGCAGTCTTCAAGATTTACCAATTTTAAACAAGTTCAAGTATGCAAGCCACAATCAATCAACACAAGCCAATTAAGTGCAGTACATGAAAGTAAAAGAGTAAGGGAGAAGAGCTTTGCAAACCGATTTAACGAGTTCCACCAATCCGGTGTACGTCTCGCCTCTAAGCAACCCACTTAGAGGATTTTCCACTATTGTAGACTAGAGATACAACTTTGAGCAATTACGGCTTCCTAGTGTCCCACACTCAAGAACCCAATCCTCACAAGTATAAGGGCAACCCACCCAATCTCTCAATCTCACAATATCCCAAAGGTTGAGCCTCAACCTTTGTAACCACTCAACCTAGAGTGAACTTTGGTGTTTTGATGTAGTGTTTACAAGCAAGTAACTCTCTCAATAGAGTGGATAAGCAAAATGATAGCTCACACAATTTCTAATCTCTCAAGAAGAGAGGGTATACAAATGAGATTCAAGATATACAAGAATAGGGCTTACAAAGCACAAGAATGAGCAAAGGAATTGTAGCTTCTTGGGTGTCTCTTTGTGCTTGTGTTCCTCTTCAATTTATAGAGTCATTTGTGCAGCATCAAGGTCTCCTAGCCGTTGCAAGATGATGGCTCCAGCTTGTCTTTGCGCATTATAAGATTGGGTTCTTGTTTCCCACTTAAATCTGTCTTTTTAGTGGTGTTTCCCACTTCTTGAATCGATTTGTAGTGCCTTGAATCGATTCAGAGCATTCTGATTTGTGCAAATTTGAGTTCCAAATTCGTATGAATCGATTCGAGCTTTGTCTGAATCGATTCGAAACATTTTGTTTCTGCAATTTGGAGTTTCTGATTCGTATGAATCAATTCAAGCATTGTCTGAATCGATTCGAAGCATTCTATTTTCAAATAAAGTGACTCCCAGGTGTTCAAATCGATTCAGAGTCATGGTGAATCGATTCGACCCATTCTGTTTTTAGTTTTTGTGACTTCCAGGGCTGTGAATCGATTCACTCGTGCTTGAATCGATTCAGGCTTTGCAATTTGACATTTCTCCATGCCTGTTGGTCATCTATTTGTATTTAGTGATTCATGGTTGCTTTCCTGTGTCTTGGCTCATTGGTTTCTTGGTTTCTTGATTTCTTGAACTTTTGTGAAACCGTTTTCTTCTTGCATTTGAATTTATATGACACCTTTAATTGTTTTTGATTCACAAAGAGTTTGCAGTGCTTGTTTCCTTGTCATTATCAAAACCTGTTATCACATGCAAATACATTCTCCCCCTTTTTGATGATGACAAACAATGGCCATCTCTTGGGGTGTTTAATAACCAATAATACTTTTAAAAAGGCAGTGCTAACAAGTTATAAGAAATCATGTCTCCCTTTGTTAAACAATTATTTCTTTTTTTTAAAAAAAAATATGTCTCCCCCTTTATTTTTCAATAAAACCATGCCTTTTGTCATTATATCTCAGTCATTATCTCTCCCCCTTTCAAGTGTTTGAAAAAATACACATGTATCTCTCCTTTTAAACCATTAGCATATATCTCTCCCCCTTTGTCATTATCAAAAACAAAATTTGAGAGTATGCAATCAATCGAGGAATAATCACAGGCCACGTAAGACTATTCAAGTAAGAAATTTAATCATCCAAACAGTTAATAAAGTAGCTATTGTAATAAACCAAAGTAAGTAAAGGAAATGTGGCAGTAGAACAACCAAGTCTGAACATGAGAGTAAATAATAGAAATCATGAAGAGCAAAAAGTCAATCAAGGCTGAGGAAAATGGATGCTTGAGATTTGAGTGGCAAGCTCGGTGTATCGCTCTTCCATGTTGGCTTCAAGCTTGTTCAGGCGAGCATTGATGTTGGCTTCTATAGAGTCTAGGCGCTGATCCAAGTGGGCAGTGAGTCTGGTGAACAGATCATCAGTAGGAGTGGGTGGAGGAGGAGGAGGAGCATCATCTTCAGCATCGTGACGGGGACGTCTAAGAAATTGCCACCGTCCATGGTATTCAACAATATTCATCTTGGTGAGATGAGTTTTTCCAATTGGTGCTTTAGGACCAATAATTTCTTTGACTTCATTCTTCAAATCCACTTTGTAGTGGTGGAGCAATTTTGTGATGAAGATGGCATATGGAAGATGAGCAAGATTTTGGGCTTCAATCATATAATGCCTTACCAAGTCAATCCAGTTAATGTCCTTCTCATTTACAATGGCCCAGAGTAGCAAAATTTGTGCTTCATTTAGCCTTGCATAATTTCCACCGGAAGGGAGGAGAATTTTTACAAGGACAAAGTGCAAAAGACGGTGATTGAGGCTTAAAGTTCCAACGGTACTGGAAGGCCCTGCAAGATTGAAGAGAGTTCTTGCCTCCAAGGGGTTATAGTTCCATGCAAGAGGTGGTTCCTTTCCATGGAATGAAGCATTACTAAGAGGAAGTAAGCCTACCTGGTTCATAACTTCATTGTCAAGAATTATAGTCTTGCCTTTCACTTTGGCAATGTACCGAGCATCTTGAAGGCGCAATGTTGAATAAAAGACACGGATTAATTCGGGGTAGATAGTCACTTCCTCAAGAGCCATAAATCCAACAAGCTCTTGTTGATGAAGGGTGTTGATAAGAGGAAGTCCAGAGGTCTCAAAGAAGGGAACATCAAGCCAATGAGGGGAGATAAGATGTTTTTCAGAGAAAGAGGATTGGTACCTTTCCAATTCCTTTTGGGTAGTGAAAAATCTTGAGAGATCAGAGTGTTGAGGCAATGAAGCAGCAGCAATGTTGGCACGTTGCTTTTTGCGAGGTTGGGAAGAAGATGCCATTGAAGGTGGAGAAGTTGAGTGGAAGTTTTAGAGAGGAGGTTGGGAGGTTTTTAGGGGTGGAGAGTGGGAGATAGTGGAAGAGAAATGAGAGAAAGAGTGAATGAGTGCCTTAAAATAGCGTTACTGGGGAGAAACTGTCACGTGAATCGATTCGAGGGATTGCTTGAATCGATTCGAGCGTCACTGTTTTAAGAAAAATGGGACAGTCAGGTGCGTGAATCGATTCGAAGGAGGGTTGAATCGATTCGAGTGATTCTGTTTTGAAATTTTTGACCCATCAGGTGCTTGAATCGATTCGAGGATATGCTGAATCAATTCGAACGTTGCTGTTTTGAGAGATTTTGAATCATCAGGAGCTTGAATCGATTTGAGAAAAGGTGAATCGATTCGAATGACTGATTTACTCCAGATTACATTTCTATCCATTCCAATTTATTCAAGGCATGAAGAGGTTCATTTTGGATCATGAAGACTTTATTTTCATGAAGATCTTTTGCCTTCTTATTAATCAACAACCGTTATCAAGCAATCAATACACAAAATTAAGAGATCATTCAAACATAATTGGTCATGTCAAGAATTCCTAACTCTCTTCTAATGTGGATGAATTGTTCTCTAGCCAAGGGTTTTGTGAAAATATCTGCTAGTTGCTTAGAAGTTTCAACATGCTCAAGTACACAGTCTTCTTTTAATACATGGTCTCTAATGAAACGATGCCTAATCTCAATATGTTTGGTTCTAGAATGCATTACAGGATTCTTTGAGATGTTAATAGCACTAGTATTATCATATTTAAGAGGCACATGGTCTAATACAACTCCAAAATCTAGAAGTTGTTGTCTCATCCAAAGGATTTGAGCACAACAGCTACCAGCTGCAACATATTCTGCCTCAGCTGTTGATAGCGCAACACTTACTTATTTCTTGCTATGCCAAGAAACAAGAGAACTACCAAGCAAGTGACATGTTCCGCTAGTGCTTTTCCTGTCAAGTTTACATCCTGCAAAGTCTGAATCAGAGTAACCAACTAAAATACATTCAGCCCCTTTGGGGTACCATAAACCAACATTTTGAGTTCCTACCAAATATTTCATTATCCTTTTTACTGCAGTAAGATGAGATTCTTTAGGACAAGCCTGGTATCTAGCACACATACACACAGCAAACATGATATCTGGTCTACTAGCGGTTAAGTAAAGTAAGGATCCTATCATACCTCTATATTTTATGAGTTCAACATCCTTACCTTTCTCATCCTTGTCCAAATAGCATGAAGTGCCCATGGGTGTGGCAATATCATTTGCTTTGTCCATATTGAATTTTCTTAGTAGTTCTTTGCAATATTTGGATTGGTTGATGAATGTGCCTTCATGAGTTTGCTTGATTTGTAGTCCAAGGAAGAAAGTGAGTTCCCCCATCATGGACATTTCAAATTCTTCCTGCATTAGCTTAGCAAACTCCTTGCACATTGACTCATTAGTGGCACCAAATATTATATCATCAACATAGACTTGTACCAATAGTATGTTATTTTTCTTGTGCTTTATGAATAAGGTTGTATCAACCTTTCCTCTTTCAAAGTGATTTTCTAAAAGAAATTTACTCAACCTTTCATACCAAGCTCTTGGAGCTTGTTTCAAACCATACAAAGCTTTCTTCAATTTGAAAACATGTTTTGGAAATTGATGGTTTTCAAAACCTGGAGGTTGATCAACATATACTTCCTCTTGAATGTATCCATTCAAGAAAGCACTTTTAACATCCATTTGGTACAATTTGAAATCCCTACAGCATGCGAAGGCTAATAGTAGTCTAATTGCTTCTAATCTAGCTACGGGTGCATACGTTTCTTTATAATCAATACCTTCTTCTTGATTATACCCTTTAGCTACTAGCCTAGCTTTGTTTCTAGTAATTATACCATTTTCATCCATTTTATTCCTAAATACCCATTTAGTTCCTATTATTTGGTGATCATTGGGTCTTGGCACAAGCTCCCAAACTTCATTTCTTTCAAATTGATTTAGCTCTTCTTGCATGGCCAGCATCCAATGTTCATCAATAATAGCCTCATTTATGTTCTTGGGTTCTATTTGAGATACAAAGGCTAAATGATTGCATGTATTTCTAATTGCATTTCTGGTACTTACACCTTGAGTCATTTCACCTATGACTTTGTCTAGAGGATGATCCTTCAAAGTGATCCAATGTTGTGGTTCCTCATGTTTGGCTTTATTTGTGTCTTTGATTTCTCCTTCCTTGTCATTAATGGTCAATTCTTGAAGAGTACCTACAAGATCATCAACATCTTCCTTTCTCGGAGGGTTATGGCTATTTTCATCAAATTTAACATGAATGGATTCTTCTATGGTATTCGTGCATTTGTTGAATAATCTATAAGATTTACTAGATTGAGAGTATCCTAGGAAGGTTGCCTCATCAGATTTGGCATCAAACTTTCCTAGATTATCCTTTCCATTATTGAGCACAAAACATTTACATCCAAAAATATAAAAGTGTGCAATGTTGGGTTTTCTACCCTTGTAAAGTTCATAGGGGGTTTTCTTTAAAATAGGCCTTATTAAACACCTATTCATAATATAACACGCGGTGTTTACCGCATCGGCCCAAAAATGTTTTGCAATATGGTTTTCATTTAGCATGGTTCTAGCAAGCTCCACTAAAGATCTATTTTTCCTTTCAACTACTCCATTTTGTTGTGGAGTTCTAGGAGCTGAAAAATTGTGATTAATACCATGTTTTTCGCAAAACTTTTCAAAAGATTGATTTTCAAATTCTCCCCCATGATTGGTTCTAATGGATGTAATTTTAGAATTTTGCTCATTTTGGATAATCTTTGCAAGTTTCTTGAATGCATGATAAGCTTCATTTTTATGAGCAAGAAACAATGTCCATGTATATCTAGAATAGTCATCTACAATAACTAGACCATAGTAATTGCCTCCAAAGCTTTTGATTTTGGATGGTCCAAATAAGTCCATGTGCAAAAGTTGTAAAGGCCTTTGTGTGGAAACAATGTTTTTGGATTGAAAAGATGCCTTTACTTGTTTTCCCTTTTGACATGCATCACAAAATCTATTTTCAAACTTAAGCTTTGGTAAACCAATTACTAATTCTTTGGAAACAAGTTTGTTCAAATGGTCTACATGTATATGAGCTATTCTCCTATGCCATAGCCAAGTTTCATCCTCTTTTGAAATGAAGCATTGTTCATCATTTGTAGACAAACTATCTATATCAATCATGTAAATATTATCAATTCTTTAGCCTACTAACTTAACTTCCTTATTAGTCTTATGCTCAATTATGCAACAATTTGATTCAAACAAAACTCTATATCCTTTGTCACATAATTGACTTATGCTAAGTAGATTATGTTTGAGGCCTTCAACATACAACACGTCACTTATGGATGTGGAAGAATTCTTACCTATATTTCCGATGCCTAGGATCCTTCCTTTGGTGTTGTCTCCGTAGGTGACACTTCCTTTTCTCTTGGGAGTGAATGATGTAAACTTGCTTATGTCTCCCATCATATGCTTTGAACACCCACTATCCAAGTACCAATGGGTGTTGCTTGCCTTGAAGCATACCTACAAAACAAGATTAGTTTAGAGAACTAGGTACCCATTTTATGTTGGGTCCTTTAAGGTTAGCTTGTGGTAATGTCCCTTTGGGAACCCACACCTTTCTTATAACCTTTGGCCCTAATTTTCTAACATTGCAATTTGAAGAGTTATGACCTTTGAATCCACAATGATTGCATTTCATAAAGGGCGAAGATGATCTCATAGGGGGTACAAAGAAGTTTTTGTAATGCTTTTCCTTTTTAACAGAATTGTACCCTAAACCAGTTTTGTCAAACATGCATCTTTGATTTCCAAGTAGTACATTCAGATTATCTCTACCATTTGTAAACCTCTCTAAGGTTTTGTTTAGATCTAGGACTTTATTTTCTAGATCAAGACATTTCTTAGCAAAATCACAAGGTTTACTTTTGGAGTATGTTTGAGCGTTTTTCAATTCTTCTTTTAAGCATTCATTCTCTTTGCAAACCTCCATAAGGTGCATCTCTAGAGTGTCACTAGTTTTTCTAGACACCTTAAGTCTATTGGAGACTTTTGTAAATTTATCATACAATTCCTCTAGAGCATCAAGTAATTCATCCTTATCTAAGTCATGGAAGTTTACCTCATCATCTTCTTCTTGGTGGTTGGCCATGAGGCAAAGGTTTGCTTCTTCATTTTCTGAGTCATCCGAGCTGCTTATCTCGTTTTCATCCCATGCTATATATGCTCTCCTTCTTCCTCTTTTCTCTTTTCCCTTCTTCTTAAGATTTGGGCAATCCGCTTTGAAGTGCCCTTCCTTGCCACATTCAAAACAATTGGGTGAGGAAGAATTTTCTTTAGTGATAGGTTTCTTGCTTGGGTTTTTGAAGCTTCTTTGGAAGCGTTTTCCTTTCATGAATTTCCCGAAGCGTTTCACAAATAGTCCAAACTCTTCTTCTTCATCAAGTTCACTTCCGGATTCTTCTTCATTTATGGGAGTGGCCTTGAGAGCGAGACCCTTTTTCTTGGAAGATTTTTCTTCCTCTTCCGCCATCTTTAATTCTTTCAGCTCTTGTTCCTGTTCCTGTAACTTACCAAATAGTGTGGCAAGAGACATTTTGTTTATGCTAGGAGATTGTTTGATGGCGGTAACTAGCGGTTGCCATTCTCTGTTAAGACTTTTCAACACTTTATGAATGAGCTCTTTGTTAGTGTAAGTCTTTCCAAGTGTAATGAGTTGATTAATGATGAGAGTGAATCTTTTTTGCATATCAACAATTGATTCATGAGAGTTTAATCTAAAGCACTTATATTGACTAGTTAGTGTACTAATATTAGAGTCTTTAACATCATTTTTACCTTCATGGGTTACTTGAAGAGTACCCCACATTTCCTTGGCGGATTTACAAGTGATTACTCGGAAAAATTCATCTGGTCCTAGTGCAAGAGTAATTAGATTTTTAGCCTTGTAATTGTATTGTACTTTCTTCTCTTCTTCACTAGTCCAATTATCCATAGGTTTTTCAACTAGTTTATCATCAACAGTATGCATAGGTATAAAAGGAACATTTTCAATGGCATTCCACACTCTTAAGTCAACTGATTGAATGAAGATTTTCATTCTCTCTTTCCAAAAGGTATAACCTTCCCCATTGAAAGCGGGAGGTCGATTTGTAGCACCACCCTCAGGAAAAAGGTTTAGAGAATTTGAGGCCATCTTTATCTCTTGAAGCTGTTAAGCTTGATCTACCAAGAGTCAAGCTCTGATACCACTTGTTATTCAAGTGGCCTCAATACTCAAGAGGGGGGGTGAATTGAGTTCTTAAAACTTTTAGTTGGAATACCTTTGAACTTGATTCTTATATACAAATTTACAAGATTATGCAAGTGAAATAAAGTTTAGTGAAATATGCAATGCAAAACAAAAGTAAATATAGCTGAGACAATTAAACAAACACTTGGTGTGCAGTCTTCAAGATTTACCAATTTTAAACAAGTTCAAGTATGCAAGCCACAATCAATCAACACAAGCCAATTAAGTGCAGTATATGAAAGTAAAAGAGTAAGGGAGAAGAGCTTTGCAAACCGATTTAACGAGTTCCACCAATCTGGTGTACGTCTCGCCTCTAAGCAACCCACTTAGAGGATTTTCCACTATTGTAGACTAGAGATACAACTTTGAGCAATTGTGGCTTCCTAGTGTCCCACACTCAAGAACCCAATCCTCACAAGTATAAGGGCAACCCACCCAATCTCTCAATCTCACAATATCCCAAAGGTTGAGCCTCAACCTTTGTAACCACTCAACCTAGAGTGAACTTTGGTGTTTTGATGTAGTGTTTACAAGCAAGTAACTCTCTCAATAGAGTGGATAAGCAAAATGATAGCTCACACAATTTCTAATCTCTCAAGAAGAGAGGATATACAAATGAGATTCAAGATATACAAGAATAGGGCTTACAAAGCACAAGAATGAGCAAAGGAATTGTAGCTTCTTGGGTGTCTCTTTGTGCTTGTGTTCCTCTTCAATTTATAGAGTCATTTGTGCAGCATCAAGGTCTCCTAGCCGTTGCAAGATGATGGCTCCAGCTTGTCTTTGCGCATTATAAGATTGGGTTCTTATTTCCCACTTAAATCTGTCTTTTTAGTGGTGTTTCCCACTTCTTGAATTGATTCGTAGTGCCTTGAATCGATTCAGAGCATTCTGATTTGTGCAAATTTGAGTTCCAGATTCGTATGAATCGATTCGAGCTTTGTCTGAATCGATTCAAAACATTCTGTTTCTGCAATTTAGAGTTTCTGATTCGTATGAATCGATTCGAGCATTGTCTGAATCGATTCGAAGCATTCTGTCTTCAAATAAAGTGACTCCCAGGTGTTCGAATCGATTCAGAGTCATGGTGAATCGATTCGACCCATTCTGTTTTCAGTTTTTGTGACTTCCAAGGCTGTGAATCGATTCACTCGTGCTTGAATCGATTCAGGCTTTGCAATTTGACATTTCTCCATGCCTGTTGGTCATCTATTTGTATTTAGTGATTCATGGTTGCTTTCCTGTGTCTTGGCTCATTGGTTTCTTGATTTCTTGAACTTTTGTGAAACCGTTTTCTTCTTGCATTTGAATTTATATGACACCTTTAATTGTTTTTGATTCACAAAGAGTTTGCAGTGCTTGTTTCCTTGTCATTATCAAAACCTGTTATCACATGCAAATACAAGCTTAAGTTTTTTCTTGAGGGACTTAAGCTCCCTTACTATCACAGGAGCATTAATCCCATGATAATTCCAGCTTAGGATCTTTATGGCTGGCTTAAGGGCTTGATACGGCTCGCCTCCTCGACCTCAGATGAGAAAGAGTTAATGTTTGAACCATACTGGTTTAGTTGTAAAATATGTAATTCAGAGTCAGTGAGTTGTCATACTCTTCTCTACCTCTTTTTAATGTTAGCACCTTCTGGATTCCTTTACTTAAGAGTTTTTCATAAGGGGATAAGATCAATTTAGGTAATTTGGGGGTGAGGGAAGTTTTAAGAAGTTCCACAAAATATGTAGGGTATGTCTTAGGTTCTCTACTAGATGGGCTACTAGAATAAGATGTTAAGATACTTAACGTCTTGTTAGATGGGTAAGGGGTTTCGGTTTACTTATTTCTTTTCTAACTCAACAACAGGGAGTAGAAGGGATTTTTCAATAAGGTTATCTGATTAACATTGCCTAGTTTTTGGTGGGTAAGTTAATTTATCTTGGGAAGCATGATTTGTAGAGGAAGCCATTAGGGATGAGTTTTGATTAGAGAATGGTGTACACAATAAAATGACTAGAGAAAGAGGGTAGGTGGTAAAAGGAGCTCCTTTGATAGAAAAATTTACCTTATCTACAACACTTTGATGTATGATTACTTCTTTTTCTTTCTAATTAACTGACTCTTTTTCACTTGACTTATTTCCCATTTTTTGTGACTTTTCTTACAGTTTGATAGGCTCAAGACATGAACTTTCACAAACTTTCTAAACTCATTTTTCACAACTATCAAGGTCAAACCACAGCTTGTTTTCCTGAACCTACTTTCTGATCCTTTCCTGGAACTTACCAACCTTGGGCAGCTATAGAGGCCAATGATTTAGCCAGAGTTACCGAAAGGTGAGAACCAAAATTGAATTTTCCTTCCTCAAAGATTGACTTCTCCTTTGGGATTCTACAAGTCTTAAAACCATGACCAATGATTCCATAATTAAAGCAAAGACCTTGTAACCTCTTATACCTCAACAGGATAGGAATTGGTTAGTCCTCTGGGCCAAGAAAGAACAAACATGTGTGAAGGGGATTGGAAACACTAATTTGGATTCTTACCCGTAAATTAATTTTTGAGAACCATTCCATCTACTATTGGGTCATCTATTTCCAAAAGCTTTCCTATTTTCTACCCAATCTCCTAGCATTCTCTATTGTCATGAACTCCAAGGGAGTGTTATGGATTTGTACCCAGAATGGAACTTTGGAAAAATCCACATTATGTAAGGATTGCTTTGGTTGAAATTCTTGTAGGATGAGGAGAAAGCCTATAACACCCCCGATTTTCCAGACTCGAATCCTGATGTAATCATGATAATAATTAATAAAAATGTGAGTAAATGTTTCATGTTCGAAATAGTTTCTAAACACCATCTCGACTACATCAAGACCCGAACCACAGAGAACCAGAGAGTGAGATTTATCAACATATAACTGGATCGATAACTAATTCATCCATAACGGTATACAAAAATAGTAGAGTTTAAAGCGGAAGAAGAATGTGTATACCGGGCATACGCCTAGTCCCATATATGAAGATATGAGAAAAGGCTCGGCAAAAGCATACAAATACCTAACATAAACCTATTAGGTCATAACCCATTCATGCACCTACAACAGACACATGCATTGCCTAAGATATAAATATAAATATGTATATACATCCGGGGTCATGCCCCAACTATCACCACTGCCCATATCTCATAATTGGCCTACCTATTCACCTATTGGCATTAGTCCAAACACCACCATCATCAATGTATATATTATCCAAGTTTAATTCCTCAAGTACTCATCAAATCATCACTTATGTACTCATACATATGTTCGCCATTCATGCATTCACGATTATTTTATACATGACCAAAATCACTAAATCATCAATATCATCATATACAATTTATTCATTACATTAAAATTCACAAATGATGTCGGCCAAGGCACTTCCACTACCACTATTTACCTTCCCGAAAACTTTAATTTAAAATCCAAACTCATCCCATGGCAACCTGCATCACAATGCTAAAAAAGGAGACCACATGAAAGAGTGAGTTATACATTCAAAATGACAAATATACATATATTGTGATTAAGTGTACATGCATTCATTCATCATGTGTGCTTTGCTATAAAACCATTAATTCATCATTCAATCATCATCACATTAGTATGATAGGCATACAAGCCTCATGAAACGCAGTTCATAACATAAGCAAGCACAAACACTTACATAATCACATTGCCACTTATCAACAAGGGCATTCACAGATTATCATTATCAATTCATTAAATCTTTTACTCAATTCCTCCTCGTAAGGGGTTTCTCATCTCTTGTGGTCATCCCATCTTAAATGCCATGCACCTAAGGCTAATGCATATGTCAATTATTTTATAATGCACATGCACGGATCTGATTTTATTTCATCAGGTGATCGCAACCACCACATCATTCATTCACATGGGTTTCTGCCTCGCAAGGGATACTCCCACTAGCAGCCTCGCAAGGTGTTTTCTCGTGATCGCAACCACGTTCATTAATTCATATTGGTTTCCCACCTCGCAGGGGGTACTCCCGCCCCGTGATCGCAACCACGGGCATCATAGGAACTCACAAGCCCTATTTCATTTCAACAACTAGGTGATCGCAACCACCGGCTCAATTTTATATCATCATCACGTTAGTTTCCCGCCTCGCAAGGGGTACTCCCTTCATAGAATCCTGTAAGATCTTTCATCATTGTGATCGCAACCACATATTCAATGTTATGCCATGCCATGAATGCAAAATGCAATAACGCATATGCCAATCAACCTCGCAAGGATATCTCACCCTCTCAATTAGGGGTATATTATATATATTTGGTTTTTATTATCATTAGCATACAATCAACCACAAGGCCCCTCAAGGCTCAACATTTACATTTTCATAAACCCACACATGGCAATCATAGCATATTAATCATCATAGCATTTATCCACGCATGGAAGCCAACAAGATATTTCAAAACGTACATTCAACAATCATCATTGCATCTCATACGTACAAGTCGATACTTACATTAATCATATTAGTAACATACTCATCCAAAATAGCAAACACTGTTGATTCAAGGGCATGTTCAACAACAACGTCCCTTTTCATTCAACAATGTCATTTATCATTCAATATATGTGGTATCCTCAACTTTTAATCATCATCGACGCTATTTCAAATCCATTGGTTTATACACTCATTGCCATTTAATTGTCTTCTCATTAATTTCATCATCACACAAAGTGTGTCATGTAACCATATCACTTACTTCCCATCATACTTCATAATATATCCATAATGGTGAAGCATACATATATTCATAACATAGAATAGGCATACACATACCTTACGAAGGCCTTAAGCCATACCCCAATCACCACTAAGACAAACCATACATATACCCCTAGTGAATTCGCTCGTAATTATTCCAAAAGTATGCCTGGGATTGGAAGAAGGTTTTAGAATACCCCATGTAATTGTCAAGTAGGCCTAAAAGTCCAAGGAGTACAAGATAAGTACCCAAAAGAAGTAAAAATGCAAATCCTAAGCTGATTTAATCAATTTAGCTAGTGATAATCGATTATGGCGTAGGAGCTAATCGATTACACTGCTTCTGTAGGTGGTATAATGTATCAGGTGTTATGCATAATCGATTACGAGGCTAGGGTAATCGATTACCTTGTCTCTGTTTTAGTACATAGTCGATTTCACCCTTGAACACAATTGATTACATTGATTCCGTTTGGTCACTAATCGATTATACCCTCGAACACAATCGATTATTAGGCTACGTACAGGTTTGTAATCGATTAAGCCAATCGATTACTATAGGAACAGAATCCTCGTAATCGATTAAGCCAATCGATTACTATAGGCCTATCAGAATGCAAAAATTATACAGAAAATGCATAATTTTAGACTTCTACCCCTCTAAAAATGCATAATTTTAGACTTCCACCCCTCTAACTTTTTCATATCAACTCTAAATGCTACCAAATTTTGACACCAACTAAATTACACCACTTGTGACGTGTGGCCACCGGCCTCACTCAAAAATCCTTTAAAATGAGTGACTTATGCGCATAAATACGTTTTACACTTTTTGAGACACTTTTGTGCAACTCAAGGGCCTATTCTTATTAGAATTGGCCCGTTCCAATTTCTACAACTCATAAACTACCAATATGGGCTATTGGAACTACCGCATGCCATCAAAATCACATAAAACTCTGTTTGGCTCTATGAGTTCCTCAATTATGCATAAACCTCAAACTTATCACCAATACCATCATAATGGCTATCACATTCAATGCCAAACATCCACATAAATTCTCAATTCATAAAACATATACTTCATCCCCTCAAGGATGGTTCATTAACATTACATATTTCAACCCCTCATGGGTTATTCATCAGCATATATGCACATATATTATCATCAGTAGCCAACAATTTGCCATTCACATCATTTCACTATAAACATGGCAAGGCAAGCATGAGTATCATGACATACAATAATCATCAATTAAATAACTCATGCAATTTGAATGTAAACTCCTTTCCTAACTCGAGGGAAGAACCATGATTCCAATGTTCCAAATGCTCCGTCGTATTACCCGGAATATAATCTACACAATATACATACGCATTCATACAATTAATAAGCCATCTCAAGGTATTCCTCATAATTTTAAACATTTGCTACCTTATCATAAGGCCCAATATCAAGTCCTAGACTTGCTAAAACACCAATTCATACCATTGTGTTAGGCTTCAGAAATTCCATTCCCAAAACCAAGATTCTCTAGATCTTAAAGGATCAACCAAACCCAACAACAACAATATCACATCCCTTATCCATAATACATCCAATCATCATATAAATCATCCATTTGCCATCATTGTCACTCAAATTCATTATAAGCCCTCTTAGCTTCACTCAAGGCCATCAACAATTCACAAATGTCAAGTGACACACATCATGGCCTAAGGCCTCATCAAATCCTCATCTTAACTCATCTATTCATCATCAATGGTTATCCATCATCATCATTGTCATTATCATCATCATAAACAACAACACCCCACTTTAAACATCACTTATTCATTCTCAAACCGAATCCTTCTAACCATAACATATATAGTCCCAAATCTTGAGATTAGGATCCCATCAAAATCCAATAACCATCATTTTCTCATGTACCTAATTCTAATCTCCCTTATGATAATACAATATTCCAACATTAATCAACCACCTCAATTACCAAAACTTAAACATTATACCTTAACTCATCAACATCAATAAGAAATGCCCACATTCCAAACATTATTTCTACATACAAAAGTTATCCCTATGATAATAAATCATCAATTCCTCAATTTACACTTAAAATAATTTCTCACAACATCATCACTCATTTCACCCAATTCCTAGGGCTAGGGTTCCATTAAAACCTAAGAATCATCTTTAACAATCATCATCTTTCACCTCCAATAATGGGATTTTCGTATACCCCATCATACCCACTCAAAAACATATATTACTCACATCCCACCTTTGGGTTTTGCATGAAAATGACTCCCATTCCATAACCCATACATATAACACTCTCCCAATCAAATAAAAATCAAAATCAATGGCATAAGCTCAAAGAAAATAGAGAGAAACTTACTTCCACCAATAAAAAACAATGAGCTCCAAGAAGAGGGAGGTGGGTGGCGAAATTTAAGGAAGGGAATAGAGGAAAGCTTCAAGCCATTGTGTCCTCTTCATGGTCCAAGGTGAAAACAAAAATGGAGAGGGGGATATGTATAAAACCTCCTCTAGGTTTTTGAGAAGAAGAAGAAGAAGAAGAAGAAGAAAAAGAAGAAGAAGATGAAGAAGAAGATGAAGAAGAAGAAGAAGAAGAAGAAGAAGAAGAAGAGAGTGAGTAATGAGAGAAGAGCAAAGTGTGTTTGCCCTTGGAGAAGAAATATCGTGAGATAGAGAGTGAAAAATTAGGTTTTTCATTTAAATTCTTAACTTACCACTTAAACTTCTCCATTTTATAATAAACAGGATCTCCGTTCGGGCTCAATACTAAATCCAAAAATTATTCCGAAGACATATTCGGATTCTCAATAATATTCTTAATAGCCCTGACCAATGGTATCTCAATCGGAGATACTTGGTCCAACACCCATATTTTAACCGGTTATAATTTTAGCTCCTAAAATCTCAATAATTTATAAATATCCATAATAAGTCTCAATTTAATTATTCCAATATTTTTGGAACACTCATTAACCCATTTATAATTATTTACTATTTATTCCTTCTATTTAATTATTTTTATAAAATTCGGGATGTTACAAAGCCCATAACATGCATGGGGCTACATTCCAGGATAAGCTTTGAGATTCCTGTTTCTTTCCATTTGATCATAACAGTGTTTCTTCCCATTTCTGTAACTTAGAAGTTGCCAAACTTTTTCCATGACGCTTCAAGAGTTTTCTAAATGGATATGAAGTTTACCACCCTGGTAATTATAACTTTACCAAACAAAGTGTTTTGGTATAGCTCTTTAAGTTGTTGTTTGTTTGATTCCAACTCAACTATCGAGTCATCCCATAGACTAATTTTGTTGATGTTCTACAGGATTCTGGATTTCGCCTTATCCATTTTGGTCAAAACAAGAAGAACACAAGAAAGGAAGAGGAACTGCAGAGTTGAATAGTAAAGCTAAGAAAGAAAGTGATGGTTAAAAAACTTAATGAAGAGGGAACAAGATGGGGGAAAAGATTAAATGAAATAGATGGGACAAAGAAAGGAGATAAAACTGGGACAAGGAAATAACATGAAACTAGGACCAAAAACAAGATACTCTTAGGAAATAGACACGGGAAAGGGAGACAAGGGTTAAAGCAATCCACTTCTCTTAGGTCAATACAAGCGGGGAATCATCTTCGGGTAGCCCATGTACCACAAGCCTCCATTGTGGAGCAGAAATACTCTTCCTTAAGAAGAGAGACTTCTTATGCTTCATTAATCATTAGTTATTGGTGAATGGTCCACAAAGAGATCAACTGATATGCAATAGAATCATTAATCATTAATCATTATATGTTATGTTATGCGATAGAATCAATTACTATGTGTATTGGCAACAGACCTTTTGGACCCACCACATCTATAAGGGTAGAGACAAACAAGGCAAATTTCTATATAGTAAGGGTCTATTTTGGTAAAAATAATTCATGATTATTTTAATAGTTTTAAAAGCTGTTAAGTTATTTAGTAAATATAACATATTAGAAGTTTATATCTTTCAAAAAACTATAGGGTGTAATTAATTGTAATGATATTTCTTTAGTTTTCATCTTCCAATTTTCATTTTTAAGTTTTCAACATGTTTCTTAAACTTTTCACTAAAAAAGTATGAAAAACTATAAAAATGTGTTTAGGCAATGTATCAATTTTTCAATTTGAAAAATAAAAAAAAATACTAAAATGCAACCAATTTTCCATTTTTTATTGTTTATTTTTTACATTTTGAAAAAAATTAGAACATTGAGTTTTTTATCATTCTCATTTAAGAAAAGTTTATAATACTTACCTTTTTTACAATGAAAATTCTTGGAAAACTTCTTTGGATAATTTTTTAAATAGTAGTTGTTTTATGAAAAATTTTGGAATATTGTGTTTTTCATTTTCCAAACATTTTTTTTGAAAAATTGGGTGTATGAACATGTTACATTTTCTCATATATTCTTGAAATATTTTTCTATTTTTTCTTGAAAAACATTCTAACTAAACACACCTATAAACTCTCAATATTTGAAAAGCTATTTGAAATAGTTTATGGCTTTTTTGAAAGCTATAAGTTTCTTATTAATTGTTCAGTTATCATTTTTACCCTTATAATTTTTTTTGAAAATGACAACTTTAACATTTTCATAGTTATACTATTTTATGTTCTATAATTTTAATAAACATAATTTAATCTCATTTTATAAACTAATTCTATTTCAATAAGTTTTAAAAAGAACTATAAGTTATGAGATATACCCGAAACATCATCAGTTAAAAGCCTTAGTCTACCCACTAAAATTTTATATAAAAAAGTTTATGAGGTGGGTTAGTCCACTTACGGTAAGCACATTAAGAGTGTGTTTGGTGAGTAATGCCAACGGAGAAAAGTTCTGTTAAATGGAAGGAACTTTTTAATCCTACGGTTCAACGGAGTTTTGATTGTCTCGAACGGTGTGAAGAATTAATATCAACCTTGAATTTTTCACTTTAACTCAACTTCGTTTTCTCATCTACAAACCAAACGCCCTCTAATATTTCCTAGTTCATCCCGTTTTTTCATGGATTGGCCCGCTTGCTTTGGAAAAAAAATAAACAATATTAAATAAAATGAATTGCTAATGGTGGAATGACACGCCAAAACTCCGGTAAAAAAATAGAAATATATATTAAAATAAGTAAAAATAAAAATATTAAAACTTAAATTAATACTATGCCTTAAAAAAGAATACTAACATATATACTGTAACATCCTAGGTTAATTTACATTTATTTTTATTCAATTAATTAAATTTTACAATAATTTTTTCACATTTAATAATAATTACTTAGTTTCTAATTCAAAATAACCATTATTTTTATTAGACATGTTCAAAATAATAAATAGAATTAAAGTTAATAAGTTAAAGAATAGAATAAAATTGATTAAACGAAACAAAACAAGAGAACTAGAACTAGGCCCACTCGCTTGAGCGAATCCCTGATTCGCTTGAGCGAGATCAGGAGCCTTCGCTTAAGCGAGGTCCCCACTCGCTTGAGCGAGGTTCATATCCCATCCCCAGGTGAGCCACAATCACGCTTGAGCGAGCGTGTCCATGTGTATCAGACCTTATTTTGCTTGAGCGAGATTGTCTCGCTTGAGCGAAATAGCTCCAGTGACATTACCAACGTGACTCACTTAAGCGGATTATTCCCGCTTGGGCGAGATTACTCCAGTACCTAAACTCCCCTTCTTCGCTTGGATGAATCTTATTCGCTTGAGCGAAGTTGGATATGCAATCAACTCTCCTGGCCCTCGCTCGAGCGAAGCTTAATCCGCTCAAGCGAAAATCATCCAGTATCTCCCCCTGTTACTTTAATCACTCTCGCTTGAGCGGGAATTCTCCCCGCTTGGACAAAATTAACCCAGTAGCCACTCTCACTTAACACACACAGGTCTCGCTTGAGCCAGAGCCTTTCTTGCCTGAGCGAGAATTGGCCAGAGGCCATAACATTGATACATGGCATTCTCGCTTGGGCGAGTATCCATCTCGCTTGAGCGAATATACCCTGGCTTAGGCGAATTATGTAGCAAACACATGGAACTTAAAACTCTGCACCATCTACATGCCTAAACGTTCATATACACTATTTGGTTTAATTTGTACATAGACATACAATCAAACATACAATAGGATTGAATTCAACTGAACCTATACTTCACTTCTAACTCCAATCCACTAAGTGTATACCAACCATCAATGCACTAGACCATTCACATACCATCTGCATCATTCATGTTTCATAACTATATACAAAACCTGTCTATAGCAATTTATCATTCATACCTACTATTGGCTCCATGCCAATATGCATCAGATTCATGAAATTCAACATTGCTCATATTAATATCACTACCACACCACTTCATCAACATAAATTCATGTTCTCATCAACCAACATACAAATTTTTATCCATAATTGATTACACACCTTCATAACTACATTGATCACATCTAAATTAGTTCAGCACACATAGGTAATGTATGAGCATAATACACATAAAACATAATACACACATCATTCAATTCATGATTCTCTGCACTCCTTGGCATCAATTCTCCGCTTGGCGCACCTCCGGGGCTTCGACCTCTTCCCTGTCACAAGTTACTGAATTAAAGAAAACAACAGCAAGGGTGAGTGTTTGGCATCATAACTAGTCCAGAATGGTAATTAAATAACAAGATACATATTTACTAGTTCTAATTTATACCATTAGTCTTACGTCTTGTCCTCAATTTCTACTTACCAATCATGAATTCAATTCCAATTCCTTATCCCCAATTTGCCAATCACAATCAACAATTATCACAAAACACATTCATATCATCACACAATGTTAACAATGCATCGAATAACACAACTGACTCTCATATCAATTTGACGCCTAGTATCCGGATACTAAAAGGATCGGCCTTCAGCTGGGGGTCCTACTTGACACCCCGTGAACCCTGCTTGGTCCACCGAGTCCTACTTGACTCTCCACCTCCACCACTGGGTCCTACTTGACCACTGGGTAGCTCAATTGGGCATAAACACCATGAGAGCCAGAAGCGAGGGGCTATACATACCGTCGGCCGTCCCACACCACATAATCATACATGTATATTCATATTTCTCATATCATATCGCAAGTGGCCAGCAACAAAACATATACTCATCAATTGGGCGACCTACTTGTCAAGCCCGCCATCACATTGCCACTATACACATTAATTCATCATAATATCAAGCATTCTAATCTCATAATCACCATGACTCATACACAATTTACATTCATACAAACATACACATACAATTATCATTCAATATTTATTCTCATTATTTCCATGCTTAATTCAACGATTCAATTCTGTCGTACGTACCTATTCTAATTAATTACAACCTGAACACCCCCTTACCTCGATTCCGAGCTCCGACGACTCGTTCTTGATGTGGTTAACGTTCTTTCAACGCTGTGTCCAACGTCCTACGTCTGAATTTAACACCCGCTTCACCGTTCGATCCTTCGACGACCGTTTCGTTACCTACGGAGGTTGAAACGCAAAACCCGTCAACGTTAAACCACCCTCATTACTCTAAAGACCATTTTCAAGCTCCTACGCACTAGAGGAGTAGGAAACGGAAGCTTACCCCTCCATGCACGACCCTTCGGTTTAACGGAGAAAACGAAAGAGATGAGAAAACTTAATTTAAAAGGGGTCATTGTACTCACATCGAAGTCACGATCTCAAAAACGTAGTTATCTCAAAGTTTCGACGCAAAATCGACCTCCCCTTAAGGCATGCAAGTCACGGCAATGGTGAGGAGAAGAAGAAGAAGTGAACTCGCGTGAAGGTGAGGAAGAAGAAGGAAATGAAATTAAAATTTAAGGTACAAGGGCAAAATAGTCATTTCCCCATTTCTTTTATAATTTCTTTAAAAGTTTTAATTAAACTTTTACCTTTTTACCCCATTGGTAACTTCTAAATTTACCTTCTTCTAATTACCTTTATTTAATCTTTTGTAATTAATCAATCAAATAGATTTATTTATTTCCACATCGTTTAATTAATTATAATTACATTTTTATTAATAATAATTCCTAAAAATTTTCAATAAATCCACTTGGACAATTACTAATACTTTCCGCCTATTAAAATTTTTACTAAAACATTAGGGATGTTACATATACAGTTAATTAATAGTAATAGGTGTACAAACCTTAAAACTAAAATATTAAAAATAAGTTATAAAATAAAAAACAAACAAATAAAATACCCAACAAATCAACTCACTTAATCTATTATTATTTCGTCAAGTTTAGACAATACAAATTGAAAACTTTTAGTTTGCTCTACTATTTTTGATAGGTTGTCATATATATATTTGGCGGGTTGAACAGGACGCACACAAAACACTTGTTTAGTATGATAAATAACTACAATAAAATTAGATCATGCTATTGTGTGTGTTTATCTTCTAACCTTGATCATTAAAATGAAATATAAAAATAACTACGACAAAAAAAAAACAGTTGTTTACTACGAGAAATAATTACAATAAAACTAAATCATGTTATTATATTCGTTTATCTTTTAACCTTAATCATTCAAATGAAATAACTAAAAAAACGTTGTTTATTATGAGAAATAAGTCCAATAAAACTAAATCATTCTATTACGTGTGTTTACATTTTAAACTTGACCAAGCAAATATTATTTTCAATTAAATAATCAAGTGTTCTCATTTATCGCTTTATAAAATATATAATAAAGTGAAAAACACTTGAATATACATGAATTTACAAGACTAAAAGTTAAATAGTAAACGCATAACACCACTTAAAAATTACATTTGAATTTATGTTTTAGTATAGACCATTAATATATATTTTAAAAATGTTTGTTATTTTTCTAATTTCCCCCTTGTATATGTAGGCTGGATAAATTCAACGCAACTTTGCTCAATTGTGTATATAATAAAAAAAATATAATATATATTTTTAAAATGCAAGAGTATTGATACTTTAATTATTTTCTTATATGTGTATATTGAGAGTAACAAATTTTCTATAAGAATTGTAATAACCTAACTTTAGACTCAAGTTTAAGTTCAACTTATATCTATAAATATAAATAGTTGTAATGTTAAAAATATAATAATATTAATTTCCTTTATGTTGTCTATTATCTTGTTCTCTTTTATTTCTTTTTTTATGATATATTGTTATTTAATTATTTAATTTTTTAATTAAATTTAACGTAAACCCTATGTGTATAAAGGATAAATCAAGAAGATAAAAGGACGAAGAAACTAAGAAAGTAAACGATGACTTGGTGGGCAAGGAGTCTTGGACTGATATCTGCTGTCATTATTCACAATCTCATAAACAAGTAATTATTCACAATCATGTCAGTATAATCGGGATGTTGTTGCTAGGGGTGTCCAATTTCGGCTATACCCGTACGAACCCGAGATACCCAACTTTAAAGATAAGAACGGGTCGGTTTGTAATAGGTTATGGATAAAAATGGGTCACTTAAATGGTTTATTGTGAGTAAGAACGGGCGGGTTCGGATTTAATTTTTTAAACCCGATAAAACCCATTACCGACCGATTACTGGCCCTTTGTAAAAAAAAAATTATTAGTCCCTTTAAACTTCTAAAGCAAAGCAATCGCTCATTCTCTACATCGAACCCTAGCCTCTTCTTTGCTGGGGTTTCGATTCTAACGAAAACAACATACATCTTCTTTCTTTTGCTTTGACTATTGAAAGGACTACTAGGGAAGAGCAAGTTCGTGGTATCCAGAAAGGTAAGCATTACAAACTGTTCTTTATATTATATAGTTGATTTCACTTCTTGATTCTTTTTCTCTCGTTCTTTCTTTACGCCCAGCTTAGATCGTGGTCCTCGCTCTCGGTGGCTTTCATCGGCTTCACACCTTTTACCTCCGCCCTCTCTCCAAGCCACGCGTGTCCTCTTTCTCCTCTCGCACGTGCTTTGCTCCAACCCACCTGTGGGTAAAGACCAGGTCCATCTCTCCCTCTCCCCCTCCCTCCTCTCTATTCGATGAATGTCAGTTACACCAAAAAGTAACACTAATTCCACACTCTTTATTTCTTTCTTTCTTTAATCCGCTCCTTAACGATACAACATTTCTAATTTAAGTTATGAAAGGAAGAATAAATTATCAAATTGAATTTACATCTTCTTTTTTTCTTCTTTAATTACCCTGTTCAGGTGAGTATAGATTAGTCGCATTTGCTTTGAGTTGGCATGTTAGGTTTAATTTTTCAATTGATATTTTTTTAATGCTTAAACTGTGAAAGCATTAAGTGTTGTTGTTACACTGTGAAAGAATAAACTGAGATGATGCACTGTGGTGCTGCAAACAAGTATATTTTCCTCTATTGGTTAAAAGTATTAAGTGTCTTTGCAAGTTCACATATTGGTAGTTTCCTTCTTGTGTTGCATGTGTCTGCTAAGGATCCTTGTCCTGTGTTTTGGCCCCAGTAGATTGTAATGCCAGTGCAATTGGAATGCTTAAATAGGGAAATGAACATAAGAGAGAGTAGTAAGAGTGAGGCTTTGTTGAGGGATTCCATGTTTTTCTGTAACAGTTTATATATCTATTCTGTTAATTAGGTTCTTGGGTTAGTTTAAGATGTTAGAGAAGTCCCAATTTATAGGTGTTGGAAGGTCATGTGAATTCAAATGTTTGAAACATATTTTTCCATGGAGCCAAAAAAGTATAGTTAGTAAACCGTGCATTTTGGGCATAGGATTCATGCTCTAGTCAATATATCTATATCACTGTACAACAATCTAATTGTTAGATTCAATTTGCTTCTTTCAAGTGTATGAACATTTTTTTAGGCATTGAGTGTGATAAATCAAGAGCAGCAATTAAAAGACGATGCATATATAAAGGAATCTTAATTAGGCAATTGCATATACATTATTTTTTATAACATGGTGATCTCTGCCTCTTTAATATATTAGTATTTGATTATCAGCTAAAAGATATTCTTAGATTAAAAAATAGATGTGTCTTCTTTTATAAAAATAGTGTGGGATAAAAATTTCTCAACGTATGTGTGCTCTTAAATTTATAAAACTGTACAATTCACTTGTTTTTCTTTAAAACTCTACGTTTATTTCCCTCTAAAATATGAAATTAATATATAAATAAAAATTTTGTAAATGCTTTCTTTTTGTAAAAAAACAGTTTTTAACTATATAATACAGATTTTTTTATTTTAAAGAGAATTTATTACATAAATTATATACTTTAAACTCTTTAGTTTTTTTTATCATAGTTTTAATATTAACTATTTTAAGGTTTAAGGTTGTGATATATTTGTACATAAGGAATAATGTATTTTTTAACAAATTTTCATAGGGCGTGGTCTTCCACTTGACCAGTGTAAAATGGAGGGTTTAGCAAAGCAGCTTGTTGAGACTGGACAAGGGGTTGGAGTGCCTTCACATGAGCAGCCAGGAGAAACTGGTTTGATTTCCTTTATTTGAATTATTATATTTGTCATATGTGAAGGATATTTGTAAAATTTTATCTAAAATCATATTTAAAATGCTATCCTTTTTAATGTGAATTGTTCTATGAACTAATGTTTGTAATTTGTGTATGGTGATTAATACTAAAATGCTTTTTTGTATAATTTTGTTTCTTTTGACTTTTATTTTCAAGTGATCAATTATTTGTTAAGTTATATAATATTAAAAGATGTAAGATAACCGCTTAACCCTTAAATTTAAATTTTATTGGAAGCAGTTACGCATCAATGTGCATCTTTAGTTCAGCAGGCTGTGCCAACTCCCACCTCTGATGGTGGTGGAAGTCAGCCAACTGATACCCAAGATGTTGCTGCTGCCAACACAACTAATAATTCTAAAACATTGGCTCGCAAAAGAAGACCTAACGCAAATGGAACTAGGAAAACTTCTATTGTTTGGGATCATTTTAACGAATTACCTGCTGTCCCGGGTAAACTAGCAGAGGACAAATGTAGATATTGTCCTATAAAATTTTATTGTGATCCAAAATCACATGGTACATCTAACATGCTACACCATATTAAAGGTCAGTGTAAGAACTTCCCTTATCCTGTTGCTTCTGATCCAAAGCAAACTGTGCTGACTTTTAATGGAGCTAATTCTGACTTGACAACAATGAGCCATAGGTTTGATAAGAATTTGTGTAGGAGGTCTGTTGCTATGTTTGTCATTGTAGATGAGCAGCCCTTTAGTGTTGTGGAGGGGGAAGGGTTTAAGAATATGATTCGACAATTACAACCCCAGTTTGATCCCCCTTCAAGGCAAACAGTTGCGAGGGATTGTTTCCACCTTTACTTAGAAGAGAAGGAGAAATTGAAAATTCTGTTTAGGGAAAACAAAACTAGAGTTTCCTTTACAACTGATTGTTGGACTTCTATTTAGAACTTGGGCTATATGAGTTTGACTGCCCACTTCATTGATAATGAATGGAAGTATCAAAAGAGAGTGATCAGTTTCTCAGTTGTGGAGGATCATAAGGGAGAGACGATTGGGAGGCAAGTTGAACAAGTGTTGAGGGAATGGGGTCTTAGTAAAGTTTTTATCCTAACTATTGACAATGCATCAGCTAATGATGTTGCTGTCACATATTTAAAAAATAGGCTTAAAAGCATATCTAACCTTGTCTTGGATGGAGAGTGCTTTCAAATAAGGTGTTGTGCTCACATCCTCAATCTTATTGTCCAAGATGGGTTGAAGAAGTTGAACAATGCTATATGTAGCATAAGACTAGCCGTTAAGTATGTTAGATCCTCCCAAGGAAGGATGCAGAGGTTTTAAGAGTGTATTGAGTTAGCTGGAATTCAGAGTGAGAAAATAGTCTGTTTAGATGTTCCAACACGGTGGAATTCAACATATACAATGTTGGATACTGCTGAAAAGTTTGAAGAAGCTTTTGAAAAAATGAGGTTCCATGATCAAGCTTATGTGGAGTTCTTTGGATCTATTGGAGCACCTACATGATTGATTGGGCGGATGCAAGGGTATTTGTGAAATTTTTAAAAATTTTTTATGATGCAACAAAGAAATTTTCAAGCTCCACTAGTGTGACTGTACATATGGCATTTCGCCAAATAGCTTTAATTCATAAGGAAATCAGAGCTGCTATTCATCATGTTGAGCCTACCTTGAGCCGAATAGGGCTTGACATGAAGAAGAAATACGATAAATATTGGGGAAATAACTTTCAGGTCAACCCCTTGTTGTACTTTGGGGTTGTGCTTGACCCAAGGTACAAACTGTCTTATATTGAATGGGTTTTTAATAAAATGAATGGTGCTGACCAGGTTGCACATAACCTATCAAGGAATGTCAAGAACAATTTAGAAAGGATGTTTTCATGGTATTCAATAGAGGCTGGGAAAGGTTAAGGTTCCCAATCTACACAAGGTTCCCAAGTAACAAATGTTGTTTCTGTTAACCAAGCTGGATTATCTCAGGATATGGAGTGGGAAGATGATTATAAAAGTTTTCTAAAGGAAAAACAATTGGTTGATCAAAAAACTGAACTTGAAACTTACTTGAGTGAGCCTTGTGTAGAGGGGGATAATAACTTTGACATTTTGCAATGGTGGAAAAATAATTCAAACAGATTTTCAATCTTGTCAGTTATGGTTAAAGATGTATTGGCAGCACCTCTTTCAACAGTTGCCTCAGAGTCTGTTTTTAGTACAGGGGGCGAGTTTTAGACCCTTATAGAAGCTCACTTAATCCAGAGATGGCAGAGGCTTTGATATGTGCACAAAATTGGATAAAGCCAAGTTTAAATCCATTAGAGCTCAATGTTAGTGATGAGCTGGAAATGAGTAGGAGCATTGTAACAGGTGACTTTTATATATTTTTAAAACTTTTTCAAAGCTTGTTATATTTATTTCATTACCATTTGATGTATAAATTCAATTGATATTTTTTGCATAACATGTTAAGATGCCAAAGCAAGTAAGACATCTATCAAGCGTCCAAGGGGAGAATCAACGATGATTACCACATCAAATGGTGCAGCTGTAGCAGCTAGCTCACCAATTGTTTGAACAGGTATCAGACATTAAATGTGGTCTGTTGGTCATGATTTGTATTTTTTTTATGTCATAATTGTCTTTTAAGCTTATGCAGTGTCTACACACATTTTTTGGGATTGAGGTGAGGTCATTTTGAGTCTGACAATATATGACCTTACATTCTTTGGGTGACAAGCTTTGCTGAGTTCACTAGTTGTTTGAACAGGTATCAAACATTTGAATTGTTTTTTAATAATTATGTAAATTAATTTGAATGCCTAAAAGTTTGCCTTTATTTATCATGTTGCGTTTGTAGTTATCAATGTATTTTTTGGGGATTTGGTAGATCCAATTGTTTTGGGTACTCAAGAAGTCTTTCATTACAGGTTTGAATTCTAATTCCTAAACAATTAGGCAGCTTTAGTGTGATTTTATAATGTTTATGTTAGTTTGAACCTGTTTATGTTTGTTTTGAAATGATGAGTGTTTCCTATGTTACTAACAAGGGAGCTGATATACTTGATCAACCTCGCACATATTCATGCTGGCCAGGTTACTGCTCCAAACAAACAAATGAAAGCTTCTCAACACCAAACATATTACTTTCACAGAGAAAGGTTATCCCTTTTGGTAATAACAGCCACCCAACCTTGATTTACTTATGGTATATATTATAATATAACCTTTATCCCACTCTTCTTTTACATAAGCCTCTCTCTCTATGCTCCTTCCTTAACTTCTTATTTTCTTTCTTGGTCTTTTGCAGGTAAATGCTTAATACCCTATTTCTGATTTGGCGCCTTTTGTCAAATTTTGAATTTTTTTTACTATATTCTGATACGATGTTATGAGCTGAATCATTGTTGGTATGTTAGTTTTTAGTGATTGATAGGTTAAATTCTGATTCTTGCTCAAGTGTATAGATCTTTAGGCATTTTCTCTTTCTTGTGTTAAGTAGTTTCACTTTTATGTTTGATTCAATGTTGTCATGGCTTTTATTTTGAACCTCTTATGGCATTGGATCTAAGTACTTAATAACTTTTAAGCTCTTTTCTGGTACTAGTACAATCTATGATGAAAAAAAATAATCTAATAGAATTACTATCTACTGCTTCAATGCTATGTCATTTTCATATTCCATAAGGTGTTGGTTCTAAAATGTGAAATACATCATTTTTATATGTAATTTATTAAAATTATTTTATACGCAGAAGAGGTTTGACAAAAAATAAAAATCAAATTTTCTTAAGAAACTTAACCGAAAAAACCGAGAACCGTAATTAACCGAACCCGACCAAACCGATTGTAGTATCGGGTGAAAATGGGTTATTATTTATGTATTATGGATAACAACGGGTGGACTCAAAATTAACCGAATCTGACCAAATCCGACCGATGGACACCCCTAGTTGTTGCGTAGTTAAATTGGATTTTGAAATAAAAAAATAGATAAATTACTTATGATTTATTTGGTTTAATTAAAATAAATATAAATATTAAATTAATTCTTTATTGTTAAATTCATTTCACTAGCGTGGTTTAAAACTTTTATTTTAAATATCAAATAGATAGTTCTATATATATATAATAGATATTAAAATGTTATAAAATTATATGTGTTAAATTTAAAAATTATAACTCAATCATAATATAATTTAAATTAGTTAGAAATATTGGTAACAATAAAATAATATAATATATTTTTACTCCTCATTTTTTATTAATTTTTTGTTCAGTCTTTTATTAATTTTTTATTGATTTTTATATTATTGAATATATTAAAATTGATCTTTAAAAATATTAACAATCAAGAAGATAGAGTCCATTTTAACAAGTTAGCAGTGAAATAAATTAGAGAGTCAAAACAAAACACATATGACAACATATTTTCGTTTATTTAGTTAGGAGTTGAGTTAATAGTATTATACAATCAATTTCTAAAATAGTGGGAAATAAAATTATATGACTTTACAATTTGTTTGATTTGGTTTTATTCATGGAAATCGAAATCAAACCAAACCACATTAGAATGAACTATTTTTATTTTTTTTTTTTGTGGTTATGTATAGTTTAGGTGATTGACAGCTTTCTACGGCTGCGTTTCATATTGATTTTATTTTGCGATTTACAATAGCTTGGTTTGGTTCCTCAGTACCCTTTGTTATAACATAGGAAATAAGATTCTATCCTATGTAAATGTGTATTTTTACTATTTCTTTTGTTTTTATTTAAATGTCCACTTAAAGATAATAATCTTGTTTCTATTTAACAATTTACTTAAAATTTCGAAAGAGTATCAATTATTTAAATAAAATTTTAAGTACTTATTGTTGCTTTTCCAATAACACGATCATTGATATTGAAAGGAAGGGGATTTTAAGAACAATCAATAAGAGAGACAACGATAAATAGAGAAACAATAAATTGTTTTAATAAAAGTTATCAACGTTAATTATATTTTTTAACATGTGTTTATTCTCTCTCCGTATAGTTACATAGAAACAGGGGAAGTTAGTAACATGTGACATTTTCTTAATTCAAACTCATGTTTATAAATATTTATAAATATATAATATAAAAGTATGTTTAAATATAATTTAACTAGGGATTTTAATTTCTAATCTAGAAAATTTAAATCCTTTTCACAATATGATATTTGATAGAATGATTCTTTTTATTTTCCAGGAATATTAACTTAGAGCCTCACTTGTGATAGTGTTTTAAAAAAATATTCTTAAAAAACTAAGATTCTCAATAATTTTTTTAAATTATATTTTATAAAGTTTCTCAACAAAATTTTTCAAGTGTGAAGTGAGAATTGTAGGGCCTGTTAAGGGTGGTTGTAAGTTTTTGGTTTTTGATTTTTAAAAATTTAAAAACAAAACTTGTTTGGTGAAGATGGTGTTAAAGTTTTTTTTTATCAGAAAAAATAATATTATAATATTAAAATAGGTATAAAGGGTACCTCAACCCATATACAAAAATAAAGCAGTTACAACCCTTCAAGACATAGTAAAGGTACCACTCCATAAAACCTCTAGAGAAACCTTTCATACAAGACTTAAGTCAAACCTAACTTTTAAATTGAACCAATTCAAACATTCTGTGCATACAAACACTCGGATTCCTATAGATGACATTATTATGGTCATCCCAAATTGTCCAGACAGTAGCAAACCAAATAACAACAAGTCCATGTTTCGTTACAGAGCCAACACCGAGACCCAAAAAACATTCAAAACTATATTTGCCCTCAACAGGTAACACGGAACAAACACCCAACCAGGCAAAAAAGCTTTGCCATAACAGATATGATATAGTGCAAGTGAACATCAAGTGAGAGGTAGATTCCACACAATCGTTACAGAAAACACAAAGCAGAGAAGTAGTATCCATATTAATCCCACGAATAGCTAAATTGGATTTGGATTGAATTTTTTCTAGCAATAATCGCCAACCAAACCCCACCACCTTAAGAGGGACCGTAGTATTCCAAAATGAACGAACAAAAGATGGTTCTTGTTAAAGTGAATTTTTACCCATATTCAAAACAATTTTTAGTCATTTTTAAAATGGTTTCCTATTTTTTGTTTCTAGTTTTATAAACTTACAACCTTCGTTATTTACCACCACACCCTCATTACCACCACCGTCGTTGTTGCCACCATGTTAGTCCTCAAATTTACAATAAATTTGTTAATAAAAAGTGTGTTAAAATTAATAAAAATTTGTTCAAACTGTTAGAAATTTAGATTTTAATTGTAATAAATGGAAGTTATTGGAAATTATCTGCCTTAATTAATTTTCTCTAGCTTTGCAGTGAAAGTTAAGGAACTTCAAGAGAAAATTCAAAATCTGGAGAGCTGACACGTAGCATCAAGCCCAAGCGTAGCGTTAGAAGCTACGTGGACTCCACTTCCAGGTGGTCAAGCACTCAACCAAAAGGGCCAAATAATGGTCAATCCACTTCAACTACCTACCAAATCAAATGGGGAACAATTAGGGGCCATGTCTGCCAATAATTGAATTAAATATTGTTAATCATGGCCCTTAATTATGCGTTTAATGGAGGCTGAGTCAGGAAGCTGACGCTACGCACTAGCCTGACGCGACGCGTCAGGACCCTTCCCCAGCCCTATAAATAGGCCATTCTCAAGGCATTCTAGGCATCCTCATTCTACATTCAGAGCTTCTTTTCTCTCTTTTCACTCGAGTTTGAGTGTTCTTTTGTGAGTTTGTAAATCTAGAGTAGTTTCTAGAAACATAAGAGTATTGTGTGGTATTGTGAGCTTTTGTATCATGAAAAGTTACAATTGTTCGTAACCTCTATAAATGTTATTTTCCCTTCTACCATGTGTAACTAAATTGTTTATGTTGGAATTTGGTGAATCAATCTATTATATGATATTGTGATTATGACCTCTGCATCTTTATGATTTAAATGCCATGTTAGTATTTCAATCTTTTATTAGTATGAATGTCAAATGGAAGAATGATTTTCATGTATGTTGAAACCTGTTTTAACAAAAGTAAAAGTTGAAATACCCTTAATATACCAATTACTAGGGATAAGAGTTGGTAATTATTGTTGTGTTAAGGCCAGGACTTAAAGCAAGTTTTTACTAAGAAAGCATCTGAGGGATCAGACTTTACGGTAATTATTTAGAATTTATATCACGAGGGATCAGTTATAATGACTTTAAGCTGCAATAACATGAACTTGATAATTAAATATGTATGTTTGTAATTATTTCATCATGTTTTAGTGCGAGAATCCTAATTCCAACATAGTTTGTTAATCTATATTTTCTCAAGTATTGAAACTATTCTGAATTACTACTCAACTTTTTAGATAGTTCTTTTATATATTTTTATTAAATGAACAAATCAATCTCTAAATTTGTGAATATTGTATAAATTGTTTATAAATCATTCTTTTGTTAATAAGTTTTGATACATTTACCATAGAAAAATTTAGATCATACTTGATTGGTTCAAAAATAATTATTTTTACCAATCATGTGGTAATCAATTATCTTTTGACCAAAACTGATTCTAAACCTTGCTTAATCCGATGGATTTTGCTCCTTCAGGAATATGATCTTGAAATCAAAGATAAAAAGGGTAGTGAAAATGTGGTCGTTAACCATCTTTCTAGATTGATGAATGATGAGGTTACTGTCAAAGAAAAAGATATTTTGGAAGAATTCCCTGATGAAAAACTTTTTGAAATAATAAAGTGGCCATGGTTTACTAATATGGCCAATTTTAAAGCAGCAGGAATTCTTCCAAATGATTTAACTTGGCAGCAAAGAAAAAAAATTCAAAGATACAAAATATTTTGTTTGGGATAACCCTTATCTATTCAAAATTGGTGTGGACAATTTGCTACGTTGTTTTGTACCTGATTAGGAAATAAAAGATGTGTTGTGGCATTGCCACGAATCACCTTATGGAGGACATTTTAATGGTGAGAGGACTGCTGCAAAAATTCTTTAATCAGGTTTGTATTGGCCCTCCATTTTTAAGGATTCTCACCCATTTGTGCAAGCTTGTTATAACTGCCAAAGAACAGGTAATGTCAACAGGAGGCAAGAAATGCCTTTCATAAACATTCAGGAGATTGAGGTATTTGATTGATGGGGTATTGATTTCATGGGACCTTTCCCTTATTCTCAGTTTAATCAATATATCCTTTTAGCAGTTGATTATGTTTCAAAATGGGTGGAAGCGATCGCTTCACCTAATGTTAACACCAAAATTGTAGTGAATTTCTTGAAGAAAAACATTTTCTACAAGTTTGGAACACCAAGAACCTTTATCAGTGATGGAGGATCATACTTTTGTAACAAAGTTCTTTAGAAGGTGTTACAGCACTATGGAGTGAGACATAAGGTGGCCACAGCATATCATCCACAAACCAATAGACAAGCTGAGATTTCAAATTGTGAACTGAAAAGAATTTTGGAAAAGACCTGTCTTCTTCCAGGAAGGATTGGTCACAAAAGCTTGATGATGCACTCTGGGCATACAGAACCGCATTCAAAACCCCTATTGGTCTTTCCCATTTCCAAATGGTCTATGGAAAAGCTTGTCATCTTCCAGTAAAGATGGAACATAAAGCATATTGGGCCTTAAAATTCCTCAACTTTGATCCAAATGCAATAGCTGACAAAAGAAAGTTACAGTTACTTGAGTTAGAGAAAATGAGAAACAATGCTTATGAGTCATCTGGAAGCTACAAAAATCAGGTGAAAGCTTACCATGACAAGAAAATAAAGAAAAGACACTTCATACCAGGTCAACAAGTTTTATTGTTTAATTCAAGATTAAGACTGTTTCCTGGTAAATTGAAATCTAAGTGGTCAGACCCATTTATGATTAAGGAAGTTAAATCATATGGAACAGTTGAGGTTGAAGATCCAACTTCCAAAAAAAGTTAGATAGTTAATGGGAAAAGATTGAAACCTTATCTGGGTGGTGAGATCAACAGACTCGCTACCATTTGTTATTTGACTGATCTATGATATGTAGGGTGTCAAGCTAGAGATAGTAAATCAAGTGCTCAATGGGAGGTAACCCATTATTTCTTCTTATTTTTATTTTTATTTAATTTATTTTTTTAAAAAAAGTGTTTTTACAAATTTTAGTTAAAATTTTGATTTTGAAAATAAAAGGGTTTATAATTTTAAGAAAAATGTTTTTGAAATTAAAAATTCAAGAAAATGAAAAACAAAACCCCACGCGTAGCGTCCCACTAATTCGTAGTGTGGTGGTGAAAATTTTGCACTGACGCGTAGCGTCAGGACCTGCGTTCAGTTTTTATAACTGAACCAGAAACAGAGGCTAAAACCCATTGGATTTTAAAACCTAATTTGCCTCCCTCTGCAATTCATTTTCTCAAACCCTATTTCTCAAATTCTAAAACCTCTCCAAAACCTATATTCTCTTATCTCTCTTCATTCAGCAACAACTTCAAGTAAGTCATCTTCTCCTTCTCTTGATTTTCAATTTTCAATTTTCAATTTTAGAAATACATGCAGTTAAAGTAGGATTAGACAACCACTAGACTTGTTTACTGTTAGAAATAGAGAAAATTATTGATTAAATGAGGTTTGGAAGGGGTTGCGCAACATGTTTTGATGTTTCAGTTCTGAAAGCCCATGCGTAGCGTGGGCAGAGCAGGGCTGACGCGTAGCGTCCCACCCACGCGTAGCGTTAGACCCCTGTTTTTTTTTTTAAGGATTTATTTTTCTTTTATAAAAAAATATGTTCTGTTTGTTTTCTGTTGTTAAATTTTGAAAAAAGAAAATTTTGTTTAAAATTCTTGAAAAAAATAAAATAATAAAATAATATATATATATATATGTTTGTTATAAATTCTATTTTTGTTAATTTGTGAATAAAAATGCATGCTTTGTGAAATTTTTCTTTTTTGTCTTGCTTATAAAATTTTTTGTTTAAATTTTTATAATGTGTGAATTTTTCTGTTTATATTAAAAAAATATAAATAAATAAATAATATATATGTATGTTTTATTTGTTGTGTGAATTATTTTATATAAAAACCAAAAAACATATATGTTTTATTTGTTGTGTTATTATGTGATGCATGTTATTGTGTGTTTAATTAATTGCATGTTGAGTGATTTTTTTTATGTGTGTTTTATTTAAACAAATTTTCTTTTTGTAGATGGCACCAAAGAAATCCATTCCCACCACCGGTCCCAAAAGACAAAGAAGGGCCACTGATACTGATACCACTTCTGAGGATCCTGATCTTCAAACTGAGGAGCAGCTTGGACCCCGAGACCCTACCAGGTTTAGGACAGATGCCAAGTGGGCCAGATTTCATTAGATCTAGGGCCAGAGACTTATTTGGGAGAGGGTCCTTGATCTAGGAGCTGATGATTATCTTGAGCTACAGGATGAGATACAGAGAAGGAGGTGGAGACCTTTATTTTCTTTACCTACTAAGGGGGATCCCATATTAGTCATGGAGTTCTACGTCAATGCCTTTAGGACTTACCAGGACTCGCCGAACATCGGTCAGCAGAGGACTAGTTTGGTAAGGGGTCGACACATCACTTATGACAGGGACATAATCAGTACCCTTTTGGGTAACCCTTGGGAGCCTACTCCCGAGAACGATACTTGTTTCTGGATGGAAAACAGAAACAAGATTGTTACTGAGGATGGTGATTTGGGATACTTCCTGGATCAAGTTGCTCATTTCTTGAGCAAGGATGGAATCTTCTTTAACCTTAGTAAGGTTAATAGATCTCCATCAAACCTACTCAAAACCCAGATAACCCCTTTAGCCCAGGCGTGGATGTATTTGATGCTCTACAACATTACCCCCGTCACCCACCTTTCTACTCTTCCAGTTGACAGATGTTGCCTTCTCTACTCCATCCTCCAGGGACACACTATTAATATTGCTGATTTGATCTCCGAGCAGATTCACCTTTATGCCCTTGGGTATAAGATGAACCACCCTGTACCTTTTCCTTTAATCATTTCTGCCTTACTGAGGAGCCAGAGGGTACAGGTGCCATCACCAGAGTTTACTAGTTCTTCGGGGAGAGTCCCTAAGGTTTCAGTGAACAGGGATTATTTTGTTCAGCGGTGTGAGCTTCCACCTCTTGAGCAGGAGGCTCAGCCCAGACAGAGACATAGGAGACCACCACCACTAGTATCCACCGATGCTATTACTAAGGGATTTGCCAGGATGAGTGTAGAGCATCAGCATATGATGCAGATGATGGCTTCTTCTCACCGAGCCTATATGTACTTTCATGATTCATTCTATCAGTACAGGTTGCAGGGAGAGGGGGCACCATATATGACACCAACCGAGTTTGCAGCTCATGTATAGCTTGGCCTGGTGACCAACCCACATACCCTGAGGCAGGTGGACCTTCTGGAGCTCATGCTGACACAGAGGGTGATGCTGATGAAGAGGAGGATGATGATCAGATGGAGGATAAGGATTGAGAGCCATCTCTATTTTTCATTACTTATAGCACTTTGATTTCAGTTTGGTATTTTGGTATTTACTTTAGTATGTTTGATATTTGATTTGGATTATATTGTGGTTTGTTTTTATTTTGTGTGGTGTGTTTTTAATTTTTGTATATTTTCTAAAAATCAAAAATAAGTATTATCATTTAATAAATTTATCAAATTTTTGAAAATAAAGAAATTTATACACTTAAGGTTTTTACATAATAAAACCATTTCTAAAATCAATTATCGATTCTTTTGTAATTTAGGAATTTTGATAAAATTAATTACAGTGATTTTATTAACTATCAAGCTAATTTCAAAAACCGGGTAAGCTGAAAGATCTTTAAACACTTGAGGGTTTCGACATAATTTCATTCAAATTAATTTTGCTCAATTCTTTGATTTGTGTTGTTATACAGAGGATCCAAGAGCATGATCAAGGCAAAGTTTTTGGTAAACACAAGTTAAGGCCAAAAAGCTTACCATGGTAAAATCATATTTATCATTTGATAGCCAATTTTGAGTCTTAAAAATAATTTCTTTGGCACCCCTAACCCGTAAATAATTTTTAACTATTCCCTTTACTTGATTGAATAAAAGAGCATTTTTGAACAAAAATGTTTGAGTCTTCTTACATAAAAGGGGAGTGAAAATTATAACTTAGTTCTTTTCAAGATTAACATAATGCATGTATATGAAAAAATAAAAATGAAAAAAAGAAATATATATATGCATAAAAAGAAAAAGAAATAATGAAAATGATTAAGTTGAGGGTATTTACCAAGAAGGGTAATGAGATTTGGGCCAAGAAAAAGCCTAAAAATTAGGAAATGCTCTTTTATGATTTTGGGTTTTTGTTTTTAAGAAAAACCATAAATTCTTGTAGCCAAGCCTCATTACAACCTTTTAAAAGACCTTGTGACTCTTGTTTGACTCTGTATTTATAACCATTGATTAGTTGAAAATCAAAATTGAATTTGTTTGATTTTATGATCGATTGAGCTGAGAGTTTACCTTTACACAGAGATAAACACTTGTGAGGTAAGCCTGAAATTATGCTTGATTTGTTAATAAGACATTGTAAAATTTTTTTATCTTTAAGCCTTTATTGCATAAGACATCTATTTTTGATTATTTCAAATGATAAATTATGAAATTACTTTTTATGGTAAATTTTCAGACTATTCAAAAATTTGATTTCAAAATTGTGTTTAAAGTTTTTCTCTAGCAATTTCCTAAGTTTGGGGTATTTGTTAGTCCTCAAATTTACAATAAATTTGTTAATAAAAAGTGTGTTAAAATTAATAAAAATTTGTTCAAACAGTTAGAAATTTAGATTTTTAATTGTAATAAATGGAAGTTATTGAAAATTATCTGCCTTAATCAATTTTCTCTAATTTTTCAGTAAAAAATTAAGGAAATTTAAGAGAAAATTCAAGATCTGGAGAGCTGACGCGTAGCATCAAGCCCACGTGTAGCGTCAGGGTTTTGATGCTGACGCTACACACCAGTCTCACGCATAGCATCAGAAGCTACGTGGATTCTACTTCCAGGTGGTCAAGCACTCAGCCAAAAGGGCCAAATAATGCCAATCCACTTCTACTACCTGCCAAATTAAATGGGGAACAATCAGGGGCCATGTCTGCCAATCATTGAATTAAATATTGTTAATCATGGCCCTTAATTCTGCATTTAATGGAGGCCGAGTCAGGAAGCTGACACTACGCGCCAGCCTGACGTGACACGTCAGGACCCTTCCTTAACCCTATAAATAAGTCATTCTCAAGGCATTCTAGGCATCCTCATTCTACATTCAGAACTTCTTTTCTCTCTTTTCACTTGAGTTTGAGTATTCTTTTGTGAGTTTGTAAATCTAGAGTAGTTTTTAGAAACTTAAGAGTATTGTGTAGTATTGTGAGCTTTTGTATCGTGAAAAGTTACAATTGTTCGTAACCTCTGTAAGTGTTATTTTCCCTTCTACCATGTGTAACTAAATTGTTTATGTTGGAAATTGGTGAATCAATCTATTATATGATATTGTGATTATGACCTCTGTATGTTTATGATTCAAATGTCATGTTAGTATTTCAATCTTTTATTAGTATGAATGTCAAATGGAAGAATGATTTTCATACATGTCGAAACCTATTTTAACGAAAGTAAAAGTTGAAATACCCTTAATATACCAATTACTAGGGATAGAGTTGGTAATTATTGTTGTGTTAAGGCCAGGACTTAAAACAAGTTTTTACTGAGAAAGCATCTGAGGGATCAGACTTTACGGTAATTATTTAGAATTTATATCACGAGGGATCGGTTATAATGACTTTAAGCTGTAATAACATGAACTTGGTAATTAAATATGTATGTTTGTAATTATTTCATCATGTTTTAGTGCGAGGATCCTAATTCCAACATAGTTTGTTAATCTATATTTTCTCAAGTATTGAAACTATTCTGAATTACTACTCAACTTTTTAGATAGTTCTTTTATATATTTTTATTAAATGAACAAATCAATCTCTAAATCTATGAATATTATATAAATTGTTTTTAAATCATTCTTTTGTTAATAAGTTTTGATACATTTACCATAGTAAATAAGAATTACTGTAAATTATTGGAACATTCAATCCTTGAGGGAATGATATCTTTTTGAAAACTGCAACTGATAAATTGGTGCGTTTGCCAATAAAAAGACCCAACACATTTTCTGGGTCAAACACACCACACACCCTCCATAACCTCCATTATACCACCATAACCCCTATCATCCATGTTGTTGTTATTGTCGCCACCTCCACCACTGTCCTAGTCATCATTGTCACCACTACTATCACCCTACCACCACAACCATAATCGTCACTCTTATTACAACTAACTCCACCATTATTCCCATCATTGCCACACCTTTCACCACCACTACCACCGTCGTCACCACCACCACCACCATATCACAATAACCATCATTGCCACTACCACCTCATAACATCATTGTCGTTCCTACTATCAACACATCCTCCGCCATCACCATTGTCACAACCACCGTAGCCACCACCATCATCATTTCCACCACCATTAATGTGACCACCATTATTACCATTATTGTCAGCGCTACGAATGTCAACATGGGTTAGGCCTAAAGGGCTAGCCAACCAACCCACCTAAAAATGACAGGACGAGTTAGGAAAATTTAGCCCTAACCACATCAAATTCATCCTTCCCCACCCCACATTTTGGCGGGTTGAAAGCAAGATAAGGCAGATTGCCCTGTATTGAAAACCTTAATCACCACTGTAACACCCCAATTTTTATTTTTATATTAAAATTTTAAAGGAATTAAATTATGGTTCTTTAGAACTTTTTAATCTACGTATTATTTATGATTTTTTGGAATTTTTGAATTATTTTAATAAAATAATATATTTTAAATAATTTTAAATTCATATAAAGTGACTTAAAATTAAAAATATTTATAAGAAAGTGAATTTAAATTATAAGAAAATTTTCTAAAATCTATTTCAAATAGACTTATCTAAAAATGATCGGTTTGAGAAAAATCTTGATTTTTTCCAATCGTTAAAAAATTAGAAACGTATCAATAAATTTTTATTAACAGAAAATTTTAGATTTTTAAAATTTAAACTTTATATTACTTATTATAAAATTAGTGAGGACTGATATAATATCGCTAAATTTCAAAAAAGGACTGATTTTGAATATTTAAAATATACTGAGTGAAAGGTTACTATTTGGCTTAATAATTCAGCCGATATTTACTATGCAAAATATTATGCATGTATGAAAATTTCAAAAGATGCACAGTAACCAGGATTTAAATTTCAGAAAATGCACAGTACTTTTATATTAAAATAATGGAATGCATAGTAATTTTCCTTCCTATAAATACCGAAGGAATTCTTCTTTAGAATTCATAATTTCAGATTAAGTTTTCTTAATATAGTAGTGCTAGTGAGATAATGGTGGAAATAAGAGAGAAATAAATTTTTTTGGAAGAAGGTTCTGCTAAAATTCTAAGGTAGGAATACGTCTCTCTTATATTTTTTAGAGTTATTTTCATATCGTTTTTAGAAATCTATTATTATACTAAAAATAATATTATTTTAAGTTACTATTTTGAATAGTAAAATACTATTTCAATAGTAAATTACTATTTTAATAGTATATTACTATTTACTGTTACTATTTACCTTTACTATTCACGTTTTACTATTTACCATTACTATTTATGATTTACTATTTACCGTTACTATTCACGTTTTACTATTTACTATTCAAAATTTACCATTTTGCTTTAAGTAGTAATCTTAATTTTCATCTTATGCTTATACTGAAATAAGATTGGTATTAATATTTCTAGAAATCGGAGGCGCAAAGCAAACTCTCTTTTGGGTAACAATTCAAGGTAAGGGGGAGTGAGATAAGAATATAATATGAAAAGATATAAGAATAATGGGAGGAGTCCCCTACTCCTTTTAAATTTAATAATATTATTATTTTAAAATATTAACTCTTTAACTTAAAATTTATAATAAATTTTAAATTAAATATATGATGTAACTAACTCTAACATACCTATGCAAGGACTTGGACCACTATGACCCATATGGACTGAACTATACCTATGCAAGGACTGGATTATATGGACTTACATAGACCTATGCGAGGAATTGACCAAAAGGACTCAAATTGACTATATTAATAACCATTAGACTTTGAATTATAATATTTATATAAATGATGCTTTATTGACTTGACTTTGATTGATTATTTTTGTGATTGTTAATTATGATGGATGATCTTGTGATGTGGAGTTTGAGCATATAGCAAGCATGACGAAAAGCTAAAACTCAGTAAGAATTTTCTTACCTTACTCCTTAAATTCTAAGAAAAAGTATTATTTTATTTTTTTTAGTCTTTTATTTCTTCTTAGAAATTATTTTCATTGATTTTACTTTTAATCTTTAAAAATCTAGTATTTATTTCAAAAGAAGTCATTTTATGAAAATTAATTAATTCTTGAATTAAAGAAAAATTTTATAATTTTAAGTATTTTTTTAAAATTAAGAATTATTATCTTTAAGTAAAATAAAATTTTTTAAAAGTAAATTATTTTGTTTCAACCTAATAACTAAAGATATTTGGAAATAATTGAGATTTCTAAATTCGATATTATTAAGATTCAATTTAATATATATATATATATATATATATATATAAAGTTTTCTACGATAAGTATTGAGATATTTAAGGCTTGGAAACTCAATTTTGGTGAGAATTAAAAACTGTACTAAATTTATTTCTGTGGGACAGAAATTCAGAGAATTGAGTAAATGTACAGTTTATTGAAATGATGTTGTAAACCTTTAAGGTATTTAATAATTGAGTTTCTAAAAGCCTTAACCAACTAAATACGCGAGTAGTTCATGCATCATGAATCATTAAAGTGAAATTAAATGATATTGTCTGGGAACAGATTATAGAAACCGAGGATACATTAGAGGAGGCTTAATTTCGAGCCTTGGGATGAGAGGGTGTGAAAGGGTGCTTCAGGGGACCTGGGGTAGCTCCCTAGTGTTGGGTACTTTCACAATAAAAACTTTCTCAATCTGACTAGTCTCTAAGTGTCTCCATGCCAGTTGAGTTGTTCATATTATTATTATCCGGACTTATGGAACAGTGTAAACTCCTGGTTGGCCTAATACAAATCAAAATTTAAGGGCCCATATATATAGGTAAGTTATGATGAAGATATTGCATAACATTCATGCATTCATAATTGATTGTGTATATAACACCCCTGATTTTCTGTACTCGAATCCCGATGTGATCGACATAATTAATAAAAATGCGAGTAAATTTTTCACGTAAGAAAACATTTCCAAAACACCACCATGACCACATCAAGACTCAAATCACAGAAAACCAAAGAGCGAGATTTCAAAACTTATAACTGGATCGATAAATAGTCTGCCCATTCGGTATACAAAATAATAGAGTTTACAGCGGAAGAAAAATGTGTATAGCGGGCACACGCCTAGTCCCATATATGAAGATATGAGAAAAGGCTCGACAACGCATGCAATGGCGTAACATAGGCCTAGTAGACAACCATCTTCATTTTACATGTTCACATGAGCATACTATGCCTAAGATATAGGTATATACTTATCTATGTGGTCATGCATCATACATCATCAAGGTCCATATCCATTTCGACCACAAGACATGTGTCATCAACACTTATACGCTAATCAAGCGGGTATGAGTACATACACCCTCAAAGACCAATACAATAACCACTCGAGTTTTTATTCACAATACATTCAAGATTACTACGAAGATCAGTACTATTACGTACATTCATTTACCACCCAATAAATTACAGTCGCTGCCGGCCAAGGCATCCCATTACAACTATTTACCTTCCCAAAAGCTTTACTTTTAAACCATCCTCTTCCCATGGTTTTCCTGCACCAATACTAAAAAGTAGACCACATGGGAGAGTGAGTTTACATTTCAAATGACGATATGAATACAATTGAAATTATGTGCATATGCATATCAACATCTTGTATGCTTTGCTAAACACACCAACAATCATCATAAATTATTATTTTGACAATATATATTCATTTCATGCTTATTCATCAAATCATAGCAAAGCAAGCATATACACATCTATAACACCGCCACAATGGGCCAACACATATTTATCATATCGCCCCAATGGGCCAACTCATCAATATAGACCATCTTGGTCTTTCATCAAGCCACTATAGGCTAAAATCATCATTTCCAATCATAATTAAATACGCCCTTCATTATATTGGGCCATATCATACATATCGTCATATTCAACATCATTTCATATATGCATATCATTCATTACTTTTATGTGGTCTTTCATTATATTAACTTCTCATCTCATCACCACCAATCCCATCATATCATTCATCATCAATCATGTTCTGGCATATCTCCACGCTATATGCAAATGCTCTTATGGCTAATGCATATGCACAATGGAATAGTTAACAAATACGGATCCGACTGTGGGAATATAACATCATTTCAATTGTGGGACGAGCATAGGTGTGCTACTATGCCCCCTACTGCAGTAGTAAATTGTGTACACATATATCTCAATTTTACGCATGCTTACATCATCATACTTTTACTGGTACCAAACCGCTCTCGCCCATCTATAGCACTAGTCACCCTGTGACTTGCGAATCAACATCGTGGCCTCAACTACCACAAGTGCTACGGGCCCCTCCCGAACACACATGGAGAGAGCCGTGTCCCGTCGGACACCGAGGTAAACTCGCTCACCATAGAGCCGCCCGCCCACTGGGCCCGCCACATAGGGTGCCTCATCACCAAACTATGGACAACTTCGTGACTCATGCACCGAGTCACAGGGGAAGTCATAATACGCTCATGCACTGAGCCGCCCTCCCACTGGGCCCGCCTAGTGGAACCCCCTAATATTCCACATAGACAACTATGATATGCCATGGATGCAATGCAATGCAAATCAAATGCATTCTCACTCTGTGCATCCTAAATGCCACTCATCAAACATCATCATCCTCATCACAATCACCAACACCACCATACACCCTAGTGGTTTCAACATTGTTGGTTTCATCATTATTATTTTCAAGTCTTTAATGTGGCATTTCCATTTCAACATATTTTCACATATATATTTCACATCACACACGCAAGTCAGTACTTGCAAACAGCCACTATGGCATTTCAATATCACATATTATTCATCAATATTATCACATTTCATTTAGTGGATTATCATCTCATTATCCATTACCATTACTCAAGCATACTCATATATGTATATGTACAAAATTGTGTGGCATTCACAACATTATCAATTTTCATATTTCGTACCACACATACAAGACCATGCTTGTATCATACACAATATTACATAACCATTCATCAATATAAATATACATCTCTTTGTGCAAGAGAGTGTTCAACATCATCATCTAGCATTATTTAATATCATACTTCCTCTAATTCATCCAATTATAATTCATACAATGTCATTTATTCATTTACCCCTTGGTCTTATAATTATTCTGGGATATCTCTCATAACCCCACCATCATATCCTCATTATTATTCTTTGGCTACTCTATTTTGGTGGCAAATACATCCCAAGCAATTGATCCCAAAGTGCCAATTAATCCCAATTACTTCCATGTTTTATCATCATTATATTGTCCTTAACACATCCCCTTAATCATCTCATCTTATAAAGAAAAGGAGTCCAACATAAGCCCAATACAAGGAAAATGAAATAAATTTCATTTCTGGGCAACTCGCTCAAGCGAGATTCACCATCGCTTGAGCGAGATCAACATCACTCGCTTGGGCGAGTCCTCTCGCGTGGGAGAAATACTTCCAGTAGCGTTTTCACGCCCGATCGCTTGAGCGAATCACACCCTCGCCTGAGCGAGATTGAAGTGGGTCGCTTGAGCGCCCAAAAGTTCTCCTTGAGCGAAGAAATCTGGGAGTATCAGGTCACCATCTCGCTTGAGCGAGTCACTCTCGCTCAAGCGGAATTCTTCCAGTATCCAATCTCGTACTCTCTCGCTTGAGCGAGACTCAGCATGCCACGCCTCTCGCCTAAGCGAGATTCCTCCAGTACCATTTTTCCACTTCGCTCGCTCAAGCGTGGCTACTCTCGCTTGAGTGAGGTTCACCCAGTATGTTATTCTTCTCTGTTAAATGCGTCTCGCCTAAGCGAGACCTCATCTCGCCTGAGCGAGATTGGACCCGAGACCAATCCTCTGGTACAGGGGACTCTCGCTTGAGCGAGATCCCATCTCGCTTGAGCGAGATTACCAGTACACGCTCAGAAACTCAGTCTGTTACTCTCCTTCTCACATCAAAACCTTAATATATAAGTTTGACCTAGATTAATCTTCCTTACTCCTCCATTTATACACTTAGAACCTGGTTCAATAATTCTTACATCTCAATTCCAATTATCAATCCATTAACTATGAAAAAGAATTATATAAACACTCTTCATCATCATTTCACTTTATCACAGCACAACCTTCAACACTTTATTCAACTCATCTATTCATTGAATATCACCACACATTTGATTCATATCAATTAAAAGGAACATCAAGTATTTATCATCAACATCATATATTCATATAATTTTCACAACAATTCCATAAGCCAAGCCATCATTCACTATTTCAACAATTCAAACATACAATTAATTCTTGGCAAGGCAATGCATGAGTGCACACATAACATAATTATCAATTAATCACTCATGCACTTGAAATGCAAACTCCTCTCCTACCTCAAGAGAAGATCCACAATTCCAATGCTCCAAATGCCTCGATCGCTCCGCATCATCGTCAAGGATACAATCCTATCACAACAAATATACATACAATTGCCATTATTATACTATCATAAAACATCATCTTAGACATCATCATCTAACCCATGATCAAGTCCTAGACTTGTCTAATACTCCAAATTCATATGCTTGTATTAGGCTTCGGGAATTCCTTTCCCCAAAGCGAAGATTTATAGATTTCAAAGGGCTAAACAACCCAACATCAACAACACCATGGCCTATGACAAGACCTAAGGCTTCATCAATTTAAACATCCATTCTCTTAGTCTAATATTAATGGTTCGCAATTATTGTCAACATCATAAATATCAACACTTACTAATCCCTCAAATCAACATACCTATATACATGCATATATCATCATTTGTAACTCATGACTTAGCTCCCCATTCTATCAACATCAATATTCAATCCCAATACTTCTAAATGTTCATTTCTTCATATAAATCCACTCCCAAGGCATCAAAATCACTAAGGTTACCAATTTGGCAAAAATCCCCAATTTATCACACTTAGGGTTTCCATCTAAAACCATTTAACAATATTCTCAATCAATCTCTTAAAATCTTTATGGTCACTATAACTTTCCCTTCATCCTACAACATCAACCATGTTCAATTTCACACCTCCAATATTCATGCTTAAAGTTTCACTCTAGGTTAACCAACATAATCAACACCCATCCACATGCAAGGCTCTAATATTATCATCTTCAACCCAATATCACAAAACCATAATAAAATGATGTGGAGGTAAGAAATCTTTACCTTAAATCCAAACTCCACCAAAACGAAAATAAGGGTGAAGAAGAAGAGGAGAAGACCAATGCATGTTCCCATGCTCCATAGATGCCTCACATATCCAAGCTCAAGTTCATATTTTTGGCAAGAATAGGGGTAGAGAGAAGTGGGTTTCGGTTTGCCCATTATAGAGGGAGGAGGAGGTAGAAAAATGAAGGAGAAGGTGAGAGGAAGAAGCTGCCGAAAATATGAAGGAAAAAGGGAGAGAGAAAGTGTAAAAATCTAGGTTCTTGCACAATGGTTAATGTCCTAACTTTTGTGTTTGCCATTTTGTCCATTGGTCAATAGAAATTAGAAAAAGGGGAGGAGAAGCCACAGTGAAATGGAGAGAAGAAAGTGGATTTTGCAATTTATTTTAATTCCAATCCCCTCGTATTTTCCCCGTTTCATATCATACGTCGAGTCCAATTAATTATCTCCTTAGCACTAAAAATTATTCTAACTACACCATCTTAACCACAATAATATTCCAAACATTCTAGACCCATCAACCACTCAATTCAATTAAGTGGGTCCCATATCATCTGTTAATTCATCCGTTTCCGGTAAATCTTAATTTACCGATAATTCACCTCTAGTGTCTAACAACATCTCCCACAATTATTTGACCATGAATAATTAATTATCATCATCCGATAAATTTATTTTCTCTAAAATCTGGGATGTTACAATCCACCCCACCAAAAAGAAACTTCGTCCTCGAAGTTTAACATCGGTATACATCATAAGGCCATACTTCAGCCACACACCATTAAGGTCCAAAATCATCATAATGTAACATCGGACTTTCCAAAGTCCAGCAGGATATAATTATTATCATCCCTTTACCCAAGTATGAAACTTCACATACTCATCATGAGTCACCACTCATCTATTCTCGGTTTATTGATCACAATTTTCGCATTCTTATCCAGTACCTCCGAATAGGTCCAATACATTCACCGTAAGCAGTTACAACTCTACACTTGCCCGGCCTATGTGTTGTTGCATCCGACATACAGGAAGGCGTCCCAATCCCGTAGTGGTTACTACAAACACATGAGATCGGTGCATAAGTGTACGTTGCCACAATGCCTATGGCACGTAAAGACATATCAGGATAAGTACCTTCATGTCCTATTACTTACATTATTCCTTTCAATTCTAATACTATTCCTTCACACACGAGACTTCCCAAGAAGTCGTACAATCTCACGAGCAATATACTCAAATCATATTGTTATTTAATCATGATCCGGCATAATTCATGTCATACCATCCTTTATTCTTCAGTCACCATAACCATATATTGACATAACAACCACAAATTTCCAATCACCATAGGGTAATCACCCCACCATTGGACCTCGTTCATCTCAAAGTCACAGTCAAATAATTTAGAAATCATTTGTCTAATCCAGATATTGTCAACGATAATTCGGTTCAAACCTATAGGAATCACCAACTCATATCAAATAGATGCTCCCAAGGTCAAAATAAGGTCAATATCCATATAATAATCTTCCACACTAGTGGTTTGCCTCTTTTATCACAGTCAAAGTCCATATATTGGACATACGATTCACATTGTATCACATCGGCATACAATTCTATCACCAATATATCTTCTTTTTCAAGCAAAAAGGGAGGTATCAATAGAATTAAATTCTATAACCAACTCATGTTAACATGCATTACCTCTATATCATACCGCAATTCATAATCAATCTAATCTTCATAACTTTAAGGGCATACAATCTAGCTCAAAATCATACCATAAAAATATATATCTTGGTCAATACCAGGTATATCCCAAATTCAACATCTTTATTTACCCATTTCGTATGGGTTCATGTTCTCATTTTCAATCCAATCGCACATCGGTTCTAGCCTCATCAACTCATTCCATACTTTATTTCACTACGGCTTAACCCTTCATGAGATTCAGTTCATCACTAGTCTTAGAAAATTCAAGGGTCATTTAGTACCCATCGTGGAATACTTCCACAACACATAAAGTCAATAAACATGGCTCATAGAAACATCATAGAGCCTAGACCACCATAGGGTCAAATTCAATAAGGTTCGATCGTTCATGATCATTTTGGGTCATTCGGGGTTACCACACTTAGTGGGTCACAACTAAATCAATCATTCACTCGGTTCACAAATACAAAACCGAGACATGCCCCAAGTTTACATATACACAATTTTAATGTTCAATCATCTTATTACTTACTCGTATCCTTCATCCAAAAAGGAATATAATAAATCATTTGTATTACATAATATCATACCTTTGTGCTCCAGGATATAAAATCCATAATTCAGATTAGCACAAACAATCATTTTAATTTATGAACGTCCACATTAGGGAATTTATTCACCATCTCTCATACAATTAGATTTCAACATGTGAATCATTCACATCTAACATCTTCTATCCGTGATCAACATACGGCATAGGTTCATCCTCAAATCAATTCATACTCAATATATCATATCCATGATCACACATGGTTCAATTTCATCATCAGTCAAAGTCATACTCAAATATTAATATTCAAATACATAATATCAATGTATTCGTCATTAGAAGGAAATAGTGTAAGGAACTTGGCCGGACTTACACAAACAACCACGTCAATCACATTGAGGAATTCCTCCATAAACATATTCAATCTCAAGATTCATCAAATTTTCCAATGAGCAACTATGCTCCATAAGTACATCATATAACCTCAAGGATAAAGGGTATACACCCAATAAACAACCACGTCTTATGAATCACAATCTCATAAAAGTCCTCATTGCGCATCAATCCCAACTCAACTCTAATGATTCATAATAATTCCTCAATAAGCAATAATGCCCTTATAATCGATCCATAATTCCTAGGCACTTAATCCATCATGTGTCCATGTAGGGCAATCAAACATAATATCATCATTCTCTAGATAATTATCATTCCTAAATCTATACGAACAACCTTATTCCAATAATCACTAAAATGTTCCAATATTGAGCAGTCGTGCTCCAACCATCCATAAACTCAATTCTAATACCAATCAATCATGCAATGACAATGATCAAGATCTCTAATTCAGAGCAAAATACGCTCTGATACCAGATTATAACACCCCTGATTTTCTGTACTCGAATCCCGATGTGATCGACATAATTAATAAAAATGCGAGTAAATTTTTCGCGTTAGAAAACATTTCCAAAACACCACCATGACCACATCAAGACTCAAATCACAGAAAACCAAAGAGCGAGATTTCAAAACTTATAACTGGATCGATAAATAGTCTGCCCATTCGGTATACAAAATAATAGAGTTTACAGCGGAAGAAAAATGTGTATAGCGGGCACACGCCTAGTCCCATATATGAAGATATGAGAAAAGGCTCGACAACGCATGCAATGGCGTAACATAGGCCTAGTAGACAACCATCTTCATTTTACATGTTCACATGAGCATAGTATGCCTAAGATATAGGTATATACTTATCTATGTGGTCATGCATCATACATCATCAAGGTCCATATCCATTTCGACCACAAGACATGTGTCATCAACACTTATACGCTAATCAAGCGGGTATGAGTACATACACCCTCAAAGACCAATACAATAACCACTCGAGTTTTTATTCACAATACATTCAAGATTACTACTAAGATCAATACTATTACGTACATTCATTTACCACCCAATAAATTACAGTCGCTGCCGGCCAAGGCATCCCATTACAACTATTTACCTTCCCAAAAGCTTTACTTTTAAATCATCCTCTTCCCATGGTTTTCCTGCACCAATACTAAAAAGTAGACCACATGGGAGAGTGAGTTTACATTTCAAATGACGATATGAATACAATTGAAATTATGTGCATATGCATATCAACATCATGTATGCTTTGCTAAACACACCAACAATCATCATAAATTATTATTTCGACAATATATATTCATTTCATGCTTATTCATCAAATCATAGCAAAGCAAGCATATACACATCTATAACACCGCCACAATGGGCCAACACATATTTATCATATCGCCCCAATGGGCCAACTCATCAATATAGACCATCTTGGTCTTTCATCAAGCCACTATGGGCTAAAATCATCATTTCCAATCATAATTAAATACGCCCTTCATTATATTGGGCCATATCATACATATTGTCATATTCAACATCATTTCATATATGCATATCATTCATTACTTTTATGTGGTCTTTCATTATATTAACTTCTCATCTCATCACCACCAATCCCATCATATCATTCATCATCAATCATGTTCTGGCATATCTCCACGCTATATGCAAATGCTCTTATGGCTAATGCATATGCACAATGGAATAGTTAACAAATACGGATCCGACTGTGGGAATATAACATCATTTCAATTGTGGGACGAGCATAGGTGTGCTACTATGCCCCCTACTGCAGTAGTAAATTGTGTACACATATATCTCAATTTTACGCATGCTTACATCATCATACTTTTACTGGTACCAAACCGCTCTCGCCCATCTATAGCACTAGTCACCCTGTGACTTGCGGATCAACATCATGGCCTCAACTACCACAAGTGCTACGGGCCCCTCCCGAACACACATCGAGAGAGTCGTGTCCCGTCGGACACCGAGGTAAACTCGCTCACCATAGAGCCGCCCGCCCACTGGGCCCGCCACATAGGGTGCCTCGTCACCAAACTATGGACAACTTCGTGACTCATGCACCGAGTCACAGGGGAAGTCATAATACGCTCATGCACTGAGCCGCCCTCCCACTGGGCCCGCCTAGTGGAACCCCCTAATATTCCACATAGACAGCTATGATATGCCATGGATGCAATGCAATGCAAATCAAATGCATTCTCACTCTGTGCATCCTAAATGCCACTCATCAAACATCATCATCCTCATCACAATCACCAACACCACCATACACCCTAGTGGTTTCAACATTGTTGGTTTCATCATTATTATTTTCAAGTCTTTAATGTGGCATTTCCATTTCAACATATTTTCACATATATATTTCACATCACACACGCAAGTCAGTACTTGCAAACAGCCACTATGGCATTTCAATATCACATATTATTCATCAATATTATCACATTTCATTTAGTGGATTATCATCTCATTATCCATTACCATTGCTCAAGCATACTCATATATGTATATGTACAAAATTGTGTGGCATTCACAACATTATCAATTTTCATATTTCGTACCACACATACAAGACCATGCTTGTATCATACACAATATTACACAACCATTCATCAATATAAATATACACCTCTTTGTGCAAGAGAGTGTTCAACATCATCATCTAGCATTATTTAATATCATACTTCCTCTAATTCATCCAATTATAATTCATACAATGTCATTTATTCATTTACCCCTTGGTCTTATAATTATTCTGGGATATCTCTCATAACCCCACCATCATATCCTCATTATTATTCTTTGGCTACTCTATTTTGGTGGAAAATACATCCCAAGCAATTGATCCCAAAGTGCCAATTAATCCCAATTAATTCCATGTTTTATCATCATTATATTGTCCTTAACACATCCCCTTAATCATCTCATCTTATAAAGAAAAGGAGTCCAACATAAGCCCAATACAAGGAAAATGAAATAAATTTCATTTCTGGGCAACTCGCTCAAGCGAGATTCACCATCGCTTGAGCGAGATCAACATCACTCGCTTGGGCGAGTCCTCTCGCGTGGGAGAAATACTTCCAGTAGCGTTTTCACGCCCGATCACTTGAGCGAATCACACCCTCGCCTGAGCAAGATTGAAGTGGGTCGCTTGAGCGCCCAAAAGTTCTCCTTGAGCGAAGAAATCTGGGAGTATTAGGTCACCATCTCGCTTGAGCGAGTCACTCTCGCTCAAGCGGAATTCTTCCAGTATCCAATCTCGTACTCTCTCGCTTGAGCGAGACTCAGCATGCCACGCCTTTCGCCTAAGCGAGATTCCTCCAGTACCATTTTTCCACTTCGCTCGCTCAAGCGTGGCTACTCTCGCTTGAGCGAGGTTCACCCAGTATGTTATTCTTCTCTGTTAAATGCGTCTCGCCTAAGCGAGACCTCATCTCGCCTGAGCGAGATTGGACCCGAGACCAATCCTCTGGTACAGGGGACTCTCGCTTGAGCGAGATCCCATCTCGCTTGAGCGAGATTACCAGTACACGCTCAGAAACTCAGTCTGTTACTCTCCTTCTCACATCAAAACCTTAATATATAAGTTTGACCTAGATTAATCTTCCTTACTCCTCCATTTATACACTTAAAACCTGGTTCAATAATTCTTACATCTCAATTCCAATTATCAATCCATTAACTATGAAAAAGAATTATATAAACACTCTTCATCATCATTTCACTTTATCACAGCACAACCTTCAACACTTTATTCAACTCATCTATTCATTGAATATCACCACACATTTGATTCATATCAATTAAAAGGAACATCAAGTATTTATCATCAACATCATATATTCATATAATTTTCACAACAATTCCATAAGCCAAGCCATCATTCACTATTTCAACAATTCAAACATACAATTAATTCTTGGCAAGGCAATGCATGAGTGCACACATAACATAATTATCAATTAATCACTCATGCACTTCAAATGCAAACTCCTCTCCTACCTCAAGAGAAGATCCACAATTCCAATGCTCCAAATGCCTCGATCGCTCCGCATCATCGTCAAGGATACAATCCTATCACAACAAATATACATACAATTGCCATTATTATACTATCATAAAACATCATCTTAGACATCATCATCTAACCCATGATCAAGTCCTAGACTTGTCTAATACTCCAAATTCATATGCTTGTATTAGGCTTCGGGAATTCCTTTCCCCAAAGCGAAGATTTCTAGATTTCAAAGGGCTAAACAACCCAACATCAACAACACCATGGCCTATGACAAGACCTAAGGCTTCATCAATTTAAACATCCATTCTCTTAGTCTAATATTAATGGTTCGCAATTATTGTCAACATCATAAATATCAACACTTACTAATCCCTCAAATCAACATACCTATATACATGCATATATCATCATTTGTAACTCATGACTTAGCTCCCTATTCTATCAACATCAATATTCAATCCCAATACTTCTAAATGTTCATTTCTTCATATAAATCCACTCCCAAGGCATCAAAATCACTAAGGTTACCAATTTGGCAAAAATCCCCAATTTATCACACTTAGGGTTTCCATCTAAAACCATTTAACAATATTCTCAATCAATCTCTTAAAATCTTTATGGTCACTATAACTTTCCCTTCATCCTACAACATCAACCATGTTCAATTTCACACCTCCAATATTCATGCTTAAAGTTTCACTCTAGGTTAACCAACATAATCAACACCCATCCACATGCAAGGCTTCTAATATTATCATCTTCAACCCAATATCACAAAACCATAATAAAATGATGTGGAGGTAAGAAATCTTTACCTTAAATCCAAACTCCACCAAAACGAAAATAAGGGTGAAGAAGAAGAGGAGAAGACCAATGCATGTTCCCATGCTCCATAGATGCCTCACATATCCAAGCTCAAGTTCATATTTTTGGCAAGAATAGGGGTAGAGAGAAGTGGGTTTCGGTTTGCCCATTATAGAGGGAGGAGGAGGTAGAAAAATGAAGGAGAAGGTGAGAGGAAGAAGCTGCCGAAAATATGAAGGAAAAAGGGAGAGAGAAAGTGTAAAAATCTAGGTTCTTGCACAATGGTTAATGTCCTAACTTTTGTGTTTGCCATTTTGTCCACTGGTCAATAGAAATTAGAAAAAGGGGAGGAGAAGCCACGGTGAAATAGAGAGAAGAAAGTGGATTTTGCAATTTATTTTAATTCCAATCCCCTCGTATTTTCCCCGTTTCATATCATACGTCGAGTCCAATTAATTATCTCCTTAGCACTAAAAATTATTCTAACTACACCATCTTAACCACAATAATATTCCAAACATTCTAGACCCATCAACCACTCAATTCAATTAAGTGGGTCCCATATCATCTGTTAATTCATCCGTTTCCGGTAAATCTTAATTTACCGATAATTCACCTCTAGTGTCTAACAACATCTCCCACAATTATTTGACCATGAATAATTAATTATCATCATCCGATAAATTTATTTTCTCTAAAATATGGGATGTTACAGTGTATGTGATTGTGATTGTGATTGATATTATTATATATTATTTTGTGAAAACCCTTTGTTGCTTATGTCTTATTCGAGAATATTATATTCTGTTTCTCACTTCTTTCTCCGTGTTTTTGTTTCATATGTTTTAAATTGATGGTTAAGATGGAAGGATCGAGGAATCTCGGCAGTGAATATAGCACGTTCTAGAAAGGGAGCTCGGTATGAATACCGTGGTCCAATGAATAAATAAAGTTATTAAGTAACTGCTTCTGGGCCATGGAGTTTTTTCTCTTTCTTATAATGTTTAATATTTATTTTATTCGGATGAATGTAAAAATTACTTTATTAAGTTTTAATAATATTTATGAGGTATTTCAGAAATAATGTATGTAATTTATTCCGATAGTTTCTTTTTAACAATCATATCTTTAAAAAAAATTACGAATTTTTCTATAATTTATTAAGGTGTAACAAAGGGTGTTACAACCACCACCCTACCACCACAACCATCATCGCCATCCTCATTATAACACCTTAGATATTGAAATTAATTATTTACGTTGAAGAGAGTTAATAAATAAATTATTTTAGAGTTAGTGTGAATTAAGATAAATAAATTAGGGAATTTCAATTAGAAATGAGATTGATTTGATTAATTAAATATGATTAATTAGGAAAATAGTTTAAATTAAATTGTGATGGTAACCTATCAATTATTATGGTAAAAGTGAGAAGAGAAATTACTTAAGGTAAATTTTTTTATTTGAAAGAAATAAAAAAAGAAAAATGAATTTAGGAAAAATAAAAGAAAATGAAAATGAAAAATAAAAAGGGGATGAAATGATAAAATTACCCTTGGAGTTAAAAATCAATTTTCAATTCCTTCATTCCTCCACCTTATTCACTTGTGAAGCAAAGAGAGAAAGGAACCGAGAGACGTCTCCTATGGCCGTGTGATATGTTGTTTTTATAGTTCATACTAAAACTTGTTAGCCAAAACTTGGTATTGTGGAGAAGTGAAGTGGAGTGTTCATATAAAGAGAATCAACTTTGTATAATATGAACTCAATGGAATGTTTGTGCCAAGTTTAAACACAGTGATTGTTGTATAGTATAGATGTCGTTCCACTGAGGAGGTGTAGCATGAAAATCTTAGTTTTGAATTGAGTTGACAGAAGATTTTGTGTTAATTTGTTGTGAATGATGCTGAGTGAAAAAGTGAATAGATAACAGAGAGTAAAATTTCAAAAGATAATGGTAAATGGTTTTTGAGGAAAATCAGTTTTGTAAAACAGGGATTGGTTTCATCACATCTCACCTTCTGTAAGTTGCATAAGTTTTTATGTAAGTAACTTGAAAAGATAATTTCTACGTCACAATCAAAGTCATTTGCATCGATCCCTCGACTAAAAAATTCATAAGAATTATTTCAAACCGTTGATCCCTCAGTCACTTTGAAATCAATCCAGTATTATCGATCGATTGTTTTGACGTTTATTGCGTTAGATGCCATCCCTGGCTACCTACTCACAACAAGTATTTCATTCGGATCTGCTTTCAAGAGTCACTTCCCAGCATACTTGAGAAAACTTAAAACAAGAAAATAGTGATCAAGTACTTTCAGGCATTAAACGCAGAAGGAAATACAGAAACTTATCAAATCTCATTATACACACAAAAACTTACAGCAGCATTACTTCAGGTTTAAATGGATTACAACCAATCCCATAAAGGAAATTTTAGCTACTCATGCTATGCATTTTCACCTAAGAAGATTTTGCAATAAATATAGAGTGAAAAATGCAGGAAAAGTGTTTGATAAAATGAAGAATATGATCTCTTCGATCCAACTTGATTATTCTTGATGTTGTTCTCTACTTGATTTATAGAGGTTATGCTCCAGCTTCCCTTGCCCACTTGCATAGAGCCCATGAAGCATCTTTCAGAGACATGTAGAAACACAAGAAAGTGGGTGAGTTGACATCGCACCATTGGTGAAATAAAAAATTGGAAATCCCATGCTGCATGAGTCATGCTTAAGCTTGATTAATCACGCTCAAGCGTGGAAGGTCTGATGCTCTCTTTTTATTTCACGCTCAAGCCAAGTTCAGCCACGCTCAAGCATGCCAGCCTGTCCAACTCACGCTTGCTCCACGCTTGATCCACGCTCAGGCGCGCTTGGGCTCACGCTTGAGCGCCTTCTTATCTCGCTCAAGCGTGAGGAAGTTCTTGATACTCTTTCATCTTCACTCAAGCTGACTTTGTCACGCTTGAGCGTGAACTTTCATTTCAACATATACATTTCACGCTCAAGCCACGCTCAAGCGGGGTCAAGCTCACGCTCAAGCGGCTCCTTCCCACGCTTGAGCGTGGAGGGGTCCTGATGCTTTGTGCTTTCTTTAATCCATGCTTAAGCGTAGAACATGTTGCGTTCAGGCGTCCCTTTTGTCCTGTGCTAGTGTTTCTTGGTTTCTTCAGGATTTTTGTCACCTTTCTTCAAATATTTTGATAAATCAAGCTTGTGTTTACACAATATGTTATTTACAACAAAATCATGCTTTATTACTTACTAATCTAGTTAAATTCTTTCCAAAATGGGTTTAATTGAAGTATTAAATCAATGTGAAATAACACTTATCAAACTCTCCCCAACCTAGATTTTTGCTTGTCCTCAAGTAAAAGAAGTTTGGAAAGGACATTAAGCATTCAATAAGATCAGATTCAGTTGCAGACAAAATTTTAAAAGACAATAATCTCAGTTTATACTTAGGCAAATAACCTCCTTAATACCAATTCTTTGAAATGTAATGCACCATTAATTTGTTCACAAAGCAGGTAACCAATTGCTGTAAGAATAAGGAACTCTCATTATTTCTCACCAGGTGTGTGTTGCACATTCATCATGAGAACTGCCTAATTAACATTGCCGGTCATTTCCAATCAAATCAATTCATAAGATAAGTAAGGATCAAAAAGGTCTTTTCATGGTTGTAATAAGGCTGGAATATCAAGAATTCTTGGTTTTTCTTGGATTCAAAGTGCATGCATGAAGAAGAGCATATGTTCTGAGATTTTTCAAACTTTTATAAGGCTTCTTCCTTTGTGCTACAGAATTCTTTGTTTCTCTTTTTCTAGTTCTCTATTTTTGTTTAAATTTTTGGAGAACTTTACTATCTTTTTCAGCCTCAGTTTCTTTTATCATCCTTTTAGGAAAAGTATTTTATGCTCTTATCAAAATTTAAGCATGCTGATAAGGTAAGATTTTATTTCTCATGCTTGGGTTAGGGTGTTCGAATAAAAGTTTTGGCACAAAAATAGGCTACAAAAAAATAGGACATATTTTTAAGGGTAGCTTTTTAGCTCTGGGTTATTTTATTTTCAAAAGTTGCCTTTATCATTTCCTTGCTTAATTTCTTAAAAAAATGTTAATCAGAAAATTAGGCAATGCAATTTGACAAATTCTAATGAGACTCTCAGTGTTTAAATTTCTCACTTCTCACCAGGTTATAAGGCTTACTTCCTTTTTCTAACAGAAAAGGGTTCAAGCATGTAAACAATCAAAAGTACATTTATTCCAATTCCCTGGTTCTTAATTCAGCTATTTTGACTTTGTGAAAATCAGTGTTACTATCTAAAAATATTTTGTTGCTTAGAAACTTTTCTTGTTCAAAAAGTTAAATCTTGGTTGGGTTTTTTAAAGCTGTTGTTTTCAAAAATGTACAATCATAACACAAAATCACAAAAAAATCCAAAGCATGCTGCAGTAGTATCAAACTAAAAATTCAAAGTAAAACTATATAATGTCAATCAGAAAGAAAAATTAAAGTAGCAGAATAAAACAGTTAAAAACTAAAGCATGAAAAACTAAAGTATTAAATTCTTCACTTATCCTCAGAGGAATCATCGTCTGCTTCCTGGTCCCTTTCTGGAGGTCCTTGTGAAGAAGGTCCTGGCTTATCTTGTGAAGTCTCACCCCCTTCCACAAAAGGAGGCCTGTCCCCAGGCCAAGCAACGAGGGCTTCAAATTGGGCAAGGCCCATCCAGGGATTGGGTTGTCCTGTAGGGATGCTGTGATATAATCCATTATGAATATGCATCAAACCTCTATGATCAGTATTTTTTTGTGCTAGAAGGTGGCTTATTTGGATCTTCAAGAGGTGGATGCCCTGTAAAACCATGGTTGTTTCTGTGCTGAGAAGAGGAGGAGTGGGTACTGATCCTGCCTGTGGTGGTGCTAGCTGTGGCTCTTGTTGGGCTTCTTAGGTGCTGTAATATCGCTGAATGAAGCGTTTATCAATGGATGGCCTGATAGGTTTGAGGTCTTGTACCTCAATCCCATATGCTGCATAAAAGTCAGTAATAAAAGTAGGGAAGCCTAAACTTCCTTTAACCTTTTGCCCTGCCTGTGAGTATTTTTTATCAGCTTTTACAAATTTATGAATTTCATCAGAGACTATCTGTGCTAGATCAACTGAGATGTCATTTTGTAAAATGCAATATAATAAATAACACCTGTTGAAAATGAGATCAGAGACATGGGCATTGGGTGCGATGTTGGCAAGCATGAAAGAAGTCCATACTGAGAAGTGGTAGTCATGTCTTTTCTTAGAACTCGCAGTGGGTTCTCCTCTTGCCCCATCTGGAAGTGACGACCTGGACTGCATATAGCGGCTTCAAGATCATTGATGGTAATGATTTGGTTTCTTGAAACCATGGCAGCATAGTCACAAATTTCTCCTTCTCCTAGTTCCATGATGTTGCCCAAGTAAAAGTTGATTTTGTCCCTTCCATAAGAGAGCCAATGGCCTCTCGCGTATGTTCTTTGATCTTCTACCCCTCCTATTGGCCATGCGTTGGCGTAAAATTCTCTCACAACCTCTGGGTCATAGTTTTCTCTTGGGTAACAGATTTTTAGCTAGTTCCTTCTTCTGATAACATCTAAAAAGGCATCACATTCCCTAGTCCCAAATCCACTTTTCGCTCAGGAATAAATGTCTAGTTCTGAATGTCTTCATATCTTTTTCTTCGCTCTTTGTCCCTGAATTTTTGTCTAGATGTTGGCTCTTCAATGCGTGGTCGTTTCCCTTTGTTTCTTCTTGAAGACCTTGGTGGGGAAGTGGTTGGAGGGGAATTAGGTGCAACCTGCTTGGTTCTGGCCATCTGCAATAACATATCAAGAGGAAGAATATAGTTTGAACATTACAAGCAAATAATCCTCTTAAAAATACAGCATAGCATTGTAATTCGAAGACCAAACATGTCAAAAGGAAAAGTACTTCATACCAAATATGCCTATTAGTTATTAGCAGAGCAACACAGCATAGCACTTAGCACTTTTATCAGACAATTTGTGTGTATTATTAAAACAACAAAGTTTTTACCATGCTTTCAACAATTGAACAATCTAAATTTGATTTATCACTGCCAAGTACATTATACCTTTGGATCACAGAAGCATGCAAGATAAGGAACTTGTTTTCCATAATTAAATTTCAATGAAACCATATTTTTCAGTTCAAAACACTTCATTATGGGATAAGCAGAGGAATAATCAAAAGAGAAGAAAAATAGGGGGGACGTACCTTTCGTTAGCAGAAACGGGTAATGCAAGAAGATGAAAAAGCTTTTCAAAATAACAAATGCAAAAGTGGGAACTTGTTAGGTGTTTCAATGAAAACTGGAAGGGGAGAGTGAATGGGTTGTGGGAGTTAAACTGGGGTGGGGCGGTTACAGAAATGAAAATAAGGAGTTACAAAATGTTCTTTTATTAGCATCAGGGGCAGTTTTCAAATTCCTCGCTTAAGTGTGGGTATATCACGCTTAAGCGTGATCGTGGTATTGGGTACACTTGAGCCTATTGCCTCCATGCTTAAGCATGGTTATCACCTTGATGTTATTTGTTTCCTCGCTTAAGCGAGAGCTGACCACGCTTGAGCGTGGTTACTTGTAGGGGGACCCCTGATACTTTTAAATTATTCACGCTTAAGCTGGGAGTATCACGCTTGAGCGTGACTTTAAACAGAATGCCCACGCTTGAGCGTGATCAATATCTGATGTTCCTTGATGCCTCTCGCTTGAGCGCAGGTACATCCGCTTTGAGTGTGGCCCTTGAAAATTTTGAAAAAGTCCGTCTCGCTTAAGCGTGAATTGTCACGCTTGAGCGTGATCGGGTTTGATAGTTTGCCATTTCCCCTGGTAGCTTTGCCACGCTTTAAGCGTCGTTCCAGCGCTTGAGCGTGAAACATATTCTGAGTGCCTTACCGTATCTCGCTTAAGCCAGAGTCTTCACGCTTGAGTGTGGTGATCCCTTGATGCTTTTTCTCTCCTAACTGTCTTTCCTCGCTTAAGCGTATCTTTTCACGCTTGCTCCTTTGAACAGGTTAAGCTTGAGCATGATTAATCAAGCTTAAGCTCCCCTCATGTTTGCCATTGTTTGAAACCTGATTTTTACATTTACTGGATGAATGACCTACAAAATAAATAACTTCAATAACATTTAAAGTAAAATTAACATGAAAAGAAAGCATAAAAGATTGGGTTGCCTCCCAATGAGCGCTTGTTTATTGTCTTTAGCTCGACTCCTGAGTTTGATCATGGATCCTTCAGTTGAATAACGGTGGTGACCTTCTCCACCTTTCCTCCTAAATAAGGCTTCAATCTTTGTCCATTTACAACCCAGGTTCTTTCAGACTTAGGGTCCTGTAATTCAACAGCCCCATAAGATTTCACTTCCTTCACAATGAATGGTCCTGACCATTTGGATTTTAGTTTGCCTGCGAACAGTTTTATCCTTGAATTGAAAAGGAGCACAGATTGCCCCTGGTGAAAACTCTTTTTCACAATGTGCTTATCATGGTAAGCCTTCATTTTCTCCTTATAAATCCTTGATGATTCATAAGCATGATTCCTCCATTCCTCTAACTTGTGCATCTGAATTTTCCTTTCTTCAGCTGATGCCCTTGGGTCATAATTGAGGACTTTCATTGCCCAGAATGCTTTGTGTTCAAGTTCTACTGGAAGATGGAAATTTTTTCCATATACCAACTGGTAAGGTAAAAATCCAGTTGGTGCCTTGTAGGCTGTTCTATAGGCCCATAAAGCATCATCCAGCTTCAACGACCAATCCTTTCTACTTAGGCTAATTGTCTTCTCTAGTATCCTCTTAATTTCTCTATTGGATGCTTCTACTTGGCCATTGGCTTGAGGGTGGTAGGGGAGGTTACTTTGTGCTTGACTCCATTGGCATCGTTGGAGTTGAGTGTTGTAGAAATGAGAACCTCTGTCACTTATCAGTACTCTTGGAGTGCCAAACTTGCTGAAAATATGTTTTTTAAGAAATTTAATGACGGTCTTGGCATCAGCTTTAATACATGCCATGGCTTCTACCCACTTTGAGACATAGTCCATTGCCACAATAATGTACTCATTTGAAAATGAAGTTGGTAGTGGCCCAACAAAATCTATGCCCCAACAATCGAAGACTTCTATTTCTAGGATGGTAGTTAATGGCATCTCGTGTCTTCTTGATATGCTACCTGTCTTCTGGCATGCATCACAATGCTACATAAAAATATTAGTATTTTTGAACAATGAAGGCCAATAAAAACCTGATTGGAGGATTTTAGTTGCTGTCCTTTCCCCATTAAAGTGTCCTCCATATGGTGAGCTGTGGCAGTGCCATAAGATGCTGTTAGCTTCTTCTTGAGACACGCATCTCCTCAAAATATGGTCTGATCTAAGTTTAAACAGGTAAGGATCATCCCATATGAATTGTTTTGCATCCTTCAAGAACTTTTTCTTCTGTTGCCATGAAAGATCATCAGGCAACACTCCAGCAGCCTTAAAGTTTGCCATGTCTGTTGTCGCAACCTGGATCGCGACGGCGCGGCGAAAAAGAAAAAGGATTGTGTGGAACAGGGAGTCACCACCAACGTTTTTATCCATAGGAAAAACATTGGGAAAAAACTAGGTTCAGTAAAGCACTGGTTAAAAAAATTGAAATCCAAGTTCGGGAGTCGGTTACGAGTAGGGAAGGTATTAGCACCCTACATCGCCTGTCAAAGACAGTACCAAGATTGAAAGCACAACATAAATAGCCTTAAATAAAACATGGTTTCTTCCCTTTTATTTTGAAAATGATAGAATGGAGTAGAGAACTGTACAGACATAGAATGTTAAAGCGAGGTTAATGGGACGTTTTGTCCGAATTAAGCTCGACTTCGATATGAGACAGAGAGGGTGAGAGAATGCCAATAAGACGTCACGTCTAAATTAAACATCCTCGGGTAAAAAGGATAGGGATAGGAAAGAGATAAGCGGGACGTCTCATCCTAAGTATCCCTTCCCTATGAAATTATGGCGAGGCTTGAGCAAAACTAGGGGGAAACCAACAAGACGTCACGTCTAAATTGATTTTCACGGAAGTGACCAAAGAAAGGAACATTTATGAAAGAAACATAAAAGTAAGGAAATAAATCAACAAAAAAGGAAATAAGAAAGACGGGCCCGACAGGAGTTAAAGTCCTGCTCCTACGTATTCTTGAATTATCAAGAAATCAGGGTTACGTAGTTCTGAATTTTTCTTTTAAAAGATTGGGAAAATGTTGGTGGGTATCATTTTGGTAAGGAACCCATACAAGACAAAGTTCTTCACACGTGTATGGATCCTATAGAGATTGTGTAGACGGAAGTATTTTCCGTACGACACTGACTAAAAATGATTTGTTTCCTTTTTTTTTGACTTTATCTAGATTTCAAAGAAAACACAAGAGACATTTATTTTTTTATTATTATTACAAAGTAAAAAGAAATTTAACTGGATAAACTTTAGGAAAGTAAACAAATCCAGAAAATACAAACTCAGCAAATGAACGCTTAATAATAAAAAAAAATGAAAGGAAAGAACACAGAACAGAACTGGTGGTGAGGTCGTTGAGGGAGCAGCTTATAGATGTTGACCGGTGTGGATTCTGTTGGTGTGGATATGGGGTTGAAGGACCGAACAATGGTAAGGAGATTCAGGAAATGTTGGGAAGATATATTGGGTTTAGGAGGCTGGGACGGTATGGTGTTTAGGGAGATGTTGGGACGGTGTGGATTGGGAGATGTTGGGACGGTGTGGACTGGGAGGTGTTGGGATGGTGTGGATTGGGAATATTGGGACGGTGTGGTGTTTGGGAGATGTTGGGACGGTATGGTTTTTGGGGTATTGGGACGGTGTGGCGTTTGGGAGATATTGGGACGGTGTGGACTGGGAGTATTGGGACGGTGTGGTGTTTGGGAGATGTTGGGACGGTATGGTTTTTGGGGTATTGGGACGGTGTGGTGTTTGGGACACAGACAACTATAACCAACAAACAGCGAACTGACAGGAAAATAAAAGACTGAAAGTAAAAGAAATAAGGAACATGGTGGAACCGGTGTGATGGGCTCAGAACCGATGTGCGAGTCAACGCAGTGACGGTGTCTGACTGATTCCGGACTCGCACGCTAACAGGAACAACGGACCGGAGTTGGATCCAAATCTTGAAAACTGGACACGACCGGTGTTGTGGGAAGTTGATCCGAGGTGAGTTACTGGATGCTGTGCAAAGACGGTGTGGTAGAGCAATGAAGGCAGTAACAGGGCAAGGCAGTGAAGAACTAGAACAGGGTGGATTCTGTGTGAGGACGGTGTGAGTACGGGGTAGGGGCGATGGACAAGGGCAACAGCTTTGAGTACTAAGAATTTCCAAGCTTCCCAAAGCCAAAGGACTTATATTGGTGATTATGGCAGATTACTGCTTTCAAGTGATGAGGGATCTTCAGAAGGTTTCGAAGAAATCAGAGAGATTTTTGAGGAAAGTTTCCTTGCCAACCAGCCCCTTGAAAACGTAACCCCCATAGCTTCTTTGGCTGGGGTATTTATAAGGCTTAAAGGTATGGGTTGAGTGTTTGGGACAGCCAGAATTCCCACTCACCCATACGCGTAGTGGTGTGCAAGCCTGGCCATTAACTGTTCGTGGGGGACAGGATTTCAGCATGGCATTTTTTAGTCGTCCACTTCAGCCTCCCTGTCTGCCATTCTTGGGGAGTGCGATTCCAGGTCATCATGCACTAATTTCCGACCTCGCCCATCTGTTGTCAAATTTGTGACATCGGTTAGCAAAGACATCGGTTGGACGGAGTCTCCATTGATCCGTTGTGGTGTCTCAAGAACCTTCACCTATGTCTTCACACCGGTTGAGTCTTTTAATGTAATCACAGGGGCAATGTTCTCCCTCCTAGTCCGGATCTACTACAAGCCGGTGTGCACATATTTCGACCTGAGTCCGCCCACGAGATCGTCGTTTCTTACTTGGGCCAGACTCACTCGTCTTTTGTTGTCAGATCTACGACATCGGCCATTAAGGGACTCCTGAGGTGAGGACGGTTGGGTGGAGTGTTGAGGTGAGGACGGGTGGGCGGAGTGTTGAGGTGAGGACGGTTGGGCGGGGTTGAGGTGAGGACTGTTGGCTGAGTTGAGGTGAGGATGGTCTTGGACGGAGTGTTGAGGTGAGGACGGTTGGGCGGAGTTGAGGTGAGGACGGTTGGGCGGTGTTGAGGTGAGGACTGTTGGGCGGAGTTGAGGTGAGAACGGTTGGGCGGAGTTGAGGTGAGGACGGTTGGGCGGAGCGTTGAGGCGAGGACGGTTGGGCGGAGTTGAGGTGAGGACGGTTGGGCGGAGTGTTGAGGTGAGGACGGTTGGGCGGAGTTAAGGTGAGGTTTAGGTTGGGCGGAGTGTTGAGGTGAGGACGGTTGGGCGGACTCTTGAAGTGAGGACGGTTGGGCGGACTCTTTAAGTGAGGACTGTTGGGCAGAGTGGTTGTTCCCCCCTTTTGGAATTTGGACCGGTTATATTTCCATTTGGGACCGGTGTCTTTTCCATTTTGGTCGGACCGAAATAGGTGTTCACAGATGCCCCTCTTTACTCCTTTTTCACAAGAGAAATATGGAATCTTCGTATTTCCAAGGTGAAAAGGGAGTAAAGACATGAACACCGATGTAGGGGATAAATGGGACCCCTCAACCGGACATCGTCCTTGCAAAGTATAGAACCTCGGATTAGTGCATCATGACCACCCCGTCCTCAACTTTTGTTCCCTTTTGAATGGCCGGAGTATTGTGCATGACATCGGCCTTAGCAACTTAAACCCTGGATCCAATTCTATCCGAGGTAGGTTTCATGATATCGTTTGTTGCTTCCCTAAAGTAGTAACCGGTGTGACCATCGGGACACCGTCTCTTATAACTTCACAGGGCCTACTTCGTTTGTCTTTAAGAGCCATGACACCGTCTTTGGAATCACCATATTCCGTAATAGACTGAACCTCTACCTAGCGTCCATATCGGATCAACACCGTCTCTCTTTTTTTTTTTTTTAAATGGTGCGCCGTCCCTTGTGTGACAGGAAGGCGAGAGTGGGGAGTTGCCCTTTTACTGAAGATAATACATGGGGTGTGGCCCTTGATTTGCAGGAAGGTAAAAGGTGACAGGAAAAATAAATGTGGGGTGTGGCCCTTGGTTTGCAGAAAGGTAAAAGGTGACAGGAAAAATAGATGTGGGGTGTGGCCCTTGGTTTGCAGAAAGGTAAAAGGTGACAGGAAAAATAAATGTGGGGTGTGGCCCTTGGTTTACAGAAAGGTAAAAGGTGGGGGATTGCCCCTTGACCGACAGGAAAAATAAATGTGGGGTGTGGCCCTTGGTTTGCAGAAAAGGTAAAAGGTGACAGGAAAAATAGATGTGGGGTGTGGCCCTTGGTTTGCAGAAAGGTAAAAGGTGACAGGAAAAATAAATGTGGGGTGTGGCCCTTGGTTTGCAGAAAGGTAAAAGGTGACAGGAAAAATAAATGTGGGGTGTGGCCCTTGGTTTGCAGAAAGGTAAAAGGTGGGGGATCGCCCCTTGACTGACAGGAAAAATAAATATGGGGTGTGGCCCTTGGTTTGCAGAAAGGTAAAAGGTGGGGGATTGCCCCTTGACTGACAGGAAAAATAAATGTGGGGTGTGGCCCTTGGTTTGCAGAAAGGTAAAAGGTGGGGGATCGCCCCTTGACTGACAGGAAAAATAAATGTGGGGTGTGGCCCTTGGTTTGCAGAAAGGTAAAAGGTGGGGGATTGCCCCTTGACTGACAGGAAAAATAAATGTGGGGTGTGGCCCTTGGTTTGCAGAAAGGTAAAAGGTGACAGGAAAAATAAATGTGGGGTGTGGCCCTTGGTTTACAGAAAGGTAAAAGGTGGGGGATTGCCCCTTGACTGACAGGAAAGTAAAAGGTGGGGTTGACCCTTCGACTGACAGGAAAGTAAAAGGTGGGGTTGACCCTTATGATCTAAAGTGGAAGAGACCTGGGGTGGTGCCCCAGTTTGAGCTGTCTAGAGATTCGGGGTACTGCCCCTTGACTTGACTGAAAGTGGAAGAGACCTGGGGTGATGCCCCAGTTTGAGTTGTTTGGAACTTCAGGGTACTGCCCCTTTGACTTGACTAAAAGAGGAAGAGACTTGGGGTGATGCCCCAGTTTAGGATGGTTTGGAAGAATCTAGGAGGAACTGTCTCTTGATTGTAAGAGAATGGACCAGGGAAGATGCCCCAGTTTGATTTGTTTGGGAAGTGTAGTCTCCTTGTGGAAAAAAAAACTTGGGAAGCGCCAGTTTTGACGATTAGGGTTCCACTGGGAAAGAGAATTTGAGGCTCCAAATGAAACTGCTTGTTATAACAACCTGCAGAAAAGGGATAAGCATAGCAATGGCAAAGTAAATAGAAATCTGAGGAAGCTCCCCATGGAACTGTGATCTCTGGAGGCGACTCATGACCGAACAGAACGAACGAAGTAACTCTAACTCCAAAGAGTGTGTCAGGGTTCAAGTCTTCATAATAATCCCCGGAGGTGAGATTGAGCAATAGGATCATCTTGTCCCACAACTTTAAATAATTATATTTTCATTCTATTTGATAAAGGGAAAACACATGCCTTATCTGATTCATGAAATTCACGATATAAACACGTATCGAAAAAGAGGTGAAATTTATTTATGAGTTGAGTAAGTACATAGAGAGGGAAGTAGGGAAAACAAAAGAAGTTTAATACACAAGTTGATAGTTGAGGGAACAGGGAAAACTCGCTGATCTCTTGGTGAACTCCTGAGGATAACGCACATCTTAAACCCCACATCATGACTTCAAGCTACCTCTTCGACTTTGCTTCTAGGAAAGCGATTCAGTCGTGACTTGTATGCCCCAGTTTGGACTCGTACTTTTTGCATGGGAAGTCTCAGTCATACTATCAGGATCTTGACCCTAATTTTGCCTGAGCCACCTTTTCAGGTTTTCGACTCACCAAGTCGCTCTAATTTCTGCCTAGGCCGCCTTTTCAGGTTTTCAGCCTAGCGAGCGCCTCTTTTTTTTTCTTTTTTTCTCTTTTTTTTTGTTTTTTTGTTTTTTTTTTTTGACATTATCTTCCTAAGAAAAGTATTTCTTGACTGCATCCGCATTTATGGGCATTGGCAAATCTTCACCGTCCATGGTTGTGAGTATCAAGGCCCCCCCAGAAAAGGCTTTCTTCACTACATACGGACCTTCATAGTTAGGTGTCCATTTGCCCCGGTCGTCTTTTTGGATTGGCAAAACTTTCTTGAGGACTAAGTCTCCTTCCTGAAATTGTCGAGGTCGTACTTTCTTTTCAAACGCTCGTTTCATACGCCTTTGATACAACTGTCCATGGCAGAGGGCATCCAGTCTCTTCCCCTCTATTAGGTTCAATTGGTCATATCGAGCTTGGACCCATTCAGCCTCTTTTAGTTCCGCCTCCATTATAACCCTAAGGGATGGGATCTCTACTTCAAAAGACAGGACTGCTTCCATACCATAAACCAGTGAAAAAGGGGTTGCGCCTGTCGAAGTTCGAACTGAGGTGCGATACCCGTGTAATGCAAAAGGGAGCATGTCGCTCCAATCTTTGTAAGTTAGGACCATCTTCTGTATAATCTTCTTGATATTCTTGTTGGCCGCCTCGACTGCCCCGTTCATTTTTGGCCGATAAGGAGAGGAATTGTGATGACGAATCTTAAAGCTTTCACACAGTTCTTTCATCATCTTGTTGTTCAAATTTGTGCCATTGTCAGTAATGATCTGGCTCGGCAAGCCATATTGACATATCAATTCTCGCTTGATAAATTTGACTACAACGTTCCTTGTCACATTGGTATATGAAGCTGCCTCCACCCACTTGGTGAAATAATCAATGGCAACCAAAATAAAACGATGACCGTTGGAGGCTTTTGGCTCGATGGGTCCAATAACATTCATGCCCCACATCGAGAAGGGCCACGGTGCCGATAAGACATTCAAGGATGACGGGGGCGCATGAAGATGGTCAGCATATATCTGACACTTGTGACATTTTCGAGCATAAGAGAAACAGTCGGCCTCTATGGTCATCCAATAGTATCCAGCTCTCAAGATCTTCCTCGCCATGGTATGCCCATTGGTATGAGTTCCAAAGGATCCTTCATGAATATCCGCCATGATCTTGCTTGCTTCAACAGTATCGACGCAACGGAGGAGGATAAAGTCATGATTTCTCTTGTAGAGCACGTCACCATTCAAAAAGAAACCCATTGCAAGTCGTCTCAAGGTCCTCTTATCATTCTCTGTGGTACCCTCAGGGTATTCCTGAGTCTGTATATATTTTTTGATATCATAGTACCATGGTTTCCCATCCGACTCTTCTTCTATTGCTTGACAGTATGCAGGCTTGTTGTGCCTTTCTACCTCAATGAGGGGCATATCACAGTCATTGCTTAATGTAAACATTGAGGCAAGGGTGGCCAAAGCGTCAGCCATTTGATTGTCATCTCGGGAGACATGGTGAAAAGAGATATCATCAAATTCCTTGATTAGTTCCATGATATGAGCTTGATAAGGGACTAGCTTGCTATCCCTAGTCTCCCATTCACCTTTCAATTGGTGAATGACCAAGGCGGAATCCCCGTAGACTTCTAACTTCTTCACTTTTGCACCTAATGCGGCTTGGATTCCCAGAGAGCATGCCTCATATTCGGCTATGTTGTTAGTGCAGTCAAAACAAAGCCTAGCGCATACAGGGATGAATTCTCGATCTGGTGAAATTAGGATGGCACCAATCCCATGCCCCAGTGCATTAGAAGCTCCATCAAATCTCAAAATCCATTTGTCTTTCTGGGTATCTTCTTCATTAAATAATGCCAAGATATCTTCGTCCGGGAACTCAAAGTGCATGGGTTGGTAGTCACTTATAGGTTGATGGGCTAAGTATTCTGCCAAAGCGCTCCCTTTTACGGCTTTCTGAGTGACATAGATTATGTCGTATTCAGTTAATAGAACCTGCCATCGAGCGATTCTTCCTGTTAAGGCCGGTTTTTCAAAGATATACTTGACAGGATCCATTTTGGAAACAAGCCAAGTAGTGTGGCTTAACATATATTGCCTTAAACGTCGGGCTGCCCACGCTAATGCACAACAAGTTCTCTCTAAAGCCGAATATCTCATTTCACAGTCAGTGAACTTTTTGCTCAAGTAGTAAATGGCATGCTCTTTCTTTCCAGTCTCATCATGCTGCCCCAATACACAACCCATAGATTCATCTAACACTGTCAGGTACAAGATCAGGGGCCTTCCAGGGGTCGGCGGTACCAAGATCGGTGGCTCCCGTAAATACTGCTTTATCTTTTCAAAAGCCACTTGACAATCTCCATTCCATTGCGTCGGTTGATTCTTACGAAGTAACTTGAAGATCGGCTCACAAGTTGCCGTCAGCTGTGAGATAAACCGAGCAATGTAGTTTAACCTTCCTAAGAATCCTCTGACCTCTTTTTCTGTACAGGGAGGAGGCATTTCGAGAATCGCTTTGACCTTGTCAGGGTCTACCTCTATTCCTTTCTTGCTTACAATGAACCCTAACAGTTTGCCTGATCTTGCGCCAAAAGTACACTTGGCCGGATTCAACCTGAGCTTATACTTCCTTAATCTTTCAAAAAGCTTTCTCAGATCAACAATATGCTCTTCGTCAGTTTTTGACTTAGCAATGATATCATCCACATAAACCTCTATCTCCTTATGCATCATGTCATGGAAAAGGGTCACCATTGCCCTTTGGTAGGTTGCCCCAGCATTTTTCAGACCGAAAGACATCACCTTGTAACAGAAGATGCCCCATAAAGTGGTAAACGTGGTTTTCTCCATGTCTTCGGGTGCCATCCTAATCTGATTATACCCAGAGAAACCATCCATGAATAAGAAGATTGTATGTTGGGCTGTGTTATCCACCAGGACATCAATCTGTGGCAGAGGAAAATCGTCTTTGGGGCTGGCCCTATTTAAATCCCGATAGTCTACGCACATTCGTACCTTTCCATCTTTCTTCGGGACAGGGACGATATTTGCTACCCATTGAGGGTATTTTGGCACTGCTAAGAATCTGGCATCGAACTGCTTTTTAACTTCTTCCTTGATTTTCAAGAGCATTTCGGGCTTCATCCTGCGCAATTTTTGCTTTATCGGGGGACAGTCTAGCTTTAGTGGTAATTTATGCTCAACAATGCTAGTATCTAGGCCGGGCATGTCTTGGTAAGACCAAGCGAAGATGTCGCAGAACTCTATTAACAGTTTAATTAGTTCTTGCCTCCGCTCCTTATTCAAGAAGGTACCAATCTTGACTTCTTTTCTATCCTCTTTACTCCCCAAATTAATAATCTCGACTATTCTCTGTCCTCTTGTTCCAATAACCTTGTTAATTCAGGCGAAGGATCACAAACTTCCTCATATTCCTCATCAACATAGTCAACCGGGTGGTCAAAGTCATGACATGGGATTGCAAGCTCATTATTCTCAAGAGAATCATCTTTAGATCTGCGTTTATTCAGGTTATTATGGCGAATAATAAAAATGAATAAGTAAAGGATAAAGGAATCAATGCAAAGATATAGAAAGCCAGAAGGAATGGAATTCAATACGCATTTATTTATGAAGACTGAAAATGATAAAAACATGTGTTTGCCCTTATTACAGAAAAAATGCCTCAAAGCCTTAGGCATAGCAATGAGGCCAATCAATTCATTAAAGTCTTTGTCAATTACTTTGATAGAACATTTAAAGTTGTGGGTAGCTCGATGGCTTCCCAGTTACAAAGATCTCTGCCTGATGAGCACGGGATCACAAAGCTTCCACCTTCATAGGGATCATCTTCAATAGCAGCTATATGATCAGGGGGTACCAAACCAGCACTTCGAAAGCTCTGGTAGAGGTCACATAAGGGGACTTTAGCGATGCGGGGCTCTCGACCCTCTAAACGGGCAATCCTTCTCTCTTTCTTTTCTTCTACTATCCTTCTCCTGTCAGCAGCTGAAGGCTGGTATCCTAAACCATACCTGTCTTTGTTGTCTGGCAGATGCAACAGTTCTATTCTTCCTTTTAAACCAAGCCCCAAACCTTTCCCAGGTTGATATCCTCCTTGTAGCATCATTTTGGCCATCATAAGGGATGCATTCGGCATATGGGCTTTCATTCCTACACTGCTTTCCCCAACATATGTGGTATTTGCGATCTCCAGCGCTTGAAATGAAGTTTCAAGTGCTTCCTCTGCAGCGTCGATGTAGGGGGTAGATAGGGGTTTACTGACCAGAAAATCTTCCTCACCAGAAACGATAATTAGTTTATTATCAATAATAAACTTTAGTTTTTGGTGCAAGGTAGAGGGAACCACTCCAGCTGAGTGGATCCAGGGACGGCCCAACAAACAGCTATAGGCAGGCATAATGTCCATCACTTGGAAGAGGATCTGGAAAGTACATGGCCCTACTTGGATTGGAAGCTCAATTTCACCTATCACCTCCCTCCTAGTGCCATCGAATGCTCTTACCACCATTGAGCTCGGCTTCATATAGGTTCCATCAAAAGGGAGCCTGGCCAATGTAGATTTTGGCATGACATTTAATGACGACCCATTGTCGACCAGCACCTTTGCCAATATGTAATCTCGACACTTCACTGAGATATGGAGGGCTTTATTATGCCTCATTCCCTCTGCGGGTATCTCATCATCTGTGAATGACAGATAATTATCAGCAGCGATGTGACTATTCCTTGGAACTTATCAACGGTGATATCGTGAGTGACGTGAGCCTCATTAAGTACTTTCATCAAAAATTTTCGGTGGGGCTCAGAGTTCAGCAAAAGTGATAAAAGGGAAATCTTCGCCGGGGTATTGTTCAACTGGTCTATCACCTGGTACTCACTCTGGCGAATAAATTTCAAAAATTCTTGAGCTTCCTCATCGGTCACAGCTCTTTTGATTTCCTCATCAATGCCTCCTTTGACCATCTTGGCTTTTCCACTACCACTAGTTCCACTCACTGGAGTCGGTTCCTTCCTTGATTCCGGTGGATAGTAAACTCGACCACTCCGGGTCACACCTCCTATCCCTGATATGTTTGACAGAAATGAGTCATTCATTTTTGGGCTTTCGGCTGTTACCTCCACATTATATTTCCACGGAACAGCGTGAGAATCTTTAAATGCAAAAGGAGCGGGTGTCTGGATTATGACAGGCTGATGCGCAGGGCTTATAGTCTTTGAGGTGTTCTTGGTGTAGTAAATTACCAACGGTTTAGGAATGGACATTCCTGTTTCCCCATGTATCATGTTTACCTCATCAGAGACATTCACCACAAGCTCTTCACCCCCTTCCACAGCATTAATCTCAGGACCTTGATGGTTGGGCAAGGGATTTGTAGTCACATTTGGCATTCCTTCCTTAAAATTTAACCAATTGGCTTTGATCAAATCTCGCACTCTATATTTCAAGGCCATACAATTTTCTGTGGAGTGCCCAGGTGCCCCAGCATGATAATCACATCGGACATTTGGATCGTATCCCCTAGGGTATGGAGGTTCCACCGGCCTAGAAGGACAAGGGACTGCAAGGGAGTATCGAATAAGGTGAGGTAGAAGTTCAGTGTATGTCATAGGAATGGGGTCAAATTGGACTGGTGTCTGGTCATTGTTTGGTCTCCTTTGGTTTTGGTTGGGATTAGGTGGTTGCGGCCATTGTTGTAGAGGATTGTACTGGGCTGGCTGCGGATTCGGTGCCCTGGCAATGGGCGGACGGACGTGGGATTGTGGAGATGCGGGATAGGGGACCTGGTTATGGGTAGCGGCTGCTAATATGGGGGTATGGAGTATGAGGGAAGTGATTGGTGTGTTGAAAAGTGGTAGAGCCAAATGGCCTGGGCTGAGCTCTCCCCTGGTCATAAGAGACAGAGTTGGTTTCCCCATCTCTCTTTCTTACCTCACCTGGTGCTGATCTTTTTGCAGTGGGTGCCCCAAATGGGTTTTTGGAAATCTTCCCCGTCCTTATACCACTCTCTATTCTCTCTCCAATAATCACAATGTCAGAAAAATTGGATGAAACACTGCTGATCATCTTATCGTAGAAAGGTGGTTGGAGAGTGTCAATAAACATGGCTACTACCTCTCTTTCAGAGAGTGGAGGATCTACTTGCGCGGCTATCTCACGCCAGCGCTGCGCATATTCCTTGAAAGTCTCACTATCCTTCTTTGTCATGTTTTGGAGTTGAATTCTATCAGGCGCCATGTCTAAGTTATACTTGTACTGCTTCAAAAAGGCATCCGCCAGATCTTTCCAACAGCGAATACGGGTTCGCTCCAAATGAGTGTACCAAGTGAGTGCAGCCCCAGCTAGGCTGTCTTGAAAGCAGTGTATCAACAGCTTATCATCAGAGGCATGGGAAGCCATTTTTCGGTAATACATCGTGAGATGATTTCGAGGGCAAGTCACTCCTCGATATCTGTCAAAGTCTGGCATTTTGAACTTTGGTGGAATAATGACGTCTGGAACTAAACAGAGTTCAGAAGCACTTGTTAAGCCAAGGCCTTCCACACCTTCCACAATTCGTAGTCGCTCTTCCAGGATTTCTATCTTCCCTCTTTGCTGGGACTCTACGGTTGTGCCATGATCAACAACTGGATTCAACGTCTGGGTCACATCCCGCGGGTTGGCAGTGTAAGGACTCATGTATCCATACGGGTAGCCGTAATATGGGTAGTAGGGTGTTGTCGAATGAGGTTGGTTCACCAGGTTAGTGTTTTGTGCCGGCTCCTGTGATTGGGTTGTTGCTTGGGTAATGGGAACTGGTTGAGCTATTTGGGCGGTTTGAGTCTGGGTTGCTTGAGCTAGGATGGTTTGAGTTTGAGTGATTTGAGCTTGAGCTTGGGCGGTTTGAGGACCTAAGGCTTGGTTGACTGGTGGCATGGGTGTTTGGATAGAGTTTGGAATTTGGAGGTTTGTCCATTGTAGGGCATTGCCATCTTGGGAATTGATTAATAGAGGAGGGAAATATCCTGGAGGCAGGCCGTATGGTGGAAAGGGTACAGGGCTACCGTCTGAGCTAATGAAAATGTGTGGTGGCGTATAGCCATGAGGCCTGGCGTGGGAATCAGTAGGCTGATTGGGATTCCCAACATTAATAGTGAGGGGAACTGCCGTGGGATTTATAACCTGGCTTGATGTCAGACCCTCGTTTCCCGTAGAAGGCCCCCCTTCAGTGACCCCTTTTTCCAAGAGCTTCATCAATTCTGTAATCTGTTCCCTTAGCTGATTATTCTCATTCTTGAGGTTCTCATTCGTTTGTTCTGTCTCAGCCATGAGCTTCCTCTGTAGTCGGGTTCCGTAAGGGTGCGTCCTCGTGTTGCCTTTAGAAAGGAACACAAAAATTTAGAAAAGATAAGTGAATTAAAGAAAAAATTAAGTGAAATGAGATTACGCGGGAAGCAATATTGGAACTTGACGGATCCTTCGACTGTTCCTCAGAACGTCACGTTCAAAAGTACTAAGTAAAGCATTGAATGGAAATTAACATGAGATAGTTGTGAAGACAAAGGAATCCATTATCTCGAAAAGAGTACATTATTGCCATAAAGTGCTGAGTTACAAAGCGGGAAAATAAATCAGCCATCCCTAGCTCGGGCAATCATTTCCCTTATTTTACAAATTCGTCCTCTGCAATAATCTAAGAACGTTGCAATTTCTCTAGGAGTATTGACAGGGTTGGCCATTCCTTCCGCTTGTTTGAGTAAAAACGGGAGATCTTCTAGAGTCCCGTTAGCCAGGTACGCCAGCTTAGCAAAGCGATCCATCCATAAGTGAACAGTTTCATTTTGTTCAGCTTCCAAGAGGCGTATGGTCTCTTGACAATCTTGTTCAATGTTCATGGCGCGTTGTCGTTCCTTATTTATCTCTTGCTCGCAAGCCTTTACCACTTCATTGAGCTGTTGTTCCAATTTGTGAACTTGTGTCTGTAGCAGCTCCTTTTGCGCCGTGATATTCTGCTCATTTTCTTTTGATCGTGCCAGCATATCCTTCAGAAGATGTTTCTCAGCCAGGATGGTATCACTTTGCTTGTTTTTCATTTTTAGTTGAGAATTGGCCGCTTGAAGACATTGGTCTTGTTTTATCATGTAGTCCTCATCAATCTTTCGTTTCTTCCTAATCTCTTCAACAGCCTGCTTGTTCTCCAGGTTCTCCCTTTTCTGAAGGGTGTATTCTTGCTGACATCTCAATAAGTCTTCCTCTAGCCTCTTGTTCTTGGCAGCTAACTCTTCTATTTTGGTCTTTAGCGCCTTGGTTGCTTCATCCTCCGCAACAAGTGATGGAGCAGGAGGATTTCCCTGGAGATGAGGGGGACTTCTGAAGGGTAATTTAACAATAGAGACCCTATTCAGGATCCACTCATAATATTTTTCTCTGACAGCATGGCTTCGGGCCCCCAGCTCTCTTCCCCTTCGGTGGACTTTCTTCCATGCATTCGCTATATCCCGAATGACAAAGACACTGCTTCCCTTCGAGTAATATGAGATGAAAGGAGTGAGAGACTCTTCATCAGGTGGTCCAAGCAAAGGATAAGCTAGCTGACGCTTAGCTATGACGGGATTATAGTTGATACATCCTTGCGTACCAATAAGGGGAACATTTAGGTAATTTCCACAGTGATGAACAATTGATTCAACTTCCAACCATTGGGGATACCACCTAACTTTCTCAGCTGTGAGCCGTATAAGGTGATTGGCCCACTCACGCCCACTTTTCACTGCTACTTGACATAGCTTCAGATCAGAAACCGGACATTCGGCCTTACAGACTTGGTGGAAAACATGCGATGTGAGCCATACATACAAAACAGGTAAACAACAGACAACCCTTTTTCCACCTTGTGTGTGGCAGAAATCCATGGTGCAGTACACGTTTGCCAATACAGCCGTAACAGGATTCTCAAGCCTGTGTTTACGAGCTAGGAATACGGCAATAGCATCATAATCCACATAATTATCAATGTTGGGGAACAAAACAACGCCATAGATGGTAATAGCTAGAGCATCCATAAAGGCTTCCTAATCTTCCTTTTCTGCTAGGACCTGTATATGTTTCTCGAGAAATTCCCGAGTGAATCCGGGGATCTGATTTCTATTTAGTTGTGCATCCCTTAAGGTGTCAGGACGGATCTTCAGAACACGGGCGATGGAAGCAATAGTTGCATGATGGTCGAGATGACGATAAGGTATCTGTCCTTCCAAAGGCATCCCCAAGATTTGTTCAAATTCTTCAATGGATGGGGCCAACTGAAAGTCTCTAAATGTGAAACATCTGAGCGGTGGGTCATAGAATTGTGCTAAGGCAGTGATCGCCTCAGTTTGCACTTCCACTTCTAACAACTTCAGAATCCTCCCATACCTTCGTGTAAAAGCCATTTTCTGTGTCAGGTTCAATTTTCTCCCCATTGTTTGCAGACTACCCATGTCAATTTTCTTGGCCTTAAGGTGTAATACTTTCCTCAACTCGGTTACATTTGTGTCACAACTATCAGATCTCATGTTAATTTCCATATTGCTCAAAGGTACTCGCTAAGTTCCAAACAGCTTCCTGCAAGAGCAAAAAGAGAGGAAAAAAAAAGAAATCAGTTTCTGCCATGGGTGTTTTGTGAACCACTACTTCTTTATTAATTCATTGGAAAACAATTTCAGTTTGAGAAGTAGCGGTCGGCAAAACTCATGTGAAACTAAAGTCGCATGGGTTATGGATCTCCCTAACGTCATCAATATCCGCTTGAATAGAATTTGTTTTCATTTTGTTTTGATGATTGGGAAGATCTATAACCCAGGACTCATAAGTACACAAAAAAGAGAGGGAACTGCTTACCTGTCAAAGGATTACTAGTTTTTTTTTTAGAAAGAAAAATGATTCACTTTTTTTTTGGAATAAAGTAACCCTTTGAACATGTAAGCAGCTCATCAATTTTGGATTTAAAGGGAAAGCGAGAATGAGATAAGGTATAGTAAAGCCTGCCCTCTTGTGCCTTAAGCCAGGTTTTTCTGAAAGTCTTTTCTGGGACCTATAGCTTATCTAACAGTGGATTCCTCACATTGGGTGGCTTCCGCTAGACATTTAGAAGGTCACCAGAGCCAAGATCCTAATCATGACAGGGACGCAAACAGTGAGGAATTCACTAAGTGCGTGTATCATGAGAGGTCGAACTCTGGTTGAGGTTCTCACGAATACCGGATAGGAAGTACATCCCATACGATTCCGTTACCAACCTCTCCTAACTTAAGCTTCATTTGGGGCCCGGGTATAGGGCGCCACTCATAGGTGTGTGCAAATAATTGTGAGTGTAGTGTGTGGAAGGGCAGTCCATACCTTATACCTTACCCATTCTGCACAAAGAACAAACACAGAGTAAATATACAAAGTCGTCTACCCTAGGGTTCAATGTTTGCGGAAAAGTAACATGGTCTCTTACCCTAGGGTTCAATAAACATGCAAAATATAGACAACGAAACAAATAACAAGACGATTAAAACAAGAACAAACATTCACAACAATCAATAGAAAATAAGACAATGGGAAGAAATCCAAGCTAACAAAGGCTATATAAAAAGAACATGCGCTTTCAATCAAACAGGCCTGACTCTCTTAAGTGTCCCCAGTGGAGTCGCCATCTGTCGCAACCTGGATCGCAACGGCGCGGCGAAAAAGAAAAAGGATTGTGTGGAACAGGGAGTCGCCACCAACGTTTTTATCCATAGGAAAAACATTGGGAAAAAACTAGGTTCAGTAAAGCACTGGTTAAAAAAATTGAAATCCAAGTTCGGGAGTCGGTTACGAGTAGGGAAGGTATTAGCACCCTACATCGCCTGTCAAAGACAGTACCAAGATTGAAAGCACAACATAAATAGCCTTAAATAAAACATGGTTTCTTCCCTTTTATTTTGAAAATGATAGAATGGAGTAGAGAACTATACAGACATAGAATGTTAAAGCGAGGTTAATGGGACGTTTTGTCCGAATTAAGCTCGACTTCGATATGAGACAGAGAGGGTGAGAGAATGCCAATAAGACGTCACGTCTAAATTAAACATCCTCGGGTAAAAAGGATAGGGATAGGAAAGAGATAAGCGGGACGTCTCGTCCTAAGTATCCCTTCCCTATGAAATTATGGCGAGGCTTGAGCAAAACTAGGGGGAAACCAACAAGACGTCACGTCTAAATTGATTTTCACGGAAGTGACCAAAGAAAGGAACATTTATGAAAGAAACATAAAAGTAAGGAAATAAATCAACAAAAAAGGAAATAAGAAAGACGGGCCCGACAGGAGTTAAAGTTCTGCTCCTACGTATTCTTGAATTATCAAGAAATCAGGGTTACGTAGTTCTGAATTTTTCTTTTAAAAGATTGGGAAAATGTTGGTGGGTATCATTTTGGTAAGGAACCCATACAAGACAAAGTTCTTCACACGTGTATGGATCCTATAGAGATTGTGTAGACGGAAGTATTTTTCGTACGACACTGACTAAAAATGATTTGTTTCCTTTTTTTTGACTTTATCTAGATTTCAAAGAAAACACAAGAGACATTTATTTTTTTATTATTATTACAAAGTAAAAAGAAATTTAACTGGATGAACTTTAGGAAAGTAAACAAATCCAGAAAATACAAACTCAGCAAATGAACGCTTAATAATAAAAAAAAATGAAAGGAAAGAACACAGAACAGAACTGGTGGTGAGGTCGTTGAGGGAGCAGCTTATAGATGTTGACCGGTGTGGATTCTGTTGGTGTGGATATGGGGTTGAAGGACCGAACAATGGTAAGGAGATTCAGGAAATGTTGGGAAGATATATTGGGTTTAGGAGGCTGGGACGGTATGGTGTTTAGGGAGATGTTGGGACGGTGTGGATTGGGAGATGTTGGGACGGTGTGGACTGGGAGGTGTTGGGATGGTGTGGATTGGGAATATTGGGACGGTGTGGTGTTTGGGAGATGTTGGGACGGTATGGTTTTTGGGGTATTGGGACGGTGTGGCGTTTGGGAGATATTGGGACGGTGTGGACTGGGAGTATTGGGACGGTGTGGTGTTTGGGAGATGTTGGGACGGTATGGTTTTTGGGGTATTGGGACGGTGTGGTGTTTGGGACACAGACAACTATAACCAACAAACAGCGAACTGACAGGAAAATAAAAGACTGAAAGTAAAAGAAATAAGGAACAGGGTGGAACCGGTGTGATGGGCTCAGAACCGATGTGCGAGTCAACGCAGTGACGGTGTCTGACTGATTCCGGACTCACACGCTAACAGGAACAACGAACCGGAGTTGGATCCAAATCTTGAAAACTGGACACGACCGGTGTTGTGGGAAGTTGATCCGAGGTGAGTTACTGGATGCTGTGCAAAGACGGTGTGGTAGAGCAATGAAGGCAGTAACAGGGCAAGGCAGTGAAGAACTAGAACAGGGTGGATTCTGTGTGAGGACGGTGTGAGTACGGGGTAGGGGCGATAGACAAGGGCAACAGCTTTGAGTACTAAGAATTTCCAAGCTTCCCAAAGCCAAAGGACTTACATTGGTGATTATGGCAAATTACTGGTTTCAAGTGAGGAGGGATCTTCAGAAGGTTTCGAAGAAATCAGAGAGATTTTTGAGGAAAGTTTCCTTGCCAACCAGCCCCTTGAAAACGCAACCCCCATAGCTTCTTTGGCTGGGGTATTTATAAGGCTTAAAGGTATGGGTTGAGTGTTTGGGACAGCCAGAATTCCCACTCACCCATACGCGTAGTGGTGTGCAAGCCTGGCCATTAACTGTTCGTGGGGGACAGGATTTCAGTATGGCATTTTTTAATCGTCCACTTCAGCCTCCCTGTCTGCCATTCTTGGGGAGTGCGATTCCAGGTCATCATGCACTAATTTCTGACCTCGCCCATCTGTTGTCAAATTTGTGACATCGGTTAGCAAAGACATCGGTTGGACGGAGTCTCCATTGATCCGTTGTGGTGTCTCAAGAACCTTCACCTATGTCTTCACACCAGTTGAGTCTTTTAATGTAATCATAGGGGCGATGTTCTCCCTCCTAGTCCAGATCTACTACAAGCCGGTGTGCACATATTTCGACCTGAGTCCGCCCACGAGATCGTCGTTTCTTACTTGGGCCGGACTCACTCGTCTTTTGTTGTCAGATCCGCGACATCGGCCATTAAGGGACTCCTGAGGTGAGGACGATTGGGCGGAGTTGAGGTGAGGACGGTTGGGCGGAGTGTTGAGGTGAGGACGGGTGGGCGGAGTGTTGAGGTGAGGACGGTTGGGCGGGGTTGAGGTGAGGACTGTTGGCTGAGTTGAGGTGAGGATGGTCTTGGACGGAGTGTTGAGGTGAGGACGGTTGGGCGGAGTTGAGGTGAGGACGGTTGGGCGGTGTTGAGGTGAGGACTGTTGGGCGGAGTTGAGGTGAGGACGGTTGGGCGGAGTTGAGGTGAGGACGGTTGGGCGGAGCGTTGAGGCGAGGACGGTTGGGCGGAGTTGAGGTGAGGACGGTTGGGCGGAGTGTTGAGGTGAGGACGGTTGGGCAGAGTTAAGGTGAGGTTTAGGTTGGGCGGAGTGTTGAGGTAAGGACGGTTGGGCAGACTCTTGAAGTGAGGACGGTTGGGCGGACTCTTTAAGTGAGGACTGTTGGGCGGAGTGGTTGTTCCCCCCTTTTGGAATTTGGACCGATTATATTTCCATTTGGGACCGGTGTCTTTTCCATTTTGGTCGGACCGAAATAGGTGTTCACATATGTAAACCATGGCCTTTCTGTTATCATCAGTAGCTTTTCATCAGGAAATTCTTCCTTCACCTCTGGTTGGAGTAGTGTGACTTCCTTGTTAACAAGGCGAGATAAATGATCTGTAATAAAATTTTCACTGCCTTTTTTGTCTTTGATCACTAGATTGAATTCTTGCATTAGCAAGATCCATCTAAGTAATCTGGGCTTAGAGTCAGATTTATTCAGCAGATATTTAATAGCAGCATGATCAGTAAAAATGGTGACTCGGGAACCAATTAGATAAGGTCTAAACTTTTCCAGGCCATACACTATTGCTAACAGCTCTTTTTCTATTGTTGTATAATTTATCTGGGCAAGGTTCAAAACTTTGCTAGCATAGTGTATAACATGAACATTTTTTGCCTTCCTCTATCCTAATACAACCCTAATGGCATAATCACTAGCATCGCACATTAGTTCAAATTCTATCTCCCAATCAGGAGCAACTATTATAGGTGCACAGGTTAGTCTATGTTTTAAAGTTTCAAATACATGTAAACAAGAATCATCAAAAACAAAAGGAGTGTCTTTGTTTAAGAGATTACTCAAAGGCTTTGCAATTTTTGAGAAGTCCTTGATGAATCTTCGATAGAATCCTGTATGGCCCAAGAAGCTTCTAACTCCCTTTACATTCCCTGGTGGTGGTAGTTTCTCAATTACTTCCACTTTGGCTTTGTCCACTTCAATGCCTCTTTTGGAAATTTGATGTCCTAGCACAATTCCTTTTGTAACCATGAAGTGGCACTTTTCCCAATTTAAAACTAAATTGGTTTCCACACATCTTTTCAATACTACCCTCAAGTTTTTCAAACATTGATCGAATGATGGGCCAAAAACAGAGAAATCGTCCATGAATACTTCAATGCATTTCTCCACTAAATCTGAGAAAATGGCTAGCATACATTGTTGAAATGTTGCAGGAGCATTACATAACCCAAAGGGCATTTTTCTATATGCAAACACCCCAAAAGGACATGTGAATGTTGTTTTCTCTTAATCTTCTGGTGCAACTGCTATCTGGTTGTAGCCTGAGTAACCATCCAGAAAGCAATAATATGCTTGTCCTGCTAGTTTCTCCAGTATTTGATCCATGAAAGGTAGAGGAAAATGGTCTTTCCTAGTTGTTGTGTTCAGTTTTCTGTAGTCAATGCACATCCTCCATCCTGTGACTGTTCTTGTAGGGATAATTCATTTTTGTCATTTTGTATGACGGTGATTCCTCCTTTCTTTGGAACAACCTGCACAGGACTCACCCAAGAGCTTTCAGAAATTGGATAAATTATACCAGCTTCTAGTAATTTAATTACCTCCCCTTTCACTACTTCCTTCATGGTTAGATTGAAGCGTCTCTGTGGCTGAGCAATTGGTTTGAATTCTTGTTCCATGTAAATACGGTGCATACAGTAGGCTGGACTTATTCCCTTCAAGTCCTCTAATTTCCATCCAATTGCTGTTGAGTGCTCCTTCAATACTTGAATCAATTGCTTTTCCTCTGTACCTGTCAATTCCCTATTAATAATAACAGGTTTTTGGTTATCATTATTAAGATAAACATATTTCAAATGTAGAGGTAAAGCTTTTAGCTCCACTTTTGGTGGGACAACTTCTTTTGCTTTCTCTGACAGCTTCTCATAATGAATTGCTTTTTGAATGGTATGCTTGTCCTCCTTCGAGTTTTCCCCATCTTCTTCCATTATTCCCATCACTTTAGTGTTTAACTCATCCAGTGGATCTTTGTTGAGCCATTCACTGGATTGTTCTTTGATGGCCTTTTCTTCAATGTCAATTTTGAAGCACTGCTGCTTTTCCCTTAGATACTTCATTGCATCAAACACATTGAAGTTCACCTTCTCATCTTGCACTCTTACCTTTAGTTTATCATCATCCACATCAATAATCACCTTTGTGATTTTCATGAAAGGCCTTCCTAAAATGAGGGGTACTTCTGCATCTTCTTCAATATCCATGATAACAAAATCTACAGGGAATACGAACACCTCAACTCGTACTAGCACATCCTCCACTATGCCATATGGAAACTTTATGGATCGATCAGCAAGTTGGAGAGTCATCCGTGTTGGTTTCACCTCGAGATCTCCGATTCTTTTCACTATTGAGAAAGGAATTAGGTTAATGCTAGCTCCCAAGTCTAAGAGTGCTTTTCCTACTGGCAAAGTACCAATAGTTACTGGAATTGTGAAACTCCCAGGGTCCTTTGTTTTCTCAGGCAGTGCTTTTTGAATGATGGCACTGCATTCTGCGGCGAGTTCCACCGTTTCTTTAGAAAATCTTTTTTTGTTAAGAGTTCCTTCATGAACTTTATGTACATTGGCATTTGCTCCATGGCTTCCACAAAAGGTATGTTTATTTGTAACATTTTGAAGATGTCCATAAATCTTGCAAATTGCCTCTCCTTGTCTATTTTTGAAGGATTCTTTGGATACGGCAAACTTTTCAGCTGTGGTGCTGGGTCGTCTACCTTCTTTTTTCCTTCTTTTATTTCTTTCTTTTTTTATTTTTCACTATCTTGCTCCTTTGTTTCTTTTTCACAATTTTTTTTCCACCTTTTTTTCCTCCTTTTCACCCTTTTCTTCTTGTTGTCCAATGACCTTTCCACTTCTTGTTGTGATTGCTTTGCATTGTTCCTTCGGATTTGGGTGGGTATTAGCTCCAAACTGAGAGTTATGATGTTCTGCAATTTGACGAGCCAATTGCCCCACTTGAGTCTCCAGGTTTCTTATTGAAGCATCAGTGTTTTTTTGATTGGTGATTGAGACCTGCATGAATTTTTCTAGAGTGTCCTCTAGTTTTGATGTCCTTTATGTCAAGGAAGGACCTTGTTGATAAGGTTGTTGTCTGTTAGAAGTGCTTGCCTCTTGCTTTCATCCACCATTTTGATTATTTCTCCATCCCTGTGAAAAGATGTTAGAATAAGCATTGTTATTGAAGTTACCCTACTTACCTTGGCTATTCATATAAAGGATGGATTGGTCTCCTTGCTCTTCTTGACAGTGTCCATTCTGATGTTCTCCTCCACAAAAATCACATCTCATTTGTGCTTGTTAGTTGCCTACAGAGGATTGTACAACATGTAGTTGTTGAGGGAGTTTTGTCATTTGCTGTGTCAGAGCTTCAATTTGTTGTGTCAAAATTTTGTTTTGAGCTAAAATGGCATCTATTGTATTGAGTTCCAACATTCCCTTTGTAACATCCTGGTTTAAATTTAATTACCGATTGAGATTAGTTACCGATTAAGATTAATGGTTAATTCAGATTAATTGCTGATTAAGCTAAGGGCTGAATAATAATAATAATGCCAGGAAAATGTCACATGTGCCCTTGATGGTATAAAGAGCTTCGGTTCTCTCTCACTCCTCTATTTTTCACGCTGTTGGGGAAAAGTCTAAGAGAGTGAGCGTGCATGCAACCAGCTTTCTTCATCTGCTGTTCTTCGTCTCCTTCTTCTCCTTCTTCTTCTTCTTCTTCCATTCGAAGACGGTCAGAGTCTCGATTGGGAAGTCTGCAGTGTGGGGGTGCCTTGGAGTTGTGGAAATGGTCCACTATCGTTGAGGTGGAGCTGCTCGTGAGGGAGAAAATAGCATTGGGTGCCTGGGAGCTGGAAGTCCTCCATTGTTGGTGAGGACTGGACTATTCGAGTATGGGAACAGCATTTGGAATCCTCCACTGGACCGAGTGAGTGGACAGCATTATGCCTTGGAGGCTTGGAACTCCCCACTATCTTGCATGCAGAGCAGGGAGTGTTATGGAGGCAGAGCCGTTCGAGAGTATGAGTGGCTCGGAGTTTCTCCAAAGCTGAATGCCATGGTGGATGACTGAATCAGGTCGTTTTGTTAAGAACGAGTGACCGAAGGGCGATCAGTTGGTGCTGTAAGGTCGAGGAGCTTCTAGAATCTTCATTCCAGGTAAGGGGGCTAATTTACATCTCAAATGCATGGTTTATGGACAGGTTCCAGGTGGATTGGCTTTAATGCATTATGATATGCTTGAAATGTGGATTGATGTGTGGTGGTTGAGTAATGGTGCATGAAACGCCCGGATGTGTGATCGTTGTGACCTGTATGATGTTGTGATGATTCTGTCCATTAATGCATGTTAATATTTCTGAGAATGCTGAATGAATGCATGTAGATGTGAATGTCATTATGATTACCGAGTGCATTAAACTGTAAGACAGTGGATAAATATCCGTTTGTTGTTATATTAAAATGCATGTCGATCCTATTGAGATGCCGAGTGTATGAGTATGCTATACTGATTCCAGTGTGTGATTTTATATTCAAATGCATGAGATGCGTGTTATTGACATTCGAATGCCGAGTGCATATATGTGGGGCTGTTTACCGATTCCCGTTTGGGATTTTATGTTAAAAAGCATGTGATACATGTGATGAATGTGTGGATTGTCGAGTGTGTGCAAATGCTGTGCTAAATTCGTTGTGTTTTTATAATGAATATGTATGAGATACAGTGAAAGACCTTGGGTTGGACCCAAGGCAATGCCGAGTGTATTAGCGTTGGACGCTTGATGAATAAGACCGTATGCATCTGATTCGCCATTGGAAATACTGAGAGCATATAACGTGGGACGCTTAATACAGAATCGGCAATCAGATGAATATGTGTGAAATATAATAAAAGACCTTGGGTTGGACTCAAGGCAATGTCGAGTGCATTTGCATTGGACGCTTGATGAAAGACCTTGGGTTGGACTCAAGGCAAGCCTACTGAGTTGGACTCGGGGCTGCCCGTAACACTTCTGTTATCGCTTGGAGTGATTGTGTTACATGAGAGGGCAAATGGTTTGGTACCAGTAAAATAGCCGGATCAACTTGGAGCTGAGAAGAGGCTTGGAGCCTATGTTGCAACAATAAAAATTAATAATGAATAATCGGATCCGACTGAAATGATGTGTGCACACTTATAATTGTTGTTGAGCTCAACGTGATTTGTATATGTGTAAATGTTATTGAGAATAACATAATTAATGTAGTCTTGAATTGACTCGAGTGAATTCTGACTGGATGAATGTATGCATACTGATGCTGTTGCCAAGTGCAATATGATGTTATGGTTGTGGTATATGTTGGGGTGAATAATGTGAATCATATAGCCCTGAATGAATTGAATGATTTTCGATCGGATAATGTTGTGTGAATATTCATATTGAATGACAGCGTGTATTATTGCTGATTGAGAGATGTTATTGTATAGTTGAGAAATTGAGGAATAATCCGAATCAATAACTGTCATTTAATATGTAAAAGCTCACCCCTACTGTGGCTATATTTTCAGTATATGTAGGTCGAATTGGTGAATGACGAGAGATCCCCAAAGTCTGAGTGATGAGCATTCATACTGTTGTAGTGTACATATTGTACCTATTGTGTATAGCTATCATAAAGCCTTGGCCGGCTCTCATGTAATCCGTTCATTTAAACATATTTATTTATATGGATTGACTTTCAAAGTTGTGAACAAGAATACATATATATATATATATATATATATATATATATATATATATATTATGTTGATATCATGCTATTTGTATGGACTGAGAAGTGGTGTCAGAAGATTAATGTTAAGATAATAAGTTTCTGAGTGGAATATAGCTATGAGAGCCTTTTCCGAGTGGTGAAGGCTCAAAGCGGTTCCGAGTGAGATGTCCTCGGGTGGACTTCTTCCGAGGGAAGAATAGTCCAAATGTCGAGTGAAATGTAGCCGGGATAACCTCTTTCGAGGGAAAAAAGGTTTAATACTCCCGAGTGAGAATTGACCGATGGAATTCTTCCGAGGGAAGAACGGTCAAAATGGTTCTGAGTGAAACCCATCTTAGTAAATCTATTCCGAGGGGTTAAGGTTCAGATATTGTCGAGCAGAACTTAACTTGGTGAAGTATTCCGAGTGAATAAGGTTATATATTCCGAGTGGATAAGGTTTAAATAAGTCCGAGTAAGACTTAACTTAGTGAATTCTTCCGAGTGAAGAGAAGTTAGAGTAATTCCGAGTGGAATTTGATTAAGGAGATCATTTCTGAGGGACGGAAGGTCAAGGTATTTGTCGAGTGGAATCTAGTTGATGGAACTCTTCCGAGTGGGACATACTATATAGACTCCGAGAGGATGAGGTTATAAAATCTTTTAAGGGAGACTTGACCTAGTAAAGTGTTCTCCGAGTGAGGAAGATTAAAATATACCAAGTGAAGAATGGGTAAAAGACCTCCGAGTGAATTGTGATTGAAATACACCGAGTGGTATTGGACTGGGGAAATATTCCGGGCGAGGGAAGTTTATAGATTCCGAGTGGAATAACTGAGGGAATCATTTCCCGAGTGGAGATTAAGACGCTTCCGAATGAAGTATGTCTATAACCTTCTTGAATAAAATAAGGATCTGGCTAAGAGTTTACCGGGTGAAGCATGACCCGAAGGGGACGGTTCCCGAGTGAACGTGGTCCCGAATCCGAGTGACGGAATTTCCGAGTGACTGGGCTCGCTTCAGCGAAATAAGGAATCGCCCCAGCGAATGAAGCTCGCTCAAGCGACTTCTGCTGCTTTTCATTTAACTGAAGCTGGGTCTTGCCAGCGTGTGGCACCTGACTCGGTCTTCTCTCACCTCTGATCGGTTTTCTGCTTCCCTTGCCTTCAGTTTGTTTTCTTTTTATCTTGACTTCATTCTGAACTGCGCTCTGAACGTTTTGAATTTTGGAAAAAATTTCCCTAGTCTCGGGTTTGTTCTTATTTTAGCCGGGATGTTTCACCCTTCTTTTGGACTTGTGTTCTATCATGCTGAGCTTGGTAATCCGTGGATGATAATGCTTCAATGATTCTTGTAGCTTGCTCTGCATCCACTGTCATTATAGTGCCTCTAGCTACTGCATCCAGTATCATTTTAGTGTCTGCTTTAAGTCCACTGTAAAAGATATTCAATTGGGCAATATCTTCTAAGCCATGGTTTGGGCATCTTCTCAGGAGAGATTTGAAACGTTCCCATGCCTCACAAAAAGGTTCATCATGACTTTGTTTAAATGTTGTAATATCTGACTTAGCCTTGATAAATCTAGATGGTGGGAAAAATTTGTGAAGGAACTTCTCTTCCACTGTGTCCCAATTGTTCAGGCTTTGATTTGGGTGCGACTGGAGCCATTCTTTAGCTTTACCTGCGAGAGAAAAAGGAAATAGTCTTAGATATGCTGCTTTAATTACTTCCTGTTCAAAGCCCATTGTTCCTACTAATTCATAGAATGTGGCCAAGTGAGTGTATGGATCTTCACTGGACATTCCGTGGAATTGGTGGGAACTAATTAAACTAAGGAAGGCAGGTTTCATTTCTATAGCCCTGATTATATTTGGTATAGCAATGCTTGAGTAGTGTCTAGGTCCTTGTTGTAGAGTGTAATCTCTAAGTGTTCTCCTTGGTGGGTTTTGATTATTGTTGTTGACATCCATTGTATCAGAGGAAGTTTGTCCTGCGTGGAAGTTCTGCTTGGCTTTCTTGATTTTCTTGAGGAACCTGTCTATCTCTGGATCAAATGCAAGTTGTTCTTTTGTACCCTGTCCTCTCAAAATCATAAATCAAGTACTCAAAATAGCTAAGTTACCACACAAAAGAAATTGAAAACAATTTTATGTACACTGTCTTGTCAATTTAATGCTAAAATATTCAAACTTAAATCACCTCCCCGGCTGCGGCGCCAAAACTTGATATGTTATTTTTATAGTTCATACTAAAACTTGTTAGCCAAAACTTGGTATTGTGGAGAAGTGAAGTGGAGTGTTCATATAAAGAGAATCAACTTTGTATAATATGAACTCAATGGAATGTTTGTGCCAAGTTTAAACACAGTGATTGTTGTATAGTATAGATGTCGTTCCACTGAGGAGGTGTAGCATGAAAATCTTAGTTTTGAATTGAGTTGACAGAAGATTTTGTGTTGATTTGTTGTGAATGATGCTGAGTGAAAAAGTGAATAGATAACAAAGAGTAAAATTTCAAAAGATAACAGTAAATGGTTTTTGAGGAAAATCAGTTTTGTAAAACAGGGATTGGTTTCATCACATCTCACCTTCTGTAAGTTGCTTAATTTTTTATGTAAGTAACTTGAAAAGATAATTTCTACGTCACAATCAAAGTCATTTGCATCGATCCCTTGACTAAAAAATTCATAAGAATGATTTCAAACCGCTAATCCCTCAGTCACTTTGAAATCATTCCAGCATTATCGATAGATTGTTTTGACGTTTATTGCGTTAGATGCCATCCCTGGCTACCTACTCACAACAAGTATTTCATTCGGATCTGCTTTCAAGAGTCACTTCCCAGCATACTTGAGAAAACTTAAAACAAGAAAATAGTGATCAAGTACTTTCAGGCATTAAACGCATAAGGAAATACAGAAACTTATCAAATCTCATTATACACACAAAAACTTACAGCAGCATTACTTTAGGTTTGAATGGATTACAACCAATCCCATAAAGGAAATTTTAGCTACTCATGCTATGCATTTTCACCTAAGAAGATTTTGCAATAAATACAGAGTGAAAAATACAGGAAAAGTGTTTGATAAAATGAAGAATATGATCTCTTCGATCCAACTTGATTATTCTTGATGTTGTTCTCTACTTGATTTATAGAGGTTATGCTCCAGCTTCCCTTGCCCACTTGCATAGAGCCCATGAAGCATCTTTCAGAGACATGTAGAAACACAAGAAAGTGGGTGAGTTGACATCGCACCATTGGTGAAATAAAAAATTGGAAATCCCATGCTGCATGAGTCACGCTTAAGCTTGATTAATCACGCTCAAGCGTGGAAGGTCTGATGCTCTCTTTTTATTTCACGCTCAAGCCAAGTTCAGCCACGCTCAAGCGTGCCAGCCTATCCAACTCACGCTTGCTCCATGCTTGATCCACGCGCAGGCGCGCTCGGGCTCACGCTTGAGCGCCTCCTTATCTCGCTCAAGCGTGAGGAAGTTCCTGATACTCTTTCATCTTCGCTCAAGCTGACTTTGTCACGCTTGAGCGTGCACTTGTATTTCAACATATACATTTCACGCTCAAGCCACGCTCAAGCGGGGTCGAGCTCACGCTTAAGCGGCTCCTTCCCACGCTTGAGCGTGGAGGGGTCCTGATGCTTTGTGCTTTCTTTAATCCACACTTAAGCTTGGAACATGTTGCGTTCAGGCGTCCCTTTTGTCTTGTGCTGGTGTTTCTTGGTTTCTTCAGGATTTTTGTCACCTTTCTTCAAATATTTTGATAAATCAAGCTTGTGTTTACACAATATGTTATTTACAACAAAATCATGCTTTATTACTTACTAATCTAGTTAAATTCTTTCCAAAATGGGTTTAATTGAAGTATTAAATCAATGTGAAATAACACTTATCACCGTGAAATTGTGAGGTTCAATTGAAGACCAATTTCTTGTCAAAATCTGAAATTGAGAGTACCATTGTAATCAGGGAAGCAAGGTGAGCGTGTAGGTACATTCAATTTCATGCTTTCTTCTCTTTCTCTTTCTAAGCCAACAATGGCATGTTCATGGGGGTTTTCATTTTCCATTTTTATGGCAATTTAAAGCTTATAAATGGTTCTCGAGGTAATGAGTATTGGTGAACAGCTAATAGGTCTTTGTTTTGGTGCCATTAAGTGATGGGCCAGGTGCTAGAAAGCCGTTAGAAGAACCTGGTCTTAAAATGGAGGTTGAAAATGACAAGGGTAAACTTCAGGAACCTTGAATTAGAATTTGGAACTATTTTGGTAAAGCGGGTTTCGGTTTCGAAAGTCAAGATGTTAATTATCTTTGTTAATTTCTTGAATTTAGATAATTGGTGAATTTTGGTGATTGCGACATTGGATTGGAAACCTCATAAGCATAGAAGTGAGGTAAGGGGGTGTAGTCGATGTATAAGTTAATGAAAATAATTACTAAAACATCAATAATAACGTCTACAAGGCCAATCCTCGCATCTAAAGTCCATAATAACATCAGTCATATGGGTAAGGACCAAAATTGCGTGCACCTCGCCTTGAGTTTGATGGGTAAAACCTACTTTGACTAGGGGAAACACAAACTCGCATTGACCCTCGCCCGTCCTTAATGGGGATAAAAACAACTTTGAGAATGCAACTACCTGCACTTCAACTTGTTTTAATATACAATTTCAATAATTTTAATGATACTAATTTTTAAATATTAATGAAATGTTTATATATTTTCCTAAAATATAATATAATGACGAAGTTTATCATTTATAAATTTTCTTTTTGTCCTATTTTATATATTATTTCAATTAAAATGTGTTATATATATGATTCATTTGATATTATATATCTAAGTTATTAAAATGATGGGAAAATGAAAAAAAGAATGAGTAGAGTGAGATCCTTAAAGGTTTCCCCAAACTCGATAGGGATCCTACAAGGACAAAGGTGTGTTCTAAAATTTTACACCCAACTTATTTTAATTTGTCCCTAAACCTGTCCTGATTTTTATGGGGATAATAATGAGAAGAGAAAAGCCTACTTTGTCCCGTCCCATTGTCATGTCTAATGAGAAATAAAAACAAGTCTACTTTCACTACTTACATGCTTATGTAAATACCAACGAGTAGTTAATTCAATTCGTACATGCTTAATTCTCTTTAAGTAAAGTCTCGAGTTCGAATCTTGTGGATAGAAAAAATCACCACCGAAAGAGTTAGTCTCTCCATGATGTGGATGTTCTCGGTCCATTAAGGATTGCTTCCGAAGAAGGATAGATACTTATGGTTAAACAACACCAAAAAATGCTTATGTAAATCACCAAATGTATTAGTCTTATGGAACATTAAAAGGTATTTTTTTTTCTTTTGTGAAGATTAAGGGTGTGTTTGGAAGAGCTTATAGATAACTTATGAAAATAGCTTATAAATATCATAAGTTATGTTTAACTTACTTTAATAAGTTACTTCATCTAACTTATCAAAATAAGTTATTGTCAACTTATTCTGACAAGTTATGAAATCAAGTTTATTATATAAGATTTCATTTTAAAAAACTTATTGCATAAGCTTTTAATTAAATTACATATCTAAACATACCTAAAAGGTCAATTTGAAGATATGAATTAACTAAAAATTTATTTTATACGAGGTGAAATGTTTGGTATGAGGGGGGTATTCTCTGTACTTTCTCAATTGAAATATAACCTTTATATCACTCCTTTTTTTATGTCGGTTCAGTAGGAATCCAACATTATAAAACATGGGTTCAGTGAGCACTATGTCCTTGGTAGCCGATCCCTAGTACTTCGGTTTGTTGATTTAGGAATGAAGGTTATGGCATCTACAAAGACTCTCCGAAAATTAAGTTAGTATGGACTGGAACATTAAGAGTAATAAAGCAACTTAACTTAATTCATTATGAATAATGGTATTTATAGTCTAATGGAGATCTAACTTGTGATTTGATGCTTTTTTAGACAAGTTGCAAACTAGCATAAAGATCCATTCAGTAAGCGTACTGGTTATTTTTTCAATCGTGTCTTAACTATCTTACTGGACTCGCGTCTTTTTTGCCCTTACCTGCCTTACATTAATTTTGGGGCTGCTATTGATACCAGATCACAATGATTTATATAATAACTTTAATTATTAAGTAATTAATTAGGACTATCCTATTCATGAGAGTTTTGATAGCTTAACTAGGTCATACGTTTCAAACATCAATTTTCAAGGTAAAAAATATTATAACTTCAATTATAAATTCATTAGAATGATTAAAAATTATTTATTTTGAAAATTTACACTAAAAATCTTATTAATTTTTGAAAAAAACTTATGCAAAAAGATATTATAAATAATTTTTTCGTGAACTCTTCCGGATGTTCTTAATAAAGTAAATATAACTGCATCAACATCTTAGAAAGTTCAATAAACTTTGAGTTGTTTATACATACATATATATCTATATATACACACAATATATTTTTAATAAAATTTGAATATATGGAGATATAAACCATATTTATTTCTGTTATTAATTTACGGGGGCAGATATAAGTTAACAGAATATTTCTTGTTCACTAATAAAAATTAATTTAATTGATTAAAAAATTAAACTTATTACTGTAAAATCATGAATTTAAATTTCTTATGGATATGAGGAAATTGTTAGTGAGGGATTCTTAAGGTGTGCCTTGAGACTCTTATTGAGGCAAAGATTAATTATAAAGCTCCGTTTAAGCTTCGAGGCTTAAGAAAAAATGAATACTACTTTGATTTCAGCCGAATCATAAATTTCAAACCTCTGTACTTCTATTATACCAAACAAATACTACTTGATTCAATTTTCTATAGATTTGCTGCGATTAATTAAAGGATTAATTATAAAGTTCAGTTCTCTAATATCGGTATAATTGTTTAGCATCAATGTAGAATATTAGAAACTAGATTCGTATACCACTCCCATATTTGTTCATATTATACTCGTCTTTATCGTTATTTCAAATTCAAAGAATAAAAAATTAACTATAAAAACCCTAATATTAAAAAAATCATTTTGCATTAAATACAAATTACTTTTTTTTAGCTATATGATGAAAACTGCAGCCCATGCAATCGAGTCTTCGACTGTAGGGGATTCAATTCCCAAACCTCTCGAGAGACAAAATAAGGGGAATTTCCTTTATCAGGAGTCAGTGGGTTACAATTTATAATGCAAGGAATATTTCTTTTAGAAACCTAAATGCAATTTATATCAAATTAAGAAGCACACATGCAGTTAATATTGATTTAGAATACATTTAGGTAAATAACTTTATTAAGGGATGCAAATAAATGATTTTCATATAAGAATTTATACATGATAAAACTTGTTAGAATAAACTTAAAAGTAGCTATTTTGATAAGTACATTACTCTAAAACTACAACAACTTATGAGAGTTTTCCTTAATGAAACCCAAGAAACTTGTTTTTGCCATCACAGTCACAAAGAAAACAAAATTTCTCCATTTGAATCTAAACATAGCGCAATCACAAGAAGTACCAAGTACCAACCACGAGAAAAACAAAAGGCCATGATAATTCAAGACATGGAAGAAAACAAAGCATGAGAAATATGGACAAATCCAAAAGTATATGTATGAGAATGAGAGAGAGGGCCACAACTTCCCCCACTTGAAAAAAGCTCGCAATCTAGGAAGACAATAACCAAATCATTAATTGAAGAATATCGAAAAGTGGTGGAGGATATAATCGTAATTTCAAATGAAATTCTTCCATATAAAAAAACACCCCATATGGAGAGAGAAAATATGGTAGAGAGAGAAAGAGAGGACCCGTAATTAGGAAAATACAATTGTCAATTGCTTCATCGTCCATTATTTTATTTTATTTTTCCGATTTGCCTATGATAATGTTGTTGTCGAGTTTCTCACTCCAAAGTTCAAACCTTTCTGTGCGCACAATTAGAATCCCTCACCCCTCCCCCCCCCCCCCCCATCCCCTCGTCTCACGCATACTCTATTAACTAAAATTACATTCTTTTTACCCAAAAAAAAAAATTAAACACAACCTCTCAGAAAACAACCTTAAACCGTCAAAAAACCACCATTTCCCCACAATTCTTGCCGGAAACCGCTCTTTCTGTTCTGTCCCTTCATACCCACTTCGCGAAAACCGGTTTTCCGATACCCAAAAGCCTTTTTTTCACGTCCCTAGGCCAATTTCGTTCCGTCTTTGCCGGTTTTTTGGGTCGCCGAAGAGCGGGGTGGCGATTTTTTTTACAAGGTCGCTGTTTGCTAACGTGCACCAGGGGCGTAGGATATTTAGAGAAGAGGTAAGGGTGGTTGTGATTTTTAATCAGGAGCGTACACGTGGACGGTGATGGTAACGGAAGTGGTGGGAAGGTGGGGCACCTGGGAGGAGCTCCTCCTTGGTGGGGCCGTTCTCCGCCACGGAACCCGAGATTGGAACGTCGTCGCCGCCGAGCTCCGAGCCCGAACAGTTTGTCCCTACACTTTTACTCCAGAGGTAATTAAAAAATTAATTAATTAAAGTTTATTTTTATCCTTTCTTCAAAAAATTAATAATTAATTAAGTTTTACTCTACCCGAAATTCGATGCTTTTTTATTGTGTTCTCCATAACGGAGTGTCACTTTTTATATATATATAAAAAATCTTATAATAAATAAAAATACACGCAATTAAAATTCTGTGAATATAATTAAAACACATTGGGTAATAAAAAAATTTCTTGAATATTTTTCATCCTTTACATTTCCAGTAGAAGTCGATTTCGAAGGAATATAAACATTTCTTTTATGTTGAAGAAGGAATATATAATAAAAAGTGAAATTTCATTGTATTTGTTAAGTTGCCCCGGAATCTTCTAGGTCATTTATCTGTATTGAGCATTATAAAATAACCGTATAATATTCTAGTCAATGACATATTTATTTGCAAGGAAATGCATTTTATCACGGGGGTATAAATGGAAACCCAAATAACCTAAAAAGTAAAGGGTAAAATAAGTGGAGTAAAACCAAAAACAGGTATCTTAGGAAAAAAAAGTATCATAATCAATTTTTAATATAATATCATATTTATTTATATTAGTAAACCTTTATTTGGTTTTAAAATTGGTGGTGACGGATTTGTTCGGTTGGGGAACCATCACTTCTATTATTACGGCAATTAATTATATTTGGGATTAAATTAATTGCCAACGAACAAATTTTTAACACTAAAGTTTTGAAAATTGAATACGAAAGGGATATTTTTGAAGTTGGAAACTAAAGTTCACTCTATTTATATTCTAGCCATTTTTCTTTTGGGTTTTAATTCTGTGGCATAACCCTCACGTGGTTGTGACTCGTCGTGAGCCATCTCTCTTGACCAATTAAGTTGATTCATTGCTTATACGTTAGTTATAAATAAATTATTTAAGGTTAATAATTAGTCAGAGAATGTTTTATGGGTCGTTATAGAAAATCAAGGATTGTGACGCCATGCCATTAGTTTAATTGCTAAGTTAAGAATATTATTAACTAAAGTTTCTAAAAATAGATTTTAAAGTGACGATTCCATGGGCAACACGTGTTTATACACAATGGGTGGTTTCCACGTGCCCATTGTTCTCCAAAGGTGCTCATCACATAGTCGAAATATGTTACGCTTACACATTCTAGCACATGGTCTCCGAGGTGGCACACACCCTTTTACTTTGTTTTTTCTTTCATATGATAATGGCTAATACGTTAAACATTTTGCTAATAAGCTTTCGCACATGACACACATTAAATCCCCCTTGGCATGCTCATTTTGTGCAAAATGTCCACAGGTTTAAAAAGTTTGCTTTAATTAAGGAAAATAAATTATGTCAATTGGCAAACCTCACTTTGTGCTTTATTGTCTTTGTTAGACTCAATTTGTGGTACTAACTAACCTAACTTCTACAAATTTAGAGGGTGTTTGATTCCCCGTTTAAGTTGGTCAAATTGAGGTTTGACCAATCCTAAAAAAAGATCATACAGTCAAATGAAGTTTTAACTGTCTTGTAAGATTAACAATAACCTTTTGATTTTTTTATTTTCATAACTGTTTCTCCAACTGCATAGCAAACGAACCCTTAGGCTAATAGTTTGATGAAATTATAATAAATTTAGGTGTAAAACTTGCTCCTTAAAATTGGTGTAGAAGAATAACACTTGGCTTATGGTAGTTAACTAATGGGTAAGTGTGAGAGAACCAAGTTTCGAACTTAAATCCTAACACTTATGTTCATGTCATGCACCAATTGTGACAATTCATGTCTATGTCACGCATCAACTGTGTTGATTTCAACTTATGGGTGTCATAGTTTGACTATCTATGTATAAAATATAATAAATAATCTATGATATCCTTAAAGAATTACTTTGATGGGAATTCAAGTAACCAACCTTATTATGCCTACCTTACTGTATTAGTGAATGTTTAGGGGTCGTTTGTCTTTGGAAAGTGTTTTGTTTTCAATTTTAATTACAAAATTGTCATCTTGTTTTTTGTTTTCAAAAGTTTGTCTGAGCATAACAGTTAATCGGGGTTTGGTTTACTCTTTTTTTCCATTCTCATTTGATATTCTTTTATTATTAAATAGAAAAATGTTGTATTATTTTCACATTGTTTGTTGTTTCTATAAGTATTGTGATTGTGGAGGAAACTAGAAATAAGATGACAAGTTTGTAATTTTCTATGAAAGCATATCAACTAAAAATGAAAACAAACACTTCATATGCCTTTAATTTTTGTAAGAAATTTCTAGTTCAGGGACAGATATGCTTTTTCAACTTTAGTATGTAGAGTTTGATTTTCTTCTTCTCTACATAAAATGAAGGAAAATTATTTGTTGCATGTTGATTATAGTTGAGATATTCTTTTTGTAGGTATGTAAAGCCAAATATGAAGCTTTGCAGCAGCGGTATTCTGGGAGCATGTAAGTAGAATCCATGCTCATTGCTCTTTTTAAAAAATAAATTTTCCTTAAGTTGTTTTTACATTTTTAAAGATTTAAATTTAGTGCCTTTTGAAGATTCATTAGTGCCAATCCCATTTAGTGGGATAAGACTTTGTTGTTGTTGTTGAAAATTTCGTTGTAGTTGTATGTTGTATGTTGTATATCTCATTAGATTATGTTAAAATGGCATTTTCAGGGCTTGGTTTGAGGAGCTTAGGAAAAAAAGAGTAGCAGAGCTGAAGAGAGCTTTGGAGCTGTCTGAAGGTTCAATTGGGTTAGTTGCATCTTTTTTATTCAAGCTGATATTTTATTTGAGAAGACAACAAAGTACATATTCTTAAATACAAAGTAGTAGTATCAATTTCTTCGAGTTCTCCCCGTAAGTGAAATGTCCAGTGGAATGAGTGCATGGTAGAGCTTTTGAGTTGTGACCACAAATGATATACTAGAATTCCCTGTTAGTAGTGGGGGATAATTGTTGGAAAACTACTATGCTTTTTGAGGTTTGAGTATAGTTTACTCAATATATTTGTCTCAGGTCTCTTGAATCAAAGCTTGAATCCCTCAAGGCTGGGAAGAATGAGAAAAAAGATGATTGTAATGTTGACAATGGCTCAGGTAGCCAAGAATTACATGTTCCTTCTCAGAAATTGGAGAGAGTTGAATCTTTCCCTAAAGAGACATCAAAGGACGGTCTATCTGCCGGTAGTTTCACACACGAAACCAGGACAAACTGGTCTTCTGATCATCCGGTTCCAGCCGGGTCTGCTGAAGATATGGAGACTAAGCCTGAGGCCTCACACTCTACCGAACAGGCTAATGTTCTAAGTGTAGATAAGTTGGCACATACCATTATATATGAAGGACAAGGTAGATGTTTTAAAAAAAGGAGAGGAAAGAGGAAGAGAAAGGATTGTGGCAGAAATATTAAGGAAGCAAGTATGGGAGAAAGTGACTTGTTAGATTCGACCGATGTTCTGTCCTGGTGCAAAGAAAGTTCTACTAGCAACTGTGAAGTTGCCAAATCTTGTGGTGTAGATAATCAAAACGGGAAGTGGAAAGAGGTTGGTGTGGAAGACATGATGGAGATTTTAGATTCTGTTTTTGAAACTAAAGGTGCCTCTGCCTTCCGCCGCAGACTTGATAGTCAGGTATGTGTAATTGAAAAGTCTCATCTTATTCCAACTATGGTAGTTTCTGAGTTTTCTCACCAAATAGTCACCGATGATAGGTCCAGTAGTTTCGTAGATGCAGATGCTTTAGGTTTAGCAAGTTACTTATAGATGGATTTTGACCTTTACTTAGTCCCAGTAACTTGTGATAGTTGTTTGTTGTTCTACTAAATGTGCATATTATTGTAAAAAAAAAGGTGGGTCAATAATAGAGAGAGAGATATGATGAAAAGAATGAAAATGAAGTGTTCAAACAAAATACTCAGTGTTTTACTGCTTTTTAATACTTTGAGCAAACACATTATCAATAATAATATAATAGTTATGAGAAATGTACATTTTAGTGTGCAATAGGAATGAATATAAATTTCACTAAACTTCTACAATGTACTTTGCTAGTGAAATTGAAACCTTATCAATTTTCACCTCTTTTGCCATTTACCAAGCACACCGTTAAGCTAAGTATGTAGAAGTTGCATCTTTGCATTCTTTTGAAACTGTTAAGGAATAACAATAACAAGTGGAAATTCAAGGCACTGAACAGTCATTGAATTTACTTGTGCACTAATATTTGACAACAGAAGAGAGGAAGGTACAAGAAAATGATCAGGCGGCACATGGACTTTGACACTATAAGGTCAAGAATTAGCAGCCAAACAATTAAGTCAACAATAGAACTATTCCGAGACTTGCTCCTACTCACTAACAATGCTCTAGTCTTCTACTCCAAGAGCACACGTGAGTACAAATCAGCTCAACTCTTAAGGGACCTTGTCACCAAAAAAATGAGGGAAACATTGAACGGTATGAGCAAGAAAGCCACCACTGAGGCTAATGTGGCACCTATAAAATTGCCTGTGCCTAAGCCTAATAGTACACTTGTGAAACCAAGGAGTGTTCGCCCTGGCAACCGGAAAATTGTTGCAAAAGCAGTTGGTGGCAGCAACACAACAACATCCGGGGTGTCACATGCAACTACTAAGAAACCTAGTAAAGTTGATTCACCATCCTCAGTGGAATCCTTAACTGTCAAGAAGAAAGCTTTTGGTAGACCAAAAAAGGGTGGACGTGGGAATGCAGGTCAAAGGCCTGCAACACCAATGACGGGAAAGAAAAGAGTTAGGACAAGATGATAGTGCTTTAACCAACAATAGGTATGCCTCTTTGTACAAAGTTTCTTCCTTTTTGGTTAGAAATTATTCTTTTTGTTTGCTTTAATGAAGGACCAAGGTTCATCATCAACCAAAAGGATCTTGGAGGGAAACTAACTAAAAATATCTGAAATAGTTCTAAATCATAGTGATTAATGTGGAGAAGTTTCTTCCAATGGAAGTAGTCTTTTTCTTTTTCTTTTTGGTCAACATTTAAATCTTGTTGTAAATTGTAAGTGCGAATTTTGATTGTAGCAAAAGTGTACTAATTTAGGTGAATGGGAAGTTTTGAGCATGTTAATGCGGGTGATTAACTCGATTTACCCCTGAACTTCTGCAGCATTTTGGTTCCTGTTGTATCAAAAATTTACCATTCCAATGCTGGAAAATAGAATAAACTAAACAAATAAAATGAATGAAATTTTTCTCATAAGTTAAAATAAACTTCTTTACTTCAATTTATACAAAGTTAAATGAAAGAATCACAGTTATATAATTTGTTACTCCGGAAGTTAGTTAGCTTGCTTTTACATATCATTACTTAGTTATGTATCTTATAAATAGTTTCATTCCACGTATCGATCAGATAGTGTGTAAATCAATAGTGTTTCCGCTTATATTTTTTCACCTTTTATTTCCGTGTCACATTGAACTAAAGAGTTTCAAAAGCGCTGAGGAGAGAATAACCCTAATCTTAACTCATGATTTTTTCTTTAATTCAACGTATTCTTCTATAAACATTTATGGAGAAGGACATCCAAATTGTACCATGTATCTGTAGTGCTAGTGCAAATGCTAAAACATAAATACTATATTGATTCTAATAACCAATGTAAAAAATACTAAAAAATACTTTTTAAAACAATTGATCTAAATTGATTGAATGCATTAAGAGTTCGTTTGATATACAGTTAGAGAAATGAAGTTATGAAAATGAAAAAATCTATATTGATTTTTTACATTATTCGATACAGTTAAAACTTTGTTTGACCGTAACATTTTTTTTGGAATTGAGAAACCAAACAACCCCTAAATCCAAAACCGTCTCCAGTCTCAAGGTTGATGAAGTTTACTGTTGATCCCATAAGCCCCAACAAATTGGCAATTAAGAGAAGCATAACCGATTCCTGCGGGAGGAATGAGGCTATAGAAAGAACTTAGAACTTAATTAATATCACAACTCACAAGGAATCAATTGCGATGGTGGATGATTACAAGTAAAATATTTTTGGTCTTGTCATATAATTTTTCTTCTAGGTTGATTTTTTTTTTTTTTTTGACTTAGTGGTTTAGTATTTGAGGCTTTCAAGAAAAATGTCATATAAACTTTTTTAACTTTAGTAATTTTGGATGCCAACTCAGTCTTCTTTGTTAGTTTCAATTTTCATTTTAGTGAAACTTTCTTTTGCTAATAAAAATGAAATAAACGCCGGTTCAGAAGAAAATATCAACAGATATGGGTCAAACCTATGAAACTTGGACAGAGACTTCATCAATGTAGCCCACTTAATTTTCAGCCCATTTCTTGCCAAAAAAACCCGGATACATACATTGACAAAAACAAAAGGACACATAGCCTCTGGCAAGAAAAAAAATACGGAGATAGATTTAAGCATAATAAATAGAATTGTTTACCAAAAAAAGGTAGAGTTAATGATTCTTCAGTAGTTAAATTATGCATGTAGATTTTAATTTAATAAATATCACTATTTTTTGATAACATTACACAATTGTTTGAATTTATAATTTCATGCAACCTGTCAAAATCTTCTCCCCTAACTTATTCTGCATGTATTCAATAATGCCATTGATGATTTCCTAACTAGTAGTAAATATAACTTTTTTCAGACGGATTAAAAAATATATTTAATATGTTTTTGTTTTTTTTTTCTTGATGTTCTATTTCTCTTTCTATAATTAATATTATTTTTCTTAATTAACATTATATTGTCTTAAACAAAAGATAATAATATAATTGAAAATGAGTATTTAATTTTGTCTTAAAGTTTTAAAAAGATAAATAGTCATAAACAAATTCAACCTCGTAAGAAGACATATAAAAACATAAAAAGAGTTTGTAAAATATAAAAAAAGTTTATCCAACATTGAGAACCTCACTCAAGATTAAAAAAAAAAAAACTAGTAGATGAGAGTTTATATTAAAAATTATATTAGATTTACGTTGACAATGACATAAAGACTTCATTATATTTAATTTTAAATACAAACAAATCTATTTTTTATTCTTATTCTATATAAGACTCTGTAGGTTAGATAAGCTTAATAAGAAAAATAAAGTTTTACAGTATAAGATTATTATGTGCTTCAATCAAAAAAGACATTGGCAATGACTTGATAATGAGTACTGTGCCACATTCTCCTTCCCACAGTGTCTCACGTTGCTTCTGCAAAGAGGAAGCAACCTTTTTTACTTTATTTTTAATCTAAAATTTAGATGAGTTAGATATCTTATCAGGTTTAAAATAAATTTTAAAATTCGACAAACACTCATAAAAATACTTATAAATTACCATTAATAAAATCTTCCATCGATAAAAATTAAATGTATAATTTTATAATTACAAATTAAATTCTTAACTTTCTAAATCAATCTTTATTAAGAAAAACGAAATAACCTTTGTGGCCACTTGTCTTACTACATTCAAAGCATATTTAACGTACAAGAGTCAAGCCTCCACGTTTGGTTGGAATTTTGGCCATTTTACAATATTTATGATATGATATAGTATAATGGCAACTTATATTTTAAAGGCATGGGGTTTCAAATCAAACCAACTCACTCTAGACAATAACTTCCATTTCGGATAGTAAAATGGTCCAATTCACCGGGTTTATCCGTTAAAATTCACAATAGTTTATTTTTATTATTGACCTGTAAATTAGGATCAGAGACGAATTAGGTAAACTAATTTTTTATTATATTTGTTGTGGATTAGGCGGGTTGGTTGATCAATCCATTATAAATAGTATATTTTTCTTTCTCTTTTTAGATTTTAATATGGTTTAGTTAATCTGTCACCCTATGATGCATGAAAAAACATTATATTTTCAACTTGTATCTCTTGCAAACAAGTTTTTAATAAACCAACCTGTTTTATCATTCCTAACACAAACTTCATTGGCCATCTATCACCGCCTTAAAAGGGTCAACCCCCTCCCAAGAAATTAGAATGGATGGGTTCAAAACGGAGACCTGCTCATAGCATAGCTCAAAAGCAGAAACATATTTCTTGGTAACTTCTCCCTGTAACATGTTTATGTGAGCCTCCGCCTCAGACATCTCCGTCTGATGCTTTGACTCTGCGGCCTTCAAATCCTCATGAGAAGAGGCAAAAGCTTTCTGAGCCTCTTGTAGAGTTGCTTCAACATCTTTCTTCTTTAGAGATAGCGATCGGTAAGAGTCCTCCACCACATTTAACTTCATTTCCCAGAAGTCAGACTTCTCCTCAACGATAGAAAGCTTCAACTTGTCAAGTGCTCGCCCAGATTAAGAGATCTCCAGAGCTTGCTCCACCTGCTTCAACTTATCCCTCAATGCAGGTACTTCTTTAACCGACCCCAGAGCTTCTCGAAGTTGGGCGTCCATGGCTTCCTTCTCTTTGTTCAAACTTTTCAGGGCTTTCTCCTGAGCACCGTAGTAGTCATCTACATACCGGCTCATGGAGGCAACTCAGAGGCTGAACATCTCCATGGCTCGGCATATTGCCACAAGGTGCGACTCTATGTATCTGTTTTTACCCTCCTCAAATAACACCACTCAATCCACTAACTTTGGGATAGGGAAGCAAGTGTCCCAAAGTATAACATCCCTAATTTTTAAATTAATTTTTAGTAAATCAAGTAAATTTTTCGTAAATAATTTAAATTTCCCAATAGAGATCGGGTTCAGTCATTAAAATTACCGATTCCTCATCAACCCGACTGACCCATTGATATGCAATTTAAACATGAATAGACTTTTCATAAACCATTTCATAATTAAAACAAAATTTGTATTAATAATATTATTGTCACAGTACAAAAGCCGACCGGCCATTACATGTCTGCTGCACAATCTTTGGTCCTAACATTAGATTTTCGCCCGATTCCGACCAGCAAAGAGGAGTTCGGCATTTTCTTCCATATAAAGCTTCATAGGGAGCCATATCTATGCTACTATGATAGCTATTATTGTAAGTAAATTCGACCAATGGAAGGTATTGTTCCCAGCTCCCACCATGCTCTAGCACACAGGATCTCAACAAGTCTTCTAAACTCTGAATAGTCCGCTCGGATTGCCCATCTGTTTGAGGATGATAGGCCGAACTCAATCGGAGCTTCGAACCTAGCTCCTGATGCAGACTTCCCCAAAATCGGGAAGTAAATCTCGGATCTCTATCCGATACAATCGAAGATGGAACACCATTGCCTTGAGTCCCACCTAAGGTCTTTTATGAATATCACAACGTGTCTCATACTCATGCATCTCAAGCATATACGTAGATATTATGAAAAATTCTCATACTCATCATCAATCTCATATCACTGTCAATATCAACATCAGAAATATGAATGGAATATATATATATATATATATATATATATGTAAAAACGTAAAGCATTACACAAGTGGGGTATCAAAACACACGACACACATATATAACATACCCCACATCCATTCATAAACTATTTATTTGAAATGGAATGCTCCCCCTACCTGGAATTAAGGTCAATATCAACATCAGAAATATGAATGGAATATATATATATATATATATATATATATATGTGTGTGTGTAAAAACGTAAAGCATTACACAAGTGGGGTATCAAAACACACGACACACATATATAACATAATAGTATCACCCCACATCCATTCATAAACTATTTATTTAAAATGGAATGCTCCCCCTACCTGGAATTAAGAGCTCTTGCAACACTTAAAGCTTTATCCAATTCACAGCTTGCGAATTTCGACTGGAATCTCCGCTTTGTGCTAATCCAGTGTTTTCTTTATAAAAGAAGAAATGAAGACTGATTCCTTCTTCGTTAATGGCTTTTTCAGCAGTATTTGGAAGAGGATGATTACAGATGATATCTTTTCTTTCAAAGGCTTTTCTAAACTCCTTTAACAGTGGAAATTGGTATTTATATCATTCATGCAAAGAGACGTGAATGATTAAAAGATATCTGTTTTACTTTTCTTCAGATGCTGAATAAGGAGTAAGTATTTAATGAAAAGGGACAGCACATTAGAGAGGGTCCCATACTTAGAGAAATATCAGGAAAAAGACTTTACTAGAAGATAGAACAATAGGTTGACGTGGAAAGCATCATACCTGATTCTCGCTTGAGCTAACCGCTCTCGCTTGAGTGAGAACTGCCCAGTAACCATTTTCCATGCTTTCGCTCGAGCGAGACTCCCTCCTAATAGCCACTCGCTCGGGCGAGAAATATCCAGTAACGAATTTCATACTTACTCGCTTGAGTGAGGTATCCACTCGCTTAAGCAAAACCTGACCCAACACTTGGTTTTGCACTTGGGAAAGTCATTCTAGAACCGATTCCTCTTATTCGGTCCTTCACTTAGCAACTTACATTAAAGCCGACTTATCGCTCGGTCGGTCATTCACTCGGTAATTAATTCCAAGACCGACCATCATCACTCGGGTCTCCACTCGGCTTTCTTTATTAATCCTTCATAAATGAATTTGCTAAATATTACAAAACTTGGGATGTTACACAAAGCAAGCAGGCGAAGGTTGCGATCCATGATCAAGCTTTAATTCATGAACGTTTCCCATAAACGGTCAGAGCCCTCAACCTCACTTGGTAAGGGCGTAACAATCTTCTCAGCAATGATGTGGTCGCTAGATACTCTGTTCCACGGGGTGAGAGAATCACTAGCAGACTCAGGACTCTTAGACACCACAATCACATTCTTCTCTCGACGGGGTACAGTCTATGTGGGTATCCCTTTCTTGATGGAATGTTGAGCCTGTTTAGAGCCAAGAGACACTGACCCTTGTTATAAGTGCAACCTTTTAGTCTGTCAACCAGCTTCACTTTCAAGCTACAACCCTATCTGATAAGGGATAGCAGTTGTGGGGACAGTCTTGGAAATGGGGGAACCAATGGGAGTCACACCTGAAACAATAGAAAAGATAGCCCTCATGGTAAAACCGACACCAAGAACAGTGGAAGAGGGGGGCCCTTTTGAAGAACCCTCCTTTCGGTAATGTTTTTTAAGGTCTTTGAGAGACATCTCATGAGGAGCCATATATTGGTGTATGCACTACGAGTTATTAATGTATCAATTTTAACTTATCAATAAAATAAATATTTTTAGTTTTAAGATTATTTTAAAATTATTTATCCTTGAAATAATATGTCATATTAAAATTATTTCTAAAATGCCCTAATCAAGTATTTACATGGAGACATGTAAATATATTAAGACTAGTGTGTGAATGTACTGGTGATTAGACCTCACAAATCATGGATATAGATGATATTAAGTTTTCACACGGGTACACATTAAGAGTAATGTTATGCTAGACAGACCCACCATAAGACCGGTGCATGGATCATTACATGAGTGTCATAAACGGTTCTTAATGTGATAATGGTATATGTAGTCCTTCGACTTGAAGTCACTACGATTCCTACATGAGGAGTTTGTTGTTTTAATATAATCAAACATCATTTGTAATAAGATGACCATAAAGATTATGATTAGTGTAACATCCCAAATTTTATAAAAATGATTAAATGTGATAAATAAATATTAAATAATTGTGAATGAGTTAATGAGTGTCCCAAAAATATTGAAATGATTAAATTGGGATTTATTATGGAAATTTATAATTTATTGAGATTTAAGAAGTTAAAATTATACCCGATTAGAAAATGGGTGTCGGACCAAGTATCTCCGATTGAGATGCCATTGGTCAGGGCTATTAAGAATATTATTGGGAATCTGAATCTATATTTAGAATAATTTTTAGATAATGTGTTGAGCCCGAACTGAGAGCCTGTTTGTTATAAAACGATAAAATTCTAATGAAGGGAAACTAAGTTAAAAATAAAACTCCTTCCTTCTCCTCTCATTTTTTTTTCTCGGCAGCTTCTCTTCTCTTCCTCTTAACATTTCATTTCCTTCTCTTTCTCCATCCCTTCTCTTGTTAAAAATGACCATTTCCACCTAAAATCAAGAGGATCTTTTGGATTTATGAAGCTTACATTGGACAAGGAGGCAAAGCATGGCACATCTCCTCTCATCTCCCTCTTATTTTCATTTTGGAGCTTAAGCTTGGAGAAGAGGTATGGTTTTTGACCACTCGTGGTTTTTATTGATGGTTTTGGGTTATTGAAGTGTTAAGATGGGAGGTTAGATGTTGTTTTGATGAATGGTGGTGAGTGGAATAAATCTTAGGTTAGAAAAATTACTGGGGTGTTGAATGAAGCCATTAATATAGGAAACCCTAAGGTGGAGTGGCTTAAATACAACCCTAAGATTAATGTTGAATGGTGATGAGAAAATAATAAGCATTCATGATAGTGATGGATTCTAATGAAGACCCTAACTTTAACAAAATGGGGAAAGGTGTAAAATATGAATAAGATGTATGTTTAATGATGTTAGAGAATGATATTATTGATGAAGATGACCATTGAAGATGATAAATGAGTATTGATGATAATTGTTGGGTGATTTTAGAGAAAACCCTAAGTATTGATGATTTAGGGATTTTAGCCAAGTTCAAGACTTTGATGAATAAGGATGTTTTAGAATGGAGTATATGGGGGAAATAGATTTTTAGAATCATTAAGATTGATTAATGAGGTTGATGATAATTGTATATAAGTAGATATGATGATTTGAGGAATAAATCCTGAGAATAGATAAATGATAAGAAATGTTGAGTGATATTAATGGTGATAACAATTAAGGTAGATGACCATTGATAATGGATACATTATGGATAAAGGATGTGGTCTTGTGGTTGTTAGAGTTATTTAACTCTTTTGAAACCTAGAGGATCTTGGCTTTGGGAAAGGAATTCCCGAAGCCTAATGCAATGCATAAATTGATGTTTAGCAAGTCTAAGACTTGACTTTGGGCTTTATGACAAGCTAGCAAATGTTTAGAATTATGATGGTCATTGATTTTATGTATGCATATGTATGTGGTATGTAGAGTTCGTTCCGGAATTATGTGGCGGAGCCTTCGGAGCGTGCATTCGGAGTGTTGGAACCGTTTCGGCTCTTCCCTCGAGGTAGGAGAGGAGTTATATATTCAAATTGCAAGAGTAGATTGATAGTGATTATAGTATATGTTGGATACTCATGCTTGCCTTGCTATGTATATATGTATTAAATTAATGAGAATGGTAATTGGTTGATTATAAGGATGATATATGAGAATGGGTGATGATTGTTATTGAAGTGTACGCCTATATGTGTGATGAGGATAAGTTTAAAGTTTTAATGCAATTAGTGAGAAAATATGATTGGAAGTTTAATGATTCCCAAGGATGGTATGTATAATAATGAGATGGTTGGATGGCTATATATATATATATATATATATATATATATATATATGAGGATGATCAATATGATTTTAATGTGTGATTAATAAATTAGGATAAGAATTCTGAGTAAGAATACTTAGAGCAAGATTTATATGCCTTAAGTGGTGTCTAGGAAGAGTTGGATGTGAACAATTTGATTTAGAATGAGTTTTCATAAGATGAGTTGTGAGGATTTTCGATTTCTGCCCAAGCTCTGGTATTCTCGCTCAAGTGAGAGGGATTCTCACTCAAGCGAGAATCCTTTGTGTTGGTTGCAGGGCCTCTGGCCCGATTTCGCCCAAGCGAATGAGCTACCCGCCTAAGCGAGACGTATGATGTGTGATCAGGTGAGGCACTGGACAAATTTCGCTCAAGAGGGCGTGGCCGCACTTGAGCGAGCGAGAGGGGATTTGGACACTGATCGTTTTCGCTCAAGCAAGTGTGAGACGCTTGAGCGAGTGTGAAGGTCTAATGCTGGGCGATACTCGCTCAAGCGAGTGGCTGGCCCTGGTGAGTCTCGCTCAGGTGAGACGTGCATTTAATGGAAGGATGGCCTCTAGCCAAACCTCGCTTAGGCGAGTTAGTGCATCGCTCAAGCGAGGGTTGGTGGAATTTGTCACTGGGCGATTCTCGCTCGAGCGAGTAACCGTGTGCAAGGGTGTTTCGCCCGAGCGAGCGAGCGTGGAAGGGACGCTGGCGTGATTACGCCCGAGCGGGCAGAGGCACCCAAGCGAGATGGACGTGCCTCGCTCAAGCGAATGGGTATCTCGCTTGAGCGAGTGACCCCTGGTGGAATTTTCTCTTCTTTTCTCAGTTTTAATGGTTTTGGGCCTCCTTTCCTTACAATGTAAGATGCTTGAGGGAATGTATGGAGAGAAATATGCCTATGATACAATACGGTGGTGATGGACAATGATTAAGATATCGGGATACTTGTTTATATCCATATTTTGTATAATGTAAAACATGAATCTTAACCACTAAGAGTGAAGTATGTGAGAGCAATGTTAAGAGAATAATGATGAGTTATAAGATGGTACCTTGAGTGTTTATAAACCCTTATTGGGAATGATTGAATGGCAAGGTGTATGTTAATAACTGATAAATTGAAGATGACAATGATAATGGGCAAAAACGAATAACGTTTCAGATCATTTCCTTGCGTAAAGGATGATCGTATTATTAATGATTTTGTAATAAAAACCATTGTGGTTGAATATGGATATTGATCCACTATATGATGTGAAATATAAAAATGTATTGTGTTGAGATGCAAGGTCAAGAATATGATTATGATGGCCATATATGTGAATGATGAATATGTCTTGGATAATTCCAAGTGTGGATTAATATTATGATTAATTGCTATGCCTTTTGATATCTATGTGTGGATTGTTGTGAATGAGGTTAGTGGCCATTGAATGCTAATTATATTAATGGTATGCCTTGAGGGGCTTGTAAATAATTACATGATGATTGAAAATGTCAGATTAAATTATAACCCTAATTGAGAGGGTGAGAAATCATTGTGAGATTGTTGGGCACATGCATAATTACATTGTTGCGTTTATGGCATAGCATGACATTGATATGCATTATTATTGAATGAATCACCTTGCGGGGTGCCACGAAGGGTAAATCCCTGAGTGAAGAGGACATGGTCCTATTGTTATTGAATAATATGGAATATATCACCTTATGGGGTGCCACGATGGGTAGAACCCAGAGTGAAGACGATGTTATGGTAATTACTGTTGAATATATCACCTTGCGGGGTGCCACGATGGGTGAATCCCGGAGTGAAGATGATGTTGATCATATTGTTATTGAATAAATCACCTTGCGGGGTGCCACGAGGGGTGTATCCCCGAGTGATGATGGTATTGGGAAAATTATTGTGAAGAGAAACACCTTGCGGGGTGCCACGAAAGGGTGTATCCCTGAGTGAAGATGCTATTGCATGAATTATTATTGAAATGAACATATCACCTTGCGAGGTGCCACGAAGGGTGTATCCCTAAGTGATGATAGTATTATGTTATTTATTGTGAAATGAATCACCTTGCGGGGTGCCACGAAGGGTGTAGCCCTGAGTGATGATGATATTGTGATATTTATCGAAATGAATCACCTTGCGGGGTGCCACGAAGGGTGAATCCCTGAGTGATGATATTATTATTAGAAATATTTGAGAAATGAATGGTATGGTGGTTGTGATCACCCATTGATATGGAGTCGGACCCATTGTATATTCGAAATAGGATGACCACGAGTGAAGAGAAAACCCCTTATGAGGAGGTATTGAATTAAAGATAAAACGAATCAATGATGACAATGATTATGAATGCCCTTGTTGATAAGTGGAAAAATGATGGTATTTGTGATTGTGTGTATATTATGCTTATTTATGATATGAATTACGATTCATGAGACTGATATGCCTATTGTATTGATGAGATGATTAATGAATGATAATTTGATGAGTAGTTAGCAAAGCACACATGACGTTTGTATGCACATACACATGATCATAATATATATATTATTCATCATTTTGAATATATAACTCACTCTCCCATGTGGTCTCCTTTTTAGCATTGTGATGCAGGTTGCCATGGGATGAGTTTGGATTTCAAAATCAAGGATTTGGTGAAAGTATATAGTGGTAGAGGAAGTGCCTTGGCCGGCATCTTTTGTGAGCTATTATGTATCAAAAATATGAAATGAATAGATTGTATATGATGATATATATGATTTAGAGATTTTGAATATGTTTAAGTCAATCCTTTGAATTGATGGATGAAGAATATATATATGTAGAACATAAGAGATGATTTGATGTGTATTAGAAGGATTGAAATAGAATGATGTTCATTGATGATTGAGATAGTCGGGAGGAGATTCCCGAATGCACATGTATATATATATATATAGTTATACTTTAGGCCTTGCATGCTCATGTAATTATGTAAAATGATGATGGTTTTCTATTAGGCTTAAAATATGCCTTTGCATGCTTGCCTAGCCTTTTCTCATATCTTCATATGTGGGACTAGGCGTGTGCCCGGTATACATATTCTTCCGTTGTAAACTCTATTATTTTCGTATACTGTTATGGGCAATTTATTTATCGATCTAGCTTTTGTCCTTATTAATTGTACGCTCCGGTTTTCTATGATTCGAGTTTTGGTGTGACACCGGTTTTATCTTAAAACGCGAAAAATTTACTCACATTTTCATTAACTATGAAGATCACATCGGAATTCGAGTACAGTAAATCGGGGTGTTACAATTAGGCAATGAACAAATTATGCAGAGGGATGTGAGTGATGTTGATGGGATTTGTCTCTCATATGTGACAGGAGTGATATATATGGCCACTTGATGGAATATGACTAAAAAAATGCATAACCATGCTAGAAAAAATAAATATTAGATATTTACTTAGTAAAGTCTACTATGATATCAAATAAAATGAATTGGGCTATACAAGGATGACAACGACCAAGCCTTGGACCCATTTAGATATCGTGACAAAAGGAATAAATATATAAAATAATTATCACTTATAGGTTATGTCGATGATAAATAATATTCAGACATAATGATGTATTGTTAGATTTTGCTTTTATTTTATATTAATAATAAAATAGTTTATTATTAATATGACAGAATAGTTTACCTATAAGGTCACACGCATAGAGTAAGCATACCAGAGGATAGTTTTATTTTAGTTGTCTAACTCATTTAGAATGAGTCAGGAGCCCAATGTTTATTGAGAGCTCATTAGGTTAAGACCTAAGCCTATATATAGAGCATAGGATGTTCATAGGTAGCTGCTCATAAAGTTATGATTACTTTGAATTTTGTACTAGCATTCGAAATTTAGTTTCTAGTGGGAGTGCTCGTGTGGACTTCTAAGGACGGAGCTAAAATTGCTTCGATTGAGAAACTTGTTTCACGTCTACAAAAGGTAAACACTAAAACGTAACTTTTTTTATATGTAATGCCTTGAAACATTCGTTTTTGCAATTCCTTTAGGAATCCTTTGTGTTTCTGCTATATAACCCTGAGGGATTCCCTAACACCATATCACCTATAAACAATGGTACATTAGTGAGAATGAAATCAACAAACAAACAAACACTATGGAGGAGACTCGCACTTACGTATCCAAGCATCTAAGGTGTCTAGGTCGGGGGACAAGGCAATCAACCCCTGAGAGCTGAAATATAGTCTCACATCCTTGACGAGGAACCTAGCGTCCTCTTGCTCGAAAAGTGATAAATCATCCCAAGAAACTCGAAACTGAACCGGTGCACGGGTCCGGTATAGAGGAAACATAAGGCGACCATCAGGATAGTGGAGAAAATCTACCCCGGGCAGGTCTAAACCCACTCGTATTTTAAAAAAGCAACTTTTGAAATTTTTGTGGGACTGGTCGAACGCTTGTATCAAATGACGACTAGTGATTCCACTCAAAGAGACCCAACCGACAGAGACCCCTACCTTAGGAGTTTTTGCGTAGAAGAAATAAAAAAAGAGAGGAAGGGATGAGGTACGACTAAAACATTCACACAAGACTTCGAAGGCTTTTACGAAAGCCTACCTATTAGGGTGTAACTGAGTAGGGGCAACATTCAAGGCATTCACAACCCTAATTTCGAAATCGGTAAAGGGAAATGACAGGTGAAGATGGGAGAACAAGGTTTCATAAATAAAGGTAAAATTTAGTTCGCTGGGGTCGATGCGAGAATGGCAGGCCCAATCAACAGAGGAACAATACACACATTCTACGTTGGGTGCTAAAGAAGAATGGTTAAACATTCCCCCACGGGCTAGCAACAGAATCGTTACTTTGAAGGGGCGAAGGCATTGACAAAACCTCGTCCCTCACCAGGAATATGAAACCCTAGTAGAGGAAGCCATGGGATCGAAAAGAGAAAAAGAAATATAGAAGAAAATGAGAAGACCTTAACCTGTTGGATTAACAGGAAGAGAGAAGGCAAAAGCTAGGAGTTTGGAGGGAAGGTAAGCTAAAAAGCACTCGAGCAGAAAACCAACAAAAGTCGAAATACAGGGACAGTAGAAGAAAAAGGAAATGAGGGAAGGGGAAGCCTTATATAGGGGCAATTATAACTTTTCATATCAAAAGATCTAACTACTGGGGAATCATAGGTCATGACCAAAGGCCATGATCTCCTCAATGACACAAGTCTCGGAAGCGTGACAAGAGAGTAATCCCTATCTATGACACAACGCACCATATCCCAAAATGCGTATTTAATGGCCTAGGGATACAGAAACATCTCAATCATTATGGCTGCGTGTAGGTGACTTTATGGGGAAGCGGAACGACGGTTACCAACTCTCATACACGTGACGCCTGAAGACTCTTCTAGCTTAACAATGCGCCCCGCTCAGGTATGACACACCTTTTGAGCTTCCCTTGAATTTGCTTCTACTAAAGAAAACCCTCACTCAGAATACAACCAAACATCACTCGGCTCAGTTTCAAAATCACTTGGCTCGGTTTTTAAGTCACTCAACTTGGTTTTTAGTCACTCCACTCAACCCTACACTCGACGCTCGTGACTGGAGGGCTCCTATTCCCCCAAGATCCAGGAAAGGGGTCCCACAACACCCCTTTCTCTTCCGGAATTCAAGGCACCATCCCATTCATGCGTCATATTAGGCCTGGTCTAAGGGCCTCACAATTAGTTCCCCCTATACGAGTAATTTATAAATGGCCACGAAGCCCCCCTAATATATTTTAAGTGACACATTTGGGCTAATAAATCATAATCCCAGAAGTAATTCTCTAGGATTTTTCGTGTATCTTAGCCTAGTGTGAACATTACTAAATATTATCAATCAATAATGTATTTATATTTACTCTTGATTAAAATATTAAGAAATTAATATTTATATGGATAATTATAAACGATGGATTCTTTATATATATATATATATATATATATATATATATCACTCATGATTTTATAAATATATTATTCACTGTAAACCACTATACCATATTTTTAAAATAAATTAATTTTAATCAATATAATATCATATGTTGATATATATTAGTAAATATAATCAATCAATAATATATTTATATTTACTCTTGATCAAAATATTAAGAGATGAATATGTGTATGTATATAATTATAAATGGTAGATTCTTTATAAGTACCAATCATGATTTTATAAAAAATACTATTCATTATAAACTACTATACCATATTTTCTAAATAAAATAATAAATTAATTTTAATCAATATACTATATTGATATATATTAGTAAATGTAATCAATCAATAGTGTATTTATATTTACTCTTGATTAAAATATTTAAATTAAAAAAGTATCAAGTTAGAGGATATAAATTTAAAAGTATCAAGTCAAAAAGTTTGGGTACTAATATCTTTATATTCATTTTCCTTCATTCTTTCTCTAAAACTCTTTTTCTTTCTTTTATTTTTTTATAAACCTCTTTGTGAGACATATAGATAGACAATGATAAAGTTTGCATAATTTCTTATGCCTCATTGGAAAGTATAAACATCATTGAGAAAGTTTAAATGCATTATTAAAATAATTATAATATTTTGATTCACCTAATAATGCAAACATTAATTTATCATTTCGGATTCCATAAATATCTTTTTAATCTAAAAGTTAATAACAATTAATGAAATCATTGTTGGGCACTTAAATGAGTTGCATGTTGATTCATCTATTTTGGCTTTTCTATGACAATTACTAATTTAATTAATATAGCACTTACAATGAATGAAGGATTGTGGATATAGTTTATATATAGAACTCAACTTCTCATTGCCACTTGTTCTATTTCTTCCTAAATAGTTTATCATTTTGTAGAAGAGAAATCTTCTTTCATGACGTCTCATTATTGTTACATATTTTCAATAAACTTTAATATTAATATTTGATCCGGTCTGGATACCGGCCCTAAGACTAAGAGATCATTATCTTAGCCGGCCTAGAGTTCAATCGGTATCACGGAATATCGACCCGGTCTGTAACTATAAGATGTAACCGGTCATCCGAAGTAGTGTCTGAGACATCAGATACCTCATCCGTTCTCATTTCACCCATCACTTATAACCGATTACCTCAGTCATTTCGAGAGGTTGATCCGGACCAATCAACCGGTTTCCATATCACATGCAACCGGTGTCCTCGGTATACATTCGGACTCTAATTCCGAGTCAGGCGTTCTCCCTGCACCGGTTAGTCCGGATAACACCATGCACACCGGATAACATACACGTCACCCAACAGAAGACAATGGACATTGCTACAGGGACCGATCAATGATTCCATTTCCCACACTACGAGCCATACTCTGCTCCTGGGAATGATCAACTTGTCCCCTAAGTCTAGCCCATACTCCCTACGCTCAATATAAAATAGCCACTTACCTCAATCATGCTGGTGAGTGCGCATTAAATAATAATATACTTGCATAATGAAGGTTAGTGGTTCCCCACTAACGAGTCCTCGTATATCGAGCTAATCAGGTATAAGAACTCACTTCAGTTTACTGGAGAGGGGTTCCTGGTTTTCCATCCCTTACATTCCACACTTGGAATATATTACTGATTTGAGCGTCGGAGAATCTTCGCAGGTGACACCACCTTTCGCCCACACCAACGCGTGAGGTCGGTGTGAAGGACCTCCAGGACGCCAAGACCAGTCTCTTCATACAGATACACCGGATACACACACCGGATATTCACAGAACCGGCCTTCAGACATACACTTTTCTCACTATTTGTGACTAACCCGACACCGGATCTCTTGGACCCCAGTGCAGGACAGATTAATATTAATTGTTATTATCAATTTTTCATATATTCTTAGATAGATCCAACAATACCTCACTTTCTATCATTTCCATCGTATTCTCGCTTCGTGATTCTATATTAATGTATATGTATATATATATATATATATATATATATATATATATATATATATATATAGAATATATAATATAAGAAAGATTCTTTTATACAAACCCACTAAATAAATGCCTTTGAGAATTTTTTTTGAGGGGGTCTTTAAATGGCGGCCTCACTTGTGTTGTGTTCAATTGCAAATGAACCTCCCCAAGTTCCTTTCTGTAGAATAGGCACCTTCCCAAGTTCTACACTATGGTTATTACAAACAAATTAATAACATTGTCTTATTCTTAGAGTAATCTCGTTATCCTATGTCTGCAATAATTAACAAAAGCTAGCTAGCTCCCTTTGGTTTGAGACTCTGATCACTGGTCAATTAGGAATCTCATGCTATTTTTTTTATACTGAAAATCTTCAAAATAATATACTTAAGCATGTTGATGACGGAATGATCGAGTTCCTACTTCCTAGTGTTTCTTGACAAAACCATTTCATTGTTTTTTTTCCCTTCTCCCCATAGACAGTGTTTTGTTTTCTAAAGAATGAGAACCCTTGGTTTATGGACAGCACGGAACAAGAATGCCTTTTTTTTTTTTTACGAACATTCTCTTTTTTCAATTGTTATAAAGATTGAATCCGTCTTATTAATTTAACCGATTAAACTGTAAACTGTTTAGATGATTGATTTTTTAAAGCTAATTCTTTATAATAAATAATTTAATCATGATTTAACTTTGATTTTATTACTATTTAATTACCAATCTAATTTTAAAATTATTATTTTTTATGCGATGTAGATAATCCTGACATGTCCTATAAAATTTTTGAAATATAAAACTTTAGTGCTTTTAGAAAAACTGATAATTTTAGCCCGTTTATACAATATATAGGAAAATAGAAAAAAAAAGTGTTCTGTAGAAAGACAGAAAAAGTGTTTTACACACATCCCCCCAGAGAGAGAAAAAGATAAAAAAAATCTTTCAGTCACCGTGTTTTCCCCACCACCAAACTTCATATTATATTTAGTCAACTTTAAAATTATTAGTTTTAGTTTCTAGAAAAATAAAAAAACAAATGAAATTAGTTACTCATGTCTAATTTTGTCACGTGATTATGTTAAATAATTTTAATATCCATTATAAAAAATAAAATAAAATTTAATATAATATTTCTCCGCCCTTTTTCATAAGTAAATAAAAATTTAATAACAAAGGGGTACAAGGATAGTCTTACTCTACATTAACTAGGTTTATATTATGAGTTCTCCTAGACTCAAAATGTGATATAATTCTTGATTATGGTGATAAAATTAAGTTAAAAATAAAATTATTACTGACAAAATTGAACAAATGTTGATGTAAAATTTATTTGTTGGAAATGGGTAGACATGATGAACTAATTTTATGTAACTTTAATTTCTTTTAAAGACTAAAACTAATTAATTTAAAATTAAAAAAATAAAAAATAAAAAATAAAAAATAAAACAGGAAAATATATAAAATTGAGGAAATAAAATCATATTTAGTGCAAATATTTTTGTTGTATTGGTTACAGTTGATATTGTACTTGGCTGCATTGCGTGATGACATTTGGAACTCTTTGCTTTGGTGCGGGCATGTGTGATCATAAACTGTATCACATGATGAGTATGAGTATTTATTTGACAATTAATTTGGTACCTTGAATGCGTATGAATTGTGACAGAAGGGTCAATTTAATTTCCCCCAGCTATTTACTATTTAACCATTAACGAACACAAAGACCTCTGAGAGAGAAAGATAGGTAATTATTGGGTTGTGTTAGGTGAGGTTGGTTCCCTACCACTATATTCTCTGCTGCCACCATCATTCATACAAACTGCCCCCTCTTTTGCCAATATAACACATGCCAACGTGTAGCACATATGGATTACAAAAACATGCTACATACCAAATATGTATTAATTATACCCTATTCTATAATTATAATAAAATCATACTTAAAATTCAGCTTCTTTTTTTTCATTTAATGGAATCATTCAAAAAAAATTATAAAAATAGGGTTCTTTTAAAAATAATTGGATGTCTGGGGTCTTTTTATGTGTCATATGGAGTCCATATGACATACAAAGTCATATTTGCACAGCGTGACATGTGGCTGTGTTGCTTTAGGCTCGGATGACACCACTATTGTCAACGGTTAAAATTATAACAGCAGACAATAGTATCACTTCCAGAATAGGAAGCATCAGGTGACCATCTAAACCATTGTCAGTGGTTAAAACTTCTAACCGCACACAATAATAAAAAAACTAAGATATAAATTATTTTAAAAAAACAATACATATTAGTAAATTTAAAATGCAATGCATCAAATAACACAAATATTTAATTAAAATACTATATTCATTTAAATTAAATCTACTATATTTAATACCAAAATTTTTTAAATTAATTAAAAATTCAAATTAAAAATAAAATAAATATTATCATTAAAATATTTAATCAGTATAATTATAAATTTTTATTTTTAAAATATAATTTCTATTAACTTAATATTTAACAAATATAAATTTAAATATCATACATTAGTTAAATAATACATATTAAGATAACTAAAGGTTTTAAGAAGAATATATATTTTATTTTTAATTTGAACTTTTAATTAATTTAAAATTTTTTGGTATTAAATATGGTGGATTTGATTTAAATAAATATAGTATTTGAGTTAAATATTTGTGTTATTTGATGCATTGTATTTTACATTTACTAATGTATATTGATTTTTTTTTAAAAAAATTTCTATCCTTAGTTTTTTGTATTAATGTCTACAATTAAAAATTTTAACCGTTGAAAATGGTTCAGGCTATCACCTGATGCTTCCTATTCTGGAAGTGAGACTATTGTCTGTGGTTATAATTTTTAACCACCGACAATAATGGTGTCGTCTGAGCCAAAAACAACATAGCCACGTGTCATGTTATGGTGGTGTCAGCACTGCGTAAATACAACTTTATATGTCGTATGGGCCCCATACGACACAGAAAAAGACCCCAAACATGTAATTTTTTTCAAAAAGAACTCCATTTTTGTAATTTTTTTTGAATGACCCTTTTAATAAAAAAATTCTTAAAATTCGGTCTTGTCTCCTTAGGTCTAATAAAGAATAATTTTTTTATAAATGTAATATGATTTCGTGTTCTTCATGTTATATAATAAAATATGATGTTATTTTTAAAGATATTTTGATGTTTAACTCAGTAATACTAAAGTTTAAGAATAATAAATGTAAAATGTGTACCTTGTTATGTGTAATAAATGTAAGTATTTGTAAAGGTTCATGGTATTCTTTTTTAATAATAAATTTTTCATAAAATATGAATAAAACTAACACAAACATAAATAATTCTTGACACATTCAAAGATGATCTTTAATATATCATGGACATTAATTATAACCTACTATTGACTATATAAATTATAAGTGTTATTTGTGGATATTAATATAGTTAATTAGGTGTTAATGTGAATGTTATGATATGAATATAAATATAAAATAACGTTTTAGAAAAAAATATGAGTTGATTGTTGAATATTCCTGAAACAAGAAAGTATTGTTTTTGTTAAATGTGTATGGTTTCTAATTATGCGACTTCCTTTGTCGCATTTTAATATGATAGTATAAAAATTATATAACGTGACTTGTTGGGGGATGAATAATCGACTTGGTAGGTAACCAAACCATAGGAAACCAACGCTGGGAAGTTAGCCAGAAAAAGAAAATAGAAATAATCCGAATCCTGCTTTCGGTATGCGCAATCTACGCGGCATCAAATTATAGGCCAAGGCTTTGAAAATTATAAAACAAGAATGTCACCCTTTTTTTTATAAGAAACAACTGAAAATGAAAAATTCCTTAAAATGATGAAATAGGAAAAAAATTTAATGTCAGATGGTAGATCTCTGATGAAAATTTTTCACATGTACCAAATAAATCCACATTTATCAAAGCTTTATAACTTAAATTTTACGTAAAATATCAATTATTTGAATTAAGGTATAAGTGAATATAAATCTTTTTTACTACCACCTCAATAATATTAAGATAATAATTTATTTTCTCTCACGTTGCCTTCAAGATTGAAAATTTTGCAAAAGCAGGGAATTTAAAGATGTGCTTTTATTTTTTAAAAAATATCAAATTATGGTTTAGAGAAAAGTTACAAGGAATCATTTTTTTTGTCAAGTTCATGATTTTGCATGCACCATTCTTTTTGGTCTTCTCTAACCATAAATAATATTTTATTTTATTTGTTACAATTCACGGGAATCAAATCTATATTTAAATTTCAATTAAACAGACTGCAAAGCCATAACCACCGTTGGTGACAAAAAATTTAGCAGTGGGATTTGTCAAAGCCTAGTATCTATATATTATATTAGTATTATTAAATTATTAGATTATTATAAAGCAATGCCCAATAAGAGGTGGACATGATTAGCATAGCATTTAAGCCATCTTTTGTCAGGAAAACTAATTCATTTTCCATTTTTTGGTTTAAATTTAAATACTGGAACTTGTAAACCTCAAATTCACGTGGCTAGTTTAGCCCTGTATACTGTTGTATAGTATATATATGATTCTTTTTTACAAAAACAAATATCCTCTCATAATGTTATACAGTATCACAGCCTTGTATAATTTCATTGATACGAAGCAACATGACCCATACAAGTCGAGAGGAAAGTACATCCAGGTGGAGAGGAAAGATGCCGCTCCATACCAGTTCCTGCGTAACTATATTTAGTATCAAAGATGATTTATACAATATTGTTTTCATGTGGCATCCAGTAATGCCTAATATTGAATATACAACATTTATAAATGTGTTAAGAATACCTGTATCCATGTAAATACCATGTATTTTCTGTGCATGAGATATGCATAACCAAGCATGATATATGCACAACCAAACTAGACACTTGAGTTTCAATATTAATATTGAACCTTGAGCGTTAAAGTGTTTTTGTAAGTGAAACTCTACTTCACTTCACAGCATGAGATACTAGTATGTGTTTGACAGAATACATTAAAATCTTAAAATTCCTAATATATTCGAGCATATAATAACAAATCTCCACTAGATCGGTACAAGATATAATATACACACTTGGTATCTATACTAGAAATCTGTCACCCATATTGGACAAATCATTGACATGTCTAGTGGGGTCTATTAAAGCTATTCCCATTAAATCGCAATCATATTCATGGATGTGAGTAATAGCGAAGGAACTCCTGAGAGTCTTCTACATGATGTAACCCATAATGAGAATAAGCCTTTTGGCTACAATTTGGGTTATGGTAACACCCCGACATCAGTTTCCCCTGGGAGAAAAGCCAAAGTAGTACCTTACTATACCTAAAAGACAAGATCATCCATCACTTGCGAGTGGAATTAGAGTATCATAGACAAAGTCGGGGTGAAGCATAATCGGGTTGTCATTCACCAGAAGACATCATTAACAAGACCATATCTATTCGCCTCTCATCATGAGATATCACAATATTCCAAGACTTAAACATATGATAAGAATTGCTAATAGTCGACATATCGAAATGAGCGCTATTAACCACGATATAGGTTCCTCCAAGTCTCTAGAAGGTTACCAGGGTACAAGTTTTACATCCTGTTCACTTAAAAGCTGATGTAGGCCCTTGTACCTAAAAACCTGTAGACTCCACACCCGCTCCCTATATACAATTACACGAGGGAGGTAAATCCCAATAAGCATTTAGATGCTTATATGAATGAGCTGATATACCTGAGGTGAGGGAAAATGACAATATGATGTGTATGATGTTCCATAACCTTGAGGGTAGAAACTTTGAGTTGGTTCAAGGGCCTTCCTTCATAGTTGATTAATTGTTGGTCCAACCTCACCAAAACGTTGGGGCAATATTTCGTAATTGTGAGGGATGCGTTGAAAACCTCCCATGATTTGGCTTAGTCAAACAAGGAGAGACTCAATTATTAATAATTTCTTAAAGGATTTTATAAAGAGGTATCTATGGTGTCGAAGTTAACTGAGTTTATGTAGTTTTATATCGTTATTAAGGCTCTCCAACTAAAGCAAGTGTTTTTACTTTTTTTAGGTAATAATTCACCCAAAAACTTGAAAAAATTCAAGAAGAGAAATGTTAAATATGTACTATGCATCAAAGCTCATCATGTTAAGGGAAAGTTAAAATAAGAGGATTTATGTGAGATTGTATTAAACCTACTCGTAAATTAGAACATGACTCCATAAACCATAAGTTTTTATATATATAAAAAAATCACTTTTTAAAAACTAGTTAACATTGGCGTGTGGGACGTCCAAGAAAAATAGTTTAATAGAGAATTTACCCAAAAAAAATAGTTTAATAGAGTATTCCAGAATGAAAAACACAATAATACAAGATTCCCAGAGGAAATTCCAAGTGTAGAGCAAGCAACTGCAAAAGAGAAAAATAAAAAAGAGAAAGGAGAAGAAAAAGAGGGAAATATCAATACGATTGTGGGCAGTGCCCGTGAAAAACAAAAGGGGCTGAAGGTTGAGTGAGACAGTGGGCGACAGTGACGGTGTGATTACCGAATAGCAAGTCTTAGGAGCAGAGCAGGTCATGCAGATAAGTTTTCAACACTTTCTTTTGGTTTTGGATTAGAGGAAGGAAATTGACACGAGTGGGAACAAACACACTCTGCACTTATCATCACGCTCTTCATCGTCAACTCAAGTAAAGCATCAGCTACACTTCACATGCATTCACCTCCATCTTCTCTTCTCTGCTCTTTATCCGTAACTTTGTGTGTGTTTTCTGCATCCTCTTCAATCTCTGACACCTTTCATTCGTGTCTATCGTTTTTCCTTAAGCCTTTTTTTAATGGGGTTCGCCGCTTCAGCTGCTACCGTTTGTTGGTATCTCATGTGATATTCAAAGTTTGTCGCTTTTCTCCTTTTTAAGGCCACCCTTTAAGTTTTTTCTGTCTCTTCCATTCCTTTCACCCTTCTGGTTCTCAAGGGGAAGATCTGGGTATGAATAAAAACGATGGGAATCCCTCAATTTTGTTGTCAGAGAAAACCCGTTTAAACAGTCGCCGATTTTATTTATTCTTATTTTTTATTTCTTGACTTGTATTTTGATGTGAAAGTTTAGCTTTACTCTTTTTTTGAATGAAAAGAAAGAACGTGTAGAGAGGGCTAGATCTGATTCAGTGAATTTGTTGTTTCCTTTGTTGTTATTGCTAGGAATTGTTTTAATTGCTTTTTTAAATAAAAAAAGAAAAATTACGGGGAAGAAAACACATGGGGTTTGCTGTGATGGAAGGACTTTGGTTTGAGGTGTTGTTCAATGTTGTGGACAGCTTTATTATTTATTTTCCAAATTTCTATGTGATCATTGTTGTTGGGGGGAAGTCCAATGTTTTGCAGCCGTGTTTCCGTGTTCGTAGGTGCTTATGTTGTAAGTCATTTGACCACTGTTACGGAAATTGCTTTATTTGAGGGTCGTGTTTGGTAATATATTTTATGTGCAAGTTTAATCGGTGTAATAGATAAAGGGGTGTAGATTCACCCATCTGGTGCTGCTCTTACCTTGATCGCCAATATTCCAACCATGTGTTTCCCCTTTTATGTTTGAATTGATCCTTCTCTCTCTGCCTCTCTCTAATTCTCAAACATAAGCATTAGTTTTTTTGGGGTCAGTTATCACATTGCACGTGCATGGTAGTGTCCCTTTTACGCATAAGGTGAAATTGGACGAATGAAGGTCATTCGATTTTGGTGTGTTGCTTATTGTTTTTGTACCTTTGGTAGTGTTAACTGGTAATTTAGCTCAAAGACAATCCTTCGGTAGTGTTCATTTTCTTTGCCAATATATTTTGTTTGGTGCTTTATAAATCACATGCTTCACTCATTCTTAATTGGAGTTGAACATTATAGAGGAGTAAATGTTTTGAAGCAGTGGCTTGAAATAGTTTCTGATGCTTTATGTCACTGCAGGATGTTTTTGATGATGACTGAATGAAAGATTCAATTTTCTATGACGTCAATCAAATCATGGAGATGGCTTATGAGAAAAAAAAGTGGCTTGTCTGATGGGGTTTGTCCTCTTTTCTTCTAATCTCATTAATTTGGATTTTTTCAGGAGAATTTCTAGTTATGAAGGTTAGTGTAAAACATTAGCATTTTTAACATTCATTTTATCGGGGCAGGGGAAATCAAGTCTCAAGATGAAACAGCTGCCTTTTATGGCAATTTTGTGTACAGTAATGTTGTTCATTGTGTATAGAACTACAAAGTATCAATATCACCAAGAAGAGGTATGAGATTGTTTAAATTCTTTTGGATATCATTGTATGTATGTCATGGGTCAAATTGTTTATGAAATGTCTGTTAATTGATGCTTAGAAATTTAGCATCCTATTAAGGATATATAGGCACTGCTTTATATAGAGTCCCATAAGCATGTCAATACTCAACATTCATTTGATCAGAAAACCTGTCACATGGTGATCCTACTTTCTAGAATCATTTAACTACTTAACTTGACCACCTTCTCATAGTGCATTGTTAAACGACTCACTGTATTATTTCGCTGAGTGTTCTAATTTAATCTTTCCCGCTGCTCTGTTTATCATCTGTCACTTTCAGATTGACAAAAGATGGAGTTTATGGGGACAAGCAAAGGTAAAAATTATGGTGTTAGTTTACTTGCCCAACTTGCTTTTGATTCTTCTTTTTCCAGATTTGATCTTTGATGCATTACTAGTCCATGCTGGTTATAGCAAATGATGGCAATGATTGCTTTCAAAATTTGTGATGAACCTGGCTATTTAACAATTCTTGCTCATTATGATTGTGTAACTTGGATAATTTTTATACATGTCGGTATTTTTAATGACACTGCAGGCATATCCGGCAACTTCAGGGAAGTTGAAAGGCTTGCCACAAGGTATAATACATGCTAATTCAGATTTGGAGTTGAGGCCATTATGGTCGAGAAGTAGTTCAAGGTCAAAGGTCAGCATTTTTGCTTCAATCTTCTATATTTTAGTTCTTTTTGTTTTATAAGAAAACCCAGCTACCTGAACTAACAAATTTAGTGATTGTGGGGGGCTGTTTATGAAATTGCAGGCTAGTGTTTACTCTAATCGTAACTTACTTGCAGTCCCAGTTGGCATTGAACAGAAACAAAATGTCAATGCCATGGTGAAAAAGGTACTTCTGAAAATTTCTTACACTGTCCAAACTAGCTAAATCGGCCTTCTTTCTTTATCTAATTCCATTTATTTCAGTTTCTTCCAGAAAACTTTACAATTATTTTATTCCATTATGATGGCAATGTGGATGGATGGTGGAATCTTGACTGGAGTAGCAAGGCCATACACATTGTTGCTCGGAATCAAACAAAGTGGTATGAGACTAATCCCTGATGTCATTGTTTTTCCTGTCTGGAATATGTTCATCAAAGGGAGATTGCTTTAATTCTTCTGAGGAAACTATAGTTATAAACAGGGCATATTATGTCTACATTAAGTAAAGAATTCTGAGAATCAAAAGTGAGTCAGTTAGGCTATGTAAACACCATGGAAATTGAGCAAACATTTGCTATGTTGTGACTCTGGGCATGTCAGACAGACTGCTGGTTCTCTCTAGTTTTTAGTTTTACTGCGTAAGTTATATGTCTATGTATGCATTCCCACTTAAATATATTTATTTGATGGTCTATTTTTCTATACTTGTATATTACTTTATGAGTTCTTTGTCAGGTGGTTTGCTAAAAGATTTCTACATCCGGACATAGTCTCTATTTATGATTATATCTTTCTCTGGGATGAGGATTTAGGGGTGGAGCATTTTTCTCCGTCAAGGTATGATGCATGGCTTTTATACTTTTCCATTGCTTGTGGTATTTTGATTTTTTTGTGAAGTCTGCCATGGTTGTGATTGATTATCATTTGTAATGAGAAAAAAACACTTTTATTTGATTCTATGTCATGATATATGTTAGTTATTTGAAAACTGATTCTAAATTTTCTACCTTTTCAATGTACATAGTACATACATAATAAGATGTGCTACCTCCGTCTCTGAATACAAGATTCTTTTACCTATTTCACACATATTAAGAAAGTTAAAATCATTAAATTTGTTTGAAATTTGTTGTGGTTTTCCAAAATTGCCCATAGGGCAATTATGACTCATCATTCAACTTTCTCCACTTATTCTCTCTCCACCTGTTACCCAATTATCATGGGAGAGACAAATAATGTAATTAATGTTTTGATTTCAAGAAAAAGTTATACATTAAAAGGAGTATTTTAGTAAAAAAAAAATTAATGACATGAAAATTTGAAAGAGAATCTTATATTAAGGGATAAAATTTTTTGGAAAAAGATTTTATATTTAGGGATGGAGGTAATATATTATTACCCTTATTAGATTATCAAGTTTAGGTTGCTAAGAAATCTCTGCTTGTCTGGGAAAGGTTTCTTTGTTGGGTTTGTATTCTTAACATGCTCTGATTATAAGGCTAATCAGTAACATCTCATCAGGCTTTATCTGATCAAATCAAGGAAAGAATTACAGGCTTTCTGTTTTTTTGCAGGTATGTTAAAATTATAAAGGAAGAAGGTTTGGAGATATCTCAACCCGCTCTTGACCCAAATTCAACAGAGATACATCATAGAATTACTATTAGAGCTAGAACCAAGAAAGTTCATAGGTGACTTCTTGTTAAACTATCTGTATACTCTTTCAAAATGATGCTTATATTGTACTTAACAGTGGATGTTTTCATTTAAGCAGACGAGTCTATGAACGCAGAGGCAGTACAAGGTGTTCAGATTCAAGTGAGGGACCACCTTGCACTGGGTAATTGTTACTTTGATCCCTGTGGAGCTGTGTAATATTTCAAGATGTTTGTGCTGGATCTTGTCATGTTATCTCTCTTCAATCTACAATCAAGATGGCAGATGATATGTTCTATGTTTGAAAGTTCATTCAACCCTGTATTTTTATATTGTAATTAGGAAAAACTAACTTACCTTTAACTCACACAAGGTGACAAGTTTTGATTTAATGACAAAGTAAAAGCAAATCACTTTTGAACTGAGTTTCACTGAATTAAATCAAAGACTACTATGTCTATCGCGTGGGTGACCAATGCTTTAAAAATCTTTTCTTAGGTAAAGGCATATGTCTTATAAGTTGTTTCTTGTCACCCTGGATGGCACATTTCTTTGATTTTGTTGGTCACTAAAATTGATTTTCTATTTTGTCCATCCTTCTAATTTTTTTGACCCTTCTAGGGTGGTAGTGCAAAGTGGGGTTAAGGAGGGTTTCATAGAAATATATGGAAGCAGTATTTTAATTATTTTGACCACAACAAATTTGAGAATGTTATCTTTGAATTCCTTTGTGTGCACTCCTCCCTTGCTAGGTTTATCTGCTAGATGACTTTTTGAGAATGTTATCTTTGAATTCTTTTGCATGCACTCATTTTGAAGTTTAAATAATGGAAGCAGTGAAATTGTCTCTTAAATTCTGTCAAAAGATGAAATGTACTGATAATTTTGTGATGATTTCTGATAAATCTTGGGGTGCATATTGTTTAATCATGTGAATGACTCCAGCTTTAATACAACTTTGTAGGTTTGTTGAAGGTATGGCTCCAGTTTTCTCTCGATCCGCGTGGTATTGTACCTGGAACCTTATACAGGTAATACTATTGAATATTGAATATAAGTTCCAAGTTAGAACTCATAACTTCTAACAAAAAGGCATATCAGAAAGTTCTTTCAAACTTATCTAAGATCTTTGTCATATGACACAACTCTTGTGTGTCCAAAAGTAATTATTATCTTCATCTGTGTCAATCAAGAGAATCCATTATGTTGGTGTTCGGTATTGGCTCATCATTATTGTTTGTATTTTCTCCAGAATGACCTAGTCCATGGATGGGGAATGGATATGAAACTTGGATATTGTGCACAGGTGAGAAATTCACATTTTCTGGACGAGGCTTGTTACTTTTGGTGGTCTTATTCCCCCCCCCCTTTTATTTTCTTTTCCAATGGGAGCTCCTTCTCATGGCATTTGTCTTTCTGTATGATTCCCCTTGTTTCTTTTTTGTATTTTTTTCCTTACTAATTATTGATCTAATTAATAAAGCGTATGCTTGCATTGATCTTTCTTTTGTTAAGCTGATAACTTTTTGTTCTTATTTCTTCTATGATATTGGGCAATTACTACTGCCTCTAACCAATAGATACAGTTATGGAATACTCTTTTCCACATTGTGAGATTGACATGTCAATTTGGAATGCATCGTGTATTGATCCATTCAATCTATATATGTTTTCAGGGAGATCGAACTAAAAACGTGGGAGTTGTTGATAGTGAATATGTTTTTCACAAGGGAATACAAACTCTTGGTGGCAGTGGTCATGGAATAACAAAGGTATATTTATATGGTCTTGGAAATATGAATGGCAATTGTTGATCCTTTTTTTTTTTTTTGAGGAAGGCAATTTTTGATCTTATAACAAATAGCTTTGACTATTGGGTCCTATTAACAAGTGCTCTAAAGGTATTGTTTAAGGAAACAAAAGTAGAAATTTTCTATTGGAAATTGTGTGATGATTGTTTAAAAATCAGGTTGGATGAGATTTAATAATGTTTTTAAATAAAAACTTTTCACTTTGGCTTCCTTAACCAATACCCTCAGGCATTTAGCATTTTCCTTGATTATCTTCTTGCAATTAATTATAAGTCTATGAAAGGGTGTATTCCACCATTTATAGTAGTAGTTTGTTGTGGATCTTTTGCATCTAGTAACAAAAATTTCTCCCCCTTTACTCAGGTTTCAAAACTGAAAAAGACAACTACGGTACCCCTTTTAATTATATTCATTTGTTTAACTATGCTAGTGTTTCTGAATTCGCATATCATTATTATTGTTTTTTTTTGCAAAAAATTCCTTTGTTAATCAGAGACAAGGTGGAGCTGGAATTGATGTAAGAACTGAGGTGAGGCTTTTGAGTTACTTTCAAAACCAAGTGTTGTTATATTGAGCAGGATTAAGTTGCATTGCAAATGTGTAATCTTGAATATGAATTGGGCAGATAAGAAGGCAATCAACATGGGAATTTGAAACATTCAAAGAGCGGTGGAATAAAGCAATTGCTGAGGACAAAAACTGGGTTGATCCATTTAGGAGTAATCAAAGACGCATGATAAGAAGACGGCGTGAAAATCAAGGACTCTCTAAGCACTCTACTTAACCCGGTTGGATATCTTGAGCTTCATTCACAGCCATTACTTTTATTGATATTTATAGGCATAAATTTAGTTTGTGTAGCTGTGTGAATTCTAAATTCATTCAATTTTGAAAGAAACCACATTTTTGCACTCTTCTTCCCTCTTTCACTAATGCAATTATCATATGGGTAGCTTAGTATTATCGATAGGAAAAAGGTTTACCATCATGATTGGAGTTGGCGGTCTCACCGCCGTGTGGATCAGGTTTGGTTGTTAAATTGTTATTGTTGGTTAGTAAGATGGTATTTTCCTACAGCAAGAAGAGTATCAAAAATTAAAAATTTATGCCGTGGCCGTTTACTGATACTATTTTAAGAACAAAGAACGTGTGAATTTAATTGGAGTAATTTGTAAAAACTATAAATAAATTGAGATACGTTGAAAATTAAGGGTTATTTATATTTTCTTAATGATAAGAAATATCCTAGTGTATTAGAATTAAACTGTTCCATTTAGTTTTGTTTGGTTAGGAGTTGGAGAACCGAAGTTCTAAAAATGGATTTAAAATTCCCTTTTCTTAACCTCCGTTTTGTTTAATGTACAGAGAAGTAATCATGCTGTTATTTGATTTTCTTTAAGTTTCTTTAAGAATAAGATTTTAGGTTCAAATTTTACAGAGGTAAAAAATTCTCATTGGAAGAATTCAATCATGGTTGTTAAAATTAGATCGAATTGGTTGGTTTGACTGATTGGATCAGAAATCTTCAATGTATTAGATCAAAGAATTTTAAAACTGGTCAAAACTAAGTAAGAAATAGCTAAAATTAGGAAAAATTACTATTGGAAATCAGAGTTGAACCATTTAAACTTTCAAAATTGTTTTCTCGCATTTTTTTTGTTAGTTTACTTTAATATATTCTAAAATATTATTAAATAAGTAAATGACTTATATTGTTAATTTAATTTTTATATAATTTATTATTAGTTTGACTGTTGTTGAAGCAAATGAATCTGTCTGTATATTAAAACATTGATTTTAATTGTGATGAGAAAAATAACTGGTATTATGATATGCAGTCCGCAATGAGGGCAAGCAGGAATTTATTTAATATTTTGGTGAGATGAGAAGCAGGAATTGAAGATTGAAGTTTCAGACTCATGATAAAGGTGTAACAGGGATAAGTCTTTTTTAATTTCCCAGTTTTCCTAATCGAAAAATTAAGGGAAAGTTGTTGGTCTTTTGTGGAAAAATGAGTTGAACATACGTTGAAGCATCTAGAAGAGCGTAGCAGGCACGTTTGTGTCAATGTTGGTGATTACTGATTAATCATTCCAATTATTTTGATTTTGAGTTTTCAACCTACCACCTTCCCACTCTACAATTTCAATGAATTGAACAGACAACTACAAAACTTGCTCTTTATTATTTCAAGCACCATAAAGTGGCGTAATGTATGCACACATGAAATTTCGTGAATTTATTTACCACTGAGTTCATAGCTTAACTAGTATAGTTAGTTTTAACTCCAACTAGAAGGTTTGTTGGTAAATACATGTATTAAGTTCTTCTACTTTGAAACCGCGCTTGGTTTGATCTAAATTATTTTTTACTTAAAAGTACTTTTAAGTTAAAGTTAAAAATAAGAATTTAAAAATAAAAGAGAAATTGTTTGATACTCTCTACACTCTTTTTTTATAAAATGGTATTTTTAAGTTAAAAGTTGTTTGGTAAAATATTAAAAAAAACTTTAATTTTATTAAAAATTCAACTTAAGGATTAATTTTACAAATTATCTTATAATCTAAGAGTTCATTTGGTATAAGAAATTGGTGGCAACAAGGGTGGTGGTGACAACTATGATGAAAGTGATGACAACAACAGTGGGGGTGACGACAACAACGATGGTGGTGGCGACAATGATGACCGTGGTGGTAACGGTGACAATGTGATGAAGGCAATGATGATGGTGATAGTGGTAGCGATCGTGACAACTATGGTGGTGGTGATGATGATGACAATGGTGGCGACGGTGGTGATGATGATGGTGGCAACAGTAATGGTGACGGTGGTGACAATGATGGTAATGGTGGTGGCGGTAACAATGATGGTAAAGGCGACAACGGGTGGTGGTAGAGACAATGGTGGTAGGAATTGTGACAGTGTAATGATGGTGGTGACAATGACAAGGATTGTAGTGGTGGTGGTGACAATGATGGTGGTTGCGGTAGAAGCGACAATGGTGGTAGCGGTGACCATGATAGTGTTATGATGTCAGTGATGGAGACAATGATGATGGTGATAACAACAACGACGATAACTATAATGGTGGTGCGATGATGATGTTAATGGTGGGGAGAACAATAATAATGACGGTTATGGCGATGATGATAGTAATGATGAAGGTGGAAGTGGTGACTACAACTTTGTTAAGGGTGGTGATGTCAACAATAATGACGTAATAACAATGATGACAACAGTGTTAATGACATTGATAATGCCAGTGGTGACGAGGCAATGACGATGATGACACCAATGGTGTTAGTGGTGATGATGACAACTATGGTTGTGATGGAAGTGTGAGTGTTAAATGAAATTACTAAAAAAGGAGTTAGAAGTCAATCTCATTAGCTTTTTATTAAGAGCTCTTTATTGAATTTCTTTCATTAAATTATTTTTTAATGAGTACTTTTAAAAAGAATTATTTCACCTGACTTTTCCTTAAAAAAAAAAAGAGAGAAATTCAAGATAAGTTAAACAAAGGTGACAAGGTTATTTAGAGATGGTTTAAAAATTATAAGACTATTAATATTAATTTTTAAAAATTATTTTTGATACTTTAATGTGTAGTAGTTGAAGTGTAATATTATACGAAGCATCCCTAGGAGGATTTGGTAATGGTACCTAATACTGCTGAATTATTTATTTGTAAACATCACCCAATTATTTAAAGTATTCTCAACGCAGTTTGAATCCATTTTCAAGAGCCAAAAATCACTTCAGCATCGGTAAGAGCTGCAACATGAAACGGTTAATCATCTCCACTTAGACATATTAAAGTTCAAAAAATTTGAAAATATTTGCTTATTTTTAACAACCAGTACACAATAGATTTAGACAAAAAGGATTTATTAACCTTTTCTTTCCACCAAGGTATACACTTTCTGAATTCTTCATTGAACTTCACATTATTTACAGCCTTATGGATGGATTTAATTAAGGATGAAATTATATCATTGTTACTAGATGCACATTATTGTTTTAATTGCTACAAAAACAAATAAGACAAACTTAAAATAAAAGGGGAGATACAAGTCTAAAATAAAAAAAACCCTAAACACTAAAAAATAAACCTGGAAGATAAAAACTAATTTTTTCTTAAAGATTTAAATAATATTAAATTTAAAATAACTTTAATACGTATTTTAATTCAAAATTGTAATGGTTTTAATGCATTTTCAGTTTTTGATTAATTAAGCAGCAAAAAACAATACGTCTTTGACTTTTTAAATGGTGGTGTCAATGAACATTATGCTCATATAAAAAATAATCATATAAAATCAAATGCTTAAGCCAAATAGGTAAGCACAAGCAGTACTATATGATATTTTTTTTAGACTTATTGTTAACAAAATAATCATATATAATATTTTTCAGACTTTATTGACTTTATCCTAGGATTAAATTTAAGTTTTAAAAAATAATAACTTCTTATTGTTAAAATAGTATATTTATTATTTTCTATATTTCTAAAATTCTAATTCAATAGTTGTATTGTTTTCTAATAAATAATTACAATTTTTAATTGCTTAAACTCATATCTAAAAACTGAAATTAACAAAAAAATATTTTAATTTATATTTATATGAACTTAAATATATAAAATTATGAATTTTCTGAGACTAACGTTTAACCCATTAAAGCAGCAACTTTTTTTATTATTAAAAGTGCTAAATTTATTGTGATAAATTATTGTATTTTCACCAAAAAATTATTATTGTTAATAATTTAAACTTAATTTCTATGACCGAGTTAATAAAATTCTATAATTATTATTTACAATATTTTTTCCCTATCAAATCTTAAAGAAATCGAAACTATGGAAAACGATTATTTTTCCTATCAAACCTTAAAGAAATCGAAACCATTAATTAAACCCTTAATCTATTTTGTACATTAGTGTACATAATAAGAGATGAAAAGATTTATTTAAAATTAATATTGACGTACGTAATAGTGGATAATTTTCTTACAAGAAGTCTAACACACGTATATATGCCCTTAATTAAATTTTTGAAAAATAACTAATATGCGAATGATATTAAAGTAAACTATATTCAACAACTGCAACACATTGTCAAACTCTTCTTGAATCTTGATAATTTTTTTTCCAAATTAATATTAACTCTATCCTTAAATATAAAACTTTTTATTTATTTAATTCACATATATAATTTAGTTATTATCATTAAATTTTATAATTTTTTAAAATTATTTTTAAAGTAATTATTACTCATTATTAAATTTCTTCTATCTTTTTTACTCTACCAAATTATCATTCCACAAATACATAATCTAATTAAGGTACATTATTTATTATTATATTGATTTTAATACAAGTTATATAATAGAAAGTATTTAAATTAAAATTTTTAAAAAATCTTATATTAAATAACAATAATCTTTTTAAATAGTGTTTTATATTTAAGGAAGGAGACAGTATTTGTAAAAGTAATGTTGAAAACTGAAAACGGAGCTCTCTCTCTCCCCAATGCGTATTAAGCCGACCGAAGACCATTCTACTGTCTGAATTGTTGGCATTATCGTCTTCACCCATTCCCTTGCATAAGAAGTTTCAAAATTTCCAATCCCCACATTCCAAAAGAAACCCTTTCTTTTCATTTTTTTTTTAAAATATATTTCCCTTTTCTACTCTATTCTTTGTGGAGTTCAGATCTTCGCTGCTTGGTTTCCTTGCTAGCACCGTCAACTTCCTTCCATGGCTCATCGCTACGACAGTAACCCCTTTGATGAAGAAGAAGTCAACCCCTTCTCTGTAAGTCCCTCCCTCTTGACCCCACCACTGTTGCTTTCTTAAAGTTTAGTTTTTGTTAATTGGGTATGTACTTTTTCCTGAATTTGATCTCCTTCAGTGATGTTTGAACCTGGAACAATGGACGTGCTACTGTTTTCGATTTTGGGTTGGGAATTCTCGTGGTTGTTTGTCGGTTGACTTGACTTGTCTGTTACTATATTTGATTTGATTTGATTTGATGTCACGGAGGAAACGTGTTTTTGGTGTTGTCCATGTGGATGTCTGTTAAGGTAGCTCTAGTTTCTTGTTTGGTTTTATTTTCCGTGCAGGATTGTGTGTTAAATGCTAATATTTCGAGCTTTAAGAAGGTTCCTTTTGAACTGAGCTATAAAAACAGTCTTTCAAAATTTTCAGTAGACACTAGAGGTGTATGCAAATATTTTCATTGTGTCTAGGGTAAGAAGCAGGAACAAGTATAAGATCTTCGGGTCTCTAAGCAGCCTGAAAAATTGAATTATGAGTATGGAGAAAGGTAATGAGACTGCACCTTCTAGTGACCTTCTCTTGGAGCCCGCGTTTGTGGGGATATTTGATTAGTTAAAAAAGGGTAAAATTGAATTATAGGTTAAGTAAAGTTGAGATCTTTTAGAGCTCCAACAAGGCTTCATTAATGTGTTGAGTTGGTCAGAAGTGAAGTATTTGATGCTGCTTACGATGCCATGGATGGAAGAGGAAGCTTAGTGGTGTTTGCATCGGATAAACTGTTCTTTTGATGTGAGTTATATTCTGCACGTGTGGTTTGATGTAAAATTTTCATCAGACTGAATGCCAAAGGAGTGGTGAATACATTGTCAGCCTGTCATGGGAAACTCTTTATGCAGCCATGCCAATGCATGCAGCTTAGGCAAACACACGGAAGAAGCTGCAAATAATATATCATCAACATAGAGGAGGAGGGTGGTTTAATCACCAGTTTCTAAAGTCAGCCATCAGAATACATACCATTTCATAAATTACAATCATTGTCAGATTCTAACACTCTAATCCATGTGAAATGATTCTCTAACACTTCTCAGAAAAATTAGCCGCAAAAAACTCAAGATCATGAATATTGCCCAATGTATTTTATTTTTAAGACTCCCTCTTTTCTGTATTGTCTTGGTATGAACTTGTGTAGAGCTGAGGAGAATTAGCAAAATTCTTAGTGCTCCAGAGGGAACCCTTTAACCATATCTTACCCCTGGGTGATAAACCTTATAAATTGCTTACAATATCTTGCCTATGCCTTATGCATCCTAATGTTTTAAATTTTCCAGAATCCTGGAAGTGTTGCCCCTGCCACAAATTCAAGGCTTGCACCTCTTAATCCTGAACCTGTTGATTATAACTATGGCTTTGGTGCGACAGTTGATATACCTCTTGATCCATCAACGGTATGTATAACAAAATTGTGGTTGTTGAAATGCCAAATCTCTTTGTTCCCATTTTTAAATTTAAATGTATTGCCTTTATTTGTGGGTAAAATGATTATGGGTTTTCTAATTAATGATATGTTTTAACATTAGGATTTGAAAAAGAAGGAAAAAGAACTCCAAGCTAAGGATGCTGAGTTGAGAAGAAGGGAACAGGTATGCAGTGAGACTTCATGGTCTCTTTATGAGCATTTTATTGAGTTACAGTTACCATTATTGATACCTACATAGGTTGGAACTTGGAACTTGGAACAATCCTGTTGTATTTTTTATTTCTTTTCGCTTCTTTGCACATTCCACTCTCTTGTCCATTATATAATCTTAATACCCTTGCATACTGAATTACTTTATCTAGAAAAGATAATGGCACTGGAATATATTATTGACTGGGTCAATATTTGTAAATTACTACGAAAAAATATTTTCAGTGTTTTTAAAAAACTAGACAAGTAGTAAATGTGCAGACCAAATATTGACTTAGTAAATTTAACCACCCATCTTGTTAATTGTGCCAATTTATTGTTACTTTTATAGTTTTATTATTAGAGAAATCCCTAAATTAGTCATTGAATTTGTATTGATTGGCTATTTTAGTCCTTAGGATTTGAAAAACCCTCCATTGGTTTTTGACTTTGCAAATAGTTATTCATTTAATCATTTTCCATCTTCATTCCCACTATCGCTATGCATAAAAAAGGGCTAAGGTAAATGATATTTTCTGAAGTTAGGGACTGATGGATGATTTTTAAAACCTCAAGGATTAAATTGAAAAGTGTTTGCCTTGTACAATCTCAATACTAATTTGGAGATTTACTCATTATTATTATTATTATTATTATTATGATAAATTTTGACCTATAATTTTAACCTTTTTTTTAATGAACAATTGAATCTTTACTATAATAGTTTTAAAATTTGGACACTGGGGATATTTATAATTATTGTGATTAAATGATGTGTTGATCCCAGAATTATGCATGTGCTTTCTTAAATATGTTATGGTTAAGATGTTAAGATAAGTCTTACATTGGTTAGGAATATGACCTAGATCTAGTTTATAAGGCTTGAGGCAACCTTCAACCTTTAACTTATGAGCTAGCTTTCGAGATGAGTTAGACTCATTGTTTTCTAATATGGTATCAGAGCCTGACCCGCCTTGAATGTTGGGCTTTTTGTAGATATTTAGTCTTGCAAGTCTGACGTTTTTTGATAGTTATCTTCTACATATGACGGTGTCTTTTTTCATGTTTAGAATGTGTTTGTTAATATTTATTTTCAGCTAACTTTGTATATGTGAAGCCTTCTCCACTGATTCCTTATTGATTACACATGCCTAGAAGTTAACCTACATTTCTATATCTATTGCTCTATCAAAATGCAGGACGTCAGGCGAAGAGAAGAAGCTGCTGCACGAGGTAACTTACATATCATGTATTTTTGTGTTTGAAGATTGTTAGGGTTCTGCAATTCCAAGAATCTAACAGGGTGCAGAAATAGAAAATGATGTACAGTAGAGAGGATAAAGAATGATTCTATTATTAGAAAAGTGAATGAACATGGAGAATTTGAATTTTCCTTTACAAGAGTTTCCCCTTCACAAGTTAGTTTTATGACTTGGTTCTCTTGGAATAGTTTCTGTCTACATACTTTACAATTTTGATTTCTCATATTTGACCACCCAATCAACTAACCGAATACCTATTGATTGAGAATCTAATTGCCTTAACCTCACAAACTATTTTTATTCCTTCCATCATTCAATTTCCATGCTCACTCCTTGGTTGTTTTTTTGTTTGTGTACACAAAAATGGTAGAAGAGCACTACTGCTCAAGAATTCCATAGATATTTCACTGCATGTAGCAGGCCACACATTTTACATGCAAATTCATTTCTTTGGAAACTTTAAACTCGTGCTTTTTGCTTGGGAAAAAAAATCTTTAGCACTATCATCATTCATGTAGTTTATCATTACTTTGTTTTGCAGCTGGAATTGTTCTCGAGGAGAAGAATTGGCCACCATTTTTCCCAATTATCCATCATGATATTGCCAATGAAATTCCAATTCATCTTCAACGACTGCAATATGTTGCATTTACTTCATTGTTAGGTAAGTTATTCTAACTTCTATTTCATTGAAATATGGTTTGAATCATTGTATATAAGTAGAGAGGATCTTTGTGTTGTTTTAAAGCCAGCAATCTGAGGGTTTCAAGTGCATTGAGTATTCCATTCTTCCATTTATTTCTTGATTACTGCATTTGCTGTCTAATTCTTCTTAGCCTGGTGAAGATCCTGTTTTAATTTGATTATGATTATAATGTATAATGCAGCTATAGTGTATATTATGCAAGTTGTATTGTTTTACCGAAAAATATGTAAGAATAGAGTACGATCCATTGTCAATGATGAAAATTGATATTATGCAGGATTAGCATTGTGTCTCACATGGAATATCATAGGTGTCACTGCAGCTTGGATTAAGGGAGAAGGTCAGTTTAGATATGGAGCAAGAACCTTTTTGGGTTATTCAATGGCTTGAAATTCAAACCTGATTTCAGCAAATTCCATGCATATGGAACTTCCCCTTGTTTGTTGTAGGTGTGAAAATATGGTTTCTTGCTGTTATCTACTTCATAGCGGGGGTTCCTGGAGCATATGTCCTGTGGTATCGCCCATTATATCGTGCTTTTAGGTAATTATTTTCAAGGCTTTCAGGCATTTGGTTGTTTATTTAATTTTTACCAACTAATTATACAATCGCAAACATTCCATTTATATTGCTTCACTTGTTTAAGACAAAAAATTCTTCTTTAGAGAACTGAGGATTTGAGGTTTAAAAATGCAACCAAAGGCTTTATGAATGTGATAAAATTTCAACATAGTGATATACTTAATTACCGTAACTGTAGAAATTTTGAAAAAGGTAAGTAAATGAACTCGTGCTTTTGAATGTTTATCTGCACCAATAGGACAAGCGTTGTTGTTGCATAGTGAAGTGTGTTGAGGTCAACTACAGTCTACATTGTTCTGACTTCTGATACTCCGTTCTGCAGAAAAGATGGTGTTATATACTGGTTCTTTTTTTTTTATATATAATTATGGTCAACAATGAGTGGGATATCTGTTCAAATGAAGAGATTTGTTGTTCATGTGATTCAGAGATCTCAGAAGTATAAAACCCCTGGGATTGGACAAGTGGACCGGTGGTGTGGGGTTGCATAGTTTGGGTGATCATAGTTTAAATGTAAATTCGGTCATGTCAATATACCTTACCTGATCACTTGATCAGAATACTGACCTAACCTAAACTATCCGCTTTTCTGTATGAGACATATATTCGATGAAACTGGAGAGCTTTAGCTTTATCATTTCAATATTTTTCTACTGGCGCACATTCACAGTATCCCTTTTTGCTTAGGATGATATCTAGTCTAGTCTTCCTCTTCCACTTATTCTTTTATTCTCTCAAATCAATTTATGGTTTGTTATTGAACTTCAAAATATGATACTATTGCATTGTCCGTATCCAACATAAGACTAGAGACCTGTCCAGTTTTGACAAATAGTACTACATGAAGCGCCCATGAGAACAATAAGATAATAACCCTGCATGTTATATAGCACTTGGCCCATTTGGGCATCACCCCTCATCTTGGTTCTATCCTACCCAATTTTCCAATAATATGCATGAATGTTTTGATATTTCTTCTTTGGTTATGCTCTTGATTTTGAATTTGTTCCTTTGTTTTTTGGCAGGACTGATAGCGCTTTGAGTTTTGGATGGTTTTTCTTGTTTTACCTGGTTAGTTGACTGTTTATTATGTATGTGTGCTTTGCGTAACATCTTGAACAAAATTTAATTATCACAAAACTTATGTTTGTGCTTACAGCTTCACCTAGTATTCTGTATCTTAGCTGCAGTTGCTCCTCCCATACCTTTCAAAGGAAAATCCCTGACGTACGTCAACTTAATATACATGCACTTCTTTAACATGACAATATTACTCATTCCTTGTTGTTTATGTGTACCTTTACCTGTGTAACATGCAGATTCAGAATTGTTAATCCTTGTCTTTGGCTGAAAAATGAAAACAATGGCTGTTTGATCCAAGCAGCAATTTGTTCTTGACGTTTTCTAAAATACAAGTGAAAGAAGTATATATGAAAAGAAATATAGAATCTGACATGTCTTGAACCTAGGAGACATGTACATAATTACCATATCACACCTAAATTAATGATTACATGGGTTAACATCTAAGTGGGGTCCTAGAATGAGTGTCCATTTGGTAATTAGTTGTGAAAATGGAATTGTGAAAACAAAAAAATCCAATGGTTAATATTGATTCTGCACACTGTGTAATAAAATCAAATTTCTGTTAGGTCAATGGATATTTTTTTTTGTTAGTGCAGCCCCAATTTGGTTGGTACAATGGCCAACCAAACTGGCACTGACTCAAACTTAAACTGGTAGGCATATTGCTTATTAGAGTAAGAAAATCTGGGATGTAATTAATATTGTCATTTGTCAATAGGCTGGTGTGATTCTCTTTTCTTAACCTAACGCTTGGTGCTGTGTACCTATTGATACAGAGGCATTCTGTCAGCAGTAGATGTGATTGGTGACCATACCATTGTTGGAGTAAGTATACCTCTCCTGAAGTATTTGTATTCCTGCATACTGTTTAATTGTGATTTGGCAAACATTGTCAATTTTCTTAATTGATCTGAATACATGCTGAGCCAACTTAGGATTTTCCATGTGAGCCATGTTACAGTTTTAAAGCTGTTAAAAATGGCTGATAATTTATTTTTCCTTTTTCTTTCCATATGCTTGTAGATACTTTACTTTGTTGGATTTGGATTATTCTGTCTTGAAACATTGGTCAGCATCTGGGTTATTCAGGTTTGATTATACTCTTCAAGATCTATGTTTTATGGAATGGATGCACTTATTACTTGGACTACACTACCAAAATATTTGTTCACGTTTTCTTTGATTGCATACAGCAAGTATACATGTACTTCCGTGGCAGTGGTAAGGCGGCTCAGATGAAGCAAGAGGCAGCAAGAGGAGCAATGAGGGCTGCTATATGATAAATCACCTTGTGATGGCAGTGTGGATGGATTCCGTGTTTGGATTGCTGTTGTAAATTAGTAGCCACAGAAATTGCAGATGAAAAGATTATACTGAGTTTACTTTTGTTTTTTAACACTACCTCTCATGTCTAAACCTGTTCATGTGGTTTGTTAATGTATATTATAAATAGAAAGCATAGACATACAGTGTTTGGCAGAAACATGCTACAATTTGTTGAGTTGAGCCTCTATATATAGTTTTGCTTCAGTCTTCTTATACCAAAAACTATTTGTGAATGTCAATCCCTTCTTTTTCTCTTTCCTCCCCCTTTCAAAAAGAATTACTTCTGTCACTTTTTCACAAAGAACCAGTTTTATCACTTTTTTTCTTGACCAACTAATAAGCATACACATGGCATGATGAGGACCTCACTGGGAGAGGGAAAGGTCATTGGGGAATTGATATTTCGTTTGAAATATATAGGCTGAAGATAGAGCAATGTGAAAAACCAGCAAAATTACTGCTTTGCATTAAGGGATAAGAGTTTATCATTGAAGATAATGCTTGATTGCTATCCATTTCATCATTTGTCACATTGGTGGGTTATTAAGTGTGCTTACTTTATGTGGTTCAATTCTTACTTTCTTGACAACTCACAAGGCAAATAATATAGTATAGTTGCATGAGTACGACTGGTTGGAAAACCCACTACTCCATTTAGGATGTTAAGTAACTAGCATGATTCCTTTGTGTTCCACAAGTTTATAAATATACCTTAAATATAAATTTAATCAAATATTTAGAAATATTCATTGTATTCCTCAAGTTTGTTTAATGAATATTTTTTAACAACGATTTTTATAGTTGGTTGAGCAAGCGTAAACATAGTGCGTGAATTGCAGCAAGTATTATGACATATTTCTAATAAAATAAAAAATTGTTGATGAATGTTTCTTAAAAAATGTTGATGAAAGAATTTAAGTATTAATTTTAATAGATAAGAAAAATAACAATAACACTTGAATGAATAATTAATTAAAGATGTTATAAAAATAATTAATTAAAGAAGAAAAAGATTGATTTAGTTTACTGTAAATTTCTCAAGACATGTCATAACATGAGAAGACATAAGTACATAGTTTTCAAGAATGAGGATCCAAAACCTCAATATTAATTTTTTAAATTGAGAAATATAAAATAAAAAATCCTTCAATAATATATATTTTTGTTAATTTATCCCAACTAATGTGTTTTCTTTGTAACACGTCTGTTACTTCTTATGTTCTGGTTGATAAATTATTTTTACTCAATTGTGTAATAAAACCTTTATGACGTTTCTTTTTGTAATTTTGCTATTATATTATATTTGGTCGTAATGTTAGGATGAAGATGAATGAAAGTGTATTGAAATTCAATGTAAACCAGTTACCTTTCATATAGGTTATATATATATATATATACATATCTCATATGATAAAGAATTTTTGTGGGCTTTACAATCATACAATGGATGATTGAGATTAATCATGTGAGTTTTTAAATAAGTCACGTAACCTTTTAATGATCATGTGTTTCAAAACTATACAAATTTACTAGTAGATAAACGTGTTATACCTTGTTGCCTCAAATTTAAATTCATAATTATATTTATTAATTTACTAGTAGAGAAACGTGCTATAACTTGTTGCCTCAAATTTAAATTCATAATCATATTTATTTCTTTTAAAATGTAGTATGTGCCCTAAACAAGGTGTGCCTACCTTCAACTTTTCATGTAGTTAATATACTCAGGATCATTTAAAACAATTTACATTTGTATAATTCATTTATATTAAAAGTATATGAAGAGTATCAATTACAAGTTATAACATAAAATATCAAAAAAAGTAAATTTATAAGTATTAGATACTACAATACAACCTAAAATCTTAAAGTGTTAAATATATAAGTTTTCACACTTATAAATCAAGGTCACACTTGAATTTTTTAACAATTTATACAGGACAAAAAAATCATACCCTATGTATCGTTAGGGAGGAAAAACTAGACTATCTATGATTTTGTAGATATAAAAAATCTCTCTCTTTAAACTTAATGCAAATACATTCTTGAAACTTAGAATTCAACCCTAGCCCACACATTAATTAAGTTGAAGCGTTGAATTATTTTACACGCTGGAGTTTTGTTAATTCTTTTGATGTAAAATATCTTAAAATAAAACACTAAGTCAAAGGTTAAAAGAAAATATGAAATACATTTAAATTTTAAATACAGTGAAAACTTAATTTCTTTTATATAACCCTGTAAAAGAAGGTTTAACATTATGAGATCTGTTGTTAGTATGGCTCGTGACACATCTATGACCTAATCTTTGTCTCTTTTCAAATCCAACAAAACGGATTTCATGTCGGAACAACGAAATTGCGTTTTCAATGTGGCCTACACGGCCTTTAATTAAGGCATTCAAAGGAAAAATGACCAGATTTATGTATCCACATCAATATCATTACTTTTAAATGCAATGAACAGCAGGTAATAATATAAACTATAGCTATTTTCATATAACAGTAACCAAAATTACACGCCATAATAATACTCGTCCACCCACCAAACACTACACCATAATTGTTTTTTAACCCATATATGTAGGTATTGATATAACTCTAGATAATCAAAAACAACTCCCAAAACAAACCCACCCACATAGAGAGATGTATTTTCTACTTAATGTTTATTTATCTAAAAGGGTGATCAATTAAAATTGATCATATATTAGTAACTTATAAGTTACATACATAATACCATATAGGACTACTAGTCATGACAACCAATGTTACCATTATTGGGCTAGCTAGCTCCTCCCTCAACAATAAGCTATGCACTTCTTTTTGCAGTCAATGGTGCAGCCACCGCCACCACCGCCGGCGCCGTAACCCTTGCCGGAACGGCTGAAGGAGGAGAAGCACTTAGCCGGGCATGTAACTTTTTTTTTGTAACAAGGGCCTCTATCTGTGCACACAACGGATGGTTTTATGACACCACCTTTAGAGTACCCTCCATTTGGGCCTCCATACCCGGATCCGTATCCACCTCCGACTATACCATTCCCAAACCCGTTTCCGAATCCGGGTATGCTGAAGCCTCCTCCAGGGCCAAAGAAGCCACCACCAGTTCCACCGAAGACAGTGCCATCACCTTGGTTGTTGTTGTCGTCTTTGGAGTGTTTTAGTTGATCATGGGTGGAGGATCCGGTGGATGCGGGTCGGGTCGCGAGAGAGGATGAAAAGAAGAGTAGTAGAGTGAAGAAGAGAAGGGTGAGAATGGGTTTCATTTTTGGTTTTTTTGGGTTTGATGTGATGAGATTTTGTTGAAGAAGTGTGGGAAATGAGAAATGAGAAATATTTAAATGTTAGTGGAAGGGGAAAAGCATTTATTGGGAGGGTGTGGAGGACAGATGGGAGGTTGGATGCATTTATTATGCCATTTGGATATTGGGGTTTAAGGACACAATTCACAATTCTACTTTGCTAATGCTAATTTCACTGCCGTGCCACCTTAAATAGTCAATATGTGCCATGTGTTGTCTTTAGCATCAGAATAAAAAATTAAAAGAAGAATCTTATTTAAATGATTTTTTTATTTCTTATACTATAAAAAGGAAATATATATATATATATTTTAAAAATATCATTAATGTCCCACCCGTGATTTCTAAGTAGTCCCTTTACAGTTCTCATTAAAAAGATTATATTACTTCTAATTTTAAACATAAAAAGTAAATATTAAATCCACATATAATAAGATTATTGATTTTAAATATAAACAAAACTAAATATTAAAAATAGTCATTTGTATTAATGTTAGAAAATATTTGATATAATTTTTTAAAAATACACTTAATATTATTATTATTTAGATAATTAGTTGTCTTAAAAATATATACAAGAATAATATATTTGATATATATGTATTTACTAACATTGTAAAATTATAATTTTGCTTATTTTTTGGATTAGAAAATTCTACTAAAATTTGTTTGAGGTGGTACTTTTGATTCCTTATATATGCAAGATTCCACAAGTTAGATAAACCATATACACACACATACACTACTTCTCCCTATTTAACTATCCATAAAAAAAGATAAAGTTGTTCCTATTTAACTATTTACTTAAAATTTTAAAACATCAATAATTATTTTTTTAGTAATACCCGAATGAGAGAGAAAATATATTTAATAAAAAAAATAATGTAGTTTAATAAATGAATGATACATAAGAATTTTGGTATGTCATTTAGACAAAATGATTGTGTTCTTTAGTTTATATGATTTTGTTTTCTATTTAGATAGTTAAATAGGGATAGAGGTAGTATATACTCCTCGAGTCCTTTTTATAGGATCCTATTAGGTCATTTCACAAAGATTGATAGATCTAGTCATTCTAGATAAATAAATTAAATGTGCTAATTATTATTGTTATGCTTTCAAAGTTATCCTTTATATTAATGAAAAGAGATGAATTTTTCAAATTCCATTGATTAGAGAATATGTTTTTAACAGTTAATACTTATTTCAGTCTTCTATGTTTCGCGTTTGTTTCACTTCAGATCTGTAAGGATTTTTTCTCCTATATGTTTCAAAATAGCTTCACTTAGGTTTCTTTGTTACATTTTATTCAACTTGTTAATGGAATGCTTGCGTGACATGTTCAATTGACAAGTGTCTATTTAAGTGACTTGTTAACATATACAATTAGTTTTAGCAAGTCTCCTGACTTATATTTTTTGTTTCAATTTAGCCCATTTAGTTTTTTAAAAGTTTCAAACAAGTCCTTTATGATATTGATATGTTTCAATTGGATTCCTTAATTACCAATAACATTGAAAGGTAAAGGTGTACTAGTTAACATAGCATACAATAATCTACTAGGAAAAGATAACAGTATCAACTTGTTTCAATGATACATGGATGTATGTTTGCCACAAAACTTTGGGCTCTTGATAATTTCTTTGTTCGTATGCCTCTAAGAGTCCAAGACTGACAAACCACAACACATTCAAGATGGATACCATTTGATATCTAAATTTGTGTTTTCAAATTCTCCAATTTTAATATAAATAGGCATGAATGGAATGCAAGAGGTATTTACAACATAAGTTAATTGAAGTTTCTTGATAAATAATGAAATGCCAGAAATAAAGTTCACATTAAGACCAAATATTTGGTTATTACCACTATTAGGAAGGATATCACATATCATATGAGATGATCTCCCTAGATATTAGGTTAATGTTGTTGTTGGTAATTAGGGGATCCAATTGGAACATAACAATATCATAATTGACTTGTTTGAAACTTCCTAAAAATTAAATGGACTTAATTGAAACAAAAAATATAAGTTAGCGGCCTAATTAATACTAAATATATGATGCCCCCGGATAATTATGGCCAATTAATTGGAAGCATCTTGTTGTATTATAAAATTTTACAATAAATTTTCATTTCATTTCATTTATTTATTTTTACATGGAATGGTTATACCAAGATTGAAAACTAAAATCCTAAATGTCGTTGATCAAAACTCTAATTTCAATAGAATTTTTATTGCGCTACAACAACAATAATGGAATTAAATCACCCCGGCAACGGTAAATCATATAGCAATTTTGCAGCATACAGCAACAACAACAACAATTTAAACGTAGAAAATAGTAACAACCGTAGTTGAAACGGAAAACAACATCAACAACAATTATATTATGCAGCAGAATGCAGTAAAATAGAATTATGCGGAAAATGGTTCTCCGACCAACTTCCGTGACACCTAACTTCTACATTTGATCTTCGATGGCCATAAAACTTTAACGCTAGCTTAAGGATACTATCTATGACCTCTTGACATAAGCCTCTTCTAAAATTCCTAAAATTGAGTAAGTTATGTGAGAAAAAGTAATTTATCCGTTTTAAGCCAAAATTCATGCCTAATTCTAGCCAAATGCATTTCTAGCCCTTTTTTTGAGTTTTAATAAGTCACATACATAGTTGAAGACGTATCAAGCTTGGTCGGGGATGTCGAATCCCCTTAGAAACCTAGATTATCTTTCCACTTGGACTAAAGTGCCTATTTATACATATATCATTGCAATAGCCACAAGAATAACATGAATCATTCCATGACCTGGTTTTCCTCTCCACCATACCTATATCCTTCAATACCCAATGTAGTCCCGCCATTCATAAAACCTAAAGCAATGCCTAGCATAATTCTCTTAAACTAAAATACACAATTGAGGCCATTTCCATCACAAGCACACTAAATCATTTAAGGGTAATTTAATGAACAAGCACTTATGCCTATACATAGAAATTACAACCAGCACATGAAATTAAATTCATCAATACTTATAGATTCCATCTCCCAATAGCCGCACTAACCTTATGCACAGATAAAAATACTCAAAACCTGCCATAATATTGGAATCATGCTAATTATAATATACCTTCACAACTAACTTGCAAAATACAAATCCACATACAACCATACACATATATCAACCTACCCATTAATCAAATTCATATTCAGGAATTAATTGGCTTCTTGCTATACCAATTGAACTAGCACTTTCATCAATCAACATACAAAACATGCCCATAATAATTTAAATTACATTCATCATAGCTCCATTGTATAACCACCATTTGAAGCTAATCTTTAAGTATGAATCCATTCGTCCTCATCACATCTCATAAATAAACCATAAAACAAGTTCATTATATCATCATAGTTGCCATAACAAGGCTAAAAGCTAGACCTTCACACGACACTGTAACCACCACCTTCTGTTACATAATCAAATATCAATTCATATCACATCATCATATCTTCCTTCATATAAAACATTACATATATAATACTTGCATAATAATCTCAATCCAAAATGATGATTACTAACTAAGCTACCATCCAATTATAAAAAAATAATCCAAAGGCTTCTAACATCATAACATGCTATCAAACTTAGCTATATACATGATTTTATCAAAATAACCAAAACATTATCCACACTTGGCATTGAATTTCCCATGTTTTCATTTAGTGCTAGCCTTGCCTGCATCTTCCTAATACCTATCATCAGTCATTAAATAATCCATAAGAAAAAGGGGTGAGTGCCCGAATGTTCAAGTATAGAAGAAAATAAAACAATAAGAAAACATACACTAGCAACTACCAAATTAAAAGCCATTTCCACAATTTACCAATATCATTCTAATAGACATAACCTGGTCAATTCAAAATCATTGTACACAAATAATTCTCAAGGTCATCATTAACATCATACACTGAATACACAACTGACTCATAAACAAATGAGCCTAACACTAGACACTGATATCCTATACTTTAAGCATGGGCCATCAGTTGGGAGTCCTTTGACATCCCGTGAACTCTCCGATCCACCAAGCCCCCCGGTTCTCCACCTTAACCATTAGGTCCCTCCGGCCATTGGAGTCAAAAGTGAGGGGCGAAACATACCGAATAACTATCCCATAAACCACTCAATGCATATATAGCCCATATAATTAATTTTCATCCCATTTTTACTTGGTTCCAGCACTCCGACCAAAAAGGAATCCTTAAAGTAAATAATTAAATTCATAATTCACCGTCCTGGCACTTCGGCCATAAAGAGACATCCTCAATCTCTTTTCTTCCACATGCAAAATTTAATAACCATTAATTCTTAATTAATTCCATCATAATACCAACATATACTAATGCATAATTCAATTCTCAACACCAATCATTATTTGAATAAATAATATCATCAAGTATCATCACTTATAAATATTTTATCACCATTATAATAATTGTTTTAATAATTTTCAGCATCAATATATAGTTTAAATCACCATTAGTCTTAAATCACCAACATATAAACCATATATAATCCACCAATACATTCAAAGAATTATTTAAATAATTCCAATTCACCAAGTATTTATTTCCAAGGCATAATAAATTTATATAACTTGAATTATCAACATATAATTTGATTTAATTTAATTTAGGTGCTAGAATTACCTTTTCCTATACATCAATTGCGTAAAATATTTTTTAAAATACCCTACACCAGTATACCCCTACCTCATTTCCACACGTTGAAAACCTCGGCCTCGTGACGATTAGGTATTAGTCCTACAAAAATTCAATTTCGATAGTTAATTTCAAGTGCTGAAACATCAAACCCTTCAATAAAACAATGTCAATACTAAATTTTAAGGGCCTTGGAACTCACCCTTATCCCTTTTCACTTGAGACGCAAGCTTCGACGTCAAGGTTCCTTCTTCGGTTGTTGGTTCCGACCGTACAATAGTTGAAACACCAAAAAGTTAGTATCATCGCGATCTTTGCGATACCGGGAACCTATTAACCGATTTAGTTTCTTAAAATTTAACTAAACTCACAAATCTAGTGAGCGAAAAAGATGACGGAATTCAAAGTTAAGAGCAATCATAGCTTCCTCTCACCTTCAATTGTAGGAATATATAATTAGATTATGAAGTTTGCCTCAAAGTCTCATGGAATTAAGCACGATGAAGGCACGTTCAAGCTTGCATGGTTTTCTCAAAGTTTTTGCTTACTGAAGAAGATGATACAGAGGAGAAATGCACGTGAGTCTCAAGTTCCATTTACTAAGTCATTTTCATTTTCTTTGTTTTTTCATTAAATCCAACATTTACTTTAACTTCTTAACTTATGTGACTTATCTTTTTACCATGATATACTATATTTTACCTCCAGCTTTTGTTAAATTTAAAATATGAAAAATTTAATCCCCCCAATTTAATTATTTAAACATCTTTAATCTAAAAAAATTTAATAACTTCATCAATAATTTTAATTAATTCCATCCAACTAATTTAAACCTCAATAAATTTGATTTAATTAAATTAAACTTAAATTAAAATTTTAGAGATGTTACAAAATATATAAATCAACAGGTGACTTAAATTGACATTTGTCATTTAGCATGTTACGTAAGCACTCTATTAACAAATGAATGTAATGGAGGAAATCTAAGTGAACCTATTTTAAAATGTAAGACACCTAACTAGTAAAAAAAATTAAGAGTTTGAAATAATGAAACCATAATTGACTAAAATAATTATTTAACATTTTTAAGAAAGATATGTTTTGTAAAGAAATAATAGATATACATTGTAAAGGGTAAGTGATCTAATAAAAAATACTAAAAATTAATAGGATCATATCAGAAGAACCCAGGGAAGTATATGAAAGGCATGAGTTAGAAAAAGCTTTGAATTTTTTAAGATGTTGATAAGAATCTATTTATCTGTTTATTTATAATATATAAATTCAAAAATATGTCAACCCTTTGCCACCCTCATTTTGCCACTTTAAACTTATGATGATATGTCACAACCAAAAAAATTAATTTAGTGACTGAAAATTTTGGTCACAAAATGTAAAAAAGTGGAAAACCAAAAAGATGCAAGAAGAGTATATTCATTCAGAATAACAAAAGCACTTATATAGGGAAGTACACAACTGAAAAATTCCAACAAAATAGGAAGCACTACAACCATGATCCAAAAACTACTAATAACCATAAAAAACCTCCTTGAGAAAAGGACCACTAAGACCTACTAAATTAATAACCGAAAGACATGTCAAAAAACAAAAACAGAATACACTAACAGACTCTCCCTTAAACTGATATTTGCTAATTCAGTTTAAAGACTTGACTGACTTTAGTGTGCACACTTCAAGTGACCTTCTATGCTTCATGAATGGCTCTCTTTTAAGTACGTTGGTGAAGATATCAACAACTTGATCTTCACCCCTATAGTAAATTAGATTAATTACTCTATCATTGCTTAATTCTCTTAAGAAGTAAAATTTCACATCAATATGCTTGCTTCTTCCGTGTAGCACTGGATTCTTTGACAGTTTGATTACTGAGTTGTTATCACAGAAAATTTGAGAAGCCCTGAGTTGCTTGAATTTTAATTCCTCAATAACTCTTCTTAGCCGTATGGCTTGACAGGCACAAGCAGTTGCTACAACAAATTCTGCCTCTGTGCTTGATAAAGTAACAATTGGTTATTTTTTAGAGAACCAAGAAACAACATCTAAGCCAAGCGTAAAAACACACCCCAAAGTGCTCCTCCTATCAGCTTGATATCTTGCATAATCGTTGTCAGTGAACCCCAACAGATTTGACTTTTTACCTTTCTTGTAAAATAGTCCAAAATCTCTGGTTCCTTGCAAGTAGAGAATGATCCTTTTAGCAACAAACAGATGCATTTTCTATGGGATTTTCCATGTACCTGCTGATCAAACTTACAGAATACATTATATCAGGCCTTGTGGCAATTAGATACATCAAACTTCCTATAATTTATTTGTAAAGTGTGTTGTTAATCTTCTTTCCTTCAAGATCTTTGTGTAACTTCAAAACTTATTCAACTGGAATGTTTACAGGATTGCAATCCTCCAAATTTAATAAACAATATGTGTTCATAAGGACACTTTGAAAAACTAGCATTCAAGAAATAAGATTCAATACGACTATACCAAGCCCGATTGGCTTGTTTCAGCCTATAAAGAGCCTTTTTTTTTAATTTGTAAACTTTGTGTTCTTTTCCTATTTTCACATAGCCAGGGGGTTGATCAATAAATACTTGTTCCTCTAAGTAGCCATGTAAGAAAGCTGATTTAACATCTAGTTGAAAAATAAGCCAAGAATTTTGTACTGCCAGGGAAACTACCAACCTGATTGTGTCATGTCTTGTAACTAGTGCAAATACTTTTGTATAATCAACTCCATGTTGTTGTTTGTAGCCTTTAGCCACTAAGCGTGCCTTGTATTTATCCACATCTCCATGTTCATTCAGTTTTGTTTTAAAAACCCATTTTACTCCAATGGTTTTGTGCCCATTCAGAAGATCACACAACTCCCAAGTATCATTCCTTTCATGGAATTAATTTTATCATCCATTGCTTTTCTCCATTTTTCTTCTTTGATAGCACTTTCAAACGTTGTAGGATCATATTCTGCAAATAGAGCAAAGTAATAGGATCTTCAAATCCTATTACTTCATAGTCAGCCATCCATGCAGGTCTTCTTCTAACACGTTGTGGTCTCTCCTTATTACTTACAGGTGCTGAAATAGCTTATTTATGCTCCTTTGGCTGTTGTTCTACATCATCATTTTCTTCATCAAAAATTATGGGAATCTGATCTGCTGCATCATTTTTTCTTCCTAGAAACTTTGTTAATCTAAAATAACATCATGACTGATAATAATTTTCTTAGTGTTAGGATTATAAAGCTTATTTACTTTTGATTGTTCACTAACACTAAGAAAGAGACTCTTTTCTCCTTTATTGTCTAATTTTGATCATTTTTGGTCTGGTATATGGGTATAGGCAACACACCTAAAAATTCTGAAGTGGTCTACAGGTGGTTTTCTTCTACTCAATGCTTCCTTTGGTGTCAAATTCTGAACAACAAATGTTGGACTCTTATTTAGAATATGCACACTTCAATTAACTGCTTCAGGCCAGAAACTTTTTGAAAGCTTACACTTAACCAAGAGACTCTGCACCATGTTCAGAATTGTTCTATTTTTCCTCTTCGATACACCATTTTGTTGTTGTGTATATGCTGTTGTTAGCTCTTTCCAGATCCCATGTTCTTCATAAAATGCAAAAAACTCACCTGAACAATACTCTCCACCACGATCTGTTCAAATAGATTTAATGCCTTTTCTTGATTCATTTTCTACTCAAGCTTTGAAGCTTTTAAATGTAGAGAAAGCTTTTGATTTTTCCTGTAGAAAATAAACCCAGGTTTTCCTAGAAAGATCGTCAATAAAAGTAGTTAAGTATCTTTTACCTCCATTAGAACATGGTTTTATGGGACCACAAATATCTGAATGGACCATCTCCAAAACATCCTTTGCTCTCCATGACTTGCCGTTAGGAAACTGAGAACGATGTTGTTTGCTAACAATACATTCCTCACAAACTTTAGAGGGAGTTATGAGTTGTCGAAGACCTATCACCATTTTCTTTAATCCACTAAAACTCAAGTGGCCATAACTAAGCAAAATCTATAACTTCAGCCATCAAACCAGATTGAATGCTATAAATCGTCAATAGAAACAATTTGTTTGAACCCATTTGTACAACTACAATGGAAACTCTAACAGGATCCCAAATTTCACAAGATCCTTTGCTAATAGTAATTATGTAGCCTTTTTCCTATAATTGCCCAAAACTTAACAAGTTGCTTTCTAGATCAAGAACATACATTACATTGGAAATTGTTTCAACAAAATCATTTTTTGTTTTTATCTTTATATCATCTTTTCCCATTACTTTTACAGTAGAGCTATCACCGAAGCTCGAAGTAGAATGAAAATCTTTATCTAAGTATGAGAAAGAGAACTTACTTCCATTCACGTGGTTGCTACAGCCTGTGCCTACAAACCATATTCCATGCTCAATGTTCTGTTCATCTTCTACAACCATCAACAAGGTTTCCACTTCATTCTTCTCAACAAAATTTAAACTCTCACCTCTTTCTTTATCAATAGGCAAACTAGAGTAACATTCAAAGGCATAATGGCCAAGTTTATGACATCTAAACCACTCTATCTTGGACTTATCATGATTCTTTCCTCTACCTGTGCCTTGGGATTGGTCATGTTGGTCATTATTTGCTGTAGAGTTCCTACTGGAATCTCTATTTCCTCAGCCTCCACATCCTTTTCCTCTACCTCTACCACAACCCTTTCTTCTGAAGTTATAAGTATTGGTAGAAGCCTTCAATGCTTATTCTTCCACTATTGAACTTTTTTCATTTTTTGTTCATGGACCAGCAAAGAGCTTTGAAGCTCATCAAGGGAAAGTTCATCAATGTCATTAGATTCCTCAACTGAGCACACAACGTAATCAAATTTTGGTGTGAGTGAATGTAGAATTTTTTCAACAATGATTGTATCTCTAATTTTTTCACCATGAAATCATATATTGTTAGCAATTCCCATGGCCCTTGCACAATAATCAGTGACAGATTCACCTTCCTCCATTTGAAGAATTTCAAAGTCTCATCTCAAAGCTTGAAGCTGAGCACATTTGACTTTTGTAGAGCCTTGATATTTCTTTTTTATTGAAACCCAAATATCCTTGTAAGTATCTTTGCAAAGAATAGTTTCCAGGATAGATCGGTCAATGGCCTGAAATAAATAATTCATGGCTCTCAAGTCTTTTAATTTCAACTCATCAATCTCTTTACGTTGTGCATCAGTAAGAATAACATTATCTTTTAGTGTGAGTACACCATCCTCAACAACCCGCCAATACTCCTTAGACCTCAAAAGGTTTTCCGTTAGCATGCTCCAATGGTCATAGTGACCATCAAATCATGGAATGGCCGGCTGTACAAATTTGTTAGAAGTCATTAATGGAACTTAGAATGTTGTCTTTTACTATTATTCTAACTAGGTTCTTGATACCATTGTAAAAAAGTGGAAACCAGAAAGATGCAAGAAGAGTATATTCATTCAGAATAACAAAAGCACTTATATAAACAAGTACACAACTAAAAAATTCTAACAAAATAGAAAGCACTACAACCATGATCCAAAAACTGGTAATAACCATAAAAAACCTCCCTAAGAAAAAGGACCACTAAGACCCACTAAAATAATAATCGAAAGACATACCAAAAAATAAAAACATAATACACTAACAAAAAATATTTTTCGGTCACAAACGTTATTAGTGACCGAATTTGAGACCAAATATTTTGGTTGCTAAAACCCTAATCGCTAAACATTTTTGTGACTGAATTTGAATTCCGTAACAATTTGTGACTGAAATGAGTAGTTACTAATCAAAAAAATTTTGTAACAAATTCTAGTCACAAACCACTTTGTTTTGTGACCATCTTATTCAGTAACTATTTCGGTCACCAATTTGTGCATTTTTAGCGATCGAATTAGTCACTAAGTTACACACTTTTAGTGATAAAATTTTGCTAGTCACCATTTTTGTCGCAAACACATATAATGATGCAACAATTTACGACCACATTTTTAATGACTATTTCAGTCACTAATTAACCCAAAACTCTAAGCTTATTTTTGAAAAATTTCACCATTTTTAGAGAACCTGGCCAAAATATTAATAAGCATAATTATATTGAATGAACCCACCAAAATACTATCAAGCACCCCTATTTTTAATGCACATACCAAAATATACCAAGTAACACTACATAATTGACAATATTCATAAAACCCAATTTGCATCAAAACTACGATAAACACATTTTTACAAAACATATACGGAACAAAATGATAACCAAGATAAGTGTCATGTATAACAAGAAGGTCTTAAAATAAAGAAGCATCATCATCTTGTTGTGCAAAGACATGATTTTGTTGAGCATCTACATCGTCCTGCATCTTGTTGGCCACATGAAAGGATATGCACGATGTAACATCCTGATTTTTAATTAACTGCAAATTAAGGTTGAATTCAGGATTAAGGTTATGGATTGATTAAGTTAATGGTTGGTTGAAAATAATTTCCAATTAAGCTAATAATGGAATAATATTAATAATGCTAGAAAATGACCTTTGTGCCCTTAGAGTGTTATGTTGGGTCTGGTTCTCCCTCTCTTTTCTCTCACGCTGATTGTGATTGATGGCTGAGAGAATTAGCATTAAATGCAGATGGGATTGGACTTAATGGTGACATGATGGCTGATGGGGCAGTGTGTTGATAAGCTTCGGTTGCACATTTCCCTTGTCATTCTTATCATTTCTTCTTGGTGCATGTTCTGATGAGAGAAACACTCCTCCTTCTCTCTATAGCTCTCTAAAGCTTCTGCTTCTGCCTCCTTGTTGTAGCTGTTTCGTCTTCTTCTTCTCCTTCTCCTTCTTCCATTTGTTGACGGTTAGGGCTCGGTTTGGGGAGCCTGCAGCAGCGTGGGGTTGCCTCGGAGTTATGGAAAATGGCCCACTGTATGAGGCAGAGCTACTTGCGAGGAAGAAGACATGCATGGTGCTTGGAAAGCATGTGGTCCTCCACTGTTGGTGAGGACGATGATGTACCTTAGAGGCTGTGAAGCTTGAGTGGAGATAGTGGTTGGTTCTCCAAGGCTGAGAACTGTGTTGCTGGGACGAGGAAGTTATGTTTGGCTCTTCTTAGGGTTGAAAGCTGAGCAGAGTGCTGCTGAGGGTTGGAGGCCGAGTCGTTCTGTGTGAACGAGTGGCCATGTGACTTCTGGATCTTCATTCCAGGTAAGGGGGGCTTTGCATCTTAAATGTATGGTTTATGGATGGGTTCCGGGTGAAGCTATACACTGTGATGTGTTGTGCTGCTATGTTATATGTTGATTGAGTGAAACCTGGATGTGTGATGTTTTTATTGTGTGGTGTATGATTTTCCGTCCATGAGATATAAGATGCATGTATGATTTATGTTAAATGCATTGGATGTATGTTATTGATATTCGAATGCCGAGTGCATCTGTGTGTGGATTATGTGATTCCCGAGTGGAATGTTATATGTAAATGCATGAGATGCATATGATTGTTATTGTTATGTTGTGCCGAGTGCAATAGGCTGTGTGACAGCAAGTGTGTCCCTGTTGTGGTTTTGTTAGATGCATGTATTGGGGACTGTTATGACAATGCCGAGCGGGCTCTATATGGGCAAGCATAAGATACTTAGTGTAAAAGATAAATCTGAGTGGATGGCATAGGATTGTCGAGTGGATGAGACGTGAGTCATCTGATTCGCTGTTGGAAGTTCCAAATACATATAGCATGGGACGCTAAATACCGAGTGGGCAATCGGATGAATGCGTGTTGAATGTAATATAAGACCTCGGGTTGGACTCGAGGCAGTGCCGAGGGCACTAAGCGTGAGACGCTTGATGAAAGACCTTGAGTTGGACTCAAGGCAATACCGAGGGCATTGGCGTGGGACGCCTGATGAGTATGGGACCGTATCCATCCGATTGGGCACTTAATGCTTGGAGCATATAGCGTTGGACGCTTATTGTGGAATCGGCAATCAGATGAAAATATATGAGAATATGATTAAGTCCTTTGAGCGGTGCTCAGGCACACTCCTTGAGCGAGGCTCGGAGTTAAGCATTATTGATAGTGCTGGAATAGAGTTGGGGTGAAATCCGATTGGATGAATACATTGTTATTGAGGATGTTGTGCTTTATAGCCGAGTGAAATGGGTAAATCCCGATCGGAGTATGTTTGTGAATGTTCGTATTTAAATGGCAGTCTGTGTTATGTTTGATTGTGTTAATGAATTTGTATAACTGAGGATTGTGTTGTAATCTGAGTCAGTAACTATCATTTAATATGTAAAAGCTCACCCCTACACCATTTTTCAGTGTACGCAGGTCGGAATGGGAATGATGTGAAGGCCTTACCTGAGTGATGGGTATTTGTGCTGTTGTTGTGTACAGAGTATACTGTACCGATTGTATATAGTTATGTTAAAGCCTTGGCCGGCTCCTAACAATGATGTATAATGAATACAAATATATATGTATAGGAATCCGAGTGCATGTTCATATATATATATATATGGTTTACATTGATATCATGTACTTGTATCGGATAATAAGGGTTGGTGAATGAATAATGTTAAGATGATAAGTATTCTGAGTGTATGGCTATATATATATATATATATATATATATATATTCATATATTGATAACATGTATTGGTGTCGGCTGAGAAGTGTTGAATGTATAAAATAATGTTAAGTTAATGATTCCGGGTGAGGCTATAGTGATTGGGCCTTCTTTTCCGAGTGGAGAAGACTTAAAAGGTTTCTGAGAGAAATTCCTTTTGATGAACCCATTCTGTATGGGATTTGATGGGAGAATTTTTCGAGTAATCATAGGCCTAAATATTACCGAGTGAAAAATATGAGTAAACCCCGAGTGGGAAAGGGATTGACTATTCCCGAGTGGGAAATCCGAGTTTACCTCTTCTGAGGGAAGAGCTGTTGTAATGATTTAGATTGGGATGTATTCTAAGTGTATGATATATATATATATATAATTCTGAGTGAATGAGGTTCTATATCCCGAATGGTTAAGACTTAGAACAAGTTCGAGTGGGACTTAATTTAATGGCCTTCCCCGAGCGAATAAGATGATATATGCCGAGTGAATCTGGCTAGAATATTCCGAGTGATGAATGATTGTGGAGACCCCTTCTGAGTGAAGGAAGGTCTATGTGTTCTCCAAGTGAGAGAAGTAAATATATGCCGAGTGATGAATGTGAAATACATTCCGAATAAGTTAAGGTTGAAATATACCGAGTGGTATTTGATTGGGAGTTATTCTGAGTGATGGGAATTACCGAGTGTGGCTTCCCGCCTCAGCGAATCAGGATTCGCTCCAGCGAGTGTGAATGGATGGAAGGCTTTTGGGTTAGCTTCGCTTAAGCGAATGGGTGTTCGCCCAAGCGTGTTAGGCTGTCTCGCTCAAGCGGAGTTGGATCTCGCTTGAGTGAGTGAACGTTTTGTGAGGGCTCGCTGAAGCTTGTTATTTCGCTGTCGGTTTTGCTTCCTTGCCTTTATGTTGTTTTTAAATTACCCGGCTGCTTGGTTTATTTTTGGGAAAAATTTTCCCTTGTTTTGGATTTATTTTTAATTAAGTAAGGATGTTTTATTTTGGTATCAGAGCAGACCAAAAGGTCCATGGCCAAGGTATGCTTACTGAATTGTAAGCGGTTGTATGCATTATGACTGGTTGTCATAATTGCTTAAGATATTCTATTGGGTATTATACATGTTTAACCATGATTTGTGTGATATATGCATATATTTTGTTGGGAACGGTAGTGAGAGGTACTACTGTTGATATGATGATTTGGGGGTAGAGGATTGTTACTACCCTGGCTCGATTGTTTATGAAATGCTTGGAGGATATTCTAAGCCTGGGTTGATTAGAAAGGAAATGGAAGGATATATGTTGTGACCCTTACACAGGTGGGGGTCGGATTAATTGGCTAAGACTCTTGTGTATGCCATGCTAATGGTTCATGGCCGAGTTATGCTTGTTGAACAGATTAGAACTCACATATTTGAGTTGATTAAGTGAATGATAATGAAGGAGTTCCCTAGTGTGGTGTTTCCTACTTAACTGATCGGTTGTGCCATTTGATTGGGATGAATTTTATATCCTTTGGCATGGGAACCCCATATGATATATATGATATAAGTAATTTATTGCAGTTTCCTAAGTTGGGGATCTGGGTATGTGATAGGTGATTGAATGTAGAATCTGATGCATATTGATTGGGGAAGTGTCTCGGTTTCTGGAGTGTGAAAACTGAGTGAATGATTGGTTGATGTTGGACCACTAGGTATGGTGACCCAGTTGATTGGGCATAATTATATATGATTGTACGTTGGGGAAATTGATGAATTTGGATACTTGAGGATTTGGGTTAGACTCGGTCTTGTGGCTGAAAACCGAGCGAATAATTGATTTAGTGGTGACCCATAAGGTATGGAAATCCCGATCGGATTTATTATAATTGTATGCTATCAGGTTTTGTGGAGCTGGGCCTTATGGTGGTCCAGACTCGGGATATTTGAATATTGTTGGAGTGTCCCGTGATGATACTAGGCTAGGTGACCCTTGGAAATTCTGAGTCGGATAATCTGATTGACCTTATGGATTGTGGAACCGAGTAAGTGGATGTGTAATAAATTGTTAAGACATGAATTGACATAGAAGAAATGTACTTAATGAATGTGATACAGGATGGTAGTGATTGGTAAGGTTGAAATCCGAGTACTTTGTGGTACTGAGAATAATATAATGATTATGATGATTGTACTCCATTGGATTGTGTTTATGCTCGGTGAATCATTTAGGCTTTAATCGATTGGTGGCCTGTGATGAAAATAATGAAATGGGGGATTATTGGGCTGTTGAGCCATGGTTTTGTGGTGAATAAGATTAAGGAGGAGATATTTACTCGGTATGGGCTGGAAGCCGATTGTTGATATGCCGAGTGTGTGTAGGTGAATATAGTGCTGGATCCATGTGAATTTGTGGGGTCGGAAGCCTATTGCCATTATACTGTTTTACAGTAATGGTAAATGATATTTCATGATTGTTGATGTGTGATGTACCCTGTATGGTGCATAATGATAATGTTGATGTGTGTTTATATATGTATGTGTATAAATTGTCATTAACTTTCATGTGGGTAGTCCTATTTGAGTTGTGCAGTCGGTGTGTAGTATGCTGTTCCAAGACGACTCTTCATGCCATAGGTATTGTGGCAGCGTACACGATGCAGTGACTATGTAATTGTTGTAACCCTATAGGAATGAGACGTCATCCTATAAGTCGGATGCAACAATTCATAAGTTGGGCAGGTGAGGCTGTAGCTGCTTATAGTGATGGTGAGTCTTTCGGGCCGTTCTGAGTAAAAATGAGAGTGGTATTCAGTGAATAATAAGTGATTGAGTATTGGAATAAGGATAGAAGGTTGTTTAGCCTTGATGTGTTTACCTCCGAAAGAATCAGAGGTTATTTGATGTAAATTGGCTATTGGCCAATAATGCAATGATTGATTATTGAAAAGGATGAGGGATCGATAAGGTGAGAATTTGCTCGGAAAGGTAGTATATTCCGAGTGTGAGGAAGTGAGTTATGATGTTCTGAGTGAAACATCGTTCTGGAAGTTATTACTGAGTTAAGGAACTGTGTCCGAATAACACTTCTGTGTTAGACAAAATCTGTGTGAAAATATTTCCGAGTCGTGTGACTTTAGGAGTGTGTGTCTCGGAGTATGATATGTAATACTTTCGAGTGGTTAGGTACCGTGTGGAACGGTTCCAAGTAGAAAAGTATCGAGGGTGAAATTCCCAACACCCGTATAATGTTCCACTGATTAACCTTTCTCCTAGAGAAAAGGTATTTCTGGATGGGAAATAGAACCTGAAATAAGGAAGTTTATGAGTGATTGGCTCCCGAGGGGAGTAGATACCCGAGAGGAAAATTTATTCATAGTTGTGCTCGGGTTGATGTTTAGAGCTGCTGAGTTTGAACTCAGGTTTGTATTTGATGTAGGCTTGAATGCCGAGTGAAAATTTTGTAAGTGGAAAGTTTTCCGGGAAAGAATTGCTTCCAAATCCTGAATAAACCTTTTTGAATGAGAGACCCGAGTGACATTCTATGGGTGTAGGCATGGAATTGGCCGAAGGAATAGATAGAAACCTGAGATTGTATGAACCGAGTGTGGTGCCTGTACGAGGTAAATCAAGGCAAACTGTGCTAGTTGATGCACGTGGGGAACTCTTTTGAGTGTTCGGCTCGGTATTACTAAGATACATCATGGTTTAAAGAGAGATTTTAGTGGTCAGATGTTGAATATCCGAGGGTTTAATTCGAGATAAATCGGACAATGGTGAGTATTGGTGGGATTTGGTAATGTTGTTTACTGATTAGATTCTTCCTAACTGGATAATTGACATCCAGAATGTAATTCATATGACACAATTTTGAGCTTATACTCGGTGTGGGTACACAATTGTGCCGAGTGACTCCTATGAGTTGGAGGAAATGTCGATAGATGTACACTGATTGGCGATGTGAGTGTAGGGCCGAGTAGCCAAAGAGCTAGAAATGCCCTTGGTTATGATGAATTGGCAGAGTTGAATGGGGTAAATTGTATGTTTTAAAAATTGAATCCCCAAATATATTGAATTCTATGATGAGGATGTAATCAGGTAGGACCTGCCTTTAGTGTTTTTGCCGACTGGAATTGTGGGGCGGTCGGTAAACTGCTTTAGAAGCCAACTATGCCGATTGGAATCGTGAACCGGTCGGTGAATGCTTGGAAAGCATAGATGTGTAATTGTTTAGAGTGACATAATAGTGATATTCTGAGCGGTTTATTGAGGCATGTATATGCTTGAATTTCGAGGACGAAATTCTTTGAAGTGGGGGAGAAATGTAACATCCTGATTTTTAATTAACTGTAAATTAAGGTTAAATTCAGGATTAAGGTTATGGATTGATTAAGTTAATGGTTGGTTAAAAATAATTTCCAATTAAGCTAATAGTGGAATAATATTAATAATGCTAGAAAATGACCCTTGTGCCCTTAGAGTGTTATGTTGGGTCCGGTTCTCCCTCTCTCTTCTTTCACGCTGATAGTGATTGATGGCTGAGAGAATTAACATTAAATGCAGATGGGATTGGACTTAATGGTGACATGATGGCTGATGGAGTGAGAGCTGATGGGGCAGTGTGTTGATAAGCTTCGGTGGCACATTTCCCTTCTCATTCTTATCATTTCTCCTTGGTGCATGTTCTGATGAGAGAAACGCTCCTCCTTCTCTCTAGATCTCTCTGAAGCTTCTGCTTCTTCCTCCTTGTTGTAGCTGTTTCGTCTTCTTCTTCTCCTTCTCCTTCTTCCATTCGTTGACGGTTGGGGCTCGGTTTGGGGAGCCTGCAGCAGCGTGGGGTTGCCTCAGAGTTGTGGAAAATGGCCCACTGTGTGAGGCAGAGCTGCTTGCGAGGAAGAAGACATGCATAGTGCTTGGAAAGCATGTGGTCCTCCACTGTTGGTGAGGACGATGATGTACCTTGGATGCTGTGAAGCTTGAGTGGAGATAGTGATTGGTTCTCCAAGGCTGGGAACTGTGTTGTTGGGACGAGGAAGTTGTGTTTGGCTCTTCTCAGGGTTGAAAGCCGAGCAAAGTGCTGCTGAGGGTTGGAGGCCGAGTCGTTCTGTGTGAACGAGTGGCCATGTGACTTCTGGATCTTCATTCCAGGTAAGGGGGGGCTTTGCATCTTAAATGTATGGTTTATGGATGGGTTCCGGGTGAAGCTATACACTATGACGTGTTGTGCTGCTATGTTATATGTTGATTGAGTGAAACCCGGATATGTGATGTTTTTATTGTGTGGTGTATGATTTTCCGTCCATGAGATATAAGATGCATTCTGATTTATGTTAAATGCATTGGATGCATGTTATTGATATTCGAATGTCGAGTGCATCTGTGTGTGGATTATGTGATTCCCGAGTAGAATGTTATATGTAAATGCATGAGATGCATGTGATTGTTATTGTTATGTTGTGCCGAGTGCAATAGGCTGTGTGACAGCAAGTGTGTCCCTGTTGTGGTTTTGTTAGATGCATGCATTGGGGACTGTTATGACAATGCCGAGTGGGCTCTATATGGGCAAGCATGAGATACTTAGTGTAAAAGATAAATCTAAGTGGATGGCATAGGATTGCTGAGTGGATGAGACGTGAGTCATCTAATTTGCTGTTGGAAGTGCCGAATGCATATAGTGTGGGACGCTAAATACCGAGTGGGCAATCGGATGAATGCGTGTTGAATGTAATATAAGACCTCAGGTTGGACTCGAGGCAGTGCCGAGGGCACTAAGCGTGAGACGCTTGATGAAAGACCTTGAGTTGGACTCAAGGCAATGCCGAGGGCATTGGCGTGGGACACCTGATGAGTATGGGACCGTATGCATCCGATTGGGTACTTAATGCTTGGAGCATATAGCGTTGGACGCTTATTATGGAATCGGCAATCAGATGAAAATATGTGAGAATATGATTAAGTCCTTTGAGCGGGGCTCAGGCACACTCCTTGAGCGAGGCTTGGAGTTAAGCATTATTGATAGTGCTGGAATAGAGTTGGGGTGAAATCCGATTGGATGAATACATTGTTATTGAGGATGTTGTGCTTTATAGCTGAGTGAAATGGGTAAATCCCGATCGGAGGATGTTTGTGAATGTTCGTATTTAAATGACATTCTGTGTTATGTTTGATTGTGTTAATGAATTTGTATAACTGAGCATTGTGTTGTAATCCGAGTCACTAACTGTCATTTAATATGTAAAAGCTCACCCCTACACCATTTTTCAGTGTACGCAGGTCGGAATGGGAATGATGTGAAGGCCTTACCCGAGTGATGGGTATTTGTGTTGTTGTTGTGTACAGAGTATACTGTACCGATTGTATATAGTTATGTTAAAGCCTTGGCCGGCTCCTAACAATGATGTATAATGAATACAAATATATATGTATAGGAATCCGAGTGCATGTTCATATATATATATGGTTTACATTGATATCATGTACTTGTATCGGATAATAAGGGTTGGTGAATGAATAATGTTAAGATGATAAGTATTCCGAGTGTATGGCTATATATATATATATTGATATATTGATAACATGTATTGGCATCGGCTGAGGAGTGTTGAATGTATAAAATAATGTTAAGTTAATGATTCCGGGTGAGGCTATAGTGATTGGGCCTTCTTTTCCGAGTGGAGAAGACTTAAAAGGTTTCTGAGAGAAATTCCTTTTGATGAACCTATTCTGTGTGGGATTTGATGGGAGAATTCCCCGAGTAATCATAGGCCTAAATATTACCGGGTGAAAAATATGAGTAAACCCCGAGTGGGAAAGGGATTGAATATTCCCGAGTGGGAATCCGAGTGAACCTCTTCCGAGGGAAGAGTTGTTGTAATGATTCAGATTGGGATGTATTCTAAGTGTATGATATATATATATATATATATAATTCCGAGTGAATGAGGTTTTATATCCCGAATGGTTAAGACTTAGAACAAGTCCGAGTGGGACTTAATTTAATGGCTTTCCCCGAGCGAAGAAGATGATATATGCCGAGTGAATCTGGCTAGAATATTCTGAGTGATGAATGATTGTGGAGACCCCTTCTGAGTGAAGGAAGGTCTATGTGTTCTCCGAGTGAGAGAAGTAAATATATGCCGAGTGACGAATGTGAAATACATTCCAAATGAGTTAAGGTTGAAATATACCGAGTGGTATTTGATTGGGAGTTATTCCGAGTGATGGGAATTACCGAGTGTGGCTTCCCGCCTCAGCGAATCAGGATTCGCTCCAGCGAGTGTGAATGGATGGAAGGCTTTTAGGTTGGCTTCGCTTAAGCGAATGGGTATTCGCCCAAGCGTGTTAGGCTGTCTCGCTCAAGCGGAGTTGGATCTCGCTTGAGCGAGTGAACATTTTGTGAGGGCTTGCTGAAGCTTGTTATTCCGCTGTCGGTTTTGCTTCCTTGCCTTTATGTTGTTTTTAAATTACCCGGCTGCTTGGTTTATTTTTGGGAAAAATTTTCCCTTGTTTCGGATTTATTTTTAATTAAGTAAGGATGTTTTATTTTGGTATCAGAGCAGACCAAAAGGTCCATGGCCAAGGTATGCTTACTGAATTATAAGCGGTTGTGTGCATTATGACCGGTTGTCATAATTGCTTAAGATATTCTATTGGGTATTATACATGTTTAACCATGATTTGTGTGATATATGCATATATTTTGTTGGGAACGGTAGTGAGAGGTACTACTGTTGATATGATGATTTGGGGGTAGAGGATTGTTACTACCCTGGCTCGATTGTTTATGAAATGCTTAGAGGATATTCTAAGCCTGGGTTGATTAGAAAGGAAATGGAAGGATATATGTTGTGACCCTTGCACAGGTGGGGGTCGGATTAATTGGCTAAGACTCTTGTGTATGCCATGCTAATGGTTCATGGCCAAGTTATGCTTGTTGAACGGATTAGAACTCACATATTTGAGTTGATTAAGTGAATGATAATGAAGGAGTTCCCTAGTGTGGTGTTTCCTACTTAACTGATCGATTGTGCCATTTGATTGGGATGAATTTTATATCCTTTGGCACGGGAACCCCATATGATATATATGATATAAGTAATTTATTGCGGTTTCCTAAGTTGGGGATATGGGTATGTGATAGGTGATTGAATGTAGAATCTGATGTATATTGATTAGGGAAGTGTCTCGATTTCTGGTGTGTGAAAACCGAGTGAATGATTGGTTGATGTTGGACCACTAGGTGTGGTGACCCAGTTGATTGGGCATAATTATATATGATTATACGTTGGGGAAATTGATGAATTTGGATACTTGAGGATTTGGGTTAGACTCGGTCTTGTGGCTGAAAACCGAGCGGATAATTGATTTAGTGGTGACCCATAAGGTATGGAAATCCCGATCGGATTTATTATAATTGTATGCTATCAGGTTTTGTGGAGCTGGGCCTTATGGTGGTCCAGACTCGGGATATTTGAATATTGTTGGAGTGTCCCGTGATGATACTAGGCTAGGTGACCCTTGGAAATTCCGAGTCGGATAATCTGATTGACCTTATGGATTGTGGAACCGAGTAAGTGGATGTGTAATAAATTGTTAAGACATGAATTGACATAGAAGAAATGTACTTAATGAATGTGATACAGGATGGTAGTGATCGGTAAGGTTGAAATCCGAGTACTTTGTGGTACTGAGAATAATATAATGATTATGATGATTGTACTCCATTGGATTGTGTTTATGCTTAGTGAATCATTTAGGCTTTAATTGATTGGTGGCCTGTGATGAATATAATGAAATGAGGGATTATTGGGCTGTTGAGCCATGGTTTTGTGGTGAATAAGATTAAGGAGGAGATATTTACTCGGTATGGGCTAGAAGCCGATTGTTGATATGCCGAGTGTGTGTAGGTGAATATAGTACTGGATCCATGTGAATTTGTGGGGTCGGAAGCCTATTGCCATTATACTGTTTTGCAGTAATGGTAAATGATATTTCATGATTGTTGATGTGTGATGTACCCTGTATGGTGCATAATGATAATGTTGATGTGTGTTTATATATATATATGTGTATAAATTGTCATTAACTTTCATGTGTGTAGTCCTATTTGAGTTGTGCAGTCGGTGTGTAGTATGTTGTTCCAAGACGACTCTTCATGCCATAGGTATTGTGGCAGCGTACACGATGCAGTGACTATGTAATTTTTGTAACCCTATAGGAATGAGACGTTATCCTATAAGTCGGATGCAGCAATTCATAAGTCGGGCAGGTGAGGCTGTAGCTGCTTATAGTGATGATGAGTCTTTCGAGCCGTTCTGAGTAAAAATGAGAGTGGTATTGAGTGAATAATAAATGATTGAGTATTGGAATAAGGATAGAAGGTTGTTTAGCCTTGATATGTTTACCTCCGAAAGAATCAGAGGTTATTTGATGTAAATTGGCTATTGGCCAATAATGCAATGATTGATTATTGAAAAGGATGAGGGATCGATAAGGTGAGAATTTGCTCGGAAAGGTAGTATATTCCGAGTGTGAGGAAGTGAGTTATGATGTTCTGAGTGAAACATCGTTCTGGAAGTTATTACTGAGTTAAGGAACTGTGTCCGAATGACACTTCTGTGTTAGACGAAATCCGTGTGAAAATATTTCTGAGTCGTGTGACTTTTGGAGTGTGTGTCTCGGAGTATGATATGTAATACTTCCGAGTGGTTAGGTACCGTGTGGAACGGTTCCAAGTAGAAAAGTATCGAGGGTGAAATTCCCAACACCCGTATAATGTTCCATTGATTAACCTTTCTCCTGGAGAAAAGGTATTTCTGGATGGGAAATAGAACCTGAAATAGGGAAGTTTATGAGTGATTGGCTCCCGAGGGGAGTAGATACCCGAGAGGAAAATTTATTCATAGTTATGCTCGGGTTGATGTTTAGAGCTGCTGAGTTTGAACTCAGATTTGTATTTGATGTAGGCTTGAATGCCGAGTGAAAATTTTGTAAGTGGAAAGTTTTCCGGGTGAGAATTGCTTCCAAATCCCGAATAAACCTTTTTGAATGAGAGACCCGGGTGACATTCTATGGGTGTAGGCATGGAATTGACCGAAGGAATAGATAGAAACCTGAGATTGTATGAACCGAGTGTGGTCCCTGTACGAGGTAAATCCAGGCAAACTGTGCTAGTTGATACACGTGGGGAACTCTTTTGAGTGTTCGACTTGGTATTACTAAGATACATCATGGTTTAAAGAGAGATTTTAGTGGTCGAATGTTGAATATCTGAGGGTTTAATCCGAGATAAATCAGACAATGGTGAGTATTGATGGGATTCGGTAATGTTGTTTACCGATTAGATTCTTCCCAACTGGATAATTGACATCCAGAATGTAATTCATATGACACAATTTTGAGCTTATACTCGGTGTGGGTACACGATTGTGCCGAGTGACTCCTATGAGTTGGAGGAAATGTCGATAGATGTACATTGATTGGCGATGTGAGTGTAGGGCCGAGTGGCCAAAGAGCTAGAAATGCCCTTGGTTATGATGAATTGGCAGAGTTGAATGGGGTAAATTGTATGTTTTAAAAACTGAATCCCCAAATATATTGAATTCTATGATGAGGATGTAATCAGGTAGGACCTGACTTTAGTGTTTTTGCCGACTGGAATTATGGGGCGGTCGGTAAACCGCTTTAGAAGCCAACTATGCCGATTGGAATCGTGAACCGGTCGGTGAATGCTTGGGAAGCATAGATGTGTAATTGTTTAGAGTGACATAACAGTGATATTCCGAGCGGTTTATTGAGGCATGTATATGCTTGAATTTCGAGGAAGAAATTCTTTGAAGTGGGGGAGAAATGTAACATCCTGATTTTTAATTAATTGTAAATTAAGGTTAAATTTAGGATTAAGGTTATGGATTGATTAAGTTAATGGTTGGTTGAAAATAATTTCCAATTAAGCTAATAGTGGAATAATATTAATAATGCTAAAAAATGACCCTTGTGCCCTTAGAGTGTTATGTTGGGTCCGGTTCTCCCCCTCTCTTCTCTCACGCTGATTGTGATTGATGGCTGAGAGAATTAGCATTAAATGCAGATGGGATTGGACTTAATGGTGACATGATGGCTAATGGATTGAAAGCTGATGGGGCAGTGTGTTGATAAGCTTCGGTTGCACATTTCCCTTCTCATTCTTATCATTTCTCCTTGGTGCATGTTCTGATGAGAGAAACGCTCCTCCTTCTCTCTAGAGCTCTCTGAAGCTTCTGCTTCTTCCTCCTTGTTGTAGCTGTTTCGTCTTCTTCTTCTCTTTCTCCTTCTTCCATTCGTTGACGGTTGGGGCTCGGTTTGGGGAGCCTGTAGCAGCGTGGGGTTGCCTCGGAGTTGTGGAAAATGGCCCACTGTATATGGCAGAGCTGCTTGCGAGGAAGAAGACATGCATGGTGTTTGGAAAGCATGTGGTCCTCCATTGTCGGTGAGGACGATGATGTACCTTGGAGGCTGTTAAGCTTGAGTGAAGATAGTGGTTGGTTCTCCAAGGCTGAGAACTGTGTTTCTGGGACGAGGAAGCTATGTTTGGCTTTTCTCAGGGTTGAAAGCTGAACAGAGTGCTGCTGAGGGTTGGAGGCCGAGTCGTTCTGTGTGAATGAGTGGCCATGTGACTTCTGGATCTTCATTCTAGGTAAGGAGGGCTTTGCATCTTAAATGTATGGTTTATGGACGGGTTCCGGGTGAAGCTATACACTGTGATGTGTTGTGCTGCTATGTTATATGTTGATTGAGTGAAACCCGGATGTGTGATGTTTTTATTGTGTGGTGTATGATTTTCCGTCCATGAGATATAAGATGCATGTATGATTTATGTTAAATGCATTGGATGCATGTTATTGATATTCGAATGCCGAGTGCATCTGTGTGTGGATTATGTGATTCCCGAGTGGAATGTTATATGTAAATGCATGAGATGCATGTGATTGTTATTGTTATGTTGTGCCGAGTGCAATAGGCTGTGTGACTGCAAGTGTGTCCCTGTTGTGGTTTTGTTAGATGCATGTATTGGGGACTGTTATGACAATGCCGAGTGGGCTCTATATGGGCAAGCATGAGATACTTAGTGTAAAAGATAAATCTGAGTGGATGGCATAGGATTGCTCTAATACATGCATAATACCCAATAGAATATCTTAAGCATGGTTAAACATGTATAATACCCAATAGAATATCTTAAGCAATTATGACAACCGGTCATAATGCACACAACCGCTTACAATTCAGTAAGCATACCTTGGCCATGGACCTTTTGGTCTGCTCTGATACCAAAATAAAACATCCTTACTTAATTAAAAATAAATCCGAAACAAGGGAAAATTTTTCCCAAAAATAAACCAAGCAGCCGGGTAATTTAAAAACAACATAAAGGCAAGGAAGCAAAACCCACAGCGGAATAACAAGCTTCAGCGAGTCCTCACAAAACGTTCACTCACTCAAGCGAGATCCAACTCCGCTTGAGCGAGACAGCCTAACACGCTTGGGCGAACACCCATTCGCCTAAGCGAAGCCAACCCAAAAGCCTTCCATCCATTCACACTCGCTGCAGCGAATCCTGATTCGCTGAGGCGGGAAGCCACACTCGGTAATTCCCATCACTCGGAATAACTCCAATCAAATACCACTCGGTATATTTCAACCTTAACTCATTCGGAATGTATTTCACATTCGTCACTCGGTATATATTTACTTCTCTCACTCGGAGAACACATAGACCTTCCTTCACTCAGAAGGGGTCTCCACAATCATTCATCACTCGGAATATTCTAGCCAGATTCACTCGGCATATATCATCTTATTCGCTCGGGGAAAGCCATTAAAGTAAGTCCCACTCGGACTTGTTCTAAGTCTTAACCATTCGGGATATAGAACCTCATTCACTCGGAATTATATATATATATATCATACACTTAGAATACATCCCAATCTGAATCATTACAACAGCTCTTCCCTCGGAAGAGGTTCACTCGGATTTCCCACTCGGGAATATTCAATCTCTTTCCCACTCGGGGTTTACTCATATTTTTCACTCGGTAATATTTAGGCCTATGATTACTCGGGGAATTCTCCCATCAAATCCCACACAGAATAGGTTCATCAAAAGGAATTTCTCTCAGAAACCTTTTAAGTCTTCTCCACTCGGAAAAGAAGGCCCAATCACTATAGCCTCACCCGGAATCATTAACTTAACATTATTTTATACATTCAACACTCCTCAGCCGATACCAATACATGTTATCAATATATCAATATATATATATATATATATAGCCATATACTCGGAATACTTATCATCTTAACATTATTCATTCACCAACCCTTATTATCCGATACAAGTACATGATATCAATGTAAACCATATATATATATGAACATGCACTCGGATTCCTATACATATATATATTTGTATTCATTATACATCATTGTTAGGAGCCGGCCAAGGCTTTAACATAACTATATACAATCGGTACAGTATACTCTGTACACAACAACAGCACAAATACCCATCACTCGGGTAAGGCCTTCACATCATTCCCATTCCGACCTGCGTACACTGAAAAATGGTGTAGGGGTGAGCTTTTACATATTAAATGACAGTTACTGACTCGAATTATAACACAATCCGCAGTTATACAAATTCATTAACACAATCAAACATAACACAGACTGCCATTTAAATACGAATATTCACAAACATCCTCTGATCGGGATTTACCCATTTCACTCGGCTATAAAGCACAACATCCTCAATAACAATGTATTCACCCAATCGGATTTCACCCCAACTCTATTCCAGCACTATCAATAATGATTAACTCCGAGCCTTGCTCAAGGAGTGTGCCTGAGCCCCGCTCAAAGGACTTAATCATATTCTCACATATTTTCATCTGATTGCCGATTCTACAATAAGCGTCCAACGCTATATGCTCCAAGCATTAAGTGCCCAATCGGATGCATACGGTCCCATACTCATCAGGCGTCCCACGCCAATGCCCTCGGCATTGCCTTGAGTCCAACTCAAGATCTTTCATCAAGCGCCTTACGCTTAGTGCCCTCGGCACTGCCTCGAGTCCAACCCGAGGTCTTATATTACATTCAACACGCATTCATCCGATTGCCCACTCGGTATTTAGCATCCCACGCTATATGCATTCGGCACTTCCAACAGCGAATCAGATGACTCACGTCTCATCCACTCAACAATCCTATGCCATCCACTCAGATTTATCTTTTACACTAAGTATCTCATGCTTGCCCATATAGAGCCCACTCGACATTGTCATAACAGTCCCCAATACATGGATCTAACAAAACCACAATAGGGACACACTTGCTGTCACACAGCCTATTGCACTCGGCACAACATAACAATAACAATCACATGCATCTCATGCATTTACATATAACATTCCACTTGGGAATCACATAATCCACACACAGATGCACTCGACATTCGAATATCAATAACATGCATCCAATGCATTTAACATAAATCATACATGCATCTTATATCTCATGGACGGAAAATCATACACCACACAATAAAAACATCACACATCCGGGTTTCACTCAATCAACATATAACATAGCAGCACAACACGTCATAGTGTATAGCTTCACCCGGAACCCGTCCAAAAACCATACATTTAAGATGCAAAGCCCCCCTTACCTGGAATGAAGATCCAGAAGTCACATGGCCACTCGTTCACACAGAACGACTCGGCCTCCAACCCTCAGCAGTACTCTGCTTGGCTTTCAACCTTGAAAAGAGCCAAACACAGCTTCCTCGTCCCAGCAACACAGTTCTCAGCCTTGGAGAACTAACCACTATCTCCACTCAAGCTTCACAGCCTCTAAGGTACATCATCGTCCTCACCAACAGTGGAGGACCACATGCTTTCCAAGCACCATGCATGTCTTCTTCCTCGCAAGCAGCTCCGCCTCACACAGTGGGCCGTTTTCCATAACTCCGAGGCAACCCCACGCTGCTGCCGGCTCCCCAAACCGAGCCCCAACCGTCAATGAATGGAAGAAGGAGAAGGAGAAGAAGAAGACAAAACAGCTACAACAAGGAGGAAGAAGCAGAAGCTTCAGAGAGCTCTAGAGAGAAGGAGGAGTGTTTCTCTCATCAGAACACTCACCCAAAGAAAATGAATAATGAGAGAAGGGGAAACGTGAAAGCGAAGCCTTATCATCTCACAGCCCCATCAGCCATCACATCCCATCAATCTCCCATCCCATCAGCGTGGGAATCACGAGGGAGAGAGGGAGAGAGAGAGAACCGAAATTCTCAAAAGCCACCAAGGGCACCATTGTAATTCTGCCTGGCCATATTATCATTATTATTATTCAAGCCATAATTTTAATCCTCTAATTAACCTTAATTAAAAACCAAGGAGGAAGAAGCAGAAGCTTCAGAGAGCTCTAGAGAGAAGGAGGAGCGTTTCTCTCATCAAAACATGCACCAAGGAGAAATGATAAGAATGAAAAGGGAAATGTGCAACCGAAGCTTATCAACACACTGCCCCATCAGCTCTCACTCCATCAGCCATCATGTCACCATTAAGTCCAATCCCATCTGTATTTAATGCTAATTCTCTCAGCCATCAATCACAATCAGTGTGAGAGAAGAGAGAGGGAGAACCGGACCCAACATAACACTCTAAGGGCACAAGGGTCATTTTCTAGCATTATTAATATTATTCCACTAATAGCTTAATTGGAAATTATTTTCAACTAACCATTAACTTAATCAATCCATAACCTTAATCCTTAATTTAACCTTAATTTTCAGTTAATTAAAAATCAGGATGTTACACACGATGGGCTGGAATCCCATGTGCCGCATGAACTGTTAGAGGGCTTGTTGAGTGATGGTTAGTGCTATACCCTGACTCTGGATTGTATTAGCTTAAGTATGCAGCTTCTTTGTCATACTCTGAATTTGGGTGTCCTCTGCAATCTCTTTGGTGAGGTTAGTGATGATTCGGACATAATCTGGGGTTGGAGCTACACCTTCAGGCTGAGACGATGTAGATGCAAACTCATTCCCCAACTAACCTAAACCGTACACATGAACTTTCTTATTAATGCCTCTAACAACATCCATATACAGAGCATTATTAGAGGCAGAAGAATGCTTAGATTCTTCACCCCACCTTCAACCTCACCATCTACATACGTGGAGGCTTCCTCCCTACAGAAGGTACTCTTCTTGTATTTTGAAATCATTAATATCAATGTACTATGTTTTAATAATTTGAAGTCATAAATGCAACAACATTGAACTTACAACAATTACCTTAACTTTTTCGTTAACCCAGTCTCCGACCTTAATTTTCTTTGTTCGTTACATCTAGTCAAAGGTTGTAGTGGCCCTCTCAAGTTGAGCTGTCAACATTGAGAAGGGAAACTTACCATTTAAATAAAAAATTGAATTGCAAAAGTGACATGAAAGTATTATATGTTCTAACCATCCTCTCCTTATATGCGGTAACTGAAACTGAACCACCAATGTAAACTGATCCACCAGCATCCACAACTCAGTTTGCCTTAGAAGTTACCGCCTTTTAGTGGAACTCATCAATCTCCCAAACAGCATCTAGGCTAGCTCGAACTTGTGCAGACATCCAATGAGCATGATCCAAATTCTATGCACCTTGTTCATTATACTCTTCATAATGTTGCCACATTTATAATCAATAACATATTGAATTGCCTTGTCAAGCTCGGGCAACCACTTATACCCTTTCTGTAATAAAAAAATATTAGTTACAAACTAAAATAAAGTTATTTGATAAAAATTAAATAAAAAAAGAAAATGCAAACTAATCTTAAACTCCTCAAACCAAAGGTTCTTAACATTAATGTCCACCTTTCTATAGGTGGGCCAAACACCTTTAAACTTATCCTTGATAATCTTGGCCATGTCCCGTGTAATACTAGTATCAGAAGGATCAAAACTGTGTACATGACAATTAAATTAAGCAATAAAATATGCCTCAAACATAACAAATAACAAATGATATACAAATCACTCAAGTAATTCAAGGATATGTACTCTTTTTTGTTTATGCCAAGGTAAATCTACATCTTATTTTTATTAGATGGGTCCTTACTACCAACAACTAGAAGTGCACCTAATCCCAGAAATGGGTCCTTACTACCAACAACTAAATGGAGAAGGGAGTGATAAGAGTGCAGGGGATGGATGGACTTGCCTGAGGCTATGCTCGAGAAAACACAGTTGGCAAGACTACATCTTTATGGGAGGTGAGGGAGGAGTTGTAGAAGGTATGACTTGTGGTGGAGGAGAAATCTTTAGTGCTCTCTGCCTCTTTAGTTTCTATGCGTTACACAATGGTAAGACCTTTTTCTTGCTAAAAAGACACAGTTCAATGCATTAGACAATTGCAATAATTTAAAAGCTAAATGGTTGATAGCAACATAAAAGAGTCACATGCAATCATTTCTCTGTTTTATATGTTCTCAATCTAAGGAAACCTCATTCTCTCTTACTCTCACAAACACTAAAAGGCCTAGATGCACAACACAAAGGAAGAAAAGAAAAGCTTGAAACAGGTACCCATAAATGGAACTAAGGCACGCAGTGGCAACATCAACAACATAAGAGCTGGAAACAAGTCCAATAAAAATGGAACAAGCTATTTAGATCCACTATCAATACTTTTCCCTACTTCTATCTTTTTTGTTGTTTTTCCTTTGTTAGAGATTAAACCAAAAAAAGAAAAAGTAACAAGGAGAAACACACTCAATGGAGAAAAAAAATCAACAACACTTACTGGAGAGAAGTTTTAGTCTTTACCACTGTCTACCACACTTGAAGCTACCATTGTCAACCACAATTGTCTTTACCGTCAATAAGAGAGGGTTTTTTGTTTGTTTTTCTTCTCCTCAGATCTAAGGGAGATTTTGAGGTGGTGTAATGGGGTATTAGGGCATATCACGCGGGAGAAAAGGGAAAAAATGTTAAGTGAAATAAGGGGAAAAAGGCTCTCTAAAAAATTAAAAATTTATGTTCTTGTGACCAAATATTTGATTGGTCACAAATTAAAAATTTACGTTTTTGTGACCGAATTTAGTGGTAGCAAAAATGTGAATTTCTAAAATAAAATTGCCACAAACTCTGTTTTCGGTTGCTAAAAAAGATCTTCAAACAAATTTTAGTGACCGAATGGTGCTTTATTACTGATCAATGTTCTTATTAAATAAAACTAGTATTCAGCTATAGAATTAGCAACCGAATACTTATCACCACCAAATTCGGTCACAAAATTGTTACAAAAAGGACTATTTAGTTTTTTGGTCACAAAAAATGTATCGTTCACTAAAATCAATGACTAATAGCTACTACAATAATTTGGTGACTAAATTTCGTAACTAAAAATACTTTTTCTGGTTGTGTATATCAACCTTTCAATAACCTAAACATGTAATATAAATGACACATGACAACTTTTAATAATCTTAATTCACTTAAATTCAAACTTTCAGTATCTCATTGGCTAGGATGCAGGTCTTGTTCTCTCTCGTGGAGAAATTTCCAATCACTTTATCTTAGACTTTAGTTGTTTTAGCCTAGTAATTATTCCACAGAATTGCATGCCTATAATCATTTAAGGGTTCTGTGTAATAGCTAGCACCTGTCAATTTTGATTAGGTTAGTGACTCTTCAATTCTTTTTACCGAGTAAATTTCTATTTTATGTTTTATTATTGAACCCATCATCTTTTACTCTTATTCTATTTTTCGTTTGTTGATATAATTATTGTTTTGGTACATACCCTAAAGGTATGGAGTTATGTGAACATGCATATTTCTCTTCTTTCTTATTACTCATGGTAAGAAGGACCATTTCAACTCAGCAAATACTGAGCAACAGTAACAGCAATATCAAAGGTTTGAAGGGGAGAAAGTTCATGTTACTTGAACTTTTATCTTTTTTGAAAAATCCTACTTCAATCTTTTTACATTTGCTTCCCCCTCATTTACTTATATTATAAGACTAAATTAAATTACACAACAACAATAATAATTGATATCACATGTTTTATTTACTGATTATTTCCTTTCTTAATATTTTTGTTACTTTTTATTTTCGTACATTACATTTATTCAGATTTAATCAATAATTATGGTGATTATTCTTTTAATGTTCTGACTTTTGAATTCAAATATTATTATTTTGAATGTATTAGAAATTGATGTCAACTGATTTATTTTTGTTATTTTTGTTTTTGTTCATTGTATTTAATTAGTGATTATGGTGATTGATTACTTAGTACGTTAAAGCTTTTTAATTGAATTTATATCAATAACAATAATTACTATTACTATTGGACACCCTGTAAATATTGGATTCCTTACTGTTATTTGGACTCACATTCTATTTATATCTTCTTCTCTTTAACCCAGAAAAATATTAAAGAGAGGTTATCAAAATATTAAAGAGAATTTTTGCAATTACTTCAAGGTGAATACTCCTTAAAACTAGCATAAAAAACTCCTTAAAAATAAAAATCACACACATATATAGAGCTGGTTTTATATTTCAAATTTTCAACATGTGAAATTTTAAGAATTTGTGAAGCAGTAGAAGGTACCCATTCATGTATTCGACAGCTATGTGTACGTACATGTAAATGTAATACAGAATCAGACCCATTGGATTCCCACGCGTACAATGGATCTATCTTATTTCTCCTTTATATTACTTACGGCTCCTTCTCATCTATCTTATTTTCGTACAAAATTTTCATCCTCTTAGCCTTAATATGAAATTTATTAATCTGAAAAAGAAAACATGGTAACCTTTTTCTATTGTGCATTTTCCTCAGTGTTTTTACTGAAAAAAATCAGCATATCAATTTACTACATAAGCAGAAATATAAACAAAAGCTCACCTAAAAATAAAAGAAAAACTCTTCAAGAGTGCATGTATGTTGATAAGTGTATAAGTTTACGCATATTTTCAAAGTTATTGAATCGGTGAACAAATCTTTTAAGCCAACTGTGATTAAACCATCGTTAAATCAGTAATAACAAAGAATTGATCCAAATTGCTTACTTAACTAATTCACGATTCAACCAGTCAAACTGATCAATTTGGTTCAGTTTGAATAGCAATGCACATTTTAATTAAAAAGTGATCAGATTCGAGCTTTGCCAACATTTAGTCGCAGAAGTTCATCCTAATATTCTTTAGAATTCAAACTGCGATCATTTTTTTGTCGATCCTTTAGCAGACACCGGCTAATGGGATGAGATTGGGATCCATATACTTTAGCATTTTCCTTTTTTTAAGGGAAAAACTTACTTCAGACATAAAATAATGAGTTATATAAATAGCCATTTTGAAAAAGTAATGGTTAAGAGTATGATTTAAAGTATGTATATATATCACCACTCAACTTGTATATAGGAGACTTTTCAAGCGTAAGGATCATATCCTCTCACTCGTAACCAATGCCTAGTCCCTTCATATTAGAGATCACTAAACCATATCTTCTAACAAAAATTTTCCACCTCACACGATTAGCATCAGATGAAACAAAGTAGTGGCGAGCTTTTAAATTACTGCTAATCAAATTTTCACCAGAACGAATATGATCAAATTTTCTTTTGCGTAGCATTATTATAATTGATCAGATTGATGCTTCTGCCACCCCTCAATCCATTTTATAAAGAACCAGTACGATTTTTGTCTTCAGATTTTCCTGTTCAATGTAATGATCGATGCATAAGATTAGGCCTTTCAGTGTTGGCTCAGTTTCGGGCTCCCTATATTTGAAATGTATATCAACTTTCCTAGACCGAGTCCCTCCCTTGCAAAAGCCACTAAGAAGAGAAGCTTAAAAAGGTTTCTTTCAAGAATTCACTGCTTGTCCCATCCCTATAATGTGCTGTGTGAATGTTGAAATGAAGTTGCCATATCATCTCCCCACTTAACAAGTTGAAGACTCTGGGAGAAATAATCAACAAACCTGGGCCTACCACATTTCATTTTCATTTCCATCACTTTCAATTTGTCAAGGTTTATTTTTTCATTTTTAATCTTAAAAGTTTAAAAAAAAGAATTGAACTCTATAAACCCATAAAACTTAGAAAAAAATACTTCATTATATAAATCACTCCTTAAAAAAATTTACAAGTAATTATTATATTCTTTTATTGTACCCTTAAACATTTAATATTTTTATGGTTACGTAATTAATATTAAATAATAAATTTTAACTTTAAATAATAATAAAGTTAAAAAGATATAGAAATATTAACTATTCTCATAAAACTACACACCCTTACAAGGAGTTAATAAAAATGAAAGTGATGGAGTATTATTTTTGTAAAGATCTAGCAGCGACAGTGTTAATTTGTGAAGGTGCATTTTGCTTATAAAGGTGTATTTTCATCAGGTAAACTCAAAACAAGTCAGAATTGTGGTGCCAAAATCAACAGATTATTCAATGCAATAAATGAAGTTTCAGACTTTTGAAGCCAATTTGTGCAGAGGAAAACTACTCGTCAAAAACTCATTAATTACGTTGTGCTCATCTTACAAACATCTCTATGTGATTAATACATGTTTGATATCAAGTACATCTGTCTCCACTGCCAATAAATTGAGGAAAATGTTGTTGGAAGTCCCACATCGCCTGCCTTATAATATTTCGCATGGTTTAAATACCTGTTGGGCCACTCCAACCATTGCCAATTGGTTTTGGGATGGAACCTTTAACATGGTATCAGAGCCAGAGCATTTCTTTCCGGTTCTTATGGGCCAAGAGTTGTCCTTTCGTTGTGGGTCAAAAGTTACCCCTTGCCTGGTCCGGCAGGCTTCGTTGGAGGGGGCGTGTTGGAAGTCCCACATCGCCTGCCTCATAATATTTCGCATGGTTTAAATACCTGTTGGGCCACTCCAACCATTGCCAATTGGTTTTGGGATGGAACCTTTAACAAATGTTAATCAAGCGCATCTCTACAGGAGTACCTTTTTTTTTATTGAAAATAATACAATTGTTATATATTTTTTAATAATTGAAGGTTTCGATGAATCGGGTAGTATCTCGTTAAGGTAAAACTTAAGGAATACTTATAAAGATATTTACAAATCATTTATTAATAAGTTTTTTACATTTGTAATATTTGAACCTGTTACATTATGTAAAATTGATAAAATGAGTTTATCCACAAAATAAGTGGGCTTTAGGTATTTAAAATTGAAGTTTGGATTAATGTAAGTTTTGTTGGCTCATCTTAAAAAAGTCCACACTAGACATAGATTAAGGGCTCGTTTGTTTAAACTTATTTTAAGAGATAAATATTTTTTTAATTAAAAAAATATTTATTTTAAATTTTAACGTGTTTGTTTAAAGTTTCAAAAATAAGCAGAAGCTAAAAATAAACTAATTTCAGTTTATTTTAAAAAGCAACTCTGATCTGCTTATTAAAAAAGTGATTATAAAAGAATCACTTTTTTAACAAACGGGCCCTAAATGAACTCAATTTTTATATTGTATAATTATACATGCTGCCCAAAAACTTTAAATTTACGGGGCCAATTCAACCCGCTTATAAAATAGATGGATATAAACCTTTAAAATTAAAGTTTAAATTAGTGTCAATTTATTTTTTGATAAAAAAAATCTACAACCCGAAAAAAATTGACTTAGTGTTGCGTCCGTTTTGTCACTTATAACACTGGACACAGTGTCAATACAATTGTTCTATTAGCATAAGTATAGTAAATATTTTCAATTTCAATTAAAAGTTGACATAGCTCGTGCTTGAACTTAGTTTTAATAGTCGAAGTTGGGAAAATCCTTTTATTATTGATAAAAACATTTATTATACTTTTTTTCATGTAATGAATATTTTCTTGATGAAATCTGGTCATTTTAGATACTTAAAAGTTATCCCTTACAGGAATGCAATTGTACTAAACTTCCATAGAAAATTTATATTGTTACTATTATAGTTATATTTAATTGGAACTCAAACAGGGTAAATGAAAAAAAAAAATAGACCAATGCTAATAAAAGTGACAAATTACTACACGGAGCATATCTAAATCAAATCGATATCGAGAACATCAATTAACATTGACAAATGAAAAACAGAATGAAATTGAAACATTATCTATATGGAACTGGATAATAATTAAAAAATAATTAGTTTCACGTAACTATTTTAAAAGTCATTTACATGATTTATATGTTCAATCTCCATCATTCAGCGTAAAATAATAGTTGATAATCATTTTGCTTTCACCTTAAAAGAAATTCTCATATGAGTCTTTCTGAGTGTATATTTATATATAAATAAGTCAACTATGTATATGAATATAGGTGAACGCGTTATTCAAATAATTTAGCAATCCTTTGAAATTTGTCAAAATGAATTAAATCCCCCAAGTACGTTTGTTTTAATATGTTCATGTGCATTTGCAGGCTTGTACGGTGACCAAACAGTATGCACCATGAAAATAACTAAATCGTCTCTTAATTTATTTTATTTTTGTTTGAGTTGTACACATGTGCAATGTTTGGAACAGGATGACTCAGTGACCCGGTTTTAACACCACAATCCTTCGTAAATGCACACCAATGAGGAGCTGAGATCAATGATCCAAAAAATTCAAGAAGTTGGATAAGCAGGAGATGCAAGTTTCAAAGTTTTCATCAGAACTCTACTTTTGGCCAAAAGAGTTTTAGGAGCATTTAAAACTTTTGTTATCAGTGATGAACTAGTCTGAAACGGGGTCAAAGATCCAGTGTGAGGACCAGCCACAAAAATTAACTATTGGTAGTATTTATATACCGGTACAGTGAGTATCCAAGATTATAATCCGAAATCTCAGTGATAACGGTCTTGTTGTCCCAGAGATCCTTCTCACCAAGCTTTCGCGTTGAAGATGGCGAAAGGTGACTAGAATGAGAATTCAAGTTAAGAAAGCTCAAATAATGGAACAGTATATAACAAGAATGAATAACGTAATCTTTTCTGAGTGTGAGAATTAGCTATTTATAGGTGAACATGGAGAATGAATCGTCAGGTTTGGTCAAGGGACAAATAGTACACTGCTGAGTGTACGATTCTGACACGCGACGCGGGGAGAGCCGTGTCTCCCGCGAACGTGGATGTTTTCCGGTGTGCAAAGTGTTGACCTGGACATACCAGTATAGCGAGAACGCCTCATAAGAGTTTAGAGTCCGGAGGTTTACCTGCAATATCGGTAGCACAGATAGGACAGATGAAATGACGTCCTTGTCCTGGTACTGGTATTGAGACTGGATCAAGTGATAAGGTGGTTTAACAGTTAAGGTTTCTTGAAGGAAAGAAAAAATTATGGATTAGAGGGTTAACTTTAAAAATACTAACAAAAGCTAATAATTATTAACAATAAACTTTGGCTTAATAAAAAAAGAAAAGAAAAGAATTTGTCCACTACTAATTGGCAAGTTGATCTGCATATGCACATAGAATCAGCAGTGCTCATACTGTATTGCCTCCTAATAGTTTGGAACTTTGGATACATAAGTTAATTAAATATTTATATAATAAACATTTCTTACGTGAGAACTTAAGTAAAGAGTTAAACTAGTTTCATATACTTTCTTTTTATATTTTTTAAAGTGAACTTCATAAGTTCTTTTTTGGTCAAGTTCATAAGTTAGTTATTCTGAACACACCCAAAATGATATTGGCAACACAAGTTGAACCTTCGTCAAACTCTTCCGAAGCAACTTGAGCTTCTTCAAATCAATACAGCGCATTTTGACCCAAATGCGTAAAGAATGAAAAATGGTTTTGGTCCCCAAACAAAGGCGTAGTTAGCAGTTTGGCCATGAATTAAATGCTACCCGGAAGTTGAACAATGAGCTAGAGTTGTGATTTACACTAGTCCATGAATTCCTCTTCAAGAAGATTCATGCTAAAAAAGGACATTCAGTAAGCTAAGAAACAATGACAACTTGTTGTTATTAAAGTGTCAAGCAACTCACACTGCAGTAGTAATTGCAGGCTAACAAGTCGCTATGCTGTTACAAATACATAAAAAATAACTGAAGGTGAAGAAGCAGGGTGATTACTAAGATATTGTGTAAAACAGAAAATGAAAAAGGATGAAATATTATTAACATTATTTGCTTGCCATGTATACATTTTTAGTTAACAGAAACAGCCTCAAAGGCTAGAAGAGCCCCAGCTAGCATCAACAGCATCAATGATTTTAGCATGAAGTGTGGTTCCAGAACAAGCAACTATACCACGATCAAGGTCTTCTAAATATAAGCCTTTTGAGAAGTCTAGGGGATGGCCTCCAGCGTCTGTTACCATCCCACCAGCTTCCTGTATGATCACAACACCAGCAGCATGATCCCATATCTTCTCCTTGTAACCAGACCTTGCAAACTTCATGAAAACCTCAGCATCCCCACGAGCTATTGCTGCATATTTCACCATGCTGTATACTCTTAATGGTTGTTTCCTGCACATGATATCAAAGAAAGATATCTTACAAGGCTAGAACTCTACTAATAGTTAAAAAGTTTACGGTGTCCAAGTGCCATTTTCTTAAAGATGTTTTCAATCAATTTTTCATCTTTTTCGTTGAGACAAATGGGATTGTTACTAGACTTTAAGCAAGGAATTTGCGACTAACTGCACATCACAAATCCTGCTTTCCGTCATATTTAATAGCCCCTTCAATCTCAGGACTACTACATTAACAGGATGATTAGACTAAAGAAAATGGGAAAACTTCCCATGCTAATATGTCTAGAGGTTGATAATCACACAGGTCAAAATCAAGAGAGAGTAAATAGGAGAGGCAAAGGTTAGTTAATACAACAATGTTTCTAACATGTGTACAGGATAAAAAGTAAAAAAGGGGGAAATTTTTATTTAAAGTTAACATTAATGCAGTATCGTATGATTTTCATGGTAAGTTCAACACAATTTCCAATATAAATTTTTCTTTTTTGTTTACTTATCTTGTACAAGTTTGCACAAGTTAGAAATGTATTAAATACAAATACTGAAATGGAATGGAGAAAATAAATTCACCTGAGACCAACACTGTGAGCCAGTCCTGCAGTAAAAGAATGGCTTGAATTGGCTTTCTCAACTGGCTCACAAAAAGTGGCCAGTGCAGGATTGTCAATAGAAGAAACTGAAACTTGTTTTGCACAGTTTGGCCACACAAACATCTTATTGGCATGGACCAGAGGTTGCATCCAAGCCTTCCCACTACCCTTTTTAGCATATAGCACACAACCTTTGTTCCAAGTTTCAGAATTTGGAGGAGTCAACTTAGATATAATCCTATGATAGCGGTGATGATAACTTAGCCATTCCTTCCTCATTGGGTAGTTAGGACATCCGAGAACACCAAGTTTCACTTCTCCATCCTCTATGAGTGCAAGAGCTACAGCATATTGATCTCCACGTATAAAGCCTAATGTGCCATCAACAGGATCCAGTACCCAAAATCTTCCAGACGGACCCCCGGTTGAGTTACACCTACTAATGATTTTAAGAACATCTGAAGTTCCGAGAGCTGATTTTGGCTTCTGAATTCCGAATCGTGGTGCTTCAACCAGACACTGATTTACAGTTTCAACCACAGCTTTCAACAGTTCAGATGAATTAGCCTTGGAGAGATTTTGAACATCTTCTTCAGCAACAATTGAGATATTTTCAGTCCCTAAACATTCTGCCAATATCCAGCTGACAACTGCTTGAACACTCCAATCTTTTCAAACAGAAAAATGAAGGGCTCAATGTTAACATGATTGTAGGTATGGATGTATAAATCAAGCCAAAAAGTTTTATTTACAAAACTATGCCCAATAAGCTTCAATCATCATATGACACAAGTTATGTAGAAATATAATGAAGGACACGGCATAAATTTGATCTTAGATCTTTTCTTGAGTTAATGTGTAACCATGATTACAAGATGGTATGTGATAATCTTTACCGATTCTAGATCACACCTAATTCACAGTAATGCTAATAATAGCAGCATCTTAAGTTGGAGATGTATAATGAACACTTGAGAAAGTCTAACCGGGAAATGAAAAATTATTACAACTTTTTCAATAGAGAGAACAATATCATCAGTCTTTTTAAAAACTCATAATCTTTCTAAAGCATAACGCTGCTTAAAAGGTTCAAGATACAACCACAAATGAAAAGTAACCAAAAGCAAGGTGTTTACCAAAAAAAAGGACCTACAGCCACTACTAGGTGTTTCAGTATATGACCTTTCCAAGAATCTTTTGATATAAGATCCCTAAAGGGGATTATAAAGCTCTTTTCTGTTATAAATAGGAAAACAATTTTTCCTCCTAAAATGGTTTTCTTTTATGGGAGGGGGGATTATTTTAAGTAATATATTTATCTTACTCCTGTGTTGTAATCAGTTTTTTGTTCTAATAGAATTTCTTATTTGGCTAACACAGGAAAAAGGCTAAAAGAGTAAGTATCAGATACCACTATCCTTTTGCTGGAGGGCAGGGGAGCAGGGAGCAACATATGAAAAATCATATATCCATGAATTCGAATTGGTTCAACCAGAATTGAGGGAAAATAGTATATTTCCAAGTATCAAAGCAAAAAATTTAGTAACAAAGATGAGGCCATTGAAGTCATTTAAATATTGCAGAATATAAGCCAAATTTGCATCAAATGCCACGTCCAAGATGGGGAAAATTGTGATTGTAACTAGAAATTGAGCTGACTTGATGTCATTTGGAAAAGATAAAATTTCTATGGCTGATCGATCAACCAGATGATGGAGCCAACGTATGGAGTCCACCAATTTCTCCTTACACGTATGACATATTCCATGCCCCCTGTCTCCACATTATTAGAAATCATTTTACAGAATAAAGAGTAGTACAAAGGTTCACCCTTTTGATAGCTTACCAAAGAGTCCCCCATGAAAAGGTTTTGAATGGTTTCACACCAACCGTATTATTTCCCTTCTACTAGAAACGTGAAGTTTCGAAAATCCATGAGGTCTCCAAATTCAAATGTCACTTTCCATGCCAATGATTTTGTTAAGAACCAATGAACAAGACACTTGTCATAATTTCACAGGATAAGAATGCAACTTAGACAAAGCCCGTCAGGTTGTCTTTTTTATTATTATAGTTATTATTATTTAATTTTTCACACATAAACAATCTTTTAAATTTGACTGGAATTTAGCATTAAGGTAACCGCTAAAGAAACCAACCTTACCTCAAAAGTTGCTGAAAGATAACATAGCATTCAACAATGCACAAATCCACATAAACCCACGTGGCAACTTGGTTGGGTCAAACCTCAAACCCATTTACTTGGGAAAACAAAAAACATATCTAAAGCAACAATGAATTCAGAACAAAAACAAATAACTATCAAAAGCAAAAAACTTTACCAAATACCAAGTTGAGGAAACATTCATTCACCTGCAACAGTAACCGGAGAATTGTCATCCTTGGATTGAACCTGATGATGAGTGTTGGAAATCAAAGTATCTTGCACTCTCTGGCAGAGGGTACATGCCATCTGCACTGCTGTAACACTAACCTCCAATTCCTTGGAATATTCCTCTTCCTCTGCTCCACACAACTTTTTGTGCTCTTCCTCCATCACAGGAGAGGAACAAATTTGGTCGAACTTCGATACAAAACCAATGTGTTGTCTAGAGAGGTTGCAGGGCACTTTATAGATGGGGCATGAACCTGGTTTTACTACATGGGTCACTGTGAAAAAATCATCGTACCCCTTCCCCTGCAACAACATACGTGGGATTTTTGTACCCAAGCTCGAACAATAGGAAGACATGTCTCTCTCTCACTGTCGCTTATGTGCCCAATACTAATTATCAATTTTCAAAAGTGATTTTTTTTTTGTTGGATGTTGAAAGGGAAAGAAGCAAAAACAAATTGGGATATTGGGATTTTAGAGATTTATTTATAGAAGCAATGATGATAATGAATGACCAACCCTATTTTGGTAACGACAATGGAGAATTAATTTCAGAGTGCACACTATTATTAGGGGCTGCTTCATTTTTCTTTGAAGTATCACAAGTTAAAGTGGATTTGTTTCGATTGGAATCGAATTTAAATTTTCAGTGATCTTTTTTAATATTCGAAATTGACACTTTTGATGTTTATTTATTAAAGGAAGCGAAAGAAAACACACCTTCTCATAAAATAAAATAAAAAAAAATATAACTGCATCATGGAAAGTGGAAAGAAAGAAACTAGTATCTCCCACTCTAAATACAATATCCTTTTTAGAATTTTTTTTATTTAATATAAGATCATTTTTTAAATTTTAATGTTATTAATGGCTACTTTTGCCTTTTAATATAAGAACTTATTAAGGCTATGTTTGGTTACAAAAAATTATTCTAGTTTTTTGGGAAAAGTTTTCAGCTTATTTTTCAAAATTTTCATTTCTTAGAATAACTTGAAAAATTTTAAAAACCCGTTTAAATAATATGACAGTTTTTCAATTTGGAGAACTAGAAAACTAAAAAAAATTCTAATTTTTTTTAAACATTCTTTAATTCAAATTAATTGAGATATGTCTTATATATAAATTATTTATGACAATATTGTATAGTATATACATCACATAAAAATTATGAGAAAAATTTAAAGTAATATTAAAATAAGAGTAAATGAGTTTGTGTTTAAATATATTTCAAAATAGTTACAAAGAATAATAAAAATATTATCATAATAAAAATGGTTACAACAATCTTTATCTTGTAATTCAGTTACCTTATCTTGTAATTCAGTTACCGTCTTTTTTATTTTTTACTTTTCTTAAAAAACCTTTTTAAAGAGTTTTCTGATTTTCTTAAAAAATAGAAAATTAGTTTACTATTTTTCTATAAAAAATGTAAATAATTTGTAAATAAATAATTTTTTATTTTTCTAAAAAGAATTTTCTATTTTCCTTAGCAGCATAACTAATTCTAATTTTTAATAAAAGTTATTTAATATAGGTAAAGTCATTTAATTTATCTACAAACTATCCTAGTTTTTTAAAAGTACCCTTTTACTTTTATTACTCACAAATCTTACTCTCTTTCTATTTAATTAATGTTTATTTCATCGATGACTAATAAAGGTATTTTAATAGAAAAATAATTAATGTTGTTGACTTTTTTATGAGGTTTTTATATTAAGAACCAAAGAAATCTGTAGAAAGATTTTTATGATAACGGATGGAGGTAATATTTTTTAACCTAAATACCTCATATTAATATATAACTTTTATTGGAATCAATATAATAATAAATGACATACCTCAATTAAATGATTTATTTCTCTAATAATAATTAGGTAATAGGTATTAGGTAATAGGTGGAGAGATTAAACAAAGGGATAATAAGTAAAAAAAATTTAATGATAAATGATAATCACTTTAAAAATAATTTTAAAAAACTACTATAAATTATAAAAAAAATTTAATAATTTTAACTAAATTAATAAATTTTCTAATATATGTGAATTAAGAAAAAAGGTATTATATTTAAAGGGGGAGATAGTATATTATTTTTACGTTTTTGGGTCAAATTGTAATGTTACCATTCAGTTGAGTGTGGCTGCATGGCCCCCCCTGGAAACTCACAAAATCTAGAGGTCATTGGATGAAGGTTTAAAGGTGACATAATTGTGATAGAATTTTTTAATAGTACTAATACATTATACTGAGGCCCTTTTGAAAAGATTTTATCCTCAATTTATTGTGATTCCTGTAAACAATGGAAATATCAAAAGCCGACAGTTTGAAATTGAGGGAAGCATTAGGACTGTTTTCTTTTCTTTTCCCTTTTTCTTCTCAATTGATTAAAAAATATTGTAAGTAGTTGTATAAATAAGTGGTAAAAATAGGTTGATAATATACTCGTAAAAATATAATGTTTACATGCCGAAATAAAATCAAACTTTTAATCTGAATTTAAAAAATACCGAGTGTAAAGTAGGTTTACTCATACATATCATATATATTATTCAAATGACTTAATACAATTATAATAAATAGTAAAAAATAACGCATCAACTATACATCTTTACAATTTTCTTTTAGTCGGTAATATTAGTTAAATTTGAGGTTTTTCATTTATACTTTAAAACCAAACCTTTTTAAAAACTTTGCTCTTTTCTGTACCAATAATTTTATTTTTATAATAAATAATTTAAAGAAAATTTGGTCGTCTATGTATGGTCGAGTTAGAACTTTTAATTTTAAGACTTGAACGATAAACAAACAGTTTTAGTCCGACCATATAAAACCTCTAACCCATATTAAACAACCTAAATAGGGTCGAGCCACCTAAAACAATTATAAAATGCATAAATAACTTTTAATTTCAAGATTTTTGCTTTGAGTTATTATGTAACTAACAGATTGAATTATTTTTTAGTACATTAAAATAGAGTAAATTATGCTTAGTGTGACTTATACAAAAAGTTATCATCATTATAATTAAGGGTGTTTATCATTCAATTCAAATCGAATAAAACCGCTCATCTGATTGAAAATAACTAATAACCGATCAAACTAAAAATCAATTAAACTTAAATCGTAAAAAAAATTGCATTATGTGTTCGGATTGGATCTTTGATCTACCTTTGAAAACCGAACCGAGTTCAACCGAACCATAATCTTTAATATATTACTCATACATTTATATTACCCTACTAAATTACATACATGATTCAAACTTAAAGTGAGACTTCATAGACTCTAGGTAATGATTTATGACTTTTTGATTGTACGGAAATTTTTTACAGTGGTGATTTTATTTTTGAACTGGTCTAGTCCGGGGTCAAAGATCCGGACTGGGAACCAGCCACAAAAGTTGGTGATTTAAGTGTTCGTACACCGGTACAGTGGGTATCTGGTATTATAATCCGACCTCTCAGTGGGAGAGTCCGGTCTTGTTGTCCTGGACTTCACACTAAGCTTTCACATTGATGAGGGCGACAAGTGGTGTCACCTGCGAAGATTCTCCGATGCTCAAGTTAGTGGAGAGAATGAAAACTCAGAGAATACTTGAGCAATGCAATAGTGAGATAAGAGTAAGAACAACGTAACCTTCATGTGTATGAGAATATGCTATTTATAGTTGAGTGTGGAAAATGAATCGTTGGGCACAAGTGGGCTAGGAGAAGGGTAGTTCAGTGTTTAGTGTACGATTGAGAGTAGTTCAACGCTCAATGTATGATTCTGACACAAGAATAGATATGATCTTGATTTCCCGCAGATTACCCCTGTAGCTGTACTTTGTACCTTCTGATAGGTGACGCGGATACCTTATGTCGTGCAGGGTATCAATATAGAAGTGGAATAACCATTTATTCTCTCAAAGTATAGATGAGCGGTTATGCGCAATAGAGAAGTGAGACCAAACTAGGCTATTTGATGTTCCAAGTGTTATCGTGGGAAAACCGATGTAGGGAGAACATTTAGCACAATATTTCACAGTACGAAAGTTAGCTTGTGATACCGGTTTACCTTCCAGAACGGATATGATAACATCCTAGTTTGGAGACTGGTATCTAGACCGGATCAGTTTTTGAATCAGTATTCTTGATTTTATTAGGCTAGAATTATATGTCTTATATTTGTTTTATAGAAAAATATAATTAATATAAAATCGAATAAACTAATCCAATTTGAATTGTATTTGATCAGATTGGATGTCATTATACATTTTAATCGAATGAAACTATAACTTACTAATATGTTCGGACCAAATAATATTTTATCTAAAAAACTAAAATAATTCATACCCCTAATCCCCTTATTTACAATAATTTAATGGTAAAGTATTTAATTCAAAACATTCCTCACTCCCTCTTAGTTAGAATTGTTAGCCTATTAGTTGGTTTGTTAGATAGTTTGTTAATTGATTAGTTAGTTTGTTATAATTGTTAGTTTCTCCTAATCTCTTTAGGAACCTATAAATAAATACAATCTCTTCTCATACAAATATCTTTTTCAACATGAATTTAGACAACTATTTGTTTGGATCATTACCCATTTCCTCTCATACTCTGAATTTCAATATGGTATTAAAGTTCTCCTTTGAGGAGAGAAACAATCCAAATCCATTCTCTTATGGACACCCATTCTTCAACCCAGTTTCCATGGTCGCCACTTGCATTAAGAAACGCTTTCCGAATCTTCCGCCCCTATATGAAACCATATACGATCCTTTTTCATTTCTTCTTACGCATTCAATAATTGCTCATTTGTGGAGGTTGGCAAAGTTGGAGAAAAAGTTTGATCCTCTCCGCATTGGCTTGCTTAATGGTCGTTCCACCCATGATGTTGTAGAACTCATGCTGCAATAGAGACCAATATTACACAGTTTAACGTTCGGGGATTTCGGTTCAGACGCGGAGGAAAGAGAAAACATGTTAGCGCCGGAGGTGGAGGAGTTACCGACACAGCCAACCTCTAAAAATATCATTGTATCGTCCGAAAGGAGGAAAGAAGTGCGTAACGAACTGCCAGAATATCTAATGAAGCCGTATATTCCACTTCCACCTACCATTGTTTCACTCAAAAATGGTGACTTTCCAATCCCTTCATCGTGTTTGAAACACAATGCTCTCTTCAAGCTTCAAACACATGCCAATTATACCTTCAAATCTCTAAGTGCCTCTGCACTACCACACGATTACCAGAGATTCCTTGTAACATCCTTGATGTTTTAGATATAAGAAAATTAAATAAATGCATATTGAGCCTTAAAATAACAATAATTAAGGGTTATGGTGCAATTAAAGGGTTGTAAAGTGAACTTTTAATGGAGATGGCATCGGGACCCTGACGCGTAGCGTGAATATGACGCGTAACGTCATGTGAGAATTAGTGACCTAACGCGTAGCATCAGTGTAACGTCCCGTGTAATTTTCTAAATAAATTTTTCGCGTTTTAGAAAAATCATTTAAAATTCATCAATTTATTTCAGAGTTTATGTAACAGTTGATAACAGCGGAAATTATCATGCATACTAGTCGTGAGTAATAAAATTCAAGGAATAATTACATAGCGGAAACGATTTTAAAAAATAACAGTACATAACATGTTGTATTTATTACAAATCATAAAATTAGAATAAATTTGAAATCCAAGCAATAATTCACATAAGCATCAACCATAGCATCACTCTTCATTCTGGGTGTCATTCGCTGTAAAAATTTAATGTAAGAGTGAGACAGAATATAGAATAAATATAAAATAGATATAATTGCACAAACACAATCAACAACTCATAATGATATGATGAATATGCCAAACAAGACCATTTAATAATTCTTCAATTAGTTAAATGATGTCATACTGGATCCATTTGGTTTGGTGAGAATACTGCAGTAAAAGTCTCATAGAGACACAAATAGGACTTTAGCATATACCATGAATCCCTATACTTCATGGCGCTTACACAATTAGGGCTTTAGCTTATACCATGAATCCCTATACTTCATGGCGCTTACACAATTAGGGCTTTAGCATATACCATGAATCCCTATACTCCATGGCGCTTACACAATTAGGGCTTTAGCATATACCATGAATCCCTATACTTCATGGCGCTTAAGTACCGAAGTACACAATATCATAAGTAGGACTTCTGCATAAACCATGAATCCCTACACTCCATGACACACAACATAATAGGGCTTAACTCATCATAGAGTAACCCCCCACCAGGGTAGGCAATCATGGAACCCCTAAATTCCATGGTGCGTCTGAATGCTTATGATGCATGAATGCCTTTAATTCTTTTAACATACCATGATATCCACATTTCCAAAACCTCTTGGATACTACAAGTCCTCAAGGACATAATACACATAATAATTCACAAAATCATGGATTTACTGTCTCAACCACATATGTCAATAACCACAAGGCATTCATGTACATATATATTAATTATGTCATTCTTAATTATTCACCATCACAATATACAAACTGTGTGATACTCAACATCATTTATAAAAATTCTTAATCATTCAATAGTTTAATAAAAAAAAATCTTATACATAGAGAAAATATCATTTTCTTTCAAAATAGCCATTTTAAGTGACTTTTAGCATCCCCAACAGCAACATACATTAGCAAAACAGTCATAACATGGGCAAATCAACTCCTTTTTAGGTGATTCCACTTTCTATAGCTCAGTAATACAATTATCTACAACTTTCATGAAGAACACAGTTTCAAATTCTGAACAGAAATATTACTTATTCACGAAATATCACACTGCCTCAAGGTGAGTTTTTCAAAACGTACACAGATTAGTATTTAAAACGTATCTGGAGTTACAAACGTGATTTTGACATGAAACCAGTTCTAAATTAATCTTAATACAAATATCTACAATTTTCATGAAGATCATAAATTCAAATTCTAAGCAGAAATACCATTTATTCACAAAATACAACACTGCCTCCAGGTGAGTTTTCAATACGTACATATATTAGTATTTTCAACGTTTTTAGAGCTACACAAATGATTTTAACATGAAACCAGTTCTAAAATACTCTTAACATAGTTATCTACAACTTTCATGAAGACACCAACAACTAATTCATACCACAAAATTCCCAGTATTGAAAACAAGATTCGGATTTCATAGTTAACAGATTTGCATCATGAACACACTTCTGTATTTTAAGCTTAACTAGAGCTACAAGCATCTTTTTAACTTGAAACCACTTTCTAAAAATCCACAACTTAATTATCTACAACTTTCATGAAGACATCCAAGGCTGATCATACATGTACAGTTCCCAGTAAATCAATATATACACAAAACAAAGGATAAATGTTCCATACGAACATACTGTAGTATTTTGGCTATAACTTTTGCTATACATTTCCAAATCAGTTGAATCAGGTATCAAAATTCACATAACAAAAAGATCTACAACTTTCATGAAGAAGTCAGAGTCAAATTCATACATTTTCAGCTTTAAAATTAAGCAACATGATACGAATTAAAAACTAGAATCCTAGAACAGCATACAACTCTACCCATTTCATAAATATTCACAACCCTGTCCCCTCTTACTTGGTTTGAAGACTTTTAGCTGATTGGAAAAGAGGTCTCCTGGCTGTCCTGGTTCTATTCGAAGGTCTTGAGGAAGAAGAAAAATGGTATACTGTAATGCTGTTTTCTCTTAAGAGTTTTTGAAGAGATATGGTTCTGTTTTTAAAAAACAAGGCAGTGGGGAACAAGCCCTTTGTGAGTGGGTTTGTTAGTGCTGTTAGTGGAGATAATGGAGAATTAATAATAGAAGGTAGCTATCTTAGTGCTCATCTCTAGCCGTCCTACGTACTAGTGCGATTAGTGGGATTAAAAGATATTAAAATAATGCCTAAAAGACAAGAAAAGGGTCAAAAAGTTACTTCTGCACTTCAAAACCGACCAGAATTCCATTTCCAGATCTGGTTGAGCATCCGGTCTTGTACATTGGCTCAAAATCATCCGGTGTGTACATCCGTTCTAAGGAAGGCTGAGTTAACCATCCTTGAAGCCGTCCGGTGTTCATTAATGACAATCCGAACTAAATTCATCCGGTCTCACCTGAACTGAAGTCAGTTGTGTGAGAGCAGTGTGGAGAGTGTGAGGGCGGTCTTGAGTGTGAGGGTGGTATTGAATGTGAAGGGCGGTGTCGAATGTATCTTAAGAGGTCCATGTTCTAAAAGATATTCACGTTACTCCGTCAAGGCATTTGACCCCGTCAATGCGTATGACTCCGCCAGACGTGTGACCCCACCTAAATTTACTACTCCGCCGAGGCATTTGAATTCGTCAATGCTTATGACTCCGCCAAAACGTATGATCCCACCTAAATTTACTACTCCGTCAAAGCATTTGACCCCGTCCAGGCTTATTACTCCGTCAAAACGTGTGACTCCGTCTAATCTTATTACTCCGCCAAGGCATGAGACTCCGTCTATGCTTATTACTCTGTTAAAACGTGTGACCCCGTTTAAGCTCATTACTCCGCCAGGGTACGTGACTCCGCCTAAGCTTTACTCCGTCAAGGTACGTGACTCTGCCTAAGTTTTACTCCGCCAAGATACGTGACTCCGCCTGAGTTTTACTCCGCCAAGATACGTGACTCCGCCTAAGTTTTACTCTGTCAAGGTACGTGACTCCGCCTAAGATTTACTCCGCCAATAAAGAACAGTTCGAACATCATCCAACTAATCAGTAAACAAGTAACAACGTCTAATAGCCAACAGTTCGGAAAACTATACCGTCCAGCAACCAACAAGACGTCACTTAGTCTTGTGGACAATTAGTAAGCTTTCCACTTAGGAAAACCGTACCCTTTTATTGTTATCTTCTTTTCTTGGACGGACTCAATCCCGGTCTTGAATATCGGTTCAAAGTCATCCGTCCTACAGCTCATTTGGTAAAGTGTTGATCCGGTGTGCAACATAGAAGACAATCCTATCCACACCGGTTGTCCGGTGTGATGTGGCATTTATTTTCATCCGTTCTTCCCCTTTGGAACCTTGAGGTCGTCCTACTTTTTGAGATCAGAACGGATCAGAAGTGCCTCTTCCGACCTCATTCAACCGACTCCTCTTCTTTCAACTTTTCACTCGGAAATTGGATCTTATCAAAATAAATCTATGTAATTTCTATAATTATACCCAAAAGTGAAATTTTTGGAGTATTATAAACCATTCATAAAGTGTTTTTATTCATTAATAAACACTTACAAGCCTTCCATGCTTCATAAATTACAAAATAGAGCTATTATTAAAAGCAGGATGTTACAATTAGCGTCACGATCAACTTTTATGGTGGGCATGCAAAACAAAATGGCAGAAACACCATTCTTCCTTCTCCTCTCTTCTCCTGTGTGATTTTACCTAAAACTTTATGGGAGCGTGTAAACTCTTGGGTTTTAGGTCTTAAGAGCTAAGGTAAGGAACATGGGAGCCTTCATTTCAAATCTCTTCTTTTTTTCTTCTTCCCCTCTCTAAAACCGAGTTTGCATGTGGCTATGGGGTTTGGAATTCGCTTTTTATGGATTTGTGAAGCTTGGGTTTTGCATTTGGCATGTCAAGGAAGGCATTGTATTAACGGATTGTGTGTTTCGGTGATCGTAGGAGTCGGAACGAGTGCCGAAGGGACGATTGATAAAGTGGGCGTCGAATTCGGAAGAGGAGCAGTGAATCAAGTGACCGGAGAATGCAACTGACACCAAGAGCAAACTATTGAAGCTTGGAATCGAGGTAAGGGGTGTTCGAGTCGTAATTAATTAGAATGAGTACATGTGGTAATTAATTAGAATGAGTACATGTGGTAGATTCAGAGAGTTAGAAATTAACTAGGAATTGCTAGAAATAATGTAAATTAGTTAGTTATGAGTTATATAATTGTTTATGAATGTTTATATATGGTTAGATAATTAAAGTATTAAGAAAGTATGTTAGAATAATTAATTATATGAAATGAAGCAAGTAAATAAATATATGGATCATATAAATCTATGAAATGTCTTGTAAATTGTAAATTAGAACGAAAGATGATTGCGTTTGTGATAAACATGTTAAATTGACAATGAAAGAAATGTGAAATTGATAGGTCACTTGATGAGAATAATTAAATGATGAGTATGAAAATGTGACAACATGGCTTGTGAGGGTTGGGTTTGTGTGGCCACCTTATGTAGTGTTTATATGTCAGCTTCTGACAATTATGGATGGATTTGATGATGTCTTAAGCCATAAGGACATGATTTTATATGTGATTATATGGTGTGGGACGGCCAACGGTATGATGTACCCCTCGTTTTTTGGCTCCCATGGTTTTTATACCTAGTTGAGCTACCTAGTGGTCAAGTCGGACCTAGTGGTTGAGGTGGGGAGCCAAGTTGGGCTCGATGAACCAAGTCGGGTTCACAGGGTGTCAAGTCAGACCCCCAGCTGAAGGTTGATCCTGTAGTATCCGGATACTAGGAGTCTGATATACATGTGAGTCAGTTTTGCCTATGTAATTTGATATTGATGTATGTTTACAATGAATGGTAAAATTGACATTGTGGTTTACAATGAATTTAATGATTAGTGATGTTGTGATGTTTATGAAGAAATTGTTGATTTGTGATATGTAATTTAATATAAGTGTGGATACATAGTTAATGCAATGTATGTAAATTATGATGCTTCAGAAATCAACTTGAGATTTAGGCATATTACGAATTGTCAAGAACTGGGAGAAATGAACATATGTAAAATACTAGGGATTCGGTAAGTTAAATAATAATAAGAATGTTAGGTATTCAATAGTCATAATTGTTATTTCCATTCTATATTGATTACGATATGTCAAACACTCACCCTTGTTGTTGTTTATTTAATTAGTAACCAGTGACAAGGAGGATGTCAATGCCCCGGAGGTGCGCCAAGCGGAGCATTGATGCCAAGGAGCGAGGAAATTATGTAATAATGGAAGTAGGAAATATGTAATTGATGTATGTGATATTATGTTATGCCTTTTGTGATTCGTTGGTATACTAGTATGGATATTTAGTCGTGTGATTTATGAGTTTCATGCATCCTAGTTGATTTGGCATGATGATTATGATTGGTGTGATGAGTTAATGATGATAACGATGATCATGTGTCTAAGTAGTTTAATGGAGGTTTTAGAGAATAACCGTATTGATTTTCATGAACTTGGTGTGTATTGGCATGAGCCATGAATCGTGTAGTTGATAATTGCTATGGGCAGGTCTTGTATATGTATGATGATAGAGTAATGCACTTGTGGAATGGATTGATGGATTGACGATGAGGTTGATTGATACATAGGTTGAAATAGGCATTTTACATGAAATTAAGGAACTCGATAAGTGAATTTAAGATCTGGCAGGTTTTGGGACCTCCGGAAGGGATCAATAGGTTCCCCAGGACATTTTGGAACTGTACATGTAGGGCTTGGGCTAGTTGATGCCCATTTAGATGGATTGGTGTAAAGGTTTTGCACATAATTGGTTAAAATTGAACTTTGCACATAACTTACACATATGTTGGAATTTTGGCTAACGGACAGTGCCAACAGTTCCGAAATGGGGGAAACAGCTGGCTCGTGAAGTTTCGTGACAATCGGACCTGAAACGGGCCAATGGGGTAGGTTGAAAGTTGGCCGATTAGCGTAAAATGTGTATCAGCATCAGGTGTTGTTACTGTCATGCCCATGCGTGGGGTTGACGCGTAGCGTTAGGTGCATAGCTTTAGGTTGACGCTACGTGTGGGGCTGGCGCGCAACGTCAGGCCGCTGTTCCAGTTTTAGGTTTTCTTCCATTTTCAATGGCTTTTGGTGTTTTTTGTTTATAACCTATTTTATATTCTAAACTCTTTTTACTGAAAATAATTATTTTATAAAGATAAGATAATTAAATTACTTATTTGCAAAAAATTTATCCTAAAATTTAATTAAATGACTTAAGATAATTGTATAAATGACTTAAGATGTCACATTCCCTCCCCAACAACACCAACCAGCCTCTAATTCCATACCTTTTCAAGGCCAATGGCAACAACAAAATCAAGGTTATCCTCATCGTTCTACACCATCTTCAATCATTGATCTGATACGTTTGTGCAAAGAAGGGAAAGTTAAAGATGTTATTGAATTGATGGACAAAGAGGTCAAAGCTTATGCTATTTGCTTTGATGTTTTGTTTGACTTGTATGGCCAATCAAAATCCCTATAAGATGCCAAGAAGACCCATGATTACTTTCTATAATCTACTTTTAGAGGTGATCTCAAGTTGAACAACAAGGTGATTGAAATGAACGGGAATTGCAAGAGCATGACTGATGCACGTAGAGTGTTTGATCATATGCCCAACAGGGATATGAATTCTTGGCACTTGATGATTCGTGTTCATGGAGATGTTGATCTAGAAGACCATGCTTTCTATAATCTACCATCTAAGGTTGTTGCCAATAAGATGTCTACGCCGCCTCCGAAGAAGTTCACCACCATTAGTATGCTTGATGGTAGGAACAAAGTTATTGAGTACAAGAATCCTACTCTTTACAAGGATGATGAAAAGTTGAAGGCTTTGACTGGGATGAAAGAAATGGGGTATGTTCTTCATGACGTTGAGCAAGAAGACACCTCCAAGTGTTTGATGAATTGCATATGAAGAAAGCTTTGGCAACTCTCCTTAAAGTTTTCAAACTGCATTCATTTTATATTCCTTTGATCAAATTCATGTGTAACTTAGAGTTTCAAGCTAATAATTAATTAGTTAGCCTATTAGTTGGTTTATTATAATTAGTTAGAATTTCAACAAAAGCAACAAATCATCAGATTTGCACATGAAATAGATATTTTAGCCCAAACCAACTTGCGTGTGAGCCACTTCCTTTCTATCTTGTTTACCACTATAAATTCTCTTTCTATATATAAAGTCTTAAAAAAAATGTTTTCCAAGCAATATAGGACTAGAAACTTTTGAAATAAGCAAAATTTCTAACATAATTTACGTAAATTCATGAACTCGACATCAAACTTACAAGTTTATATAAATTTATATAAGTTTACTATAGATATAGGACGAATTTATTCATAAGTAAACCAATTTCTTTACTCAAATTCATAAACTCGCGTAAGTATTACGAGATGACTCACAAATTTAACAATAATGATTACAACATTCCCAGTTTAATCAACAATGTTACAATTTATCACAACAAAATACTATGTATTTCCAAAATAAAAAATCACCACTTCAGTGGCTTTAACTCTATTCCTGATAAAACTTATAATAGAATCACAAAGAGCACAAAAATAAATTATGTGTATCCCGATAATCTTGTTCTGCATTCATGTGTATAATCGAAATTATCACTCTCTAACTAGCCGCATTCGGAGTTCTTTGGTCAATAATTAAGGCTAATGGCACCAACTACCATCACTTAAGTTAAGCCGTTTCAATTGGTCGGTCATTATGTTAAGTGATAGCCAAACAAATGGTCTTGCCTATGTTACATTCTTTCTTTTCACAATTGATGTTTTTCTTGGACGATTTGCCAATAGCTTTATCGTGGCACATTTTTTTCATATAAATTCAAAATTAACTTATGTGCCATGGTATGAAAGGAAAGAAAAAACAGAGCATGGCCATAATCGAAAGCTAATTAGGAGCAGTGAATATGCTGCCAATGCTGAAAAAACATAGATAACCGGAAGATTGTTGACGACCCAGTTAGGTTGATGCGACAGAGATGTAAATTATAAAGCTCTTGTACCTTTTCCATGATGTGAAGCTTATGAAAGTGTGATCTCATCCACTCCTTTGCATTCCGTGTAAAATGTTCTATACACTTTTCATCCCTTCACTTTAACTTTTAATCTATCCTAAAGAAATTATTTATTAGTATAAGAATTTACCTTTAGCACATCACATAACAAATATTTTAATTTACATGTTATCAATTTTTATAGGAAGTATGTGTTTATTATGCATATTATATTTAATTATTTATAAGGAAGGTAATATTTTTTTCCCGTTATTTTGGATTCGTTTAGTGTTTTAATTTGAGTAAAGATGGAAAAATAGGTCAAATCATTAGATAAGCCACTAAAAATTAGACAATGAGACAGGTGAAGACAAGTTTTTAAGTTTGTTAGTTCATTTCAGTCCGACTTGTTGAGACCCATTAAAAATGAACTAAATAGGTCTAAGAAGATTATCTCACTAGACCCATTGTATACTAAAATAAATAAAAAATAATTTAGTAGATATTTTAATATTTTTTATGTTTTTTCAATATTATTTTTCTTAATGAGTTATAAGGTAAAATGGGCCGGTCACTAAAAAAGCATCTAAAAGCTGCACTTTTTGTTAAAAAATAAATTTGTGTAAAAAAATATTTTAAAAAAGGATGAGTGAGTCACTTAAATAGGTCGTGCCTAATTTTTTTTTTGTTTGTTTCCTTTTTTTAGACTGACCAGTCTGTATTTAGGTGGGTCTAGCTCTAGCCTGATCCACCAGCCTGCTTTATCATCTAATTAGAGTTTTAAAATTTGTGAGTAAAGTCGGAAATAAAATAAATTTGTGGGTGAAGAAAGAATAACTAAAAGAAAGATATGATTTCTTTTTTATGGTAATATCGTTCATGGACACAATAACAGCTGTCCAGAATTCATCGACTTAGAAAATTTCAAATTTTCATCTTTTTTTGGTCCACCAAAGAGTGACACACAGATTTTAGAAAACAAAGCCGCAGCCCAAATGCTGAAGCCAGAGTTTCTTTTGGGCTAAAATAGTCCACTATGGTCTCATTGTTTTTTGGTCCCTCATCTATCATACTCTTATGTGCTGCATCTAACAATGGTCCAGTTAATAACAGATCTTGGATACATTAATAAACAGGGAGATTATACTATGACAAAAAAGGGGATTATATTCCCACCATCTCTATTGGTTGGGTTGTTATTTCATGTGTATTGGTGTGTTGTTGGGATATAGTATGTTTTGATTTTTTTTTTATTAATATGTAGTTTGATTTTTATTTTGTTAGGATGAATGAGAGTTGTGTCTTTAATATATATATTTTTTATCATCATGAGTATCACCAATCCATTATATCCTTTGTTGTCTTTTATAAGTTTTTATTCACCTTAATACACTATTTTATAAGAATATTTAATGCTTTTTATTTTATAAAAGATAATTTCATCTTTTTAAATTTATTCTTATTTGAAGTCAAACTCCATCATCTACAAATTTGAAAACATTAAATTCTTAACGGTAAATTAAGAAAAATGTAATAAATTGTGTAGAAGCTTATAAAAAGTAACATTTCTTTTTGTTTGTTTTAGAGACTCGTAACAAGTAACAAAAGGAGTATATGCTTAAAATCGCTTTATATTAATTTTGTTGAATAACATTTTTTTATATTAAAATAATTTACAACTAACTCATATACATTAATAAGTGGAACTTGTCCATTTTTCACTTTATAGGTTGGTTGCAGCTTAGAGAAATAGACACTAAAACTACTACCACTACTTATGGATTGTTGGCGTCTTCCCAAACAACATGAAAGCGTATTTAGGCATTAACATTTCAATTCAGCCATTCTCCACGTGAATAATATGCACAATGTCACAGTACATACTAATACAACATTATTTAAGAAATTAAAATTCATGTAAAAGTTATTTAGAAATCAAAATAAATTGACATTAATGATTTTATTTTTTTTGTTTTTTACTTCCTTAAGAACTAGTTTGCATTTATCTTAAATTAAAATTGGATATTGTGAACAACTCCCCTTCCCCATCTAAGAGGCATATGCTTAAACAGTTAAAGCAGAATAATGTTTTGACACCATTACATCATTTTGTTTACGTTATCAATAACAGTAAATTTACTGCTTAGACCATACCAGTTGGTTAATTATAGCCCCATGTGAGGCTTGGGTTGAAGTAGAAGGAGGGTGTAAGAAGCAACGAAAGGAGGTTAATTCCTGTTGCTGGCATCACCTCACCTCACTCACTGATTTTCAATTCGTCTTCTTTCTCCACTCTTTTACCTGTATTCAGCAACTCACTCTGTCTACTCTTAACGAATTTTAGTTAACAATAATTCATCATGTTCTGGAAATTTTCTTTTTGCTTAATTCTTGTAATAGCTCTTAACAATTACGCCTCAGGCATCCACACCACAAATGCTTATAATTGGGATTTGTGATAAAGAATTTACCTAAGCTGGGTTGTCTTTGTTTTTTATGAAAGTAGGGTAGGGGTGATTTGAAAGAGGTCAAATAATGAAGAGTTAAAATGTGATGTAAATTAACCAATTAGTTATAAAAGTTTTTGCTTAATTCATAATACACATCGGAGTAAGATTTCATATTCTATTTTTTTTTTGAGAAATGAGAAATTTTAATTCAGACTAAATCTATGTGAAAGATGATATATATAAATAAAAAATGTAAATTAATGTTGAAGTGGTAAATTACTGTAAGTTTGGGGGCTGATGCTCCCAAGTTGCACCAGGGAAGTGGTTATACGCTGCAAGAAGAACTTTGGATTTGGTTTTGAATGTGATCAAAGAAAAAAGTAGGGTAGGGCCCAGAGCTAAATCACGAAGTAATTATTAGTGTCACATTATTCTTCTAACTAATTTTTATTTAAATAAGAATTTAGAGTAATAAAATTGTAATATTATATCTCCTCAGACCATATTTTATTATTAATTATTAATTAGGATAATGATCTAAAATTAATGAATACTTTGTCTCATATATCAAAAATAATGTTCAAAGTATTAATGGATGATTAATTTAAGTGGTGTATATTTTATTTTTTTAAAATATGAGATTGAATTCGAGTTTTGTGAATGAAAAAAATTCTTGTTGAGAAAATTAATTTCACACACACACACACACACACACATATATATATATATATATATATATATATATATAATGTATTATATGAGAAATGTTTTTATATGAGAGTGGGAGGAGCTTATATGGATCGTATAATCATACAATTAATTGTTGAGATTAATTACGCGAGTTTTTTCAAAAAGTCATGTGACCTTTTAAGTGATCATGTGACTTTGAAAAACTTTTAATATTAATTATCCATATATTTTATACGTCCCAAATTTACTCTTCTCACTCTCACATAACAGAAATTTCTCATAATATATATATATATATATATATATATGTGTGTGTGTGTGTGTGTGTGTGTGTGTGTGTGTGTTGTTTGATGTGAGAATGGGCGGAATAAATATAAGTTGTGTAACCATACATTGATGATTGAGATTAAAAAATTTTCAATAAAATGTCACGCGAGTTCTTGAAAAATTCACATAATTAATTTTAACTATCCATTATATAGTTGTACGGCCTAATTAAATTCACTCTTTTTACTCTCAGATAATCTTTCTCATATGATACATTATAATTATAATTATATATGTATATATTATATTATTTTTTAAAGTATGTTTTGTATATTATTCCTTTAGAAGAATGGGAAATATTTGAATTATCGGAGTCGTAATTGACTACTACTTATATGGGACAATTCTAATGTCCACCCACATTTTGGTCAAAACACACTGACAAAAGCTGAGCTACACTGCCAAAAATTTCACAACCATGGATGTAATCAAACCGTAACCATGATGTCCATGTGTTCATGGAAAAAAACAAAATGCAATGGCTGGAACCGGTTCTAGGTACTTTTTTTATTTTTCTGAATTGAAAATATTAGGGGCCTTTTGCTCAATTAGGGTACATCAATTAGTGGTCTTCTTTAAAGCCCAATCAGAGAGACTGGGAAAACAAAATATTAGCGCCGAGTTTCATGGAATTGAGCTGCTGTGCGTGGAGAATTTAGTAGCAAGGTTGTATTTTCACTCTCTCAAAAAATGGCAAATGAGGTAAGTGTACTTTGAATATTTAAAAGGTTTTTACAGATTATTAGAGAAAATTTTTGAATTTTTTAATTCTATTAATTTTTGAAAGAATATTGTAAAATAACATGGATAAAGAAATAATTGTTTTAAGTTTATAAATGTTTTATTAAATAGCCAAAATAAAGCAGTTTGTCACTTCTAGTAAGGTTGATTTTAATTTTAAATGTAGTTTTTTGGATATTTCATTTTCTGGGTATTGTTGTTGTTGTTATTATTATTATTATTATTATTATTGTGTTATTAATATTATTGTTATTATTATTTTTATTACTATAATAAATTTATGAATTATTTAATTTAAATAATTTTGGAAAGAATATTGTAAAGTAACATTGATAAAGAAATAAATGTTTCAGTAGATAGCAAATGTTGAAGCAAATATGTTTAATATACTTATTTTAATTTTGAAAGTATGTTGTTGTCATAATGGTTGTAGGCTAATGTTGAAGAAAGCATGGGTAATGAAAGATTTGTTGAGTTGCTAGCAAGCATGGAAGACATTTCACCAACACAAGTTTGATGTATGCGTTTTATGGCTTTAGAGGAAGTATACATGTTCTACAATAAGTATGGGAAATCGAATGGGTTTAGTATAAGGAAAACAAAAGACGGAAAAACAAGAATGGAGAATTAATATGGCAGCAGTTTACATGTTCAAGTGAAGGGGTTAGGCGTTTAAGACTTACCAATTTGGGTAACAGACAAAGAGATCATCGACGTAAGACTAGATTTGGTTGTTTGGCAAAAATGCAGATACAATTTGATTCACAGCGTGAGGTTTGGTTTATGACTTTTTTCTACAACAACCATACCCATTACTTAGTAGGGGACAATTACACCGGGTTGTTAAGATCCCATTGGAAAATGTTTGACAATGGGATTAGTACAACGAAAGTGTACAACACATTTGCAACGCAGTCTGAAAGGTATGATCTAGTTGGGTTTAGACGAAAAGACATGTATAATGAGATACAAAAATCATGACTATTGGAGGATTCAAAAGTGGCTGAGGCGGAGAAATTTTTGGTTGCATTGCATGAGGTAGACTTGTATCTGTTTTGGAGTCATAAGATCAGTGACGATGGAAGATTGTTACATTTGTTTTGGTGTGACAGAATTAGTCGGCAAGACTACCAGATTTTTGGTGATGTGTTAGCGTTTGATGCGACGTACAAAAGAAACAAATATAAGTGTCTGGTTGTGATATTAAGTGGTGTGAATCATCACAAGCAAACTTGTGTTTTTGGTTGTGCTTTGGTATCAGACGAGCAGATCCCGACATATGTATGGTTGCTGGAACAGTTTCTAATCACGAGTGAGGGTAAAATGCCAATGTGTGTCATTACAGATGGGGATCAAGCAATAAAGCAAGCGATTAGTCGAGTGTTTCCAGATGCTTATCACAGGCTATGTAGTTGGCATTTGATAAGGAATGTTACAGCTAAGTTTTATAACCCCAGGTTCACTAAGATGTTTACTCAATGCATGCTTAGCGATTGTACCATTGCCCAGTTTGAGGAAAAGTGGAATGCTGCTTTACTGGAGTGTGGATTGGTTCATGATGTTTATGCACAGGAGTTGTATGCCAGGAGAAAATATTGGGCGACTCCGTATTTGAAGAGGAATTTCTTTACGAGTATGCGAACTACTTCTCGATGTGAAGGGTTGCATGCCCAAATGGGCCGGTACGTTGATGGAAGAAGTAACCTGAAGGAATTTTTATTCAACTTCTACAAGTGTATTTCACACATGCGTAACAACGAGGTGGAGGAAGATTTCAAGTCAATGTATGCAGAACCGGTGATGGTGACCCATGCTGTGAAGTTGGAAAGTTTTGGTGCGAGTCTATATACAAGAAAAATGTTTGGTGACTTTCATTTGTTGTTGGAAAAGTCAGGAGGGTATCAAGTTGTTGACATTTTGTGAGGCATATCCCAGACAAGCTACAAGGTTACTTTCACGTCAAACAACCACATTGACAGAATTGTCTCCCATTGGGAAAGTTGTGACGAGATTCGATGCTCATGCATGGGAATGGAATCGTCTGGTTTACCATGTGTGCATATTCTGACTGTGCTAAAGTATTTAGATATGGAGTACCTACCCTCATGTTTGGTTTATCGAAGATGGATGAAGAATGCAAAAATGGGTGTCAGCATCCCCGATGGTTATGCATTGGCATCTGATGACCCTAAAAAAAATTTAAACTTTGGTTTGGTGTGTTGAACTTCACAGCACATGATGTTTGTCGCCTTACTTGTGTTTCCGATGAAGACTTTAAAGAGATGAGGAACAGGCTTGTTGATGAGAAAAAAAGGTTACTTGCTAAATATGGTCAAATCGCTGGAGCTGGGACCCAAATTGGGAACTCTAATGAGTCCATTAATAGTAATTGTGCAAGTGCAAATAAAGTTCATATTGGCACACGTCGTGTTACGAGGTGTTCTATCTGTAAACAACCAGGACATACAAGGAGGAAGTGTGGAACACTCAACTCAGGTGAAGGACCATCTTATTCACATAATGTACTGTACTGATAGTGAGTGTAATGTTGTTTGTTTTATGTTATTATATTAACTTTCAGATACTACAATGTCTACTGTAAATAAATAAGGTTATCTTCCTCTACATTATAAATATAATATTTATTGCATTCCATGTTGTTCATTTATGATAACATTTGAATTCCACGTAAATTTTACCACTTTTAAGTGATTTAATTTTGAAAGAGATAAGAGATAAGACAGGGTGAAATTCAAAGAGAGTGAGAGAAACAGAAAGAGAAAGAGAAAGGATCAACAGAGAGTGGAGAGCGAGACCGTGAGGGAGAGTGAGTGAGATCGCTACAGGGGAAGAGGGTGAGGGAGATCGAGAGAGAGTGAGTGATAGAGGGGGAGAGGGTAAGGGAGACTGAGAGAGAGAGTGAGTGGGGAGGGAGAGAGCGAGATGTCGAGAGGGAGAATGGGGAGAGAGGAGACCGAGAAAGAGAAATAGGGACTCACCGAGAGGGAGTGAGTAAGGGAGAGGGAGTAAAGACCAAGAGGGAGAGGGAGTGAGTGACAGAGAGGGAGAGAGTGAGGGAGCGGATCTGAGAGAGAGGGACTCATCGAGAGGGAGTGAGTGAAGGAGAGGGAGTAGAGACCAGGAGGGAGAGGGAGAAACCGAGAGTAAAGGAGAGAGAGGGAGAGACCGACAGGGAGAGTGAGTAAGTGACGGAGAGGGAGAGAGTGAGGCAGCGGATCCGAGAGAGAGAGAGGGACTCACCGAGAGGGAGTGAGTGACTGAGTGAGGAGAAAGGAGACCGAGAGAGAGAGGGACTCACCGAGAGGGAGTGAGTGAGGGAGAGGGAGTAGAGACCGAGAGGGAAAGGGAGAAACCAAGAGTAAAGGAGAGAGAGGGATTTAAGTGATTTAATTTGGATCTCTACGTAAATTTTACCAGTTTTAAGTGATTTAATTTTAAAGTTAAGGAATAAATTTACCAAAACTCTAAAATTCATATTGGGCCCACTTTAGGGTCTTGGAACCGCCACGGAAGTGTACATATTTTTAAAAAATAATATTTACATAGTTCTTTTTTAAAAAATAATGACAACGTTGTGGTAAGAGGAAGGTAGCGTGAGATGGAAACACGTAGATGGGGCTAATGATAAAGAGGATTTGTGTAACATCCTAAAATTTAGAATTTTAGAAAATAATTCATTAAGGATCAGTGGAGAATTTCCGAGTGAATTATGTCTGAGACAAGACCTTCCGAGTGAAAAATGGATATAATTCCGAGTGAAGGAAGGTTAACATGTTTCCGAGTGAAACATGACCGAGAGAATCAATTCCGAGTGAAGAAAAGCTCTGTGTCCGAATGACACTTTTGAGAGACAAATCCGAGTGAAACGTTTCCGAATGGATCGTTTCCGAGAGAAGTACTTCCGAGCGAAGTAAAGCTTTGATTTTGATTGAGTACTTCTCGGGCTGAGATATTTTTGAATAGTGACCGAGTGGAGTATCTCCGAGTTGTGTGACTTTCTGAGTGAGGTGACTCTGAATGTGACACTTCTGAGAGGGATGGCACCAAGTGAGACGTTCCAAGTGGAATAACGTCAAGTGAGACATTTCTGATTTCTGTGTGGCAAGGCACCGATTGGGACATACCGAGTGAGTCTTTTCCAGGAAGAGTACTTCTGGACAGAGAAAGACTTTAACTCCGAATGAGTATGTTTCTGAGTGAGTAGTTTACGAGGGAAATAAATATCCGAGTGGTGAATTCATTTAATTCGAGCTTGGGACCATATTCAGAGTTTCCGAGAGCTTATGCTCGGATTCGTCTTCAAGATTGACTTCGACCCCGAGTGATCCTTTCGAGTGGAAAGATTTCCGAGAGAGGATTGTCTTCAAACTCCGAGTGATCTTTTCGGATGAAAGACTTCCGAGTGACACAAGTAAAGGCTTGACTCGGGCAGAAATATATCTGAGTGAGATGTTTGAATGAGATATTTCCGTGTGGATCATTTCCGAGGAAGGAAAGTTATGACTGTGTTTCATGTGGAAACCTTTCTGAGTGAATTTCCTCTGAGTGAAGTAATTCTGAGCGGAAAGAGGCTCTGATGAATCTTCTCGGAAAGATGTGCCCAGAATACTAAAACCGAGTCGGAATTGATAATTACTTCAATTATTAAGGCTTTCCACGTCACTGTTCTAGCAGATTCTCTTTTCTGATTTTTCTAAGTGTAGGACCCTCTCTATTTTCCTATTCTCTTTTCTTTATTATCTTGTTTTGTCCTTACATCATAAGATACATGTACCAGTTCTTAATTCATTTCGTTCACGTCATTTTCATGGACAATTTCTGCCAATCCTATCATTAGATTAGCTTGGAATTTCGAGGGTGTCAACATCACCTTTAATCCTTTTCTTTTCCAATATTTATTGGAAATTGTCAATAAAAGAGGAGACCAATCTTCACTTCTTCGTGAAGTTTGTAAGAGCTTTAAGAAAGGAAGCTTTGGATTGGTTCAGAGCTGAAATTCCAGTCGGAATTCGTGAACTGTGATTGGTTATACCTTGAAGAACTGCTGGAACTCTTTATTTTCAGGTAAGGGGAGCGTTTACATTTTAAATGCATGGTTTATGAACAGATTCAGGATAATATTATTGTATTAATAAGAAATCCTGAATATATATATATATATATATATATATATATATATATATATGTTATGTGTGATATATTTGTGATGATTATGATATTTCCGTTCATATGATATTGATGTTGATATGTGATTGATGATGCTGATATGTGTTAGCCAAGGCCTCAACGCTCAAGAGGGGGGGTGAATTGAGTGTTGCAAATTTTTGCGCGGAATCCCCTTGGAAATGGTTAGTAATATACAAATGATGCAATAATGAAGATACAATAACTTTTATGCACATATCACACTATAAGACACTTGATGTGTAATGGTAATATAAAGCTTAGAGTGTGATAAACAAGCAAGTTATTGGCTAGAGCGATTTATCAAACAGTTGGAGTGCACAGATTTATTTGTCAATAATGTGATGTTTCCTATAAAGATTCAGCTCATTCAAGTTATCAAACACCTTGTGAATGTGAGAAGTAATAGCAATCAAGTAAGTATCACACAAGACTTAATAGGAAACAATGTATTAGATATTTGGTAAGTTATAGTAATTTCCAGTTTTGAAGAACTTCACCAAATATTGATTCAAGCAAAATATCAAACACTTGACATGCAGAGTTAAGTATTCTACTTGAACAATAACTTTGATTCACATATTTAGCTCATGCATTTCAACAAACAGTTTATATACACAGTTGTATAAGGAGTTCAAGGTAGAGAGAAATACAAACCAAATTTAACGAGTTCCACCAACCCGGTGTACGTCTCGCCTTCAAGCAACCCACTTGAAGGATTCCACTATTGAAGATTTGAGATACAAGCTTTGAGCAATTGCAGCTTCCTAGTGTCCCACACTCAAGAACTCAATCCTCACAAGCAAAGGGCAACCCACCCAATCTCACAATCTCTCAATACCCAAAGGTTGAACCCCAACCTTTGTGACCACTCAACCTAGAGTGAACAATCACTCAACCTAGAGTGAATACCTTGTGTTTGGTGTTGTGTTTACAATCAATTAACTCTCTTAATAGAGTAGATACACAAATGAAAGCTCTCACAAATTCTAACTCTCAACAAGAGAGGATATGCAAATTGAAACTCACAATCTAACAACTCTTAAGCAATATGCAAGTTTGGAATCAAGAGTTGCAGAATATACAGGAGAAATCTGATAAGAAGACCTCTAGAAGAAGGATGTTGATTGCCTTGTGTTGTGCCTTGGTCTCTTGCTTCTCTTGCTTGAATCCATGCTTCTTTTATAGCCATTTTTAGGGTTTTCAGCTGTTGCATAGTGTCTCCAACGGATACCTCAAGTAGGCATAAAGTGGGAGTGAAGAAATGAGCTGGAGTTCCACTTAAAAGCATTTTCCCACGTTCTGACACTATGGTAATCGATTAGCCTTCGAGCTGTAATCGATTAGCTTTTGAAATCTTCAGTATTATGCAGCAGGTAATCGATTAGCATTTGTATTGTAATCGATTATCTTAGAAACAGAACCATTCTAATCGATTATTCCTTGCCTTGTAATCGATTATGATTGATACCTGATGCTCTTATTTTGTGTCTCGCAGCATGGTAATCGATTAGGACTTCATGTAATCGATTATGGACAAAACAGAACTTACGTAATCGATTAGATTCTTCCTTGTAATCGATTATTCCAAATACCTGATGCTCAGTCTTCAACCTTTTCAATTGGTAATCGATTAGCCTTTTATCTATAATCGATTATGTTCATTCCAGAACCTATGTAATCGATTATGGCAATGGTTTAATCGATTAGCACATGTACTTCTTCAAGGTCTTTGATATGTTCTTGATATGTATTGACCCATGGCTTATTCCTTTGATCCTCATGCTTGTTTCCTTGATTCTTCTTCAACTTATGAGCTTGTTCTTCATGATTTAGTTTATGTCATCAACCTTGTCTTCCATAGCTCATGTTTCTTTAACTCTTTGTGAGGCATCTTCATCTCTTTGTTCTTAGCCATTGTCTTTGTGCTTGAACCTTCTTGTTTCTGAACCTTTTGCCATTCCATCATCATCATGAATACTTTGTCATTCATCAAAACTACTTTGCATACTTACATATACAACTTCATTCTCCCCCTTTTTGATGATGACAATTAATGTTCCATATGGCTTGTATTCATGTGTTGCAAATTCATCATATTGGCTTCATGGTAATATCCTTTCTTCCTTTAGGAGTCTTTGCCTTAGTCTTCATGTTTGTCATTATCAAAACCTGTTTCAACATTAAAACACAATATGAATATTCTTCATGAAATATATCATGATGTATGAATGCATGGGATGCATTTGATAAGCATAGGATGCTTGTGTAATGAACAAATATGAAATATATTATGTGGTTTCGAGGATTCCACAAAAAGACCTTGGGTGGGACTCAAGGCAAACCTCTTGAGTAGGGCTCGGGGTTTAGCCCGTGACACTACCGTTGTCGCTGGGAGTGATTGTGTCACATGAGAGGGCAAACAGTTTGGTACCAGTAAAATGGCCGGATCAGCTGAGAGCTGAGTTATGGCTGGGAGCCAGTGTTGCAACACAAAATTAAAAGACTTAATAAAGGATCCATTTGATTGAGCATATGAATGCATTGATATATGTTATTGAGAATAACATGATGATATATGATGAGATTATATGATATGAGTTTGATTTATATGTAGTTATGAATTGGATATTTAATCCGATTCAATAACTATCATTTAGCATGTATATGCTCACCCCCTATTGTTGTCATTTTTACAGTGGACATAGGACCCAGCAATGACGTATGAGGTCACTCAGCCTGCTTGGAGCATTATGTATATATATATATATATATATATATATATATATGTATAATACATGATGCACATAGTTGTTTGTAGTAGCCTTGGCCGGCTCCTGTGTATACCGATTTGTAAAATATATGTATTTATGAATGAGTCGGTTGACTACATTATTATATTAATTTGAAAATTATTTTTTTTTGTTTTAAAATTTAAACTATTTGCGAAAAATTTATTTAAAATTTTAGGATGTTATAATTTGTTCCTGAATAAGGAGCATAATTTAACATGGGGACAATATACACATTAAGAAAGCCCTTAAATTGAAAATGATAGATCCATTAGGGGTCTTACAGATTGAAAATTACATATTCAATACAATAACTAAATCTAGAATGAGATACTTAACTTAATTAGAAATACTTAACTAAACACTGCTTGAAGTTAAAAATACTTAACATAATAGGTCCCTAATCAGGTAGAGCCAAGACATAAACATCAGTTAACAAAGCCAATCAGGTAGAGCTACTACACACCATGTGAATTGCATTCTCGACATACTCCTTGACTTCATTGCTGGAGCTCAATACACCTTGGATTGCAGTTTTTAATCAGACCAAAGGCTCGTTCAATTGCCAGACATAAGATATTTAATCAACTTACATAATCGAAGATCAAGTTAGTTTATGTTATGTATGAGTGTTGTGTACAATACTTACACCCCAATCATATTCTTTTGGAAATGGTCTCCCATGCTGAGCCAATCAAGCACCCAGATAGCAGAATTAGTGCTTGATCCTAGGTTGGGAATTCCTCTTGGCTCAACAATCTTCTAGTTTTCAAAGTCAGTACCACTTTCTACCATACCGGGAATAAAGTAATCGGAGATGATCATTTGGCTCAACATACACGCCTACACAAACATTCAACCAGACCATTAACCAAGTTGAAATGACTACAGTAGGTTACCACAATTTATTTGTGTCTTACTATTGTTTCAACGTTCTTCACTCTCAAAGGGTCTTTATCGTTATTGGGGAATATATCTAGTTTATGGATTTCATGATCTTTTATATTAACAACCATCAGATACCAGTGATTATCCTCTTTAACAGGAACGTAGATCTGCATCGTTTCAGAAAAATTAGTCAATTTATATGGTAGACACAAAGTATGTACTTTTAACTTAACAATTTTATACCCATGTAAGATAGACACTCCCAGGCATCCAATCAAGGACATAGTCAGTGATAAGGTCCCCAATGGGGTGACCTCCCAAAACATTCTCCTATTATGTTTAGTCATTAAATCATATTAAAAAATTGTTTCCAAGTTACACAAATAATAAAATAGGTAGGCCAGATGATTGTTCTCACAGCAAAGGAAGCTGGCAAACACCACGTGGTGACCCTATCAGAGGTTCGGTTGGAATTTGCATGTTTCAAGCATACCCTTTGAAATATCTACAAAATAATACTTATATTTTTTTAGACACATAAAAGGCTTCCTTGAACAGCCCTCTTCTTTCGTACGCAAGTTCCATAAGTGAACAACGTAGTCCTTTGGTAGTCCTTTGGTGTAACCATCTCAATCTGTACATAAACACATAGCTTATGGATTAACAAGTTTATCCCTAATAATTTGCTTCAATTCGTGAACAAGGTGACCAATAAACAGAACAAAACGCAATATATAACCTTAATAATTGGCTCATCAATGAATTTCCTTTTTCCAGACTCAGGAAGTAAACATCGTCATGAGCATTCAACCTTCAAAAAATTATTATTTAAACAACACGAACGTGTTAATATGGCATTTAAAAATATAGAGGAGTCAATTTTAATGAATAGCCCACAAAGCAAAGTATAACATACAAAATAAGGTTGGGAATTAGAAGAAATTACAGTATCACAATAGTAGGAGCAGTAGTTATCAGGCTCAAATTGTTTTAAGAAAAAGGTGAATTGACAAAGAAAGTTATTATAACTAAAATAGAAAAACAACTATAGACTATAGCAAGTTAAAATTAACAGATTATAACATACATAGAAAAATGTAAATGATGTTTCTTTGCTTACTTTGGGGTTAATTTCCCTGATATGACATATATCACACTAGTTATTTCATCAAAAAATTTAAAGACTAGCAAATGAAAGTATAATAATATCTAATGAAAGTCATCACAATTTTTTTGTTGCTGATACAGGTTGTATAATAATATCCAAGCCCAACCCATCTAGTTACATTCCTAAGTTCAATGTCTTTGTTGAACTCCATCAAATGACTTTTGAGTTTACCAGAAAAAATAATAATTTACATTTGTATCAAGAAGTTAAGATGGGAATAGTATCAAACAGAACAACGGGTAAAAAAATAAGGAACGGGATACCTACATTTCAATGTTTATAGTGGTGTTTTTTAAGATTTATTTTATTTTGCTTACTTTGTGTAGTGTGATATTTAAACAAACATACCAAGTATTGTAATGTTTCATCCTGATGTGTATGCTGCAACTGATATCCCCTTTCCTACGCTTAACAAGAACCGTTGCTACTGCAACACAAATACATAAGATACAGGATATTACTAGATGTAGGCAAATGAAATATGAACAAAAACAATAAATATGTAAGAGTAAAAAAGGTAGCTTTTACTTATATCACAATTAGCAGATTATAAAATATATAATCTCCTATAAATGATGTTCCTTTGGTGAAAGTCTAAACAAAAATGCATTATTTTCCTATAGATCAGTATAACCTTTAGTGTAGCATCATTTAGTTATAGCTTCTCAAGTGCATCACCAAAGTAGAAATACATGAACATGCTATATCATTCAAAATCAGAAGTACTACTTTACCTCACCAGTATACAAGTCTTCAACTTGTAATTGATTGGGAGACAAAACTCTAAGTTCATCAGCAAAATGATACTGCAGTTTAACAATCAGATTAGTTCACAGAATATTACTAATCATGAAGATAACAGAGTTCTTACCCATGATATATTGCTAGAGTTTGTTTGAATTTGTTTGTAGTCTAATGAAAGATTTAATCAAAAAAAATCAGGAATTAAAAACTAGCAAATACAGTACAGGTGCTTTATCTTCCCACTACCTATCAAATAAACCCTGTTACCTTTCTTTATAGTCTCATCTACAACTCGAAAGTATACCTTTATATGGATCATGGTAGCTACATTAAAAGAATAATACATGAATAAATGAAGGATAAATATCACATGTGAAACATGAAAGTCATTCCCGTCCAACAAAAACCCACCCGCAGTAAACAAATGCAACATCAACAATTTTTACAAAATAAAAGTAAAAAGAAAAATTAAAATATAACTTATCTTTTTCACAAAGGCGGTGGTTTCCCTTCCCTTCTTACACCCTCCTACTTGCAAGTTTAAGCCCAACCAGCACGCCCATAATAAACCATGTTTTCATGGTCATGTCCACACCTCCTTCTTTTGAATCTTCTTCTTCCTCGGTGACATCTTCTCCAAATTTTAGATTAGACATCCTCGACCAGTGGTGCTCCCATTCCTGGCTTGCCTCTTTGTAGCTATGGTATGAGCCATGACATGCATGTGGGTACCCAGACACCTCCGCATGGCAGTCGCTCCAAGAAGGGTAGATCCCGGGGTTACGACCCTTAAACACAACATACCATTTTTTCCCTTTCTATTTCTTTGCACCTTCGAACCCAACCATCAAAAGATGAATGAAATGATGATGGAGAAAGAGATATGCTTTATGCTGTCGGATCTCAGAAAAACTTACCAAGTGAGACAAAAAAAAGTCACAACAACGGGGACAGGAAAATGGACAATTCAAAAATAAATTATAAGTAAAAAGATAGGAACATTGAGAATTCACAGAAACTTAGAAAAAGAAGAAAAGGGATGGGAACATGGAGAACGATTAGACGAAGAAGAAAATGGATGGGAACATGGAGGAGGGTTAGACGGAGAAGAAGAGGGGTTTCTGGTTTGCTGAGCACTACACTGTTCATATAATTAATGAAACCTAACGTTACAATTCTTGCTGGTAGGCCTAGGCCGGAACGCTCAACACGCTCACTTAATGCGAACACGTGCCCCTCAACCTCCCCATTCAAATGACACGGTTTGTTGAATGTTCTGGGAAAAAATTAAATTTATGCATGTGCCCTTTAATCACCCTAACATAGAATTCCGGTTGCCATCCTCTAATCACAACTGTCCATTTAATCGACGGTCCACAATTTCCCACGTGACATGTTCAGCTTTTGTCAGTCTTCATTGACCAAAAATGTCTGAAGACATTAGAATTTTCCATGGCCCCCTATATTGACCGCTTGAATCTCTCTTTCCAGTTTTTGACTATCTGTTTATTCCTTCACTTTCACCTTTTAGTTACTCGAGTAACTAAATATACAAATCTAGCGTTCTAAGTTTGAAGAAACTCAAATCAAACACCAATTATTAATCAATATGTAATCTATTATGTCATCAGCATTGAAACTCTAAACTCTAATAAGCAATTCAACAAGTCCATAAAATGTATCAATTATTAAACTTTGTTTCATGAGACAGGATAAATATGTATGAGGAGTGGTCGTCGTAATATTGGTTTGATTTTAAGATAAAATATTATCTGATTCGATCATTTTATTAAGTTATGGTTTGTTTGAAATGAATGACACCATCAGAACCGATCTGATCTGATCAAATGTGGTTCGGATTGGATCGGTTTGTTTGTGTTTTTTTTTCAATTTATTTTTTGTAAAATCAAATAAAAATTATAATTATAACAATTTAAAAAATCCTAAGTTCTAAACAATGACAAAATTATTGATAAGTAAAACATCTCAAGTTTTTAACAATTCAAACTCAAATGTAAAATAAATAAAGTATTACTTAAATAAGGTTTAATGTAAAATACAACATAAATATTAAAAACTAAAGTGTTTTCACCAAGATCTTCTTCCTCTAACTTGGATAAATTTTTAAAAAATAAATATTATTATATAGTTTAGACAAAATTAAAAAATAATGCGCAAAACATGTAAAATGTATTCGGTTTAATTCGGTTTTCATAGGTGGAATTGAAAAGCGAACCGATCATGAAAAGAGGTTTTTTACGGTTTTGATTTTTTTGATTTTTGATTTAATTAATTTCGATTGTTTTCGGATTGGTTGAATGGTTTTTAGTCCAAATCGGTTAATCAAAGCCCTATGTATGAGTGTGCTATGTTAAGCTCTTGAAAATTGAAATTAGGTTTATCAATAATTGTATAAACCCTGAAAGGTCAAGACCCAAACAAAACAATAGATGATAATAACAAGAACAACACATCATCAAGAAAGTTATTCCAAAATTGACGCAATCTGAACTTTAAAAGTACAATTTTCAATGTGATCTCCAAGTAAGTAAGTGGCATGCGTGCAGAAGTGACAACCAATGTTTTCAGAACCAGACCGGTCATTGAACCGGTAAAGGCACTGGTTCATGAAAACCGTACTAAAACTGGGGTTCAACCGTGGTTAAACCGGTAGTATTAAAGAATTGACCCGGACTAATCACCTAAGCGGTTCACAGTTCAACCGGTCGAACCGGCCGAATCGGTTCGGTTTTGATGACAATGGTGACAACAAAGTTACAAAAAATCAGTCTTATGAATTATTAGTACAACTAATGAGTCATTCCCTCATTCATGATGAAATCAGTTGGATCATATACACATTGGTGCGTGCAAACGTTATCTTGAGGATACATACAAGTTAAGTATGGGCAAATGCATTTACCAATGAAAATATAAGGGATTTAACTTAAAACAATCTTCTTATCTTGTTCTTTTTACTCCTTCGTAACTATTAAGTTAATCTAATAATTCTTTTTATTTATTTATAAATTCTTTTAATTATAATTTATATATATCAAATATCATGATAAAAATTATTTGTTTATTTTTTCTTTTACAATATATATTTTAAATTATTTACATATTCATATTATATATATACATATATTAAACTCAATATAGTCAATAAATTTATTTATTTTAATTTTATTGAGTGTTTCTTTAATTTGTTGTTTGGTTAAAAATAGAAAATTAAAAATTGAAATGAGAATAAAATGAAAAAGAATATTTTTTTGTTCGTAATTTTTTCTCATTTTATCTTTCTATTTAATTAAATTAAAATTTTTATTATAATGGTGATCTCATAAAAATATTTAACCGTTGATATTTTTTTGTTACATGACATAAAATAATATATTACATAATACTTTTATTTATAAATAGGGGTGTCCAATTTCGACATTATCCGTGCAAACCCGAGATACCTAATTTTGAAGGTAAGAACGGGTCAGTTTGTAACGAGTTTTTGGGTAAAAATGGGTCATCTAAATGGTTTATTGTGACTAAGAATGGACGAGTTCGGGTTAAAAAAATTAAACCCGATGATACCCACATCCGACCGACTGCTACTAGGAATATCATGCAGTTATTTCTTTTTACTGATTTCTAATATATATACTGACAATACTTTTTTTAAGATCGGTCTTTGTGTGGTCAACCTGAAGTCATACATGAGTTTATTATCAAATCATCATATTCTGAATGCATGTGTTAGATTTGAATACTTAATAACTTTTAAGCTCTTTTCTAGTACTAGTACAATCTATGATTAGAAAAAAAATCTAATAGAATTACTTCATACTGCTTTAATGCTATGTCACTTTCATATTCCATAAGGCTTTGGTTCTAAAACGTGAAATACATCAATTTTATATGCAAGTTTTTGCTAAAATTATTTTATACATAAAAGGTGTTTGGCAAAAAATAAAAATCAAATTTTTCTAAGAAACTTAATCGAAAAACCCGACCGAAAAAATCGAGAACCGCGATTAACCGAACCCGAACAAACCGATCGTAGTATTGGGTGAAAATGAGTTATTATTTATGTTTCATGGATAGCAACAAGTGGACTCAAAAGTAAACGAATTCAACCGAACCTGACCGATGTACACCCCTATTTATAAATATACCATACAAAATACAGTCAATTAACTAGTTTTATATATGATCATGAAACATTGTATTTGTTACAATAGGTTATAAACTAACCTTTTTTTTTTATTATTATTATTATTATTATTATTATTATTCTTATTTATTTTACATGAAGTATAATCGTCTATCCTAACTAATTAGAAGAGATATTATTTATGCAGTAATTTATTGTTCTTTTTATTCAAAGCAATTATGAGGTGTGTAATTTTTTTTAGTTTTATATCATTTTAATATTTATATATTTATATGTTATCTTCATATGATAATTATTAGAATTGTTATTATTATTATTTTCAATATTTTATTAAATTGCCCCTGCTAATCCAAGTCTTGGATCCACCGTTGATTCCCTGATGATGATACGGATGATGATGGTGACACTACCACTAAACTAAAGTTATGCTAAGGATACATGGTAGTTAGTTGCATTAACACTATTGCTAACATTATGATGAGGATACCTAGTAGTTTGTTGCATTAAAACTATTGCTAACATTATGATGAGGATACCTAGTAGTTAGTTGCATTGCATAGTTCTCAGAAGATGATGATCCTACTCCTACTACTTTGCTGTACTGATCAATAACCAAGTTTTGTTATTCCAATATTTTTATTAACTTGGATATGTATGACTTACGGCTATATTTAGAATTTAGAATTAAATAGTTACCTAGAGGGTTTTCATATAAAAAAAATATATAGTAGACTAAACTACCCTGTTAAACAATTTATCTTGAAGCACTTTATCTTTCATTGGATTGATTGAAGATTTATCTGCTCATTATCCAAATTATAGTCATGAGTACAAAGATAATATAACTAAAGAATATTGAAAGGGGGGAGTTTATCAAAAAAAGAAAGGAGGGAGTTTAGGCCAAAAATTACTGCAAAGTTCAATTTGGAAAACACAGGGTTACAAGTTTAAAGACTTGATTTGTTTTTTGGAGTACTCTGCAAAAATGGGCAATAGCAAATCATTATATGCTCTAAATATAACAAGCTATAGCACTAACAAAAGAGAACCACATAAAGAGGAATGGTGAAGTCACAGATATTCATTGAACTTCAGCACCTTGCAAACTTCAACTCTGTCTTGACTTAAGACATACAAGGACCATTCTCTTTAAACACTACTTCTCACAGGAGAATCATTTCTTCCTTGAAAGATGGCTAACAGCAGAAGGCATGCACTAAATCTGAGACCATTCGAAAACACCTAAAGATCAGCATTAATATAGTGCATGTGCATTTGCATGACTCATTCAAAATTCAATTGGGCTTGAAGAATTTCAATTTGAGCCCATCATTCACAATGCTCCAAATACCTCCAATAGAAAAGGCCAAGCTAAAGCCAACCCCCAACCAACCAAGAATCCAGTTGAAATACCAATTGAAGCTATATTTTGTTGGCTGCTTTATAAGAACCCACATGAAGCAAGGATATGCAAAAGTGACCGGAAGAGTGAGTCCTCCTAACAGACCAGCAAGACTTGAGAGGAAGGGAAGTGCCACTCCTATGAAGAAGGAGACAAATCCGAAGAAGACTCGAAAACCAGATCTCACCCATATCGAGCAAGGACGGTTTGTTCTACTTGTGTAGCCAGCTTCAAAGCTGTCAAAGGCAGGCATTGAGTATATCTGGAAACTGCTCAAGCAGTTAAACACAACAAGAAGGAAAGCTAAAGCTAGAATTCCTCTTGAGATGTCATGACTGTGAAATTCATACAATGCTGTGAGAATCCCTCCAGAAGGCATCTGTAAAAAACAATGCAAAAACTTAAGGATGCTGCATGATAACTATGAAAAGGGAGCATGTAGAGGCACATTGCAATAATATAAAAATTTGTTGTACTTCAGTATCATTAAGAACCTTTTTTTAATAGGTCAAAATTAATAGTTAATTTGTTAGCTTTTTGTTGGCAGGTGATGCCGAACCCTTGGTCTTCTCCCTATCTTTCATCTTCTTTACCACTAGATTACTATATCAATTCTGTATTTCTGTTATCATCAAGAATCTAGTTCTCAGTTAACTTACTCGGTTCCCATAGGCCCAAAAGCCTCCAATAGCAATAGGAAAGAGGCACATTGCTATGAAGAAATAAGCAACCTTGGCTCCTTTCCACATTGGCACACGAGCTGGGTGCTTAAAAGTTGAAGGCATTGTGGCCTGAAAGAAACAAAGTGCATTGTGTCTTCACCAACTAGAGGGACAAAAGTTTGAAGCAAAAGTAAGTTTCTTGGCAAACTCATTAGTACCTGAATTTCTAAGGCCAAATTGTGGCCTCTGAAAGAAAAGGCTATAATTCCAAGTGCATTCAGGGCAAGAAATGCAGAAGAAGATGATGACAATGAGAGGGGTTCATAAGAGATAGAAGGTGGCCTTTGTTGGCTTACAGAGAGTACCCAAACCATGGTGGAGTAGGTTATTGCTGTCACTGCCCCTATGAGTGAGAGCCCTGCAATTGAATTGAGGTTTGGAAGCTGAGACAGGACAATGGATAGAGAAGTGAAAACCAAGTACCACTCTACTGTGGTTAAAGGATTTGAGGTACATGTGGGACCACAAACTATTTGGAAAAACAGTTTCATGGTTTCCCCTCCAATAAGAATCAATGCTGTTGCAGTTCCTGCTGACAAATAAACAGTTGGGAAGAGAGCAAGCCAGACTCCTAATCTTTCACCTGCAAAAGAAGGTAGAAACTAGAAACTTCACATTACAGAATAGAGATATGCAATGCTAGTTTTAGGACACTTATATGTGTTTAAGTAACCTACAAGTTTTCTGAGGATGGCTTGACATCCAACAACACAAGTTTTAGAGCCACATATGAATCAATCTGATGTCTCAAAGCCTTTTGACATTGTTATGGTAGTTTTTTTTAACTAACAATGTTACATTAACTTGTTAGAAAGAAAGTAATTGATTTTTATCAAAAGAAAGAAAGAAAGAAAGAAAATAATTGATGACCAAACAAACTTACCAAATGCTGCTTGTGCTAGCTCCACGTATCTGTTGTACCTTTTACCTGGAACTGCTTCATGTAGCTGAACCAAAATCCATAATGTGTAAAGTTGCCAAATATATGCTATGGTTAAGGAAAGAATTCCCCAACTCCTGCAAAATATTTGGATAAAGCATTTCTAAGTGGGTGAAGTATTTTTCACATGCATTACTCCATACAACCTTTTCGCATAAACTCAATTGTACATTCCATATTCTAATTGTATCATGTCTAGGAAATAATAGAATCATGGTCAAAGGACAAGAAAGGTGCTTCCAAAACAGCATTAGAAATTATGAGAAAAAGATGCAATCAACAACCCATTGAATGGCCAACACCAGGGACCCTCAGGCCTCTTTGAATCACAAAAAAGGGAGAATATGGACAAAATTAGAACTGTTCCCAAAGATAAGGATGGGTTAATTGAACTGGACAAGCATGTTACTTCTGCCCCACCTCATTCTTTCCATTCGAGAAATCAAATATATGATCAACATTTATTTATATTGTTAGAGGCATGCCCCACCTCATTCTTTCCATTCAAGAACATCTCACTTCCATGTTTAGGGACATGAAAAGGATACGAAATTTTATTTTTCTTCTAGAAAATGAAAGTAAAGAGAAAGAAAATGAAGAGAATCCGTGCATATTGAAATAAATGAATACACTTCCGTTACAAAGGCATGAATCGCATGATGCCATCTTACAAACAGCAGCAAGCTGATTTGATTGAAATTAAGTGCTCTTAACAAAAGGTACATGTGTTATGGTTAAGAAAATAAATAAAATGTTAAGGTTTGCCCCAATATTTGAAAGTCAAAACAAGTTGGAGGAAACTCATTAAAAATTATAGTCAAAACAAGTTGGAGGAAACTCATTACAAATTATGTTAAAACCATATATCACAGATTCTGTCACATGGTACATAGCAAAAACAAGGAAAGCATTAATGCATAGGTGTTTCACAACAGAAATATTGATCACTTCAGTAGTTTAGTTAAACAGTTCAAATTCAACAAACCTAGAACTCAAACCTAAACTATCTAAGGACTATGTCAATGATGATGGAAGCAAGAATATGCATGCAAAATGTAAAATGTAAGGAATGGGAAAACATACCAGCCAAGATAAGCAAAGGCAACGGGCAAAACAAGGGCCTGGAAGCCAACTCCAGCATTGAGGTTGTGGAATGCAGCATAATGTGCATTTCCATTTCTAGACTCTGTGATTGGAAGCCAGGCATCTTGAGGGTTGAGTTTTGTAAGGTGTCCAACCTCTTCCAAATAACCCTTCATGTTTATGAGCACTTTCTTCATAGGTGTCCCTATTGGACTCAGAAACCTTGGTGATATGAAGGAGGTTGGGGTCCAAGCATTTGATGATTTTGCTTCCTTTGATGCTGGTCTTGGTGACCTCTGCCCCGATGGTGTCAGTATCTCCGGTGTTGACACTCTTGGTGTCGCTGGTATAGATATCAGTTCTGTTTCTGGTCTCTCCTCCATTGTATCAGCCCAAGAAAATAATCTGAGCAACAAAAATCAAAATTTGAGAAAAACATTTTAGTTGTGCATACCAAAACTAGTGACAGTGAAAAATGATTCCAACTCCACGAAGCAATTTGTTTCTTTCATGAATGCAGCAAAATCTTTCAACAGCTGGTATATCTTTTGAAAAAATTAATTACTGTGTTCATAGTTGTTCTCACATCTTCCTTCCTTATGAAAAAAGAATTTGTAGTAGATAAACCAAAAAAAAGGAAAAAAACTTACACATAACAATTCTTAGCCATTTTACACTTGACTTGTTTGGGCAAAAAGAATAATGAGAAAGTATGTCAAAGTGTTATTGTTTTATTATCTAAAATTGTAATTTTTGTTTTTCCTTTAAAGTGTAAACATCATGACCTCCAGGAAGAAACAGAGGACTTCGCATAAATTTAGTATTATTGCAGTAAAGAAAAAATTAATTTCAGTAAACAACAAAATAAGATAAACTGAAATTCTCATGATTGTAATTTGCACCAACCTATATGGTACAACATGCTATTATGCAATTACGCATCCTCTAACAGGGGAAAACTCAAAAACAGTAAAACAGGTGGGGTTATCAAATTTGGTTGGAAGAAGCGAGAGAGAATAGGGAATATACTTCTTTTACAAAAATAATAGAAAATAAATTCATCATGGTTACAAGATTAATCCATGAGAAACCGGAACATTCACATTTGTTATGAATAGCTTCCCCATTCTCAGTTAAAGGGAAACCTCAAAATGTCAAGAAACAGAACAATATATGAAAACCACATACATAAGCTTACAGAATTTACTGAGCTTATGCCCTATTTGTATATTTCAGTAAAAGTCTTACCCAAGCACAGGCAAGTCAAAAAAAATTAAACCTTCTTCAGCTAAGATAACCAAAAGTTCAAATTTGGAATAGAATCTCAAATTCTGAACTCACATGGGGTTTGTGCAACTTAGGAAACCCTTGTACAAAAGGAAGTGAGACCCTATACAAAAACCATTAGAAAATGCTGAAATGGGGTTTTGCAAATTCCGCCTGTAATATACACTCACACGCCTGTATAAGCTATTATACATGCATACTAGCTTTGACATCCCAATCTAACAGTCTTCCTAGATCTTGTCACAACCATTTTTCTTTTCAAGCAAATTACAGTAGCTAACTTGTGAATCCCATGACTCCAAAAACAGAAAGAACAATATTTATTGACTATATAAACAAGACAACCAGACACTAACATAATGAATGCAACACGAGAATCACATAACAGATTAACAACAACCAATGTTCTGAGAATGGCTGAAAGAAGAACAAATGAAGCATGCAATGCATACCTTGATACACACCCACCAAAATAACAAGCTTGGAATTAATGAAGAACTTTTAGCGCAATAGCAAGAGGCAAGTGAAGTAAAGGAATGCGGAACCAAAAAAAGTGATTGAGTTTTTCAAGTGTTCCCTCCAAGGAGCTGGTTTATTTGTTTAGTTTTGTTCTATTTTCTTTGGAACTAGGTGTTGATGGTGTATCCCATTGTCTGTCTCGAAGTGCGGCTATATTTTTAAAAAGGATTTAAATGACATGGGACGAGAAACCATAATGGTTTATGACTTTGTTTACTTTGTTTTCTCGTGTCTGTCCCTCACTTTCATCGTTTTGGGACAGTCCCTCTGTTGGTGGGGACACAGGGTAGCCGAAAGGAAGCGAATGCAAGGCATCAACAACCATTCTGACCGTTGATCTTTCAACTTCTGGACCCACTGAAGCAGGGAATACGGAGTGGGAATCAATCATTCATGTTGTTTGCTACGTCCAAATCAATCAATACAGATTATGGCATGCTGATTTGGATTTAGAGCATGTTTTCATCATATAATTGCATTCTCGTGCTTTTATTCAAGCATGATGTGTTGGATTGGTTTGTCACAATATTTATAAGTTGAAAAATATGGCTCATCAAGTTTTATTATTGGCGTTCACCAAAAAAAAAGTTTTATTATTGGCTGACTTATCAATAATAAAATTTTAAAACATATTTTAAAAAAAGAGAAAAATGTGTTATATACAAGGACGGAGAGATGAATCCACCTAATTTATTGATAATCAAATAAAAAGTTAGCTTGCTCCAGTCGTCTTTGGCCCAAACAAGCTTAGTATTGGTAGACAATAGATTTAGATTAAGATTTCTTATGTGTCTCATTATTTTTTGTAGACTCAATCAAATAAGTTAAACTTTTATGATTTATTTATTTTTTGTTTCATTATAAATCAAGTTTATATTAGGAGTTCACAACAGTTCAACCGAGTAATTCCCTTTGACATCTACTTTTATTTGGTTATTATTTATGAAATTCAAAATGAAAATAAAAATATTCCAAGAAATTATCTGTTTCAATAATAAAAAAAAGAATCTTGATATTTTTCCATACGATCATTTTTTTCTTCCCTCACATAATCAAATTCATATAACCATATTTGTTTATTACTAGTTAAGGTAACCAAATATATATATATATATATATATATATATATATATATATATATATATATAAAAGATACTGTAGCAAGGAGTGTGTACGGTGGAACGTATACTAGTGTGGATGAATTGAAGTAATGAACAATAACTTCAGGTGAATGGCGCGTAGCAATGAACAGTGAACAGAGGGTGTCCCAGTCCCAGTATCAGTCACAGTCTGAGACTCAAACAAAGCATAAAAAATCAAAATAAGAAGCAGCTAGGGTGAAAGAAAAAGGGGCTCTTTTTTATAAATAAAATGTCCTTTTGGTTGGTATTTGAAAAAATAAAGTTGTGAAACTAAAAAAAAATTATAATAGTTACTATTGATTATTTATTCTATTTAAAACAATTAAAATTTTGTTTAAATTCACTTTTTTTAAACCTATGAATGGAAAAGCAAATGGCCCACAAATAAAATGTTGGAACAGGGAAAAGTAAAATGTAAAAAAATTAAAAGGATAGAAAGATGAAGAATATAAGTGGAAATTAGGGACAGCTATCGACCACGTGAGTGCTGGGGTTGGCGTGTTGACTACTTTTCACGTTGGCAAACATGATAATGATATTATAGGGTTTCAATTAAAGCATGAAACTCTTCCCATCATAGTGTTTCATGTTTCATCATTCTCCCCTTAACGGTTACATCATTTCATGTAATAATCTCATCATAGTAGTTAGTCAAGAGGGGATGTATATACCGGAACAGTATTTTAATACTACCTCCTGTTCTAAATATAAGCAAATATACCTAACTTTACACATATTAAAAATAGTAATTGGAGGTAGTTATTTGCATTAATGTTATCACATATTTGATTTAATTTTCTAAAATACCCTTAGTATCATTTATTACATAAATAATTAGTGGCCTTGGAAATATATATGATGAGGATATATTTGATAAACAAGCATTTAATGACACTGGAAAAGTCTAATTTTACATATATTAAGGGACCAAAAAATTCCACTAAAATTTGCTTATATTTGGAACCGGAGGTAGTACCATGCTTTCCTTATTCCGTTTGCTAAGGATCTATTTCATGCTTCATAATTCAAGTCATTGTAGGATATCCATCAATATAAGAACTTAAATTATAATAAGCTTATATAATAAATTATAAAAATTATTACAATTCGGCTAATTTATACAAATTAAATCCAGGAGCTTTCTCAATGGACTAAGTTATGTGAGTTATTGTCTTCTTACACAAATTTAATTCTTAATGAAATAAAAAAAATTGAGAAGTCTCGTTTAAGTGGAAGAGACTCATCTTCTCAAAATTAAGTGTTGAATGTTCAATCCTTACTTTGAAATCCACAGTGGATATTGTGATACACCTTTAAAAAACTTATGTAAATATTGTTACAAATTATACTCCACAAACGTGTTAAAATAATTTATGGCAATAAAAATCATTATAAAATAATAGTAAAACCTTGACAAATATGTAAACTTGGAGAGAAGTATAATTTTTAAGTTTAAGGCAAATACAATTTTAATTCCAATGTGTTATTTCATATAGTACTTTTATTCTCACCACATTTAACATTTATTTTCACTAATCCATGATATAATCTATTTAAAAATATGAATATGCCTTCCACTAATCCAAATACATTTCCCTATTTTCCTTACCACAAGTAATGTGTTCATTCTTCTTTCTTTGAGTATAGCATCTGATCTGGTCCAGAGACCGGCCCTTGGAATTAAAGGCAATTTGATTAAATCTCAGATCTAGACCGATATAATATGGTGGTCAGTGTGACTTATTCTCTCAACGTCGACATTTCACGTAACAGGCCAGTTTAACGCCAGTATCTGTGGTCACACGAATGGTCCCCAAACAGACCTCGTTGCGAGTTACTTACTCAATACCAGAGGTTCAGAGTTGACCTATGACCTAGCGTACTGAACAAGTCGTCTATAAAGTGACTGATGGGTAGATAGAGCTGTTGCAAAACATCACCATCATAAGTCAGCTTTACTATAGAATAGCATAGTAAGTACTGACACCATACACGAAAGACTCGGTGAGTAAGAAGACTCTTCCACTCCCCCAGTTATAAATACTCATGCACCAACGTAACATGTAAGAACATTTTCTCCAACCTTACACTTAAGCTCTAAAATTTCTTAGAATTTTCACTAACTTAAGCGTCGAAGTGTCCTTGTAGGTGAAACCTTCTTTCGCCCCTACAACGCGTAAAAACTGATGATTTGATACGAAAAATCACTCCAAAACCTTTATTATCCACGGGAATCGAGGATATATTACCGAATCCACACTGGACCGGTGTAATATCAGAGAGCAAATGAGAAAATTAAGGACTGTCGCGAGGCCGGATCTCATATCCCAACCCAGATCAGTTCAGCATCTTTTGCACCAATATCTTTGAATTTCATCATTTTTGTTATTTTCTTATGCGTATATTTATAAGTTGGGAAAAATAGGGTGGAAATAAATAAAGGAAAAAATAGATGAAAATTATGTATGTTTGGATTGATTAAAAATTTGAAATATAATATAAAATAAAAGTAAATGAATTTTTTAATTTATTTAACTAAAGAATCAAATTAGTGAATATACATAATTACCCCTCTCAAACTCTCAATTTTTGTTGACGAAAATTTTTGGTATGGGATGGTTATTGAGGAAATGTTGAAGATGGAACGTGTTTGTGGTTGATGCATTCAGAGAAGACGATTCAGGGGGAATGGTTGTCATTTCCCATAATTTTCAGGATATATAATGTAACATCCCTAATATTTTAGTAAAATTATGATTAGCGGAAAATATTAATTGCTTTAGATGTGTTTGAATGTGATTTCAGGATCAAGGATTTTGATAATGACAAAGGACTCTTGAAGAAATCTTTGCAAAAACAAAGACATGGAATCAGACCCAGAAATACAGCGAAGCTAATCGATTAGGAAGCCCAGGCTAATCGATTAGGATGCCTCTGTTTTGGAACAACTGCATCAGAACTATGATCTAATCGATTACAACACTTAAGATAATCGATTAAAGAGCTACTGAAATTACAATAATCGATTACACACATGACATAATCGATTACCAAAATTAAAAATGAAATTAAAAGCATCAGGTATAAAGACTAATCGATTAAGGGAATTCATCCAATCGATTAGAAGGCTACTGGAATTAAGCTAATCGATTACCAGGACTATATAATCGATTACGTAGCTGCGAAGCCAAATTAAATGCATCAGGTATCATCACTAATCGATTGCAGGCCAAGATATAATCGATTAGAAGCCCTCTGACTTGAAGCTAATCGATTACACATAAAGGGATAATCGATTACAGCACGATCTGGAATGAAAAATTCAAGTTGTAATCTATTACAGCTCGAGGCGTAATCGATTACGATAGTGGGAAAACACATATTAGTGGGAAACCAACACATATCTCCATCATTCCTTCAGATCCCCACTATGTGCAATGGCTAGGAAGAAGAAAGGCACTCCTCAAGCTCTCAAATGGCTCTATAAATTCAAGAGGAACTCAAGCACAAAACACACAACTAGAAGCTATCATTCTTCACTTGTTCTTGTGCTTAGTAAGCCATCTTTCTTGTATATTCTGATTTTAAATTTGTACATCCTCTTATTTTGAGAGTTAGAATTTGTGTGATCTTTCACCTGTACATCTACTCTATTAAGAGAGTTATTTCCTTGTAAACACTTCATCAAACACAAAGGCTTTCACTCTAGGATTGAGTGGTCACAAAGGTTGGGGTTCAACCTTTGGGTATTGAGAGTTTGAGAGATTGGGTGGGTTACCCTTTGCTAGTGAGGATTGAGTTCTTGAGTGTGGGACACTAGGAAGCTGCAATTGCTCATAGCTTGTATCTCTAAACTTCAATAGTGGAAATCCTCTAAGTGGGTTGCTTAGAGGCGAGACGTACACCGGTGTTGGTGGAACTCGTTATATTGGTTTGCAAGCTCCTCTCCCTTACTCTTTTACTTTCATATACTGCAATTGGTTGATTTGTGTTGATTGATTATGAATTGCATACTTAAGCTTGTCTAATTTGATACATTTCAAATACTGCCCACCAAGTGTTTGTTAAATTGCTGCAGCTATATTTATCCTTGTGGTGCATTGCATACTATCTTTAACTTGATTTCACGTGCATATTCCTGTAAACTTGGATATAAAAATCAAGTTCAAAGGCATTCCAATCAAATTTTTTAAAACTCAATTCACCCCTCCCCCCCTCTTGAGTATTGAGGCCACTTGAATAACAAGTGGTATCAGAGCTTGACTCTTAGTAGATCAAGCTTAACGGCTTCAAGAGAACAAATGGCCTCAACCTCATATAACATGTTTCCCGAGGGTGGTGCTACAAATCAACCTCCCGCTTTCAATGGGGAAGGCTATGCGTTTTGGAAAGAAAGAATGAAAATCTTCATTCAATCTATTGATTTGAGAGTTTGGAATGCCATTGAAAATGGTCCTTATATACCAATGCATACTATTGATAGTAAAAATGTTGAAAAACCTATGGATGAATGGACTAGTGATGAAGAAAAGAAAGTACAATATGGCTATAAGGCAAAGAATCTCATCACTATGGCATTAGGTCCAGATGAATTTTTTAGAATAATGACTTGTCAATCCGCTAAGGAAATGTGGGATACTCTACAAGTAACTCACAAAGGAACTAGCGATGTGAAGGACTCCAAAATTAGTACCTTGACAAGTCAATATGAAAGTTTTAGAATAAACTCGGGGGAAAACATAGTAGAAATGCAGAAGAGATTTACTCTTATTATTAATCATCTCATTACTTTTGGCAAAGTTTACACTAACAAAGAACTTGTGCATAAAGTTTTAAAAAGTCTTAGCAGGGAATGACAACCACTTGTCACAGCCATAAAACAATCTCCAAGCATCAATGAGATGTCTCTTGCAACACTCTTTGGGAAATTACAAGAGCAAGAGCAAGAACTAAAAGTCTTGAAGCTAGTAGAGGAAGAAGAAAAATCCTCCAAAAAGAAAAGCTTAGCTCTCAAAGCCACCTCTATACATGGAGAAGAATCATGTAGTGATATTGATGAAGAAGAAGAATTTGGATTGTTTGTAAAAAGATTCAGAAAGTTCATGAGAAACAAACGATTCCAAAGGAACTTCAAAACAAAAGGTAAGAAATCTACACCTAATGAATCATCTTCCTCACCTAGTTGTTTTGAATGTGGGAAAGAATGACACTTCAAGGCTGATTGCCCAAATCTTAAAAAGAAGAGCAAAGAGAAAAAGGGAAGAAGAAGAGCCTATATCGCGTGGGATGAAAACGAGATAAGTAGCTCGGATGACTCGGAAAATGAAGAGGCAAACCTTTGCCTCATGGCAAATCACCAAGAAGAAGATGATGAGGTAAATCTTCATGACCTTGATAAGGAAGAATTACTCAATGCCTTTAATGAATTATATGAAAAATTTGTGAAAGTCTCTAATAGACTTAAGGTGTCTAGAAAAACTAGTGACACTCTAGAGATGCACCTTATGGAAGTGTGTAAAGAGAATGATTGTTTAAAAGAAGAACTGGAAAATGCTCAAACATGTTCTAAGAGTAAACCTTATGATTTTGCTAAGAAATGCATTGATCTAGAAAATAAAGTCCTAGATCTAAACAAAACTTTAGAAAGGTTTACAAATGGTAGAGATAATTTGAGTGTACTTCTTGGAAACCAAAGATGCATGTTTGACAAAACCGGTTTAGGGTACAACTCCGTTAAAAAGGAAAAGCATTACAAAAACTTCTTTGTACCTCCTATGAAATCATCTTCGCCCTTTATGAAATGTAATCATTGCGGTTTTAAAGGTCATAACTCTTCAAATTGCAATGTTAGAAAATTAGGGCCAAAGGTTATAAGAAAGGTGTAGGTTCCTAAAGGGACATTACCACAAGCTAACCCTTAAAGGACCCAACATAAAATGGGTACCTAGTTCTCTAAACTAATTTTGTTTTATAGGTATGCTTCAAGGCAAGCAACACCCATTGGTATTTGGATAGTGGGTGTTCAAAGCATATGATAGGAGACATAAGCAAGTTCACATCATTTACTCCCAAAAGAAAAGGAAGCGTCACCTATGGAGACAACACCAAAGGAAGGATCCTAGGCATCAGAAATATTGGTAAAAATTCCTCTACCTCCATTAGTGATGTGTTGTATGTTGAAGGACTCAAACATAACTTGCTTAGCATAAGTCAATTATGTGACAAAGGATATAGAGTTTTATTTGAATCCAATTGTTGTATAATTGAGAATAAGCTAAACAAAGAAGTCAAATTTGTTGGAAAAAGGATTGATAACATTTACATGATTGATGTGGATAGTTTGTCTACAAATGATGAACAATGCTTCATTACAAAATAGGATGAAACTTGGCTATGGCATAGGAGAATAGCTCATATACATGTAGACCACTTAAACAAACTTGTTTCCAAAGAATTAGTAATTGGTTTACCAAAGCTTAAGTTTGAAAATAGATTCTGTGATGCATGTCAAAAGGGAAAACAAGTAAAGGTATCTTTTCAATCCAAAAATATTGTTTCCACACAAAGGCCTTTACAACTTTTGCACATGGACTTATTTGGACCATCCAAAATCAAAAGCTTTGGAGGTAATTACTATAGTCTAGTTATTGTAGATGACTATTCTAGATATACATGGACATTGTTTCTTGCTCATAAAAATGAAGCATATCATGCATTCAAGAAACTTGCCAAGATTATCCAAATTGAGCAAAATTCAAAAATTGCATCCATTAGAACCGATCATGGGGGAGAGTTTGAAAATCACTCTTTTGAAAAATTTTGTGAAAAATATGGTATCAATCACAATTTTTCAGCTCCTAGAACTCCACAACAAAATGGAGTTGTTGAGAGGAAAAATAGATCCTTGGTAGAACTTGCTAGAACCATGTTAAGTGAAAATAATATTGCGAAATTCTTTTGGGCCGATGCGGTTAACACCGCTTGTCATGTCATGAATAGATGTTTAATAAGGCCTATTCTAAAGAAAACCCCCTATGAACTTTACAAGGGAAGAAAACCCAACATTTCATATTTTCACATATTTGGGTGTAAATGTTTTGTGCTCAATAATGGAAAGGATAATCTAGGAAAGTTTGATGCCAAATCTGATGAGGCAATCTTCCTAGGGTACTCTCAATCTAGTAAATCTTATAGAATATTCAACAAACGCACGAATACCATAGAAGAATCCATTCATGTTAAATTTGATGAAAATAGTCATAACCCTCTGAGAAAGGAAGATGTTGATGATCTTATAGGTACTCTTCAAGAATTGACCTTAGATGACAAGGAAGGAAAAATCAAAGACACAAATGCAGCCAAACATGAGGAACCACAACAATGGATCATTTTGAAGAATCATCCCATGGACAACATCATAGGTGATATATCAAAAGGTGTAAGTACTCGTAATGCAATTAGAAATACATGCAATCATTTAGCCTTTGTATCGCAAATAGAACCCAAGTGCATTAATGAAGCTATTATTGATGAACATTGGATGTTGGCCATGCAAGAAGAGCTAAATCAATTTGAAAGAAATGAAGTTTGGGAGCTTGTGCCAAGACCCAATGATCACCAAATAATAGGAACCAAATGGGTATTTAGGAATAAACTGGATGAAAATGGTATTATCACTAGGAACAAAGTTAGGCTAGTAGCTAAAGGCTATAATCAAGAAGAAGACATTGATTATGAAGAGACGTATGCACCCGTAGCTAGATTAGAAGCAATTAGACTACTATTAGCCTTCGCATGTTGTAGGGACTTCAAATTGTACCAAATGGATGTTAAAAGTGCTTTCTTGAATGGATACATTCAAGAGGAAGTATATGTTGATCAACCTCCAGGTTTTGAAAACCATCAATTTCCAAATCATGTTTTTAAATTAAAGAAAACTCTGTATGGTTTGAAACAAGCTCCAAGAGCTTGGTATGAAAGGTTGAGAAAATTTCTTTTAGAAAATCATTTTGAAAGAGGAAAGGTTGATACAACTTTATTCATAAAGCACAAAAAGAATAATATACTATTGGTACAAGTTTATGTTGATGATATAATATTTGGTGCCACTAATAAGTCAATGTGCAAGGAGTTTGCTAAGTTAATGCAGGAAGAATTTGAAATGTCCATGATGGGGGAACTCACTTTCTTCCTTGGACTACAAATCAAGCAAACTAATGAAGGCACACTCATTAATCAATCCAAGTACTGCAAAGAACTACTTAGATAATTCAACATGGACAAAGCAAATGATATTGCCACACCCATGGGCACTTCATGCTATTTGGACAAGGATGAGAAAGGTAAGGATGTTGAACTCACAAAATATAGAGGTATGATAGGATCCTTACTTTACTTAACCGCTAGTAAACCGGATATCATGTTTGCTGTGAGTATGTGTGCTAGATACCAGGCTTGTCCTAAAGAATCACATCTCACTGCAGTAAAAAGGATAATGAAATACTTAGTTGGGACTCAAAATGTTGGTTTATGGTACCCCAAAGGGGCTGAATGCACTTTAGTTGGCTACTCTAATTCAGACTTTGCAGGATGTAAACTTGACAGAAAAAGCACTAGCGAAACATGTCACTTGCTTGGTAGTTCCCTTGTTTCTTGGCATAGCAAGAAACAAGTAAGTGTTGCGCTATCAACAGCTGAGGCAGAATATGTTACAGCTGGTAGTTGTTGTGCTCAAATCCTTTGGATGAGACAACAACTTCTAGACTTTGGAGTTGTATAAGACCATGTACCTCTTAAGTGTGATAATACTAGTGCTATCAATATCTCTAAGAATCATGTAATGCATTCTAGAACCAAACATATTGAGATTAGACATCATTTCATTAGAGACCATGTATTAAAGGGTGATTGTATACTTGAGCATGTTGAAACTTCTAGGCAACTAGCAGATATTTTCACCAAACCTTTAGCTAGGGAGCAATTCATCCACATTAGAAGAGAATTAGGAATTCTTGACATGAATAATTGTGTTTGAATGATGAAGTATTTTGATAAAAACAGTATTATATGGCATGATTGTATGAGTAGTTATTATCAGTGGCATGATTGATCAATATTGCAACTCTCTTGTGTGAAAACTGCAAATTCTTGAACCATATAATCGATTATATACATATGCATAATTGATTAATAAGCTCCTGTCTCGTTGATAATCGATTACCAACTGCCATCTAATCGATTAATAAGCTTCTGTTTTGTTGATAATCGATTACTCATTGATATCTAATCGATTACAAATCCTCTGTTTCAGGTGCAAAACGTTTCATCTTCCCAGTAATCGATTACCACACTACCACAATCGATTAGGACGTTTCTGTTTCCTGACTAATCGATTACTAAACTCCCGTAATCGATTACTATCTGTGCGAAACGATTCAAATTCCCCAGAAACAGTGATCTAATCGATTACCTAATCCTAGTAATCGATTAGCATTGGTACTGCAGAGTCAAAACGCATGTTTCCAAGGTCTGCTCGAATTCTCCACTCATTTAACTCATCTCCCTCCTTTCTAAACCTAATCCTTTTCTATAAATACCCCTCTCTTCACCCTCTCATCTCACACTACCTCCTTCCTCTTCCTATCCCTCAAAGTTCTCAAGAACTCTCTTCCTCTCTTCATCTTTTTCTCTACATTCCTTGTCAATGGCTTCCTCCCGCACAGTCAAGAGAGCTAGGTCCTCCATGGCCTAAGCCAACAACCCCCTAGACTTCTCTAGGTTCTTCTCCTCTCCTAGAGACCTCCAAAATTTTGTCAACAATTTTTCTAAAAAGGATATCATGACTCCCCACTTCACCATTGCTGAAACCTTTGATAACCATAGCCTCACCTTTTCCCAATGCCTCCACCACTACAACCTTTTTCCCTTCCTCACCCTTAAGGAAGAGTAGTATTATCCTGAACTCATTCGCGTTTTCTACTGCAATCTCAAACTTGTAAATGGGATGGTCGAATCAAAGGTCAAAAATGTGACCATCAAGCTCACCAACGCCCAGTTTGCAGAAATCTCTATGCTGCCGCTTAACAATACAGAGTTTGATGGAGGAGAACCTAAAGATGAATGGGGCTTCAATGCTCTAACCGCTCGTCAATCCTTGTGGAAAGCTGATCGACCAAGGAGCAATCACAAGCTAGTGGGACATCTAACCATGAATAACAGACTCCTACATTTTTTTCTGGTCAAGATGTTGGTGCCCTGTGGTGGGAACTATGCTTTGGTGGAAGAGGATGATGTCCTCTTAATATGGGCTATGTTGAACCACAAAGAGATCAACTGGGTTCAATTGGTCAAGTTTCACATGCGCCACGCAAAGGACCAACAAAAGCTTCCATATGCCATTCTACTCACCAAAATCTTCAAACACTGCGGAGTGGACTTGGCTGGAGAACTCTCGGAGAAGGTGCCTTCAAAAGCCTGCATTGGCACTCACCACCTAACCAAGATGGGTCTTGTTTTTCTAAACGGAGCATGGTACTCACGAATGGAAGGCTATCATGCCAACATTCCCTTTGAAGCTCCTGCTAATGATGAGCCCGTTCCTCCTCCTCCTCCTGTACCTCAAGCCTCTTCCTCTGCCCCTGCTGACCCATTTGCATCGCTCTATGCTCATCTTGACCGCCGCTTGGATCGCCTCAAAAATTCCCTTCAAGAATTTTCAATGACCGAGCAACAACATTTTGAGATGATGCAACAGCGTTATGAAGAGTTGTCCCATCAAGTCTCCGAACTTAGATTTTTCAATCTGGATAATTAGATCCATTTTTATGCTTTGGTTTAAGTTGTTCCATGTTCTTTTTATTAATTATGCAAATTTCCCTTCATGTAATTTCCTGTTTTTTGCAATTAAATAAAATTTTCATTCTGTGATATATATCTCCTTACTTGCATTTATTATTTTTGATGATTCCAAAGGGGGAGAAAAGAGAGAAAAGATAGAAAATGTTCATCTATTCATCTACATTTTCAAAAACTGGCTGATTAATAACAAGTGGATCAGTTATCTCTAAAGGCTAAGCATGAATTCTTTTTGATAGGGGGAGATTTGTTAATGCTAAGAGATAAGAGATAATGATATTGTTAAGAGATAAAGATGCTGAATATTTGAAAAACTGGTTCTGCTATTTGAAACTGTGATTAAGAGATAATGCAGCAGATATGTTTTTGCAAGAGATAAAATTAGAGATAAGTCTTTTGTTTAAAATTAACAACCCTCAAGAGATAAACATGGTTGTCATCATCAAAAAGGGGGAGAATGTGTTTGAATGTGATTTCAGGATCAAGGATTTTGATAATGACAAAGGACTCTTGAAGAAATCTTTGCAAAAACAAAGACATGGAATCAGACCCAGAAATACAGCGAAGCTAATCGATTAGGAAGCCCAGGCTAATCGATTAGGATGCCTCTGTTTTGGAACAACTACATCAGAACCATGATCTAATCGATTACAACACTTAAGATAATCGATTAAAGAGCTACTGGAATTACAGTAATCGATTACACACATGACATAATCGATTACCAAAATTAAAAATGGAATTAAAAGCATCAGGTATAAAGACTAATCGATTAAGGGAATTCATCCAATCGATTAGAAGGCTACTGGAATTAAGCTAATCGATTACCAGGACTATATAATCGATTACGTAGCTGCGAAGCCAAATTAAATGCATCAGGTATCATCACTAATCGATTGCAGGCCAAGATATAATCGATTAGAAGCCCTCTGACTTGAAGCTAATCGATTACACATAAAGGGATAATCGATTACAGCACGATCTGGAATGAAAAATTCAAGTTGTAATCGATTACCGCTCGAGGCGTAATCGATTACGATAGTGGGAAAACACATATTAGTGGGAAACCAACACATATCTCCATCATTCCTTCAGATCCCCACTATGTGCAATGGCTAGGAAGAAGAAAGGCACTCCTCAAGCTCTCAAATGGCTCTATAAATTCAAGAGGAACTCAAGCACAAAACACACAACTAGAAGCTATCATTCTTCACTTGTTCTTGTGCTTAGTAAGCCATCTTTCTTGTATATTCTGATTTTAAATTTGTACATCCTCTCATTTTGAGAGTTAGAATTTGTGTGATCTTTCAGCTGTACATCTACTCTATTAAGAGAGTTATTTCCTTGTAAACACTTCATCAAACACAAAGGCTTTCACTCTAGGATTGAGTGGTCACAAAGGTTGGGGTTCAACCTTTGGGTATTGAGAGTTTGAGAGATTGGGTGGGTTACCCTTTGCTAGTGAGGATTGAGTTCTTGAATGTGGGACACTAGGAAGCTGCAATTGCTCATAGCTTGTATCTCTAAACTTCAATAGTGGAAATCCTCTAAGTGGGTTGCTTAGAGGCGAGACGTACACTGGTGTTGGTGGAACTCGTTATATTGGTTTGCAAGCTCCTCTCCCTTACTCTTTTACTTTCATATACTGCAATTGGTTGATTTGTGTTGATTAATTGTGAATTGCATACTTAAGCTTGTCTAATTTGATACATTTCAAATACTGCCCACCAACTGTTTGTTAAATTGCTTCAGCTATATTTATCCTTGTGGTGCATTGCATACTATCTTTAACTTGATTTCACGTGCATATTCCTATAAACTTGGATATAAAAATCAAGTTCAAAGGCATTCCAATCAAAGTTTTTAAAACTCAATTCACCCCCCTCTTGAGTATTGAGGCCACTTGAACAACATTAGAGATTTATTTGATATAAAGGTAATTATAAATAATTAACTATTATGGAAATAAATAAATTTATTTGGTTGATTAATTACAAAAGAGTTAAATGAGGTGAAATTAGAAGGAGGTAAATTTAGAAGTTTCCGATGAGGGTAAAAGGTAAAAGTTTAATTAAAACTTTCAAAGAAAATATAAAAGAAATAGGGAAAAGACAGTTTTGCCCTTGAGTCTTAAATAATTAAAATTCCTTCTTCTTCCTCATTCATTTCACGCCAACTTCTTCTTCTTCTTCTTCTTCTTCTTCTTCTTCTTCTTCTTCTCCCTCACACTGCCGAGAGTTGCATGCTCCAAGGGAAGACCTATTCCGCGTCAAAACTTCGAAATAACCCCGTTTTTGAGGTCGTGGCTTCGAGGTGAGTACAATGGACCATTTGAATTGAGTTATCCCCTCCCTTTTCATTTTCACTCCCTAACCGAATGGCCATGCATAGTGGGGGAAGCTTCCATTTTCCATTCCTCCAGTGCATGGAAGCTTAAAAAAACGGTATTTGAAACAATGAGGGTAATATCACGTTTATGGGTTTTGCATTTCAACCTCCGTAGGTAGTGAAGCGAACATCGGAGGACCGAGTGATGAAGCGGGTGTTGGATTCGGAGGTAGAACCTTGAACCCAGCACTTAGAGGACGCAATAAGCGTCAAGAACAAATCGTCGAAGCTTGGAATCGAGGTAAGGGGTGTTTGGGTTGTAATTAATTAGAATAGGTACATATTTTGGGTCCGGGTCGTCAAACCAATTATGAAAACGGTAAGAAATATTATTGGATGATAGTTGTATGTGTATACATGTATAAATGCGAATTGTGTATGGTTTATGATGACTATGAGAATGAAATATTGTACATTGTGACAAACCGATGTGTATAGTGGCATGTGATGTCGGGCTTGACAAGTAGGTCGCCCATTTGATGAGTATGGGCTGTTGTTGATGGCCACTTGTGATATGATATGAGGAATGTGAATTATATATGTATGATTACGTGGTGTGGGACGGTCGACGGTATGTATAGCCCCTCGTTTCCGGCTCCAGTGGTTTTGTGCCCAGTTGAGCTACCCAGTGGTCAAGTAGGACCCAGTGGTTGAGGTGAAGAGTCAAGCAGGACTAGGTGAACCAAGCAAGGTTCACGGGGTGTTAAGTAGGACCCCCAGCTGAAGGCCGATCCTTTAGTATCCGGATACTAGGCGTCGATTTTGTGTGAGAGTTAGTGGTGATAATTGATGGAATTATTAGTATTGTGTGATGATGTGTATGTACTTAATTATATTTGCTGATTGTGATTTGCAATTTGAGAATAAAGCATTCCGATGGAGTTTATACACATGCATTTGGTTATTTAATTTCCGTTCTTGATTAATTATGATGACAAACACTCACCCTTGCTGTGGTTTTCTTCTAATTTAGTAACCAGTAACAGGGAAGAGGTCGGGGCCCCGGAGGTGCGCCAAGCGGAGGATTGATGCCAAGGAACCGAGGAATTATGAAATGAATTATATGTGTAATGAGTTTTCTGTGTATGTGATGCTATAATATGTTGCTTGTGTGTGTGAACTAATCTAGAATTGGTATATTGATTAATGTGGATATGAATTCATGTTGCTGAAGTGGTATGGTGGTGATGCCGATGTGATCGGTGTCGATTTTCATGAATTTGATATATACATATATTGGCACGGAGCCAATAGTAGATGTAATTGATAAATTGCTATGGACAGGTTTTGTAAATAATTGTGGGTCATGAATGATGAAAAAGGGATGAATTGTGTCTGCTGTAGTATAGCTGATTACTGGACAAATCTCGCCCTAGCGGATTCAGTCTCGTCCGAGTAAGGCATGACCGAAAGATCCACTTCTGAGTAAAGGTTAGGTTGTTTCTGAGTGAGGCATAACCGAGAGATCCACTTCTGAGTGAAGGTTAGAGTGTTTCCAAGTGAGGCATGACCGAGGGATCCACTTCTGAGTGAAGGTTAGGATGTTTTCGAGTGAGGCATGACCGAGAGATCCACTTTTGAGTGAAGGTTAGGATGTTTCCGAGTGAGGCATGACTGAGAGATCCACTTCTGAGTGAAGGTTAGGATGTTTCTGAGTGAGGCATGACTGAGAGATCCACTTCTGAGTGAAGGTTAGGTTGTTTCCGAGTGAGGCATGACCGAGAGATCCACTTCTGAGTGAAGGTTAGGTTATTTCCGAGTGAGGCATGACCGAGAGATTCACTTCTGAGTGAAGGTTAGGATGTTTCCGAGTGAGGCATGACCGAGAGATTCACTTCTGAGTGAAGGTTAAGATGTTTTTGAGTGAGGCATGACCGAGATAACCCCTTTCAAATAAAGGGAGGTTAAGTTCTTCCGAGTGAGATATGACCGAGAGGACCATTTCCGAGTAAAAGACTAAATTGTTGTGAATTTTCCTTGCATGTCCTGTAGTTCGCTCAGGTTTAAAATGTAGATCTCGCTCAAGCGAGTCGAAACTCGCCTAAGCGACCTTCACTGATTTCGCTTAAGTGAATCAGGGTCCCGCTCAAGCGAGTGACCCCTGACTTCATTTTCTTCTTCCACTTATTCCAATTAATTCCATTTTATTATTTGATTTATTTACTATCGTTTATTATTTTGAGTATGCTTAAGAAAAATAAATATTATTTTACATTAGGACCTAATTAATTATTATTAAACGCGAAAAGTTTATTGTGAAAAATAATTAAACGGATATAAATAAAGGTAAAAAGACGTAGGAAGTCACATGTGGTATCAAAGCGGTTCTTTCTAGAGCCGAGTGCATGGGTGAACCCAATAATTTGTGTGAGTCCTATACTGGACCGTTTTTGCATTTTATTGCATTGTGCTTGTGGTTGTTTGTGTTATTAACAGAATAGCTTGGCATCATTCCCTTGGCACTCCGGCGGCGTTGTATTTTATGTGTGTATGAGGTAAATATCTGACTCCCTGGTAGATCATTGGTTATTAATGGTGATGTGTTTGTTTATTGTAGAATTACTTTATGGCCGGGGAAACTAGTTCTGGTGGAGGAGATGACTTCTTCTCAAAATTTTCTCAATTGATGAGTAGTACCGAATCTGGTCCTACTCTTGACAAATTCCTGAAAAGGAATCCCCCTGCTTATAAAGGAGGGCATGACTATGATGGAGTGCATTGGATACAGGAAATTGAACAAGCTTTTAAGTATTTTGAGTGTTCGGAGGAGCAGAAAGTGCAGTTTACAACTTATCAGCTGAAGGACGAGGCTAGGATATGGTGGTCTAGGACCAAGGTGCAAATGAATGCAGCAAGTGAACCGCTGGTGTGGGCGAATTTCCGTAGAAGGTTTCTTGTCAAATACTTCCCTGATAATTACAAAATCCGTAAAAAGATGGAGTTTCTGAGATTAGAACAAGGCAGAATGTCAGTGGTTGAATATACTACCAAGTTTGATGAATTGTGTGACTTCTATCACCCTTTCTCCTTGGAAGGAACCGAGGGTAGTAAATGTGCTAAGTATGAAGCTGGATTACGAATTGAACTTCGTAGTGTGATTGTGCCTATGGAGATTCGGGATTATCCTACTTTGGTGAATAAGGCTAGGCTGACCGAGGAAGTACAATTACAAAGAACATTTCAACCAAAAGATAAGAGACCGTTGAAGGCAAGAGGATTCATCTTTAAGAAAATGGGTCAGTTCTTTTGTGGTGGTAAGTCTTCCGTTACGTCTTCTTCCTCTTCTGGTCGTGGTTCTACCGGCCGTTCTAGTAGCCATTCGGGCAGCCGTGCATGCTATAATTGTGGTCAGGGGGCCATATTGCGAAACATTGTCCGGCTAGTCAAATTGTTTGTTTCCAATGTGGACAACCGGGGCACCTTAGGCCCGATTGCCCACAGAGACAGCAACCGAGTGGACATGGTAACCGAGCCAATGCTTCTGTGATCGTGGTGCTAATCTTCAGAGGGGAGGTAGAAACGGCGGTGGTCATGGAGGCCAACACTCAGGGAGGTCTGATGCTCAATCCAGTGGTGCTCAAAATGTTATGGCTGGGCGAGTATTTGCCTTTGATGCTTCTGAAGTTGCAAGGACTGATAACTTGGTGCAGGGTAAGTGTATTATTTATGGCTATCTGGTAAATGTAATTTATGATTCTGGTGCGACCCATTCTCTCGTCACATCTGGTAGTGCAAGTATAGGTGCAATAGTCAAACACCGCTTAAGAGTTTGGAAACTCAATTCACACTTGTCCGACCATACAAATGGATTCTTCTTTTCTCGTCAACCGAGTCAAAGGAAGCGCAATACGAGAAAATCCTTCTACAAAGCGACGATAATACCCAGCCAATCCAAGGAAACTCCTAATTTCAGTCACCGATTTAGGCCCTTCCCAAGCCATAACTGCTTCAATCTTGGATGAATCAACAAATACGCCCTCTCAGGAAATCACATGTCCCAAGAATTGTACACTTCCTTCCCAGAAATCACATTTAGATAACTTAGCATACAACCTTTTCTCACATAATATCTGCAGAACAACGGCTTGGTTTGCCGGTGGTGTTAATGGAGAATGCTCTTAGTGTCTCCACTCCTACTGGCTTCACTTTTCGTGCAACCACTGTGTGGGGAATTGCCAATGCAAGTTGAAGATCGTACCTTTCTGGTGAATCTAATTTGTATGCCATTGAAGAACCTAGATATTATTTTAGGTCTCGATTGGTTGGCTGCTAACCATGTTATGGTGGACTGCTATCGAAAGACCATAATTTTCTCCCAAGAACTTGACACAAAGAACGTGGTGAGTGATGTCTCCGCAACTTATGTTATTCTATTTGCTTTGGAAGGACGATATAATCTTATACCTAGTGATATTCCAGTAGTGTGCGATTTCCCTGATGTATTCCCGGAAGAAATTCCGGAGTTGCCTCCTAATCGGGAGATTGATTTTACCATTGATTTGATTCCCGGGGCCGAACCTGTGTCCCGTGCGTCTTATAGAATGTCTTCTGTAGAATTGACTGAAGTGAAGAGGCAAGTGAATGAGATGTTAGAGAAGGGGTTTATCTGACCGAGTGCTTCACCTTGGGGCGCTCCGGTACTATTAGTGAAAAAGAAGGACGGTAGTATGCGGATGTGTATCGACTATCGACAGTTGAATAAGTTGACGGTTAAGAATAAATATCCTTTGCCACGAATCGATGATTTGTTGGATCAGTTGCGAGACGTTGTAGTATTTTCCAAGATTGACTTGAGGTCGGGATATCACCAAATAAGGGTGAAGTCAGAAGATATTCCAAAGACGACGTTCCGGACTCGGTATGGACACTTTGAGTATGTTGTAATGCCCTTTGGAATGACAAATGCTCCTGCTATCTTTATGGATTACATGAACCGGATCTTTCAACCATACTTGGATCAATTTGTGGTGTATTGTGATGCATCTAAGTTTGGTTTGGGATATGTGCTGATGCAGGATGACCGGGTGATCTTAAGGCAATTGAAACCGCATGAACAAAATTACCCTACTCATGATCTTGAACTTGCGGCGGTAGTATTTGCATTAAAGATCTGGCACCATTATTTATATGGGTCTCGCTTCGTGGTATTTAGTGACCACAAGAGCTTGAAATACTTATTTGATCAAAAGGAACTAAACATGAGACAAAGGAGATGGGTGGAGTACCTAAAGGATTATGATTTTGATTTGAGGTACCATCCTGGTAAAGCAAATGTTGTTGCCGATGCTCTGAGTAGAAAAGTATTACATGCAGCTTTCTTGATGGGCAAAGAGCAAGAATTGTTGGAAAGCTTTCGTGATATGAACATCGGGGTTGTTATGAACGCCCCAAATCAAATGATAGTTGGGATGCTGAAGATCTCCAATGAATTTCTGGAATCTTTAGCTGTGGCCCAAAAGGACAATGAAGAGTTGATGGAACTGCTTGACACTCAAGCGAGAGGTAAAGATATAGAATTAACCAAAGGTAACGATGGAATTTGGAGGTTCCGAGACCGAGTTGTGGTGCCTGCAAAAGGTGATTTCAGGCAAACCGTGTTAGCTGAAGCATATAGGAGTTCTTTGAGCATTCATCCCGGTGTTACAAAAATGTACTACGATTTGAAGAAAGAATTCTGGTGGTTGGGAATGAAGAAAGCAATAACTGAATATGTGAAGTCTTGTGTGATATGTCAGAAATGTAAGGTTGAACACTAGAGCCCCCCTGGATTGCTCCAACCACCTGAGATTCCGATTTGGAAGTGGGAGGGTATTACCATGGATTTTGTATCCGAGTTACCTCGCACTCGTTCTGGATGTAATGCAATCTGGGTAATTGTGGACAGATTGACCAAGAGTGCTCACTTCTTGGCTATGAACATGAAATGGTCATTGGACCGGTTGGCTAGATTGTACATTACGGAGATTGTAAGATTGCATGGTGTGCCTTCAGTATTATTTCAGATCGTGATCCCTGATTCGCTTCCAGATTTTGGGGGAGTCTGCAACAGGAACTGGGTACTGAACTGAGATTGAGTTCAGTTTATCATCCTCAGACTGATGGTCAGTCTGAGCGTACAATTTAGACTTTAGAGGATATGCTTAGAGCCTGTGTATTGGAGCAAGGTGGTTCATGGGAAAGATATTTACCGTTGGTGGAGTTTGCGTATAACAACAGTTACCACAGTAGCATTGGTATAGCTCCATATGAAGCTCTATATGGTAGAAGGTGTCGTACACCTTTGTGTTGGAATGAAAATGGCGATGCCATTCATTTGGGACCCGAATTAATCCAGGAAATGAATGAACAGGTTGCCTTGATTCGGGAGAAAATGAAGATTGCCCAAGACCGACAGAAAAGTTACTATGACAATCGTCATAGACCACTTGAGTTTCAGGTGGGAGATTGGGTATTTCTGAAGGTTTCACCTACCAAAGGTGTAGGTCGGATACTGAAAAGTCATAAGCTTAACCTGAGATACATTGGGCCATATCAGATTTTGGAGAGGATTGGTGATGTTGCTTACTATTGGATCTTCCCCAATCGTTAACTAATATCCACAATGTATTTCATATGTCACAACTTCGAGCGTACATTCCTTGTGATTCCATGATTGTGCCGGAAGATTCTATCAAATTAAAGGAGGACCTGACGGTGGAAGTTACACCTATCTGTATTGAAGAATACCAGACTAAACGGTTAAGAAACAAAGAAGTACCATTGGTAAAGGTGAAGTGGCAAAATTTAAATGGGATAACCTACACGTGGGAGTTGGAATCAGACATAAGGAGGTTGTACCCCGATCTTTTTCAATAAGGTGCATTAATTTCGGGGACAAAATCCCTTTTTAGGGGGAGTGGATGTAACCTCCCTAATATTTTAGTAAAATTATGATTAGCGTTAAATATTAATTGTTTTAGAGATTTATTTGATATAAAGGCAATTATAAATAATTAACTATTATAGAAATAAATAAATTTATTTGGTTGATTAATTACAAAAGTGTTAAATGAGGTGAAATTAGAAGGAGGTAAATTTAGAAGTTACCGATGGGGGTAAAAGGTAAAAGTTTAATTAAAACTTTCAAAGAAAATATAAAAGAAATAGGGAAAAGACAATTTTGCCCTTGAGTCTTAAATAATTAAAATTCCTTCTTCATCCTCATTCATTTCACGCCAACTTCTTCTTCTTCTTCTTCTTCTCCTCCCTCACACTGCCGAGAGTTGCATGCTCCAAGGGAAGACCTATTCCGCGTCAAAACTTTGAAATAACCCTGTTTTTGAGGTCGTGGCTTCGAGGTGAGTACAATGGACCATTTGAATTGAGTTATCCCCTCCCTTTTCATTTTCACTCCCTAACCGAATGGCCATGCATGATGGGGGAAGCTTCTATTTTCCATTCCTCCAGTGCATGGGAGCTTAAAAAAAACGGTATTTGAAACAATGAGGGTAATATCACGTTTATGGGTTTTGCATTTCGACCTCCGTAGATAGCGAAGCGAACATCGGAGGACCGAGTGACGAAGCGGGTGTTGGATTCGGAGGTAGAACCTTGAACCCAGCACTTAGAGGACGCAATCGACATCAAGAACAAATCGTCAAAGCTTGGAATCAAGGTAAGGGGGTGTTCGGGTTGTAATTAATTAGAATAGGTACATATTTTGGGTCCGGGTCATCGAACCAATTATGAAAACGGTAAGAAATATTACTAGATGATAGTTGTATGTGTATGCATGTATAAATGCGAATTGAGTATGGTTTATGATGACTATGAGAATGAAATGTTGTACATTGTGACAAACCGATGTGTATAGCGGCATGTGATGTCGGGCTTGACAAGTAGGTCGCCCATTTGATGAGTATGTGATGTTGTTGATGGCCACTTATGATATGATATGAGGAATGTGAATTATATATGTATGATTACGTGGTGTGGGACGGCCGACGGTATGTATAGCCCCTCGTTTCCGGCTCCCGTGGTTTTTGTGCCCAGTTGAGCTACCCAGTGGTCAAGTAGGACCCAGTGGTTGAGGTGGAGAGTCAAGCAAGACTCGGTGAACCAAGCAGGGTTCACGGGGTGTCAAGTAGGACCCCTAGCTGAAGGCCGATCCTTTAGTATCCGGATACTAGGAGTCGATTTTGTGTGAGAGTCAGTGGTGATAATTGATGAAATTATTAGTATTGTGTGATGATGTGTATGTACTTAATTATATTTGCTGATTGTGATTTGAAATTTGAGAATAAAGCATTCGGATGGAGTTTATACACATGCATTTGGTTATTTAATTTCCGTTCTAGATTAATTATGATGCAAACACTCACCCTTGCTGTGGTTTTCTTCTAATTTAGTAACCAATGATAGGGAAGAGGTCGGGGCCCCGGAGGTGCGCCAAGCGGAGGATTGATGCCAAGGAACCGAGGAATTATGAAATGAATTATGTGTGTAATGAGTTTTCTGTGTATGTGATGCTATAATATGTTGCTTGTTTGTGTGAACTAATCTAGAATTGGTATATTGATTAATGTGGATATGAATTCATGTTGCTGAAGTGGTATGGTGGTGATGCCGATGTGATCGGTGTCGATTTTCATGAATTTGATATATACATATATTGGCACGGAGCCAATAGTAGATGTAATTGATAAATTGCTATGGACAGGTTTTGTAAATAATTGTGGGTCATGAATGATGAAAAAGGGATGAATTGTGTCTGCTGTAGTATAGCTGATTACTGGACGAATCTCACCCTAGCGGATTCAGTCTCGTCCGAGTAAGGCATGACCGAGAGATCCACTTCTGAGTGAAGGTTAGGTTGTTTCCGAGTGAGGCATGACCGAGAGATCCGCTTCTAAGTGAAGGTTAGGGTGTTTCCGAGTGAGGCATAACCGAGGGATCCACTTCTGAGTGAAGGTTAGGATGTTTCCGAGTGAGGCATGACCGAGAGATCCACTTCTGAGTGAAGGTTAAGATGTTTCCGAGTGAGGCATGACTGAGGGATCCACTTTTGAGTGAAGGTTAGGTTGTTTCCGAGTGAGGCATCACCGAGAGATCCACTTCTGAGTGAAGGTTAGGTTGTTTCCAAGTGAGGCATGACCGAGAGATCCACTTCTGATTGAAGGTTAGGTTGTTTCCGAGTGAGGCATGACCCGAGAGATCCACTTCTGAGTGAAGGTTAGGATGTTTCCAAGTGAGGCATGACCGAAAGATTCACTTCTGAGTGAAGGTTAAGATGTTTCCGAGTGAGACATGACCGAGAGAACCCCTTCCGAGTGAAGGGAGGTTAAGTTATTCCCGAGTGAGATATGACCGAGAGGACCATTTCCGAGTAAAAGACTAAATTATTGTGAATTTTCCTTGCATGTCCCGTAGTTCGCTCAGGTTTAAAATGTAGATCTCGCTCAAGCGAGTCGGAACTCGCCTAAGCGACCTTCACTGATTTCGCTTAAGCGAATCAGGGTCGCGCTCAAGCGAGTGACCCCTGACTTCATTTTCTTCTTCCACTTATTCCAATTAATTCTATTTTATTATTTGATTTATTTACTATCGTTTATTATTTTGAGTATGCTTAAGAAAAATAAATATTATTTTACATTAGGACCTAATTAATTATTATTAAATGCAAAAAATTTATTGTGAAAAATAATTAAACGGATATAAATAAAGGCAAAAAGACGTAGGACGTCACATATAATCTGTCCAAATCACATGTATATAGGGGATGATTTTATTCCCGCTCTTCTCACCAAGATAAAATAATCCTCGCTCATATTCGTTAGTGTAATATGGTTGAGATAACTGGGGTTTTGTAAACGGAGTTGAGAAAATTGGATTTTGTAAATGAAGTTGTGTTTGACTGTTAACTTTTTAAAAGTGGGTCGGGAAGTAGTGATTGTGTGTGGTTTGATAGAAAAGTTGGGTTGGTAAATGGATGTTAACTTCCAATGCAGAAGCTACGTCCAATCCCTTCAGACTAAAAGAATTTCACTATTGTAAAAAAGCACCTTTACAATAATGGCACAATACCTGTGCCTCAAATATTCTTGACTACAACCATTTTTAGTTTATACCCAAGTATTCTTTCAAAAGCCTTTTTAGGCCACAAGTGTTTCCCAAACTAACGAACTCTGGAAACACACCAGTTTTAACAAAAAAGAATGGTAGAAAGTTTGATATTACAACAGATAACTCAGCGTACAAGTATATGAAATGTTAAGACAGGTACACTAAGCTACAGACTACGATAATTTGAGGTCTGCTAGAAGCAGAACTACAAAGAGAACTTATATAGTAAAATACAAGAACTTAGACACTTTTAGAGAAAGTCTTTCATACTTTTGGTTTCTAAGAGAAATAAGAGAATATTCAATGAAGTGAGGCAAAAGTCTCTCTGATTTTGAAAGCTTCTTATATTTATAGGCTTCATGGAGATAGCGGTTGGTTTAGCTTGGAAAGACATTGATCTTTAGAGGGATAACACAGAAGATGTTGACAGAGACATGCTTTAGATATATTCATAAAAATGGGTTGTCTCGATAACCTTCATGAAAAGATCTTTTTTGCTTATCCATTTTGAGTAATCAACTACAACTTCATAGCAATTGACCTTAAGTTGTTTGACTTGGACAGGATCAGCTTTTCCTGACATCTTGGGATATGCATAACAGTTTTCTTGATTCATGCGAGCGTGCCTTAGACTTTTTCATTTATTTCCTTTTTGATGATAGGCATATAGTTGATATGCAAAAGTCCTTGTGGTTCCTTATTAGGAAGGGAAAGGTCCTTTTTCAAACGCTTGAAGAGAGGGACAGAGAGAACATCTTATGATTTGTAGCTTTTAGCGAGGCTTGACTAAATGAATCCTTCAGAGAATACAAACTACTTCTTTTCAAGAGCGAATTAAGTATCACAGACTCCCCTGTTCTTTGCAATTAGATACCTATAGACTTCCTGTCACACCTGAATAGAATAGTTAGATAAATAAACATACAGACTTCATTTTAGTTAAAAGTCTTAATGTATATTATCAACAAATTACACGGGGTTCAAACTTCTTAGTCTTGAATTCAGACAAGATTCTAACATACATCATTTATATAACAATATTATAAACAACTACATAATGTATTTATCAATATTATATATTATAATACAATCACCCTTAATTAAAAAAATACTCTTACAATACAATTAAAACACCCTTAATTAAAATAACTCAGAATTTAAAATATAAAAAATATTACATATTACAATAAAATGAAAACACCCTAAATTAAAAAACAACCTATATTAAATTAAATCAGAATTTAAAATTTTAAAAAAATAACAAAAGAAATTTTATAGTGTACCCTTTTCTTAAACCCCACCTATGGTCAACCATATTCACGGCCACCAAAATAGCCCCACCCCACCACTGATCAACGCACCAAACCACCACCTAGCTAGCAGCAAACCACGAAACCACCCCACCTCATCCTCCACCACCTCCGCGACAACACCAACCCCTAACAATAGATCTCACTCGTTCGACTTGTATCCTCCATCGGGAACCCCTAAAATCGACCCATAACATGCAAAAAAGGAAGAGTCAAAGACCCAGCAAACTAACAACAGATCGCAGAATAAAGAAAATAAAGGTCTAAAAATGTACCTCCGGCGTTGGATTTGCTTCAAAGATGGTTCCTTTCCCTTCAACAGAGCGGGCGGTAGAGCGAAAATGAGGCCTTTTCTTCAGATTGACCAAGGGGAGGAGGGGTAACGTCTTTTCACGAAATGATGTTCAGTGGAGGCAAGGAAGATGCACCTCCACGCAGACAGAGGCTGGCGAATGTGACAGAGGCTAGGACAGAGGTTTGGCGAACGAAATGAAGCGGTTGGGACAACCAAACAAAACGCCATCTTTGTTAACGGAGGTCGATGGTGGAAATGGAAAACACAACAGAGGTTAGGGGACAACCAAACAAACACAAATTTTATAAATATCCCTCCTATTCCATTGCATAAATTTTCATCTCCTAAATATCCATCGAAATAAACAATGTGTAAATGATAACAAATCACATCAAAATAATGAATATTGATGTTTGTTGCGCAATCTTTTTACTTTTTTTGCAGATAACATAACCAATCACATCAAATTTTCAATCTTGATGTTTTGAATTTATAACAAAACATAAACAAATCCTAGATACATCATACAATTTAATTGTCACAATAATCAAATTTGGAACAAATATATTCCTTATGAATGTTGGACCCGATGGACTTCAAATACATTTATTGGATAATAATTTCTTGGATGTTATGTAAAAAAAAGAAGTACAATAATAGAATAAACCTATCTTACCAAACATCATGGTTAGACCATAATTACACCCATTGACTACCAAAAAAAAACTCTAAAAGATATAGCATGATAGTGAAATAACTGGTATGTAAGGGGTTTGTCGCGCGCTTGCAATCGATATCTAAACCTCACTTTCACTCTTAATATTATATTGGCTCAGTGGGAATCCGATATTATATAAAACACAAGTCCAGTGGGGAACATTGTTCCCTTTAATCTTCCTAGCTTGAATGACTCAGTCCAGGATGTATAGGAACAAGTAGGGGTTATACTTGCAAACACTCTATGATGCTTAAGTCAGTAATGGAATAACGAAGCAAAAAAAATGAATTAGCAAAGGTTTATGAAGAAATAAATGCATGCGTATCTGGTAATAAATGTTTAATATTTATAGTTCTCCTTGAGGTACAACTGGTGATTTGACAACTGATAGAGCTTTAGACGTCGTTCATAAGCATGTTGGCCACTTGCCTAGTGGCAGTGTAACATCCCGAGTAATTAATTTAAGTATCAGTGATTGGTAGAGATTAACAAATAAAGTATTTGGAATTAATTTAATTTTTTAAAAATCATTATTAATTATTATGAATTAATTTACAAATAATTAAGGTGATGGAATTAAATAAATTTACTTAATTGGTTGGTTATTAAATATAAAATTAAATTAAATAGGTGATGGTAAATTTTAATTTACCAAAGGATAAAAAGTAAAAGGTTTAATTAAAAATGTAATAAAAGAAAATAAAAAAAGAAAAGAAACAAAGAAAAGCGAAATGACCATTTTTCGCTTGGGCATTAAAATTTTCAATTCTCATTCTTCCCCCACGAGCTTCACACGAGAAAAGAGAGAGCCTTTGCCATTTTTTCTTTTCATAAATGTTATTATTGTTGGGTTTGGAAAATGTAAAGTAGTTGTACAATAAGAAAAAATAATTGTTCTACATGAATATTAAGTAATCAAATTTCCTAACGAAGGAGAATTAGTAGTCTAGTACGTGAGGTAAAAAGAATCACCATAAACCTCTGAAACTAATTATTATTATTTTCTAAATAATACAATGAATCAATATAATCTAGTATAGTTTTTCAAAGTTTATAGGTTATTTTATTATAAAAATATATACTATAAAACAATTATATATATATGACTTTCTTTTCGTTGAAAATTTTATGATAAGGAAAATATTACTCCCTCCGTTCCTTTTTATTGGTTTCCATTCTAAAAAAATTATTTCTTTTTATCTGTCTCTTTAGAGTTTCAAGAACTCATTTATTATTTTTTTCCTACTATACCCTTACCCAGGGAATGACTAAACACCAATAGCATTAATAAAAATTTAATTTAAGATAAGGATAAAGTAGGGAAGTAGATGAGAAAATATTGTAATCCAAGAACATTAAATTCTTTTCTTAATTTGTGTGATTTAACCTTAGAAGACAGATAAAAAGAAACGGAGAAAGTATCTTATTTCGAGTACAAACACCATTCCAAAGACAAAATAAGTCAAATCTTAAAAGAAATCTAATCACAGCCTAGAGTCATTGCTTGCTATGCTTATATATACTTGTAGTCTTAACTTTGGTGAAGTTTGTAATGGCCAATACATACTGAATTTACATACAACAAATGAATAAAAGCAGGTGATATAATCACAAATGTAATGACAAACCATTATGAATAAATCAAATAAGAATTTGCGGTTATTGACAAATTAAAACAGTTAACTTTTGTAGGTCTATGTGTTGATGAGTTTGTGTGCCTAAGTTGCTGTTGCAAATCCTTCTTCAGAGTCAGCAAATGCCTTGTTTAGAATCATGGCCAATCGAATTCCACCTTGAGCAATTTGTTTCATCACATACGGCATCCTTGACTTGAAGTAATCATCTGTAAAACCATCATACCCTGCTAAGTCACTACACAAATTCCTTTTACTTATCTACTATATTAACTCTTAACTATTTTCATGAATTAGTCATTTAGCGTATAAACCACAAACAACTAGTTGAGTTTATGTCTAATGACTCTGATTACCATATTAGCATCCTCCATGTTTTCAAGAAACATGACAAAGTTACAACATGAGACTAAGAAAGGCACAAATCAAAGTAAATAATAGTACATCCATTATAACAGTTTTTGGTCAACTTAATTATGTTTTCAATTCTTTTACTGTTTTGTAACTTTTAATTACACAGGGGGATCTACACCCTCATTACCTGCTAGAGTTGTTCCAGCTTTAACTCCTTCGTAACCCCATTTGTAGGCAATTTGTATGCTCTCTTTAGCCTAACTGCATGGTTACAAAACAAGTATATCCAATGTGAGGAATATGAACATTAAGTCATTAACTAGAAGAGAACAAAAGTAATTGTGGAAAGTGGAAACTGAAGGTGAGCTCACTTATTTACACAGTGAGAGATATCATTACAATGTTTCCAAGAGGTAACATTATCTGACCAGATGCCCTGTACAGAAGAAACAAGATACTATTGATCTTATTTGGATTCAATCAAAGAATGTTTGTTTAATATTAAGACACATAAAATTGAGTCTTACTTCAGTGTAGTTCCTCTCAATATCTTTGAGGAGTAGACTCACATCCTTGTCATAATAGTTTGCTAGTGCTGTGAGAATAATTTCTCTGTCCTATTCCTAAACATACACAACAATAACTTGTTACTTGTCACATCAAGAAATGATTTTTATATACCAAGTTATGGAGATGAAATTAAAGCTTAATTATATGGTGTAGATTAGATTTATGCCTAAATGACATGGCCATCACCCAGGAGGAAGCCACAGACCCTACATAGTCTTTGGAGGTTGCCTTGGATAGTTTCAAGGGTCCTATGACTAGGTCAAGGGCCAAGAGAGCTAGAGAAGCACTCCAAAATCATTTGGCTTCTTCCATGGATACCATGATTAGGCCCAAGCCCAAGGAGGAGCTCCTAAAGACCTTTACCCTTTTCTCTTGCTCCATAGAAGGGTAATGGGCTTGCTTTTATGGTTTGAGCCTCTTCTTTAGGCTACATTTCTTTTGTACATATTTTCCATTTTTAATAATTTTATAAGTATATTAGGATATTACTTTAGAAATTAGTTTGGGCTTTGTATAGCCATTAGGCTTGGGCCACTTTTGGGCCTTATGCTTGTAGTTTTTGAGTTTAGGTTTATATTGGGCCAAATTTGAGTAAGTTATAGGATTGGGCCTTAGGAATTAATCCAAGGCCCATGGTTAGCTCTAAGTGACTGAAATTCTCAAGGAGTATATAAGCTCCTCTCCTATGTAATTTGTTAATAATTTGAATGCCATTGAATTTTAGAGTGAGAAACTCTCCCTTCTCTCTAGAAAGTATAAGCTCCAGACTCCTTTCTCTAAGTCTTATCCTTTGGAATCTCTCCCAAGGGTGGTGACAAGCATTCCTTATCTCTCTAACTCCTAGAGAGTGGTGGGAACACTAAACCACAGTTGTCTCTTAATGTCCTTCCATTTCTATCAAATTTCTAAGCTAGATCTAGATCATTTCACCTTATTTCTTCCACCCCATACCTATTTCCTATTCGGTTTCTGCCTTCTCAATTCATAACCATATGCTTCAAGGTCACTTTGGAAAGCTTTCTTAGATCTATGGATTGCTAAAGAGGAAGATCCACCTCCATGCTTCAAGAAAGGCTTCAAAGACTACATCATTTGGTATCATGAGTCTTCTCATCTTTTAGCATTTTTGTAGATCCGATTTTGTACAGTCTTTTTCCTGCAATTCTAGTTCCATATTTGAATTCCTCTCATTCTCTATATCAATTTTCATATACCATATGCTAAAAAACTTCAAAAATTATAAAAGTTATGCTTACTTGAAGTTTTAGATCTATACCTTTTGAATTGGAATTTTGAAAAGTGCCTTCACAAGTTCTTTTCCTACACTTGACCAGAACATAACCTTAAAATTTCAATCAAAATTAAGCAAATTTTTTTTGTCAAAGTTATTAACCTTAAGGTGACTTACACTTCAAGTAACTTGTATAACCTTGTGTTTTCTTGACATTTCCTTGCATATTATGTTATGTTTGAGTCATTTAGTGTCTGTTTGGTTTCTAGTTGGGGAACCGGAGTTGAGGAAATGGAAAAATTTAAAGGTTAATATTAATCCATCACGCTGTTTGAGACAGTCAAAACTTTGTTTGACCGTAGGATCTATTTTTCGGGTTTGACCAACTAGGGTTTATATCTAAACTGGGGTTTGATTACTGTGACGTCCTAAGTCATTTATACAGTTATCTTAAGTCATTTAATTAAATTTTAGGATAATTTTTTCATAATTTAATAGATAAATAGTTCTACATTGATCAAAATAATTATTTTTTGTAAATAAGGCCAAAATATAAATTATATTACAATTTAGAAACTCCCTAAAAGCCATTAAAGAAGAGAAACACAAAACTAAAATAGAGGTCTGACGCGTGAGGCCAAGAACGCAGCCCTAACACTACGCGTCAGGCTGGCGCTCAGCGTCAGCGTATCAGTGACAACACCTGATGCTGATACACATTTTAGGCCAATCAGCCAACTTCTAACCTACCCAAATGGCCTGTTTTAAATCCGATTGCCACAAAACTTCGCGGGCCACATGTTTTCCCCATTCCAGAACAGTTAGCACTGCTCATTTTCCAAAATTCCATCACATGCGTGAGTTATGCACAAAATGCAGTTTTAACCAATTATGCGCAAAACCCTTGCACCAAACCACTTAAATGGACTCCAAATGGTCCACGGCCTATATGTACAGTTTCTAAATGACCTAGGGAACCTATTGGTCCCTTTCGAGGGTCCCGAAACCCATCGGATCTCAAATTCACCTATTTAGTTCCTTAAATTCATATAAAATGCCTATTACAACCTATGCATCAATCATTCATATCATCAACTTATTAATCCAATCCATAAGTACATTACGTTACCATCATACATATAACATAACCTGCCCAAGTTCACAAGTCAATCACGCAATGGCTCTGTGCCAACAACTCACTATATACATCAATTTCATATAATAACCATTAGCCACACTACTTGTAATTTCTCATGCAAACCTATAATTAAACCTAGTCATTACCAACTTCATCACTTCATCGTCAAGCTATCACATGCAAACATATTAACATCACATTACATTTCTACTATAAAGTCATCATCAAGCACACAGTACTAGTATACTAAGCCAATTCAATAATCCACCTACATCATCATAAATCATTACATATAATAACTACATAACCTAATCAATACATTTCATAATCTTTTCCCGCTCCTTGGCATCAATTCTCTACTTGGCGCACCTCCGGGGCATTGGCATCTTCCCTGTCACTGGTCACTAAATTAAATAAACCACAACAAGGGTGAGTGTTTGGTATATCGTAATTAATATAGAATGGAAATAAGAAATAACCTAAATATCTAATAACTTATTTTTAACTTACTAGTTTCATTACATTTATACTTATAATCAAATTTATTTCCCCTAGTTCTTGGTAATCCATGATGCTCTTAAGCCTTAATTCAATTCCAAAGCGACAGAATTCACATACATCGCATCAAACATATATTCATACTTATATTAAATTGCCTATTGCAACTTATTGAATTCATCATAAAACATCATAACCTCATTTTTCCATTTATCATACACATACATCGAAATCATATTACATATACATAACTGACTCACACATATATATATTAGACTCCTAGTATCCGGATACTAAAGGATTGACCTTCAGCTGAGGGTCCTACTTGACACCTCGTGGACCTTGCTTGGCCCACCGAGTCTAGCTTGACTCTCCACCTCAACCACTAGGTCTTACTTGACCACTAGGTAGCTCAACTGGGCACAAAAACCATAGGAGCCAGAAAACGAGGGGCTACACATACCGTTGGCCGTCCCACACCATATAATCACATATCAATTCTTGTCAAACATGGCATATCATCAATAATCTCTCATATAAATGTAAAAAACTGGCATACAAGCATCACACAGGGTGGCCACACTGACCTAACCCTCACAAGCCGTGTTATAATATTTCCATACTCATCATTTCATGATTCACATCAGTTTATGCATAATTAAAATAACATACGCCATATTACACATCATTAACATTTATCACAACTTATGTTTTACTTAGTCTCACTCATGCATATAGTTTGCATACTTATTTCCTTACTTCCTAATACCAACATTCAATTTAATGTATTTCTTCAACAATTAATTATCTAATCACATAAACATACATGTATAATTATAATAATTATACTTAACTAATCTGTATTATTTCTAACAACTCCTAATTAAATTCTAAGCTTCCCGGAGCCATCATACAATCCAATCCTAATTAATTACGACCTGATGACCCCCTTACCTTGATTCCAAGCTTCGATAATTTTCTCTTGGTGTTGGTTGCGTCCTTCAGTCACTTGATTCATAGTTCCACTCCCCGAACTCGATACCTGTTTTGTCAATCTATCCTTTGATACCCGTTCCGGCACCTACGGTAACCGAAACACCAAGCTAGTTAGTACATTGCCTTCCTTACCCCTCTAAACTCATAATCCAAGCTTCCAAGTCCATAAAAACACAAAATCCAAACCCCCATATCACATGCATGGTTCAATTTTGAAGAGGGAGAAGAGAAGGAGAAGAGAAGAAGAAGAAGAACTTCAAAATCAGTGATCCTCAATGGCTTACCTCAGCTCCCAATGCCTAAAAATATAATAAATCTTAAGCTTCCACTAACCTTGGCCACAAATCATAGGGGATGGGGGAAAAGAGAAAGAGAAGTATTTTAACATTCTGTTTTGTGTGCCTCATTTTAAAACAGGTCGCGACACTGATGCTACACGTAAGGTCATTAATTCTTATCTGATGCTACGCGCCACAGTCGCACTACGCGTCAAGGTCCTGATGTCATCTCCTTAAAAGTTCATTTTTAAATCTTATTTTGCACTTCACCTCCCTTATTTATTATTATTTAAGCCCAATTACATTTTTATTTACTTCTAAATTATTAAACATCAGGGTTATTACAACTGCACCTAAACCGTGTTGATGTTTCATACTTCTTAGGTGTTTGTTTGATTGTTTTAAGTGATTAGTAGTTTCCTTAGACTTGTCTTAGACATTGGAGCTTGTTTCTTTTTTTTTCTAGGCGTTTTGATTTGGTTTTGCTTTTATGTGTTGTGGCTGGAATCTAAGTTACTTTAGAGTCATCATTTAAAGTACCTAACAAGCTCCTAAAGTCTTGTGGTTCACCTCATTTTAATATGACCTTATGCCTTGCTTTTGTAGGATTATTAGTTTCTTCTTTTTGGTGCGTGTTCTAGCTTATTTTATAATTTTTCCAGCAGCTGTATTGCATTCTTTTCATGTTATTTGTATGCTTATTTTCATGTCATTTGTTGCATTTTATTTGGACTTTCATTGCCTCTTTGTAGTGGAAGTGTTTGCTTATATTTTACCTTTGTTAGTTTCCACTTTATGCCTCTTTTTTGTACTATTTATGAGCATTTTTAGTTTCAGTTTGCTGCAGTAAAATCCTGAAAAAACAAAGCAAAAGTAACTAAAAAACAAGTATAAAAAGTGTCAAAAACCACAAAGTTTGTTAGGTCCTTGTTCCTTTAATTGTTTGGACCATTATCTTGTGAAAAAAAGCTTAAAAAATCGTTATAAAAAAATCCAACAACTGTACCTTTTCTCAAAAATACTTAAAAGTGTTCTTGTAGTGCATCTTTGTGCTATTGTATTGAGGAAAAAAAGTTTTGGAAACTATACAAAGTATTTTGAAAGTTGTAAGTATTCTAGAGTTTCTAGTTTGCTCCTTTTGTGTGCTTTGCTTTTTTTTTGCATTTAATTTCTAGTTTGTCTTTGTTGCATCCTAAGTTTGTCACTTTAATTCATACTCTTGTGTGCCTTCTTTCATTTAGCATTTATTGCTTGTCAAGTTCTAGTTTGTCACATAATTTTCCCTTTGGTTTACCTTCCTAATTTGCCTTTTCTTGCTTGTCTTTTTTGTCTCTAGTTTGTCATTTGAGTATTTCTCCTTATTGGAACTCTTGAGACTAAGGCTTTGTGAGTTATTACCATTTTGGGTAGCATCTTGAAGGGATTGAGATTTGACTAGTAGATTTGATCTAGAGCACTTTACAAGTATAGAGAGAAGTGGACATTTGAGTGAAAACACTTGTGAGTTTGAGTGCAAACATATTTTTAATTTCTTTCTCTTATTTTTATGCTAACCATTACTTTGAGTTTCCAAGTCTTTCTTTTGTATCTTGGTAGGCCTTTGTGGTGGACTTAAAGAGCTTGGAACCCATTTGTATTGGAGAACATCTTTTGTAATAATTAGGAATTAATTCTTGTGATTTGTATTTTCTTTTTCCCTTGTATTTTAGGAATTTATTTTTAGTACTTTGTTTAAGTCCTTGTATTTGGAAATTAGAGACTTTGGACATTGGACTTTAAATTTTTAATTAGTTGTTTAGGAGTAATTGGGCATAGGACTTAGTTTACTCTTTTTGCACCCGACTAGTGTAAGTGCGATTTTGCATGCTAGGTCTAGTTTACATTCTTGCACCAATCGACTAGTTTGCTTTACTTGCTTTCTAGTTAGTGTAATTGTGCTTTTGCATGCCAGGCTTAGTTTATTTTCTTGCACCCCGACTAATTATTGCCTACTAGCTTTCCTTTTATCTTTTTTTATTGCTTTGTGTGTTATTTTTCCTTTCTAGGATAAAATCAACTTGAGTGAACTGGCTAATATCTCATCACTATTATTTTGCATTATAACATGTCTTCATCTAGTGAGAGAGGTAGAGAGTCAACCCCCCCTATGCATGAGGTTAATTTTAGATAAACTTAATAACATGTCTACTAGGTTAGAAAACCTAGAAAATGGGTAGGGTAGAGAAAGAACCACTAGGCATTATAGGAATCATAGACATAGACGACACACTAGTGAGGTTGATTGTAACGCCCTCTGTTACATCTCAATAAATTCTAAAAAAATCATAATTTTTTTTACTAAAAATATAATCGTTAAAAAGAAACTATCGGAATTAATTACATACAATATTTCTAAAATACCTTATAATATCATTAAAAATTTATAAAGTAATTTGACATTCATCCGAAGTAAATAAATATTAAACATTATTAGAAAAAGCGGAAACTTCACGGCCCAAGAGCAGTTACTTAATGACATTATTTATTCATTGGACCACGGTATTCATACCGAGCTCCCTTTCTAGAACGTGCTATATTTACTACCGAGATTCTTCGACCCTTCCCTCTGTATGAACCATCAATTTAAAACATATGAAACAAAAACACAGAGAAAAGAGTGCAAAACAGAATATAATATTCCCGAATGAGACATAAGCAACAAATAATTTTCACAAACTAATAGATAATAATATCAATCACAATCACATACACAATCAATTATGAATGTATGAAAGTTATGCAATATCTATAACTTACCTATATATATGGGCCATTAAATTTTAATTTGTACTGGGTCAACTAGGAGTTTACACTGCTCCATAATTCCGGATAATAATAACATGAACAGCTCAACTGGCATGGAAGCACTTAGAGACTAGTCAGATTGAGAAGGTTTTTATTGTGAAAGTACCCGACACTAGGGAGCTACCCCAGGTCCCTTGAAGCACCCTTTCACACCTTCTCATCCCAAGGCTCACAATAAAGCCTCCTCTAATGTATCCTCGGTTTCTCTAATCTGTCCCCAGACAATATCATTTTGTTTCTCTTTAATGATTCATGATGCATGAAGTACTCACGTATTTAGTTGGTTAAGGCTTTTAAAAACTCAATTATTAAATACCATAAAGGTTTACAACATTATCTCAATAAACTGTACATTTCCTCAATTCTTTAAATTTGTCGTACAGAAATAAATTTGGTACAATTTTCAAATTTAAATCTCACCAAAATTAAGTTTCCAAGCCTTAAATATCTCAAATCTTTCTCATATTTACATAATCTTTCTCAAATTGAATCTTAACAAGATCGAATTTAGAAATCTCAATTATTTCCAAATATCTTTAGTTATTAGGTTGGAAAAACAAAATAATTTACTTTTGAGAATTTTATTTTACTTAAAAAGAATTTTTTTTAAAATCATTAACTAAAAATACTTAAAACTATAAATTTTTCTTTAATACAAGAATTAATTATCTCAATTTTTTTATAAATTAATTTTCATAAAATGACTTCTTTTTGAAATAAATACTAGATTTTTTTATTTTAAAGATTAAAAGTAAAATTAATGAAAATAATTTCTAAGAAGAAATAAAAGACTAAAATGATTATAAAATACTTTCTCTTAAAATAAAATTTAAAGAGTAAGGTAAGAAAATTCTTACTGAGTTTTAACTTTTTGTCATGCTTTCTATATGCTCAAACTCCATATCACAAGATCATAAATCACAATCAAATATTATCAATCACAATTAAATATCATCAATCAAAATTAAATATTATCAATCATAATTAAATATCATTAATCACAATTAAATATTATCAATTATAATCAAATCAAATCAATTAAATATCACTCATAAATATGATTCAAATTTTAATAGTTATTTTAGTTAATAAGATTGATTTTGAGTCCTTATAGTCCATTTCTCGCATAGGTCTATGTAAGTCCATATAATTCAGTCCTTGCATAGGTTTAGCTCAGTCCATATAGGTTATAATGGTCCAAGTCCTTGCATAGGTTCAGTCCAATTCGTATAGGTTATAAAAGTCGAGGTCCTTGCATAGGTATGTCAGAGTAAGTTACACAAGATACTTAATTTAAAATTTATGATAAATTTTAAGTTAAAAAGTTATTATTTTAAAATAATAATATTTTTTAATTTAAAAGGAGTAGGGGACTCCTCCCATTATTCTTATGTCTTTTCATATTATATTCTTATCTCACTCCCCCTTACCTCTTGTATCTTGATTCGTTATGGAAAGTCTGTGCGCGCCTTGTTTCCGAGTTCTAAAACATACCAATTTCATTTTAATATAGTTATAAGATGAAAATTTAGATTATTATTTAAAGTAGGAAGGATAAATAGGAATTATGCATAGTAACGGTAAATAATAAATTTTAAATAGTTATCATGAATAGTAATAGTAAATAGTAAAACATGAATAGTAGCGGTAAATAGTAAAACGTGAATAGTAATAGTAAATAGTAACGGTTGAACTGGTTTGAACCGGGGCTTAAGATCCGGTGTGAGAACCAGCCATAAAAGTTGACGATTTAAGTATTTGTACACCGGTACAATGGGTATCCGGTATTATAATCTGACCTCTCAGTGGGAGAGACCGGTCATGTTGTCCTGGAGATCCTTCACACCAGAGTTTTGTGTTGATAGGGGGCGAAAGATGGTGTCACCTGTGAGGATTCTCCGACGCTTAAGTTAGTAGAGTATATGAAAACTCAAGGAATGCTTAAGCTATGTAATAGTAAAGTGAGAGTAAGAACAACGTAACCTTACATGTGTTGGTGAATATGCTATTTATAGTTGATCATGGAAAATGAATCGTTGGGTGTAAGTGGGCCCAGAGGCTCTGATACCGTGTACAGTGTATCAATCAGAGTAGTTCGATGCTCAGTATGCGACAGAGGGTAGGTCAATGATCAGTGTACGATTCTGACACAGGAATTGGGATAATCCACCTTTTTCGTATATCACGCCTGTAATTGTACTTTACACCTTTCAGTGAATGATATAGACACATTCTGCTATGTAGGGTATCTATCTTAATAAGTGATGACTCCACTTATCTTATCGTGGCACTAAGGCAAACGGTTATACGTGACGGAAGAATGAGAACAGATCAAGTATCCGGTGTCTCAGGTGTAACCTCGAATGACCGGTGAAGGAAGGACTCCTAACATGGTGTCTTTACAGTACGGATATTAACCTGTGATACCGGTTGATCTTCCAGAACAGCCAAGATGATGTCTTAGCATAGGGGCCGGTATCCAGACCGGATCATGTGTCCCCTAGCTTGTGTGAGGGACTGTTAAGTTACTCATATAAGCTATGCTGTTTGCAAGAGGTCTGGATGACAGCATCGGATGCAAAAGTTCTTGTTAAAATACGTATAAGTTCTCTGCTGAAATTCTGCCTGTTGGGTCGTTCTACGGGTGAAGTAACCATTCTTATAGCATTCCTACAACGGGTTTGGACAAAGATTTGTAAGAAAGGGAATCACAAGAGTTTTTGGAAATCGTAACTCTTGGTATTCGAGTGGCTGCTGGAGCGCATTTAATGCTTCTAAATGATTAGACAATAAATGCATTTTAACACGTGAGTCATCATTATTCCAAAAATGTAACCGTTGTTAGGGCTATCTTGGGCCTGGACTTTGGATATTGGGGCCCATTTCACTCAAAACTTTTCATGAAGCGTCGCCATTTTGCGCCTTTGACTATGAAACGACGGGGCCATTTAAATTCGAAAAGCTGCATTTTGGGGCATGCGACATAATCCGTGGTCGATTGTTGCACTCTTTCTTTACCTATAAACGGGTGACTTAGCGAGTTTCAAAATTCACTTTTGCCTTCAAACTTAGTGAAACTCTACAAAAATTCTGAAGACCCTATTGCTGTCGTTTTTGTGAAGTTATCACCACCTTTAACTCCTTTCTTAGGTAACCTCCTTCATCCCTAAACTCACATTTCTTTAAGTTTCTTTGCACCACAACCACACGCCCTAGGCAAAACAGCGCTGGTACCTCAAACAGGGGGAAACAGAGTTCTCGTGCCCCCTCAGGCCACCGTGGTGGGAGGATTCTTATGAATCTTCCTGTGGCTGGGTCTCATCGCTCAGAGAGGGTTGGAACTTCCTCTTCGCGGTTGCCAGTGGTTCGGTACTGCCCTGAGGATTCCTTCAGCTCGAGGGCTATCAGTCACTCTGACAGTGGATCAAGTGCAGAAGGGTACCTCTCTGACGATGTTGCCTTTTATCACAGTACCAAAGCATTTTAGCACGCATTAGACAAAATGGAGATTTCAGGGTCTGGAAAAACGTTGATCCTCCGCACTGCTGAGGGGTGTGTCAACATGGTTGCACACCGGCTAAACTAGGAGAGGCTGAATAGGGAGCACCCATATTGCTGGGTCAAGGAAGAATTTAAAGAAATAGCCTCACGTCACACCAAGGAAGATGGGGGCCCAGTGGAGCCGCGCTTCCAAGTCTACTCCGAGGAAAAATACAAGGGGCGTTTCCTTACTCTCGCACCCCGGTCGATGGAAAGAGTATGCCATCTGGTCCCAGACGAGAGGTCAGTGTATATGTATGACTTCATCTTTCAGAATCTGGGGGTACGCTTCCCCTTAATAGAGTTCCAAATGGCCATCCTCCTCTTCCTGGACTGTGCCCTCACACAACTGCATCCAAATGGTTGGGGTCTGGTGCGTGCCTTGGAAGTTCTTGGGAAGCACTTCAAATTTAAAGCCACTGTGGTAAAACTTTTTTACTATTGTCAAGTGGTCCACCGTGCAAATAAGAAGGGCGGCCTTGGGTTCATTAAGCTTTGAGGTGACTCAAGGATAATAAACTTCAAGTCCTTTACTGAATTTGTAAAGATTGACGGTCATTCGTTCAAGCAGTACTACACGCGGATTCGGGTGAAGAGCAATAAGTCGGTCTTCTGGCTTAATAAAGAGGGGATTCGAAGTTCCCAACCAATTGGACGCATGAGCATTTCCTACTAATAAGTTGTGCTTATTATACCAAAGAGGGCGAATTCTCTCCTCACTCCGTAGAGGTGCTAAGCGCCATGAGGTCCTGCTTAGTGGCCCTTAAGGGGTTTACCTGCAAGCGCCTCCTTGGGAGCACCGATGTCAGGGATGAATATCTTAGTAAATATCTGTTCTCTTGCTTTTATGTCTGTTTTATATTATATTTCCCATTCCAACCTCTATATTAATGTCTGCCTTTCTTCGTTTTTTAGAACAAATCGAAGAAGTTTCCGTCGATATGCTTTCCCTGAAGTCTATGTTGGCGAATGATGACTCTTCTTCAGATGAGAATAACATTCAAGCCAAGAGGAATTCCTTCAAGGCTGAAGCTCCACTAATTCTATTAACTTCTGTTGTGGGAGATGAAGTGCCCCTCCTCGAGGAGAAGAGCGGTGAGGAGCAGGCTCAGGAGCAAGGGCAAGATCAAGAACAACCTACCCCTGAAAAGAAGATGAGGAGAGTCTTGGTCAAGGCTGTAGACAGGAAGAAGCCTTCCGCTGAAGGATCTCCCAAAAAGTTCCAGAAGACCTTGGAGGAGACCGGTGTCAAAAAGCAAGATAAGGGGAAGAAACCGGTTGAGTCTTCTCTCACTCTTCCTTCACACACTAACTCAAGAGCGCAGTCAGAAGATGAGATCCTCTTCGTCCGTTCTTCTTCAAAGGGGTCTTGCCTCACTCCCTTCCTCTGGTATCAAAACTCCATGCCAGCGACACTTTCCAAGCCGAGGTACTGCCTCCGTCCATCTCTTGAGGCCGCTGATGTGAAGGAAGCTTGCAAGGCCGGCCGCTGACAGTTAGATGAGCTCTCATGCCTGTTGCATTCCCTGGGTGAGACGGCGGATTACATGGAACAAGTTGAAAAACTTGAGGCCGACATTACAGTGAAAGAGGCCTGGGCAGCTAAACAAGCAGAAACTGTGAGGGGAGTTGCGACAGAATTATAAAAGGCCAAGGAGTTAGTAGAGAAACAAGTTGCTGAAATAAGTCGCCTTCACTTAGCGAACAAGTCCCTGGAGCGACAAGTTTCTGAGCTTCAATAGAAAAACAAGTCAGTTCCCCTCCTGCAAGAAGAGCTCCAACTTGAGAAAAAGAAATCTGCCAAGCTGAGTGAAGACCTTGCAGTAGCAGAGGCCGGCCACAACAAAAGTGTGGGAGAATGGGAGGCCAGGGAGAAGGAGTTGCTGGCCCAAATTGAAGAACTGAAGAAGAGGAGTGCGTCCGCAGGCTCAATGGAAGAGAAGAACGCCAAGCTTCGAAAAAAGCTGGCTATTTCCAAGGCTAAGGCGACCAAGGTTCTGGAAATATACAAAAATGTGGCCTTTGAGTCTTTTGGCCTAGCTCTTCACCAGGTCTTTTATCGTAACCCCAACATGAAACTCGATTTATACGGGCTTCATCCGTTCTACGAGTTTCATGGAGGGAAACTAGTTGCGGTAAAGAATAACGGTTCGCACAAGGATCCTCCCAGTTCCCTTTATGAATTGCCTCCTCTCCCTGAAGGTCGGAGCATGGAGTCTTCACCAGTCACTTCGGGTCCTGAAAGTGCTGCTCAAGAAAATGTTTCAAAAGATGGGGAGCCCGGAGGTGAAGGAGTCCAAGAGTAGAGGAATGAGGGGGGAGAAGGGAAAGTACCCACAGTGGAGCACCAGACGCCTGCCTCTTAATTTTGCATTTTTCTTTTACTGCTGTGTACTAGGATCAGCTCCAGCTTTATTACAGCTTGTATAAAATTTTCTTATGAATGAATGAACTTTTCTTCAATCCTCTATCTTTTGATATTTACAAAACATGTACTGTTATAACATAATTTGGGCATGTATGTTATGCTTTTGCCTTCACAGCATTCGCTAAACTATTCTGTATAATTAGTCTGAGGTCAGATTGCAATAAATAGATGATAGAATCAGAGAGTCAGATGTGTAAATACTGTCCCCAAGTATAAGCGTGTTGGGAGATAAATATCCATTGTAGGATGATGCCCTTAACTTCTTTAGGGATAATGGATTTAATCCACTTCTGATAGTAGATGAAGCTATTGATTCATTCGTAGAGTGATACCGTTTCAGATAGGAATATCAATCTGCAAGAAAATGCCTCAACCAGAAGAATGATGATTGGGCCCTCAATCACAAGAGTGGTGATTGGAATTGTCCACGCCAGGAGTTACATCGTCAATTCACAGAATAGGTGATTAAGATCATCCGTCCTGGGGAAATTACCTCAATCATAAGGATGATGACTGAATTTTCACCGACGTTCGGCCAAACCTACTTGTCGTACTTGGAATTCGGTTAATGCCTACAGTCTAAGCCTTCGAATGGGGCTCGGTACAACCTTGAAAAAGGTTTGATCCTATAACCTATTTCTTGAGGTTCGGTTTAATCCTACAACTCAAGTCTTCAATGGTGTTCGGCCAAACCTACTAACTGTACTCGGAGTTCGGTTCAATCCTACAATCCGAGCCTTCTAATGGGGTTCGGTACAGCCTTGAAAAAGGTTTGATCCTACAACCCACTTCACCACTCGAGGAGTTACATCGCCAATTACAGAATAGGTGATTGGGATCATCCGTCCTGAGGGTCTTCATATACAGTGGCGTAAAGCTATAAATCATAACATAGAAAAAGAGTGAAGACAACAAGTGCATGAATTGCATTCTCATTAAATTGAATAAGGATTACAAAGAGAACATAGTTGGGGTCATGCCTCGTTAAAACCTTCTTGAGAAAAACCCATTGGGAAAAAGCTCAAGTAAGGAAAAAAGAGTACATGCCGTCTTACCAACTAGTTGTAATAAATATGCAAATTTTGAGTGTTCCACTTGTTGCGGATCGGTGTGCCGTCGAGCTCTTCTAAGCGGTATGATCCTTTGCCAGTCACCTCGGATACTTTGTATGGGTCTTCCCACATCAGTGCTAACTTTCCTTGGTGTGCAAACTTGTTTCCTATACTTACCTTCCTCAAAACGAGCTCTCCTGTATTGTATGCCCTATGTTGAACGCGCTTGTTGTATTGGAGGGCAGCCTTCGCTTTTATCGCCTGATCCCTGACAAAGGCTTCTTCTCTTAACTCCTGGAGAACATCTAGCTCCGACGCCAGATTAGCATTATTATTTTCCGCAGAAAAGTATTCCACCCTTGTCGATCTGGTTTAGAGTTCCACCGGTATCATCGCCTCGACCCCGTAGGTAAGACGATATGGGGACTCATTGGTAGAAGAATGAGGTGTAGTGCGATATGCCCACAGAACGTGGCACAAATGATCAGTCTATCCGCCCTTCGCTTCACCAAGGCGCTTCTTAAGTCCCTTCAGCACTTCTCTACTGGCTACTTCTACTTGGCCATTCGTCTATGGGTGTTCAACAGATAAGAAAATTTGAACTATCCCCAGCCCTTCAAGCAACTCTATGAACTTCTTGTCAGTAAATTGAGTGTCATTGTCTGTGACTACCCATGCTGGTACCCCGAATCGTGTTATGATGTTTTCATATATAAAATGACGAGTTTGAGCTGAAGTGATATGGACCACCGGTTCTGCCTCGATCCATTTGGTGAAGTAATCAACTCCCACAATGAGGTATTTAATGCCCCTAGACGCAGTTGGAAAAGGCCCTAGGATATCTAAACCCCATTGGTAGAATGGCCATGGGACAGCCGATGTGAAGAGTTCTTTAGCCGGCGTGTGGTGAAGGTTAGAAAATCTTTGGCAAGAATCTCACCTCTTGACAAAGTCAATGGAATCCTGCTTCATCGTGGGCCACCAATATCCAGCCCTGAGGATTTTTCTCATTAAGCTTCTTCCTCCTGCGTGGTGTCCACATTGCCCCTCGTACACTTCTTCCATTACTCCTTGTATCTTGCTTTCCTTTAAACAAAGGAGGTAAGACATTGAAAATCCTCTTCTTTAGAGAACACCATCAACCATGGTGAAATATGACAATTCCCTTTTTATTCTTTTTTTACTCCTTCTCGTCAGTGGGCAGCTGCCCATTAGCCAGGTAACGGATATAAGGGGTAACCCATGAATTTTCACAGGAAAAATTGACCATTATGGCATTCAAAGAAGGGAACAAGGGAATGCTAGGCAATGTCAGCGTACTCTGAACCACTGTAGTTGTACTGCTAGGCTGTTTCATGCTCGCGAGCCTTGATAGAATATCTGCCCTAGTGTTTTGTTCTCTCGGCACATGCTTAAATTCCAGCACATCGAATCTTCCTTTCAACTCATTCACACAGTTCAAATATAGCTGAAGTTAGGGCTCACGGACTTGGTATTCACCTTGAATATGTGATATCACCAGCTGTGAATCACTGCACAATGTCACCTTTGTTGTCCCGATATCAATTGCTGCTTGGAGTCCGGCAAGACATGCCTCATATTCAGCCTGGTTGTTGGAGGTTTTAAAGTTGAATCGAAGAGAGATTTCTAGGTGCACACTGTCATCACTCTCCACAACAACACCAGCTCCACATCCTTTACTATTTGACGACCCATCCACATAAATGGTCTAGTAAGCACGAGGTATAGCTAGATCTGCCCCTGTCATCTCTATGACAAAATCAGCTAAGACTTGGGCTTTAACGGCTCCTCGTGGTTCATAGGAGATTTTAAATTCAGAAAGTTCGACAGACCATTTGATCATCCTCCCCGCAAGGTCTGGCTTACTTAAAACAGAACGGAGTGGCAAATCCGTTCTTACCAATATTGGGTGTGTATGAAAATACGACCTCAACCATCGTGAAGCCTAGATAACTGTGAGAGCGGCCTTCTCAATCTTCTGGTACCGGCCCTCTACTCCTTGCAACGTCTTGCTAGTGAAATACACTGGCCTCTGCCCCTCTGGGGTTTCCTTGACCAATGTTACTCCCAAAGCTTCATCTGAAATTGCCAAATATAAAATGAGGGATTCACTAGGGTCTGGCTTTACCAAGATCGGAGGACTTGACAACACCTCCTTAAGCTCCTAAAAAGCTTGCTCCTACTCCTGTCCCCATTCAACCTTCTTAGACTTCTTTAACACCTTATACAGGGGAAGGTATCTATGCGCCATCATGGGCATGAATCGAGCCAGAGCTGCCACTTTTCTGTTTAACGATTGCACCTCCCTTAAATTCTTTGGACTCTGCATATCTAGTATTGCTTGGCATTTTCCTGGATTAGCCTCAATGCCACGCTGAGTCAACATGAAACCCAAAAACTTCCCAGTTGGAACAGCAAAAGTACACTTCAATGGGTTTAATCTCATGTTATATTACCTCAAGCGTGTGAATACCTGGCGCAAGTCTTCAACGTGATCACCCTCAGCTGGGGTCTTGGCTATGACATCGTCAATGTACACCTCCACCAGTTTGGTGTACATGCCTTCGAACATCTTGTTAATCATTCGCTGGTAAGTGGCCCCAACATTCTTCAAACCGAAAGGCATGACGGTGTAGCAGAAAACACCACGGTCATTGACGAAAGCTATCTTTTCTTGATCCTCCTCCCACATCGGAATCTGGTTGTACCCCGAATATGCATCCATGAAACTTAGGTATTGATAACCAGATGAATCATCCACCATACGATCGATGTTTGGGAGAGGATATGGGCCCTTTGGGCAGTAGCGATTGAGGTCGACATAATCGATACACATTCTCCACTTGCCATTAGCTTTCTGAACCATCACCATATTAGATAGCCAAGAGGAATCACAAGCTGCCTTCTACAGATAAAATCATCCGATGGTGATTCTTACGAGCCGTAATTGACGCTCCTTCTCTTGCAAATCCTCAAGCGATCATATCGATTACCTCGTGTCGGCCTTGCCTTTGCTGTTGGGGCATACCGTCTTGCTGAGCACCTTCACTGACTATAACTCCCTTTTGTTTCTCAGCGGCTATGAATCTCCTGACCGGATTACGATTGTTGTCGCCCTCATCATCATGATCTCTTTCCTCTCTTCTCTATCCGGTCTGGTTCATCTAAGGACTTCTCCTTAAATAAGTATTGCTTCAACTTTCCCTCCCTTATGAGGGTCTCTACTGCGTTCTTCAACACCTTACATTCATCTATGGTATGGCCGACCTGCTCGTAGAAAGCATAATATTTTCGAGAGTTACTAGGTCTTTTCATTGGAGGAGGCTTCCTTATCCCATAAACACGGAGCGTGGGCCAGCCAACTTCCCTCAAAATTTGAGAATGCCTGGAGTTCAGCATGGTGTAGTTGCTGAAAGAGGCTACACGCCTGTCCCACTGTCGAGGTCAGGTGCTCATGAAATCGTCTCTCTAGGCATGCTTCTCTGGCCTCATCCGCTCCTTATCTCTCCGCAGTTGATGTGAAGGCACTGAGGGCTTCAATCTAACTGTTGTTGCCTCTAAATGCATCTCTATGCCTACATACTTCGAAGCTTTCCTCCAGAACTCCTTAAACATCGTCGGAGGACTCTTTGCCAGAGACAAGGCAAAGGCTGATCCAGGTTGTAAAGCTTCAACAACAATATGAAGTTGAATGGCCTCCGTGAGGTTAGGCACCAAAGCCGCCTCCTTATAAAATCTTCTTAAAAACTCTTTAAGAGTTTCATTCTCCCCTTGCCTGATCTGGGCCAAGGTATGGGAAGTCCTGGGAACATCTCTAGAAATAACGAAATGGCTCTCAAACGCAGCTACCATTTCCTCCCAGAAGTTTATCGAACCTGAGGGTAAACTCTTAAACCAGCTAAGAGCTTCCTCCGTCAAGGTTCATGGGAACATTCTACAAATTACATCTTTATCTACCCCTAAATACATGGCCTCATACACATAAGCATCAAGATGCTTAGTGGGATCTGTCTCTCCATTATACTTTCTGATCGAGAGTGGCTGGGTTATTTGCAAATGCTTAGGGATAAGTACGTTCATAAGCCTCCTTAAGAAAGGAACGTTGAGTCTATATGTTCCAGATGTTACCACCGCCTGCTCCTTCCTTCTTTCACTGACTCTGTCTCCAGAGTCCTGAGTTTGCTCTCTCCTCATAGGTGGGAATCTTCGAATATTGGAGAGTAGTTGACTTCTCTCTCGTAGACGTGTGATGAGTCTCCTCAGCCTGAGACATCACTTTTTCCCCCGTCACCCTTTTCTCCCTTCTTAACTCCATCAACTTCTCTCTAAGCTGCCTTATAACCTCATCTCGAGGATCTGGGGTTACAACTGGTACCATTCTCCTCGAGTGGTTTACAGGAGATTCGAAAATGAGTCTCCTACCAGCCTGTTGATGGGTCACATCCTCCATGTGACCATCGACAAAATCACGTCCATCTCCCCCCATGGTTAACTACTAAACTTCTGTGAAAAGTGGGAATAATTCTATCGAGTCCCATCTGGCGTGCCAGTTTGAACCGGGGCTTAAGATCCGGTGTGAGAACCAGCCAAAAAAGTTAATGATTTAAATATTTGTACACTGGTACAGTGGGTATCCGATATTATAATCCGACCTCTCAGTAGGAGAGACCGGTCTTGTTGTCCTAGAGATCCTTCACACCAGAGTTTCACGTTGATAAGGGGCGAAAGGTGGTGTCACTTGCGAGGATTCTTCGACGCTCAAGTTAGTAGAATAGATGAAAACTGAAGGAATTCTTAAGCAATGTAATAGTAAAGTGAGAGTAAGAACAACGTAACCTTGCATGTGTTGGAGAATATGCTATTTATAATTGATCATGGAAAATGAATCGTTGGGTACAAGTGGGACCAAAGGCTCTGATGCCGTGTGCAGCGTATCAATCAGAGTAGTTCGATGCTCAGTGTGTGACAGAGGGTAGGTCAATGATCAGTGTGTGATTCTGACAGGAATGGGGATAATCCACCTTTTCTGTATATCACGCCTGTAATTGTACTTTGCACTTTTCAGTGAATGATATAGACACATTCCGCTGTGCAGGGTATCTATCTTGATAAGTGATGACTCCACTTATCTTATCATGGCACTGAGGCAAACGGTTATACGTGACAGAAGAATGAGAACGGATCAAGTATCCGGTGTCTCAGGTACAACCTCGGATGACCGGTGAAGGAAGGACTCATAACATGGTGTCTTTACAGTACGGATATTGACCTGTGATACCGGTTGATCTTCCAGAACAGCCAAGATGACGTCTTAGCATAGGGGCCGGTATCTAGACCGGATCAACGGTAAATAGTAAAACGTAGATAGTAATAGTAAATAGTAACGGTAAATAGTAAAACATAAATAGTAAAGGTAAATAGTAATTTACTATTTGAATAGTAATTTACTATTCAGAATAGTAACTTAAAATAATATTATATCCAGTATAATAATAGATTCCTAAAACGATATGAAAATAAATCTAAAAAATATAAAAGAGAGTTATTCTTACCTTATAATTTTGGCAGAACCACTTTCCAACGAAAATTATTTCTCTTTCTTACTTCCACCACTATCTCACTAGCACTACTATATTAAGAAAACTTAATGAGAAACTGTGATTTCCTCGCTTCACTGCCTCACTATTTATAAGAAAAAATTTTGCTGTGCATTTCAATATTTTATTATAAAAGTACTGTGCAAGAATTGAAAATTCCATACAGATTATTGTGCAAAGTTTGAAAATTTCAAAATTACACAGTAACTTTTCTCATGAGGGTAGCTGAAATTATGAGGGGTGGTGCGAATAGTAATTTAGGGGGTGTAAAAGAAATTTTTCATTTTTTTAATAATATTTTTTTATAATTTCTGAAATAATATACTGATCAAAAAATTCTAAAGGTCTATGGTCAAATTCCATCAAGATTTTAATATAAAATTTATGTAATTAATAAAAATAAAAATAAGGGTGTTACATTAATCATAGGCATCATAGGCATAGATAACATGATGACTATAGTGAAGTTGAACATAGGCATCATAAGAGACATAATAGGGTCCATGAGGAGGATGGCTTGAGAGAGGTCAAGCTAGAGGTCCCACCCTTCAATGGCAAAAGTAATGTTGAAACCTATCTTAATTGGGAGATGAGAGTTGAGCAACTCTTCACCTCCCATGAAACCAAAAATGAAAAAAGGTTAGGATTGCCACTCTTAGCTTTCAAAACTATGCATTAGTTTGGTGGACCCAAATCCTTAAGGAAAGAAAGAAAGATCATCTTCCTCCTATTGATGAATGAGATGATCTTAAAGCCTTACTTAGGAAGCGTTATGTGCCCTCTTATTATAAGGGTAAACTATTGGTCAAGCTCAATAGACTCACCCAAGGGTCCAAAACTGTGAAGGACTATTATAAGGCTTTGGAGATGGCTATGATTAGGGCCAATGTTGAGGAGGATGAAGAAACCCTCATGCATAGATTTTTACATGGCCTTAATCATAATATTAAAAAGAGAGTGGAACTTCTACCTTATGTGGACATTGAAGAGCTTTCATCAATGCACAAGAGTAAAAGCTCAACTCATGGATGAAGCTTCCTACTATAATAGGGATTCAAAACCATATAGGCCTAGGTGGAAGTGCAAGGAAGACTCCATTCTAAAAGAGGGTAGTAGTAGTAGTAAGAAGGGTAAGAAGCATAAAGTGGACACTTCATCCCCTAGGATTATAAGTGAGGTTCATAGGGATTATCCCCCTACACAACCTTCAAAACATAAACTTTCTAGGAATGTCAACTCTTTATCCTAATCCAACTCTTCAAGAACAAGTTCAATAAAATGTTTTAAATATTTAGGAAAAGGTCACATTGCCTCTCAATACCCAACAAAGAAAACCATGATTTTAAGGGGCATTGATCACTATTCAAGCTATGAGGAAGCCCCCTCTTCACACTCTAGTTATAGCTCAAATAGTGATTCTTATGAAAGTGAACATGTTCTTAGAGATGAGGGTGAGTTTTTTACGATTAGAAGGCTTCTCGGAAGCCACATAAAGGATGATGACACTACACAAAGGGAGAACATCTTTTACACAAGATGTTATATTAAAGAAAAACTATGTTCTCTCATTGTGGATAGTGGAAGTTGTGCTAATGTGACTAGTCAAAGGCTAGTTCATAAATTTGGTTATACAATAATGACCACCCAAGACCTTACAAATTGCAATGGCTTAATGAAAAAGGTGAAATGTTAGTGAACAAACAAGTTCTCCTTTCTCTTTCCATAGGTACTTACCATGATCAAGTTTGGTGTAATGTTGTGCCTATGGAAGCCATTCATGTCTTGTTGGGTAGACCTTGGCAATATGACAAAAAGGTTACCCATGAGGGTTTCACCAACACCCTCACATTTGTACATAACAACAAGAAGTTTGTCCTACATCCCTTGTCTGCCAAACAAGTTTTAGAAGACCAACTTCAAATGAAGTTAAAAAGGGATAGGGAGGTTGGGCCTTCCAACTCCCCTTCAAAACCTCAAAAACAAAAAAATAAAAACAAATAAACTAAAAAGATAAGGGTAAAGGGATCCTCACCTTTAAAGATCCTAAGAGGCACTCTTTTTTCTCTGTCTCTAAGCATGATGTGAAGCAAGCCTTGCTTCTTCACAAACCTTTCTACATGATTTACCCTACTTCCTCTTCTTCTAGCTCTCCTAGCCCTTCTAGTATGCCTCCTCCTTGCACTTCCTTATCTTTAGTGGGTTATTATTCTACCTTGCCCAAGGGAATGAAATAAATTCTTCTAGAATTTGAGATATCTTTCCTAATGATCTTCCTCAAGGGCTTCCACCTCTTAAGGGTATAGAACACCAAGTAGATCTTATACCTGAGGCTAGTTTACCAAATAGGCCTGTATATAAGTATAACCCTAAGGAGAGTATAGAAATAGAAAAGCAAATTAGAGACATACTTTCCAAAGGTTGGATTAAGGAGAGTCTTAGTCCATGTGTTGTACCCATTTTGTTAGTACCTAAGAAAGATGGTTCTTGGAGGCTATGCACTAATTGTAGAGCAATCAATAACATGATATGTTGGATGAGCTTTATGGCTCTACCATATTCTCTAAGATTGACCTTAAAAGTGGCTATCGTCAAATAAGAATTAAGGAAGGGGATTAATGGAAAGTTGTTTTTAAGACCAAGCTTGGATTGTATGAGTGGTTGATTATGCCTTTTAGCTTGACCAATGCACCAAGTATTTTCATGCGCCTCATGAACCATGTTTTGAGGGACTTCGTTGGGCATTTTATTGTTGTCTACTTTGATGACATTCTTATTTACTCAAAATCTATGGACTTTCACCTTACCCACCTTAGACATGTCTTACTTACCTTAAGAGTAAACCAACTTTTTGCTAACCTTGAAAAATGCATTTTTAGTTTTGATCCGAGGTCGATACCGGCCCCCAAAGTAGTGGATTAAAGTCAGTCCATGGCCCCCACCTCGGCCGGTATGGACCTCAAAGGGACGGTACATCGTCTTGTATCCAGTCACACCGGCTAGGCTACAACCCTATATGACCGGTGTCATAGCCCCTCTGAGTGGCCAAATGACCGGAGTCATAAGAGGGCATAACAGCCTATACCGGTCGTCGCCTGTAAGAAGCCCATATGTATAAACCAGATCCAGCGTGCATAATGAGGCATGACAATGACACTCCCTCACTATAAAAATCGAAAACACACTCATAAATAGTAAGCTCTCTGGTACCCATCTCTTAGACCTGATATAGCTCCTATGTTAGAATCTGGACTAACTTGAGCGTCAGAGTGTCTTTACAGGTACCACCCCCTTTCGCCCCTCAACGTGATTGGCTAGTGTGAGGAGCTCAAGATATAACGGTCTGACCCAAGAGACCATCCAAATTTAATTCAACCCAACACATTTGCATATTCTGGACCCCGGACCGGGTTCCCTCTTCTAGACCCCAGATACCGGTCCGAACAGGTTTGGATCACACTGTCTTTTTGGGATTAGTAGTAAGCTGTAAGGGGGTCTAAGTTGACCAAGAAAAAGTCAAAGCAATTAGTGCTTGGCCTACCCCCAAAAGTGTGTATGATATAAGAGCTTCCATGGTTTGGCTAGCTTCTATAGAAGGTTTGTAAGAGACTTTTCTACTTTGACATATCCCCTTAATGACTTACTTAAGAAAAATGTTCCTTTTCTTTAGGGGCCAAAGCAAGAAAAGGCTTTTCAAGACCTTAAGCATAGATTCACACATGCTCCTATTCTTGTTCTTCCAAACTTTTCCAAAACTTTTGAGCTTCAATGTGATGCTTCTAATGTTGGCATAGGTGTAGTTTTGCTTCAAGAGGGGCACCCTATTGCTTTCTTTAGTGAAAAGCTTAATGAGGCATACCTTAATTACCCTACCTATGACAAAGAGTTCTTTGCTTTGATTAGGGCCCTACAAACTTGGGAACACTACTTAATTCCTAAAAAGTTTGTCATTCATAGTGATCATGAGTCACTTAAGTATATTAAGGGCCAACATAAGCTCAACAAAAGGCATACTAAATGGGTTGAGTATTTGGAACAATTTTCTTATGTTATCAAGCACTGTAGTAGTAAAGCTAATATGGTACCTGATGCCTTATCTAGAAGGCACAACCTCCTCTCTTCTTTGGGTGCCACCCTTCATGGTCTTAATGAGATAAAGGAATTGTACCCAAAAGACCTTGACTTCTCTTTTGCCTACCACTATTGTGATTCTTCTCTTGCTTTTAATAGATTCCATAAGTTAGATGGCTTTCTCTTTAAATCCAATAAGCTTTGCATTCCTAGGGGATCTATTAAAGATCTATTACTTCTTGAGAGTCATGAGGGAGGACTCATAGGGCTTTTTGGGAGGGATAAGACCTTATCCATCCTTACTGAGCATTTCTATTGGCCCCATATGAAGCGTGACGTGAAAAGACTTTGTTCTAGGTGCTTTGCATGTAAAAAGGCTAAGTCTAAGGTTTCTCCTCATGATCTTTACACTCCCTTACCTATTCCCACTTTCCCTTGGGTAAACATTAGCATGGATTTTGTGCTTAGGTTACCTATGACCCAAAGGGGAATGAATTCTATTTTTATGGTGGTTGATAAATTTAGCAAGATGGCTCATCTTATCCCTTGTCACAAGGTAGATGATGCAAGTTATGAACACCTATTTTTGTCTGAATAAAAAATAAAAAATTTTAAAAAAAATAATATTAAAAAATTGTATAGTAACCGTTGCATAGTGATTGTTGCATAGTAACCTTCTCCATTTCTATAAATACTCAATCTCTTCTCATTTCCTACCACACTTCTCCTTTCATCAACCTTCTTCCACAATTTTTCTTAAGCAATGGCCAATAATTGCCAAAGCCAAGAGGAAAGGATAAGGGAGGGAAACCGATGTTTGGTGACTACCTTCTTGCTCCTTGTAGCATGAGTAATAGTTTATCTTTATTGGATATTTTATTTATGACTACATGTATAATAAATAATTTATGTTTCCATAAGAGTAAGTGATTACTCATTTGTCTTCAAAAATTTTTAAAAAAAAGTTAAAAAATTAAAATTAAAATAAAATAAGGCCAAAAAAAATAAATCAGAAAAAAAACGAAAATGGGTAAAAAAAAAGGTCCAAAAAAATAAAAAAAATGGGTCTAAAAAAATCCAAAAGAATGAAAATCAAAAAAAGAAAAGAAAAGAAGTTTTCGGTGGATTATTGAGGTAGGACCCAGTTTGGTTGGATAATTGGAGAAAATTAGGGAAATTGACATTAAATTTGGACAAATTAGAAAAGTAGGAAAATGATGTCATTTTATTAGGAATCCAAGGCCAATTTTCTTCTATAAATATGGCATGATGCTAAGGTAAAAGGAGGAGAAGAAGGAAAAAGAGGTGAAAGAGTGTTAAATTTTTGTGAGATTTTTTAGAAGTTTTTGCTTTCTAAAATTATGTTATAGAATTGTTGTTAGCAAAATGAGTGTGTCATTCTAATATGTCTTAGTATGTGAGCTTTGTGAGCCAAAATATTGTCTAAGTGTTGTAACCGGTGTCCAAACACCCTTGAACCGAGTCCAAACGAAGCAAAAAGCAAAGTAAATCTACATGAAATTGATTTTTTGAATTCCGTTCTTATTCCTCTTTAATTGTTTTTGTACTAAGGTATTTTTTTAATTAATAAGAGAATACTTATTTATCTTTATTTAATTCTTATTTATTTTTTTGCACTTTTATTTTTCTTTATTTATATTCGTGCACTTTATTTTTCCGTACTTTATATTTCTACAGTTATTTATCTATTTATTTATTTTCTACATTTTTATTTTTATTTATTTATTTTTCTGTACTTTTATTCTTATTTATTTACTTTTCTGCACTTTTATTTTTCTTCATTTATGTTTCTACACTTTATTTTTTTTTTGCACTTTATTTTTCTACAGTTATTTATCTCTTTATTTATTTTTCTATATTTTTATTTTTATTTATTTTTTTTTGTACTTTTATTCTTATTTATTTACTTTTCTGCACTTTTATATTTCTTTATTTATATTTCTGCACTTTATTTTTCTGTAGTTATTTATCTATTCATTTATTTTTCTGTATTTTTTTATTTATTTACTTTTCAGCATATTTATTTTTATTTATTTACTTTTTTGCACTCTTATTTTTATTTATATACTTTTCTACACTTTTATTTTTATTTATTTATTTTTTTTACTTTTATTTCATTTTCTGTATTTTTATTTTTGTTTATTTATTTTTTACACTTTTATTTTTATTTATTTATTTTTTTGCACTTTTATTTTTATTTATTTATCTTTCTGTACTTTTAGTTTTATTTATTTTACTGCATTTTATTTTTTCTATATTTTATTTTCCTATAGTTATTTATTTATTCATTCATTTTCTTACACTTCTATTTTTATTTTTATTTTTTTGTACTTTTTTTTATTTTTCTATACTTTATTCTTCCATGCTTTATTTTTTAACATTTATTTATTTACTTTATAATAATTTTGAAACTATCTTTTACATAATTATTTAATTTTATGATTTATATATATACAATTTTTTGAGTTTTGTTTTTTAAATAATTATTTACTATTATTATTTATCTTTTCATTTCTCTCTCTTATCTACCCATATTATTTGTTTATTTTTTTATAATTTTTGAATAGTTTTTTGATATATACATAATTATCCATTTTATTTGTGGTCATGACTTCTTATTATTTTCTCTTAGCAACCTTTTGATAATTAAGAAAAATTATTATCATAAAAAATAATAAAGACCAAGACTAATAAATAGTTTGTTATTTATTCATTTATCTTTCTTTTAAGTTTGAAATGAGATTAATTTAGATGAGACATCTTATTAATCGTATTTTCAAAAAAAAATAATTGAATAAGTTTCATTTGTCAATTTTAATTACTTAAGTGTATATATTTCTTTATTTTCATATTGATGTATTTAATTCTATTTTTTTTCATTTTATGTCTATTTTTTTACCTTTTCATTTATTTATTTATTTATTTATTTATGAAGCATATATTTCTTAATATAATCAATGGATTATTTTTTTATTTACTAGAAAATAATGGAGATGAGACGTCTTGCTGCATTTTTATTTATTTTACTATCTTTTAATCACTTATTTGCTTATTTTTTTGGACTAAAAATGATGAAAATTTAGGTGATGTGTTTTATTATCTAATTTTGTTTTATTTTTATATTTTTTAAAATGTCCTCGTTATTATGTATATTGTCTGTAAATAGCATTTATCATTATTATTTTTTTATGAAGGATGAAATATTTAATAATCATTTTTTTTTTGAAAAATTATACATGATCAATTTGGGTAACCGTTTTAGGACGGACAGTATGGGGTGTTAATACCTTCCCCTCCTGTAATTCGACTCCTGGACTAAACAGAATATCATTTAAAAAAACCAGTGCTATTTAAAGGTTTTTTTTGATATTTTCCTTGATAAATATTAGTGGCGACTCTTTGAACCCTTTATTTTTGTAGGACATCTAAGGGCATCATTCCAATATAGTCTTATTTTTTATTGTCTTAAACCAGTCCGCGTCGTGTACCGGGACCCCGGTCGCGACAGATGGCAACCCCACTGGGGACTATTTTTGAGAGTCAAGCCCGTTAAATTGATCTTGTGTATTTTATTGATTGTTAACTATTTCATCCATCATATTTATTTATTATGTTATTCTCGTCGTTCATCTAATCTTCTATTTATCTTAGATTTTATATTGTTTTTTTATTGCTTTAATTTAGAACCATAGGGTAGAAGACATGTGATATTTGTTTTGTCTTATGTTTGTTCATTGTGAAAATTGGGTAAAAATTCAGGTATGAATACCCCACACACTTCACATTCACCATAATGCACACACTATTAGAAGGGACCCTATTCATGAGCCCCGCAAAAGACATAGGTTAGGGGAGATTATTAGCGGTGTCATTTAGGACGATATATCCTACCATGATTCACGTGAAAATCTCAGCCGGGGTGTTACCTTAGTTATGACGTCCGCACTAAGTAGGATTCCCTACTTTTTGCATAAGACTCATAGCTAAAGATCAGAGCTCTGGTGGCTTTCTTAGAATCAATTATAACAACCACCTTTGGAGGAAACATGATTAAAGTGCCTTAGAGCCAATTAGGTGGTTACCTTGTCTAAGACATAATTGGGCAGACATTTCTTTTATCTTCTATTCAATCGCACAAAGTTTTTCTTTTTTAAAAAAAATCATCAAAACAAATGTTCATTTTCTAGACTTAAGTCATGATAAATATTATCACACTGTTATGTGAGGATGATATTTATCAAACCTTTTTCTTTATTAATCTGATTCATTTATTTCTTTTATTAAAGGTGAAATTTAAATATTAGTAAGTATCACAAAAAATGGAATTTAACATGAGATCAAGTGATCAGGAAGTGAAGGCAACTTCTTTGAAAATTTTGTTACACCTCAAAATCATGAAATCAAATACTAGCAATCTGTTATCCTTGGGAAAACAGATGGATATTACTTAGAAAGTGACCTTTGTAAGGAAGTATGGAAAGATCCTGAAATTCTTGGAGGTTGAAGTACAAGAAGGGGCTCTTACTGCTCTAGCCCAGTGTTATGATTCCCCTCTCTGCTGTTTTACATTCAAGGACTTCCAATTAGCTCCTACTCTAGAAAAATTTGAGCAGATATTTGGCTTGCCATTGGAGGATTTGAAACCTTATCGACGGACCAAACATCATGCTTCTATTTTCAGTGTAGCTCGTGTTCTCAAGATAGATCCTGAAATTCTTAAAAAGCCTCAATTAAACAGGAATCAGATTTCAGGCTTCACGCTAACTTTCTTTGAGCAGCAACTCTTTAGTCAGGCAGGAAAAGGGGAATGGGACGTCTTTATTGACACCTTGGCATTAGCCATTTATGGTGTGGTCCTTTTCCCCAGTCTTGATAATTACATTGATTTCAAGACAATTGATGTTTTCCTGGCTCGAAAGCTTAGAGGAGAAAGTTCCATTACCGCTGTCTTAGCTGACATTTATTGTACAATGGATTCTTGTCACAACAGGAATGGAAAGAAGATCGTCTATTGTCTACCTACATTGTATTTGTGGCTTACTTCTCATGTATTCAATTAAGTTGGCAAGATCGAATGTCCTCTCTCCGATTTGTAGCTTCTTCGACTAACTAAGAAGACTAATAGGGAATGGGCAGGACATCTAGCAGGTTTATCCGTAAACATGATTCGGTGGTACCTTCAGTGAATGAATGTGGATTCCATTATTTACTATTGCATGAAATTTCCCAATGTACCTCTCATGGGAACTCAAGGATGCATCAACTACAATCTTGTCATTGCAAAAAGACAGCTTGCTTATCTTATGCTTCAACCTCCAGAAGAAGAAACGGTAACACCTTTCATTCATTACTATATAGAGGGGAATAATGCTCATATTATCCAGACTGTCATTGAGGCTTGGGCCAAGGTTCATAGGAAGGGAAAAGAGTTGGGTGTCTGAAGTTATGCTGTAAAGGAAAGTTACCACCAATGGCTTTCAAATAGGGTAGCTATTATCAAGTTACCTTTCAAAGATCATAGTGCTCGTGTAAAAAATACACTTCCCACTGAAAGAGAAGAGATTGAAAACCTGAAAAGTAAGTTAGCTGAAATAAAGAAGAAAAATCAAGCATTAGAGGATGAATTAATCAAGATTCAATAAGACAATGCTTCCCTTAAGATAAAAAGGTGTGAATTAGAAACTACCTTTGAAGATGTCAGTAAGAAGTAGAAAATTAAAAGAGAACATACGACGTAATTGGATCAATGCGTCCAAACAATGAACGACCAATTGAAAACCAAAGAGGAGCAAAAGGATGATATATTGGCTGACAAAGGGCGGTTACGAGAAATTTTAGCCAAGACAAAAGAAGAAGCTCAAGTTCAGAAGAACCTTATGCAAGCACGAAATGATGAATTGGAACGACAAGTCAGAGATGTCGTCAATGCTTGAGAGCATGAGATAAATGAGAAAAAATGGCAAGCCATGGAAGATAAAGATAAATATGAAGAGATTGCACGTTTAATGACGCTAGAGAGGGTTGAGATGGAAAGTCTTGTCTATTCTTGGAAAAACCATTTTTCTAACTTAGCCGGTCTTGCTAATAGAACACTTGGAGATATTCCTCACCTCTTAAAAAAGGCCGAAGCAATGATGAATCTACTTTCTACACCGGAAGAAATTGTAATATTCATTCAATACTGTAAGGGGCGATTGGATGTAATGAAGGTCTTGATTGCTAGAGTGAGAGAAAATTGATTTTGATTTGTTGTAACAAATAATGTATTAGAACCTCTTGAACAATGAATAAATCTCATGTTGAATTTCCATTTTTTCCTAACTTAGTACTTTAGAAAAAGACATTCTAAAAGAAAGGTTTATCCTTGCTTACCGATGTTTAAAATTCATCATGTATTTACTTTATGTCTCTTTATGTCATTTAACATTATTTGTTTTTGTACTAAGGGGGTTTCTTTATACTTGCCCACATCACGGGTACGAAAGGTTCAAGGCATCCTTATAGGACTAGACTACAAGCAAAGCTCATGGCAGAGATAGAACCATCTACTGTGGATGATTTAAGGAATGAGGTCAATCAGCTCAAGGAGTAAATGGTAAAGATGGTCAAGCTTCTAGAGAAAAAGGTCATAGAAGGGTGATCCTCCACAGCAAGTGGGGATCCTGATGCTACCTTGCAAGATCAGGAAGGGAATCCTACACCTTTGACCATACATGCAAATAACTTTACTCCGGTAGTGGAATCTCAACCCTTCCAGCACCAACCTTATAGTATGCCACTTCCATACTTTTTTCCCAAGATAGGAATGCTCAACAAGCATATGCATGGCCGCCATATGGTTTACCCCAAGGATATTACACTATGAATCCTAATCCTACTCAGGAAAATCCTTCCACCACTCAACAAACTCCTAACCTTCAGACATCTAACCCTCCTATTGCCAATCAAACAACAACCATTCCCTAAAATACTCAAACTCAACTAAAAACCACCCCACAACCTAATATCATACGCCCAACCATGCCATTTAAACCATTACACCATGCTTACATACCAATGACACACCAGCCATTTGTTTATCAAGATGTTGCTCAAAATGTTCCCCTCGGTATAATGAACCCAAATACTGTCACTGCTACCTTGCCAAGAGGGCAAATAGAGCTGTTGGAAGAGAGGCTTCGGGCTGTTGAAGGAGGAAACCGTCTAGGTATAACAAATGTTGCTGAATTATGCTTGGTGCCAGATGTAGTTATCCCTTCAAAGTTCAAGCTGCCTGAATTTGACAGATACGTGGGTACCACATGTCCACATAACTATTTGACAATGTATTGTCCAAAGATGGCTGCATATTCTCATGATGAGAAGCTACTGATCCATTTCTTCTAAAATAGTCTTGCTGGGCCAGCTCTTAGTTGGTACACACATCTTGAAAGAACACGCATCCGATGTTGGAAGGACATGGCAGTTGCTTTTCTTAAGCAATACAAGTACAATATGGACATAGCACCGGATAGACTCCAATTGCAAAATATGTCCAAAAAGGAAAATGAATCCTTTAAGGAATATGCTTAACGGTGGAGACAATTAGCAGCCCAAGTGGAACCACCTTTGATCAAAAAAGAGCTTGTTGTTATGTTCATTGATACTCTCTAGGCACCCTTCTATGACAGAATGCTTAGGAGTGTCTCATCAAACTTCTCTGATATAGTAGTGATTGGAGAAAGAATTAAAAGTGGGATGAGAACTGACAAAGTTCCCCAAAGAGCATCTGGAACATCCACAGCAGGAAAGATCACAACTAAGGTAGTAAAAAGAAGAAACGGAGAAACAAATTTTGTATACGGTAACCTAAGCCCACCAAATCCCACCATCTACCAACATCCATATGTTTTCCAATCACCCCATCCATCCTACAGACCTCATCCATACATAGTTGTTGCTTCTGGAACCCCATTATTTCCATATCCACAACCTTATCAATCACCACCTAACCAAAATTTCAGAAATCCCTCACCTTCAACACAATAGTGGGTACCTAATCCTAATGAAAATCCCATATCCAGAAAACCAAACAATGAACATGCACCCGCACAGTTTGACCCAATTCCTATATCATATACTGAATTGTTACCACTTCTCATCAAGAATACTTTGGTTGTACCTTGCCCAATGAAACCAGTGGAACCACCATATCCTAAGGGATAAGACCTTAATTCTAAATGTGATTATCATGGTGGAGCACTGGGTCATTCAGTGAAAAACTGCATCGCCTTTAAATACAATGTTCGAGACTTGATTAGGGCAAAATGGCTTAATTTTCAAGAGGGAAATCCAAATATCTCGACCAACCCTCTACCTAATCATGGGACCTCAGGAGTAAATGCAGTCCTAGAGGATGAGGAAATTAGTCATGTTAAAAGAGTAGCGGAAGTGAAAAACTCTTTTCCTTGGATATACATTCAACTTTGCAAGAGAGGAATGATAACCGAAATTCCAAATCTCAATCTTGATTAAGTGTCCACTAATCCTAATTTTCTTGATGCTTTGCAAGGATTATTGGACACACATTTGGTAGAGATTTACTGTCGCCCTCATGAATGTACAAATATGATCCAAGAAGAACATGACTCTAACTCAGTTAGCCACCAAAGCCTCTAGTGCTCTACTATGACAAAGGTGTTTAGCCTGTTGTTCAACATCCATCCCTGACAGTTAAGACCCCATCTCCATTTTCATACAAAGATACCCATGCAGTACCATGGAAGTATTAGGTGGATGTAATCCCTCAACTCCTAAAAGAATCGTCATCCTCAGTAACCAATATTTCTAAGACGAGTGGAATGACTAGGAGCAGACGGATTTATGCTCCTGAAAACTTGAGAAAGGAAGATGTGCCTGTAAGTGAAAAATAAAGTCATGGTAAAGACAAAGAACAAGACCCTCCCAAGGGAATAACAGAGGAAGATGCTTGTGAATTCTTGAAATTCATTAACCAAAGTGAATACCAAGTCCTCGACCAGTTAAATCGTACTCCTACAAAAATATCCTTGTTATCTCTCTTATTGGATTCAGAACCACATCATGGAAGGTTATTGAAAGTCCTGAATAAAGCACATGTTGCGAAAGATATTTCACCGGAGAAGTTTGAAGGGATAGTGGGGTATATTACCTCAAATGACTACTTAACTTTCACCGATGAAGAGATACCTACCGAAGGGAGAGGTCATAACAGGGCATTACACATCTTTGTCAAGTGTCGGGATCATATCCTAGCCAAGGTTCTAGTTGACAATGGTTCCTCTCTGAATATCATGCCAAAGTCCACTCTAAATCAACTCCTTTTTGATGGGACACATGTGAAGCCAAGCTCAATGGTAGTAAGAGCTTTTGACGACACTCAAAGAGAGGTCATTGGAGATATTGAGATCCCCATCCAAGTGGGCCCAAGCACCTTCAACGTATTGTTTCAAGTGATGGATATCAATCCTGCTTATAGATGCTTATTGGGGAGACCTTGGATACATTTTGCCTATGTGTTCCATCTACCCTCCATCAAAAGCTAAAATTTATGGTAGACAACATGCTAATTGTTGTTTCTGGTGAGGGAGATTTTCTCATTAGTAAGCCTATGTCAACTCTATATATAGAAGTAGTTGAAGAAAGTCTTGAGACTTCCTTCCAATCATTGGAAATTGCTCATACCACTTATATGAGTAAAGGGTTACAACTAGCTCGTCTTTCCAAAGCTTTTATGATGGTGGCTAAAGTAATGATGAAATCTGGATTCCAGCCAGGGAAATGGCTTGGGAAGATGCTTGATGGAGGAGTAGAACCGTTATGGGTTAAGAAGAACAAGAACGGCTTTGGGCTAGGATATCAGCCATCGCCAATGAAAAGAGCGAAGGTCTTCGTAGATAAAAGAGAAAAACGACTTGCACAGCTAGAAAATCGAGAACCCCTAACTACAAGGATCCCTATCCGTGACCTTTATCAAAGCTTTAGGAGCGCAGGCTTGACATCTCCAGACCAAGTGGCGGTCGTCGATGAGGATTCCAAGGGTGAAGAGGACTTGATTTACCTTTGTTCTTCAGATACTATGTTGTGTAATTGGGAAGCAGTTGAGTTTCCAGAGATCATAAATTTCACTTTAAAGTAATTGTTCACTTTGTAGGTTTCTGTTTGAATCCTTTGGCTATGCGTAAAGCCTTAGGACGAATTTTAATAAGGGCAAAACATGTTTCCTTTATCATTTCAAATAAATAAATATTAAGTTCAATTGTCATTTTCCTTATTTTGCCTTTTTATATTAAATAAATTGCAGATCTGAAATTGAATCCTAAAATAATAAAATTGCTTTCTCCCATCATAATTTTGATCCCACAAGTATGGAGGTTGAGGAGTCTGATAAACCTTCCCCTGAATTAGTAAGGCTACTAGATCAGGAAGCTAAAGAAATGTCTCCCCATCTAGAAATCGTTGAAGTCATAAATTTAGGGAGTGAAAAAACAAACAGGAACTCAAGATCGGCACCTCTTTGAGTAGTAAACATAGGAGGGAATTAATAGAATTGTTGGTCGAATTTAGTGATGTGTTTGCTTGGTCGTATCAAGATGTGTCGGGATTAGATAACTGCATCATTGAACACAAGTTGCCATTAAAACCCTGTTGCGTCCCCATAAAGCAGAAGTTGAGAAGGATGAAGCCAGAAATGCTCTTGAAAATTAAAGATGAGATAACCAAACAGTTGGATGTTGGGTTCTTGACTGTCTCTAAATACCCTGAATGGGTGGTCAACATTGTTCTGGTCCCGAAGAAGGATGGAAAGGTACAAACGTGTGTTGATTACTGGGATTTGAATAGAGCTAGCCCAAAGGATGACTTTCCATTACCACATATTGATGTTCTTGTTGATAATACGGTCCAACATTCTATTTTCTCATTCGTGGATGGATTTTCTGGGTATAACCAAATCAAGATGGCCCCCGAAGACATGGAAAAAACTACTTTTATTACTTTTCGGGGAACCTTCTGTTACAAAGTGATGTCTTTTGGGTTGAAAAACGCTGGTGCCACTTACCATAGAGCCATGGTAACTCTGTTTCACGACATGATGCATAAAGAGATAGAGGTCTATATGAATGATATTATTGCCAAATCTAAATCCAAAGAGGGTCACTTGATTGACCTACAAAAGCTCTTTGAATGCCTAAGAAAATTCAAACTCAGGTTGAATCCGGCTAAATACACTTCTAGGGCCAGCTCTGGAAAGTTGCTTGGGTTCATTGTTAGTGAGAAAGGAATCGAAGTGGATCCCGATAAAGTAAAGGCCATAGTGGAGATGCCTGTTCCTAGTACAGAAAAAGAAGTCCTTAGGTTCTTAGGAAGGTTGAATTACATAGCCCGTTTCATATCTTAATTAATGGCTATATGTAAACCAATCTTTAAGTTACTATATAAGAATCAACCGATGCAGTGGAATGATGAATGTCAAGAAGCTTTTGATAAGATAAAGCAATACCTACAAAACCTACCTATCCTGGTCCCACCAACTCCAGGAAGACCTCTTCTTTTGTACTTGACCGTGCTAAACGAGTCCATGGGATTAGTACTGGGGCAACATGATGAATCAAGAAAGAAAGAACATTTCATTTACTATCTAAGCAAGAAGTTTACAGAATGTGAAGCTAGATATTCAGATGTGGAACGAACTTATCGTGCGCTAGCATGGGCAGCCCACCGCTTGCGCCAATATATGTTATGTCACACTACTTGGCTAATATCTAAGATGGATCCTATTAAATACATTTTTGAAAAACCAGCCCTAACTGGGAGAATAGCCCGGTGGAAAGTTCTTTTGACTGAATATGATATTGTTCATGTCACTCAGAAGGCTATAAAAGGAAGTGCCTTGGCAGATTGCTTAGCCCACCATCCCCTGAAAGAATACCAACCAATGTCATTTGCATTTCCTAATGAAAATATTATGATGTTGTCAGAAGAGAAAGATTGTCCTGACGAAACTTGGACTTTGATGTTTGATGGAGCATCAAATGCATTGGGGCATGGTATTGGAGCCATTCTAATCTCACCAAATGATAAGCTTTTTCCATTCACTACTAGACTTTACTTTGATTGCACCAATAATATTGCAGAATATGAAGCTTGTGCTTTGGGAATTCAGGCAGCACTTGAAGCAAGGGTGAAATATTTACAAATATATGGAGATTCTGCCTTGGTGATTCATCAATTGAAAGAAGAATGGGGTACTAGAGATGGAAAATTGATTCCTTATCAAGCTCACATCATGGAACTAATCAAAGGGTTTGATGAAGTCTCTTTCCATCATATTCCTTGGGATGATAACCAATTAGCCGATGCTTTGGCCACGTTGGCTTCCATGTTCAACGTAAGTAGGGAATGTGACATGCCCTTCATCGAGATTGAAAGTCGTCTCGAACCTGCGTATTGTCATGTGATAGAAGAAGAGCCCGATGGAAAACCATGGTTTCATGACATCAAAAATTACATTCAAAATCAAGAATATCCCCTGGTGTTTCAGAAAATGATAAAAGAACCCTCAGGCGCCTAGCCATGAATTTCTTTGCGACTGGGGATGCACTTTACAAGAGGAATTATGATTATGTTCTCCTTTGTTGTGTAGATGCGATGGAAGCTAACAAAATCATGAAGGATGTTCATGAAGGACCTTTCAGAACACATGCAAGTGGGCATTCAATGGCAAGAAAAATTCTCATATCTGGATATTATTGGATGACAATGGAAAATGATTGTCATAATTATACCAAGAAATGTCACAAATGTCAAACCTATGCAGATAACATTCATGCAACATCATCTTCTCTGCACGTTCTAACTGTACCTTAGCCTTTTGCTATGTGGGGTGTAACATCCTGCTTTAATAATAGTTCAATTATGTAATTTATGAAGCATGGAAGGTCTGTAAGTGTTAATCAATGAATAAAACACTTTATGGATGGTTTATAATACTCCAAAAAATTCCATTTTTGGGTATAATTATAGAAATTACATAGACCTGTATTGATAAGATTCATTTTCCGGGTAAAATATGCCTTAGAAACGAATTTCCGAGTGAAAAAGGGGCTCTGTCCGAGTGAAGAATGAAAATTCTGAGTGAAGAAGGAAAATTCCGAGTGACTAAGAGAAATTCCGAGTGAAGATGTAAAATTCCGAGTGAAGGTTGTGTTTTCCGAGTGGAATATGGCTGAGTGAGTTTATTCCGAGTGAAATTCCTGCACCCGAGACACTTATGTGTGAAGTGGAATTGATAGAACCACTTCTGGGTGAGAGAATCTGAGTGACTCACCTTGGGGTGACTCACTACCGAGTTAAATTACTTAGAAAGACTCATTTCCGAGTCAAGTATCTTCCAAAGGCTCGTTTTCGAGTCGATCTTGATCAGACATTGCAATTCCGAATGAAAGAATCACTGAGTGCCTTCATTTCGAGTGAATTACATAGGAAAATGCATTTCCGAGTGGCAGAATTCTGACTGGGGACACACGGTTTATTATTACCCAGATGTGTCAGTCTCTGGGATGAAACTCCGAGTGGAAAACCAATAGAGTGATGGGTCAGTTTTAGTGTAATTGCCGAGCGGAAGGCTGAGCAAGAGATGACTCGGAATTGGAATGATATACCCGAGTGAAAGACTAATTGAGATGACTCGGTTTTAGGAGAATATGCCGACCGAGGCACCTCCAAGGAAGAGAAATCAGACCGACTGTTTAATGAGGAATCAATTCCAAGTGAGTAATAAGTGAAGACTCGGTTTCAGGATGTTCTACCGAGTGGATTAAGCTGTTGAAGTGAAAACCGAGTGAATGAAGGATCGGTTTTGGCTCAAGCGAGTCGGTATTCGCTTGAGCGAAACGCACACTCGCTCAAGCGAGTCGGTTTTCGCTTGAGTGAAACCCCTCTGCCAGTGCATTGTATGGAACTCGCTCAAGCGAGTCGGTATCCGCTTGAGCGAGAGGGACTCAGATTTCCCTCTCTTCACATTACCGACCACTACCAGTCGGTATATACATGGACCGAGTGGAATTCCAGTCGGCCAAGAGGCTGACCGAGTGAAATTTCACTCAGAATTTACTGCCAGATTGACGTGTTGACTTCTGTTTTGTCCCTTCATGCATATTTTAATAAATCATCTTCCATTATGCGTACTCTAGTGGGTGGGCTACAGAAGTGGAGCTCACTTTCAACCTAAACCACTCTTAATTCCCACTAAAAGCCCACTAGAAACCCACTCATGGAAAGTTGTCTCCTACCTTGCATTATTAAACACACCACTGATTCTGAAACTCCCAATTACTCTTCTCCATCAACACACCTTCAATCTGAACTAGGACAGCCAGGGGACTTCTTTTCCAGTTAGCTAAAAGTCTTCAAACCAAGTAAGAGGGGACAGGGTTGTGAATAACTATAGAATGGGTAGAATTGTATGCTGTTCTAGGATTCCAGAATTAATTACGTAACTTGTTGCTCATTTTTGAAATTGAAAACGTGTGAATTTGATTCTGACTTCTTCATGAAAGTTGTAGATCTTTTTGTTATCTGAATTTTGAGACCTGACTCAATTAATTTGAATTAGTATAACAAAATTTATAGCCAAAATACTACAGCATGTTCGTGTGGAAGATTTATCCTATGTTTTGTGTATATATTAATTTACTGGGAATTGTAAGTGCATAATCAGCCCTTGATGTCTTCATAAAAGTTGTAGATATTTATGTTGTGGACCTTTAGAAAGTGGTTTCAAATCAAAATAAATTTTGTAGCTTGAGTTATGCCTAAAATACTAAATTATGTCCAAGCTATAAATCTGTTAACTTGAAATCCGTATCTTATTTTTAAAACTGGGAATTTTGTGGTAAGAATTAGTGATCAGTGTCTTCATGAAAGTTGTATATATTTTTGTTATGTGAATTTTTAGACCTGAACTGACTGATTTGAGTATGTGTAGCAAAAGTTATAGCCAAATTACTACAGCATGTCCGAGTGGAATATTCATCCTATGTTTTGTATATATTAATATGCTGGGACTTGTACGTGCATAATCAGCCTTTGATGTCTTCATGAAAGTTTTAGATATTTATGTTGTGGATCTTTAGAAAGTGGTTTCAAGTCAAAATGATTTTTGTAGCTCAAGTTATGCCTATAATACTGAAGTATGTACAAACTATAATCCTGTTAATCTGAAAGCCGAATCTTATTTTTAAAACTGGGAATTTTGTGGTGAGAATTAGGGGTTGGTGCCTTCATGAAAGTTGTAGATATTTGTGTTAAGAATAATTTAGAACTTGTTTCATGCCAAAATCATTTTTGTAGCTCCAGAAACGTTCAAATTATTAATATATGTACGTTTTAGAAAAATTCACCTTGAGGCAGTATGGTATTTCGTGGATAAGTGATGTTTTTGTTTGGAATTTGAAATTGTGTTCTTCATGAAAGTTGTAGATAATTGTATTATTAAGCTATAGTAAGTGGATTCACAGGAAAAGGTTATGATTTACTCATGTTATGACTGTTTTACTAAGAGTATGTTGCTGTTGGAAATGCTGAAAGTTAATTATAATGGTTATTATGAATGAAAATGATATTTTCTCTATGAGTATCAATTTTTTTTATTAAACTCTTTAGTGATTATGATTTATTATTGATGTTGTTGCGTCTTAATGAGTACCATATAGTTTGTGTATTTTGATGATGAATCATTATGAATGATTAATTTAATATTTATACATGAATGCCTTGCGACTATTGATACATGTGGTTGAAACAGTAAATCCATGATTTTGTAAATTATATATATGAGGTGTTCCTTTGAGGACTTGTGGTTTTCCAAGTGGTTTTGGAAATTGATATATCATAGTATGTTAAATGATAAAGAGAATTAAAGGCATTCATGCATCATAAGCATTCGGACGCACTATGGAATTTAGGGGTTCCATGATTGCCTACCCTGGTGGGAGGTTACTCTATGATGAGTTAAGCCCTATTTTGTTGTGCGCCATGAAGTGTAGGGATTCATGGTTTATGCAAAGTCCTACTTATGATATTTGTGTACTTCGGTACTTAAGCGCCATGAAGTGTAGGGATTCATGGTATATGCTAAAGCCCTATTTGTGTCTCTATGAGACTTTTACTGCAGTATTCCCACCAAACCAAATGGATCCAGCATGACATCATTGGATTAATTAAAGACTTATTAAATATAAATGAACTCGTCTGGCATATTCATCATATCATTATGATTTGTTGCTTGTGTTTGTGCAATTTTATCTATTTTATACTTATTCTATATTTTGTCTCACTCTTACATTAATTTTTACAGTGAATGACACGCAGAATGCAGAGTAATGCCATGATTGATGCCTATTTGAATTATTACTTGGACTTTGATTTTTACTTTAATTTAATGGGTTGTAATAAATATTACGTACTATGAACTGTTACTTCTAAATCGTTTCTGCTATGCAAATATTTCATGAATTTTATTAATCACGACTAGTATGCATGATAATATTCCAGAATTATCGAATTTTATGTGAACTCTGAGTTTAATTTACGAATTTTAAATTGATCTTTCAAAAACGCGAAAAATTTATTCGGAAAATTACACGGGACGTTACATGGGGCATAGATGTTAATGGTCCCATTGAACCAAAAGCATCGAATGGGCATCGTTTTATTCTTGTGGCCATTGATTACTTCACTAAGTGGGTTGAAGCAGCTTCCTATATCAACATGACTAAAAATGTTATGGTCAAATTCATCAAGAGAAAATTGATTTACAGATATGGTTTGCCAAGTATGATCATCACTGATAATGGCACAAACCTGAATAATAAAATGATGGATGAACTCTGCAAGGAATTCAAAATCAAACACCTCAATTCATCTCCATACAGACCCAAGATGAATGGAGCGGTGGAAGCTGCCAACAAAAACATAAAGAAAATCATACAAAAGATAGTTGAAACCTACAAAGACTAGAACGAGTTGCTTCTTTTTGCTTTACATGGGTATCGTACCTCTGTACGAACTTCGACAGGGGCAACACCTTTCTCATTGGTATATGGTATGGAAGTTGTTTTACCAATAGAAGTGGAAATTTCGTCTTTAAAAGTAATAATGGATGCCAAATTAGAAGAAGCTGAATGGGTTTGGTCCCGGTATGATCAACTAAATTTAATTGACGGGAAAATGTTAACTACTCTTTGTCATGGGCAGTTATATCAAAAGCGTATAAAGAAGGCATATAAAGAGAAAGTGCGACCTCGTCAATTTCATGAGGGTGATTTGGTATTAAAGAAGATCTTGCCAAATCAAAATGATCACCGAGGCAAATGAAGGCCAAATTTTGAGGGACCATTCATCGTAAGGAAAGCCTTTTCTGGAGGAGCTTTGATTTTGACGAATGTAACATCCTGCTTTTAATAATAGCTCTATTTTGTAATTTATGAAGCATGGAAGGCTTGTAAGTGTTAATTAATGAATAAAACACTCTATGGATGGCTTTTAATGCTCCAAAAGTTTCATTTTTGGGTATAATTATGGAATTTTAGAGAAATTATTCAAATTCCGAGTAAAAAGGCTCTGATCTGAGTGACAGAGTGAAATTCCGAGTGAAGGATTACCAATTCCGACTGAAGGTTACAAAATCCGAGTGAGGCTATGGTATTTTCCGAGTGAGAATAGGCAAAGATACCGAGTGGAAGTTTGAGTGAGTGATGGTCAGTGTTGTATTAAGTTTACTGAGTGATAGATTGATTGAGGTGACTCGGTTTGGAGGTAGATCACCGAGTGATGACTGACCTGATGTTGAGTCGGTTTTGGCAATGAAAAACTGAGTGATTGGAGTCGGTTTCAGGAGATTTACCGAGGGGACTCAGTTTTCCTTTTTCTTCACACGACTGGTAGAGTTCCAGTCGGACTAGAACTTGACCGAGTGAAAGGATGAAGGAAGAGGAGTCAGCTGAGTGAGATCGGAAGGAACACTTCTGATCCGTTCTGACCTCCAAAGTTAGGACGATTTCAAGACTTCAAAGAAGAAGATCGGATGTCAACTAATGCCACATTACATCAGATGACCGATGTATGGAGGACAGCTTATGTGAAGCAGACCGGATCAACGTTTTACTGAATGAGCTATGGGTCGCATGACCATGAGACCGGATCAATGCTTTGTTATTAATGAACACCGGTTAGTTTCAAGGAAGGTTCATCCTTAGAACTGATGTTCACACCGGATAAATTGTACCGGTATTAAAGACCAGATTTAGTCCGTCCAGAGAACAGAAGACTACAGAATAGGAAGGGTACAGTTTTCCTACAAAACTGGGGTCACACGTTTTGACGGAGTAATAAGCCTAGACGGGGTCTCATGCCTTGGCGGAGTAATAAGCTTAGGCGGAGTCACACGTTTTGACAGAGTAATAAGCCTAGACGGGGTCTCATGCCTTGGCGGAGTAATAAGCTTAGGCGGAGTCACACGTTTTGACGGAGTAATAAGCCTAGGCGGGGTCTCGTGCCTTGGCGGAGTAATAAGCATTGACGAGGTCAAATGCCTTGGCGGAGTAACGTGAACGTCTTTTAGGGCATGAGCATTTCTTAAGAAACACTCAACACCGCCCTTCACACTCAATACCGCCCTCACGCCATACCGACCTCTGCAAATCCTTCAACAGTGAACACCTTTTTATTTCCACTTCAGCTAGTGATCAGCCCACTTAATCACATGAATCCAATAATAAGTGGCACAACGAACCAATCACAGGGGAAAGTACATCCATTATAATACTTTTGAATATTTTATTCCAATCAATGCAAAGCTGACTCTGAAAAGGAGTCAAAAGGCTTCATTATTCCACCTAATCCTTCAACTAATGTTCCCCACTTCTCTTGCATTATTAATCCTGCTATTTTTGCTAAACCAGAACGGATTAGAACAAAGCTAGTGAAATATCTTTCATTCAATTTCCTTCCTTTCTAAATAACTCCTTCGAACAGAAGCCAGGACAGCAAGAGGCCATTTTCAGTCGTCAAACCAAGTAAGAGGGGACAGGGTTGTGAATATTTGTGAAATGGGTAGAGTTGTATGCTGTTCTAGGATTCCAGTTTTAATTTCGTAACTTGTTGCTTAGTTTTGAAACTGAAAACGTATGAATTTGTCTCTGACTTCTTCATGAAAGTTGTAGATCTTTTTGTTGTCTAAATTTTGAGACCTGAATCAATTAAATTGAGTATGTATAGAAAACGTTATAGCCAAAACACTACTGCATGTCCGAGTGAAAGATTATTTCTATGTTTTATGCATACTTTGATATTCTGGGAATTATACATGCATAATCAGCCTTTGATGTCTGCACGAAAGATGTAGATATTCATGTTAGGGATCTATAGAAAGTGGTTTCAAGTTAAAAAGATGCTTGTAGCTCTAGTTATGTTCAAAATACAGAAGTATGTTCATGATGCAAATCTAATAACTATGAAATCCGAATCTTGTTTTCAATACTGGGAATTTTGTAGTATAAATTAGTTGTTGGTGTCTTCATGAAAGTTGTGGATAATTATGTTAAGAGTATTTTAGAACTGGTTTCATGTTAAAATCATTTGTGTAGCTCTAAAAACGTTTAAAATACTAATATATGTACGTTTTGAAAACTCACCTGGAGGCAGTGTTGTATTTTGTGGATAAATGGTATTTCTGCTTAGAATTTGAATTTATGATCTTCATGAAAATTGTAGATATTTGTGTTAAGAGTAATTTAGAACTGGTTTCATGCAAAAATCATTTTTGTAACTCCAGAAACACTGAAATTACTACCATATATACGTTTTGAAAAACTTACCCTGAGGCAGTGTGGTATTTCGTGAATAAGTGATATTTTTGTTCAGAATTTGAAATTGTGTTCTTCATGAAAGTTGTAGAAAATTATGTTATTGAACTACAGAAAGTGGAATCACCTAAAAAGGAGTTGATTTGCTCATATTATGACTGTTTTACTAACGTATGTCGCTGTTCGGAGATGTTGAAATTCACTTATAAAGGCTATTATGAAAGAAAATGATATTTTCTCTATGGATAAAGATTTATGATTGAATTCTTGAGTGATTATGAGTTATTAGAAATGTTGTTGAGCATTATGTAGTTTGTATGATGTGGTGGCGAATAATTATGAATAACGAAACTACTTTGTATGTACATGAATGCCTTGTGATATTGACACATGTGACTGAAACAGTAAATCCATGATTTTGTGAATTATTATGAGTGTTGTGTCCTTTGAGGACTTGTATTCCAAGAAGTTTTGGAAATATGGATATCATGGTATGTTAAAAGAATCAAAGGCATTCATACATCATAAGCATTCGGACGCACCATGAAATATAGGGGTTCCATGATTGCCTACCCTGGTGGAGGGTTACTCTATGATGAGTTAAGCCCTATTTTATTGTGTGCCATGAAGTGTAGGGATTCATGGTTTATGCAAAGTCCTACTTATGATATTCGTGTACTTCGGTACTTAAGCGCCATGAAGTGTAGGGATTCATGGTATATGCTAAAGCCCTATTTGTGTCTCTATGAGACTTTTACTGCAGTATTCCCACCAAAACCAAATGGATCCAGCATGACATCATTTGACTAATTAAAGATCTATTAAATGGACTTGTTTGGCATATTCATCATATCATTATGAGTTGTTGATTGTGTTTGTGCAATTTTATCTATTTTATACTTATTCTATATTCTGTCTCACTCTTACATTAATTTTTACAATGAACGACACGCAGAATGCAGAGTGATGCCATGATTGATGCCTATTTGAATTATTACCTGAACTTTGATTTTATGGGTTGTAATAAGTATAACATGTCATGTACCATTATTTTCTAAATCGTTCCGCTACTTAAGTATTATCTTGAATTTAATTATTCACGACTAGCATGTATGATAATTTTTCCGCTGCTATCAACTGTTACATAAACTCTGAATTAAACTTATGAATTTTAAAATGATCTTTCGAAAAAGCGAAAAATTTACTCAAAAATTTTAATTAATATTTCGGGGTGTTACAATGTTGGTATCAGAGCGTTTTCAAAAAATTCAGGACCAATTGCTATGACATGTACTGTTTCTTGATATAATATGTGAAATGTTTGATTCTTTACTTGATAACATGTTGAGGGTGTACTATATGACTTGTGCCTGACTGATTAATCGCAAAAATGATTTGTTTGATTATTGCTGGTAATATGATAAATGTGTTATACAATTTATTGCTTAATTGACATAATGTAGAATACTTATAGTTAGGTTATAATACAATATATATTCCTTAGAATTAGTATAAACCAAACTACGAATGTAGGATGGCAAGAAACAACAACAACAACAACGATATGGCAGCAGCTTTCAACCGCTTAGCTGAAGCCATAGAACGACAAAACCACCCAAGGAGCACTGGAGGATTCCATGGGTTAGACCACTTCCTGAAAAGAAAACCTTCACAATTCAAAGGAGGTTATAATCCAGAAGGAGCATATCTTTGGGCCAAGGAAATGGAGCGCATCTTTTGAGCCTTGCCCTGCACAAAATGTGAAAAGGTAGAGTATGCCACCTATATGTTGGTGGAAGAGGCAGAAAACTGGTGGATTCATGCTAGAATCCGTATGATCGAGACTGACAGACCCTTGAACTGGGTCAACTTCAAAGACTGTTTCCTGGAGAAATATTTTCCAGCAAGTGTGAAAAGCCGCAAAGAGCTGGAATTTATGGAGTTGAAACAAGGCTCGATGTCCGTTGGAGAATATGCTGCAAAGTTTGAAGAACTATCTCTCTTCTACCCTCCTTTTCAACAGGCTGGTGCCGAAGAATCAAAATGTGTTAAATTTGAGAACGGGCTGAATCTGGAAATCAAAGAGGCGATAGGATACCAAGAGATTCGGAGTTTTCCTATTCTAATCAACAAATACAGAATTTTTGAAGAAAATCACCAAGCCAGACTGGCACATGAAAAGGCCAATAGACAACTGAAACCTCAGTCAGTTGATTTCAAAAGAAGAGGGTCGTTCTATCAAAGTCGTTTCAAGGGAGGATCATCATCATCATCTTCTGAAAGACGAAACAATATGAGATGTCTAAAGTGCGGAGGTAACCATCACATACATGATTACAACAGACGTCTTGAAGATGTCACTTGTTTTCGTTGTAACCAAAAAGGACACATCAGTTCAAATTGTCCGCAGATCAATCAAAACAACAACAGGAACACTATGAATGATCAAAGAGGCTCTAATTATCAGAGAAGCCGTGGAGGAGACACACGTGCTGCCCAACCTCCAAGACAGAACAGGGAATCAACAGATCATAAATTACAACCAACAAGTGGAAGAGTCTTTGCCATCAGCGGTTCAGAGGCAAATCAAGCTGATGACCTCGTACAAAGTAAGTGTGAGATCAATGGTACAATCTTATCTGTGTTATTTGATTCTGGTGCTACTCATTCATTTATTTCTGACGAGTGTGTTGGACGTCTTCAATTACCTGTGAATCCTATGAGATATGACCTGATTGATTCCACTCCGACCGGTACACAACTTAGGACTACTAAGGTGTGTAACGAATGCTCTATGCTCATAGAAGGTAAAAACTTTCTAGTCGATCTTGTTTGTTTACCTTTGAAGGATCTGGAAGTAATCCTAGGGATGGACTGGTTGTCGGCAAATCGAGTCTTAGTGGACTGTCATAACAAAACTGTGATATTTCCATCAGAAGAAAATCTTACTTCCAACAATCTCAAACTCTTTGCCTTACAAGGTGAAAGCTAATTATTTGCCTTGTTTTCTCTTCCACAAGGAGATGGAGAATCTAAAGAGATCGAAATGCCAGTTGTTTCTGAATTTCCTGAAGTATTTCCTGAGGATGTCTCAAGTTTACCCCCAGAACGCGAGATAGAATTCTCAATTGACTTAATTCCAGGAGCAGGACCAGTGTCTAAAGCTCCATACCGTATGGCACCAGTTGAACTGGCAGAACTGAAGAAACAAATTGAAGAGTTGTTGGAGAAGCATTTCATCAGACCTAGTGTGTCACCATGGGGAGCACCAGTATTGCTCGTCAAGAAGAAAGACGGAAGCATGAGGTTATATGTAGATTATCGTCAGCTGAACAAATTGACGGTGAAGAATAGATATCCTCTGCCCAGAATTGATGATCTGATATATTAATTGAGAGGTGCTGCAGTATTTTCCAAGATTGATCTACGATCAGGTTATCATCAGATTCGTGTCAAGTCTGAGGATATTTTAAAGACAGCCTTTAGAACACGCTATGGTCATTATGAATATCTTGTGATGCCTTTCGGAGTGACCAATCCCCCAGCTGTATTCATGGATTACATGAATCGAGTGTTCCATCCCTATTTGGATCAATTTGTTATCATCTTCATTGATGATATTCTGATTTATTCAAAAACTGCAGAGGAGCATGAAAAGCATCTTCGAGTGGTATTACGAATTTTGAAGGAGAAGCAGTTGTATGCAAAGTTATCAAAATGTGAATTCTGGTTGAAAGAGGTAAAATTCCTAGGCCATGTAATCTCAAACGAAGGAGTGTCTGTGGATCCTTCTAAAATAGAAGCTGTGGTAAACTGGGAGAGACCTACTTTAGTCACTGAGATACGAAGTTTCCTGGGATTAGCTGGTTATTATCGGAGATTCATTGAAGGGTTTTCTCAAATTGCTCTACCAATGACTCGGCTAACCCGGAAGAATCAACCTTTTTCATGGACGCCAGAATGTGAGAAAAGTTTCCAAGAACTGAAGTTGAAGCTTACATCTGCTCCAGTCTTAATCTTACCTAATCCACAAGAAGATTTCGTGGTTTATTGTGATGCTTCCAAAATGGGCTTAGGATGTGTTTTGATGCAGCAACGAAAGGTGGTTGCCTATGCTTCTAGACAGTTGAGACCACATGAGATGAACTATCCGACGCATGATCTAGAATTGGCAGCAGTGGTATTTGCTCTAAAAATCTGGAGACACCATTTGTATGGAGTCAGGTTTGAAGTGTTCAGTGACCACAAGAGCTTGAAGTATTTGTTCGATCAAAAGGAATTGAACATGAGGCAGCGAAGGTGGATGGAGTTTCTTAAAGATTATGATTTTGATTTGAAGTATCATCCAGGAAAAGCAAATGTGGTGGCAGATGCACTAAGCCGAAAGTCCATTCATATGGCATCTTTGATGATAAAAGAAATGGAGATGATAGAACAGTTCAGAGACATGAACTTGGGTGTAGAGATGAAATCTTCAAGGAGTATGACCTTAGGGACTTTGAAGATAACCAATGATTTTCTGAAACTGTTAGGTGAAAGACAGACAAGGGACTTGCAATTACAGGTGAACTGGTCTGGACCGGGGTCTAGAATCTGGTGTGGGACCAGCCACAAGAATGCAGGTGTTTTTAGGGTTTGTACACCGAAACTATGAGAAACCGATGTATTAATCCGGTCTCTCAGTGGGAGAGGCCGGTCTTGTTGTCCTGGAGATCCTTCGCACCAACGATTCGCGTTGCAGGGGGGCGAAAGGTGGTGCCACCTACAAAGATTCTCCGACGCTCAAGTTAGAAGAGTGTAAGAACTCAGTGAATACTTAAGCGAAGTAATAGTAGAATGTAAGTTAGAACAACGATACCGTGCCTATGTATTGATATATGATTCTTATAGTTGTACGTGAGAAAAATGAGTCGTTGGATGCAGGTGGGTCCCTTGGCTCTGATAGCGTGTGTATTGTGTCAATCAAGGTGGCTTAACTTTCAGAATGTGTCAGGAAGGTAGGTCAATTATCAGAGTACGATCCTCTAGGAAGAGGAGAGGATAATCACCTTTTCCGCATAATCTGCTGACACACCCACTTACTTTCTGAGGCCATTGATGTGACGTATTCTTGGCGGAGTAACGTGCCTAGGCGGAGTAACGTGCCTAGGCGGAGTAACATGCCTTGGCGGAGTTATGACCCTTGGCAGGGTAACATGCCTAGGCGGAGTATCGTGCCTAGGCGGAGTTATGACCCTTGGCAGGGTAACATGCCTAGGCGGAGTATCGTGCCTAGGCGGAGTATCGTGCCTTGGTCATATGTACTCCGTATAGAAACAATTATAATGCATTTGAAGCGTACTTCCCTTATTCGAAATGCTGACCTGGCATAGCATTAAAGCCATGCTCTTAGGGGCCGGTGTTAGGACCGGATCAACAGGAGTTAAAAGAGCTGCAGGTGAATGGGAAGGATATGGGACTACAAGAAGGATCAGATGGAATTTGGAGGATCAGGAATAGAATTTGTGTACCAGATGATATTGATCTAAGAAGGACGATCCTAGAAGAAGCACATAAAAGTATGTTGAGCATTCATCCTGGATCAACTAAGATGTATCAAGATCTGAAGAAAAGCTTTTGGTGGCCAAGGATGAAGAGAGAGATAGCTGAATATGTGTCTTCATGCCTGGTATGTCAAAAAGCCAAGGTAGAACACCAAAAGCCATCTGGTGAACTGCAACCATTAGATATTCCTGTCTGGAAATGGGATGACATCTCAATGGACTTTGTGTCAGGGTTGCCAAGAACACGTTCAGGGAATGATGCAATCTGGGTTATTGTAGACAGATTGACAAAGTATGCTCACTTCCTCCTAATGAATATGAAGAACTCTTTACAAAAATTGGCACAGTTATATGTGAAAGAGATCGTAAGACTACATGGTGTACCATCTAGTATTGTGTCAGATAGAGATCCAAGATTCACTTCCCGATTCTGGGGAAGCTTGCATCAGGAATTGGGTTCAAAGCTTCGATTGAGTTCAGCTTATCATCCCCAAACAGATGGGCAGTCAGAGCGTACCATACAAAGTTTGGAAGACTTACTGCGATCTTGTGTGATTGAACATAGTGGTAGTTGGGAGCAGTTTCTTCCATTGATTGAATTCACGTATAACAATAGCTACCACAGCAGTATTGGTATGGCTCCATTCGAAGCATTGTATGGTAGGAAGTGTCGAACGCCCCTTTGTTGGTTAGAAACTGGTGAAAGTTTGGCGTTGGGACCTGAAATTGTACAGCAGACTACTGAATAGATAGAAATGATCAGAGAAAAGATGAAGGCATCTCAAGACAGACAGAAGCACTATTACGATAAGAGGAGGAAACCACTTGAATTCCAAGTCGGTGAGCATGTATTTTTGAAGGTTTCACCTCACAAGGGGATTGGCCGAGCCTTGAAGAGTAAGAAGTTGAGTCCGAGGTTCATTGGACCATATGAGATCCTAAAGAGGGTTGGTACAGTGGCATATCAGATTGCACTTCCTCCTCATCTGGCAAATCTGCACAATGTATTTCATGTATCACAACTGAGGAAGTATGTACAAGATACCACCCACGTGATTGCTGCTGATGATATTGAAGTTAGAGAAAATCTGACCATCTCCACAGAACCTACACAGATCCTAGAAAGATCGAATAAACGCTTGAGGAACAAGAATGTACCACTGGTAAAAGTTGCATGGAAACAAGGAACTGATGTAACTCTGACTTGGGAGCGTGAAGATGCTCTGAGGACACAGTATCCAGGATTGTTTCACTGAGGAGCGCGTTAAGTTAAATTTCGAGGACGAAATTTCTGTTAGGGTGGGAGAATTGTAACATCCTGCTTTTAATAATAGCTCTATTTTGTAATTTATGAAGCATGGAAGGCTTGTAAGTGTTAATTAATGAATAAAACACTCTATGGATGGCTTTTAATGCTCCAAAAGTTTCATTTTTGGGTATAATTATGGAATTTTAGAGAAATTATTCAAATTCCGAGTAAAAAGGCTCTAATCCGAGTGACAGAGTGAAATTCCGAGTGAAGGATTACCAATTCCGACTGAAGGTTACAAAATCCGAGTGAGGCTATGGTATTTTCCGAGTGAGAATAGGCAAAGATACCAAGTGGAAGTTTGAGTGAGTGATGGTCAGTGTTGTATTAAGTTTACTGAGTGATAGATTGATTGAGGTGACTCGGTTTGGAGGTAGATCACCGAGTGATGACTGACCTGATGTTGAGTCAGTTTTGGCAATGAAAAACTGAGTGATTGGAGTCGGTTTCAGGAGATTTACCGAGGGGACTCAGTTTTCCTTTTTCTTCACACGACTGGTAGAGTTCCAGTCGGACTAGAACTTGACCGAGTGAAAGGATGAAGGAAGAGGAGTCAGCTGAGTGAGATCGGAAGGAACACTTCTGATCCGTTCTGACCTCCAAAGTTAGGACGATTTCAAGACTTCAAAGAAGAAGATCGGATGTCAACTAATGCCACATTACATCGGATGACCGATGTATGGAGGACAGCTTATGTGAAGCAGACCGGATCAACGTTTTACTGAATGAGTTATGGGTCGCATGACCATGAGACCGGATCAATGCTTTGTTATTAATGAACACCGGTTAGTTTCAAGGAAGGTTCATCCTTAGAACTGATGTTCACACCGGATAAATTGTACCGGTATTAAAGACCGGATTTAGTCCGTCCAGAGAACAGAAGACTACAGAATAGGAAGGGTACAGTTTTCCTACAAAACTGGGGTCACACGTTTTGACGGAGTAATAAGCCTAGACGGGGTCTCATGCCTTGGCAGAGTAATAAGCTTAGGCGGAGTCACACGTTTTGACAGAGTAATAAGCCTAGACGGGGTCTCATGCCTTGGCGGAGTAATAAGCTTAGGCGGAGTCACACGTTTTGACGGAGTAATAAGCCTAGGCGGGGTCTCGTGCCTTGGCAGAGTAATAAGCAATGACGAGGTCAAATGCCTTGGCAGAGTAACGTGAACGTCTTTTAGGGCATGAACATTTCTTAAGAAACACTCAACACCTCCCTTCACACTCAATACCGCCCTCACGCCATACCGACCTCTGCAAATCCTTCAACAGTGAACACCTTTTTATTTCCACTTCAGCTAGTGATCAGCCCACTTAATCACATGAATCCAATAATAAGTGGCACAACGAACCAATCACAGGGGAAAGTACATCCATTATAATACTTTTGAATATTTTATTCCAATCAATGCAAAGCTGACTCTGAAAAGGAGTCAAAAGGCTTCATTATTCCACCTAATCCTTCAACTAATGTTCCCCACTTCTCTTGCATTATTAATCCTGCTATTTTTGCTAAACCAGAACGGATTAGAACAAAGCTAGTGAAATATCTTTCATTCAATTTCCTTCCTTTCTAAATAACTCCTTCGAACAGAAGCCAGGACAGCAAGAGGCCATTTTCAGTCGTCAAACCAAGTAAGAGGGGACAGGGTTGTGAATATTTGTGAAATGGGTAGAGTTGTATGCTGTTCTAGGATTCCAGTTTTAATTTCGTAACTTGTTGCTTAGTTTTGAAACTGAAAACGTATGAATTTGTCTCTGACTTCTTCATGAAAGTTGTAGATCTTTTTGTTGTCTAAATTTTGAGACCTGAATCAATTAAATTGAGTATGTATAGCAAACGTTATAGCCAAAACACTACTGCATGTCCGAGTGAAAGATTATTTCTATGTTTTATGCATACTTTGATATTCTGGGAATTATACATGCATAATCAGCCTTTGATGTCTTCACGAAAGATGTAGATATTCATGTTAGGGATCTATATAAAGTGTTTTCAAGTTAAAAAGATGCTTGTAGCTCTAGTTATGTTCAAAATACAGAAGTATGTTCATGATGCAAATCTGATAACTATGAAATCCGAATCTTGTTTTCAATACTGGGAATTTTGTAGTATGAATTAGTTGTTGGTGTCTTCATGAAAGTTGTGGATAATTATGTTAAGAGTATTTTAGAACTGGTTTCATGTTAAAATCATTTGTGTAGCTCTAGAAACGTTGAAAATACTAATATATGTACGTTTTGAAAACTCACCTGGAGGCAGTGTTGTATTTTGTGGATAAATGGTATTTCTGCTTAGAATTTGAATTTATGATCTTCATGAAAATTGTAGATATTTGTGTTAAGAGTAATTTAGAACTGGTTTCATGCAAAAATCATTTTTGTAACTCCAGAAACACTGAAATTACTAACATATATACGTTTTGAAAAACTCACCCTGAGGCAGTGTGGTATTTCGTGAATAAGTGATATTTTTGTTCGGAATTTGAAATTGTGTTCTTCATGAAAGTTGTAGAAAATTATGTTATTGAACTACAGAAAGTGGAATCACCTAAAAAGGAGTTGATTTGCTCATATTATGACTGTTTTACTAACGTATATCGCTGTTCAGAGATGCTGAAATTCACTTATAAAGGCTATTATGAAAGAAAATGATATTTTCTCTATGGATAAAGATTTATGATTGAATTCTTGAGTGATTATGAGTTATTAGAAATGTTGTTGAGCATTATGCAGTTTGTATGATGTGGTGGCGAATAATTATGAATAACGAAACTACTTTGTATGTACATGAATGCCTTGTGATATTGACACATGTGACTGAAATAGTAAATCCATGATTTTGTGAATTATTATGAGTGTTGTGTCCTTTGAGGACTTGTATTCCAAGAAGTTTTGGAAATATGGATATCATGGTATGTTAAAAGAATCAAAGGCATTCATACATCATAAGCATTCGGACGCACCATGGAATTTAGGGGTTCCATGATTGCCTACCCTGGTGGGGGGTTACTCTATGATGAGTTAAGCCCTATTTTGTTGTGTGCCATGAAGTGTAGGGATTCATGGTTTATGCAAAGTCCTACTTATGATATTCGTGTACTTCGATACTTAAGCGCCATGAAGTGTAGGGATTCATGGTATATGCTAAAGCCCTATTTGTGTCTCTATGAGACTTTTACTGCAGTATTCCCACCAAAACCAAATGGATCCAGCATGACATCATTTGACTAATTAAAGATCTATTAAATGGACTTGTTTGGCATATTCATCATATCATTATGAGTTGTTGATTGTGTTTGTGCAATTTTATCTATTTTATACTTATTCTATATTCTGTCTCACTCTTACATTAATTTTTACAATGAACGACACGCAGAATGCAGAGTGATGCCATGATTGATGCCTATTTGAATTATTACCTGAACTTTGATTTTATGGGTTGTAATAAGTATAACATGTCATATACCATTATTTTCTAAATCGTTCCGCTACTTAAGTATTATCTTGAATTTAATTATTCACGACTAGCATGTATGATAATTTTTCTGCTGCTATCAACTGTTACATAAACTCTGAATTAAACTTATGAATTTTAAAATGATCTTTCGAAAAAGCGAAAAATTTACTCGAAAATTTTAATTAATATTTCGGGGTGTTACAACGAACATGGATGGTGAGGAGTTATCTTTCCCATTCAATTCAGATGCAGTCAAGAAGTATTATGCTTGAGAATACTCTAAAAGGATAGGGTAGTCTTTATGTCCTCCAAAAGTTTGGATTGAAATTATGATGTAAACCTGTAATTTTCCCAAGTAAATAAGTGGAATTCTTGATTTCAGTTCCAATCTTTGTTCTGTTGGGTTTCATTAGCATAAATTTTGTGAAAATATTTTATTTTATTTTATTTTATTTTTAAACCATGAAAAGCATATTTTCAGTCTCAAACAGCTTGATACTTCCCAATTACGCAAACCTTGGTAATCAAAGATATTTTGCTCTGCCATGAGTAAGATCGAGTCCCACAAGGATTATGGGTGTCACCTGGGGAAACAAGATGATTAACCTTTGGTTTTCCATTTGATTATTTTCCATGCAGGATTAAGGCATATGCCCCCAATTTCTTTTCTCATCTCTCAAAGGATTCAAGATGTGGTCAAACCTGTTACAAGAAAACCGGCCAAAGATTATTCTCATATTTTCTCCAGTTGATAGGCTATAATAAGAACAAATGTTCCCCACGAAGAGTCAAGATCAACAGTTCCCCCAGTGAGTCACATGACTAAAAAGTCAGTCTCTTCTAAATCTTAGTCCTTCAAAAGTCTCAACCTCAAGAACACGCTCTTCTTGAGTACAAAATTCAATTTCCCGTTGCAAAAACTGAACATATATCCTTTACGGTAAATCTCAGTGTCAAGAGACATTTCCCCTAGGTCTTGCTTTATGTCCAAGCCTCAGGCACCCATTCCTAGGCTACTCAAAAAAATGTATATCAAGACATCCCTTGTGTCATTTATTCAAAAGCTTCAGGTACCCACTCCTAAGCTATGTTGTCCAGTCAAAACATGCTGGGGCAATCCCCATGTCATTTATTTTTATTCAAAAGCTTCAGGTACCCATTCCTAAACTATCTTGTCCAGTCAAAACATGTCGGGGTAATCCCCATGTCATTTGTTTTTCTTCAAAAGCTTCAGGTACCCATTCCTAGGCTACGTCGTCTGATTAAAACATGTCGGGGTAACCCCCTGCGTCATTAATTTTTCTTCAAAAGCTTCAGGTATCCATTCTTAGGCTATGTCATCTGATCAAAACATGTCGGGACAACTCCCTACGTCATTAATTTTTCTTTAGAGCTTCAGGTACCCTTTCCTAGGCTATATCGTTTGATCCAAAACACGTTAGAGCAATCCCCTGTGTCATTTATTTTCTTTCAAAGCTTCAAGTACCCATCCCTTTGATGTTCATTTTCAAGGGCAAATATTAGGGCAACACCCCTAAATTGTCATTTTCTGTCGAAAGCCTCGAGTACATACCCTAGGCAACATAGTTCTCAATGAAAACGTCAGGTATATTCCTGAATTTTTATGTTCATAGTAAAATCACAAATATCATTCCGTCTCTAGAGGAAAGTCTGAAATATCACATTAAATGTCCTATCAAAACCTGCGGTAACATTGTTTGGTTGTTTACTCCTTGTCAAAAGCTTCCAATACCGCCTTTAAATTGTCAAAGTTCCTTCAACTTAAGAGAGACCCAATTTATTTTATGTGAGAAACCTATAAATTTTCCTTGAATTCTTAACGATGTTCACGTCTTTACTTTCTTTTCACACCAATAATATGAATAAATCTCATATTCTTTCATGAAAAGAAGTAAAGCAGGGCAGCTGTGAACACCTATTTTTGTCCGGATAAAAAAATTAAAAAAAAATATTTTTTTAAAAAAATAATATTAAAAAATTACATAGTGACCGTTGTATAATAACCTTCTCCCTTTCTATAAATACTTAATCTCTTCTCATTTTCTACCACACTTATCCTTTCATCTTCCTTCTTCCACAATTTTTCTCAAGCAATGGCCAATAATTACCAAAGCCAAGAGGAAAGGATAAGGGAGGGAAACCGATGTTTTGTGACTACCTTCTTGCTCATTTAGCACGGGTAGTAGTTTATCTTTATTGGGTATTTTATTTATGACCACATGTGTAATAAATAATTTATGTTTCCATAAAAATAAGTGATTACCCATTTGTCTTCAATTTTTTAAAAAAAATAAAAAATAAAAAAGCCAAAAAAATAAATCAGGAAAAAATGAAAATGGGTTAAAAAAAGTCCAAAAGAAAATAAAAAATGGGCCTAGAAAAAAATCCAAAAAAATAAAAAAATGAAAATAAAAAAAAAGAAAAGAGGTTTTCGGTGGTTTATTGAGGTGGGACCCAGTTTGGTTGGATAATTGGAGAAAATTAGGGAAATTGACATCAAATTTAAACAAATTGGAAAAGTAGGAAAGTAATGTCATTTTATGAGGAATTCAAGGCTAATTTTCTTCTATAAATATGGCATAATGCTAAGGTAAAAAGGAGGAGAAAAAGGAAAAAAAGGTGAAAGAGTGTTAAATTTTTGTGAGATTTGCTTTTTAAAATTATGTTATGAAACTGTTGTTAGCAAAATAAGTGTGTCATTCTAGTATGTCTTAGTATGTGAGCTTTGTGAGTCAAAATAATGTCTAAGTGTTATAACTGGTGTCCAAACACCCTTGAATCGAGTTCAAACGAAGCAAAAAGCAAAGTAAATCTACACGAAATTGATTTCCCGAATTCTGTTCTGGTTCTTCTTTAATTGTTTTTGTATTAAGGTATTTTTTAAAATTAATACGAGAATATTTATTTATCTTTATTTATTTGTCTTTATTTAATTCTTATTTATTTTTCTGCACTTTTATTTTTCTTTATTTACATTCCTGCATTTTATTTTCCCGCACTTTATGTTTCTGCAGTTATTTATCTATTTATTTATTTTCTGTATTTTTCTTTTTATTTATTTATTTTTCTATACTTTTATTCTTATTTATTTACTTTTCTGTGTTTTTATTTTTCTTTATTTATGTTTTAGCACTTTATTTTTTTACACTTTATTTTTCTACAGTTATTTATGTGTTTATTTATTTTTTGCATTTTTATTTTTATTTTTTATTTTTTGTATTTTTATTCTTATTTATTTACTTTTCTGCATTTTTATATTTCTTTATTTATATTTCTGTATTTTATTTTTCTGCAGTTAATTATCTATTCATTTATTTGTCTGTATTTTTATTTATTTATTTTTCAGCATTTTTATTTTTATTTATTTACTTTTCTACACTTTTATTTTTATTTATTTATTTTTTGTACTTTTATTTTATTTTCTCTATTTTTATTTTTGTTTATTTATTTTTTACATTTTTATTTTGATTTATTTATTTTTCTATACTTTTATTTTTATTTATTTATCTTTCTGCACTTTTATTTTTATTTATTTTACTGCATTTTATTTTTTTCTATATTTTATTTTCTTACAGTTATTTATTTATTCATTTATTTTCTTACACTTCTATTTTTATTTTTATTTTTCTGCACTTTTATTTTATTTTTCTATACTTTATTCTTCCATCCTTTATTTTTTAACATTTATTTATTTACTCTATAATAATTTTGAAACTATATTTTACATAATCATTTAATTTTATGATTTATATATATATACAATTTTTTGAGTTTTGTTTTTTTAAATAATTATTTACTATTATTATTTATCTTTTCATTTCTCTCTCTTATCTACTCATATTATTTGTTTTTTTTGATAATTTTTGAATAATTTTTTATGTATATACATAATTATCCATTTTATTTATTGACACGACTTCTTATTATTTTCTCTTAGCAATCTTTTGATAATTAAGAAAAATTATTATCATAAAAAATAATAAAGACCAAGACTAATAAATAGTTTCTTATTTATTCATCTATCTTTCTTTTAAGTTCGAAATGGGATTAATTTAGATGAGACATCTTATTAATCTTATTTTCAAAAAAAAATTGAATAAGTTTCATTTGTCAATTTTAATTACTTAAGTGTATATATTTCTTTATTTTCATATTGATCTATTTAATTCCATTTTTTTTCCTTTTTATGTCTATTTGTTTCACCTTTTCATTTATTTATTTGTTTTTTTATGAACCATATATTTCCCAATAAAAGCAATGAATTATTTTTTAATTACTAGAAAATAATGGAGACGAGACGTCTCATTGCAGTTTTTATTTATTTTACTGTCTGTGAATCACTTGTTTGTTTATTTTTTTATTTTTTTGGACTAAAAAATGATGAAAAATTAGGTGATGTGTTTTGTTATCTAATATTGTTCTATTTTTATATTTTTCAAAATGTCCTCGTTATTATGTATATTGTCTGCAAATAGCATTTATCATTATTGTTTTTTATGAAGGATGAAATATTTAATAATCATTTTTTTTGAAAAATTATACATGATCAATTTGGGTAACCGTTTTAGGACGGACAGTGTGGGGTGCTAATACCTTCCCCTCCCGTAATTCGACTCCCGGACTAAATAGAATCTCATTTAAAAAAAAACCAGTGCTATTTAAAGGTTTTTCTGATATTTTCCTTGATAAATATTAGTAGCGATTCTTTGAACCCTTTATTTTTGTAGGACATCTAAGGGCATCATTCCAATATAGTCTCATTTTTTTATTGTCTTTAACTAGTCTGCGTCGTGTACTGGGACCCCAGTCGCGACACAAGTCATATGGCTAAACTATTTTTTAAAGAGATAGTTCATTTACATGGGATCCCTAGAACTATTGTTAGTGATAGGGATACCAAGTTCCTTAGCCACTTCTAGAGGACCCTATGGGCTAGGCTAGAAACCAAACTTCTCTTTTCCACTACTTGCCATCCACAAATAGATGGCCAAACTAAGGTTGTTAACAGGACTCTTTCTACTCTTCTTGGAGTCCTTATTAAAAAGAATGTTAAGTCTTGAGATGAGTGTCTACCACATGTTGAGTTTGCTTATAACAGGTTAGTTTACTCCATCATCAAGCATAGTCCTTTTGAGATTGTGTATGGTTTTAACCCTCTCACTCATTTAGATCAGTTGCCTCTAGAAGTCTTTCATGATATCCTTCATATGGATAGTGAGGCAAAGACATCTTTTGTTAAAAATCTTCATGAGGAGGTTAAACATCATATACAAAAGAAAAATAAACACTATGCTAGATTTGTGAATAAGAAGAAAACAAATGTTATCTTAGATGTTAGGGATTGAGTTTGGCTTCACTTAAGGAAGGAACGCTTTCCTAACCTTAGGAGGTCCAAGCTTAATTGTAGAGGTGATGGTCCTTTTCAGGTCATTAAAAGAATTAATAATAATGCATAAGTGCTTGACCTTCCTGGTGAGTATGGGGTCAGTGCTACTTTTAATATCTCTCACTTATTTAGATCTGTTGCCTCTAGAAGTCTTTGATGATATCCTTCATATGGATAGTGAGGCAAAGACATCTTTTGTTAAAAATCTTCATGAGGAGGTTAAACATCATATACAAAAGAAAAATGAACACTATGCTAGATTTGTGAATAAGAAGAAAACAAATGTTATCTTAGATGTTAAGGATTGGGTTTAGCTTCACTTAATGAAGGAACGCTTTCCTAACCTTAGGAGGTCCAAGCTTAATCGTAGAGGTGATGGTCCTTTTCAAGTCATTAAAAGAATTAATAATAATGCATAAGTGCTTAACCTTCCTGGTGAGTATGGGGTCAGTGCTACTTTTAATATCTCTGATCTTACCCCTTGTTTTACAGATGAGCTGGATGAGGTTACCTCAGATTTGAGTACAAATCCTTTTGAGAAGGGGGAGCATGACATAACCATTACCCAGGAGGAAGCCACAGACCCTGCACAGTCTTTGAAGGTTTCCTTGGATAGTTTTAGGGGTCCTATGACTAGGTCAAGGACCAAGAAAGCTAGAGAAGCACTCCAAAACCATTTGGCTTCTTTCATGGATACCATGATTGGGCCCAAGCCCAAGGAGGAGCTCCTGAAGACCCTTATCCTTTTCTCTTGCTCCATAGAAGGTTAATAGGCTTGCTTTTATGGTTTGAGCCTTATTTAGGCCTCTTCTTTGGGCCACATTTCTTTTGTACATATTTTCCATTTTTAATACTTTTAGAAGTATATTAAGATATTATTTTAGGAATTAGATTGGGCTTTGCAAAGCCATTGGGCTTAGGCTACTTTTGGGCCTTGTACTTGTTGTTTTTGAGTTTGGGCTTGTATTGGGCCAAATTTAAGTAGGTTATAGGATTGAGCCTTAGGAATTAATCCAAGCCCCATGGTTAACTCTAAGTGGCTGAAATTCTCAAGGAGTATATAAGTTCCTCTCCTTTGTAATTAGTTAATAATTTGAATGCCATTGAATTTTAGAGTGAGAAACTCTCCCTTCTCTCTAGAAAGTAGAAGCTCCAGGCTCCTTTCTCTAAGTCTTATCCTTTGGAATTTCTCCCAAATATGGTGACAAATATTCCTTATCGCTCTAACTCCTAGAGAGTGTCGGCAACACTAAACCACACTTGTCTCTCCATCTCCTTCCATTTCTATCAAATTCTAAAGCTAGATCTAGATCCAAGGCATTAGACAAACACAAAAAAGATATTACGTTTTAGGATTACCTCTTGAAGAATATCAAAGCAGTCGTAGTCTCTTCCTTTAGGAGTCCACACGAGTATTCCCACCAGAAACGTTACACCTTCCAAATGCTAGTTTGACGACGTATAGCTTTTTCAATTTTTACTTATTTTGTGTCTCTTTTTGGGTGAACCGCCTATGAGCATCTTATGCTCTATTTATAGGCTTGGGTTTAACCTAATTTGTTCTCTCTAAAGAGTGGGCTCCTTAATCATTCTAAATGAGTTAGGCCCACTAGCTTTATTTTAGTCCAACTAAAATAAAAGCTATTTTCTGATGGACTTACTCTATGTGTGTGACCCTATAGGTAAAATACTCGGTCATATTAATAATAAACTATTTTATTATTAATATAAAATAAGAGCGGCATCTAGCAATGCATCATTATATCTGAATATTATTTATTATCAACATAACCTATAAGTGATAATTATTTTATATGTTTGTTTCTTTTGTCACGATGTTCTAATTGGGCCCAAGGCATGATCACGTCATCCTTGTACGGTCCATTTTATTTTACTTGATACCGAAATAGATTTTATTCGAATAAATATCCAATATTTATTCTTTCTAGCATGGGCATGCATTTCCTTAGTCTCACTCCATCAAGTGGCCTATAGATATCACTCCTGTCACATAGGAGAGACAAATCTCATCTACATCACTCATATCCCTCTGCATAATTTGTTCATTGCCTAATCACAACCTTTATAGTCCTCTTGTTACAGAAGACGTTTAATTGTATTAAAACAACAAACTCCTTATGTAGGAATCATAGTGACTTCAGGTCGAAGGACTACATATACCATTATCACATTGAGAATCGTTTATGACATTCATGTAACGTTCTCATGGTGGGTCTGTCCAGTACATCATTACTCTTAGTGTGTACCTGTGTGAAGACTTGATATCATCTATATCCATGATCTGTGAGATCAGATCATCAGTATACTCATACATTAGTCTTAATGTATTTACATGTCCCCACGTAAACACTTGACTAAAGACATTTTAGGAATAACTCTCATATGACCTATTACTCCAAGGATAAATAAAGGTTGTTAAACTATTTAACAAAAAAATGTCTTATTCAAAATGATGCGTCCTATATTGGCTCTTAGTGCATATTTCCAACAATTTCCTATTCGGTTTCTACCTTCTCAATTCATAACCATGTGCTTCAAGGTCACTTTGGAAAGCTTGCTTAGATTTATGGATTGTTAAAGAAGAAGATCCACCTCCATGCTTCAAGAAAGGCTTCTAAGACTACATCACTAAACCAACATAGATCTGTTGTGTTTCCTCCTTCGTCAATTGTAAATCCAACATGCATTGGCTAAAAAGAGAAGCCCATAAATATTTTTTGTTAAAGTGCTAGATAAGAAGTTATAGAATAAAGAAAGAAGTTGAAAAAGATCTTCACACACCTGATGTATATCTCCCATGAAGTGTGACAAGAACAATAACGCCTCAGTCATATTATCTATAAGATCAAAAAGAAGAGGGATTGATAAAAGGTCACCAAAATAGTTATTCCATGTTAAAAATGTTAATATTCAACAGTAATGAGTTTGGTTGTGTAAAGAAACATGTTCAAAATTTCTCAAGAGGATAAAAAACTAAATGAAAATTTCAGAAATTTAAGCCCTTACATCTCCTATCAGATGTCCCCTCTTTGTAATGCATAAGCTGAGAAGTGAAATTTTTGACAGCACCTGCAACACACATGTCCTTCACGCCATGAGGATCATGGCAGTCCCCAATATGGCAACAAACAGTAACAAGTGTTAGCATTATTATTTAGAGGTTCAATGAGAGTAGGACAAGACTAAGGTCTTTTCGGTTTCTATTTCAATTTTTTTTTGGACAAGCATAACAAATTCTCTTAACCTAATGAAATTCACTTTTATTTAGTGGGTTTTCTAACTTTTTTATTTCGGCCCAATGTGTAAGAATTAGTGAAGCCTAAATTCGAACGGGCCAATATACAAGAAGAAAAACCCTAGAAACCCAATAGAAAGGTAAGAACCTAGGCAATAAATTGGGGAGAGAGACAGAGAGAGAAAAAAAACCCTAGGAGCAGCAGCAAGAGGGGAAGAGAAGATGAAGTTCAACCCAAGAGTGTCGAGCAGCCGGCGCAAGAGCCGTAAGGCCCATTTCACGGCGCCGTCGAGCGTGCGCCGGGTGCTGATGAGCGCTCCCCTCTCATCGGATCTCCGTTCGAAGTACAACGTGCGGTCGATGCCGGTGCGGAAAGAGGACGAGGTGCAGGTGGTGCGTGGGACCTACAAGGGTCGTGAAGGGAAGGTAATGCAGGTGTACCGTCGCAAGTGGGTGATCCACATCGAGCGCATCACCCGCGAGAAGGTCAACGGCTCCACCGTCAACGTTGGCATCCACCCCTCCAAGGTGATCATCACCAAGCTCCGCCTCGACAAGGATCGCAAGTCCCTTCTCGATCGCAAGGCCAAGGGTCGCGCCGCCGCCGACAAAGAAAAGGGCACCAAGTTTGCTCCCGAGGATATCATGCAAACCGTCGATTAGTCTCTGTCTTTTCCCCTTTGTTATAACAACCAATTTTCAAGATCTTGTAGTACTACCCTTTTTATTCTCCATTCTCGATTTTGCAGGCCTTAAATTTTATCCTATTTTAGTGTTAAAACAAATATTTTCATACGATTTCATGTCTTGGTTTCCTTAATTTGCTTATCTTTTATTCTTCCCCCCATTGCAATTTTTTTGAATAATTTGCTGTGTATGCGTGTCGACGATGAAGTGAGGCTTAGTTTTACTAAGTTAGTTTCCAGCTTGAATATGTTTGTTATGCTACCAATGTTGTGAAATTTTAGAATTACAATGATCTGCTAATCTTTTTCCATCATGTGGTTCTGGTGTGATTCTGTTGTATTGGATTGTATTTACGGTGCTTGGATGACTAGATTTACATTTTTACAGTTATCCCTGGCTGATGTACCAGCTGCTGAAAATTTGTAATCTGACATGCACTGTTAGGATCCTTGTAAGGCTACTCGCAACAGCTTGGGTTGCCTTTGTTGTGTCATGTGTGAAGGTTCTGTGATTTCAATTAATAGGATGTTTGGTTGAACTAGATTATGTGTAAGTGAATGATGGGGAAACTAGTTGTCCATTGGTATCAAACTCATTTTATCTTATTGAAACTTGTTTTGGATTTCACCTTTCCCTACTCTTCGCTTGTTGTGTGGCACTCTACATTTTTAGCACTAATTTAAGGGTTTGATAACCATTATTTGGATGAGTAGGTTAATCTTTGTGATATATGTTGAGTTGAAGTGTTGTTTGTATGTTTCATTTGCTTGTATTGGTACCTTTATTATTATTTCATTTCAAACCATTTTTTCTTAAGGTATTTCTTGTCATTGAAGATGCTGCTTCAACAGTGAAGCTTATGTGACTTTAACTGCTTAATTATTTACAAATTTTGATGGGGTTCATTTGATCCCTAAATGAAGGGAAATGGAATAACTACTTGACATGAGTCATGGAAAAATTCGTCATGAAATGATCCTCAATCTGCTCCCTGATTCTATGTACTGTGGTTATTGACTTTGTCTTATCTCCGCCAGTAAAATGTTGAGCCACCAGCTATGTTTAGCATGATGTTTGTGTCATGAAATTGAATGAGTTGCCTTGGGAATGTCACCAAAATTTGGTTTTGTTACAAATTAGGTTTTTAGAAATCTTCATTAATGTAGTTGAGTATGTGATGATAAATCTACTCGAGTTTGTGGAAACGGAGGAATTTAAAATTGTATCGTACTTTTCTCTAATGCCAGAACTATCGGGATGTTAAATTGGAACTACGAGTTAGGCATGGCCAAAATAGTGTTAACTGAACTGTACTCCATTCTAAAATATTTTCATTTTTTGGTTGCATAATTCTTAACTATTTGAACATAATGCAAGGTGATTAAATAAAATGGAATAATTAAAATTAGAATTGTAGTATAGTATATTTTGTTTAAACCTTTTGTATTATGCTCCAGACGTAATACATCATGGGGTTCAGTGAAAAATTTTCCGACTTCCCCTCTTATATGATATAAAATTATTAAAAACTATATTTGAATACTCATTCATTTTCACTCAAAAATTGAATAGTCACTTTACTTTTTTTGCTATTTAAAATTTTATTGATTACTAGTTTTTGTCATTTTACATTGATTATTTTTTCCTATACGAATTTTTGTTACAAATATTGACGATTGCTATATATACATGAATAATTTGTTTTAAATCGTGTGATCTTGAAAACTTAAGTCACAACATTTGACTTGTAATACTTGTAACACACAAGAATGATATTGGTCTATTTCCTACAAAGATGAGTTTGCTCATGTTTTTAAGATTTTTTGCAAGAAAATCCGGTCTGAAAAAGGAATTTGTATTGGTACAATACGAATTGAACATGATAGAATTTGAAAATAAATTTTTTGAAAAGTTTTGTAACAAAACTGACATTTTTCATTCATTTTCTTTTTTAAGAACACTCAACAAAATGGTATTGTGGAAAGAAAAAATAAAAGTCTACTAGAGATCACTAGAATAATGTTTTGTAAAATGATCTTTCAAAATATTTTTGGGTTAAGACCTATACTGAATCTTTATCAGAATCTTTATTAGAACCTATATTGAATCAGACTGCATATGAATTGTGGAAGGGAATGAAACCCAACATTTCATACTTTCACCCTTTTGGATGCACATGTTATATACTAAACACAAGAGATCAACTTGGAAAGTTTGACTCTAAGTGCGACAACAGTATATTCATGGGAAATTTAATCACACTAAAATCATACCGAGTCTTTAACACAAGGCCTCAAACCATTGAAGAATCCATGCATGTAAGGTTTGATGAACTAACAAAAACTGATAAGAAATTGATAGATCTAGAATTTGATTATGCAAGTATTCAACAACCAGAAACTGAACTTGGACCATTAGATCTTACAAGTAATGAAGAAAAGGATTCAAACCAATAAGAATCTATGCCTGAACCTGAGAAACCAAGGGAATGGGAGTTCAAAATCTACCATCCATTAGATCTCATTATTGGAGATCAAGCTGAAGGAATTCAAACTCGATCAATGACTCACAATCATTCGTCAATTGCACTTGTTTCTGAACTTGAACCAAGGACTGTCTTAGAAGCACTAGAAGATCCAGATTGGATCATAGCTATGCAAGAAGAACTAAATCAAATTGAAAGAAACAAAGTCTAGAAGCTTGTTCCCAGACCCAAAGATAAAAAACATCATAGGAACAAAATGGGTCTTTAAAAATAAACTTGACAAAAATGGAAAAGTTGTCATAAACAAAGCCAGACTTGTGGCTCAAGCCTACAATCAACAAGACGGTATAGACTTTACTGAAACCTTTGCACCTGTAGCCAGACATAAGGGTATAAGGATTCTCCTTGCATTTGCTGCATTTAAAGGTATAAAATTATATCGAATAGATATTAAGAGTGCATTTCTAAATAGTTTTATAGAAGCGTAAGTCTTCATAAAACAACCTCCTGGATTTGAAGATAAATCTTTTCAAAATCATGTCTTCAAATTAAGTAAAGCATTGTATGGTCTAAAGTAAGCTCCAAGAACTTGGTATGATTGACTCAGTACTTTTTTAATCTCAAAAGGCTTTACTAGAGTAAAGATTGAAACAACCTTATTTAGAAAAGACTCAAACAAACATTTTCTTGGTGTGTAAATTTATGTTGAGGACATTGTCTTTGGTGTTACTAAAGAAAGTTTGTGTAGAGATTTTGCTGAAGTGATGCAGGCAGAATTGGAGATGAGCATGATGGGTGAACTTAAATTCTTTCTGGGTCTATAGATCAAACAGACTGATGATGAAATTTTTATTCATCAGTAGAAGTACACCAAAGAGCTACTCATAAAAATTTAAAATGGCTGATGTCAAGCCCATGAGTACTGTCACAACCGGGGTCGCGGCGGCGCGGCCGACCCTTCGAAAAACGAATATAAAAAAAAACAGGGAGTCGCCACCAAAGTTTTTTTCACAGGAAAAACATTGGGAAAAAACTTGCTTTAGTAAAGCATTGGTTTAAAAAAGTGAGATTCAAGTTCGGGAGTCGGTTACGAGTAGCGAAGGTATCAGCACCCTACATCGCCTGTTAAAAACAGTACCAAGATGGAAAATGCGCAACATGAATAGCCTTACAAGAGATGTATTATTTCTTCCTTTTTATTATTGCATTTTTTTGTATTTTTTTAAAAAAAACAAAAGGAACAAACTGAACAAACATGGAGTGTCGGAGCGAGGTCAACAAGACGTCTCATCCAAATTAACCTCGACGTCATTATAAAACAAGGAAAGGAAAGGATGCTAACAAGACGTCGCGTCTAAATTAGTCATCCTTGAATCGAAATACAGGGTTGGAAACGAGAAGGGGATAAACGGGATGTCTCGTCCCAAGTATTCCTTTCTTTGTGAATCATGGCGGTGGTCAATCAAAAATGGGGGAAAATCAACAAGACGTCACGTCTAAATTGACTTCCATGGAAGTGATAAGAACGGGATAGTTACAAAAAACGTAAAAAAAAATGAAAAAAGGAAAGATGGGCCCGACAGGAGTTAAGTCCTGCTCCTACGTATTCTCGAGTCATCGAGAAATTAGGGTTATGTAGTTCTTGATGAGGGTTTTTTAGGAAAAACTAGGAGGTTGAGGGTGGATGATGTCCTTGGGAAAGATTCATACAAGGCGAAGTTCTTCGCACATGTATGGGTTCTAGGAAAGTTGTGTAGATGGAATTACTTCCGCACGACACTGGCTAAAGACAATTTTTATACTTTTGGATTTGAAAGAACACACAGAAAATACTTATTTCTTTTTGTTATTACTGGTTATAAAGCAAAATGAAAGAGATTTAACAGAATAAACTTACACAAGAGAACAGATTCAACAAAAATTACAAATTTGGCAAAAAAATAAACAATGAAAAATGAGAGAAATCTAAAGGACAGAACGGAACCGGTGTGGTGGGGATACTGGGAGCCGGAGTTCAGATGCGATCCGGTGTGATCCTAAGCAACAACGACCTGAGTGAAGCGGAGACAGTAGGGCGCCGGTATAGAGTTTAGCGTAAAGACAGTGTGAGGGTTCAATGGGAGAGACGGTGTGATTTTAATGGGCACAGGTTCTTAGATTAGGGGTTCTGGACGATATCTAGGCAGCAGAGAGGAGTTTTGGAAACTGGACTGGGATCGGTGTCCTTATGACAGTTCAAGACCTTGGGGCAATTTTCTGAATTTCGAGGCACCAAGGATTAGACTAACTACTTAGGATTTTTTGAACACCGGAGCAGGCTTTCTGGGGAGTCTTGAATGTCTAAAGTGTCGACCCTTGTGCCTCTTTAGCTGAGGCATTTATAGAGGCTCAGGGTGCTGGCTGAGTGCTTGGACAGCTCAAGCCTCCACTCACCCACGTGTATAGTGGAGGCAGCCTGGCCACTAACTAATTGTGGGGAGCAGCGGCTGGTGGGAAATTTTTAATTATTTCCACTTCCGTTCCCTGTCTGCCACTCCCAGGTTCGAGGGTCTGCGTGGATGTGCGATTCCAAGTCACAGCATGGGCAACCGGACTCGATGTCAAGTATATGAGAGCTAAGACATCGGATCATTGGGGACACCAGATCAACATACGGTATCTTTAATGATCAGACTAGTGTCACCAATTCCATAGTCCTGAGTTGGTGTTCCTCTGCTAGACATCGGACGATGTTCCCTTTCAAAAGCCTAGACCGGTGTTCTTTTCTTGGACGACATGCCGGTGTTATTGCTTGTAGACGGGGTCAGTTCGATCTAACACTGGCCGGACCGAAATAGGTGTTCACAGATGCCCCTCTTTACTTCTTTTTCACAAGAGAAACATGAAGCTTTCGTGTTTTTGAAGTGAAAAGGAAGTAAAGACGTGAACGCCGCTGTCGGGATCAGGTGAGCCTCTTAACCGATATGGCATCCGATGGTGTAGGTAGATATTTGGCCGGTGTAACCTCAGGATGGTTCACAGTTGAAATGACCTAAGAGTCCTTACACGTGTCATCACCTGATTCATCCTTTCAAATTTCAACTTTTCACGCCCTCGGACCGGAATGCGAATAGTCGAAGCGAGTGGGCCTCTTTTCATGGGCCTGGGCCGGAATATGGAACATTCTGGATCCTCATCCCCTCACCTTATAAAAGCAAACATGGGGGTCGTTCATTTTCACTTGTTTTCTGATATTGAAGCTCTGCCACTCCGACGTTCAAGACCTCCGGTGTTCAACATTCTGGCTTGTACTAAAAGGACAGCTCGCATCATCTCAGCAGGTAGCTTCACATCTTCCTTCTCCATTCATTCTTAGATAGGGTATGAGGGACAACGGTTCGAGCAGTGACTCCGTTGAGGTCCTATCAGGGCCTCCTTCAATCACATCCCGGCGTTAGTCGGGAGGAGTCATGAGCCGGGGTCAGCGTCGCCATGGTGAAGCAACCTCTGAGGTTTCACACCGGCCCATAGTTTCGGGACATCTTTTCTCCACATTGCCCCTGTGGGAAATGAGGGAGTTTGACACATCGTCTGACTCCCATACATCGTCCTCACCTTTTGACTTGGGCACTACTAGTGAGCGGGATAGCAGTGCCGATCTTTATTTGTCTGACGACGTGGCTTTTTACAGCTGTGTTCCATTCCTCCGTCATACCGTCCTTATGGCTTCTTCTGGAAATTCATCTACCGGCGTCCCCGTTGTTGCCACCAACACCGTCGAGACCAACATCATTGCACACCGTATAGATTGGCTCGCAGAGAAAGCCAAAGACCCATACTTTTGGGTTCATGAAGATCCCAGGAACATCGTCTTCTGCTATGCCGAGGATGCGGCCGATGTTACCATAGAAGATGTCATCGTTCACTCTGGCGAGGAACATGAAGATGACTTTACTGTTTTCTGCCCCCTGACTTCGGATCGGATCTGCCATTAACCGGGGTCAAGGTACATCTTCATGTACGAGATGCTGTTTTCCAAGATCGGCGTCCGTCTCTCACTCACGAAGTTTAAAATGGGAGTACTCCGGTTTTTGGACTGTTCTCCCAGCCAGCTTCACCCCAATGGCTGGGGTTTGGTGAGATCTTTGGAGGTACTTGGGGAGTACTTCCACTTCGTCCCCACCGTTGCCCTTTTCTTTATATATTGCAGGGTGATGCGCCGGGGTAACCAAGGAGGGGGTCTTGGATTTATCAACCTCTAGTGTGATACCAAGGTTGTAAATTTCGAGAGCTACACCGAGTCAGCCAAGACGGACGGAGTTAGCTTCAAACACTCCTACGTCAAGGTTGAGGTTAATACAGAAAGACTGGTATTCTGGGAGAATTCAGATTTTTCCAGGAAGTTCTACACCGGCTGGACTCACGAACACTTCCTCCTGACCAGCAACGCCTACTCCGTCAGTGAGAGTGTTTTGTCGATGGAGTCCAAAAAAGTCTTGGACGCTCTGAAGGGCTACTCTTGCCTTGCTAAGATTTCCTGCAAAAACCTCCTCGGGACGGAGTCTCACCGGGATACTTACCTAGGTAGATTTCCGCCTTTTTATATATATATATATATACCGGTGTTGACAATGGTTTCAGGCGAAATGGCTCGGATCAACATTCTCAAGAAACTCCGGGAAGCGGCCGAAGCCAGGAACACTGCTGCAGCCGATGTGGAGAATCGAGTGACCCCGAGGCGAACAGCGGCCAAGCTTGTGAGCATCCCGATGGACAGGGTTGCGAACTTGGCATTGGGTCCAGCTGACGCGGCCCAAGATAAGGGGAGGAAGCGCAACCATTCCGGCCAAAGCTCTAGGCCCAAGTAGCAAAAGGCCTGAGGCCGAAGTGGAAGACCGGCGCGAGAAGGAGGCTGTCGGTGATGTAAATAATGCCTTGGACCAGACTCAGCCAGCCGATGCCTCAACGCCCCACTGCAACTCCGGTGTCTCGAAGTTTTTACAATGCATTGGGGAGACACCGACTCGTTTCCAAATCCCCTTCAAATTAAAGGACGATCTTCCAGCTCCCGAGGTGTAAAGTGCTATCCAGGGAGCCCTTTTTAACTTGGTCGAGGTGGCCGGGGTCCTCAACTCCTTGGGAAAATCTTACTACTCCAGTCTTGAGGCCAAACAATGCCTAGACCGGATGAAAGAGGCCCAAGCCCAAAGAGCGGAGGCTCAGACTGCCTTGGCTAAGAGCCAGGAGGATTTGGCCGAACTCACTTCACGTACAACTCAGCTACCAAGAGGGCGAATGAGGCTGAGGCTAAGCACATGGCTTCAGAGGACGCTCTCAAGGCTCTTCAGGCTAAATTGGATGAAGCCTTGGCTGGACGGGCCGAGGTGGAGAAGAAAAATAAAGAGCTGGTAGCCGAGGTTGCTGCTGTGAAGGATATTCAACCCCAAGAACGGCGTGAAATTGATGAGGAGATGGCTGAATTCTCGGAATTAGCCAATGTCGCCTTCAACTCTGCCGTTCGTCAGGTTGTACATCGGAATTCCGCTGTGCAACTTAACCTGAATGGTATAGGTGTCTACTATGAGTTTTATGGTGGGCATTTATATGCTATGGACCGGGGTCAGGCAGTAGAACCTTAGGATGTTCCTTATGAACCTCTGCCTCTCCCCACGAGCCAAAGTATGGAGCTGAGGACGGTGTCAGAAGATTCTGAGAGGACAACTACTGTCGCTGGGCCGGACTCCCCAAGCACTTGGAACTAGAATTTTTTCATTTTTGATAGCCTTGTTTCAGGATAGGCTCCGGAGTTAAAACTTTTTGTATGGCCGTAATGCCCCATTTCTTTTTAATGAAGTAAATTTTTCACATCTGCCTCTGTTTTTTTAATTCCCAAGAATGCCAATTGACTTGTGACCGATGTATAATGAATAACAGCTTGAGATAACATCGTCTAAGCACCGTTAATAAAGTCTGAAAATTGGATCCGAACCACTAAAACCACACCGTCCTTTAGTTTTTCGACCGATGTAGAATTGATGGTACAATTTAAACCAACATCGTCCTTTAATAGGCCAACTGAATTGAAATCTTAACATCGTCCCTTATGACCAAAGTTCAAATTGAACAAATGCATCTAATTATAACCGACGCAGGGGTCATGACACCGTCCTTTATGACTTCAAATTGAGTTGCAACCGGTGTAAGGAATGTGACATCGTCCCTTATGACCAAAGTTCAAATCGAACCGTGCATCTGATCCTAGCCGACGTAGGGGTCATGGCACTATTCTTGGATGCCGTCCTGCTTCTTTTCATCCTTAACCTCGGGTGTTGAGGAAATATCGATTGAAATCCTCCTCAGGTCGGTGTCAACATCGAATCTTTTTTTTTTGGTCAGGGTAATGTCCCTGTTTCGGCAAGAAGTGGTTGACTGGGTATTGCCCTTTTAGCTGACAGGAAAGAAAGGGTGAGAGTGTTACCTCTTGGCTGACAGAAAGGTAAAATGAGGGTGTTGCCTCTCGGTTGATAGGAAAAGTAAAATGAGGGTGTTGCCTCTCGGTTGACAGAAAGGTAAAATGAGGGTGTTGCCTCTCGATTGACACGAAAGTAAAAGTGAGGGTGTTGCCTCTCGGTTGATAGGAAAAGTGAAGTGAGGGTGTTGCCTCTCGGTTGACAGGAAAAGTAAAAGTGAGGGTGTTGCCTCTCAGTTGACAGGAACTGTAAAGTGAGGGTGTTGCCTCTCGGTTGACAGGAAAAGTAAAAGTGAGAGTGTTTCCTCTCGGTTGACAGGAAAAGTAAAGTGAGGGTGTTACCTCTCGATTGACAAGAAAGTAAAAGTGAGGGTGTTGCCTCTCGGTTGACAGGAAAAGTAAAGTGAGGGTGTTACCTCTCGATTGACAGGAAAAGTAAAAGTGAGGGTGTTGCCTCTCGGTTGACAGGAAAGTAAAGTGAGGGTGTTGCCTCTCGATTGACAGGAAAGTAAAAGTGAGGGTGTTGCCTCTCGGTTGACAGGAAAAGTAAAGTGAGGGTGTTGCCTCTCGATTGACAGGAAAGTAAAAGTGAGGGTGTTGCCTCTCGGTTGACAGGAAAAGTAAAGTGAGGGTGTTGCCTCTCGGTTGACAGGAAAAGTAAAAGTGAGGGTGTTGCCTCTCGCTTGACAGGAAAAGTAAAATGAGGGTGTTGCCTCTCGGTTGACAGGAAAGTAAAAGTGAGGGGGTTAACAGGACGTCTCATCCAAATTAACCTTGATTTAGAGCCTTGGGGTGATGCCCCAGTTCGAAAGGACTGAAAGAATCTTGGGGGACTGCCCCTTGACTGAAAGAGAAAGGGTCTGGGTTGATGCCCCAGTTTCTGGAAATACTGAAAAAGTTAGGGGTACTGCCCCTTGACAGAGAGAAACCTGGGGTGATGCCCCAGTTTGAGTTTATCGAGAAATTTGGGGTACTATCCCTCGACTGGGAGAGAGATCTAGGGTGATGCCCCAGTCTTAGCTGTTTGGAAGTTCGGGGTATTGCCCCTTGACTAGAAGAGAAATCTGGGGAGATGCCCTAGTTTTTGGAAAGACTGAAAGTTTCAGGGGTACTGCCCCTTGAGTGAAAGAGATAAACTTGGGGTGATACCCTAGTTTGAGACGATTGAAAGAATCTTGGGGTATTGCCCTTTGAGTGAAAGAGGGGAGACCTGGGGTGATGCCCCAGTCTGGCATGATTAAAAGTTTTAGGGGTATCGCCCTTTGACTGAAAGAGACAAACCTGGGGTGATGCCCCGATTTGAGCTTTTTGGTGATTCGGGGTATTGCCCCTTGACTGGAACAAGAGAAATCTGGGGAGATGCCCCAGTTTGAGCTGTTTGATGAGAAGAATGTGATAGGTGCTATTTTGGTAATGATGAACTCATTGGGGAAGAGTGTAGTTCCTCTGGGGGAGAAAGATATGGCTGGCATTCGGCTATTACTGGAGGGGTGACTTCATTGGGGAAAGTGTTGTCCCTCTGGGGGAGAAAAGGCATGGCTGGCTTTTGGCCATTGTGTTTCCGTCAGAAAGGTGATTCGGCTGGGGATAACTAGGTTTTTCTAAATCTAATTAGGAAGTATTCTGATTGGGGAGAGCTGAGTCCATTTTGTGGTTTTCCTCGGGAGGAATTCTTAGTCTGTGTTCCCCTTGGGGATGAATGGTGGGTCTGCTGAGGGATTTTGGCGAATACCCGCTTTTAGATCATGGATCCTGGCTACCCTTAACAGGAAAGTGAGTAGTATAAAACAAATCAAGACTTATAGGTGAACCCCCTTAGTGACTGGCTTTGAAGTAACTCATGGACAAAATAACAGCAACGTCCGACTTCGGTGAGCTTGCCTAGCGGAGTTGGTTATGCTTGTCTGAGGTAAGGTCTGGCACTGGATGCATTTTGTTCCTCATAACTCTTGTGTTTTGTCATTTTCAAAAATTTTCTTAGGCAAAAACTTGTCTATTTATGAAATTAGTCATGAACACATGTAGGAAGAAGGAAAAATTTTATTTATGAACATCAGGTATGTACAATGGTGATGAAAGCAATGTAAAACAAACAGATGTGACAATGGAAAAGGGAAGGCTCATGAATCCTCCAACGATTTCCTGAGAGCAATGATAATCTTGATTCTTTCTCACGACTTCATGTTCATCTTCTGATTTTGCTTCTGAGGACGTAATTTGACAATGACCCGGATGCCCCAGTTCGATTTTTCGTTTCCTGCTTGAAGGGTTTATGCCGTCACGTTAAGACCTTGGGTTTTGGTTTGTCTGAGCCGCCCTCTTGGGTTTTCAACTCATCGAGTAGCTTAGTAGCTCTAACTTTTGCCTAGGTCACCTTTTCAGGTTTTCAACCTAGCGAGCCTTTTTTTTAGGCAAAGTATCTCTTCACTGCGTCGGTGTTGACAGGCATTGGCAGGTCGTCTCCATCTATGTTGGTGAGTATAAGAACTCCCCCAGAAAAAGCTTTCTTTACAACATATGGTCCTTCATAATTAGGCGACCACTTCCCTCGGTCATCCTTCTGGATTGGCAAGACCTTCTTAAGGACCAAGTCCCCTTCCTAGAACTGTCGGGGTCGCACTTTCTTTTCATACGCCCGCTTTATACGCTTTTGATACAACTGTCCATGGCAAAGGGCGGTTAACCTCTTCCCGTCGATTAGGTTCAACTGGTCATACCTAGCCTGGATCTATTCGGCTTCCCCTAACTTGGCTTCCATGATCACCCTGAGGGATGGGATCTCCACTTCAAAAGGCAGTACTGCTTCCATTCCGTAGACCAAAGAGAATGGGGTCGCCCCAGTCGAGGTCCGCATCGAGGTTCGGTATCCGTGTAGTGCGAAGGGAAGCATTTCATTCCAGTCTTTGTAGGTCACCACCATTTTTTGCACTATCTTCTTGATGTTTTTGTTAGCTGCCTCGACTGCCCCATTCATTTTAGGCCGATATGGAGAGGAGTTGTGGTGGGAGATTTTGTAACTGTGACAGAGTTTCTTCATCATCTTGTTGTTCAAATTTGTACCATTGTCAGTAATGATCTGACTTGGTAGGCCGTACCGGCATATTAGTTCACGCTTGATGAATTTGACCACAACACCCTTTATTACATTAGCGTATGAAGCTTCTTCCACCCACTTGGTAAAATAATCGATGGCCACTAGAATGAAACGATGACCGTTCGAGGCTTTCGGCTCAATGGGCCCAATTACATCCATACCCCACATTGAAAAGGGTCATGGTGCTGACAAGACATTTAGGGATGAAGGTGGTGCGTGAATATGATCAGCATATATCTGACATTTATGGCACCTTCGTACATAAGCAAAACAGTCTACTTCCATGGTCATCCAATAATATCCGGCTCTCAAGATTTTTCTTGACATGACATGCCCATTTGTGTGAGTTCCGAATGATCCTTTGTGGATATCTCTCATAATTTGGTTTGCCTTGACGGTATCAACACACCGGAGGAGAACGGAATCATACTTCCTCTTGTATAGCATGTTGCCACTCAACAGGTATCCCATAGCTAGCCTTCTGAAAGTTCGTTTGTCATTATCTGTGATGCTTTCAGGGTATTCTTGACATTGGAGGTACCTTTTGATGTCATGATACCAAGGCTTGCCATCCGGCTCTCCTTCTATGACTTGGCGATGGGAAGGTTCTTGCCGTTTCTTCACTTTGATGAAAGGCATTTCGTATTCACTGCTGACCTCGAACATAGCAGCTAGGGTGGCCAAAGCATCTGCCATTTGGTTGTCATCCCGCGGGACATGATGGAAGGTAATTTCATCGAACTCTTTGATCATCTCCTTGATGTAAACATGATAGGGAACTAGTTTACTGTCTCTAGTTTCCCACTCATCCTTTAGTTGATAGATAACCAAAGCAGAATCCCCATAAACTTCCAGGGCCTTTATTCCCATGTTCAGAGCCGCTTGTATCCTTAAAGAACATGCTTCATACTCTGCAACATTGTTGGTGCAATCAAAACACAACCGGGCGCAAATGGGGATGAATTCCTTATCAGGTGAGATCAAGATGACCCCAATTCCATGTCCCAGTGCATTGGAGGCTCCATCAAACCTCATGGTCCACCTGTTCTCCTGACCATCTTCTTCTTTGAAAAGAGCCAAAATATCTTCGTCCAGGAAATCATGCCGCATTGGTTAGTAACTGTCGATGGGTTGGTGTGCCAAGTAGTTTGCTAGCGCACTCCCTTTTATGGCCTTTTGAGTGACATATGTTATGTCATATTCAGTCAGTAGCACTTGCCAACGGGCGATTCTTCCAGTTAGAGCTGGCTTTTCAAAGATGTATTTAATGGGATCCATCTTAGACACCAGCCACGTAGTATGATTAAGCATATATTGCCGTAAGCGCCGGGCAGCCCAAGCCAATGCACAACATGTTCTTTCGAGGGAAGAGTATCTCATCTCGCATTCGGTGAATCTCTTGCTTAAGTAATAGATGGCACACTCCTTCTTCCCAGTATCGTCATGTTGACCTAACACGTATCCCATGGATTCGTTCAGCACAGTCAAATACAGGATTAGTGCTTTCCCAGGAACGGGCGGCACCAAGATTGGCGGCTTTAACAAGTACTGTTTTATCTTTTCGAATGCTATTTGGCAATCTTCATTCCATTGCCCGGGTTGGTTCTTGCGAAGTAACTTGAAAATCGGCTCACAGGTTGCCGTCATTTGGGAAATGAATCAGGCAATGTAGTTCAACCTTCCTAGGAATCCTCGGACTTCCTTTTCCATACGAGGAGGAGGCATTTCCATAATTTCCTTGACCTTGTCAGGATCAACCTCTATCCCTCTTTCGCTCACGATGAATCCTAGCAGTTTACCAGATTTTACGCCAAAGGTGCACTTGGCCGGATTCAGTCTAAGCTTGAATTTCCTTAATCGCTCAAAGAGTTTTCTCATATCAGTGATATGTTCTTCCTCTGATCTAGCTTTAGCAATTATATCGTCCATATAGACTGCTATCTCTTTATGCATCATGTCATGGAAGAGAGTCACCATTGCCCTTTGATAGGTGGCTCCAGCGTTCTTCAATCCGAAGGACATTACTTTGTAGCAAAAAGTTCCCCACAGAGTGATGAACGTGGTCTTTTCCATATCTTTAGGTGCCATCTTGATCTGATTATACCCCGAAAATCCATCCATGAATGAGAAGATAGAGTGTTGAGTTGTATTATCGACCAGTACGTCAATCTAAGGTAAAGGAAAGTCATCCTTAGGGCTGGCCCAATTCAAGTCTCGGTAGTCCACACACATTCTCACTTTCCCGTCTTTCTTTGGAACATGAACTATGTTGGCTACCCATTGCGGATATTTGGCTACGGCTAGGAAACCAGCATCGAATTGCTTCTTAACTTCTTCCTTGATCTTAAGAAGCATTTCTGGTTTTATTTGTTGCAACTTCTGTTTGATCGGCGAACATTCCGGCTTTAAAGGCAACTTGTGTTCTACAATGCTGTTATCCAAACCCAGCATATCTTGATATGACCATATGAATACATCCCGAAACTCCCTGAGCAGCTTAATCAATTCATCTCGTCGCTCTTCGCTTAGGAAGGTGCCGATCTTGACCTCCTTAACCTCTCCTTCATTCCCCAGGTTAATAGTTTCAACCTTCTCTTGATGCGGTTGAATTTTCTTATCCTCTTGTTCCATCAACCTTGTCAATTCGGGTGAAGGTTCAAAGTCTTCCTCACTTTCCTCATAGGCGCAATCGTTCAGATAATTAGAATCGTAAGACAAAATCAAGTTCTCACTGCTCTCAGAGGAATCATTTTTGGATCTGTATTTGGTTGTATTATAGCGAATGAAAAAGGAAACAAGCAAGTGAAAGGCTTAAAAGAATAAAGCAAGAACTAGGTATTGGAATCAAACAGTGTTCATTAAATTTAAATAAATAAACAAGTTTTGCCTTTATTACAAAAAAGGGGTCCCAAAGCCTTAGGCATAGCAGAGGGACCGACAAGTTATAAGATGATATAATTACTTCGACAAAACATTCACAATTGTAGGGAACTCCATGGTTTCCCAGTTATTCAGCTCCTGATCCGGTAAACAAGCATACACAAACTCCACATTACGGCTGGGATGATCTTCAATCATGGCTACTCGACCCGGATATGTTAGAGGTCACAGATGGGGATTCTTGCGGTATCGAGATCCTTACCAGCGAGATGAGCTATCCTCCTTTCTCTTCTTGCCTCCCCTACCCTCTTTTTGTCAGCGGCCGTGGGTTGGTATCCCAAACCATATCTGTCCTTGTTTTCTGGGAGGTATACGGGTTGGACTCTCCCTTCCAATTCACGTCCTAGCCCCTTTCTGGGTTCGTTTCCCTCCCGTAACATGGTTCCTTCCACTGTTAGAGGTACATTTGGGAAGGATGTTCTTACAATACTTGTGACATTGGCTATTTCCAAGGCCTGGAACGAGGTCTTGAGAGCTTCCTCGGCTGCTTCAATGTATGGGGTAGTGATAGGCTTGCTAACCAAGAGGTCCTCTTCCCCAGAAACAATCACTAATTTATTATCAATGACGAATTTCAATTTCTGATGCAGCGTGGAAGGGACTACCCCAGCCGAGTGGATCCACGGCCGTCCTAGCAAACAACTATAGGCGGGCGTGATATCCATGACTTGAAAGAGAATCTGAAAGGTGCACGGTCCAACCTGTATTGGCAGTTCAATCTCTCCCATGACCTCTCGGCGAGTTCCGTCAAAAGCCCGCACCACCATGGAACTTGGTCTCATGTAAGTCCCATCAAATGGTAACTTCGCCAATATGGATTTTGGCATCACGTTTAGCGATGATCCATTGTCAACTAGTACTTTTGTTAGGATGTGATCTTGGCATTTTACAGAGATATGAAGGGCTTTGTTGTGCCCAGTTCCTTCGACGGGTATTTCATCATCCGTAAAGGTCAAATAGTTATTGGCGACAATGTGACCCACTATCCCTTCAAACTTATCCATGGGCAGATCATGCTTGACATGGGCCTCACTTAAAACCTTCATCAAGGTGTTCCGATGTGGTTCATAACTCATCAGCAAGGACAACAGAGAAATTTTGGCTGGGGTATGATTCAATTGATCAAACACTTGGTACTCGCTGTGGCAGATGAACTTTAAAAACTCCTGGGCTTCTTCCTCGGTCACAGCCCTTTTTGTTTCGCCGACAATTTCTTCTTTCCCAGCTTTTATCTCCCCAGTAGCTTTGTCATGTTTTGACTCAAGAGGTGCATATACTCTCCCACTTCGAGTCATTCCCCCAACCCCGGCAATATTGGTGACTAAAGAGGATGGTGTAGAATTAGCTGCCACAGGGTTGGTGATAGCCACATCTGTACTATACTTCCATGGCACAGCATGAGAACTCTTGAAAGGGAATGGAGTGGGTGGTTGCACCGAGATGACAGTTTTGGTCGGAGTCGGAGTTGAAATTGTAGGCGTGTTCTTGTTATAAAATATGACCAGGGGCTTTGGAGTCTGTAACCTAGTCTGATCCTGTACCATGTTTACCTCGCCTCCCTGGCGCTTACAAATCTCCACGGTGTGGCTGTCCATGAGTTCTTGAAGAGTTTTTTCAGAAGCCTCGTCACTTCGCGGACCGATCATCATTGTATTCCTCATCCCATGAGCCCTCTATCAAACCCATCTTAAGTATGTGGGAGTGAATCATTTCCAAAGGCATTTTGATGTCATCAACCTTTGAGATAAGTCCTTCATCTGCCTCAACAGCATTGACCCCTGGCCTCCCATGGTTGGGCAAAGGGTTGGTTGTTACATTTGGGCTTCCTTCTTGAAAACTTATCCAGTCGACCCTGATCAGATCCCTCACTTTAAACTTCAAAGCCAGGCAATTCTCAGTGGAATTCCCCGGTGCACCGGCATGGTAATCACATCGTGCATTCGGATCATATCCTCTAGGGTAAGGTGGCTGAAGTGGTCTCAGAGGACAGGGTACTACCAAAGTGTTTTCGATGAGATAGGGTAAGAGCTCGGTATACATCATGGGGATGGGATCGAACTGTATTTGGGTGCTGTCATTGTTTGGCCTCCTTGGGTTTGGATTTGGTGGCTGGTTTATGTGCGGCTGTTGGTACGGTGTTTGGGGTGTTTGGTATGGTGCTTGTGGTGGTGTTGGTGGTCATATAACAGGTGGTCGAAAGTGGGGTGGATTTGGATTTTGAACTGCAGCCACATAGGGGTGTGATGCGTTGGGATATATTGGTGGAAAGGTGATGGGGGCATGTGGTCTTGACTGGTTTCTCTTCTGGTTATAAGAGATTGAGTTGGTCTCTCCATCTCTTTTCCTGCCCTCTCCGAATGCTGGTTTCCCCACTGACCCTGCCCCAGATGGTCCTCGAACAATCTTCCCAGTTTGTAACCCATTCTCTATCCTTTCTCTGATGGTGACAATATCGGAGAAATGAGACGAAACGCTTCCAATCATCCTATCATAAAAGGGGGATTGAAGCGTGTCGATGAACATGGAGACGACTTCCTTTTCTGATAAGGGTAGGTCTACCTGTACAGCAACTTCACGCCAATGCTGGGTGTATTCTTTGAACGTCTCGTTGTCTTTTTTAGTCATATTCTACAACTGTACCCTATCTAGTGCCATGTCCAGGTTATATTTGTACTGTTACATGAAAGCGTCTGCTAGATCTTTCCAACAGCGTATGCGAGACAGTTCGAGATGATTATACTAAGTTAGGGCGGCTCCAGCCAGGCTATCCTGGAAGCAATGAATCAGCAGAGGATCGTTAAAAGCATACGAAGCCATCTTCCGGCAATACATGGTAAGATGGTTCTTCGGACAGGTTAGCCCCCAGTACTTATCAAATTCTGGTGTTTTAAACTTGGAAGGGATGACGACATCAGGAATTAGACAGAGTTCTGTAGTGCTGCCTATCCCGAATCTATCAGTCCCCTCCATTGCTCTCAATTGCCTTTCCAGGAACTCCAGCCTTCCCTCTTGGGTAACAGCGGTAGTACTTGGACCTGCAGTAACGTGATGACTGGTATTCCCAAACGGCTGATGGACGTACATCAGGTCAGTGTTTAACAGGGCGTGGGGTCTGGTAGTGGCTTGGGTCATGTAGATGGGTTGGGTAGGCTGTGCTTGGGTAGCTTGTGTTTGGGTGGCTTGTGTGTGGGTCGGAGCTGTTTAAAATTCCTGGACAGGCGGGATGTTTGGTTGAGCAGTATGAGGAATCTTCTCATGGTAATTGGGCTTCTCTTGGAGTGGTGGAAAATAACCCGGTGGTAGACCATATAACGGAAAGGGTATGACATTCCCATCCGCGTCCACAAAGGTATGTTGCTAGACGTCAGTGGGGTTTGGCCTCCTTATACGGACAATAAGGAGAGGCGCTGTCGGGTTCGGTCCTCCAGATGGACCTTGAGGGTGCCGTGGGGTAGGAGGTTGTTGTTTGGCGTCTTCGACTCTCACAGAAGAACCCCCTTCTGTGACTCTTTTCTCAAGAAGCTTGGCCATCTCGGCCATTTGTTCTTTCAATTGACTGACCTCGGCTCTTAAGTTTTCATTCTCTTGCTCTATTTTAGCCATGAGTTTCTTCTTGAGCCTAGTCCCGTAAGGGTGCTAACCCGTAATGTCTAAAAGAATCATGGGGACGCGTTAGCAAAAGAAAATAAATAGTTAACAGAAATGATAAAAGTAGAAAGACGTTACGCGGGACGCGATTTGAGATTTGATGCGTATCCTCTGACCATTCCTCAGAACGTCGTGTTCAAAAGTACTAGGTAAAGCAATAAAGTGGGAATTAACATGAGATATGAGACAATCTTGGAGACAAAAAATGCTTCATTATTTCATACTTCCATAGGGTACACTGTAAAAGTTTGATTACAATATTTCAGCCGTCCTGGCCTGGGAAATCATAGCCTTCATCTTACAAATCCTTTCATGGCAATAATTCAAAAATGATGAAATTTCTCTTGGAGTAGAGATGGGATTAACCATCCCTTCAGCTTGTTTTAGCAATAGTGGAAGATCCTCTAGAACTCCATTGGCCAAGTAGGCCAGATTAGTGAAGCGATCCATCCATGAACGAACGACTTCGTCTTGCCGTGCCAATTCAGTTTCTAAGACTTGTGTGGTCTCTTGACAACGTTGCTCTATATCCATGGCATTTCGTCGCTCATCATTTATCTCCTGTTCGTACGCCTTCATTATCTCATCAAGCTGCTGCTCCAAGTTATGTACTCGGGATTGTAACAACTCCTTCTCCACCAAAGCCTTTCTTTCATTTTCCTTGGACTGTGTCAGCACGCCTTTGAGAAACTACTTTTCAGCTAGGATGGCGTCATTTTGCTTGCTTTTCGTTTTTAGTTGAGAATTGGCTACCTGGAGACACTGATCTTGTCTTACCCTGTAATCTTCTTCAATCTTTCGCTTTTTTCGCATCTCTTCCATGGCCTGCTTACTCTCTAAATTTTCCCTCCTTTGGAGGGTGCATTCTTGTTGATATTTTAGCAAGTCCTCTTCCAGCTTTTGATTCTTGGCTGTTAACTCCTCTATCTGAGCCTTCAAAGCCTGGGTAGCTTGGTCCTCTATGATAAGTGAAGGAGCGGGAATGCTTGTTGACTGGTATGAGGGACCTCTAAAGGGTAATTTTATAATTGAAACCCTGTTCAGGACCCATTTATGGTATTCTTCTCCCACGGCATGGCTTCGGGCCCCTAATTCTTTCCCCATCTTGTGGACCTTCTTCCATGCACTGGCTATGTCCCGGATAGTAGACACATAGTTCCCCTTCGCATGGTATAAAATGAGAGGAGTGAGCAATCCTTCATCTGGCGGTCCGAGTAAAGGATAAGCCAACTGATGCTTTGCTATAACAGGATTGTAATTGATGCATCCTTGTGTGCCAATGAGAGGAACATTTGGATATCCCTCACAGTTGTATATGATCAACTCGACCCCCAGCCATTGAGGATACCACTTGACCTTCTCAGACGTGAGCCCTATAAGGTGATTGGCCCATTCGCGCCCATTCTTTATAGCCAGCTAACACAGTTTTAAATCAGAAACAGGACATTCAGCCTTGCAGACTTGATGGAAGGCATGAGACACGAGCCATACATACAGGACAGGCAAACAACAGACAATTCTTCTCCCGCCTTACGTATGGCAAAAATCCATTGTGCAGTACACATTGGCCAACACAGCCGTGATAGGATTCTCAAGCCTGTGTTTGCAAGCCAGGAAGACGGCGATGGCATCATAATCCACGTAGTTGTCTAAATTGGGGAACAAGACAACTCCATAGATAGTAAGGGCCAAAGTGTCGATGAAGGTCTCCCAATCCTCTTTATCTACCGGGGTCTGCATATGTTTCTCAAGGAACTCTCGAGTAAACCCAGGAATTTGATTTCTATTCATCTGCACTTTCCTCAATGTCTCAGGATGAATTCTCAAAATACGGGCTACGACAGCGATGGTGGCGTGATGATCAAGATGACGGTAGGGAATTTGCCCCTCTAGAGGCATCCCCAGCATTTGTTCAAATTCTTTTATGGATGGGGCCAACTGAAAGTCCCTGAATGTAAAACATCTGAGGGGTGGATCGTAGAACTGTGCCAAGGCTGTGATCGCCTCAGTTTGTACTTCAACTTCTAAGAGCTTTAAAATCTTCCCATACTTTCTTGCAAAGGCCATCTTCCGAGTCAGATTTAATTTTCTCTCCATTGCCTGCAGACTTCCGGAATCAACCATCTTGGCCTTAACATGTAGTATTTTCCTTAATTCCGTCACATCTGTACCACGATTGTCATGTCCCATGTTAATTTCTTTACTTTCTCAGAGGGGTGCGTCAAATCCGAACAGCTTCCTATGAATATCAAGAAAAAGGAAGAGGAATCAGTCACGTTCGGGAACCGACGCTTCCCCCATTAATTTAATGCAAAGCAATTTTTCTTGGGGAAGCAGCGATTACCAAAACTCATGCAGGTTCAAGTCTAGAGGACCATAAGTTTTTTAATCGTCATTAATGCCCTAGTTGGAGGGAAGCAAAATCATTTTCATTTTCTCCTTCTCCTGACGACTAAGGAAACTTATGACTCAGGACTTAGAATTACACGATGAAGAGAGAACTTTCTACCCGTTAAAAGATTACCAGACTTTTTCAAAAAAAACGAGCCATTAATTTTGAAGTAAAGTAATCCTTTGACGGGTAAATGGTTCATTCATTTGGATTAAAAGGGAATTGAAAATGATGTAAGGTAAAGTAAAGTCTGCCCTTTCATGGCCTAAGTCGGGTTGTTCTGAAGGTCTTTTCTAGGCCCTATAGCTTGTCTAAAAGTGTTTCCTCACCTCGGGTAGCTTGTACTAGACTTCTAAAAGGTTACTAAAGCCAAGATCCTACTCATGATGTAGTCGCAACAGTAGGGAATCTACTAGGTGCGTACATCACAAAAGGTCGAACTCTAGTTGAGGTTCTTACGATCACCGGATGGGAAGTACATCCCAAACGACACCGCTGCCAACCCCTCCTAACTTAAGTTTTATTTGGGGCCCGGGTATAGGGCGCCACTCATAAGTGTGTGCAAAAATGTGAGTGCAGTGTGTGAAAGGGCATTCAATACCTTTTACCTTACCCCGTTCTGCACAGAGAACAAACACAGGATAAAAACACAAAGTCGTCTACCCTAGGGTTCAATAATCACAGTAAAAAAAATATTGTCACCTACCCTAGGGTTCAATAACCATGCAAAAATTGACAACAAAGTAAATAACGATATGCGATTGAAACAAGAACAAACACTTACACAACTAACGAGAAAAAATAAAACAAAGGAAGAAAATAAAGCAAACATGGGCTATATAGAAAAGAAAACATGCGCTTTCAACCTAACTGGCCTGACTCTCTTACACTTTTCCCCAGTGGAGTCGCCATCTGTCGTGACCGGGGTCGCGGCGGCACGGCCGACCCTTCAAAAAACGAATATAAAAAAAATAAGGAGTCGCCATCAACATTTTTTTCACAGGAAAAACATTGGGAAAAAACTTGCTTTAGTAAAGCACTGGTTTAAAAAAGTGAGATTCAAGTTCGGGAGTCGGTTACGAGTAGGGAAGGTATCAGCACCCTACATCGCCTGTTAAAAATAGTACCAAGATGGAAAATGCGCAACATGAATAGCCTTACAAGAGATGTATTATTTCTTCCTTTTTATTATTGCATTTTTTTGTATTTTTTTAAAAAAAACAAAAGGAACAAACTGAACAAACATGGAGTGTCAGAGCGAGGTCAACAGGACGTCTCATCCAAATTAACCTTGACTTCATTATAAAACAGGGAAAAGAAAGGATGCTAGCAAGACATCGCGTCTAAATTAGTCATCCTTTAATCAAAATACAGGGTTGGAAATGAGAAGGGGATAAACGGGACGTCTCGTCCCAAGTATTCCTTTCTTTGTGAATCATAGTAGTGGTCAATCAAAAATGGGGGAAAATCAACAAGATTTCACGTCTAAATTGACTTCCATGAAAGTGATAAGAACGGGACAGTTACAAAAAATGTAAAAAAAATGAAAAAAGGAAAGATGGGCCCGACAAGAGTTAAGTCCTGCTCCTACATATTTTCGAGTCATCGAGAAATTAGGGTTACGTAGTTCTTGATGAGGGTTTTTAGGAAAAACTAGGAGGTTGAGGGTGGATGATGTCCTTGGGAAAGATTCATACAAGGCGAAGTTCTTCGACATGTACGGGTTCTAGGAAAGTTGTGTAGACGGAATTACTTCCGCACGACACTGGCTAAAGACAATTTTTATACTTTTGGATTTGAAAGAACACACAGAAAATACTTATTTCTTTTTGTTATTACTGGTTATAAAGCAAAACGAAAGAGATTTAATAGAATAAACTTAGACAAAAGAACAGATTCAACAAAAATAGCAAATTTGGCAGAAAAATAAACAATGAAAAATAAGAGAAATCTAAGGGATAGAACGAAACCGGTATGGTGGGGATACTGGGAGCCGGAGTTCGGATGCGATCCGGTGTGATCCTAAGCAACAGCGACCGGTATAGAGTTTAGCGCAAGGACAGTGTGAGGGTTCAATGGGAGAGACGGTGTGAGTTTAATGGGCACAGGTTCTTAGATTTAGGGGTTTTGGACGATATCTAGGTAGCAGAGAGGAGTTCTCAAAACTGGACTGGGACTAGTGTCCTTATGACAGTTCAAGACCTTAGGGCAATTCTCTGAATTTCGAGGCACCAAGGATTGGACTAACTACTTAGGATTTTTTGAACACCGGAGCAGGCTTTCTGGGGGGGTCTTGAATGTCTAAAGTGTCGACCCTTTTTCCTCTTCAGCTGAGGCATTTATAGAGGCTCAGGGTGCTGGCTGAGTGCTTGGACAGCTTAAGCCTCCACTCACCCACGTGCACAGTGGAGGCAGCTGGCCACTAACTAATTGTGGGGAGCAGCGGCTGGTGGGAAATTTTTAATTATTTCCACTTCCGTTCCCTGTTTGCCACTCCCAGGATTCGAGGGTCTGCGTGGATGTGTGATTCCAAGTCACAGCATGGGCAACCGGACTCGATGCCAAGTATATGAGAGCTAAGACATCGGATCATTGGGGACACCGAATCAACATACGGTATCTTTAATGATCAGACCGGTGTCACCAATTCCATAGTCCTGAGCCGGTGTTCCTCTGCTGGACATCGAACGATGTTCCCTTTCAAAAGCCTGGACCGGTGTTCTTTTCTTGGACGACATGCCAGTGTTATTGCTTGTAGACGGGGTCAGTTCGATCCAACACTGGCCAGGCCGAAATAGGTGTTCATAAGTACACTAATGAATCCAAATTACATCATAAATAAAGATGAGTCTTGTACATTAGTAGATTAGACCTGACTATTCTATAAAAGAACAAACTCATTTTTCTCTTTGTGGTTTCTATGATGCAGATTTTACTGAAAAAGTACAAGTGGTGGATGTTACTTCTTGGGCACAAGTCTAATCTCATGGAGTAGCAAAAAGTAGCTCTATAGCCCTCTCTACAGCTGAAGCAAAATAACTGTCTGCTATAAATTATTCACAACTTCTATGGATGAAATATCATCTTGAGACTATTTAATCAAAGAAGAAAAGATTCCAGTATTTTGTGACAATACTAGCGTAATCAATTTGTCCAAAAATCCTCTTCAACATTCAAAGGGCAAAGCACATTGAAGTAAAATATCACTTCATTCGTGATTATGTTCAGAAAGACACTTTGGATTTGAAGTACATGGATACAAATCATTAATGGGAAGACATATTCACTAAGCCATTGGTTGAAGTTAGGTTTGCGTTTATTAAGTATAACTTAAGTTTACGTAACATTGTCTGATAAAGAGTCTGAATTAATTATATGTCTGCACGTAATGAGTCTGTATGCAAAGAGCCTGTATGTCTATTTAAAATACTTCTATTTTATATATCCTCACTTCTTATATTGAGAGACACTCAAGGCCTTTTCATTTGCATCGCTTCTTTCCTTCTCCTAAATTGCTTTTCAGTTTCTGAACTGTCACGTGTGACACTCATTTATTACATGGAATACAAATGTTTCTAAACCATTTCCCCCCACTAAGCCACGTTGTCTTTAAATAGTCATTCCAGTTGTCTTTTCAAAATCCCTGGAAATCTTTCACTTTTCTCAAAAACTCTTTGCGTTCTTTTCCTTCTCTGAAACTTTTTTCTCTTCTTTCAACTTTTCAGTTTTTGCCCTAAACCTTTCCTTTTGCTACCTTTTTTTCTTCTAAAATCATCAATGTTTGTTGTTGTATTCACTATGAGGGACATTGTTGAGTCTTCATATTTTAATGCTGCCTAACACAAGCTTGAAGGAAGGGACATCACTGAGGAATTAAATGGAATCAGGTGGACTGAATTTTGCCTCGACCAAGAACCATTTTCTCCATCTCTAGTTCTTGAGTTCTAGAAAATTGTTACTATGGAAAAGGCGCGTTTCATTCTGTTAGGATCTCTACGTAGAAAGCATATTGAAATTTCTAAAGATATGTTTGTTACTATACTCCAGTGTCAGCCTGGGGGTACAATTTTCTTAGAAGATTTTGAGACTAGTGAAGTCTCTACTCTCACCATCAACAAGATGCTTTATGGAAAGTTGCATCCTGAGAAATCTACCTCTGGAAGTCTGTTTCCTAAGGTCAAGATGTTGCATCTGCTTATGCAACAGGTATTCTACCCTCGTAAGTCAGCTAAGGACACTGTCACCAAACTAGACAGATCCTACATGTATCACATGCTCTACAAGGAGAAGGTGAACCTTGGCAATGTGATCATGACCTACATGGTCTCCTCTATTATGAAGAAACAAAAGAAGATCCCCTACCCTAATCCTCACCAAAATCTTCAAGCTGGAGAATGTTCCCTTTAAGTTCGTAAAGGATTTAATGACTTGTAGACCTTTGGTGTCTAAGCTACCCTCCTTCTCCCCTTTGCTGCATTAGACCTCAGCCTTAGCTATTCAAGAGTCTGCTAAAAAGACCCTTCAGAAGCGGAAGCCCACTTCTGAACCTGCCATGAAGCTTGTTGTGGTTAAGAAGGCAAAGGTTACCACCAAGATCTATGTCACTCATGATCAGACCCCTGTCTCAAAAATTGGTTATGTACCAGCCTCTGCATCAAATTCATCATTGGACTCTGATGATCAACAGCCCATTGGGCGTGTCCTAAGGAAGATGCGGTCTGAGACAACTGCTTGTGCTCAGCCTTCCTCAGCCTTCAAGACTTCATACACCCCTTCCTCTTCATCCCTGAAGGGACTATGCCAAGTTGCACTGCAAACAGCGCTACATCAACTTCATTCGATACTACTGTAGAAAGTTTCCAGACATGGACATCTCAAAATGGACTAAGTACGATTAAATTTAAATGTACAATCAGAACCATGATTTTTACAAGTCCGACAAAGCCTTGTGGCAAGCTCAGAAGGCTGAATTGAAAGTTAAGGTTGAAGTTGAATTGGCCAAGAAGTCTGTTGGCAAGAAGAAAAAGAAGTCGACTCCCTTAACCACCAAGGCTACCTCTCCCATCCAGACTCCAACCTCTACCACCTCTACACCAACTCAGGTACCAACCTCTCCCTCTTTTAACCAAGAACCTGAACCCCAAACAGAACCTCAACCATCTCAACCAGCACCTCTCTACCTACCTCCCTTTCAACCAAAACCAACTCAGATAATCTTTGACATCCTTAGAAGACCTATCTCTGTCTTCCTTGACTCTCCATTACCCTACCATGGTCCTAAACTCCCCACCATCACCCAAACTTTCACCAACAAAAGGTAACCCTTCCAATTCTTCCTCCAACCCTATTTACTTCCCATCTTGTCAGCTGAGGAACTAGTGTCCAACCCTCATCTTTACACACCCTCTGGTTTCTCCATGTTCTAGGCTCTCCGCATAGAACAGATTAACTGTCAGCTTGTCCAAGAGTAGGGATTGCTAGCCAAACCTTAGATCCATGTCTTCACCAAGCCTAAGGGGCACATCTTTATAGACCCCGACCGTCTCATGCCGAGATATCATAGGATCATCACCAATAAGTTGAAGCAAGTACAAACTCACACTGGTCAGTCTCCTCTCCCCTGGTATGTGAGGAAACCAAAGAAGCTGGATGATGTCACATTGAAGGCTCTTCTTTCTACTCCTGAGAAGAATGATGAGCATCACTGGCATCTTTGGGCACATTATCTATGGGAACAGAACCAGTAGTGTAGTACATCCCTTTTATCCCTTTATGCTTCCACCATTATTGATACCGACCACCCTTATTTCTTTTGTATTCAAGTTGGTCATCTTATTCTTGTGTCTTTTCTACTTCTAACCTCATCTTTGCTTCTACATCATTGTCTCTCCTTACCCTTCTCAGGCCATGAAGTTCTCAATGACGTTTCTCCTTTTGTTGATATCAAAAGGGGGAGTAGAAGTCTGAGTAGAATAGTAGTAGAATAATAAAAAAGTAGACGTACAAGTAAATAGAGTTTGTAAGAATAAAGAATCATTGTTGAAGCAGAAACTTACGTTATGATTCTGATTTGTTATTGCTCTAATCTAATATATTGATGATGTTCTGATGCTATATTGATCTAGTCTGTTTTAAACCCTAAACTGAATTATATATTATATGCTCTGATGGTTATCTCACTTCTCTTGAAATATCAAACAAGTCTGTATGTTATGATATATCTTTCGTGAACAAATCTTCTACAGACTGTATTTAACAAAAAGACTTGATGTTTGCTATCAACAAATAAGGAGAGATTGTTAGATCTAAGTCTGAATGAATGAATAAGAAGTTTGAACCCCTGTAATTTATTAATAACACCCATAAAGACTCATAGTTAAATAAAGTTTGTCTGCATGTTTTACTAACATAGTCCAAAGAATATTTCAGAAAAAGTCTGAAGTGCTCCTATTTAAAGAAAGAGAAGGCGTCCATCAAATCAAACTTGTTTTAAAGAACAAGTCTTCTGCATCTATCAAAGCAACGTTCAAGAAAATTCTATTTGCAGAATCAAACCTTGGAGTATCATTCTTTTCAAGGAACGTTCTCTGAAAAGTAACTCTCCTTTTCCATGAAAGTGTCAATAACAATATACTTGTCTTACATCTGCACCATTCACCAAAGAAGAAAAAAGACAAAAAGCTGAAGAACACATGCACAGTAACTAAGGTAGATGCGTTGCACATCTCAAAGCATCAGGAAGCTGAAAATTATGGCAGAATATAAGTCTGAGGTCAACGTCTATAAGAGTGTACCCTTTAGCTTGAAATGACTAAGGAATAGGTATCTTTTGGTATGGGTTATTAAAAGTGAACCATTTTAGTGAAAACTCTAAAGCATGCTTGACTCAAACTCGACCATTGTGTACTCTTTCAAAGTAAAAAATAATCAATTACTATTTTCAAAAGGCCTATATATTTGAGAAGGTCACAAACTACATGAATAGATTGATTCATTGCTGATCTTTCATAAATAGGAACAGAAATCAAAAGTGCTAGTCTGTAAACTCTTAATTTTTTTTTGTTCTTATATTATAAGCAAAAGCTTTTCTTGTTGTTCTGCTTCTAGCAGACCTTGGCTTGTTGCTTATCATAACTTAGTGTACTCTGTTTCAATCTTCAATATCTTTGTACGCTGAGTTATCTTTTGTAACATAAACTCTCTTTTATCACTCATACTTTGTGTAACAAGTTTGGAGTGTTCACCAACCCTTAGATTAAGTGGGAAACACTTTGTGGCCTAAAAAGACTTTTGAAAGAATACTTGGGTTTGAGTCAAGAGTGACTTGATTGAAAGAATACTTGGGTTAAGTCAGAAGTGGCTGAAGTCAACAATACTTGAAGCACGGGCTGTGCTGGTTGTGTAAAAGGTGTTTTTACCTAGTGAAAATCCTTTAAGTCAAAGGTACTAGACGCAGCTTCTTCTTAGAAGTGAACCAGTAAAAATTTGTTGTGTTATCCTCTCTTGAACTTTATCTCTCAAAAGTCTATTCAATCAAAAGTCTAAAACGTTCATCAAAGATTTTTCGTTTAAAAGTCCGCGTGAAAAAGTTAAGACTTATTTAACCCCTCTTCTAAATCTGACTCTGAACCATCAACTTGGATAGTTGAAGTTGGGAGAAAGATGTACGTGCTGAATTTGAAGAGTGAATCTGATGAAGAGCGTGAAGCAGTCCTAAGTTGGGATAGGCATACTTGATAGATTTTGAACGTTGCCTTGTAACAGACTTGGGTTTGGATGAACTTAGATAAAATTGATTTGGTCCCACACAGACTTGGTCTGAAAAAGACTTAAAATATTTTGTATTGTTTCAAGGAGACTTTAAATGATGGACTTCCCCTTTGAGTTATAACATATGCATCATTGACTTTGTAACTTGATACACTCAAAAAGAGAGGTTAAATAACACATGGACAGATTTTATTTAATCAAAGACATTGATGTGTGTTATTAACAAATCTTAAGATCTTTAAATAATATTTAAATCTTCAAAAGTCCTTTATGAAACAAACTTGGTTCTAACAGAAAAGATATAATTAATAACAAAGAAGATATAATTAACAAGGTATGTGTTGAAGAATAATAATAATAATAATAATAATAATAATAATAATAATAATAATAACAATAATAATAATAATAATAATAATAATAATAATAATAATAATAATAATAATAATAATGATAATAATAATAATCACAACATTGTAAGTTAGAATCGTCTCTAATAAAAACTCAAAAAAATCTTATAAAAAAGACAAGAGGAAGTACTAAGTTTTGACATGCAAAGGTAAAATTATATATTTGGTTCCTTATTTGAGTTTAGATTTTGGTAGGTCTCTTAATTTTTTCCCACCCTGAAATACGTCCCTTACGTTATTTTAGTTTATTTGAATTGGTTCTTTCTGTTACATTTGTTAACCTGGTTAATAAAATATACTTTTGCCTAGTTAATATACTTTTGCCAAATATAAGTATTCCCTCCGTCTAAAAACTGTTGTTGTTTTACCTTTATCATACATATTAAGAAATCATTAATGTGTAATTATTTGAGTTAATATGAAGTAAAAAATTCTTATTTAATTCTATTATTTTATTAATAATAAACGTCTCAACTTCTTAAAATCTTGTTAATTGGTCAAATAAAATGTAATATGAGGAAAATACATTAATTATAGAAAAATACAATTAAAAAATATAAATTGATTACCCCTTGAATTTTTTAAAATGACAATAGTTTTAATAAAAAATAAATAAAAAGACAATAGCTTTAAGACGAAAGAAGCAAATTTTAATAAAATTTTTCCCAAAATATAGACAAAGTTATATTTTCCTCTCTTTTTTATTATTTTGAAGACAATTTTTTCTATGTAGTAAATTATATTAATGATATTTTATAAAATTACACAATTTGATATCATAAATATAGGGTTAAAATACCTTTTTAGCCCTCTAAAAGTCTAGGGTTTAGGAAAAAGTCCCTATTAAATTTACCCTAGAATTTTGGCCCTTATAATATTTTAGGGTATGTGAAATTAAGGAAGCCTGGATTTTTGCTGAGATGGCTAATGTATGGCTCACCTCAATAGTGAAACGTGAAGGATGACGTGACTAAAATTAGCTAAACATTTGTTTAAACAATTAAGTTATTAGCCCTGTTAACTCATAATTAACAGAATAAATATTAATTAAAAATAAGTAATTTTTTTTTTGCAAAACTTGTATTTCCCTCATCTTCTTCTTTGTGTGAGTGTTTCTGCAATCCCTTCGTCTTCTTCCACATTTCACTATTGAGGTGTGCCATACATTAACCACCTCAGCAAAAGTTCAGACTTCTTTGATTTCACATACCTTAAAATATTATAAGGGCCAAAATTTTAAGGCAAATTTAATAGGGGCTTTTTTTTAAACCCTAGATTTTTTAGAGGGTTAAAAAGGTATTTTAACTTAAATATAAATTTGATATCATAAATATAAACGAGCTCTTACAAATGTTCATCGAATGGAGACTTGATGCATGCTTTCACCACTGTGAACTTCATATAACTTTCAGCGTCATGGCCGTCTCATGACATAGAAAGGAAGGAAAGGACACGCAGCCCTTTGGACCCAGAAGAATAGTCATGGCCGTCATAAATTGGACTTGTTTGTGGCCAGAACTGACAACTGAAAATGAAGGCCATAGTGATAACCACTCCGGGTGGCCCTGAAGTGCTGCAACTCCAAGACGTCGAAGATCCCAAACTCGGAGACGACGACGTTCTCATCCGAGTCCACGCCACCGCCCTTAACAGAGCCGACACCTTTCAGCGCCAAGGCTCCTATCCTCCCCCTAACGGCGCCAGCCCTTACCTCGGTGTCGAATGTTCTGGAACCATCCAATCCCTCGGCATAAACGTCTCCAGGTGGAAAATCGGCGATCAGGTCAATACTTATTCTCTATTCCATCCTTCACTTTCAATTACTTGTCACTCAAGATCTTTCACTCACACTCACAGGTATGTGCCCTCCTCCCCGGCGGCGGATACGCCGAGAAAGTTGCTGTTCCCGCCGGACAAGTTCTTCCTGTTCCATCTGGGATTTCTCTCCGGGATGCTGCTAGTTTTCCTGAGGTCGCGTGCACTGTTTGGTCAACAATTTTTATGATTAGTCGCTTATCTCAAGGGGAAACCTTGTTGGTACATCATTCATTTCATATCAATATCATTAACTTTAATCATAACTTCAAAATTAATTTATGTGTTTACTTTAATCTACCATTTCTCAGATTCATGGAGGTTCCAGTGGAATTGGTACTTTTGCAATTCAGATAGCTAAATATCGTGGAGTAAGAGTGTTTGTCACTGCAGGTTCCGTGGATTTACACATGCACAACTGAAATTCGATTATATTGATTGAAATTTCAATTTCATCCAATGTTTGCTGAAGTTTTATTGTTAATATTGCTTATTAGGCAGTGAGGAGAAACTAGACTTTTGCAAGAGTATTGGGGCTGATGTGGCCATTAATTACAAAACGCATGACTTTGTTGCCAAGGTTAAGGAAGAAACTGGTGGCCAAGGTATTATCTAGGTTACATTAGTAGTTATCTCTCATCACTCCTCTTCTGAGGACCTGAGTAACGAAATATTGTCAAACGGTGAAGGCTTTACATTTGCTGTGTCTGAGATCCCCTGATTGAATAATCGATGTAGTAACACTTTATTGATGTGCATGGCAGGTGTTGATGTTATTCTTGATTGTATGGGAGCATCCTACTATCAGAGGAATCTTGATTGCTTGAATTTTGATGGAAGGCTTTTTATTATTGGCATTCAAGGTGGGGTTACTGCAGAAGTTGATCTTCGTCCTTTAGTTGCCAAGCGTCTTACTGTACAAGGTATTGGATTATATCCTTAACTTACTATACTCGTTGGCTCAATTTTAGTTTCTACGTGGATTTATTTGTCTGTGTTAGAAAAAACATGGTGTCATGTCTCGTATGTTGGATGCCAATTGCCAATCATTTATGTTGATAGTTGAAGGGAGAAGAATGTTGAATTGAAAAATAGTGGTAATTTAATTTTCCTATTCCTTCTTACAACTTTGTGGTTGTCATTTTCACACATTCTTGGTTATATATCGTTTGCCTAGTTCTGCATAGGAGATTCTTCCAGTTTCTAATTTTTGAGTTGTTTATATCTCGGTGTTTCCTTTGCTTTATGTATGGTGTGCTCAACCCGACTTACCTACTACAAGATTGTCACATTCCTGTTTGAGATTTTACTTTTTATGTCCATTTGTAATCATTTTTAAAAAGAAAAAATCTAATAATTAATATTAATTACGTATATTATTCGATAAAATCAAATTTCCACCCTATTTTTTTTTTTTTGGCCCAACTCCGATTTAGTTGGTTGGCCGTTGTGCTAACCAGCCAACCAAACAGGCACTTTATCTTCTTGAATAATGAGTTTTGTATGGTGAAATATTAGACAGGAACTTTTCCATTATTGGAATGTGAGCTCTTTTTTTATGGTGGTGTCTAATCTAAATGTAGTTTGAACATAACATTTGTGAATGCCATATGGTGATCTGTGCAGGGGCTAGCTTGCGTAATAGAAGTGTTGAAAATAAAGCCGCGATTATTAGTGAAGTGGAGAAGAATGTTTGGCCAGCAATTGCAGAAGGAAAGGTTAAGCCTTTGGTCTATAAAACTTTCCCTCTTTCTGAAGCTGCAGAAGCTCACCGACTCATGGAAAGTAGCCAGCATATTGGGAAGATACTGCTTGTGCCATGAATATGGTTCTAAAAACACTCAAGTTTAATACATCCTTTTGGATCATTTGTGTTTGGACTTATTTTCTTCTGTGTGGGATTCTAATAAGGTTGTCGTGTAAAATTAGAGCTAAAAGGAGTTTGATACAAGAAGATATTTTCCACTATCACAGCGTATCGCAATTGATATGGCAAGTAGTGAATTCTTCAAAGAAACCTCTTTTTTTTGCGCTTCTCTCTGCCTCTTTTGCAAGGGGACAATTGTCTGATTCTAGGAAAATTGAATATTTTAACCTAATAATTCCTACATTATTTGGTTCTAAAATATCGGAATCACTAGCACGAACCAAACTCGAAACTTCTGCTGGGTAACGTGTCAATTGTCGGATACACGTCATTTGATTACAATAATCAGAATTTATTATAGATTTTCAAACTAGCTTGACTTTTTTAGTAGAAAAGAACGAAATATCAAATACCAGCTGTAAAAGAAATATCCAAAGCTCAAGTATACGTCCATGAAGCAGTTGAGTTCTTCATACTATCTGATTTACTTAACGAGTTTGATTCATGCTTTTATTATGTATTTCTGGCTTCTCTATTTCAGATGCGAATAATTTCTCAGGCCGTGACGTGCTTTATCTATTCGCCAAACAACTGTCGGTGCCTGTGAAGTATGAACCCCAAAGTAATATTACAGAAGTCAATTTCCGTTTAAGATCTAACCAATTGAAATTAGCGTTCATGTTCAACTAGTTGTCACTTGTCGTCAGTCTATCTCTCTATTGAATTATTTTTGCCAAATTATAGTTTTCCGTAAGTTACGCGTTTTGAATATAGATTAAAAAATTGCTGTGGTATTTTTAAAAAATTATTTTCAGGCATCAAATGTGTACCCCAGGTGATTAAAATGAGTGTTCTGTTGATTGTGTCACACGTTAAGATTTGGAAGTCAAGGTCTATTGTTGTAGAACAGCATCAAGCAAAAGATTTCTCTAGTGGAACATTTAGTTGATGTCAATTATAGCTGGTGGTGATCAATTCTAACCAGGTGAGCTTAAATAAAATATTGTTCTAGTGCTATTTAGAAGAAACTTAGTTTCTAGGTCCGTTTATCTCTAAAATTCATCATTAGTTTTATGCTCTTCTCTTGAATGTGTCATTATTCAGTATCTTTCAACTTCATTAAAGATCCTGCAGCAGCAGTTCAAGTCGGTGGTGAGGCTTTTCTGCCAGAAGTGACAGATCCTTCTCATACGGTTAGTAGTAGCCCTTCACAACTCCATGTACAAATGGTGTTTAGAAATTTTGTGAAATAAATTGTAATTTTATTCTTTATTTTTTGTTCACATTGGCCACACATAACATGCATTACATTCAAGTCATATATTAGAAACCATTATTCATTGTGTCTTTTACTCTTTGCTAGAACAATTTGGTGAGATGGGAAGGAGGAGACAATATTCAAGCAGCTAAAATCCTCCTGCCAAAACTACAGAAGTTGAGGTTGGAATTTATGCCAAAGTTAAAGGAGATATATAGTGAGTTTATTGGCTTTCCATGTTCAGTTCATGTCCTTTCTTGTGATGCTTTGAAGAGGCTACCCTTTGATCTAGATGATGCAGTAGGTCTTCATCAGCAATTATTGGAAATCAGAGGAACAAAATATTGGTGGGATTCACTTGAATGGGATGAACCTGCTGTCAAGCAAATAATGCAAGCTTATTTCTTAGAATGGTGTCAGATCAAGTTGGTAGCAGCAGCACAGCAGGAAGGCGTCATATGTAAAACCATTTCTGTTCCTTCTCTTTGCAAGTTATTTACAACTAGATTATGACCTGCACCTTCCGGGGATAGATAAATGAATTTATAATATTATTGAGAATTCAAAATATAAAATTAACTCTATATGTGTGTGATTATTATTTTAAGGAGTTTTTTATGCTAGTTTTAAGGAGTTATTCATCTTAAAAGTATTGCAAAAATTCTCTTAAGATTTGATGGCGTCTTTTAATTATTTTTCTGGGTTAAAAAGAAGAACTGATAAATAGAATGTGAGTCTAAATAATAGTAATAGGAATATTAATGAGTTCAATATTTATAGTAATTATTATTATTGATATAAATTCAATTAAATAGTTTCAATGTACTAAGTGTAATTAGTTACTATAATCACTAATTAAATAGAATTACATACAATGAACAAAAACAATATTTAACAAAAAAAGATCAGTTGATATCAATTTCTATAAAATACACTCAAAAGAATAATGTTTGAATTCAAAAGTCAGAACATTAAAAGAATAATCACCATAATTATTGATTAAATCGGAATAAATGTAATACACGGAAATAAAAAGTAACAAAAAAATTAAGAAAGGAAATAATAAGTAAATAAAACATGTGATAATTATTATTGTTGTTGTGTAATTTAATTTAGACTTATAATATTAATTTAAATATAATTAAATAGGGAGGAATAAGAAGAGAAAAATGATGACAAGCAAATGTAAACTTAAAGTAGGATTTTAAAAAAATATATATAAAAGTTCAAATAACACGAACTTTCTCCCCTTCAAACCTGTATTGCTTTTATTGTTGCTCTTTGGATCCTATCAGTATTTGCTTTGAGTTGAAATGGTCATTATTGCCATGAGTAATAAGAAAGAAGAGAAATATGCATGTTCACATAACCCCATACCTTTAGGGTATGTACCATGAAAATGAAACAATTTTTATATTAACAAATGAAAAATAGAATAAGAGTAAAAGATGATGGGTTCAAAAACAATAATAATTAGTTTTTGGATTTTTCTATTATAGTTTCATGTTTAAGTTGCTATTTATACTTTGTTGCTTGGTAGTGTGCATTTTTTGATTGTGGATATTTTGACTTTTCTGCATAAATATATACCATAGCTTTTCTTTTTGAAACCATCCTTTTGTGTATCACATTTAATGATGCATGAGATAGGTTTGTTACACAACTTGTTTTGAATAGTTTTCTTTGTGTAGAAAAAACTAATTCTTGAGCATTCTTTTTGTGAAACACATCTGATGTTTGGATCTAAAAAGCATAAATGCATCTTTTTTTTGAATCCTAAGCTAAGAGTCTTTAAATGTGAGGTGCAGTTTCTTTGATGTTGAAAAAGATTAATGTTTTGATGTTGAAAAAGTTTAATGTTTTGATATTTGTGCATGGTTAAAGTAGGATTTTTTAAGGACTTTTGTTTATGTATACAACCAATTTAGCCTATTTGAACCGAGTGAGTTGTGCGTACCTTATACTTATGAGTGTCAACATAGTTTCTTATTGTTTGTTTTGATTTGATTCTCCTTGTTGTATACTCGAAACTCAAAGAAATGAACAAGACACTCTCTTGTATTTAATGTTGAACCTGTAACATCCTTGTTTTTAGTAGCAGTCTTATTTGGTAAATTTTGGAGTATTGAAGGTCTGTAAGTGAGAATTGGTAAATAAATACTCTGTAGATGGTCTGTAATATCACAAGAATTTCGTTTTTGTGTGTAATTATGGAATTTATATAGACCAATAATGCAATTATTCAAATTCCGAGTGAAAAAGGGTTCTGTTCCGAGTGATAGAGAGAAATTTCGACTGAAGGATGAAATTCCGAGTATAAGTTTATGTTGTCCGAGTAACATATGACCGAGAGGGTTACTACCGAGTGGAATCCTGGCTTCGGAGACATTTGGAGTGAAGTGTGTTCAAGAGAACCACTTCTGGGTGAAAATTCCGAGTCAAAACACCATTGAATGACTTATTTCCGAGTCAAACCTTGCCAAGTGCTTCCTTTTCCGAATGAAACTTCTCTGATTTCAGTATTTCGAGTAAAGGGACTCAGTCAGGGATATATCCGAGTGGCATTTCCAAAATTGAGTATGATGAGGATCAGGTGAGATCCTGGACGAATTCCGTCCGAGTGGGGAGTTTTGAAAGAAATCTAAGATGAGGTGAATTTCTGAGTGCAATCCGAGTGAGTTTGTCCAAGTCAGGACCTCCCTAGTGAGGAAGGGGATAGCATTTCGGGTAGAAAGATCTCCAAGTGTGGTATTTTGGGCAGTGGAGTTCCGAGTAGGGGCATATCTGAGCCCAGTGTAACCTGTCCTGAGTGGCATGCCCCGAATATGAAATGCCGAAGCGAATATAGTGATGGGAGCCCATTCCGAGTAGAATATATATAAGGCTTAGAGCCAATTTTTGAGTGAGGCTTATGTTTATGACTCCTTTTCCGAGTGGTGAAAGCCTTAAAGGATTCCGAGTGAAACGTATTTTGAGAAAGGATAGTCTATGTGTTGCTAAGAGATGAATAGCCGAGTGAACCCCGAGTGGGGAAGGACTTAAATGCTCCTGAGTGGTAAAATCCGAGTGAACCTCTTCTGAGGGAAGAAGGGTTGTGATGGTTTTGATTGAGGTATACTCTAGGAGTCATATTACGAGTGAATGATGTTATATGTATATTCCGATTGATTAAGGGTACCTATTCCGAGTGGCTAAGTATGAAATAAGTCCGAGTAAGACTTCACTTAGTGAATCCCTCCGAGTGATGTGGAGTTTGAATATATCTGAGTGGACAAGATTTCATTAGGTCTGAGTGAGACAGTTTAGTGAATTCCTCCGAGCGATGAGAGGTCAGAGTAATGCCGAATGGAACTTGATTGTGGAATCCGAGGGTGTAACTCCGAGTGGGGGATTGGCACCTATGGGGATTTATGATGTGTTGTTCAGAAGTATTCTGGAATAACTTCCCTCGTGAGAAAATAAAAAGGGAGTCAGTTTTTGAAGTAAATTACCGAGTGAGAAAAGACTAGGTTTGGAATGATTTAACCGAGTGAGAACCATCAGAAATGAATCGGACTTGAGTGAAGTTGCCGAGTGAAAGACTGATTGAGAAATGACTCGGATTTGGAATATATTGCCGAGTGAAAGGCCAAGTAAGAGACGAGTCAGCTCTGATTGATTTTGCCTAGTAGAAAACCAAGCAAGATGAGTCGGTGTGAGGGTGAATTACCAAGTGAATGATGGGTCGGTCAGGATTATTTTGCTGAGTGGAAAACCTGTGTGCCTTGAGCCGGTTTCAGGGAGATTATACCGAGTGAGATACTTTATGAGTGAGTCCGAGGCAACTCCGACTGAGTCACCTCCAAGGAAGAGAAATCTGACAGAGTGTTTCAAGAAGAATCAGTTCCGAGTGAGTAACCAATAGGTGGAAAGTCGGTTTCTGAAAGGCATAACTGAGTGGAACTCTGAGTGAGTGAAGACTCGGATTCAGAATAAATTTACCAAGCAGGAAGTCTGAGTGATAGAAAGAACTCAGTCTGGATAGGTTCTGCTGAGTAAGAAGAGGAGTACTTGAGTCAGTAATCAGAGGAATTCCGAGCGAGAATTGGATGACTCGCTCAAGCGAGTCGGATTTCGCTTGAGCGAGAAGGACCCCTGATGCATATTCTTCACTTCGCCCAAGCGAGCCTTGTGCCCCGCTCAAGCGAGTCGGAGTTCGCTTGAGCGAGATGACCCTGTAGCTCTATTTCCTTTCGTTCCTGCTGCTGACCGGTCCACTTGTCCACATAAATCCAAAAAGGACTGTCACAACGAGCCAATTGCAGGGAAAAGTTACACCTTTTCACTCACCTTTAGATATTTTAATATATATTCCTTTCAATCTTACCAACTCTTGTACGTAAGTGGCTGAAATGGTCAAAGCTGACGGTGGACACAGCTCAAAAGTCTCCATTATTCCACCTAACCTTCAGTCACGGGGAAAACTTATCTCCCACTTGCCTCTTCCTTATTAAACCAATACCACAACAAAGCTCTCTCTTCCTTCTTCTACGAACTTTCAGAACCAACGTAGATTAACAAAGCTCTCTCTTCCTTCTTCTACGAACAAGCTTCTTCCTCTCTCAATTTCCTATCCTCCTCACTGTGAGCTGAAGTAAGGAAATTTAAGGGAAACTTCCTCAACTCCATTAAGGTAAGGGGGTATATTCTCGGGTATTCTGGGGAAATCCGAGTGAAAGGAAAGGGTTAAGGTACCTTTGCTCCTCACCTTTCCAAGATAGATTCGGTGTTGTTGTGAATTAAATGCTTTAATTGTTACTATTTGTATATATATATATATATATATATATATATATATATATATATATATATATATATTTGTTGCTAAGTGGATATACCCAGTGTTGAATTATGAAAAGATAAGATCTGTATTGGACTGTGAAAATACTAAGAATCATGGGTGTCTATGTGAATTCCAGTGAGAAATTATAAAACAGAAGTTGGATTCAATGAATAACAAGCTCGGTTTTGTATAAACTGACCGGATCATCTAAAAATACATAATTTCACTCAGATGTTTTACATAAACCGACCGGATCATTCCACTTGAAAGGATTTCACTCGGAAAACATCTTCTCAGTTTGACTCCACTCGGAAATCAGTTATTTCACTCAGAAAACTCTTCTCAGTTTGATTCCACTCGGAATCATAGTTATTTCACTCAGAAAATGCTTCTCAGTCTGATTTCACTCGGAAAACATCTTATTTCACTCAGAAAACTTTTCTCAATCTGATTCCACTCGGAATTATATTTATTTCACTCGGAAACTCATTTTCACTCGGATTCAAACACTTTTTACTTGGAAAATTTGGTTTTCAACATTTTCACAAACAACTTATTTTACTCGGAAAACCTGGTTTTTGACATTTTTCACTCGGATTCTCATTCAGAAACTCTTCTTTAATACTTTTTAAATTATTGGGACGTTACAATTATCATTATTATTCTTATTTCTATTATTATTATCATTATTATTGTTATTCTTATTATTATTATTATTAACTAGTATTATTGTTAGAGATATTATTATTGTTTTAATTACGAGTAATGAAATAAAGAATATATTATTTTACTCTTTAAACAAAGTATTATTTTAGCCAAGGTATAACCGATATATTTTCTAGAATAAGAATAAATAATAAACAAAATGACTTGCAACGTCTGAATAATTGATGGGATCCAAGAGCTTGTGAATAAATATGATGAGACTGGAAACACATAGATACCCAAGAACCAAAAGATACAAAGAATGCATTTCGCATCATGAAAATATTTTTGAAGGAGAAGAATCTAGAGCATACACTTGGTACAGTGGAGGACATTCACGTTCGATCTCCGAGAAGAATCTTGGGAGTACAACCGGAACGGAAACCCAATGGCATCAGAGTCGCGCCTGAAGCCGGGTGAGACGATGCAATTCTGGTGTACTTTGACTAAATGACGGAGTGTAACTATGATCGCGGAGATCCAAGCCCCAAAATAATATATATTGATGAGAACCTGTGAGTTCATTCGTATCTTATGAAAATGAATGGGGGCTTGGGCGGACTCCGATCGCTCTAGAAAGAATGAGGAGATAATGAATTGATTTATTGGGCCCACATGCATCATGAGACTTAATTAAGATAAATCATAATAAACCCTACTCATGCATTTCCATGACAATATTTGTTTATTATAAGCTATAAATATGTCAATTGCATGATTTATGTGATATTATCTGTTAACTGGATTATGTCCGCACCGGGTAACCTTCAGGGTCTTGGGTTATACTCACCCTTACTGTTGAATATTAACAGAGGAACTAGGAAACCAAGAATCGGAGTTCGAGGAAACAACAATAAGTTGGACTTACTGAGAGTACTCATTAAAAGTAGGATATCTGTAGTTGAATAATAAGACCATGGATGACTGTATAAATATTAAGGGTGCTTGCGTGCCCCATTCTGTTATGAGTACAATTACTTACAGTTTGTGAATGACTATGTGAATTACATACTATTTGCTTCCATTGATCTGCCATTTTTTTTAAAAAAAAAGAAGAAAAATATTTACTTTTTCTGAAAACTTGTGACCTCTCGGTTAAATAGGATGATCCTAGATAAAAGGGTTTGTCTTATCTAACCAAGGGTGTTACAGAACCTAGGGCCAAGTAGCTTACCTTGTGCATATGTTTACCCCTTGCTAGCAAATTTAGGCCTAAGGAATTTTAATGATTAATTAACTCATGCTTGTACACCTTGAAAAATCATGATCCCTCCCATTTAGTTTGTATTTTAAGAGAGCATCACATGTCAAATGCATGCATATTGAGGGTTCAAATGCTAGAGGGAGAGTGTGTGTTGTGAACTTAGTTCTTTTCATGAGCAATTCTCAAAATAAATGCATTCATTTTTTTTTTGTCAAAAAGACAAAAACATAATCCTTGAAAAGAAAGAAAATAACTAAGTTGGGAGTCATGCATGTGTATAAGTGTTGTGACATGATTTGCTCATGAGAAACATTATTAGGTGTTTTTGCTACCTAGAAAAACAATTGTTCATTATCGCCAAGCCTCATTGCAACCCTTAAAAGACCTTATGATCTTTGTAGATTTTGTGTGGTGACATCATGTAATATGATGATCAAAGTAAACTTCACTTGATTCTAAGGTTGTTCGAGTAAAGTAGTAATCTTGTCATGTGTACTGAGTGATACAATGAGGCATGACATTTCAAGCTCTTTTGAGTACGCTACATTTGCTTATGCTTTCTTAGTTATAAGTTTTTCATACACTTGGATCAAATGCTTGCAGCTTTGGGTTGTTATATGATAGCCTTCTGTTTGACATTTTCAACTTGTAAATACCATATCCTTTAAGTGGATTTTGCATCATTTTATGTTGCATTTGCTACATCCTTTTTCATCCATGGTTCTATCTTGTGAGTGTTTGATTGAGTACAAATAAAGAGCTAAATTAATGGTAGTTGTTAGTTTCCAGTTGCCAATTTTAGGATATTTTCTCAATAAATTTTACCTTTAATTTGATTCTAAAACACTCAATTGATACATTTTATTGCCCTTATTTTGATCATCTTGAATCAACATTTAAATTTCTAACTAATTGATGGTTTTAATGTATTTTGATAGTTTTTGGGAAAAATAAGGGAGCTAGAGGAAAGAAATTGAAGTCTGACTTAGAAAACCAACCACTTGGACGCCAAACCACCACTCGAGCAACTACCTTAGAAATTTCCCTAACCACTCGAGTGACCAACCTATTACTCGAGCGTGCTTACGTGTAACACCCTCAGTTAGATAAGACAAACCCTTTTGGATTTATGTGGGCTAGTGGACCGGTCAGCAGCAGGAACGAAAGGAAATAGAGCTACAGGTTCATCTCGCTCAAGCGAATTCTGACTCGCTTGAGCGAGTCATACTGTCCTCGCTTGGGCGAAGTGAAGAAAAGAGTATCAGGGCCGAGCGCGCTTGAGCGCAGTATGCTCGCTTGGGCGAAGTAGAGAAAGGGCTGATTGGAAGGAGAAATTATGCATCAGGGGGTCCATCTCGCTCAAGCGAAGCCCGACTCGCTTGAGCGAGTCATCCAATTCTCGCTCAGAATTCCTTCGAAACCGACTCAAGTACTCGGGTTCTCGCTCGGTAGAGTCTGTCCGAATCCGAGTCTTCACTCACTCGGGGTTCCAATCGGTAAAACCTTCCAGAAACCGACTTCCACCTAATTGGACACTCACTCGGAACTGTTTCTACTCGGTCCTCACTCGACAATTTCAATTAAATCTGAGTCATCTCTTAATCAGCCGTTCACTCGGGAATTTCATTCCAAATCCGAGTCATCTCTCACTCTGCCTTTCACTCGACAATTACTCTAAAAACCTACCCATTACTCGATCTATTTTCCACTCGGTAAACTTATCACAAAGCCAACTCCTTTTTCTTTTACTCGAGCGAGGCTTCCTATCACAAAGTCTTTCACTCGGAATCGGGACCACGTTCATTCGGAAATCGTCCCCTTCAGGTCATGCCTCACCCGGTAAATCCTCAACCAGGTCCTTATTTTTATTCAAGGAGGTCATAGACATCTTCATTCGGAAGTGTCTTAGTCTCCACTCAGGAAATGATTCCCTCGGTTATTCCACAATCAAGTTCCATTCGGCATTACTACGACCTCTCATCGCTTGGAGGAATTCACTAAACTGTCTCACTCAGACCTAATGAAATCTTGTCCACTCAGATTTATTCAAACTCCACATCACTCGGAGGGATTCACTAAGTGAAGTCTTACTCGGACTTATTTCATACTTAGCCACTCGGAATAGGTACCCTTAATCAATCGGAATATACATATAACATCGTTCACTCGTAATATGACTCCTAGAGTATACCTCAATCAAAACCATCACAACCCTTCTTCCCTCAGAAGAGGTTCACTCGGATTTTACCACTCAGGAGCATTTAAGTCCTTCCCCACTTGGGGTTCACTCGGCTATTCATCTCTTAGCAACACATAGACTATCCTTTCTCAAAATACGTTTCACTCGGAATCCTTTAAGGCTTTCACCACTCGGAAAAGGAGTCATAAACATAAGCCTCACTCAAAAATTGGCTCTAAGCCTTATATATATTCTACTCGGAATGGGCTCCCATCACTATATTCCACTCGGCATTTCATATTCGGGGCATGCCACTCAGGACAGGTTACACTGGGCTCAGATATGCCCCTACTCGGAACTCCACTGCCCAAAATACCACACTTGGAGATCTGTCTACCCGGAATGATATCCCCTTCCTCACTAGGGAGGTCCTGACTTGGACAAACTTACTCAGATTGCACTCAGAAATTCACCTCATCTTAGATTTCTTTCAAAACTCCCCACTCGGACGGAATTCGTCCAGGATCTCACCTGATCCTCATCATACTCAATTTTGGAAATGTCACTCGGATATATCCCTGACTGAGTCCCTTTACTCGGAATACTACAATCAGAGAAGTTTCATTCGGAAAAGGAAGCACTTGGCAAGGTTTGACTCGGAAATAAGTCATTCAAGGGTGTTTTGACTCGGAATTTTCACCCAGAAGTGGTTCTCTTGAACACACTTCACTCTAAATGTCTCCGAAGCCAGGATTCCACTCGGTAGTAACCCTCTCGGTCATATGTTTCTCAGACAACATAAACTTACACTCGGAATTTCATCCTTCAGTCGGAATTTCTCTCTGTCACTCGGAACAGAACCCTTTTTCACTCGGAATTTGAATAATTGCATTATTGGTCTATATAAATTCCATAATTACACACAAAAATGAAATTCTTGTGATATTACAGACCATCTACAGAGTATTTATTTACCAATTCTCATTTACACACCTTTCATACTTCAAAATTTACCAAATAAGACTGCTACTAAAAACAGGGATGTTACACTCTCCTCCCCTTTTTGGGAATTTCGTCCCGAAATTCAAAATTGATATCGTTCCATATCATCGTCTGTAACATAATCCTATCACAAACATACTTATACATGTTATTACTATACCATCATAAGGCATCATCCCCCAAAACTTATTATCAAGTCTTAGACTTGTCTAAATCCAATTTACACGCTCATGTTAGGCTTCGGGAATTCCTCTCTCAGGATCAAGATTCTTTAAATCTTAAAGAGTTAACCATACCTAACAACAACAATACTATGACCCTTGGCCTTAAGACTTCCGAATCATCACATGAATCATTCAACCATCACCAAAATTTATTCAAACTCATTATAAGCCTCTTGGCTCCATCTAAGACCATCACCAATTCAACTATTTCAAAATGGTATACCCACTCATCAACTCAAGTATCTATTTCCTTAATCCCCTATCAATGGCTTACAACCATTTTTAACATCATCATAACACCAACAATCTAAATTATTTCTTCCAACCACATACATACTCATATACACTCCTATCTCAATCCTCAATAATCAACACCAATGCTTCAAACATTCATTTCCCCATATATAATCATTCTAGAGTATTCAAAGTCATCAAAATCATCAACTTAGTCAAAATCCTCAACTCACTATACTTTTCATCAAAACTCAATAATCATTTCTAATAACCACCAATCTCCATCATTAACAATACCTACACACACATTATCATGGGTTTTTGCTAAAAATCATCTTTCATAACATTATTACTCATTTTCCCCAAATCCTAGAGTTAGGGTTCCACTAAAATCAAACAATCACCATTAACTACCATCGTCTTCCATCTCTAATCTTGAAATTTTCGTATACCACTTCACATCCATCCTAAAACACACATAAGTACATCCCACCTTTGGGTTTTACATGAGAATGGTTCCTATTCCTAAACCTATTCATAAGGCACTCTCCTAACCATATAGAAATCCAAAACTTAAAGCCAAAAGCAACAAAAGAGTAGAGAATTTTACCTTAAGCTCCAAGCTATCCCAAGCCCTAGCATGTACACGAAAATGAAGAGAGAATAGGGAAATAAATTATATCTTAGTCCATCATTAAAATGTTTCCCGTTTTATAATAAACAGGGTCTTCGTCCGGGCTTAATACTAACTCCAAAAATTATTCCAAATATAGATTCGGATTCCCATTAATATTCTTAATAGCCCTGACTAATGGTATCTCAATCGGAGATACTTGGTCCAACACCCAGATTCTAACCGGGTCTTATTTTAACTCTTAAAGTCTTAATAATATTTGACGGATTTTCTATCGTAGCCCTCCTTTGAATTGTGTAAGATTGTTCCGCTGAAAGTTAGCTAGTCCTTGGCTCTGCCTAGTAGAGGTATGGGGTAATTCTTGTTGTTCTATCATCTCCACGATTTGAGTAAGAAGTTCCTCCATGTCATGATCATTGTTTCGACGAGTCATTATGAAATTGTTGATGGAATATCAACAAAAGATTCAGGGTATATGTTATGTGGAGAATTCCACATAAGAAATCTAGTCTTGGGTGTTTTATGGACTGTTCAATATTTCTATCAGAGTACATGGAAACCTAGTGGCCCACTTCCCAAGTTTAATGAATCGACTATGCTCTGATACCACCAATCATGTGACATCCCAGCGCTGTTGAGGGCGGGGAGTGATCGCCGGTGCATGGGCACAGACAAGGAGCGGCTCCTGGCAGGCTTCCAGTGGGGAATGTGGCATCCCAGGCACTGTTGAGGGTGGGGAGTTATCGTCGGTGCATAGGCACGGACAAGGAGCGGCTCCTGGCAGGCTTCCAGTGGGAGGGACACATGAACGAACCGAATACATACTAGAATGAGAGGGATCCAAAAACTGTATAGACATGGGACTATACAGTCGAGGATAGTTTAAAGAAATGAATTCGTACTACCTATACCAACAAATGCATTAGCCTTTTCGGTAGCCTATCACATAAGAACTCCAAAGTTAAGCATGCTTCACTTGGAGTAATTCTGGGATGGGTGACCTCCTGGAAAGTTCTCAGGAAGTGTGTGAGTGAGGACAAAAACACATTAGAAAGGTCTCGTGTTGGTCTGTGGGGAGAGCCGTTCACTCCTGAAAAGCGGCCGGGGCGTTACATTACGCAGCAAAACTCCCTTAAAAGTCTTGAACACATTATTTAAAGCATCTTTTTGCATTTGAGAGAAAGAAAACCTTGGAGCTTAAAGATCTTGAAGCCTTGAGAGCCTTGGGCCTTGTTCTTTTATGGTTTTCTTCTACCCCTTTTTTACTTTGATCTTTTAGGGTTAGCCTTCTGTGGAAATAAGTGGCTAAACTTCTCTTTTGTTGGGATTAGATAAACTCATTTCTATTTATAACTTTATAGTGAATATTTATATACATTTATGCATTAATATCATGTCAGCATTTCGTTTCTTATGCTTAATGCTTATTTCTATTCGGGAAAATGTTATTTGTATGTGTTTGGGTTACCGAACAAGTTTCGAGATTAAAATGCCCATTAGATTCTTCTTCTAGAGATATAGTTGATTCTAATGGTTGTTAAAGCCAAAACCTTTTCTTAACACAAATCTTATCATTGGGTTATCAAGGGATCGAGACTTAATTCCAGGGTTTAAAATTTATTCATTAAAGGATTAGGTTTAGTGACTCTTATGCCACATTAACTTGATTTAATGTCTAACCATACATGATAGGATCTCAAAGAAATAAATAGAATGGAGAAGTTCGACCCTAACGCCTTTTATTACTTGTCAACTTGGTTTTAGTGTTTTTATTTCTTAAAACCAATCAATTTCAAATCAATCAACTCATGGACAACTCTTGAACATGATGTATATATATTTGATGGTTCAGAGTCAAACTTAGGAGGGGTTGAATAAGTCTGAGACTCTTTTCACAGAATAAAACTTTAGCAAACAATAAACACAACAGACTTTTAAATCAAACTTTAAGAGATTAGGGAAAAAGAGATAGCACACAACAGATTTATACTGGTTCACTTCCAATGCAGAAGCTACGTCTAGTATTGTCAGACCTGAAGGATTTTCATTATGTAAAAACGTCTTTTTACATAACACAACACAGTCTGTGCCTCAAGTATTCTTGACTTAAATTTAAACATTCTTTCAACAAGCCACTCTTGGCTCAAACCCAAGTATTCTTTTAAAAGCCTCCTCAGGCCAAATAGTGTTTCCCACAGAAACTAAGACTGAAAATGCACCAAACTTTGACTCAGGTTATGTTATGAGAGTGTGTTTGTTTCTGATAACTTAGTGTACAAGATAAAAAATCTTAAAGAACAAATACACTAAGTAGAAAAACAAAGACCAAGTCTACAAGAAGCAGAGATACAAAAAAAGTCTTTGCTTTTGAGAATAAATCTTTGAATTTATTCAAGTTTCAGATTGATGTTTTCACGTGTATATCTTGCTAACTCGTGAACTACTTCAAAATCTGAATTCTCTTTATATTTATAGGCCAATAAAGATGACCATTGATGATCCGTTGAATGAGAAAAAGACAAAAAGTCTGAATCGAAGATCTTCTGAACTTGCACTAAAATGAAGTACCACAAATTCCTCACAACAATAGTCCTTTTGTAGTCTTTTTTCTATCATGAATTTGTGCAGAAATAGGCATGGTTGAACTTCTTATGATTCCTGACACAAGTACTGATCTTCATCAGCTTTTTGATCTGCGTAGAGTAGCTTCCTCGATCTCTTCTCCATGCGATCATTGGTTCTTGCATTGACTTGTCTTCTTTCCTTTTTTTTAGTGATAAGAGCAATGTAGGTTGAACAGGATCTAGCTCTGGGCATCTTCAAAAATGTCCTTGTGTTGATTAATGCAAATTCAGAGTAGCATTCTTAAGCTTCAAAAGTCTAAGGTCTGATGTCTTAAAGAAATATGTGTGCTGAGTTCTGAGAATGAGTTCTGAGAATGAATATGTATGAGGAGCATAACTCAACAGTCCATAGGTCTGGAAAAGTACACTTGAATCAAACTCTTTTTAAACATTGTCTAGTATTAGACTTTTCTTGGGATAGACTTGTATGAGAACTGTTTTAGTCCTACGCAGACTTGGTCTGAAATATTTTGCATAGGTTAAGACAGACTTTTAATGATGAACTTCCCCTTTCTTTTATAACGTACACATCACAGACTTGTAACCTAAAACACTCAATTAGAGTGGCTAGGTAACACGTAGGCAGATTTTATTTAATTAATTATTTTGATGTGTCTTATTAACAAATCTTGGGGTCTTTAAAATAATAACAAAAAATTTTAAAGTCTTTTGCAAACTAGACTTGGTTCTAACAATATTCATTGTAATTTACAAGTAATTATTGTTTTATTATTGAATATCTAGTAAGTCCTCATGAATTCAACAACTTTAAATACTTATTGAAATTGCAAGTCGATTTGGTACATGTTAATCATCAATTTTAGGTTAATTGTTGTATGGAAATTACCTTAAAATTGGTACATAATAACTCAATTTGTGTAAATATAATCCTCAATGTGTATAAGTAATTTTTGGAATAACATTGGCAAACAATAATGTGTTTTGTCTTGTTTTATAGCAGTCATGGTGAATAAAAGAATTATTGAAGGAATGGAAGAGTGTGGCTATGCGTCTCCCATAGGTAGTGCCAGGACAATAAAAACCTCCTCATGCATAGCACTAAGGCTGATGCGCGGTCTCAGACTTCGTACCTAACTTCCACTTATACGTTAGTGGCCCTTTTTAGATCGAAAGTAAGCAATAATTGACATTATCTCTTCATGGAAAAGTTAGACAGAGGTGTGTAGGAGAGCTCTTCATCTTCTTCAAATTTTCCATCATTTCCCTTTATAGTTCCTTGCTGTAAGTTGTATTTTTATCATGACTATGTGTAACTAAGTCTCTATTGTTGGAATTGGATGAGTACATCTCTTGTTATGACTTTATAATGAAGTATTGATGTGTGTTTGAGAATCAAATTTAATTTACTATTTCATCTTTGATCTTTAGTGTGGATTTCAAACATGTTACTCTAAATATTTAATAACATCAATGTAAATTATATAATAATTTTTAGTCAATTTTTTCAACACATGTGAAATTTACCTAATTTACTTATAATTAAGACCAATGAAGCATTTTACAAAGTTTTCCACAAAATATTTCCAAGTATGAGATGTGTATCTTACTTTTAGGTAAGGAGAATGTTTTAGTTACTCTTAAATAACATTAGTAAATTTTTAAATATACCAAACAAATTTTAATATTCTCAGTTGATTCCTAATTATGTTGCTAATTATGTTAAACATGACTTCATGATACCAAACTCTTTTCATTAGGAAAATACATATTATATTTGTTTGAGATTCATCATAAATGTTACTATTGATGGGTTTGAAAAATGTAAAGTAGCTATACAATAAGAAAAATTAATTGTTGTACACAAATATAAAGTAATCAAATTTCCTACCAAGGAGAAAATAGCAGTCTAGTACGTGGGGTAAAAAAATCACCATAAACCTCAGAAACTAATTATTATTATTTTCTACACAATCCAATGAATCAATATAATTTAGTATGGTTTTTGGTTATTTTACTATAAAAATATATGCTATAAAACAGTTATATATATATATATATATATATATATATATATATATATATATATATATATATATGACTTTCTTTTCATTGAAAATTTTATGATAAGGAAAATATTATCTCATTTCGAGTACAAACACCATTCTAAAGACAGAATAAGTCAAATCTTAAAAGAAATCTAAACACAGCCTAGAGTCATTGCTTGTTATGCTTATCTACACCTGTAGTATTAGCTTTGGTGAAGTCTGCAATGGCTAGTGCATACTGAATTTACATACAACAAATGAATAAAAGCAGGTGATATAGTCACAAACGTAATGACTAACCATTATGAATAAATCAAATCAGAATTTGCGGTTATTGACAAATTAAAACAGTTAACTTTTGTAGGTCTATGGGTTGATGAGTTTGTCTGCCTAAGTTGCTGTTGCAAATCCTTCTTCAGAGTCGGCAAATGCCTTGTTTAGAATCATGGCCAATCGAATTCCACCTTGAGCAATTCGTTTCATCACATATGGCATCCTTGAATCGAAGTAATCATCTGTAAAACCATCATACCCCGCTAAGTCACTACACAAATTCCTTTTACTTATCTACCATATTAACTCTTAACTATTTTCATGAATTAGTCATTTAGCGTATAAACCACAAACAACTGGTTGAATTTATGTCTAGTGACTCTGATTACCATATTAGCATCCTCCATGTTTTTAAGAAACATGACAAAGTTATAACATGAGATTGAGAAAGGCGCAAATTAGATCAGTACATCCTAAGTAAATAATAATACATCCATTATAACATTTTTAACTTAATTATATTTTCAGTTCCTTTACTGTGTTGTAACTTTTAATTACACAGGGGGATCTACACCCTCGTTACCTGCTAGAGTTGTTCCAGCTTCAACTCCTTCGTAACCCCATTTGCAGGCAATTTGTATGCTCTCTTTAGCCCAACTGCATGGTTACAAAACAAGTATCTCCAATGTGAGAAATATGAACATTAAGTCATTAACCGGAAGAGAACAAAAAGTGATTGTGGAAAGTGGAAACTGAAGGTGAGCTCACTTATTTACACAGTGAGAGATATCATTACAATGTTTCCAAGAGGTAACATCATCTGACCAGATGCCCTGTACAGAAGAAACAAGATACTATTGATCTTATTTGAATTCAATCAAAGAATGTCTGTTTAATATTAAGACACACAAAATTTAGTCTTACATCAGTGTAGTTCCTCTCAATATCTTTGAGTAGTAGACTCACATCCTTGTCATAATAGTCTGCTAGTGCTGTGAGAATAATTTCTCTGTCCCATACCTAAACATACACAACAATAACTTGTCACATCAAGAAATGGTTTTTATATACCAAGTTATGGAGATGAAATTAAAGCTTAATTACATGGTGTAGATTAGATTTATGCCTAAACCAGCGTAGATCTATTGTGTTTCCTCCTTCGTCAGTAGTAAATCCAACATGCATTGGCTGAAAAGAGAAGCCCACAAAATTGTTTTGTCAAAGTGCTAGATAAGAAGTTATGTAATAAAGAAAGAACTTGAAAAAGATCTTCACACACCTGATGTATATCTCCCATGAAGTGAGACAAGAACAATAACGCCTCAGTCATATTATCTGTAAGATCAAAAAGAAGAGGGATTGATAAAGAGTCACCAATATAGTTATTCCATGTTAAAAATGTTAATATTCAACAGTAATGAGTTTGGTTGTGTAAAGAAACATGTTCAAAATTTCTCAAGAGGATCAAAAACTAAATGAAAATTTCAGAAATTTAAGCCCTTACATCTCCTATCAGATGTCCCCTCTTTGTAATGCATAAGCTGAGAAGTGAAATTTTTGACAGCACCTGCAACACACATGTCCTTCACGCCATGGGGATCATGGCAGTCCCCTATATGGCAACAAACAGTAAAAGTGTTAGCATTATTATTTAGAGGTTCAATGAGAGTAGGACAAGACTAAGGTCTTTTTGGTTTCTATTTCAATTTTTTGTTTTTAGTTTAATTATAGAATTGTTATTTTGTTTCTTATTTTTAAAAATTTATATCGAAAAACATAAAAATCATAAAAAATTGTTTTTAGTAATTTTTATACAAATTTTTAAAAGCTTGAAACAAAATAACAGTTTTATAATTAAAATTAAAAATAAAAAATAGAAAGAAAAACAAATAACCCTAAATTACTTCTGCATATAATTAAATGAATTAGTGCTTACTTGAATATTGAAAAGAACAAGCATCATCCGGTGTATCAATGAAATGAAGTGGACTAGTCCACCTATATTTGTACCAGTGCCTAATTTGATCAGGCCATATGCAAAGGGCTGATAAGTTACCCTTTACATAGTGAGGCAGCAAATGAGAAACAGCTTCTGATGCCTCAGGCTCCAGAAGTGCCTATTAATCAAACACCAACTGTCATTAATAATTTATAACTTTTCTATAAAACTAAGATCCAAATATTATGAGGTTGAATTTTACCTGTGCAATTTGGCATGTCATGACATGACCCTCTTTGCTCCATGCAAGGACACCAATGAAAGCAGAAGAACTAAAGAACAAGAGGAATACAAATGGAAGAGATATCGACGACCCTACAGGTATAGCCATCACCAAATTCTCTTTAAGCTAACGTTACATACTCTGTTTTCTTAAGAGGGGCATATTACAAATATATAGATAGGCATTTATATGATTTAGCTTGAAAGAACATGGGAAGGGGTTTGCATTGAGTGCAAGTTTTAAATTTCTGTATATTTAAAAAAGTATTGTCTAAGGTGAGACTTAACTAATAACTAGAAGCAATGGGGGCATATTCTGCTACATACAAGGCATCTGCAAGAAGTCGTCGTCCTGTGTCCAATCATATATATATATGTCATGACATAGACATACACATATATATGAATAAAATGTTATTTTCATTTATTTATTAGGAGAGTGGAGTAAAGTTCAATATAATCCCAGTTTTGAGTTCTTTGCTTATGGTACAGTGTTACTTAAAAGCAAACACTACGTTTAGTGGTTACTTGGGATGATGAAGATGCATAGTTTATTCGTTACGAGGTATCTTCTTATATTTTCGGATACGTTATATTTATGGTAATGAAAAAATATTAAGATTATCTGTGATAAGTTTTACAAGTCAAATGCTGTGACTTAAGTTTTCAAGACCACACCATTTAAAATAAATTATGTATATATAGCAATCGTCAATATTTGTAACAGAAATTCGTATAGGAAAAAATAATCAATGTAAAATGATAAAAAAAATAGCAATCAATAAAAGTTTAAATAAATTATTTGTGATAAAATTATTACATGTATTTTCGTTTAAACTTCACCTAGCATAAAATATAAAGTGACCATTCAATTTTTGAGTGAAAATGAATATTTGAGTGTCTAAATATAGTTTTTAATAATTTCATATCACATAAGAAAGGGGAAGTGGGAAAATTTTTCACTAAACCCCAGGATGTATTACCTCTGGAGCATAATACAAGAGGTTTAAACAAAATAAACTGTACTACAAATCTAATTTTAATTATTCCATTTTATTTAATCACCTTGCATTAAGTTCAAATAGTTAAGAATTATGCAACCAAAAAATGAATATTTTAGAATAAAGTACAGTACAGTTAACACTATTTTGGCCATGCAACTTGTAGTTCCAATTTAACATCCGATAGTTCTGCGATGATTTTCGGTTTAACGGCACTAGAGAAAAGTACGACACAATTTTTTTAAATTCCTCCGTTTCCACAATCTCGAGTAGATTTATCATCACATACTCAACTACATTAATGAAGATTTCTGAAAACCTCAAATTTTGGAATTTTGGTGACATTCCTAAGGCAACTCATTCAATTTCATGACACAAACATCATGCTAAACATAGCTGGTGGCTCAACATTTTACTGGCGGAGATAAGACAAAGTCAATAACCACAGTACATAGAATCAGGGAGCAGATTCAGGATCATTTCATGACGAATTTTTCCATGACTCATGTCAAGTAGTTATTCCATTTCCCTTCATTTAGGGATCAAATGAACCCCATCAAAATTTTGTAAATAATTAAGCCGTTAAAGTCACATAAGCTTCACTGTTGAAGCAGCATCTTCAATGACAAGAAATACCTTAAGAAAAAATGGTTTGAAATGAAATAATAATAAAGGTACCAACACATGCAAATGAAACATACAAACAACACTTCAACTCAACATATATCACAAAGATTAACCTACTCATCCAAATAATGGGTTATCAAACCCTTAAATTAGCGCTAAAAATGTAGAGTGCTACACAACAAGCGAAGAGTAGGGAAAGGTGAAATCCAAAACATGTTTCAATAAGATAAAATGAGTTTGATACCAATGGATTACTAGTTTCCCCATCATTCGCTTACACATAATCTAGTTCAACCAAACATCCTATTAATTGAAATCACAGAACCTTCACACATGACACAACAAAGGCAACCCAAGCTGTTGTGAGTAGCCTTACAAGGATCCTAACAGTGCATGTCAGATTACAAATTTTCAGCAGCTGGTACATCAGCCAGGGATAACTGTAAAAATGTAAATCTCTTCAACCAAGCACCGTAAATACAATCCAATACAACAGAATCACACCAGAACCACATGATGGAAAAAGATTAGCAGATCATTGTAATTCTAAAATTTCACAACATTGGTAGCATAAACATATTCAAGCTGGAAACTAACTTGGTAACACTAAGCATCACTTCATCGTCAACACGCATACACAGCAAATTATTCAAAAAAATTGCAATGGGGGAAGAATAAAAGATAAGCAACTTAAGAAACCAAGACATGAAATAGTATGAAAATACTTGTTTAACACTAAAATAGGATAAAATTTAAGGCCTTAAAAATCGAGAATGGAGAATAAAAAGGGTAGTACGACAAGATCTTGAAAATTGGTTGTTATAATAAAGGGGAATAGAAAGAGACTAATCGACGGTTTGCATGATATCCTCGGGAGTAAACTTGGTGCCCTTTTCTTTGTCGGCGGCGGCGCGACCCTTGGCCTTGCGATCGAGAAGGGACTTGCGATCCTTGTCGAGGCGGAGCTTGGTGATGACCACCTTGGAGGGGTGGATGCCAACGTTGACGGTGGAGCCGTTGACCTTCTCGCGGGTGATGCGCTCGATGTGGATCACCCACTTGCGACGGTACACCTGCATCACCTTCCCTTCACGACCCTTGTAGGTCCCACGCACCACCTGCACCTCGTCCTCTTTCCGCACCGGCATCGACCGCACGTTGTATTTCGAACGGAGGTCCGATGAGAGGGGAGCGCTCATCAGCACCCGGCGCACGCTCGAAGGCGCCGTGAAATGGGCCTTACGGCTCTTGCGCCGGCTGCTCGACACTCTTGGGTTGAACTTCATCTTCTCTTCCCCTCTTGCTGCTGCTCCTAGGGTTTTTCTCTCTGTCTCTCTCTCCCCAATTTATTGCCTAGGTTCTTACCTTTCTCTTGGGCTTTTAGGGTTTTTCTTCTTGTATTTTGGCCCGTTCGGATTTAGGCTTCACTAATTCTTACACATTGGGCCGAAATAAAAAATTAGAAAACCCACTAAATAAAAATGAATTAAGTTAAGAGAATTTTGTTATACGGTATTTTTTTTTATATTTTCAAGTAAGTTTAATGAAAAAACAAACTCTCATCGATAATAAATTTATATGCTGAAAATAAAAGATTTATAGGAACATTATTAAACTTTTTAAAACTATTTATCTATAATACCAGAGAAATAAATAGAAGAAGGATGGTTATGAACTGGAAGAGATATTTGAAGATGAATCAGTAGTAGTGTTCTTGGTTTAGCGAACCCGTTGATCCTCAGCATGTAGATGTTGCTATTCACATGGAAGGAATGCTTGGCCAAAATCGTTCTTCGATTCGTGTTCAATCGTAAATTCATTTCATAAGTCAATTCATGTGCAATTAGAGTTTAATCCAGCACATTTCAAACCGTTTGTTACAATGTATATAAAAAGTATTAATTTATATTATATAATATAATATGTAAGTTTTATTATCATATGAGCTCAGACAATAATTTTATCGAAATTTTGTAAATTGGTTGTTGTAGGAAATGCCAGACGAGGCAAAGTTGGTTGTATAAATGTTTGCTTGCCAAGGAGAGTTGATTGTTGTGATTTTTTTTTTCCAAACCTATCTTATGTCAATTAAGCGCACAATGATTGATTACTTAAGAGGTAAGAGTTGATTGTTGTGAGATTTTTTTTGATTCCTATACTTAATTTCATTTTGCCACATATAATGAATTAGGCTTTTGATTGAGAGTTCAATGGTGTTGACCCACAAAACAAAAGAGCTTAATGTATTTAAATTACAATTACCACATTTGTAAGAACCATGTTTACTCACATCTATATTACTTATTCATTCCACCGATAATAATTATCCTAAATATTATATAAATTTATTGAATTATACTTTCTGATGATGACATGCAATCATGGATAGCTACATTGATGAAAACATTAAAATATATATATATATATATATATAGAGAGAGAGAGAGAGAGTGAGAGAGAGAGAGAGAGAGAGAAGCAAACGACACGTAACAATTACGACACAGACACAGAAGTGATCAACAGGGTCGTGTCCGTCATAAATTGGTATTCTGAGTTTCAGTTGTGAGAACTGAGAAGTGAAAATGAAGGCCATAGTGATAACCACTCCGGGTGGCCCTGAAGTGCTGCAACTCCAAGACGTCGAAGATCCCAAACTCGGAGACGACGACGTTCTCATCCGAGTCCATGCCACCGCCCTTAACAGAGCAGATACCCTTCAGCGCAAAGGCTCCTACCCACCCCCTAAGGGCGCCAGCGATTACCTCGGTCTCGAATGTTCTGGAACCATCGAATCCCTCGGCAAAAACGTCTCCAGGTGGAAAATCGACGATCAGGTCAATACTTAATTCCCAATTCCATCCTTCAATTTCAATCACTTGTCACTGAAAATCCTTCATTCACACATACAGGTGTGTGCCCTTCTTGCCGGTGGCGGATATGCCGAGAAAGTTGCTGTTCCCGCCGGACAAGTTCTTCCCGTTCCCCCTGGGGTTTCCCTTCAGGATGCTGCTAGTTTTCCCGAGGTTGCATGCACTGTTTGGTCAACCATTTTCATGATTAGTCGCTTATCTCAAGGGGAAAGCTTACTGGTACGCCATTCATATCATCAACTTTAATGATAACTTCAAAATTAATTTAGGTGTTACTTTAATCTACTATTTCTCAGATTCATGGAGGTTCCAGTGGAATTGGTACTTTTGCAATTCAGATAGCTAAATGTCGTGGAGTAAGAGTGTTTGTCACTGCAGGTTTGGTGGATTTACACACGCACAACTGTAATTCGATTATATTTTTTGAAATTTCAATTTCATCTAATGTTTGCTTAAACTTTATTGTAAACATTGCTTATTAGGTAGTGAGGAGAAACTAGACTTTTGCAACAGTATTGGGGCTGATGTGGCCATTAATTACAAAACACAAGATTTTGTTGCAAGGGTTAAGGAAGAAACTGGTGGCCAAGGTATTATCTAGGTTGCAGTAGTAGTTATCTCTCATCATTCCTCGATTAGTTACCCGAGTAACAAAATAATATCACACAACTCAAGCTTTACATTTGCCATCTCTCACATAGATGGCATTGAATAATTGATGTAGCAACACTTTAATTGATGTGCATGGCAGGTGTTGATGTTATTCTTGATTGTATGGGAGCATCCTACTATCAAAGAAATCTTGAAAGCTTGAATTTTGATGGGAGGCTTTTTATTATTGGCTTTCAAGGTGGGGTTACTGCACAAGTTGATCTTCGTCCTTTAGTTGCCAAGCGTCTTACTGTACAAGGTATTGGATTATATCCTTGAATAAATATACAATCATGCTCTATTTTAGTTTCTACATATATATGTCTTTGTCTCTGCTAGTAAAAGCTTGGCGCGACATGTCTTGTATTTTTTTTAATGTTGGATGCCAATTACAAATCATTTATGTTGGCAGTAGAGGGGAAAAGAATGTTGAAAGTTAGTGGTAATCTGATTTTCCAATTACTTCTTACAGCCCGTGTTTGTGATTTTTGCACATTCTTAATTATATCTCTTTATTTCCTTTGGCTTTCTGCATGATGTGCTCAACCAGACTTGCCAACTGCGAGTTCTGAAATTTTACTCTTCATCTTCTTGAAGATGAGTTATGTTTGTCGAGATATTATTCAAGACGCTTTCTCTATTATAGGAAATGAGATGTCTATTTTATGGTGTCTACTGTACTGTCTGGTAGGGTCTGACTGTAGTTTGAACATAACATTTGTGAATGTCTTCTGGTGGTTTGTGCAGGGGCCGGCTTGCGTAATAGAAGTGTTGAAAATAAAGCAGTGATTATTAGTGAAGTGGAGAAGAATGTTTGGCCAGCAATTGCAGAAGGAAAGGTTAAGCCTGTGGTCTATAAAACTTTCCCTCTTTCTGAAGCTGCAGAAGCTCACCGACTCATGGAAAGTAGCCAGCATATTGGGAAGATACTGCTTGTGCCATGAATATGGTTCTAAACACTCACGTTTAATACATCCTTTTGGATCATTTGTTTTTGGACTTCTTTCCTTCTTGTGTTCTCACTTCTCAGGATTCTGACAAGATTGTCGTGTAAAATTAGAGCTTTTTAGTTGATACTGCAAGTTCATTTCAACGATCACAACGAATATGGGCCATTGATATGACGGGCAGTGAATTCTTCAAAGATGATAATTTTACTGTTTATTTGCTAAATCCTTTTTTTCTTGCATGGGTATTTTACTGTTTTCTAATTTAGTTTCTTGTGAGTTTTCTTAGTTCAAATTAAGAGTTCAATTGCGTTGACCCAAACAAAGAAAGCGTTCATTGGTTTACTATGTATTTAAATTAGAATATTTGTGAAAACGATGTTTATTCACATCTATATTACTTACTGAACCTACACCCAAAAAATATTACTTGTTTGCATTCCTCCATACTGTTCTACTGCACATTTTGAGCTAATACTACTGCTACATGCTGTTTATTTTAAAAGAAAAATAACATATAAATTTATTGAATAATACTTTCTGATATATTCCCTCTCTTATTTTTTATAAGATCCTATAGTATTATTTCATATAGATTATGAAATTTAGTGAAATATATTAAATTTATGATTCTCGTTAAACCTTCAAATATACCATTCATACTAATTATAATAAAGAAATAAAGAAATGAATTTTTTAAATTTTGTTGATATCAAAAAACGAAGATGATGGTTGAGAGACAGACTTAGAAGTTATAACTCTTTTTGTGGAATGATATTTCAGAATAGGAGATTTCATTGATGGCTTTAAGAGCTTCAACTGTCAAAATAGAACAAATGGAAGAATCAGTTTTTTTTTGGATTGAAGTTCAGTTTCACAAAATTGAAGGATGACACAAGTAGATCTTGTTTTCTTTTCTGTGCTTTGTATCCATAGGGTGATCACATTGATACAAATGAATTGATTGAATATTGGATGTGGGAAGGTCTATTAGGTACTGTGGATGGCATATCAGCAAGCATACAGAAGGGGAAAATAAGAGATATGGCCATAACAATTAGGAGAACAGATCCTTCTTGGCACTGCATTGTCAAACCAGGCAAGGGACTGACAAAACCTCCTCATATTGATGAATGGGTAGAAGATGTTCGAAGGGTGTCACTAATGAAAAATGACCTGAAAAATATATTTCTTGGCAACCCTCCACCTTGTCCAGGTGTCACTTCCTTCTTGTTGCAATACAATTCTTTTCCTCAAAATATACCATATAATTTCTTTGATTTCATAAAAAGCCTAAAGGTTCTTGATCTCTCTTACACCAGGATAGATTCCTTGCCTGAATCGGTCTCTAACTTGGTAAATCTGTGCCGTGTTGTTGAGTAATTGCTGGAACTTAAGAGCAATCCCTTCTTTAGCAAAGCTCATTAAGTTAATGGCTTTAGACCTTTCTTGTTCTAGAAACATCAAAGAACTTCCACATGGAACAGAGCAATTAGGCAACCTGAGAAGGCTGAACATTTCCAACACCATGATTACAATCTTGCCATCTGGTTTAATGTCAGCATTAACTCTTCTTGAAGAGTTATTGACATCTAATGCTCTAGTCTTTCAAATACCACAGCCACCAACCAGTTCTGAATTCAGCATTGACGAAATCATATCCTCCTCAACTTTATCTTCCCTTGAAGTGGACTTTTGGTACTTTGATCTCTATGATTTATATACTAAATCTGGTCACTGGGTTCAGCTGGATGAGTTCGAGTTCAATGTTGGACCAGGAGAGATCCAAGAAGTTTCTGAGAAAAGGAGTGTGATATTTCTTGGGATATCCATTGCAAGAGGAGTTATGATCCCAGCAAACACTACTGAGTTGAAGTTTGTTGATTGTCACGATGTCACGGAGCTAACTACTTGCCTGTTGCATGTTGAGAAGCTTAAGAAATGTAATGTAGTATGCTGTTACAGTGTAGAAAACATTGTTGACCCGGGGAAGAATGAATTGTCCACGGTGGAGACATTGGTGCTGAGATTTTTGATAAATTTGCAGATGATATGCAAGGAAGTGGTGACACCATCTACACTTCTGAGCCTGAAGATCATCAATGTGGAGTGCTGTCCAAATTTGAAGAATCTATTTTCAGGGAACCTTTTGCTCCAACTACTAAATCTTGAAGAAATTAAAGTGAGCCACTGTAACAGCATGGATGAGTTGGTGAGATGGGGAGGAGACAATATTCAAGCAGCTAAAATCCTCCTGCCAAAACTACAGAAGTTGAGGTTGGAATTTATGCCTAAGTTAAAGGAGATATATAGTGAGTTCATGAGTATTGGCTCTCCATGTACAGTTCATGTCCTTTCTTGTGATGCTTTGAAGAGGCTACCCTTTGATCTAGATGATGCAGTAGGTCTTCACCAGCAATTATTGGAAATCAGAGGAACAAAATATTGGTGGGATTCACTTGAATGGGATGAACCTGCTGTCAAGCAAATAATGCAAGCTTATTTCTTAGAGCTACCAATGGTGTCAGATCAAGTTGGTAGCAGCAGCACAGCAGGAAGGCGTCATATGTAAAACCATTTCTGTTCCTTCTCTTTGCAAGTTATTTACAACTAGATTACGACCCGCACGTTCCGGGGATAGATAAATGAATTTATAATATTATTGAGAATTCAAATTATAAAATTAACTCTATATGTGTGTGTGATTATTATTTTTAAGGAGTTTTTTATGCTAGTTTTAAAGAGTTATTCATCTTAAAAGTACTGTAAAAATTCTAGGAAGATTTGATTGCGTCTTTTAATTATTTTTCTGGGTTAAAAAGAAGACCGGATAAATAGGATGTGAGTCTAAATAATAGTAATAGATAGGATGTGAGTCTAAATAATAGTAATAGGAATATTAATGAGTTCAATATTTATAGTAATTATTATTATTGATATAAATTCAATTAAATAGTTTCAATGTACTAAGTAAGTGTAATTAGTCACTAATTAAATAGAATTAAATACAATGAACAAAAACAATATTTAACAAAAAAAAAATCAGTTGATATCAATTTCTATAAAATACACTCAAAATAATAATGTTTGAATTCAAAAGTCAGAACATTAAAAGAATAGTCACCATAATCGGAATAAATGTAATATACGGAAATAAAAAGTAACACAAAATTAAGAAAGGAAATAATCAGTAAATAAACTATGTGATATTAATTATTATTGTTATTGTGTAATTTAATTTAGACTTATAATATTAATTTAAATATAATTAAATAGGGAGGAATAAGAAGAGAAAAATGATTACAAGCAAACGTAAAAAAGACTAAAAGTAGGACTTTTAAAAAAAATATAAAAGTTCAAATAACACGAACTTTCTCCCCTTCAAACTGCATTGTTGTTACTGTTACTCTTTGGATTCTATTAGTATTTGCTCTGAGTTGAAATGGTCCTTATTGCCATGAGTAATAAGAAAGAAGAGAAATATGCATGTTCACATAACTTCATACCTTTAGGGTATGCATCGTGAAAATGAAACAATATTTATATTAACATATGAAAAATAGAATAAGAATAAAAAAACAAAACATAAAATAGAAATTTATTCGGTAAAAAGAATTGAAGAGACACTAACCTAACTAAAATTGAAGGGTGCTACCTACTATACAGAACTCCTAAAATGATTATAGGCATGCACTTCAATGGAATAATTACTGGGCTAAAACAACTTAAGTCTAAGATAAACTGATTGGAAATTTCTACAATGGTAAATTTAAGTTTATTTAGGTTTTGGTAACTGAAAGTTTGAATTTAAGTGAATGTCATGTGTCATTGTTATATTACATGTTTAGATAATTCAAAGGTTAACATATGTTATCATAAGTTGAAGTGGTAAAATGAAGTTAGCAAAGAGTTGACACTATGTTATTATTATATTATATGTTTTTAGATCTATATATTTACATGGAAAAATAGAAAGAGTATTGCTTTGACCCAAAATTGCACTTCTTTAAAATTCTTCTCATTGTGTTATTAATTAACATATAACTCTTTCATTTCATTTCATGAGTATCATAGACAATCTCTTTAAACATATATTAAATTTATATTCTATTTGCCAATGAAAAATTTCTCCCATTACAAAAATTGTTGAAAGAAATTGTAATTGGTTTTTGTCCCACGACTATCATTGATCTAATAACTTCGATTCAGAAATAACCTTTTAGTTTTTTTATTTCATTAGCAAAAAAAAATATCAAATTAAAATAAGTACAATGGGTACCTTAACTTATATACATAAATATTTGAATTACAAACCTGATAAACATAAGAGAGACTCTCTATATCATTCAATAAAACTTCTAAAAAACTTATTCATGTGAAACCTTAACCATAGTTAAGATCTATATTGAACCAATTCAAACATATTCTCGACATTCACATTTCCTCATTTGAAAATGGTACTATTCCTTATGTCTCAAATGGTCCAAACAGTAGCAAACCACATCACAACTAACCCAAGTTGAATCACATTATTAAACCTATATCCCAAAGTACATTCAAAATTTCCTTAGCACAATGATGCAAAACTGAACAACAGCCCAACCAATCAAAACACTTATGCCATAATGAATAAGAAACTTTACATGAAAAGAAATGATGAGAATAATTCTCCTCACATTCACCATAAAGAACACAAATGCCAAATGTATTACCAAACACAATACCACGTGATGCTAAATTATCCATGTAACAACCCAAATTTTAATTAAATTTGAATCGGTAATTAAACAATGAAAAATTAAAGTTTCTCAGAAAAATAAGAAATAAATCTTAGAAAATAGGAAATTTTATTCCGGTTATAGGGATATTTTTATTTTGTAAATCGGATTTAAAATGAGACTAAAAGGAAATAAAATATGATAATAAAACGTAGAATTATTAAGGAACCTATTATTATAATAAATAAATAAATAAATAAATAAATAAATAAATAAATGTCTTTGCTTCTCCTTCTCTCCCGAAAGCTCTGGTTCATTCTTCTCTCCTTCACCGCCTTTGTTCACCGCCATTTTCCACCGCCAAACACCATCTATAAATATGAGTTCCATCACCTAGAAACCCATAAGTCTCCACCATCCATTGCCATCTTCTTCAACTTCCAGAAAACTTTAAGCTTTTCAATCTTAGGCACAACACCCACTTGAAAGATTCAAAGGAAGATAAAGAAGCAAAGCATTCAGCAATTGAGGAATCTTCAATTGAGGTAAGAAAGAGGAGATAGAACATTAAATAAATAGGAATTAAATTGGAAATATATGTGAATTGTTTGTTTTGAATGTTAATGGTGAATTAACATATGATATTTTAAAAATAAAATTGATTGTTTAAATGTGTTGAATATGGTTGATAAATGGTGAATGCATTGAGAAATGATGTTTAGCATTGATAAATAGCTTGAATTTGGCAATTGAATGCTGAAAAATGCATAAAAACAGCAAAAACAGAGGGAAACAGAGTGCTGTTTTCGTTTCTGCATAACAGGCCCCTTTAACAGCGGACCCTTTTCAAGCGGTGTTAAAAACTGGAAGCAGTGGCATTTTCGTAAATAAAAACGTGCGGTGCCATTTTTGTAAATATATCAGAAGCGGTGGCATTTTTGTAAATAAATTAGAACGATGGCATTTTCGTAAATAAGACCAGTGGCATTTTCGTAAATATGATTAAAAACTTAAAATAATAATTTTTTTATGAAAATCAGAATTTTTATCATTATTGGATTTTTATTATTTTAGAGACTTTATTTTGAAATAAAATAAATATAATTAATTAAATTAAATTTAAAAGTTTATTTAAACATTTAAAAGGAGAAAACTCTTGTTTTTAAATTATTTTAGTGGTATAATTTTATATCATAGAAAATATAATTTTCCATATTCTTTGAAATATGAAATATTATGAAAAATATGTTTTCATATGTTTGAAATATGATATGAATATTATGGGAAATGTGTTTCCATATGATTGAATTATGATATAAGTAGTATGGAAAATGTGTTTCCATATTCTTTGAATTATAAATAAAGCATGCTTAATTGATTGTCATAATAATTTTATTGTTAAAACTAATTATAAAGGAATTTGGTAATGAAATGCATTCATGCATCATATGCATTGGCCGTTCAAAGAATCCGCAGAGGGGTTCTTTGAGGGGGTTCCCGGTGGGGGAACGCGCTCTGTTGAGCACAGACCTCTGCGGTGGTTTTATACCACGGCCGTCTTAAGGGCTAAGCAGTGTGTCCTTAAGGGGGGTCCCGTAACACTTGTTATTGATATTATGATATTGTTATCCGATGTGGTGTTGCATTATGGGGCGCGGTATCGGTTGGATATCCGTAAAAATGTTATTATTGGAAATCACTGCAGATGTTCCCACCAGAATGGATCCATCATGCATTTTCATTCATATAAAAGAACGTAATATAATACAAAACACTTGTTTGGCATCTGCATCGCATAGCATCCTACTTGTGGTTGTGGTTGTTCTAATTTGATTTCTATTTATTTAGTATTTTATCTCACTCTTTCTGTTACTTGTGGCAACCCTTTTAGTGGTTAACCAGGGAGATATATGACAAAGTGGATAATGCTTGATGTGGATGAATTATGAAGACTTTTGATGCTGATGCTTGCTTGCATGTCTACTGTGGTTGTATTACGTGTATACTATGTTGTTGGTACTGTACGTCTTTATATTTTATAAGATCTAGGTGCCTGTTGTAAAATATAATATGTATGGAACTCTGATGTTATATAATAAGAAGTTAATTATGTAAAGGTTACGTACTCTGATATTGTATCAGTAACCTCTGGAATCAGGTTGTGAATCTCTTGATAATTACCAGGTGAAAAATAAATTATCTAAGAGATTTTATATGGTAAGGGTAATTATCTTGAGATTTGCAAGTTGGCTCCAGGGTGTTACAATCCATGGTTTGAACCTGATCCAGAATTAGCCTTCATCCAAATCCCCTAACTTTAAGTGGCACAATATTGTTCCAGAACAAACGCACAAAATATGAATCCAACAACACAAATTGCTGAAGTATAAGATTATAAGCTCGCAGAGAACTGACCACAAGAAGATCCCAACCATGTCCATGAGTTAGACTCTGCCACACGCAAACCACTAAAAACTTCCAAGATTATGAATAAGAGATGTTAATAACTCACATTCCCAAACAAAGAAGTCTCTTCGCCATTTTAGGTCCCATACTCATGTATCATCCACCCAATACTCATATCAGCTACAAAAGCATGTTATTGTGATGACATTGAGAACAATCTATGGTACCTTAACTTTAACGATGTGTCCTCCAACCAGCAATCAGACCAGAAACTTATTTTAACCTCGTCACCTACCACTTTCCTAACATTATACCAAAACCACCCAAACTCATCAAAATTTTTTAAAACACTCCCTAAATCCCTCCACCATCTTGAACTTCTTCTAAAAACCTCCCAATCCCCAAACCAAACACCAGACCCATATTTAAATTTTAATATTCTTCCCTACAAACACTCATGATCCTCCAACATCCTTCACACACATTTACCTAGTAAAGCATAATTAAATTTTTTAAAATCCCTTACATCCAACCCATCTGTCTCCTTACTCTTACACACGTGTTCCCATTTTACCCAACATATTTTTTTCCTCTACTCACTCCTTCCCCACAAAAAAGATCTTTGTAAAAAACTTAGTACTTTTAAAACAGAAACAAGTGCCTTAAAAAAAGAAAAGAAAAAGAGAGGGAGTGAAGAAAGTATCGATTTAAAAAGACAGAGACGACCACCAATAGATAAATGACGTTAATTCTAATGGGACAGCTTTTTTATGAAATTTCACAATAATAGAATCCTAAATACACCTTTTTGGATTCACCCCCAAAGGAATACCAAGATATCAGAAAGACAAACTCATAATATTACACTGCAACAAGTCTACATATCGAGCCACCACCTCCCCATTACCCAAAACAACTCCCAATTTACTCTTAAAAAAATTAACCTTTAGACCAGACACCAATTCAAAACATCTCTAACACACTTTTCAACGCCATAACATTTCTCAAAGGCAATTCACCAAAAAATAAAGTATCATTAGCAAACTGTAAATGAGAAATTAAATAATTTATCTAACTCATTAAGTTTTATTCTAATTAAATAATTAGCTTAATTTATGATCTGTTCAGGAATCCGGGTCAAGAGTAAACCGTCTTGTCCGGAGTCTGAATCTTGGTGTCCTGACCGCTGTTACCTCTCAATCACTCAATTTTACACCGCCTCAGTGGAGTACGGTATCTTTTACCCCAGTTCAGTGGGAATCCGAGGTTCTTCAAGTAATAGAGGTGGTCGATATCAAGTCCATTCTGAAGTTCCAAAACCACACCGGAGGTGCACCTGCAAAAGATTCTCTGATGCTTAAGTCAATATAGTTACTAAGGCACTGTAGTATTACGGAGGTAACTTACAGAAATTAGATCAGATCCCCCGTCAGTAATAAATGAGTTGTATTTATAGTGTTTACCTTAGCTTTGGAAGTGATTTGACCATCTTCCTAACTTACTGTTGATACAGGGTTTGCATGGTCAGGTTGCCCATACCTCCTCTGACTGGCTATCGGATTGTCAGCTATGAACTGGGGTTGAGGGAGAGATCCGTAGTTAATCAATGGTCCCAAACTCCGGCTATGACCTTTCAGCTCTTGATGACGTGGCATGGTGTTTTCCAGACCTCGTCCAGTCCTGGTTGCCACCCCAAATCAATTTATGCATAAACTTTTTATTTTGGAAAAAAATAGGCATAAACTAATCAAATAGTTCATGGGATAACATTGGTAGACAAATATAAAATTAACAATATATTTCCACTAATCTTTAGTATAAACAAAAAAATTCACACTTATTAAAAAAATTAGTCAAACTTATTGAATTTATTCAAAAAGAAAATTTGATTTCAAAATTTTCCTTATTATATTTAATGAGGATGATATTAAAAAAATTAAAAAGTCACAATAAGGATATTTTAGAAATGATAACATTATTATCATAAAAATAGTTAAGTTTTATTTATATTAGAGGCCAAAAATTGAATTATTATTTGTTTGTTTATATTAGAGACCGGAGTATTATTTATTAGGAGAGACAAGATTCAATTTAATTATTTCTATGTTTTAGAAGGATTAGTCTATTGTTGGATGGAAGCGGAATATTGGCCATACCTAAAAAAAAGACTTCTTCCATTATTGAATACAAGAAACAAATTGAATATACTTCTTAGTCTTCAATAAAAGAGATAATTACATAGGTAAATTAATAATGAATTTTTATATTCTTATTTATTATCAGAGACTGTAAAAGTTAATGTTTCCATATTTTGACAATTTAATTAAGAATATTCTTTTAAAAACTTTCACTCACAAAATCATTACAAATATTTTTCTCTTATGGTAAGAGTCAAAGAGACTAATACTCATTCTGACGCATATCATATGTATTGTTGCTTTAGACATTTTCAGTGCTATTAAAGAATGTAAATGCGTAACTACTATTTTAGTAAGTTTAAATTAAAATATTCTTATTTAATTAAGTTATTTTATAAATGATATATAATGTCTCAACTTTTTAAGTTTATTTTATTGTTTAGAATAAAAGGTGATAAAAAATATATTAATTATAGAAAGACACTACTCTATGTTCAATATCTTACATGTGATGAATATGTTTTTTAACTGTTCGTATAGACTTTGTGATACCATCACCAAACTCAAATAAGATACAATTAAAAGAATCTAAATTAATCCCTTCTTAAATTTTTAAAATAACAATAATTTTAAGAGAAATGATAATGTTGAAAGTAATGAGGTATACAGTATTATGAATTATGACGTGCAAACTCCCGGTATGGTAAATTCCAGCGTTATAATTTTCAGAAGCATACACAACAAAGACTAAGGCGCTACATGAGAGTGCCACGTGACTCAGTTATCTCAAACAAGAATCTGTTGAGTGGATTGGATCAGCATCGATTCAGGTGACTTTCCTTCTGATTTATGTGAAATTCGAGTAGAACTAGGTTCTTAACTTGTTATGTAACAATCTTTCGTCGTTGTGGGACTAGTTTTAATTTTAGATTTTAGTGTCCCCTTTTTAGGATATTTCATTCATTTAATTCAAATTTTCCTTTTGCTTAGTTTGATCCCTCTCTGAATTTCTTTTTCAGGTTCTAAGATTTTTAGGGTTTCATCTCTGGTAAGCAATGATTGATATAAGTCAACTCAATCCTGCACAGATTACTGTGCTGGGATCTGCGTTTTGTGCTATGCTTTCCATGCATTTCACCACGCAGTTACTGTCTCAGCATCTTTTCTATTGGAAGAACCCAAAAGAGCAAAGGGCTATAATCATTATCATCCTTATGGCTCCCCTCTATGCAATTGTCTCCTTTGTGGGTCTGTTAGATATTAGAGGAAGCAAGGAGTTTTTCACCTTTTTGGAATCTGTTAAAGAATGTTATGAAGCTCTCGTCATTGCCAAGTTTTTGGCTTTGATGTATAGTTACTTGAACATATCAATTAGTGGAAACGTTGTGCCTGATGAAATTAAAGGCAGGGAAATTCATCACTCTTTCCCAATGACACTTTTTCAGGTATGCCTTGCTTTCGCATGCTTGAAAATTTGGGGAGAATGACAACTCATGAAAATTTACTTGATTTATAAGAATTTTCTTGCGTTTATATGAATAATATGATGTTAGTGATGTCATGGGATTCACTGGTGTAAATTGACCTTGTGCAGCCTCGAACTGTTCGCCTGAATCACCATACTCTGAAGCTCCTAAAATATTGGACATGGCAGTTTGTTGTCATCCGCCCGGTGTGTTCCATTTTGATGATTACATTGCAGCTACTTGGGCTGTATCCAACTTGGTTGAGTTGGACATTCACCGTCATCCTCAACATTTCTGTGTCATTGGCCTTGTATTCTCTGATTGTCTTTTACCATGTATTTGCGAAAGAACTGGCACCACACAAACCTCTAGCAAAATTCATGTGCATCAAAGGCATTGTTTTCTTCTGCTTTTGGCAGGTAACTTATTGTCCTCTATATAGTCATTGAGTAATTGAGTTTGATGATCACCTAGAGAAGACCTGGAACAAAAACCTGGCATAGACTACTCCCCAATAGAGAAAGATAGGAACTCAAATTTGAACAACTGAACTTGCTCAACCTACAATTCTAGCTGATACGGTGCTTTCTTTGCTTGCAGAATCATCTTGTCTTTACATATTGAATCAGTACAAAAAGTTATATTACACCAGCTAGTGGTTCTCAACTTAGTTTCTTTGTATATTTTAATCTATTTTCCATAATTTTTTTATTGAACTTTTTGCTTTACAACACTTGATCAGACTGAAATTTATTATATTTGCTCCATAAGCTCCTATCATGTGTTGTAGTTTGGGGAATCTTTACATTAAAACTTTGCCAATGAAGAAGCTAAGCCATTAGTCCATTATGTTCCGTGATAAAGTCAATTTTCATAATCTCTGGGTCATTGGAGACCAATGATGCCACACAATCTAATTAGTAAATCATACAACTTAATTAATCTTCAATACCTTTTTGTTGTTGTCTGCTACTGATATTGAGTCTAAACTCAACTGCAACAGTTCTCTGCATTATTTGGGATATCCTTTATTACTTGAGTGTCTTCAATTTTTCCTCAAATTTAATATGCTAAATAGTTTTGAATTTTGATGTTTTTTATATCCTATCGGTTACATTCTGTTAGAATTTTCAAGTGGTGGGATCATTCTGCCAATTACACAGTGTACTTTATTTATTCATTTGTCTCCTACATGTACCTTCATTTATCTTCCATGCGTTATACTCCATATTATCCTTAGCATATAATAGCTTCATCATCCAGGCCTGTTTTTGTGATAGTAATAATGAACTTTCTCTGGCCATATCCAGGGATTGTTGCTGGAATTTTTGGCATCAATGGGCGTCATTCAATCTCGTCATTTGCCGTTAGATGTGGAGCATGTTGAGGAAGCTATGCAGAACATTTTGGTATGTCTAGAGATGGTTATCTTTTCTGTTCTTCAGCAGTACGCTTATCATGCTTCACCATATAGCGGACAAGTTGAGCAAATGCTTCAACAAAACAAGAAAAATGAATGATATGATATGGTCAAAGAGAAAGAGTCGAGCTATAGAGATGTATTTAGGAGTTCTTTGTTGTTGCACTTGGAGACACACAATCGATGCCAAGTAGATGTGTTCTTTTTATAGAGAATATTATTTGTATTTTAACAGGCTGCTAGTCCCCCATCTCTTTACAGTTTCCTTGGTTGCTGTGATGTCCCAGCTTTACAGGATGAGCTTAGCTTTTGTTTTCATTACTTGCTATCCGCAATCTAGTGTTTTGGCAATTTGCTTGGAATGAAATTTGTTTCTGATTACTGTGTCAAATACGTTATATGGTTGGAATTACGGGAATAATTGGACAGCACTTTAACTCAGACTCGAGTTCTTTGGTCCCATCCAGAGACTAATGGTGGTTTCCCATCTTCTGTCGTTCTCCATAATTTACTGGCAATGGTAATCGCCATTCTACAACACCATCTGGAGTTCTTTAAGTATGACAATCAAAAAGTTCCACAGAATTTGAAGGGAAGCAAAATGGCTATCGGGGCTTAATGAAATGAGAATTTTCTTTAATCCAAGTTAGTTCAACAATCAAAAAGTTCTTTGGTTTTCCCAGATGATCAAGGTTATGGAAATAGAAGGTATTTTGGGGTCAAAAACTGACTTCCGGAAGGGGTGTATGTTAAGATATGTTGTTATTCAAAAAATAATGTAAGATAACATTCTTTCCCTTACCATATTTTTCATCACATCTTTTTTTTTTTCCTCTCCATTTTGCTCTTTATTTTACATATATACCTTGCACAACTACAATTTCTGAATTTCAGATGACTTCCTCCCTCGTGAATTCATTAATTCCAGTCGTGGAATTCCTCCTTCGTGTTATCGTTGTCTCTTGCATTCCCCGTGAATTGTGTTTGTCTCTTTGCCCAGATGCATCTTGGTTAGGGAATCTTCCTTCGATAGGTGCTTCTTGAGGCCTTTTTGCTCTGTGTTGGGTTGTACAAGCAGGCCCGTGATGGTTCTTTTCCCATTCCTGTTGCCTAGTCTATTGTTCTTGTGGGCTTTTGAGCCCTCTTTGTGTTTCTTGTGAATAGCATGATTCACCAAAAAAAAAGTTCAAATGACTGAAATGAAGGGCCTCTAACTGGTGAGAGGTGGCAAAACTGACCACTAGTCTATTAAGTGAAATCAGATAATTTTTATTTTAAAACATTATGAAAACTCATTCAGACTGATTTTTAAATAATTTTTATATAATTTTCAATAAAAAATTTCATTTTTACTTGTGTAAATATCCTTATAACACTGATTAAAAGGATTTTTTTATAAGCAAAGGGATATATTAATAAATAAAAGATACCTCAATTGATACAAAAATCAATAGTACATCATAGAGCTTTTAAGCAAGCCTTTGGATCTTTTTTCTATTCATAATAAAATTAAAAAATATGATAGATAGAGATTTAAATTTTTACCAGCTAAAAATGTTTTAAAAAAATGCAAAAGATGGTTAAAATAGAGAAAAAGGGGGGTTAAAATAGAGTGGTATTTTTTTTTTAATTTTACGCCATGAGTGCGCTGGTGTTTGGCCCAATGGATGAATGTTGAATGGATTTCACAGGTTGGATAAAACTTGATTCACCCTTGACACATAATATAATTAAAATAAAAAAATGTACATAAAACCTAAATTATTTGTCGGTATTTAGAATTAATGTTTAAGGTCAAAGTGAGTAGAATGTAATTGCCAAGCCTAACATCTGGGCCTCTCCCCAGCAATTGTCGGCTCATTCACACTGTTTGACTTCAATAGCAACCGTTTCCGTTATTCCCATTCTTTAACATTCCACGTTATCCTAACTTTTATTAACTTAATTTTTTCCTCACTCATCTTAAATTAATGATCTCGTTGTGTATGCAGCACTTAGCACTAGAAGCAGCCAAAGCATTGGATGATGCATGCATGGTATCAGGTATGGGAGTTCTTACCAAGTCCCATTACCCCATTGGCCCTACACATTAATTATCCAATATCCCTATAATTCCATACGTTTTCTACCTTCACTATTTGAAACCCTTATCTTTATCCTTTTTGGTGTCTTCAATTATAATCATTATAATATACACTACTAATTAGTTATGGTGTGAGTTCAATGCCTACGACTGTCTTTCTTATTAAACAAAGACTGAAAGAGAGAATTATCTGATAATTTGAAGGATAAAGTTTAAAGTGTTAAAGCTAGAGTTGTTTGCCGACATAAACTTCACCAATTTCCCACCAAATACATTTTCCCTTGGTAAATTACCATACGTTACTTTTAAATATTTTCATATGAAAAAACCTTGCAAACTTTATTAGGTAGGATTGTAATCCTAGAGTTTTAATTTATTCATTAACAGTTATTAATTTATGTAAATAATGTAATTCTTAAATGTAGGAAAAGTAAAATCGACTAAGCTCATCCGACTAACCCATTAAATTTGTAAATAATGATGGGATGGTTAAAACAAATTTAGCATGTTGTACATAGAAACCTAGCTCGGTTAGCCCGCTTCCCCGGCCGACCAACATTTTGCCAGAGTAAGACAATCTAATATATCTCGTGTAAGGATTAAAATAACATAATTATTGATAATAAAACAATTTATACTTCAGCTTATAATTTTTTTTAAAACTAAAAAACAAATAAGTTCTCACTACTTGTAATTTTATTTTAATAATATTTTCTTTGATTTTTTTAAGAACAATTTTAAATTTTTTATTTTTATATTAGTTAGACATATTTTAAAATAAAAAGTGAACCCCATAAACCTGTTTTATGGAATTTTTTTAAGTTTTAACATAGCAAGTAAAGAACCCATATATATCAACATATTTTGCTATCCTTATTTATCCTTTACTTATAAGAGGTTTAATTCACCTTATAATATTAAAGTATATGGGATATTATATTATTCAGCAAACATTTTTGTGTGAACTATAATGTTACTACAGGCTATTTAGCTATGATCACATACAAAAAATTATAAATATCCATTTCATGTCAGATTTTTACGCATATTGTTATTTTATTGAGATAATTCACCTGAGAATTGTAGTGTACCAATTTGTTTTTCAACATTCAAGTGCTGCTCACTAGAATAATTGTAGTCCTCTAATATTTATTGCTGTCAAAAGTTTATTGAATGTATAGTATTAGTTCCCTTGCTCACAGGACATATACTTGAACGCGATACAAGCGATTATTAGTCAGCATCAATATAATTGAATATTATCACTTTAATAATTTTAATGCATACATGTTTCATACAATTATATATATATATATATATATATATATATATATATATATATATATATATATATATATATATAGATTTTCACATGCATAAGTGTGTTTAGTAATGATTATTTCAAGAGACATAATTTTCATTCCAAAAAAAAAATATCCAAATAATAATTGTCAGAAATGAACGATATGAACCCGAAACATCTCTTAACTAAAATATGATTATATAATTTCACGGTACTTAAAAATCATAAAAGAATAAACCATTATTATTTATTACAACATTTCCAAAGTTATGTTTTTAGATTTTCTAAACATACGTGACCAATTATTAATTATTAATTGTCTAAACATACCTATCAATTATTAATTGTATACATAATTAACTCAAAATTATCGTAACTAACCAAAAAAATTTTAAAGAAAAAAGGTTAAATTAGCGTGTTTAATGAAAAGAAGACCTGAAGTAATGTTGCTTTAATATTATCAAACACTTCTAAAGCGAGAATGATATTAGTTTATTTTTTCTATTTAATCGCAAGTATCTTTATTCAATTTGAGGTAATTATATTTAAGTCAGACACATTTATATTATGATAGGGTTAACTCTTCCGATGAAAATATTTTTTATCTATAAGTTTGAATCTGATACTTAAGATAAATCAATCATGTACCACTTAAACAAAACATTTATTGATATTTTATGAGAGGACGATCAAAATATCGTATTTATTTAGTATAAATAATATCATATGTTTTTTCAATATTAAGAAAAATGATATATCTATATATGGATATATAGTATGTTGTTGAAGGTTGGTTTACCTTGGGCGTGGAGATTGGGAGGAAGACAAATGAATTTTTGTCTGGACATTTGAGGCAATTGCAAAGCAATTTCGAGAGGAATAGTCAATTTTAAGGATCAAGTGAAGAAAGGTCTCTCAAGTTTATATCTTTTTGTTTTTTATTGAACCGACCATTTTATCTCTTAACAGGAGAGACCAGCTTGTACAGTTGAGATTTGTGCCTTTCCGAGTGGGAAATCGGAGCAAAACAACAACACATTAAGTTGAGGATACTGTGGTGTCTATAATTTCATCCTCAAATTACGGTTTGAAAATTCCAAATACAAATCAGAGTGTCATTATCAGTCAGTTAAAATTGTCTCTTTTCTTAGATATTGTGAGAATTAACCTTAATAATTATTTAATCCTCTTTGCTGGGCATTAATGAGCTTTTTTCCTCTTGTTGATCTTCTTTTTCTCTTTTCAATATGACCCACCTGTCACATGACTATGATAGTCACCTATATAAGATTATTATCATTATATCTAATATTTTTTGGCAACAAATTCTAATCTTTATAATGCACACATGTGCAAGCCTTGTTTCCTAACTAGAAGTCAGGAGGCCTTGCTGACTTCATTTTGTTAGATAATCTTAAAGTTTAAGCAAGACCAGAGATGAGAAATTTTTGGAGCCAGTCAATTGCATAATACAGACGCAATTGATTATTTAATAAGTTAATCTTTTTTAATATGATCGTAACTAATGTCTTTAATCTTATGATGATGATTATCTCCATTTCATATGATCTTGTACAACTAACCAAGCACTCAGCCATCCCGTTTTAACTAACAAAAACAAAAATGTTAAAAGAAATATTTTAAGTTTATACTAATAATATAATAATATAATGTGAAGCAAAAAATAATGCCTATAAATATAAATCAATTACCTTCAACACATTTAATAAATAATTAGATTATTTAAACATGTTATCTGAATTTAAAGCTTTATTATATAAAATTATAGGTTTACGACTGATTTTGTTGGTCACTAAAAATAGTTTTTCCATCGCTATAAAGGTTAGCGACCAAAATGACCACAGGAACAAGTTGTTCACTAAAGGTGGAATCTAAATTGTTTTACGATGAGATTTTATATTTGTAGCAATCATTACCACTTTATTTCGGTTGCCAAGGAAATAAACTTCGTCGATGTTCTTGGTTGCCAGATAACAAAATATGATGTTTTGAGCAACAAATTAATTCATCCGCGTTAAATCCATTACTAAGTTTAAGTTTGAATTTTGAAATTTTGAAGCTGACACACTTAAATCTATCATAGAATAGCAATGATTATCTTTAACATGCTAAAATAATAGAGGTTAATGCGTCGCCAAATTGGTGGCTAATTGAATTGCATGACTAATGTACTATTTGCTTTTAGTAATGAGGGACAGATGTTGCAATGTAGGCATCAGAAGTTGATGAGGATGCATGGAAGGCAACCTTAAATGTGCAATATAAACCGGCCCGTTTAATTACTCTTTACGCTCTCTCTGGCTCTGCTCGCCTTTCTCTGTCTCTGACCTCTCACAGAGGGAGGAGTCACGATCTCACTCTCTGGCTCTCTCTCTGCTCGTCTCTGGTTCACACTTCACACCATGAGTACACCATGACCCAAATCAGCGTTCACGCATCATTCAACCACTAGTTCACGCACAAGACTACAACCTAAATCGACGTTCACGCCCCAGTCGACCACGAGTTCACGCATGAGTCACGACGGCATCGACAAATCCCTCCCTGAATTTAGTAGTTTACTAATATCTGTTTCACTTATTCTTTCTTTTTATGACATTATTGTTATCTGCTAGTGTAATTGTTAGAACCAAGTCTAGTTTGCAAAGGACTTTGAAATTTTTGGTCATTATTTAAAGACTCCAATATTTGTTAATAACACATCAAGACATTTAATTAAGTAAAGTTTACCTATGTGTTATCTAACCTTTCTAATTGAGTGTTTCAGGTTACTAGCTTATGATGCATATGTCATAAAAGAAAGGGAGACCCTATCACTTCAAGTTTGCCTTGAGCTGTGCAAAATATTTCAGGCCAAGTCTGCGTGGGACTAAAATAGTTTACATTCAAGTTTGTCCCGGATAAGTCTAATTCAAATGTGCCTTTCCAGACCTTGGACTACTGAGTCATGCCCATCATACATATTTGTTCTTAGACTCAACATGCACATCATCTCTCTCTCTCTCAACCAATCAAACTTCAGACTCTTCATATACATAAAGAACGTTACTTTGAATTTGCATCAGTCTACATAAAGACATTTTTGAAGATGCCCCAGAGCTAGATCCTTTCCAAGCTAGATTGTTTTTATCACTGAAAAAGGAAAGAAGACAAGCTCGTTCAAGAACCAATGCTTTAATGGAAAAGAAACCAAGGAAGCTACTCTGCGCAAATCAAAAAACTGACAAAGATCAGTACTTGCGTCAGAAATCATCAGGAGGTCAACCATGCCTATTGTCCCACAATTTTATAATAAAAGAAAGACTACAAAAGGACTTTTGCTTTAAAATACTCGAGGTACTTCATTTTAGTGCAACTTCTAATGATCCTCGATTCACACCTTTTGTCTTCTTTTTATTCAAAGTCTACTGCTACAAACGGCTACCTTTCTTCAACGGATCAACAATGACTATCTCCATTGACCTATAAATATGAAGAGACTCTCAGACTCGAAGTAGTGAAGAAGGCATGCGTGAAAGCATCAAACTGAAATACAAGCAATTCGAAGCTTTCTTCTCAAAAGAAAAGACTTTCTTTGTATCTCTGCTTCTTGAATACTTAGTATTTGTTTTTCTACTTCATGTATCTGTTCTTTAAAATTCAATATCTTGTACACTAAGTTATCAAAAACACAAACACACTCTCAAATCACAACTTGTGTCAAAGTTTGGCGCATTGTCAATCTTAGTTTCTGTTGGGAAACACTGTTTGGCCTAAAGAGGCTTTTGAAAGAACACTTGGGTTTGAGCCAAGAGTGGCTTCTTGAAAGAATACTTGGGTTTAAGCCAAGAGTGGCTGGAGTCAAGAATATTTGAGGCACGAGCTGTACTATGTTGTGTAAAAAGACCTTTTTACATAATGAAAATCCTTCAAGTCTGAAGGTACTAGACGTAGCTTCTGTATTGGAAGTGAATCAGTATAAATATGTTGTGTGCAATCTCTTTCTCCTTTATCTCTTAAAGTCTGATTCAAAGTCTATTGGCTTTCTTGTTTGAAAAAGTTTAAATTCCACACAAAAAGAGTCTCAAACTTATTCAACCCCCTTCTAAGTTTGACTCTGAACCGTCAATGTTAATAAATAATGTATCTTCTTGCTCTGAAAAATAATCTATAATTGTCACCGTAAGTTTGATTTTAAGCTGTTATCATGTGATGCGATAAATGTCTAATTTCTACCTTCTTGATTCAAGTCTTAGCATGTCCCTGTTGTAGCAAAATTAAGTTTGATTTTAAGTTACTGTCATGTGATATGATAAATGTCTAATTTCTACCTTCTTGTTTCAAGTCTTAGCATGTCCCTGTTGTAGCAAAATTATACTTCTAAAATTGATGTTATATACTTATATTATATATTCTAAATTGATGTTATATATTTTATATTATTTGTATTAATCAACAATGTAAGATTGAAAACTTTGACACAAAACTCTTAAGCAAAAAAGACTTTGACACAATTTAGAATATTACCTAGTATGGTTGCCACTAAAAAAATTCATTTATTAACCCATATTTTTTTTTAAAATTTTGTTTCAGTTTGTTTTGATGAGTATGGAAGAGCATGGTTTAACTTTATTTAAGAGTGTTAATTTTGACATTTGTGCTATTGTTGAACGAGAAAATAATGTTGATGTCCAACTTCAAGAGGCTCTTGGTAGTGATCTTGCTAAAACTACTTATATAGATGATAAAGAAACAAAAATAAAAGGTAAAAGAAATAGAAATTTGTCATCAATTGTCTAGAATTACTTTGATATAGTTGAATTGTATGATAAAGGAAAAACGCAATGTAAAAGTTATGGTTTTGCATTTGCCACTGGTAGTGATAGATATGGAACATCAACCTTGAATCGCCATATTGCAAAGTGTACTAAATTAACTAAATTTAAAGAGTCTCCATGTGGTAAGCTCGTGCTTAATCATCAAGCTAAATTGATAGCTAGGAATGTGGATCAAAGAGTAATCTATGATTTGTTGCGATGGTTATAATTGAGCTTGACCTTCCTTTTTCCTTTGTTGAATATAGCAGAGTAAAAGAGTTATTAAAGTACTTAAATCCTGATGCCAAGATTTATTCTAGGTGTATTGCTACAATGGATGTGATTGATAAGTATAGTATTGAAAAGGTAAAACTGATTACTATAATGTCTCATAGCCTAAGTAGAATTTGTTAACATCTGATGTGTGAACTTCTTGTATAACTGAGGGATATATTTCTTTGACTGCTCATTTTATAGATAAAAATTGGAAACTCAACAGTAAAATTTTAAACTTCTTTTATTTCCCTTTTCCACATTCAGGGATTGAATTAGCTAGTAAAGTTTTTGAATTTTTACAAGATTGGGGACTTACTAAAAGAGTTTTTTCTTTAACATTAGACAACACAAGTGCTAATGACAACATGCAAGAAATGTTGAAAGAAAGACTTCTTTTATAAAAAGATGGTTTGTTGTAGTGGTGAATTTTTCGTATTCGTTGTTGTGCTCATATCTTGAATCTCTTAGTGCAAGAGGGGTTGAAAGTAGCTGGTAGAGTTGTGAACCAAATTAGGGAGAGTATAAAATATATGAAAGGTTCTGAGGGAAGGATGAAGGCTTTTAAAAGTTGTATTTCACTAATTTGGTGGTGTTGACACTAGTGTTAGCTTGCGTTTGGATGTTTCGACTGGATGGAACTTTACTTTTATGATGCTTAAGAGTGCTTTGCCATATGGGCGTGTCTTTACTTTATTTTTCTTGCATGATAGGATCTATAAATGTTGTCCAACAAATGAGGATTAGGAAAGAGGCAAAAAATATGCGAATTTTACGGCCCTTTTATGAGATCACTTGTTTGATAAGTGGAAGATTGAGTGTCTTTTGTTTGAAAATGCAAATAATGGTGATGATGTAATTATGGAGATGACAAGTAGAATGAAAGTGAAATTTGACAAGTATTGGAGTGATTATAGTGTTGTCCTTGCTCTTGCCAATGTACTTGATCCCCACATGAAGTTTGCTTTCTTGGAGTTTTGCTGTTAAAAGCTTAGCCTTGATCCCATAACTTGTCAAGCAAAGATAAATGTTATAAGGCACAAGTTGTATGCTTTGTTTAATGAGTATTCCAAAAAGTCAAGCAAAAGGTCATCATCTACTATGTCTCAATCTCAAGCTTTTGTTGAAGGGAATTTTGGTGAAGGAGTTTCTCATTCTCTAATTCATGGTGGTGGTGTTATGGATGTAAGTTTACATTTTTTTTTAATTTTTATGACTTTGTTTCTCCATCTTTATAATTTATTTGATATTGATTTTCAGTATTGTAATTATGGTTTTGTATTTTAATAGGAATTCATTGAATGTGAAAGTCAAATAGTGGAAGTGGTTGGTAAGTCACAATTGGAAATCTATTTAGATAATCCAAAACTTCCTTCAAAGTATCATCCAAATCTTGATGTTTTGTAATCTTGGAAGGATAATAAGGTTCGATTCCTGGAACTTTCATTGATGGCATGTGATATCCTTAGTATTCTCATTACAACTGTGGCTTCAGAATTGGCATTTAGATTGACTCACGTGTTTTGAACAAATATAGAAGTTCCCTACTTCCTAAAAATGTTCAAGCTCTAATATATGCAAGAAATTGGTTGGCAGGTTTTGATTCACTAGGTAAATAACTAAACATGTATTTTAAAATTTATTAATTGTTCTGAGATATTTAAGATATCAACTTTTTAATTAAACTCATTGTTTCAAGTTGTAGGAAGTAATGATGAATATAACATTTTGATTGAGACAAAAAATGATGACAAATCCAAAGTTTCTTCAAATGCTGTCTTGTCCAATGTTGTTGAAGAAGAATGAACATATTTGTTCAAACACAATTACTCTTTAACTCATGGACTTATTACATCTTTTGTTGTTTTTATGTATTTTGCAATTGCTTTTAGAGTTTTTAAGACATTGGTGATGTTCTTAATCATTATCATGCATTTAGAACCTACTTCTTTTGTGTTTAGGGTTTATATTTGGATGATTTCAAATTTAAAATTTCATGAGGTTATTTCATGAATTATGGTTGGAATTTTAAGCTTTTGAATAATTCAATGTGTTAAATTATATATGTTTTTGGTTTTGTAAAAAAAAATTTTAGGCCCAATAATCTCAAAGGAGGAAAAAACAAAAAGAATTAGTCATACACGAGTTGGCTCGTGGGTTCACAGTCCTGACGCGGGTCCAAAAAATAAACCCATTTAAGAAGTAGGTTCTGTGAGCTAGCTCATTGCGGGGCGGGTTGGCCCATATACCTAACTCTAAATGATAATTGAAAGTACCTCTCCTTGGCTTTGTAAATTCTCCTTCAAGGTCTAAATCTCTTTCAACTTGTATAGATTTTCAACGATCTAAACATAATCCAGGTCATGGACATTGTTTGATTGCGTGTGTCAAACTAGCCCATTCTTTTTCATCTCTCCAACAACATCCCAAAAAATGATGTTAAAGGCTTGTCATCACCCTCAACATCACATGTGCTAGAGGTCGCCTCAAACTCCTCCTACAAGATAAAATTGAAAATATAGTGTGTTTCCAAATAGATATTAAATTGCTAAACATATTTTGAACCATTAAACAAATATTAAATTGTAAAAAAAGAGACTAAATTACTACATTATGAAATTCTTCTCTTACCAAACATATACTAATTTACTATATTCCTTGCCAGATTTAGCTAATGGAAAGTACCACAATTGACTAAATATATTTTTTAAAAAATACAATTATCACGAACAAGATCATTTATAATGTTTCTAAAAAAATTAAACAAAACAACTTTTATAATATGAAACTATGTAAAATTAGAAATGCTTTTTTTTCATGAACACAATGGTATCCTTGATTCTTTAAATGAGGTATGAATGGCAGGAATGCAAGCATAATAAGATTCGAGGGATGAAGGAAAGTGTGAGGAATGGAGAAACAAGAGAGAGAAAGACACGCGCCTAGTTTAAATTGATAGTTAGCATAGTTTGGCTAATGCTAAAGTCAAAGAATGCTCTAGCTTGGATACCATGTTTAAAGGTTCCATCTCAAAATCAATTAGTAATGGTTGGAGTAGCCCAACAGATATTTAAACCATGCAAAATATTATGAGATAGGTGATATGAAACTTTCAACACTAACACTTTAATTTTGTTTTAACAGAAGTCTAGTTAGTGTCTGTAACATCCTAGATATTTAAATAAAATATTTATGCTATAGAGAATTAATGAATAAATCATTTAAGAGTTCGTGTGAATTGAAATAAATAAATTAAGGAATTTCAGTTAGAAATAAGATTGATTTAATTAATTAAACATGAATAATTAGGAAAGTAGTTTAAATTAAATTGTGAATGGTAAATTATGAATTACTATGTGGTAAAAGTGAGAGGAGAAATTATTTCAAGTTGATTCTTATTTAAGAGAAATAAAAGAAAAGAGAAATATAGTTTAAAAAGGAAAAGAAAATGTAAAATAAAAAAATAATGGTGAAAAGACAATGGTGCCCTTAATGCATAAAACCTTTTTCCATTCCTTTCTTCTTCATTCGTGCGTATGGGTTAATAGAGAAAGAACCGTGAGAAAGTTTCCATGGCTGTTTGCCTTGCGAGAGCAAATTGAAGCTCAATTCCTTGTTGAGACTTGAAATTGAAGGCACCATTGTGGCCGGGGAAGTGAGGTGAGTTTATAAGCGAGCTTAATTTCTTGATTCCTTCTCTCTCTAAAACCAAAAATGACAAACTTGTGGGGGGGGGGGGTTTGCGTTTTTCACTTTTATAGCACCTTGGAGCTTGAGGGTGGTTCTTGAGGTAGTAGGTGTCGATGATTAATTAACGGGGTTTTATTTGGGTGCTGATAGGTGACAAACCACAAGTCGGAGGGTCGCTAAGTGAGGTGGAACTTGGGAGTGATGATTGAAAGTTACAAAGGTAAGTTTCAGAAGTCTCAAGAGTGTGTTTGAAATTGTTTTGACATAATGGATTCCATTTCCGAAGGCCGACACATCTTGATGGTTTGTAAATTCTATGATTATAGATAATTAGTGAGTTCGGTGAAGTCAGCATTCGACTAAAAGCTCTAAAAACAAGGAAGTGAGATTAGGGGGTGTACTTGGCGTATAGATTAATGGAAATAATTATGAACAACAATTGTGGCAGATGGGAAAAAGGTAGGATAAGCTAGGGATAATGAATTCTGTATGAAGGGATATGTAAATATATATGTGTGCATATGTGTATGAAAATTGTGTTTAATAAATTGATATCAATGAGTAATAAGTTAGTAGATGATTTGAATATTAAATTAATATGATGATGATAGTGAGAAAGAATTATGTGATGATGAACTATATAAGTATGCTTGTCTTAATGATGATTATATCATGTATAACAATGAGATATTATGAGTAATGTGTTCAATGATGATGATTTCATGACAATGAATAATGATGAATTGTAAATGATCATGAGAATTAAGACACTATGAGAAATAATGTGCTTGAGTGGCGGGTGGAGATCCCATTTGATGGTCGTAGTGTCGGGATGAGATGATTGAGAATTTATATGAGCTGATATATGACCAAGTTTATATATATGATTATTGTGTGGTGTGGATGGCCAATCGATCTAGTTACCCTTTGTTTTGGCTCTTGTGGTCAAGCGTGACTCAATTGAGCTACCCAGTGGTTAGGTAGGACCCGATGGTAAGGTGGGGAGCCAGGCAGGGCTCGATGGACCAGACATGGTTCATGGGTGGTTGGGTAGGACCCCTAGCTGACAGCTAATCTAATTTAATATCCAAATACTAGAGAGTCAAACATTATTATTGATTCAAAGTTGTCGCGACCGGGATTGTGACGGGATGACCGACCCTTAAAAATAAAACGAGTTTCGAGATCCTTTCGAAACGAAGACAGGGAGTCGCCACCAATATTTTTTTAGGATAAAAATATCGGGAAAAACCTCTTTCAAAACACTGGTTATGAAAATGAAATTCTAAGTTCGGGAGTCGAATTACAGGTGAGGAAGGTATTATCACCTTACAACTGTCCGTTATAAAACGGTTACCTCAAATTGATAGCGCTTATTTTAAAATAGTCTAGAAATTATTTTAACTTCTTTTATGAAAAGAAACATACAAAATGAAAAAGCAGACACAAACAGACAAAACAGACCGAATAGTGACAGTAAGGAATTTGACCAAACAGCGACAGTAAGAAAGAAGAAAACAGTAACGATAGAAGACTAAACAGTGACAGTAAGAAAACAAATAATGATAGTAGAAGATTAAAATAGTAACAGTAAGAAATGACAAAGCTATGACAGTAAGAAACTCGACAAAACAACAATTATAAGAACAAAGTAAAACAGAGTGAAAGTAAAGGTTAACAGGACGTCTCATCCAAATTAACCTTAATTTGTACATAAATTTAAAGATTAAAATAAAATTAATGAATTAAAATAAAAAAAGATGATTGAAAAATGTTATTTTTTAATAAAAGTATAAAAAAACATGAGATTAACAAGACGTCACGTCTAAATTAATCTCATTTTAAAGAAAATAATATTCTAATAAAAATATTAAAAAATTATGAGATTAACAAGACGTCGCGTCTAAATTAACCTCATTTTAAAGAAAATATTATTTTAAATAAAAATATTAAAACATGAGATTAACAAGACGTCGCGTCTAAATTAACTCATTTTAAAGAAAATATTATTTTAAATAAAAATATTAAAACATGAGATTAACAAGACATCGCGTCTAAATTAACCTCATTTTAAAGAAAATATTATTTTAAATAAAAATATGAGATTAACAAGACATCGCGTCTAAATTAACCTCCTTGCAACAATAAAATTTAAAATATTGACTATATAAAATTAATCAAAATAATAGCAGAGACATAGAAATTAATAACGAGAAAGTGGCCCGACAGGAATTGATTCCCGCTCCTACGTATTCTCAAATGTATTGAGAAATCAGGGTTACGTAGTTCTTTGTATTAATTCAAGAAAATATTTAGATTGTTTTTTATCAATTTTAATTTTTAATAATAAAAGGGGTTTATGAGGAAGGAAAAAATACAAGGCGAAGTACTTCGCACGTGTATCACCCTTCGAAATCTTATATCACGAATGTAGGCAAAAGTAATTTTGCACGACATTGTTCATAAAATTTTGATGCAATTTATTCTAAAAGAGACACATATTTAATAATTTTTTTAGATTTTTCAAATTTAACATAAAACTACTTGTTTTTATTCTTAAGAGACATTTAGATTTTTTTAGTACTTTTCATTTTTAGATTTTTGACATAAAGGAACCACCTACTATTATTTAAAATGATATTCAGATTTTGTTATTTAAAATAGTAAACTATTAATTTTTGTTCAAAAGTTTTTTTTTAAAATTAATAATAATAAATAATGACAAAAGAAAGGTATTTATTTTACTATCTAGTAACTTTTTATTACTAAGAACAGAATCTAAAAACATTTTATAATAACAACATAACAAATGTATTTTAGCTTTTGCAAAACAGATCCTTATCCTTATTGGGCTTCAAATTTATATTTTTTTTTAACAAACATTAACAAAACGAATTAGGCTTTTGGAGCCCATTACCCTAAAAAGGAAGAGAATGGTGGTAGAAATGGGCCTCACTATCTAAGGCCCAAATGAAACCTAATTTACAAAGGAACAAAGAACAAAAGAAAAGGGAAAGACACAGGGGCGGCACATTTGAAGCAGGAGGGAGAAAGAAAAAACAAAAAAGAGAGGGATGAAAGAGAGGAGACCAAACAAAGGGGAATCTGGTCGGACTCGGAGGAGCTCGACGGTGGGGGACGGTGGCCGAGCTTGCTGTGCGGAGACGAAGGCTGATAACGCGGGGTCAAGATCAGTGCGGTTGACTCACAGAGAAAAGGTCAAGGCTCGTTCTGCTCGGCGTCAAGATACAGCGGGGTTCTGAGAAAGAAAACCGACGTCAGTGGCGGTCTGGCTGCAATGAGGCTGTTCTTCCTCTCATACAATTTTGGTTATTGTTTTTTTTATTGATGAAGAAGATGATGCAAATGGTATTGTGCATTGGTTTTTTGGTTCTTATGAATTTTTTTTTGTTGGTGAGTGGATGAAGGTAAAAATAAGGATGAAGATGAAGTTCAAGTGATGATAGTGATATGAAAAAAAAAGATGGTGAGGATTAAGTCTTTGATTTTGAAGCAGTGAAGGTAATGGAGATGGATTCTTGGATGATGAAGTTGGGCCCGTTCTTTCTAATTTTCTAATTTTGTTTTTGAAGAAGATGAAGAGAATCTGCTGAAGTTGCCATTTTTTTGTTGAGAGGAAGAAGATGAAGATTGAATTCTTCGTTCTTGTTTCTTGCCTCCCCCTAATACTCCACCTTATCTCCTTTTATTTCATTTTTCGTTGGCACCCATTCTTCATAATGTTGCCACCATTCACATTAATTTTTTGTCCATATTAAATGGCAATTCACGGCAATTGAGAGTGGAATTATTAAAATAATGGTGAGTGGAGTTGTAAGCTCATGACCGTGTGAATGCATGAGGAAATAGACAAAGGATTGATTAAAATATGGGACATGGAACAGTAGCTTTAGCCGTGGGAATAATGTGCACATGGGATGCTAGCAAGGGAATAGTGGTGAATAGATTAAAATATTATGTAGCATGGTGGGCCCTCAATATCTTCCCTTGAAACATTCCACTTTTCGCGTTAAGAATTATGGGCTACACCAAGTGAATATTGCAAACATGTACCATTAAGTGTTTTAATATTAAAGAATTGAAAGATAACAGTCAGTATTTGCATTTCATTTCACGTTGGAAATTTGTTGAAACATGGACAAGGCTTGCTAATTTTTCACGTTGAATATTGCCCATTTAGAAGCTCATTAACGTGAAAACTAAGGAAGAGATGCCTTTGTATTTGAAAAATTGAATCCTCCTGTATCTTGATATTTTGGGCCGGGTAAAAAAAGGTGTTCACAGATGCCCTTCTTTACTTCTTTTTCACAAAAAAATGAAGTCTCTTCTTATTTTTGAAATGGAAAGGAAGTAAAGACATGAACATCATTGTCAAAGTCATGCTAAACTTCAGTAACCAGGAGAGTGAGTAGTGCCAATTTGTGTAACTTGAAGAATGAAGCAAGGTGTCAACTTCGATGACTTGGGAAATACAACAAGAGTGTCAACTTCGGTGATTTAAGTGAAACAGTGGTGACAATCTTGAGGAATGTAAACAGGAATGCCAACTTTGGCAATTTAGGGAAATAACAGGATGCCAACTTTGGCAATTAGGGAAAACAAGGTACCAACTTGGCAATCAGATAGGGGAGGAAGCCTAAGAATTGATACCTGAAGCTTTTTGATAGAAAACAAATGACTAGGGGATGTCCCTAGCTCAAATTGAGAAATGGAATAGCCTAGGAGTGGGTTCTTGAGGCCTTTGATAGAAAATAAATGACTTGGGGGATGCCCCTGATTGGTTTTGATTAAAACAGCCTAGGGAAGGACGCCTAAGGCTTTTTGACAGAAAATAAATAACTTGAGGGAATGCCCTTGGCTCAAATTAAATGACTTGGGGGATGCCCTTGGCTCAAATTGAAAAATAAGATAGCCTAGGAGTAGGTTCCTGAGACTTTTTTGACAGAAAATAAATGGCTTAGGGGGATGCCCCTGGCTTAAATCAAATGACTTGGGGGATGCCCCTGGCTCAAATTGAGAAATGAGATAGCCTAGGAGTGGGTTCCTGAAGCTTTTTGACAGAAAATAAATGACTTGGGGAATGCCCCTGGCTCAAATTGAGAAATAGGATAGCCTAGGAGTGGGTTCCTGAAGCTTTTTAACAGAAAATGAATGACTTGCGGGAATGCCCCTGGTTGGTTTTGAGAAATAGAATAACCTAGGAGTGGGTTCCTGAAGCTTTTTGGCAGAAAATAAATGAATTGGGGGGATGCCCCTAGTTCAACAGGAAATGAAAGGATTGGGGGTGTTGCTCCTTAGTTGACAGGAAGTAAAAGGATTAGGGGTGTTGCCCCACGGTTGACTAGAAATAAAAGGATTGAGGGTTGACCCTCGATTAACAGGAAATGAAAGGATTGGGGGTTGACCCTCGATTAACAGGAAATGAAAGGATTGCGGGTAGACCCTTAGTTGAAAAGAAGTAAAAGGATTGGGGGTGTTGCCCCTCGGTTGATTGGAAATAAAAGGATTGAGGGTTGACCCTCGATTAACAGGAAATGAAAGGATTGGGGGTTGACCCTCGATTAACAGGAAATGAAAGGATTGGGGTTGACCCTCGATTAACAGGAAATGAAAGGATTGACGGTGTTGCCCCTCGATTAACAGGAAATAAAAGGATTGGGGGTTGACCCTCAGTTAACAGGAAATGAAAGGATTGGGGGTGTTGCCCCTCAGTTGACTTGAAATAAAAGGATTGAGGATTGACCCTCGGTTAACAGGAAATAAAAGGATTGGGGGTTGACCCTCGATTAACAGGAAATAAAAGGATTCTGGTTGACCCTCGATTAACAGGAAATGAAAGGATTGGGGGTGTTGCCCCTCGATTAACAGGAAATAAAAGGATTGGGGGTTGACCCTCGGTTAACAAGAAATGAAAGGATTGGGGGTGTTGTCCCTCGATTAACTAGAAATAAAAGGATTGGGGGTTAACCCTCGATTAACAGGAAATAAAAGGATTGAGGGTGTTGCCCCTCGGTTGACTAGAAATAAAAGGATTGGGGGTTGAACCTCAGTTAATAGGAAATGAAAAGATTGGGGGTTGACCCTCGATTAACAGGAAATGAAAGGATTGGGGGTTGACCCTCGATTAATAGGAAATAAAAGGATTGGGGTTGACCCTCGATTAACAGGAAATAAAAGGATTGGGGGTGTTGCCCCTCGATTAACAGGAAATAAAAGGATTGGGGGTTGACCTTCGGTTAACAGAAAATGAAAGGATTGGGGGTGTTGCCCCTCGGTTAACTAGAAATAAAAGGATTGGGGGTTGACCCTCGATTACCAGGAAATGAAAGGATTGGGGTGTTGCCCCTCGGTTGACTGGAAATAAAAGGATTGGGGGTTGACCCTTGGTTAATAGGAAATGAAAAGATTGGGGGTGTTGCCCCTCGGTTGACTGGAAATAAAAGGATTGGGGGTTGACCCTCGGTTAACAGGAAATGAAAGGATTAGGGGTGTTACGCCTCGGTTGACTGGAAATAAAAGGATTGGGGGTTGACCCTCGATTAACAGGAAATAAAAGGATTAGGAGTTGACCCTCGGTTAACAGGAAATGAAAGGATTGGGGGTATTGCCCCTCGGTTGACTGGAATGGAAAGGATGCCTCGTTCGGCGACTGGAAAGGAAAGGATGCCTTGTTCGGCGACTGAAAAGTAAAGGGTGCCTTGTTCGGCGACTGGAAATTAAAGGAGTGCCTTGTTCGGCGACTGGAAGTAAAGGTGCCTCGTTCGGCGACTGGAAATTAAAGGGTGCCTTGTTCGGCGACTAGAAAGTAAAAGGTACCTCGTTCGGCGACTGCAAAGGAAAGGGTACCTCGTTCGGTGACTGGAAAGTAAAGGGTGCCTTGTTCGGCGACTGGAAAGTAAAGGGTGCCTTGTTCGGCGATTGGAAAGGAAAGGGTGCCTTGTTCGGCTACTGGAAAGTAAAAGGGTGCCTTGTTCGGTGACTAGAAAGGAAAGGGTGCCTTGTTCGGCGCCTGGAAGGTAAAGAGTGTCTTGTTCGATGACAGAAAGGTAAAGGGTGCCTTGTTCGGCGACTCGAAAGTAAAGGGTGCCTTGTTCGGCAACTGGAAAGTAAAGGGTGCCTCGTTCGGCGACTGGAAATTTAGAGATTTCTAGTTTTTTTGGAAAGAAACTTGAAAGACGCCGACTTTAGCAATTTATGAGAAGAAACTTAAAAGACGCCAGCTTTGGCGATTTATGAAAAGAAACTTGAAAGAAGCTAGCTTTGGTGATTGAGAAGGAAACACTAAAAGGTGCCAGTTTTGGCGATTGAGGAAGAGTCTTTAGGAAGTGTCAGCTTTGGCGATGAAGTAGGCTTTGAGAAGTGCCAGCTTTGGCGATTGAGGAAGAAACTTTGAGAAGTGCCAGATTTGGCAATTGAGAAAGAGTCTCTAAGAAGTTCCAGCTTTGGCGATTGAGGAAATGTCTTTGAGAAGGGCCAGCTTTGACATTTGAGGAAAAGTCTTTGAGAAGTGCCAGCTTTGGCGATTGAGGAGGATCTGAGAAGTGCCAGCTTTGGCGATTAAGGAGAAGACTTTGAGAATTGCTTACTCTAGCGATTAAGGACAAGACCTTGAGAAGTGCCAACTTTGGCGATGGAGGAAGAGTCTTTGAGAAGTGCCAGCTTTGACGATTGAGGAAATGTCTTTGAGAAGGGCCAACTTTGGCATTTGAGGAAAAGTCTTTGAGAAGTGCCAACTTTGGCGATTGAGGAAGAAACTTTGAGACGTGCCAGCTTTGGTAATTGAGGAAGAGTCTTTAAGAAGTGCCAGCTTTGGCGATTGAGGAAGAAACTTTGAGAAGTGCCAGCTTTTACAATTGAGGAAGAGTCTTTAAGAAGTGCCAACTTTGGCGATGGAGTAGGCTTTGAGAAGTGCCAGCTTTGGCGATGGAAGGGGCTTTGAAAAGTGCCAGCTTTGGCGATAGTGATTCTACTGGGGAAAAGAACTTGATCGGGTTATCGAGACTCGACATGACTGTCTGTTGTAATAACCTGTAGAAAAGAGTTAGTAGTACAAAGTAAAACAAATAAGAATCTGAGGAGACTTCCCATAGAACCATGATCTCTACAGACTTGAGGCGACTCATGACTGAAACAGAACAGATGAGGTAACCCTAGCTCTAGGAACGTGTCTGGCCCAGTCTTCATAATGATTGCTTGAGGCGAGATCAAGTAACAGGAACGTCTTGTCCTCACGACTTTAAGTAGTCATTACTTTATATTTTATGTATTAAGAGAACATACACATCCATCATATCAATGAGACTCAACATGAATACATGTCGAAAAAGATGAAATTTTATTTGAGTTGGATAAGTATAGAGGGAGGAAAGCATAGAAAGAAAAAGAAACAAGCATGGTTAAATATGAAAGATTGATAATTGGGTGAAAAAAGGAGGGTTTTACAGATCTTCCAGTGAATTTCTGAGAACAGTGCATATCCCAATCCCACTTCACAACCTCGAGTACACTATTTGACTCTGCCTCTGAGAGGGTAGTTCGACCATGGTCCATGTGCCCTAGTTTGGAGTTATACATTTTGTGTTGGAGGTTTCAGTCATATTGTCAGAATTTAGACACTAATTTCTTGAGCCGCCTTTTTAGGTTTTTGACTCACCGGGTTGCTCTAACTTTTTCCTAGGCCGCCCTTTTAGGTTTTCATCCTAGCGAGCCTTTTTCTTCATGACATGTTCTTTTTGTCTTTGCTCTAAGAAGGTAGTTCAACCATGATTCATGTGCCCCATTTTGGACTCGCACATTTTGCGTTGGGAAACTTTAGTTACTCTGCGGAAATCTTGACCCTAATTTTTGCCTGAGCCACCTTTTCAGGTTTTCGACTCACCAGGTCGCTCTAACTTTTGCCTAGACCGCCCTTTCAGGTTTTCAGCCTAGCGAGCCTTTTTCTTCATGACATGTTCTTTTTGTCTTTGCGTCTAAGAAGGTAGTTCAACCATGATTCATGTGCCCCAGTTTAGACTCACATGTTTTGCGTTAGGAAACTTTAGTTACTCTGTTGAAATCTTGACCCTAATTTTTACCTGAGCCGCCTTTTCGGGTTTTTGACTCACCGGGTTGCTCTAACTTTTGTCTAGGCCGCCCTTTCAGGTTTTCAGCCTAGTGAGCTTTTCACTTTCTTTATAATGTGTTTTTCTTTTCTTGTTTATTTTTGGCTGCATCCTTTATAGTTAAAGGTTAAAGCTGATTACACTCCAGTTGAGCCTGCTCAGCCTTTCTAGATTTAGTTTGACCCTTTTGGAAACTGATGTCACTTCAATTAGGAGACTCTACTCCTATGCCATGTACCCAAGAAAATAGGGGTGAGTCTTTTGGTATCAATGAGAGGGAATTACTCTAAGTCATCATTTTGGCCTTTATTTTCTTATTTTTTTCATTTTTCATTTTTTGGATTTGTCCTTTTTCATGTTTTTGTTTCCTTTTGTTTGCCTTTTTTTATTTTGTTTTTTTTATTTTATTATCCCCTTGATGATGCAATGACTCAATCTGACAGACTATTTCCTTGGTTACATGGGCATGAGGAGTAATTATGTCCCAGAGATGAAATATTGTCTTTTGTTGCATTCTTGTCTTGATGACATCCGTGCCCCCATATAGACTGGTGACAACTTTCTTGATAATCTGGACGTAATCAGCTTGCCCTATTTGGCACATGCATAGGACACCGAGCCTGATTCAGTTTTTTTTTATTTTTGATTTGATTGATTTTCTTTTTTTTTTTTGCAAAGCCTCCCTCGATTACATCTGTTTTATGTGCATCAACAATTTACCCCTATCCAGGTTAGTGAATAACAAGGCTTTCATTAACGATGGACGTGCCCCTGTTCATTTCAGGACTTGACAGTGTTGTTGTCCATCATGTCATGAAACAAAATTACCATCACCTTCCGATAAATTGCCCAGTGTTATCATCATGTCGTTCTTGACTCAGCGGAATACTAATCTTGACCTTTTGTCCTCTTCATTTGATGATTTCGCCTAACTCTTGATGGCTGAATCTCTCTAGACCCTTCTTATTCAAACATCTTGGTCCATTCAAACAAGGGACTATAGTCTTCCTACCTTTTTTGTCAGCGTGATCAACCGGGTAATTATAGCCGTGAAACTGGACTGTGACCTCACTGCTCTCAAGAGAATCATTTTCAGACCTGCATTTATTTGGTTTGCCATGGTGAATAAGAAAAAGAAGCAAATAAAGGGAAAAGGATTCAAGGCAAAGATAAGGAAAGCAAGAAAAGGCATTTTGAAATTCGACACATATCTATTGAGAGAAACTTGAAATGATAAAAACATGTTTTTTACCCTTATTACATAAAACATCCCAAAGCCTTAGGCATAGCATTTAGGTTGGAAAGTCATTAAAACATCTACTCGATTGAAAATTTAAAGTCGTGGAGAGTTTGACAAAATCCTAGTCACGAAGCTCTCTGCCTGGCGGGCAATCACAAAGTTTGCATCATCACAGGGGCCATCTTCAGTGGTGACGACATCCCTTCCATACTCCTAACCCTCTTTTATTATAGTAACCCTAGAACTCCCATGGTTAGGCAAAGGGTTTATGGTCACGTTGGGACTTCCTTCTTGGAAATTTATCCACTTGGCTTTGATTAGATCCCTCACTTTGCATTTTAAGGCTTGACAGTCCTCAGTAGAATGCCCCGGGGCTCCAGCATGGTAATCACATCGGGCGTTAGGATTATACTCTTTAGGGTAAGGGGGAACCACCGGTTTCAATGGACAGGGTACCACAAGGATGTTGCGGATAAGGTAAGGTAAAAGCTTTATGTAGGTTATGGGAATATGGTCGAATTGAACTGGTGTTTGATTATTGACGTGTTATCTTGTGTTTTGGTTAGAGTTAGGAGGCTGAGTCCATTGTTGTGGGGGACAGTATGACATGGACTGTGGATGAGGGGGTTTGAAAACAGGCAAATGGAAGTGGGTAGGTGTTCGAGTGATAGATGGATGGAAGTGGGATCGTAGTGGGGGAGGATAGGAATCTTGGTTATGGGTGGTGGTGGCTATATAAGGTGTAGGAAGATTGGCAGGCTAGAAGGCAGTGTGAGTTATTGGCCTTGGTTGGGTCCTCTTTTGGTTGTAAGAGATGGAGTTGGTTTCCCTTTTTCTCTTTCCTTTATTTCCCTATGCAAACCTTCTCGTGATAGGTGCCCCAGATGGTTGGGAGGATTGTGAAACATGGGGATTCATCATTTGAAAATTATAATCCTCTTGTTGGTTATAGAATGGGGGAGAGTATACTGAGGGTATTGCATAGGGCAGGTTGTCGTTTGAGCCTACAAAGGTGTGTTGCTGTGTATAAGACATGTCGTAGGTCGGTTGAGGATCAACAATGGGGTTAGTCTTGTTGATAGTGAGGGGAGGTATCATGGAAGAGGGAATTTGGATCCTTGTCAATCTAGGAGGATGAAGTGGGGTGGTTGGTAGATGTTGGTCATTCTTGATACTTGTAGAGGGTTCCCAATCTGTGATCCTCTTTTCTAAAAGTATGGTCATCTCCGCCATTTGCTCCTTTAGCTGGTTGACTTCTTCCTTGAGGTTTTCATTTTCTTGCTCTATTTTAGCCATGAGTCTCTTGTGAAGTCTAGTTCCGTAAGGATGTCTCCCTGTGGTGTCTTTTGAAAAACAAAAGTGTCAGGTGAAAATAGAAGGAAATAAAATAGTAAGACTGTAAAATATGATAAAATGGCGCGTGAAGCAATCACAGGCCTTGACGAGCATCCTTTGACTGTTCCTCAGAACGTATCATTCAAAAGTACTAAGTACGGTAAACATAGAAATTAATACGAGATAGTTATGAAGAAAGAAGAATCCTTCATTCTAAGACAAGAGCCTTAAGTTTAGCCATTTCTGTCTCGGACAACCATGGCCCTCATCCTACAAGTTCGATCCCGTGTTAATTTCCATATCTACTCAAAGGTATTCGTTAAGTTCCGAGTAGCTTCCGGCAAGGATAAAGAAAAAGAAAGAATGAGCCATCGAGAATTGACGTGTTTCATAAATCGCTACTCCCTTGGTAACATCTTGGAAAACATCTTTACATTTAGGGATGCAACGATTGACAAAACTTGTGACAAATCGAGAGCCACATGAGTTACGAACCTTCCAATAGTCGTCAACATTTTTTTTTATTTTCTTGATTTTTTTATTGTTATGATTTTTGATTTTTTTGATTGTTTTGTTTGGACGAATCGAAAAATGCGTAACTCAGGACCCAAAGATTAAAGTAAATATGCATAAAAGGAAAGGACTGTTTGCCCATTAAAGGATCACCAATTTAAAAAGTGTCATTTTTTGGAAAGAAGTAATCCGTTCAACGGGCAAGTGGTCCACCAATTTGGATTAAAAGGGAAAATAAGAATGAAAGAAGGTAGAGGGAAAGTGTGCCCCTTTGTGTCCTAAGTCAGGTTTTTCTGAAAGTCTTTTTCTGGGACCTATATCCTCTCTAACAGTGACTCCTCACATTGGGTGGCTTGCACTAGACTTCTAAAAGGTCACGAGAGCCAAGATCCTACTCATGATGTGACCATAACAGTAGGGATTCTACTAGGTGCATACATCATGAAAGGTCGAACTCTAGTTGAGGTTCTTATGATCTCTAGATGGGAAGTACATCCCAAACGACACCGCTACCAACCTCCCTTAACTTAAGCTTCACTTGGGGCCCGGGTATAGAGCGCCACTCATAAGTGTATGCAAATTGTGAGTGTAGTGTGTGAAAGAGGCATTCAATACCTGTACCTTACCCATCCTGCATAGAGAACAAACACAGAATAACAAAATAAAGTCACCTACCCTATGGTTCAACAATCACACAGACATTAACAGAACATAAATGACAAAATACATACAAAACAGAAACCACATACAAACATTGATAGAAAATAAAATGAAGGAAGAAGTTAAATAATTAACAGACTATTTGAAACATGTGCTATCAACTTGATTGGCTTGACTCTCTAAGTCCCTGACGGAGTCGCCATTTGTCATGACTGGGATCATGACGGGATGGCCGACCCTTAAAAATTAAACTAGTTTCGAGATCCTTTCGAAATGAAGACAGGGAGTCGCCACCAATATTTTTTTAGGATAAAAATATCGGGAAAAACCTCTTTCAAAACAATGGTTATGAAAATGAAATTCTAAGTTCGGGAGTCGAATTACAGGTGAGGAAGGTATTAGCACCTCACAACTGTCCGTTATAAAACGGTTACCTCAAATTGATAGCGCTTATTTTAAAATAGTCTAGAAATTATTTTAACTTCTTTTATGAAAAGAAACATACAAAATGACAAAGCAGACACAAACAGACAAAACAGACTGAATAGTGACAGTAAGAAATTTGACCAAACAGCGACAGTAAGAAAGAAGAAAACAATAACGATAGAAGACTAAACAGTGACAGTAAGAAAACAAATAATGATAGTAGAAGATTAAAACAGTAACAGTAAGAAACGACAAAGCTATGACAGTAAGAAACTCGAGAAAACAACAATTATAAGAAAAAAGTAAAACAGAGTGAAAGTAAAGGTTAACAGGACGTCTCATCCAAATTAACCTTAATTTGTACATAAATTTAAAGATTAAAATAAAATTAATGAAATAAAATAAAAAAAAGTTGATTGAAAAATGTTATTTTTTAATAAAAGTATAAAAAAAACATGAGATTAACAAGACGTCGCGTCTAAATTAATCTCATTTTAAAGAAAATAATATTCTAATAAAAATATTAAAAAAACATGAGATTAACAAGACGTCGCGTCTAAATTAACCTCAGTTTAAAGAAAATATTATTTTAAATAAAAATATTAAAACATGAGATTAACAAGACGTCGCGTCTAAATTAATCTCATTTTAAAGAAAATATTATTTTAAATAAAAATATGAGATTAACAAGACGTCGCGTCTAAATTAACCTCCTTGCAACAATAAAATTTAAAATATTGACTATATAAAATTAATCAAAATAATAGCAGAGACATAGAAATTAATAACGAGAAAGTGGCCCGACAGGAATTGATTCCCGCTCCTACGTATTCTCAAATGTATTGAGAAATCAGGGTTACGTAGTTCTTTGTATTAATTCAAGAAAATATTTAGATTGTTTTTTATCAATTTTAATTTTTAATAATAAAAGGGGTTTATGAGGAAGGAAAAAATACAAGGCGAAGTACTTCGCATGTGTATCACCCTTCGAAATCTTATATCACGAATGTATGCAAAAGTAATTTTGCACGACATTACTCATAAAATTTTGATGCAATTTATTCTAAAAGAGACACATATTTAATAATTTTTTTAGATTTTTCAAATTTAACATAAAACTATTTGTTTTTATTCTTAAGAGACATTTAGATTTTTTTTAGTACTTTTCATTTTTAGATTTTTGACATAAAGGAACCACCTACTATTATTTAAAATGATATTCAAATTTTGTTATTTAAAATAGTAAACTATTAAGTTTTGTTCAAAAGTTTTTTTTAAAATTAATAATAATAAACAATGACAAAAGAAAGGTATTTATTTTACTATCTAATAACTTTTTATTACTAAGAACAGAATCTAAAAACATTTTATAATAACAACATAACAATTGTATTTTAGCTTTTGCAAAACATATCCTTATCCTTATTGGGCTTCAAATTTATATTTTTTTTTAACAAACATTAACAAAACGAATTGGGCTTTTGGAGCCCATTACCCTAAAAAGGAAGAGAATGGTGGTAGAAATGGGCCTCACTATTTAAGGCCCAAATGAAACCTAATTTACAAAGGAACAAAGAACAAAAGAAAAGGGAAAGACACAGGGGCGGCATATTTGAAGCGGGAGGGAGAAAGAAAAAACAAAAGAGAGAGGGATGAAAGAGAGGAGACCAAACAAAGGGGAATCTGGTCGGACTCGGAGGAGCTCGACGGTGGGGGACGGTGGCTGAGCTTGCTGTGCGGAGACGAAGGCAGACAACACGGGGTCAGGATCAGTGCGGTCGACTCACAGAGAAAAGGTCAAGGCTCGTTCTGCTCGGCGTCAAGATACGGCGGGGTTCTAAGAAAGAAAACCGACGTCAGTGGCGGTTTGGCTGCAATGAGGCTGTTCTTCCTCTCATACAATTTTGGTTGTTGTTTTTTTTTATCGATGAAGAAGATGATGCAAATGGTATTGTGCATTGATTTTTTGGTTCTTATGAATTTGTTTTTGTTGGTTAGTGGATGAAGGTAAAAATAAGGATGAAGATGAAGTTCAGGTGATGATGGTGATATGAAAAAAAAAGATGGTGAGGATTGAGTCTTTGATTTTAAAGCAGTGAAGGTAATGGAGATGGATTCTTGGATGATGAAGTTGGGCCTGTTCTTTCTGATTTTTCTAATTTTGTTTTTGAAGAAGATGAAGAGAATCTGCTGAAGTTGCCATTTTTTTGTTGAGAGGAAGAAGATGAAGATTGAATTCTTCATTCTTGTTTCTTGCCTCCCCACTCCACCTTATCTCCTTTTATTTCATTTTTCGTTGGCACCCATTCTTCATAATGTTGTCACCATTCATATTAATTTTTTTGTCCATATTAAATGGCAATTCATGGCAATTGAGAGTGGAATTATTAAAATAATGGTGAGTGGAGTTGTAAGCTCATGACCGTGTGAATGCATAAGGAAATAGACAAATGATTGATTAAAATATGGGACATGGAACAGTAGCTTTAGCCGTGGGAATAATGTGCACATGGGATGCTAGCAAGGGAATAGTGGTGAATAGATTAAAATATTATGTAACATGGTGGGCCCTCAATATCTTCCCTTGAAACATTCCGCTTTTCGTGTTAAGAATTATGGGCTACACCAAGTGAATATTGCAAACATGTACCATTAAGTGTTTTAATATTAAAGAATTGAAAGATAACAATCAGTATTTGCATTTCATTTCACGTTGGAAATTTGTTGAAACATGGACAAGGCTTGCTAATTTTTCACGTTGAATATTGCCCATTTAGAAGCTCATTAACGTGAAAACTAAGGAAGAGATGCCTTTGTATTTGAAAAATTGAATCCTCCTGTATCTTGATATTTTGGGCCGGGTAAAAAAAGGTGTTCACAAGAGTTAATGGTGATATTATTTGAATTGATGATGAGATTTGATGGGTTAATTACAATATTGTGAATGTGAGTAATTGATAATTATACTAATGAGATTGACAAATGGTTTGTAACATTGAAAAGAAATGGAAATGAGTTAATTGAACATGATTTGGTATACTTCATACTATGTTATATTTTTCCCTATGTATATACATATATTGTTAATCGTTTGTATTGATTTGTATTATTAGTTACTCATTCTTACTGTGGTTTCCAGTGACTAAAGACAGGGACATGGCCGACGCTGTAGAGACCAGTGTCTAGTGAGAGGAAGCAATGCCAAGGAATATGATTAATTGATGTAAATATGCTAATATATATATATTGAACTGGTTTAGATCCGGTATGGGACCAACCACAAATGTCAACTGTTGAAAGTGATTTATACACCAGTACAGTGGGTATCTGGTATTATGCCATTTATCTCAGTGGGAGAATAAAGATCATGTAGTCCAGGAGATCCTTCACACCAAGCTTTCGTGTTGGTGAGGGGTAAAAGATGGTGTCACCTATGAAGATTCTCCGACGCTCAAGTTAGTAACCAGAAAAGGAATTCAAGGTTTCTGAAGTGAAAGTTTGAGAATAAGTCTAACGTACCAGAGTAGTGAAAATATTGGTATTTATATACCGAAGAATAAAGAGTCTGTTAGGGCTAGGGGACCAATCATACACTATACAGTGTACGATTCTAACACACGACGCGGGTGGCTCCGCGTCTCTTGCGAACGTTCCCCTGCACCTGTACCTTGTACTTTCTGTCGGGTGACATGGATGCTTTTCGGTGTACGAGGTGTTGACCTGGATATACCAATATAGAAGGACATATGATACGGGTTTACAGTCTGGAGGTTTACCTGTGACATCGGTAGCGAGTGTGAGAACAGATAAAATTACCATCATGTCTATATACCGGTATCAAGACCGGATCATCTGCCCCCTTACTTGTTTGAGGGACTAAGTAAGTTTCCCATATAAGCTATACTGCCTTACTGGAGTCGCTCTTGTGGATGTGGATATCGGCTCTGGTAATTTCTCTCTGAAGTCCTCCTTTTGTAGTTATGGACACCGGCTTAAGATTTGTAACTCTAGAATCTTGAGACGCCACCAATGATGAGCAATTATTACCATTAACACGTGAACGCTACTCACGAGGATTGTCAATCGTTGCGGGTTGTAGGTATTGGGCCCAAAATTCAAAAATTTCAGCCCATTAGATTTTAACTTTTCGTGAAACAACACCATTTTCACGTGCCTCAGATTCAGATGACTCCGTCTTTCTGACAAAGGACGTGCCCCCTAACCGGTGCTTGTGCCCCCTCCACAACTATAAAATGGAGACTTAGGCTTTTTTCAGAACCACATTGCTTTGAACCTAAGGAAAACTCTACTTGAATTTCCCTCTAAAGAAAAAGTTGCTGCTTCCATGTTATCCCTTACCCCCTACTTTCAAAAACTTCTTAGGTAACCAAACTTCTCCCTTTCTTTGCTTCAATTTTTATGCATTTAGAATTTCACCATTCACTCTAGGCAAGATCGCGCTGGTCCCACTTATAGAGGGTGAAAAGTCCCTACAAGGCCCTCCCACTATCGAGGAGGAAGAATCTCCGTGAATCCTCCCAGGGTCGGGCCTCACCGTTCAGAAAGGAGTAAAGCATCTCACTCAAGGCGAAGGGTGGTACTGCCCCATCTGACTCCTCCTCTAGCTCTAAGGATAACCGCTCTTCTGGGAGCGAGGTGAGTACTGAGTGTTACCTTTTTGACGATACAGCTTTTTACAGTAACACAGATGCCTTCAATCTCGTAATAAACAGAATGGCCAACGAAGGTACTTCTGTAAATCCCCCCATCCTCAGGACCGTCGAAGGGTGTGTCAACATGGTGGTACACTGGCTAGACTAGGTGAAAGTTAATGAGAAATACCCTTACTGCTGGGTAGAGGAAGAAATCTGCCAGATAGCGTCCTGACATGCTAAAGAAGACGGGAGGATCCTAGAACCGAGGTTCCCAGTTTACGCTAAAGAGAGACTGAAGGAACGGTTTATGGTGCTAGCACCCCGGCCAACTAATAGAATCTACCACCGTATGCCGAGGTCCGTGTACATGTACGATTTTGTCTTCCTTTAACTTGGGGTCCAATTTCCCCTTACCGAGTTCCAGATGGGAGTGTTAAGGTTTTTAGATTGCGCTCCCCCAAGTGCACCCCAATGGATAGGGCTTGATCTGTGCTCTAGAAGTGTTGGGGGAGCACTTCAACTTTAAACCCACTATGGCAATGCTTTTTTATTATTGTCAAGTGGTACACTGGATAAATAAGAAGGGTGGTATGAGCTTTGTGACCCTCCGCTGTGATGCGAAGGTTGTAAATTTTAAAGCTTTTACAGAATCTGCCAAGGTGGATGGCAGGTCCTTCAAACATTTCTACACCAGGATCCGGATTCAACCAAATAAACCAGTCTTTTGAAGGAACAGACAGGGTCTTCTCAAGTTCCTTGTGGAATGGACTGATGAACACTTCCTGCTCACCTCCCAGGCCTATTTCACCGAGGAAAATGAGTTATCCCCTTACTTGGTTGAAGTTCTAAGCGCCTTCCAAACGTATTCTTCAAAGTATGGGAAATTTTACTACAAGCGTTTTTTGGGGTCTCCATTTATCCGAGATGAATACTTAAGTAATTCCATGCTATTATTGTTCTTTACTATTTGCACACCGGTATGTACTGCATTTGAAACTAACATATTTCCCTTTGTTTATGCAGAACAAATAGAAGAACTATGCCCCACTATGGATAAATTAAAGAGATTGTTGGCTGAAGGAGATTCATCCTCCGAAGAAAACAATAGTCAGCCGAAAAGGAACGCCGTCAAGGCGCAAGTTGAAACCATCTCTTTGACATTCGCTGTGACCGGCGAGGTGCTGCTGCTGGAGAACACTAGACAGGCTAGCAGCATGCAGCTTGACTCGGAAAAGGAGAAAGAAAAAGAGAAGAAGAAAAAGAAGAGACACCACTCGGATGTTGGAGCCTCTAAACCATCTTCTCCCCCATGGGTCAAAAAATGGAAGACCCTGGAAGAGGCCGGGATGACTAGCGCCCAGAAGGGGAAGGAAGTCATCTCTGCCATAGACGCCCCTTCTGATTCTGAGGCTAAAGCCGGGCCAACCCCCAATGTTGGCATCTCCATACCGGTTGTGATGTGTTCTCTACCAACCACTTCCTTCCTCTTGTCTTTCCTGAATTACGAAGGGCTTATGCCTGCTACACTTCCCAAATCGATATACAAGCTTCGCCCTACCCTGGAAGTTGTTGAAATTAAGGAGGCTTGCCAGGCCGGTAGATGGCAACTGGCAAAATTGTCTGGTCTCCTCCATTATCTGAGCAAGATGGTGGATAACATCAAAAAAGTTGATAAACTAAGCGCTCAGGTGGAGGAACTCAGCGTTTCTTCGACCAAGGATAGGTCGAACTTAAAAATTACTGAAGAACGACTGAAGAAGGCCAAAGAGGAGGGCATTGAGCAGTTTTGTGAGATATCCGCCCTGAAAGTAGCTGCGAATTCAGTGGAGGAGCAGATATTTAAGCTTAAGGGTGAAGTTAAAGAGATCCCTCACCTGAAGGAGGATCTTAAAAAAGAGAAGGAAAAATTCACCATGCTTTTTGAAGATCTACAGGCTCTCGAGGCTGGACGCTCGAAGTAGGCTGAAGAATGGGCTACAAGGGAGAAGAAACTGCTCCAACAGATTGAAGAACTCAAATTGGGGAGTGTTGATACTGGGTCGCTGGAGGAGGAAAATGCCAAGATGAGGAAAAGCCTTGCTAAGGCGAAAGCCAAAACTAAACAGGTAGTGAAGATTTATACGGACGTGGCATATGACTCTTTCGATAGGGCCATTCGTCAGGTCTTTTACAAGAACCCTAACCTAAAACTTAACCTATACGGGCTACATCCTTTTTACGAGTTTCACGGAGGGAAGCTGGTTACTGTAAAGGATTGCTGGCATGTGGAAATAGATGATTCCCTCTACGAGCTGCCACCCTTCCCTGAAGGACAAACATGGAGCCTCCTCCAACACTCCCAGACCTGAAGGCGCTGAAGAAGAAGAAGAAGAAGAAGCTCCGGAGGGTGACGTCAGAGGCAATGGGCCTCTTGAGGATGGTCAATCCCATAATGAAACTCAATAAGATGCTCCACCCTCTTAGTTAAATCTTTGTGTTTGCATGTAATGTTATGTTCCGAGATCAAATCCGGTATTAAACCATTTTGAAATATATTGAGGCTTTATTTCTGCTATGTAAATCTTCTGATATCTCCTTGCTTATTTTGCTGAGACTTCGATGAAATATTTACCTTATAATCTTCTCATAAGGGTTTTAATTTCACATAACGTTAACTTCGAGCCTTTGTTTTAACTTAGGCTTATTCGTTTGCCCATACGAAGCCGTTCTTTAGAGGTTGTCTCATTAAGCTATATAAAAAACAACACTTGCACTGCTCGTTGGGGTCTGGTATGGCCTTGAATAAGGACCAATCCTCACCTCTCATTGGGGTAAAGTTACTTGAAGTTCCGCTCGTGGAGTTATGTTATCAATTACAGTATATGTAATTGAGACTATCCATCCAGAGGGTTATTCGTCATGGCTAATTATAGAATAGGTAATTAGGGTGCCACTCGTTGGGGTCCGGTATGGCCTTAAATAAGGACCAATCCTTGCCACTCGTTGGGGCTATTTTCCACATTGTTCATAAGGTAATGTTGTCAGTTAGAGATTAGGTAACTGAGACGAAGACTTGACTTGCACCACGCACCGGGGTCTGGTATGGCCTTGAACAAGGACCAATCCTTGCCACTCTATGGGGTGAAGTTATTTGGATACCACTCGTGGAGTTATATCGTCAGTTACTTAATAAGTAACTGAGACTATCCGTCAAGAGGGTCGTCATCCACACCATTCGTAAAGCTTAAAATCATGAAATAAAGACAAGTGAAAAGAACACAATAACTGATAAACTTTCTCATTAAAATGAATAATGTACAAATGGAGCGTAGCTGGGGTCAGGCTTCATTAAAACCTTGCTGAGAAAAACCTGATGGGAAAAAACTCAAGTTAGGAAAAAAGAGTACATGTAGTCTTATCAACTAGCTGTAATAAATCCTTAAATTTTATGTATTCCACTTGTTGTGAATTGGTATGCCATCGAGGTTCTCCAGGCAGTATGACCCTTTGCCCGTGACTTCGGAAACACGATAAGGGCCTTCCCAAGTGGGTGCCAACTTTCCCTGATGCGCAAACTTATTTCCCACACTTGCTTTCCTCAGCACTAGATCTCCAATGCCAAAAGCTCTATGCTGGACGTGCTTATTGTATCTAAGGGCAACCTTCGCCTTGATAGCCCGGTATCTGATATATTCCTGTTCCTTGAGCTTTTGGATAACATCGAGCTCTGAGGCCAGATTAGAGTTATTGTTCTCTTCAAAAAAGTACTCAACCCTTGTCAGGGTCGTTTGAAGCTCCATCGGTATCATAGCTTCGACGCCATAGGTGAGACGGTATATGGATATTTGTTCATTGAGGAGTACGGCGTTGTACGGTAGGCCCAGAGGACATGGCACAGCTGATTTGTCCAATCACCCTTAGCTTCTCCCAGATGCTTCTTGAGGCCCTTCATCACTTCTCTATTGGCTACCTTAGCTTGGCCATTAGTCTATGGATGAGAAAATCTAGATTATCCTCAATACTTCCAATAGTCCTGTGAACTTCTTATCAGTAAACTGGGTGCCGTTATCAATTATGATCTGTGTCGGTACCCCGAATCGTGCTATGATGTTCTCATACACAAAACGTCTAGTCCAGGTTGAAGTGATATGCATTGCTGGCTCCACCTTGATCCAATTCATAAAATAATCAATCCCCATAATGAGGTACTTGATGCCCCCTGAAGCAGTAAGGAATGGGCCCAAGATGTCCAACCCTCATTGGTGAAAGGGCCATGGTACTGCGGAAGTGGATAGCTCCTCGGCTGGTGTGTGATGAAGGTTAGAAAACCTTTGACAGGGATCACACTTCTTCACAAACTCCGTGGAATCCTTCTTGATTGTGGGCTACCAATAACCAGCTCTCAAGATTTTTCTCATCAAGCTCTGTTCTCCACAGTGATGTCCACACTGGCCTTCATGCACTTCCTCCATGACGTCCTGCACCTCGTTCTCGTTTAGACACCAAAGATAGGGTACAGAGAACCCTCTTCTAAACAACATGCCATCCTCCATTGTAAAATAAGGCAATTCCCTTCTAACTCTCCCCTTCTCAGCTTTATCAGTGGGTAATTATCCATTAACCAAGTACCGGATAAAAGATACTACCCATGAATCATCGTTCAATGCACAATAAGTTATGGCCATGTGTGACGGGGTCAAGGGAATGCTGGGAGTAGTCAGAGTGCTTTGGACCATGGTGGTGGTACTCCCAGGCTACTCCCTGCTGGCTAATCTTGAGAGAACATCCGCCCTGGTGTTTTCCTCTCTTGGGACATGTTTAAACTCCAATGCTGTGAAGCGCTCCTTTAACTCATTGACACAGTTAAGATACAACTAGAGTTGTGGCTTTCTCACTTGATACTCTCCCCTTACTTGTGAAATCACTAGTTGCGAATCGTTACAGAGGGTAACCTCGAAAGCTCCGATGTCCAACGCTGCCCTCAGACCGGCAAGACAGGCTTCATATTCTGCTTGGTTGTTGGAGTCTTAAAGTTAAAACATAGCGATATCTCCAAGTGCACCCCATCATTGCTTTCAACTACCACACCGGCATCACTTCCTTTACTATTGGAGGAACAATCAATGTACACCGTCCAATAAGAATAGGGGGTAGCTGGGTCCGCTCCAGTTATCTCTACTATAAAATCTGCCAACACCTAAGCCTTTATAGCACCTTGAGGCTCAAACGACACATCAAACTCTGAAAGCTCAATGGACTATTTTATCATTCTTCCAGCCAGGTCCGGCTTGCTCAGCATTGAGCGAAGTGGAAGGTCCATCCTTATGACTATCATATGTGCATGAAAATAAGGTCTCAATCACCTGGAGGCCTAAACAACTGCCAGGGCAGCTTTATTAATCTTCTGATACCGGCACTCTGCTCCTTATAATGTCTTGCCAGTAAAGTATACTGGCCTCTGCCCCTCTAGAGTCTCCTTCACCAAGGCCACCCCAACGGCCTCATCAGACACTGCCAAATATAGAATGAGCAGCTCTCTGGGGTCAGGCTTCACCGAGATAGGGGGTCTGGACAACACCTCCTTGAGCTCCTGAAAAGCTCGCTCCTATTCCTTCCCCCACTCAAACTTCTTGGACTTCTTCAAAATTTTGTACAAGGGGAGGGATTTGTGTGCCATCCTGGGCATGAATCGTGCCAAGGCCACCATCTTTCCATTCAAGGACCGAACTTCCCTCAAGTTCTTTGGGCTCTGCAGGTCCTGAATCGCTTGACACTTACCCGGATTTGCCTCTATGTCACGGTCAACATGAAGCCTAGAAATTTTCCAGTGGACACAGTAAACATGCATTTCAATGGATTCAAACGCATATTGTACTGCCTCAGGCGTGTGAAAACTTTGCGTAGATCTTCAACACGATCGCCCTCAGCTGGAGTCATGGCAATAATATCATCAATGTACACCTCCACCAACTTGGGTGAGGGTATGTGAAGTCCTGGGAACATCTCTGGAAATGACAAATGGTCGCTGAACGTTGTTGCCATTACCTCCTAGGAGTTTATCGAGCCTGATGGGAGCCCTTTGAACCAGCTGAGGGCTTCTCCAACTAAAGTTTGGGGGAACATACGGCACATCACATCCTCCTCTGCCTCCAAGAACATTGCCTTATAGGCGTAAGCATCCAAGTGCTTACTTGGGTCTGTCTCACCTGTATATTTCCGTATGGAGAGAGGTTACGTTATCTACGAATACCTAGGAATAGGCACGCTCGTAAGCCTCCTAGAAAATGGGACATTAAGTCAATAAGTCGCAGCAGCTGTTACTGGCTCCCTCATTCTGCCAGATAACCTCTTACCTGAGTCTTAGGTCTGCTCCCTCTCTTTATACATTGGAATCTTGGAATATTGAAGAGTGGTGGACTTCTCCCTACTAGAAGCCTCATGGGTCTCCTCCGCTTGAGACACCACCTTCTCTTTCGTTTGCTTTCAGTCTCTCCTTAGCTCTGCCAACTCTTTTCTAAGCTGCCTGATGACCTCATCATGAGAGTCAGGTGTTCCTATAGGAATCATCCTCCGAGAGCTCCCTACAGGGGATTCAAAGGCTAAGCGCCTATTGACTTGGGCAGTAACATCCTCCACATGCCCCTCCTGAAAGTCCCTCATATTCTCTTCCATGGTAGACTGTGAAACTTCTACGAAGAGTGAGAATAACTTTAACGTGTCCCACTGGGCGTGCTAATGAACTGGTCTGAACCGGGGTCAACGATCCGGTGTGGGACCAGCCACAAATGTCAATTGTTGAAACTGATTTATACACCGGTACAGTGGATATTTGGTATTGTGCCCTTTATCTCAGTGGGAGAATAAAGGTCCTGTAGTCCTGGAGATCTTTCACACCAAGCTTTCACGTTGATGAGGGGCAAAAGGTGGTGTCACCTACGAAGATTCTCCAACACTTAAGTCAGTAACCAGAAAAGGAATTCAAGGTTTCTAAAGTGTAAGTTTGAGAATGAGTCTAACGTACCAGAGTAATGAAAATGTTGGTATTTATATACGTGTATACGGAGAATGAAAAATCTGTTAGGGCTAGGGGACGAATCATACACTGTACAGTGTATGATTCTGACACACGATGCGGGTGGCTTTGCGTCTCTTGCGAACGTTCCCCTACACCTGTACCTTGTACTTTCTATCGGGTGACATGGATGCTTTCCGGTGTGTGAGGTGCTGACCTGGACATACTGGTATAGAAGGACGTCTGATACGGGTTTACAGTCCGTAGGTTTACCTGTGACACCGGCAGCGAGTGTGAGAAAAGATGAAATTACCCTCATGTCCATATGCCGGTATCGAGACCGGATCATATATATATATATTAGCATATATATTATGTATTGAACCTTTGTGGTCATGATGATGATTTATGTGGATATGCATATATGGTTGATGTTTGGTGATGCGGATCACCAATCATTGGATGATTATAATCATGTTGCAGTATATGTACATATGTTATAGTTATGAGGGGTGATGAGAATTTATATATGTGATGACATGATGATGATGATGAAGGTGTAAATTGACGTCCTAAAATTGTGAAATGGCACGGAACCATTTTGTGTGAAAACACATGATCATGGACAGGTTATTGTGATTATGTGTATGATTTATGATATGAATGCATGTATAGATGGTGATTGAATGAAACAATGGTTGAATTATAGTGAGAAATAGGTGATCTTCAACTAATTGAGAGGGTGAGATGGAGTTTCGGTGGGATCCAGAATCTCTAGAGGGTACCAATGTGAACCTAGGTATAATTGAAATGTGTGTGTGCAAGAAGATTCATAATTGTATTGCAATTGAATGGTTTTAAGTAGTGAAATGGTTAGAAGTCATATTAAATGCATTTCTACGCATATATTTGCAATTCAGATGAAATTTTGAGTATGAACCACGCTTGCAGGTCCGGAATGAGTTCTAGATAGTGTCCACCAAATTTCGTAGAAATCGAAGTTAAATTGGGTGAGACAGGGTGTAAGGAAGTTGGCTTGGAAGTAAAGCCACTGCAGATCCCGCTCAAGCGAGACGGGGCTCGCTTGAGCCAGTCCCTGAGGAAATGAAGAAATGGCCACTGAGAGAATCTCGCTCGAGCAAGACTGACATTGCTTGAGCGAGAGTGAAGAGGGGGTTTCTGGTGTAATCTTGCTCAAGCGAGAATGAACTTGCCTAAGCAAGATTTTATAGGGGAGTTTCTGGTTGATTCTCACTTGAGCGAGAAGGAGCTCGCTCAAGCGAGGCTGCTAGTTCGCTCAAGCGAGGGGTTTCTCTCTCAAGCAAGATACAAGGGGTGCGTGCATAAATTTCAGGAATTCTGAGAGGGTTTAAAGTGGCTCCGAGTAGCGTAGCCTTTAGGTTTCTACCATTTATGGCTAGGGAAGTTTCAAACATGAAAAATTTTCTTTGATTTTAACCATACCCTTGATAAGAGGACGTTACCGTGTCGACTAAACTGATGACGATATGTTCAACATGAACACAAGATGCACGTTTTCCTATGGTGTATCCTCCTCTCATTTTACAGAATAAAATAAAAATTAATATTAAAATCACACGTCATATTTTTAAAATTGTATTTATTTTATATATGTTAGACTAAACAATCTTGAATAGTTTCATTTTCAGTAAAATCTCTGTGTAGAATTTTTAGTAAAAAAAGTATTACTTAGAAGTATTAATATTATTTAAACAAGTACATTTTGCATATGTGGTAAAAAAATAAATTTTATTATATTAAATTACATATTTTTATCTATTATTTTATATATTAATCTTTTAAAACTAAGTGTTATGGGCACTAGTTCTTAGGAAAGTAAAAAAATAAACGATATGATTAACGTGGTGAATGAACACCTCATCTTTTTAATATGTTGTGATGAGTTTAAACTCTGATTCATTTGAATAACACATATCATTTATACAATTTTTTACTGTTTCATGTATTAATAAAGACCAGTTACTATGCTTATTATTAGAACAGAGGATACTGAAGAAAGAAAACTTTAAAAAAATAAGAAAGAAACTATTGTTATAAATACTTATAACTTAGCAACAAAAGTGTAAAGGAAATGAAAGTAGGAAATTGAAGTTGAATTAAAAGAGAAGAATGAGTAAAGAGAGTTAGAGAGTGAATGAAAATGGGGGTTGAAGTGTATATTAATGAGTGGGAGGAGAGTCCTATTTATAGAGGGGACATCCAATAAAATATTCATAATACTCCCCCTTGGATGTCCCTATTTTAGAATGTGCCTCATTAAAACCTTACTAGGAAAAACCCAGTGGGACAAAAACCTAGTGAAGGAAAAAGAGTACAACATTCTTTACAAAGTATATCCGTAAAAATAATTAAATTACAAATATTTAATTCTCCCCCTCATCAAAACACTTATGTAAGCGTCGAAGACCAATCTTCTGTACTAGTTGCTTGAAGACTTTGGTTGGTAATGACTTTGTAAAGATATCTGCTAGATTCTCGCATGATCGGACTTGCTGGACATTTATTTCACCATTCTTTATAAGATCATGAGTAAAGAAAAATTTTGGTAAAATATGTTTTGTCCTATCTCCTTTAATATAGCCCTCCTTTAACTGAGAAATACAAGCTGCATTATCTTCACATAAAATTGTTGGTGGTAGTTTTCCAGTATGCAAGCCACAAGTTTCTTGAATATGTTGAATCATAGATCTCAACCAAACACATTCTCGACTTGCTTTATGTAATGCTAAGATTTCAGCATGATTAGATGATGTTGCTGTGATTATTTGTTTTATGGATCTCCATGAAATTGCTGTACCACCACATGTAAACAAATAACCTGTTTGTGATCGACCATTATGAGGATCAGACAAATACCCTGCATCTGCATAACCAATTAGGTTTGCCTTAGATATATATGGAAAAAATAAACCCATGTCCATTGTACCTCTAAGGTAGCGGAATATGTGTTTAATCCTATTCCAATGCCTTTTTGTGGGTAAAGAACTATGTCTTGCTAACAAATTGACAGCAAATGATATATCAGGTCGTGTATGACTAGCAAGATACATTAGTGCACCAATTGCACTAAGATATGGTACTTCAGGACCAAGTAGTTCTTCATTTTTGTCTTGAGGTCGAAACGGATCTTTGCTCACTTCTAGTGACCTTACAACCATTGGACTGCTCAATGGGTGTGATTTGTCCATATAAAACCGCTTTAACACCTTTTCTGTATAAGTCTTTTGGTGCATCAGAATTCCTTCCTTTAAATATTCTAATTGTAATCCGAGACAAAACTTTGTTTTTCCCAAGTCTTTCATCTCGAATTTCTTTTTTAAGCAATTTACAGCCTTTGAGAGCTCTTCGGGAGTTCCGATGATGTTTAAATCATCTACATAAATAGCAATTATAACGAACTCTTTTCCGAGTCTTTTCATAAAAACACATGGACAAATTGGGTCATTTTTGTACCCTTCTTTCAACAAATATTCACTGAGACAATTGTACCACATTCGTCCAGATTGCTTTAATCCATAAAGAGATTTATTCAATTTGATTGAATAATTTTCTCGAGGATTTGTTTTATATGCTTCAGGCAAATGAAATCCTTCAGGGAGTTTCATATATATGTCATTTTCAAGTGAGCCATATAAATATGTTGCAACAACATCCATAAGGCGTAAGTCAATCCTTTCACGGATTGCCAAACTTATCAAGTATCGAAAAGTAGTGGCATCCATCACTGGTGAATATGTTTCTTCGAAATCAATTCCAGGTCTTTGTGAGAATCCTTGTGCAACAAGTCTTGCTTTGTATCGCACAATTTCACCATTTTCATTTCTTTTTCTCGTAAAGACCCATTTGTACCCAACTGGTTTTACACCTTTGGGTGTTTGGACTACAGGCCCAAAAACTTTACGTTTTGCAAGTGAGTTTAACTCTTCTTGCATTGCATCTTTCCACTTTGGCCAATCATTTCTTTGTGCACATTCTTTAACAGATTTTGGCTCATGATTTTTGTCATCATTTATAATATCAAGAGCTACTTTGAATGCAAAAATTTCATCAACATCGACTTCAGGTCGATTCCATTGTATACCATCCATGACATAATTTATCGAGATCTCTTTGTTTGTATCAATTTCAGGTACCTTAGTTTCTTCTGGATTTGAAACTTTGATTATGTCAGGAGACTCTACTGGAGTCTTTATATCCTCGATTCGACCATCCTCTTTATTTATTTTTCTTTTCCGAGGATTTTTATCTTTAGAACCAACAGGTCTGCCACGTTTTACTTTGGCTTCAGACTCATTTGCAATTTTAGATTGTCCTTCAGGGATATCAATCTTTATTGGAGTATTAACAGCTGGTATATGTGACTTAGTCACTCTTTTTGGATCAGTAAATGCATTAGGCAATTGGTTTGCTAAATTTTGCAAACTAATTATTTTCTGAACTTCTAGTTCAGCTTGCTTTGTTTGAGGATCAAGATGTGATAGAGACATCTCATTCCAGCTTATCCTTTTATCCAACTGTTTATTTTCTCCTCCTAATGGTGGGAAAATAGATTCATCAAAATGACAATCAGCAAAACGAGCTGTAAATAAATCACCTGTTAAAGGTTCAAGATATTTTATTATGGATGGACTTTCATATCCAACATATATTCCCAACCTTCTTTGAGGTCCCATCTTATTGCGTTGCGGAGGAGAGATAGGAACATATACCGCACTTCTAAAGATTCTTAGATGAGAAATATTTGGTTCTTTACCATGAACCAATTGTAAAGGGGAATATTCATGATTACTTGTAGGCCTGATGCGAATAAGTGCTGCCGCATGCAAGATTGCATGTCCCCAAGTTGAAATTGGGAGTTTTGATTTCATTAACAATGGTCTTGCTATCAATTTCAAACGTTTAATCAATGATTCAGCAAGTCCATTTTGTGCATGAACATGTGCTACAGGATGTTCAACATCAATTCCAATGGACATACAATAATCATTAAATGATTGAGATGTAAATTCACCAGCGTTATCAAGGCGTATTTTCTTAATTGGATAATCAGGAAAATGAGCTCTTAAACGAATTAATTGAGCTAGTAATCTCGCAAACGCCTGGTTGCGAGTTGATAATAAGCAATCATGTGACCATCTAGTTGATGCATCAATTAAAACCATAAAATATCTAAATGGTCCACATGAAGGGTGTATTGGTCCACAAATATCACCTTGTATACGCTCTAAAAATATAAGTGGTTCATTCCCAATTTTCATTGGTGATGGCCGAATGATTAATTTTCCTTGAGAACAAGCAGCACATGAGAAATTCTTAGTTTGCATAATTTGTCTGCTGGACAAATAATGACCATTTGAATTCTCAACTATTTTTCGCATCATAATTGATCCAGGATGGCCTAATCGTTCATGCCAGATAACAAAGTCATTCTTATTTGTAAACTTCTGGTTTACTATGGCATTTGTTTCAATTGTACTAATATATGTGTAGTACAAAGCGGAGGAAAATGAAGGCAATTTTTCCAATATACATTTCTTACCAGAAATTAACTTTGTAATGTATAGATATTCATCATTTCCTTCATTTGTGGTCTCAATATGATATCCATTTCTGCGGATATCCTTAAAACTCAATAAATTTCTTTGAGACTTCTTAGAATATAATGCACTTTCAATGTGCAATTTTGTTCCTCCAGGCAACAAAATACTGGCTCTGCCGGAGCCTTCAATTATATTTATACTACCAGATATTGTATTAACATTTGCTTCTTGTTTTACTATTTGGTAAAAATATTTCTCATTCTTGAGAATGGTATGAGTTGTTGCACTGTCTGCGAGACATATATCTTTATCATTCACATGAGCATTCATTCTTCATTAAATAAATAAAAATAAATCATGAGTAAAATATAATTAACAATAATATTTAACAAAATTTTATTGATAAAGACAAAATTTACAACAAAACAAATTACATGAAACATTAAAATAATTTATTTGGGGGCACTCCCTTCTCCAACCGAGTGGTCAATTTCTTCTTCAGGAAGAGCAAGAAAATCATCAACACTAAAGTCAGAGAAATCATCATCTATACCAGTAAAATTTGTCTCTATTATTTTCCCTTTATTTTTAAGGGATTTTTGGTATAGATCTACGAGATGCTTTGGTGTGCGACAAACTCAAGACCAGTGTCCTTTGCTACCACAACGATAGCAGATGTTTTTAGTTTGTTCACTATTTTGAGCATCTGTCCCTTTTTTCATAAGTTCTTTATTTTTCCATGTGAATGATGATCTCTTATCATTTCGACCATGACCACGGCCAAAACCATATCCACGACCAATACCATGTCCCCGAGCATTACCTCGTCCACGACCGCGGCTACGGCCACGACCACGACCATGAGTATTATGATCGTGCGTTGCTACATTCACTTCTGGGAATGGAGCAGTTCCAGTTGGACGGGATTCATGATTTTGCATAAGCAATTCATTATTTTGCTCAGCCACAAGGAGACAAGTAATTAATTCAGAATATTTTGTAAAGCCCTTTTGGCGATATTGCTGCTGCAGGAGCAAATTGGATGCATGAAAAGTAGAGAATGTCTTTTCTAACATGTCACTTTCAGTGACTTGTTCTCCACATAATTTCAATCTCGAAGTAATTCTAAACATTGCAGAATTATACTCATTTACGGATTTAAAATCTTGAAATCGTAAATGCATCCATTCATAATGGGCTTTTGGAAGAATTATATCCTTTTGATGGTCGTATCTTTCTTTTAGATTATTCCACAGAACAAGAGGGTCTTTAACTGTTAAGTATTCATTTTTTAACCCTTCATGGATATGGTGGCGTAAAAATATCATGGCTTTAGCTTTATCTTGACTAGATGCCTGATTTCCATTTTTAATGGTGTCTCCGAGACCTTTTGCATCTAAATGGATTTCAGCATCCAATGTCCATGATAGATAGTTTTTTCCAGATATGTCAAGAGCCACGAACTCAAGGTTGGTAATATTTGACATAGTTATTTCTATATAAGAAGTCGAAACAATATATTAGATATATTTCAAATGAATAAATTTATTAATTATAAATATCTAATGATGGTAACAAGTCAATGATGAATTATTTATTTTATTATAAGAGTAATATTAGTTTTTTTTTCTTTTTTTTTTAAAAAAAATAGATAGAGTAATTTATAAAATTTCACATAAATGATCCGGTAATGAAAATTTAAAAATTTTCATCAAATATCATCTAAATATTAATGGCCTAGTGGTAGAGTGATAAATTATCACGTTATCAGCACGAGGTTCTGACCAACTGAGATATAAGGTAACATAGAATTTTAATTTCTTTTCATAATTTCATTTCTATTTATATTATATATATATATATATATTATAATAAGTTCCCGAAGAACTTATATTCCACACATCCCAGCAGGATGTATAAAATATTAATAAGTTCCTGAAGAACTTATATTTCAAACATCCCTATGGGATTTAAAAGAATTCTCGAAGAATTCTTGAAAATATTTATTGGTAGTTCTTGAAGAACTATAGCAATTAAAAAAATAATAATTATAATAATAAATAAATATATAAATCATACATTTAAAATATTTATTAATTTCTCATGCTAATTATTTTTTGCTCCACTCCACTGTAACTTCACAGATTGCTACATGATTAGCATTTTAACTACTACATGCTAATTACTGTATTGCTACATGATTATTTTATATTATTGCATAGCATAATTGAAACAAGATTATTGCTTCACGTGTTGGCTGTTCCTTTTTATATTATTGCATAGCATAATTGAAACAAGGTTATTGCTTCACTTGTAATGTTGGATTGTGCTAATACTATAGCTTCACGTTTGATTTCCTGGTGCTGATAACGTGTTATAAATACTTATAACTTAGCAACAAAAGTGTAAAGGAAATGAAAGTAGGAAATTGAAGTTGAATTAAAAGAGAAGAATGAGTAAAGAGAGTTAGAGAGTGAATGAAAATGGGGGTTGAAGTGTATATTAATGAGTGGGAGGAGAGTCCTATTTATAGAGGGGACATCCAATAAAATATTCATAATAACTATTCCATTTCATATCTGTCAGCGTTGTGGGCCGAACCCCACGAACCAATCTACAACTTCCTGTCGTGCAATATAATGTATTTACGTATTCTTTATTTATTTAAAAGTATGTTATTGTCTATAAAATTTGGACATTTTTTATTTTCCTTCAACTTTAAAACCATTATAGTTGTGGTTCCTAAAGAATTAAAGATACATACAAATGATTTTGCTTATGTCTAATTTCATCACATACTTTAGTCAAATAATTTAGCATCAACATGGGAGCTATTTCTGTTAAGAACACTTCATCATTTAACTTAATTTTTTGTTATCTAACTAAAATTTTTATAACGAATTACTTTAAAGTTCAAAAGTTTGGATGCATACCAGTTATACATAGAGGATGAAAATATTGAATGAGATTAATCCATACTGAACCCAACAGAAGTAGTCCACATACATATTTGTGTGAAAATTATTTGACAGAAAGTATTTCTAATTCTATAATTAGGGTTTGAAAAACATAACTATGTTTTTTTTTGTTTTACTTATTCTTTATTTGATATGTCCTAATTAAATTTATTTCATCTTTTCCGGTTGTAGATACAAGATAACTTAATTCAGAAGCTTAATTACAATACTAATATAATAAACTCAATCCAAAAAACAAAAGGAGACAACAAAAGAAAAAACACCTTTTACCAAATCGGTTTTTCCGCGATGGGTCGGTTATCATAATTAAGGAAGTTCGATAATGTTGGACTGGTTCATTGGTGAATGGCTCCACCACCACATCATTAACTTGAATAATCATCATATAAAATTTTTAAATGGGACACATCTGCTAATAGCATAGGGATACATTTGAAAATGTGTATGAAATTAACTTTTTACTCATATAACTTTTTAGTTTATTTTGATAAGATTTCTTGATGCAATTTTTAAAAAATTAATTTAATTTTAATAAGTTTTAAGATAGCACATTACCTAACTTATAAGCTTATAACTAAAAAACTTATAGTTTAAATACAAATTTATTCAATAATTTACTTGACGTGATGATTATACTAAAAATTACATTAAATATTAAATTTGTAAGTAAGACAGTAAACTACGTTAAGCATCTTTGTTTTTTGGCGCGTTAAGAATCTTATTGAGACAAGGTTAACAATATTATGCGAGAAGTAATGGCCCCTTCATGGATGTTATTGGGGTGTGGGAGGAAAAAGAGAGGCAAAAAAAGTAAGAGAGGAAAAAATAAAATATGCGATGAGTAATTTGATTGAGATAACCTATTGAATGGATATATTAAAAAAAATGGAATATAATAAATACAATTTTGTTACATAAACCATAAGTTTATTTTGAGTATTTCCCCATCCACTTTTAAGTTTTAACTAAGTTGTATATAATAGAAAAAAAAACCTCATTCAATTACGTCTTCTATTTATATGCTTATTTATAATCAGGAATATAAATATACTGAACTTTGAAAGATTTGATTAATTTTAAATTATAATGGCTCAAACCTAATACGATAACATGTCAAAATCTATTTTTTAAAAGATTTGACATGACTCATTTTAAAACCTTACTCGATTAGAAAAAGTATGTTAAAAATCTATTTAATGAAAATATTTCTTCTTAACTCCAAGGGACTCAACTCATTGTCCAACAGCGTACCAAGGTTTTGCTTTTTTGTGTTATGTATTAGTGGCTTGGATTATTTTATTTAAATTATAAAATAAATTTTAAACCATTTTAAAATACTATAATTACTATTATATATATATATATTAATTATGGTATAAATATATATTAGTAGGCTGAATAAACGGTTGACATATTAAGCTTTAAATTTTTTTTAAAAACATCTATAATTTGACCTATTTATTTAAATTGACTTTTTATAAAACTCAAATATAGTATTCTAATTCGATAAGTTTCATCTATATAATAACAGTAAATCAGCATAATTGATGTTAGTATTGAAGTATAATTCGGAATCTAATTTCCACGCTTTTTAACGTTCCTTTTGCCGTTAATTAAATTTGCATGCTAAGACTTGATTAAAAAATATTATTGTTACTTGCTCAAGACATTGTTATAAGGAAAAAGCATTACTAGTATCTAGCTAATGTTTGAGTTTTGCTCCTCTAAAATAAAGAGATATATGGAGTCTAAGAAAAGATATTTAAAGTAAGAATATCATTTAAAAAATCAAGTGAAAAAAATAAAGACTAAAGTACTGATAATATACTTTAGTTTAATTTACTGTATGTTTGACATAATTTTTTTAAGTATTTATTTTCTTGATTTCCAGGAATGTTTGAGTATTTTTGTAAAAGTAAATTATATTTATTAAATTATTTTTATAAAGGAGAATAATTATAATTAGATTATGAGTTTTTTTAGAGTCTAATTATAAAAAGTAGTTAGTTCTACACTTTTTCTATTTTACCTTTTGTATTTTATTAATTTTACAATTCTCACATCTATTTTAATAATTTTAAATTTAAAAAATATTTTTTTAAGACAATTCAAATAAAATAAATTATATCTAAATAATTTTTTTCATAACTACGTCCAAATATTAAAATGGATCCCAAAATAATAGATTCAATTATTGAAATAAATATTTATAAAGAATAAAATATTTTTATATACTTACCAAACAACTCTTAAATTACATAATGTTTTTAATTAAAACTTTCTAGAAAACTACGATTTTCACCGTTTCACTTGAAAAAGTTACGTGGAGAACTTTCTAAAACATATGGAGAGATTAAGTTGCTTAAAAATATTTTTAAAAAGTACATAATAAGCATATAAATTTAAGATTATGAGGAAAACCAAGAAGCCTTCCGCCGGGAAAGTTTTTCCTTAATTTAATGATTGCAAAAGGAAAAAGTGAAATAAAAAATAAGGATGGCAGTGAGTTAGGAAGCAATATCCAACACGGTCGTGGATCCAACGGCTCAGATTCCATCATTATACACTCCCTTCTCTCTATAAATTATCTTTCCATTCCAACCTGTGTGTAGTATATCCATCACTCACTCACTCTCAAGAAACTTTTCCGGCAAACATGCTCTCTCTCAAAGTCAAACTTGTTCTAATCTCCATCACCGTTCTCTTCACCGCGTTGGGGGTTAAGGCCTCTCTTCCACTCGCCACCACCCACCTCCCTCTCCTCTGGACCTTCCTCCTCCTCTGCTTCAAACCTCCCTACCTCTTTCTTATCCTCAACGCCATCATCATCTCCATCCTCGCCTCCTCCAGGTTCCACCACCCCCAACCACCACTTCTCGCTCCCGAGATTCAAATCACACCCAAACTCACCATTTCAGAACCGCCACTTGTCGAACTTAAACCACTACTAGCAATCGAATACGTACAAGAAGAGGAGGTAAAGGAAATCGACGATGGCAGAAAACACTCCATGGAGATTCCATCGCCGACGGAGAAACCACTCGTTTCTGCTAGGTTCACTAACCGGAAACCAGTTAAATATAATCCCGAAGGTATCCAATTTCGAACTCTCTCTTTTTTTAAAAAAATCTGAACTATTATATGTTTTCATTTAATTTTTTATTTTGAACTGTTAGCATAGTTAAGTGAGAAGTGAGAAGCTCTGTACCGACCAAAAAAAAAGGAAGATTTGAACTGTTAAGTTTAGTTGTCGTTTAGCGATGAGTTGAACGGAAACGTTTTTTTATAGGTGGAAGGGCGTTGAGGGTGGTGGGCAGGGCGAAACGGCACGAGACATTGGAGAACACGTGGAAGGCCATAACGGAGGGTCGATCCATGCCGTTGAGCAGACACATCAAGAAGTGTGACACGTGGCAAAACCGCGGCCATGTGGGCCCCGTGGAGGCAAGTGTGAACAAATCTGAGACGTTCAACGATCGGACCAATAGTAAACAGGTTCATCAAGTTGTGGGCGTGTCTGGTGCGGGAAGGCTGCGGAAAGAACCATCACTGAGTCAAGACGAGTTGAATCGGCGCGTCGAAGCGTTCATACGCAAATTCAACGAGGACATGAGGTTGCAAAGACAACAATCCTTGGAACAGTACATGCAGATGATTAACCGCGGTGCCGGTTGAGTTGATTCAAACATATATACCTTAGGAACAACATTATACACACCAAAAAATCATTTGTGTAAATATTTCAACAGGTATAGTATAGGTAAATTTGTGGTTAATTGGGTTGGTATAGGATAGAGTACTCATAATCATTATTTCTTTCTTTTATTTGTTTTGTCCCTATATATATGAAAAATGTGGTTCAGGTTCAACGTAAGTTAGCCAGTTAGGAAACACACACACACAGAACTTATCTCTGGTCAATATATATGTGTATCTATCATGAATGGAATGAAATTTCAGTGTTCTTTTGCTCTGCTCTTCTTGTTAAGCATGTTGCCTTCCACCGGCTACGTATTCTCCCTGGCATGATGATTATACAATACAAGCTCTTCTAATTTTCATTTCATAAATAAATATTACAAGCAAAGCAAACTATATATATAGATAACAATATGTTAATGTTTGAAAGATATATTATTGTTTAATAAATATATTTAAAAGGTAATAATATATAATAAGAATTTATATTTTAGTTATTATATTTAATATATATAATATGAATTTATATTTTATTCATTATGCACATTTAATTCATCCATATTATATATAAACTAACCAAAAAAACTATTATTCTATATGTATAACAATTTTCGTCCATATACTTAAAATAAATTGTGGTTTAGATGGATTCAAATCTCGTATAATTTATTTTTTAATTTTTAATTTTACTTATCAAACTAATCAACACTACTAGTATACATAAAAGACAAAACCCCCCATTTGGTCTCTGTCTCTGTTACGGTCGGACATTTAGGTCCTCTGTTTAGTTAGTTAGTCTGTTAGGTCCCCAACGTCCATGTTCGTCGGGCAGTTAGGTCCCCTCCGTTAACAGACACCAAACGCCCGTTGGAAGTAGGTGACGTGGAGCGTTATGTGCCAACTGGGACGTCCATGTGAGCATGAAACGACACCGTTCCCATTTGATACACAAGAACCCTAGTTTCATTTCTTCTTCTTCACTTATTTCTCCTTCCGAGTGGCTCCCTACAAGATTGCATGTTCTTCCCCTTGTTCTTCTCACGCGCGGAGGGCTATGTGTTGTTCTTTCTGTTGATTAACATCTCCTCTGTTGTGTTTTCTCCATCTTTTCTTCATCTCTCGCATTTTTGGTCAGCATGGAGGGGAAGAGTCAAAACCCCACCCAGGGGTCATCGTCGTCATCATCTAGCCAATCTCGACGTCGTCTTCGTTGTCGTTGTGGTGACCCTCCTGCGCTGCGTGTGTCCCACACAGTGAACAATCCAAATCGTCAATTTTGGAGATGTGCACGACTCCATGGAGGCCAATATGATTTTTTTTCTTGGGTCCAGGATGGGGATTTTGCAATCCATGAAGATGAATGGAAGAATACGGTAATGTGTAAGCTAACAGAGATAGAGTCTGTGATGTCAAGGCAGAAATGTGATGCTGATAGGGTTGTTTGTGAAGCCATGGCCCAAGTGGAATCGTTGATGAAGAAAGGGATCACGGAAACCCAACAAGAACTGTTAAAGTTGAAGATGCTTTTCGTGACTCACTGTGTTATAGTTTTCTTTTTTGTAATGGGGTTGTTGGTTATGATGATGAGAATGTAATGATGCTGTTGTATATGCTGATAAAAATGTTATGTGGGATATTGTAATGGTGATGAAAATGTAATGGTGTTGTTGTATATGCTGATGTTGTTTTAACGAGGATCCAACTTTTAATGTAGAAAAAGTTATGAGTTGTACTATATTTGAGTTTGTAGCTTTGTGGTCCATTTTATGTAGCAATTAATGTAAGCTGAATCTGCAAAGTTGTATTGCCTAACTAATGCAGTTAACAGAATTAATGGAATGAATCCCATTAAAGGAATGAATGGAATTAAAGGAATGAATGGAATTAAAGGAATTAATAAAGTTAGTGGGAATATTGTTTTCAGTTTTTGTTGGCTATCATTTTGTTCCATTATGTAGTCCATTGTGCATGATGAGTTAAGCAAATATGCTGGAAAGTAACATGTAAAAACATCACAGTAGCTGGAAAGTAACCACTGAAAATAACATATGAATCCCAATAAACATCAATGGATAAACACAGCTTCTCAATACATAAAACCATTGTCATATATTACTGGTCAATACATAAAATGTTCACAGGTCATAGAACAAAGGACCTGAAAATGTCATACATCATATGTCATAAAATGCTCAATACATAATCATTTTTTGCTCCTAGGGTTTTCTATGAAAACCATGGTTCCTGGCTTTTTGAATGGCAACTTCCTCCTCAGATTATATTGGTTGTTGGGTGGTGAACTTGTTGCACTTGACTGAGAAGGCTGTGGAGATCTGCCAGGAGCTGCCAACCTTGGACTCCTTCTAACAGGTGTGATGGTATCTGTCTGAGACATTGGCTGTGAGGCTGCAACTTCCAAAACTTCCTGGGTCTGTTGTGGTATGGGGTTAAGTTCTTGGGTCTGTTGTTCTGTGGGGTTGGCAGCTTGTGCTTGTTCAGCTCTTCTCTTATCTCTAGCAATTGGACATGAAAGCTTCCTATGCCCAACTTCACCACACTCACCACATTTTCCTGGTTGCAGTCTCCTTTTCATCTTCTTTTTATGGTTGTTTTCCCCATTGTTAGTTGCATTGGTAGTTGCCTCCTTCTCTGTTGACCCCTGGATATTGTCACCTACTTTTCTTCTCTGTTTTTTAGGTCTACCAATAGTCCTCTAAATATTTGGTGGAATTGGTAGGATAAACTCTGTTTTCTCCCAAAACTCTGAACCTGGTACTGATTCTATGTAATGCTGGTAGGTTGCATCCCAAGCTGCCATTGTCAATCCAACATGGCAGTGGTCTTCTGGTCTCTCTCCTTTGTGAGCTATGGCTGTACATGCATGCTTACATGGCATTCCTGTAAGCAACATGTAACCCATTAGGTAATAAGCTATACCTCTATAATCATTAGCACTTTCAACTTAATAATGAGGATGTTATTTACCAGTCAATTGCCATACTCTACAACTGCACTTCTGTGTTCCCAAATCAACAGATACCCTCTCTGGAAAGCAACTGACCTCGTACTTTTCAACCCCACCATCACCTAGTCAGGGTAATAACAAAGAGAAATAAATAACAGTTAAATAATAGTTAAACAATCATTACACAATAGTACTAACAATGACCTGATACCTGTCCAAACAACTGTCCAGTTGTTACTTGCAGACTTGTGCTTCTCTAGGCTACTCTGCTGGATTGGTGTCAATTTTCCATCGTGTCCTGTTAACTTTAGCTTGTGGTTACCTATGGTGACCATCAGGTAGGTCCTTACCTCTTCCAGCATGCTTACAATTGGTTTGCACCTGGCATGCACAAGCTTAGAATTCAGAACCTCACAATTGTTATTTGTGATGTTATCCACTTTGCAGTTTTCATCAAAAAATGCCTTGCTCTAAGCCTCCTTTGGAAATTTAGCCAAATACATCCAAGCCTTGTCATTCACATGCCTAATCTTCATCATATTTATTTCAAACTCATTCGGGGTTGTTGACCTAGCTGCCTGCCATAGGAGTCCCCTGAGTTCTTTCCCTCTCCATTGCTTAGAGAAGTTCTGCCATAGGTGCCACACACAATATCTGTGTGGCACACCAGGCATCACTTCTTGCAGTGCTGGTATCAACCCCTACAGAAGTTAAACAAACAGAAAATACAGCAGCATTAGTTATTACAATGTATTACAGTTTCAAAATCACTAGAGCATAAGGGTTTAAAAAATTATACCTTCTGCATGTCACTCATAAATGTTAGCATCATCTCCTTGTAGTCACCTACATCTGCATGTAGAAGCTCCAAAAACCATTTCCAATTATCTTTATTCTCAATCTGACAAACCCCATAAGCAATAGGCCATATGTGGTTGTTGGCATCTTGTCCCACAGCAGTCAATAATTGCCCTCTATAGTATCCTTTCAAAAAACACCCATCAAGCCCCACCAGTGGTCTCCTACACTCTATAAATCCATCTCTACACCCCTTTAAACAAATATATATCCTACTGAACACTGGGGGGCCTTCAGGCTGTGGCTCACACTCCATCTTCACTGTTGAACCTGGGTTTCTCTTCAGTAGTTCCCCACAATAGTCCCACAACATGGCGAATTGCTGCTTTTCACTGCCTTCAATTAATTCTCTGGACCTCTTCATTGACCTGTAAATCATCTTATCCTCTAGCTTCACTTTGTATCTTTCTCAAAACAATTCATACACACCTGAATGTGTAATATTGCGGTGCCTCCTCATATACTTCACCAACTTCCCTGTAACCCACTGTTGGTCACATGCTGAATTTTTAAAAACCCTCACACATGTATGATGGTCATTGAAGGTTTTGATTTGGTATGAATGCCTAACTGGGTTCAAACTGCAAAAGATTTCCCAACCACACTTCTTGTCCTTACACCTTGCCCTGGCTCTAACCTTGTCATTCTTCACCCATTGAAACTCCCTACCTAGGTATACATTATAATCTTTCACTGCATGTTTAAACACAGCAAGTGAAGAGAACTCCATTTCACACTCAAGCACTACATGGCCAAAGGTAGCTGTCTCATTGTATTGAGGATAGACCTCTCGTTCCTCATCCTCATCATCTGAACCTTGAGGGGTCTTCAACTCTTCTGAAGCCCATGAGTCATCAGAACCTCCATCAATGCCTTCACCACCCAACCCATTTCCTCTAACTACATCCTCATTATCAGTGTCACTGTCAAATATGGTAGGAGTTGCTGATTTCCTGTTCTCCTGAACCTTCATTTTCTGTTTCTTCTTGTTATAATCCTCAGTTACATCCTCTAAACCTTCATCACTTGTCTGACACCCCCCTCCAATGTCTTCTTCACTGGTCTCACTACTCTTAGCACTAACACCATCAATTTCATCATCCACCCTAACAATCACTTTCACCTTATCAGCTTCAACAGGGTTCCCCTCATCTACATCCATTAACACTGTCTCATCAACTGGATGCTGAAAGTATACATCCATTACCTTCTGGTTATCATTAGCACATCTTACCATTTCCAATATATCTTTGTCCCTCTCCAACACATTCAACCCTTCGTTCATATCAAATTTAGGGTCATACCAATAGATCTTCTCTATCCTACAGTAGCCATGATTTTCAGCAAACCTATGGAAGGCAAAGAAGTCTATATAATCAGGGTCCAACTTCTCCCACTCTTCCACTTTACCCCCTATATAGCCTTTTTTTCCATGACTATTAACAATAAACCTACCTCCAATATGCAGCCTGATCCGAAAATCCTACCCCAAATTACCAACAAAATCAAGTTTAGAATGTACCTATACATACCACTAACAGAATAATTGAACATACCACTAACAGAACAAATAACACATAAACATCAATAGGTATACCTCAATTAACAGAAGTATGACAGTAGACAGAGGCATAATAATAAACAAAAAACAAAAAACACAGGTTTAAAAAATAAATTATATCACAAACACCATTCAACTTCGTTAACAGACACCATAACAACTCACACAAATCCATACATGCTCAAAAAATAATACAACATAACCAGCTTTAAACCTTACGCAACCCTAAACCTTCATTAACAGATACAATAACAACTCAAAAAAATCAATAACAGTTTGAAAGACATGTTCGGACAGCCCACGAAATATGTTCGAACTCAACAGAAGACACAAAACTGTAACATTATAAAAAACCCTAACATCATAAAAAAACATAAAAATCGGGGAAGCTACATAAAAAACCCTAACATTTACTAACCTCAACATCAACTCCCATCGTCGACGAATTCGGGCTTCGGGTTTCGCTTTACGTGACACACTTGGGAAGACACTTGGGAAGATCGGAGAATCTACGGTATTAGGATCCAAATAACGAATGTGGGGGATTAGGGTTCCAGAAAATAGGGGGATTACGGTTCGAGAGAGAATTCAGAGAATTGAGGGGATTAGGGGTTTGAGAGAGAATTCAGAGATTTGGGGGATTAGGGTTCACCAACGAGAGAGGGACCAATGTGCCCCTAGTGTCCTATCTGATGTTTACTTTGACCAAACAAAACGACGACGTTTTAATCAACCTAAACGACATCTTTTTTTTTACTAAAACATCAAATGGGAACGGTGCCGTTTCATGCTCACATGGACGTCCCAGTTGGCACATAACGCTCCACGTCACCTACTTCCAACGGGCGTTTGGTGTCTGTTAACGGCGGGGACCTAACTGCCCGACGAACATGGACGTTGGGGACCTAACAGACTAACTAACTAAACAGAGGACCTAAATGTCCGACCGTAACAGAGACAGGGACCAAATGGGGGGTTTTGTCTACATAAAATGTTGATTGATTAATTATCAAATAAACAGACTCTAAATATTGATTATGTTTTTAATTATCTAACGAATTGTATCGAGGATCAAACAATATGCTAGTAGTAGTAACATGTAGTAATATTCTAACTGTTTCAACTTTCAGGGATCAGAACAATTGTGAAAGTTTCGCTGCTTATTAAGGTTTCTAGTATTATTATTCAAGAGATGCGAATTATAAATATATTGTTACACTACTTGATGTAATTTTACTTGATTTTTCTAATAACTTGAATCTAATTTTACTTGACCTGGCAAAATTCAAACGAGAAAACAACTTTTAATGAAATTTAACATTTGTTTTTTCTTTTTAAAAGGAAGGCAACACGTGGCTTTTAAATAATAACTCCAACTAAAAAACAATATTGTCAAAGTCAATACAATTAATTGGAAAATTACAAATCAATGTGAAACGAAGAAAATCAGTCCGAAATTTTGAATACTGTGAACGTCACAATGTTAAAATGGAGTCAAGTCAGCTCCAAAACGGAACAGAACAACCGAAGAGCGATAGGAAACAGTTATTTTGAAATAATAATCTCTCCGTTTCTTTTTAATTAGTGTAATTTTAAAAGAAAAATAAAAATTTATCTTTCATTTTTAAGAGTTTAAGAAACAGTTATTTTTCTTCTTTTTATATTATACTCGTATTTTTTAAATAAACGACTACTTAATATGTAAAATAAATAAGAAATGAGATAAGAATAAGGATAAATAAGAAAATTAAATGATTTTTAATTTGTATGTTTTTAAAATTAAAGTATTTTAATTTTTTATTTCCATATTAATGTTGAAATTTCAAATAAAATAAAATAGAGGAAAAACAACCTAAGATGATAGGAGATAAAGTATAAAGGAAAAATTATACTTTTGTTCCATTTAAGTTTTTTTCAAATTCATAAACGTTCTTAATATTTTAAAAGCTGATTAATCCCAACCATTTCTATTAGATCTGTTAATCTACTTAACAAATATTGTCTATATTGTCTGTATGGCATATAGTTGGCATTGACATTGCGTAAGGAAGTGTCACATGTCTTAAAATGTCAAGCAGGATTTTTTTAAAAAATAAAAATATCAAACTTTAATCCTCCGGTAACATCTCAATAGTTTATATTAAATTACAGTCGTATCGTGGAGATAAATTGGTGATTATTAAATTTTAAATTAAACATATTTAAGAATTAATTAATTAAAGAGTGGGGTTAAAAAAGAAGATTAAATTAAATAATTGTAGGGGGTAAATAATTAATTACCGGAGTTGTAATTAAAATTAATGAATTATAGAAAAAAAAGGTAAATAAAATTAGAAAATAGAAAGAAAATAGAAAGGAGTGAAATGTCTCTTTTGCCCTTGATATTAAAACTTGACATCTCCTTCATCATTTTCATTCCTTCTTTGTGCGTGCAAAGGGAGAAAGAAGCCAAGAAAGAGTGGAAGCCACTCACGTGCGTGGAGTTCCAAATTCAAGGCCCAATTGTTGTCGAAATTTGAAATTGAACGTGTATTTGAAGTCGGGGAAGCGAGGTAAAACTACTGATGCCATCAATTTCATGATTCCTCCTTCTTTTTCTCATAGCCAAAATGGGGTTCTAGTGGGAATTTGTTAATCTTTCCATTTTCTTGCATTTTGAAGCCTATGGATGGTTCTAAGTATAGCGGGTGTTTTTAGATAAACTAACGGGGTTTCGTTTGGCGTTGTTATAAGGTGTCGGAGCAAGTATCGAAGAGTCGTTTATTAGCGGAGCTTGGAATCGTTTGACAAATGTGACAACGATAAGCTTCAGGAACCTTGAATTGGAGTTTGAAGCAATTTTGGTATAGCGGGTTTCATTCTCGTAGGCCAAAAAGGTTAACTTAATTCGTAACTTTCTCATGTATATATTTAGTAATTGACCGTTTAATGTATATTTGTAATTATGTATATATTTGGTATGTTTTAAGGATTTGTTGTTGAGATAGTTACTATGTAGTGTAGTCTGTGTCTATGTATACTTATGTTGCTAGATGGATGAGACCGGATCATTTGTCCCATAGCTTGTTTAAGGGACTATATTGGTTGCTCGAAAAAGCTATATCCTTCACTGAGGCACCTGTTATAGGCGTGGGTAAGAAGAACGTTTTGTTTAACTTAGAAAAATTTATGTTTACGCGTATCAAGAGTTGCACCAATCATGCAACAATTACTTTCAATCATGCGTGGCGATTACACTTCAATCATAATTTTGGCAGTTACTTTTGGACAATGGGCCTTGGAAATTGAAACGACTCACGACCTAAGAAATTTGAATCCAAAACGCCATCGTTGCTTGCCCCCAGTCACATCTATAAGAGGTGGTTTAAGAGAGGTTGCAAGACACTTGTTACTTCTGTGTACTGAGACTCTCTTGAAATCTAGAGATAAAACCCTTATGATTTAGAGAGTTTAAACTTACACCCAAAATCTTTCTTAGCTTTTTCGTGCCTCCAAGGTCTTGAGAGAAACTCACTCGTTCATGAACCCTAAGATTCCACCATAGTTTTTAGGTAGTAAACCCTTACCCTTAACTCTTACTTTGCTTTTTACACACACACACACACACACACACACACACACACATATATATATATATATATATATATATATTGCTTTGTGTTTACCCCTGTGGTGGGTGAAAGAATAAGGACTAAAGGGAGTCAGAGGCCTGGGTCGTAAGGACCAAGGCAAGGAGGGAAGATAGAGACGAGAATAGTTCTTTGGAACAGACCGTGAACCTAGGGTTTCTAATGAAGAGAGTTCTGACCTTTATACCTCTAATGACATTCAGTTTTACAAATCTGTAGGTGGTCTCAGACAAGTGATCAGAACCATGGTTACTGAAGAAGGAGAAAGAGAAGTAATACAGATGCAATCGGGTTCCTCCATCGTCATCACGTACCGTATAAACTGGGTGCAGCTCCCAACTGATAACACTTATGCATGGGTACAACGGGAGATCATAGAAACTCCTTCATAAAACGCTAAGGCCACTGAGGGTGTCATGGACTTCAAATGTCCAATTCACGTAAAGAAGTACAAGGAATGGTATATCGCCCTGCACCTTAGGGTTGGAGACTGTGTCTGCCACATCCCCTACTGATGAGCGTACTATTTTTATATACAACATCATTTTCACACACCTCGGAGTAAGATTTCCTCTAACGAAGTTTGAAATGAGGGTCCTCCGCTTCCTCGATTGTGCCCCCACTCAACTACCTCCAAACTGGTGGGGACTAGTTCAGAGTTTGGAAGTGTTAGGGGAACACTTTAATTTTACTCCTAATGTGGTGCTCTTCTTCTATTATTGTCGGGTTATGCATCAGGCCAACAAAGATGAGAGTCTTAGCTTTGTCATACTTCGGTGTGATTCAAAAATAATCAACTTTGAAGCCTTTACTGAGTCAGCCAAATCTTAGGGCGATTCATTCAAGAAATGCTTTATAAAGGTGCAAGCGAAAGCCAACAAACCAGTGTTCTGGGAAAATGAGGTAGGGATAAAAAAAATTTCGGTGTCATGGACCCATGAACATTTTCTACTGATCGGGGCAGCCTACGTCACCGATGAAAATGAGCTCTCCCCTACCTCCATTAAAGTAGTTAGAGCCATACGTGCATTATGCTTCACGCACAAGAAGTTTTCTTGCAAACGTCTCCTCGACTCCCAGCCTCAAAGAGAAGCCTATCTACATAATGACCCTGGGATTCAACTTGCTTTAATTAAGTTCAAACTTTTACTTTTTAACCTTTTTTGTTTTTGTTGTTACAGGAGAGATCGAGTGTAACACCCCGAATTTTTAAAATAAGAAGATAAATTAGGAAAATAAATGTTGGATAACTACATGCGGGCTAATTAATATCCCAAAATTCTTGAAATGACTTAAATAAGACTTTTCAAGACTGCTGGTGAATTATGGTGGTCAGATGAGTTGAAAACTGACCCGGATAAAATATAGGTGTCCGACCAAGTATCTCGGATTGAGATGCCGTTGGTCAGGGTCATAGATGATGTTATTGGGATTCCGAATTTATACTCGGAATAATTTTTAGAATATGTATTGAGCCCAAACCGAGAGCCTGTATGTTATAAAACGGTAAAGTTTTAATGAGAGGTTAAGATTTTAAAATGAAACTTTCCTCTCTCTTTGATATTTCCGTTGGCCTCTTCTCCTTTCTTCTATTCTCTTCTTTTCATTCTCCTTCTCCACTTATTCTTCTCCAAAACCGTTTCCTTTCTCTCTCCCTCCATAAATTATTTTTCATTCAAGGTTTGAGAATTAATGGAAGTATGAGGCAAGAATGGCTCATGGAGGCAAAGCTTGGCTCATCTCCCCTCCTTCCCTCTCAATTTTCATTTTGGAGCTTAAGTTTGGAGAAGGAGGTATGATTTTGATCACCCAAGGTTTTTATTAATAGTTTTTGAATTATAGAGGTATTATTGTATGTATTGGGGTGTTGTTTTGGTGGATGATGGTATATTGAAACCAAATCCTAGATGGGGTAGCCATTGAGGATTGCTATTGGTGTTGATAATGAATGAAATATATTATTGCTAGTCTTGAGATGTTGGAAATAAGGCATGAAGGTAGTTAGAATTGATGATTATGGATTTTGGGAAGATTAGGATTGAGTAATTGTAGTGATGATGGGGTTTTGATGGAACCCTAATTTTAATAAAGTGAGGATGTGTAGAATATGAGTAGGAAATATGTTTTATGGCAATAGAGAATGATATTAATGATGAAAGATGGTTAATTATGATGATTAATGTGTAAGTTGTTGTTTATAATGATGGATAAGTATAGTAATGTCAAATTTTATAGGAAGAAGCTCATGGGTGAGTGTTGTTAGGAATTGTGCAAGAATGAATGTTGATATTAAGGTCATAGTGTGGTGATGGATCAATTATTTGGAAGAGTAGTTGATAAAGTCTTAGACTATAGCATGTACCATTTAGAATATATGGATGAGATGATGATGTTGTTGGGTTTTGGTAGTTTTTAAGACCTAGAGGATCTTGGTTTTGGGAAAGGAATTCCCGAAGCCTAACCCAAGTATGTAAAGAGGTGTTTTGACACATTTAGAACTTGTTACCAACCTCTAACGGATGTTTGTGATTGTTCAAAAAAAAAAATTATGATGAAAGCCTTGTGATGGCTTATGATTAAATGAATGCATATGTGTGTTATGTAGATCATGTTCCGGGTGATGGTGCGGAATGATCGAAGCAATTGGATTTCGGCTCTTCCCTCAAGGTAGGAGAGGAGTTATATATTCAAATTGCATGAGTAGATTTATAGTGATTGTTGTATGTTTTACACTCATGCTTGCCTTGCCATGTATATATGTATATTGAATTAATATGGAGGGCAATTTGTGGATTATGAGGATGGTATATGAAAATAGGAGATGATTGTTTTGGAGATGTATACCTATGTATGTGATATTGATAAGTTAAACTTTAATTAGTTATTGAGAAAATATGAATGTAAGAGTATTGATTATTAAGAATAGTATGTGTAATGAAAAGGAGTTAGTTTTAATATGGTAAATGGATTAGAATGGAAATTGTTGGGTATAAACATATAGCACAAGTTTTAAATACCCATTGTGAGGTATATGAAGTATGAAATTGAGTTAGTTTGGTCTGGAATAGATTTTGGTATGTTGAGTTACGAAATTTCCAGTTTTCTGCGCATGTACTGATAATCTCGCTTAAGCGAGATGGATTCTCGATCAAGTGACAATCCCCTGTATCAGTATTATGGCCTCTGGCCCATTCTCGCTCAGGCGAGTAAGTTACTCGCTCAAGCGAGTTGAATATGAATTGAGCAGGAGAGACACTGGGCAAATCTCGCTCAAGCGGGCGTGGCCGCGCTTGAGCGAGCGTGAGAGAATTTGGTTCTGTGGGGAATTCGCTTAAGCGAGCGATGGGGCATGCTGGATCTCGCCCAAGCGAGCGAGTATGAAATTGGATACTGGAAGAATTCCGCTTGAGCGAGAGTGACACGCTCAAGCGAGATAATGACCTGATGCTCCTCACTTCTTCGCTCAAGAAGAATTTTTGGGCGCTCAAGCGACCCACTTTAATCTCGCTCAGGCGAGAGTGTGTCTCGCTCGAGCGAGTGGACGTGAAAATGTTGCTGGATGATATTCGCCTACGCGAGGAGGCTCGCCCAAGCGAGCTATGTGATACTCGCCCAAGCGAGTGGGGGTCTCGCTTGAGCGAGTGACCCCTGATGGAAATTTTTATTTTCTTTTCTTAATTTGATGGTGATGAGCCCTTCCCCTTATATTCTAAGATGCCTGAGGGATTGAAAGGGGTATATAAAGAAGACAATTATATAGTGTTGTTGTACAATAATTAAATTATTGAGATGACATGATTATGCCATGATACTTACAATGAGAAACACAAATCTTGGTTACTAAGGATGATGAAATACGTAAGAATGTTTCGGATAATTTCCTTGTGTACAGAATGATCGTATTATTGATGATTTTATAGTAAAAACCATTGTGGTTGAATATGGACATTGATCCATTATATGTTATGGAACATAAAAATGTGTTGCGTTTGGATGTGAGGTCAAGAATGTGATTATATAGGATATATGTAAATGATGAATAAATCTTGGATAATTCCGAGTGCAGATTAAGGTGATGATGGTTGCTGTATCTTTGTTATCCATGTGTGGATTAATAATATGTATATTGCTATGTCCTTAAATTCCATTTGTGAGTTGATATGAAATGATGTTATGGCCATTGAAATGCCCATTTATATGAAATGATCTTGTGGCCATTGAGATGCCCATTTATATAAACAATGTGCCTTGAGGGGCTTTGAATATGATTATGAATAATTATTAAGATGCCAAATAATATACCCTAATTGAGAGGGTGAGAAATCATTGTAAGATTGTTGAGCACATGCATTATTGCATTGTTATATTTATGACATAGCATGGCATAGATATGCATTATATTGTCGAATTTATCACCTTGCGGGGTGCCAAGAGGGGTGTATCCCCGAGTGATGATGGTATTGTGATAATTATTGAGAATTGAACCACCTTGCGGGGTGCCACAAAGGGTATAGCCCTGAGTGATGATGATGTGATATTGTACCGGTGGTTGCGATCACCGAGATTGTGAAATGTGAAAGGCCCTGCGGGGACCAGCATATGATAATGAGCCAGTGGTTGCGATCACTTGGTATTTGATATGATAAAGGGCTTGCGAGCGCCTATGATGCCCATGGTTGCGATCATGTGGCGGGAGTACCCCTTGCGAGGCGGGAAACCTATGTGAATTGTTGAACGTGGTTGCGATCACGAGAAAATCTATTGATATGGTAAAAGGGCTTGCGAGCGCCTATGATGCCCATGGTTGCGATCATGTGGCGGGAGTACCCCTTGCGAGGCGGGAAACCTATGTGGATTATTGAACGTGGTTGCGATCACGAGAAAGCTCCTTGCGAGGCTGCTTTAGGGAGTACCCCTTGCGAGGCGGGAAACCAATGATTATGAATGTTTGATTATGGTGGTTACGATCACCCATTATGATTATGAATGTTTGATTATGGTGGTTCCGATCACCCTTTGATATAGAATTGAATTATTGTTTATTTTAAATAGGATGACCACGAGTGATGAAAAAACCCCTTGCAAGGATGTATTGACTAAATGATAAATAAATTGATGATGATAATAATTGAGGATGCCCTTGATGGTAAGTGGCAAAGTAATTGTATAGGTGACTGTGTATATGCTTGTGTTTATTTATGATATAAATTGTAGTTTATGAGGTCTGTATGCCTAACATAATAATGAAATGATGAATAGATAATAATTAAATGATTTTGTAGCAAAGCACACATGATGTTTGTATGCATATACACATGATCACAATATTTGTTATTCGTCATTTTGAATGTATAACTCACTCTCCCATGTGGTCTCCTTTTTAGCATTGTGATGCAGGTTGTCATGGGAGGAATTCGGATTTTGAATCAAAGCTTAGTGAAGGTAGTAGTGGTAGAGGTAGTGCCTTGGCCGGCATCATTTGTAGATTATTATGTATTGGAATTATGTAATGTATATGTTACTTATGATAGTATAGATGTTTTAATGAATTTGAACATGTATAGATTGATCCCTTCAGAATTGATAGATAATATATATATATATATGGAGAATATAAGAGATGATTTGATGCATATTAGAAAGGTTAAGACTAGACGGTGCTCTTAAACGTTGAGATAGTCGGGAGAAGATTCCCGTATGTACAGGTTCATATATACATGATTATGCCCTAGGCTTAGCCTGCTTATATGACTAATTGTAGAAAGATAATAGTCGTCTAATAGACTTATGATATGCAATTGCATGCTAGCCTAGCCTTTTCTCATATCTTCATATATGGGACTAGGCGTATGCCCGGTATACATATTCTTCCGCTGTAAACCTTAACATTTTTGTATACTATTATGGGCCGCTATCCTATCGATCCAGTTTTTTTAGTTTATTTAGTTGTACGCTTCGGTTTTCTGTGATTCGAGTTTCGGTGTGACATTTATATTGTTTGAACGTGAAAAATTTATTCACAATTTTATTAATTATGATGACCACATCGGAATTCGAGTACAGTAAATCGGGGTGTTACATCGAGAGCTTTATACCAATGGACACCCTCAAGAAATTACAGGCTCAATTGGTTGTTGCCTAGGAGAAAACCAAGCTCAACCCAAAAAAAATATCCCAAAGGCTACCCAAGCTACCATCACCTTCCTTGAGGGTACCAGTCAAATCCCTATGGAAGAGACCCTGGAGCCAGAACCAACAGAAAAGGCTCCAGAAAGAAGAAGAGTAAGCAGGACCCTAAGAGGCAGAGAGCTCATAAGAAAAGGCAAATGCCAGAGGAAGGGGAAACTAACCTCCCTGCTTCCAAAAAATTTAAGGGTAAGGAGTCGGTGCAAGAGGATACTTGCTAGTCAGTGACACCAATCAATATTTCATCTTCTCAAGGTAAATTGATGGCCTCCCCTTCTGGCATTGAAATTTGCCTACCTGGCGAGATGACGCCAGGGCGTTACTATGCTCTTATTCGTGGGTCTCGCCTCAGCCTTTTTATTATGTACCGGTGAAAAGAAGAAAAACATGACAAACTAAGGTCCCCCGGTATTGCCTCCACTCTAACTTGGAGGTTGAAGAAAGAAAGGTCGCCATTAAAGTTGCTCGCTTGCAGCTAGTCAAACTAGATAGGATGCTGGAATCTTTCAACGACATCGCTAATCATACGCATGAAAGCTCCATGTTCTATGATCAAGTTCAGACCCTTGAGGCAAACAACAGGACAACAAACACTGAGATTAAGAATTTGAAGGAGGTAATAAAGGCCAAGGATAAGTCCCAATATGAGGACATGGCAGAGATCCTGGCCTTAAAGAAAGAAGTGGAGCAGCTCTGTTCTAAAAAACAACAAATAGAGCCTCTGTAGGAGAAAAATCAAGAGCTAACGACATTGAATGAAAAATGGAAGAAGGGTTGTGAGTCTATACAAGCTGAGATCCTTCGTCAGATTGAAGTTCACGTCTCTAAAGAAATAGAATGTCTTAGGGAGAAACATCAAATAGCTACTAACATTGAAGAGCTCAACAAGAAGATTTTTGACACTAATTCCCTCCGCGAAGCGTATGAGAAACTACAGGAAGAACTGGTTGCGAATTAGAAGAGGGCGATGGAAGTGGTCCAATTGTGTGAAAAGGTTGTGGATGAGGCATTTAGCGTGGCCATTAGGCAGGTTCAATACAGGAACCCCAACATGAGTTTAAACATGAACGACATTAGCCTTTACTTTTAGCTTCATGGTGGAAAACTGTTCGTTATGGTAGACAATGAATGCCAGGAACTTGAGGACCTTCCTTATAAGTTGGAGGACCTGCCACCATCATAGTCTATAACCGATCAGCCCAACACTTCAGAAACTGAGGATGTCCAACCCACATCGAAAGACAACGCCACTCTAAAAGGCAATGCCTTGCCTCCTCCATACAACACAACCCCTGCTGCTTAATGTAGTTGTGAACACCTATTTTTGTCCGGTGATATATATTAAAATATGAAAAAAGAAAAAAAAAGAAAAAGAAAAAAGAGTTTATTTGTCCTAGAATCCAGAGTCAATGTTGACTGCATTAACCGGGATCCTAGCACGGTTTCATGACCGGTGTTACCTCATTAGTTCTAAGCTCGTACAGCCTTAGTGGAGTACGGTATTTTACACCTCAGTTCGAAGGGAATCTGAGGTTCTTCAAGTTAAAACTGATGTGTTAATCCGTACTTGAACTTCAAGACACACCGGAGGTACACCTACAGGAGATTCCCCAATGCTTAATATTTAACCGAGGTGAAGAGAAATGTCCATAGTTGACCAATGATTTCAGACCCCGGTTATGACTTACCAGTTCTCGTTGGTGACGCGGTACAATGCTTAGAACCCCGTCCAGTCCAGATTGCCACCCCGGATCATATTAAAAAAAATAATATTAAAAATTGCATAGTGACCGTTGGAATAGTAACCCTTCCTCATCTCTATAAATACCCAATCCCTCTTCATTTCCTACCACACCTCTCATTTCATCAATTCTCTTCATTTCTCTCAAGCAATGGCTGATGGATGCCGAAGCCAAGAGGAAAGAATAAGGGAGGGAAGACGATGTTTTGTGACTACCTTTTTACTCCTTATACTGTGGGTAGTAATTTATATTTATTGGATATTTTATTTATTTCCATATATGTAATAAATAATTTATGCTTCCATTTGTATTTTTAAATAAAAGGCCTAAAAAAATACAAATAAAAAAAATACAAACAAAAAAATAAAAATAAAAAAGGGCAAAAAAAAGAAGAAAAAAAGAAAAAAGAAGAAAAAAAACAAAAAAAAATAAAAAAACAAAACAAAAAAAATAATAAATAAAAAAACAAAAAAAACAAAAAAAACCAAAAAAATAATAATAAATAAATAAATAACGAAAATAGTAATAATAAAAAAAATCAAATAAAAAAAGGGGGCCAAAAAAAATGGGCCCAAACAAAAAAAACAAAAAAAAATCTGAAAAAAAAGCCCAAAAAAATCAAAAAATGGGCCAAAAAACAAAAAGGGTCCAAAAAAAAGTTCAAAAAAAAACGAAAATTAAAAAAAAAAAAAGAAAAAAGAAAAGAAAGGTCACGGTGGTTTATTATTGGTGGGACCCAGTTTGGTTGGATAATTGAAGAAAATTGGGGAAATTGACATCAAATTTGGACAAATTGAAAAAGTAGAAAAGTGATATCATTTATGGAGGATCCAATGCCAAATTTCTTTTATAAATAGAAGGTGATATTGAGGCATTTTGGAGGAGGAAGAGGAAAAAGAGGGGAAAGAGTGTTAAATTTTTGTGAGAATTTTTAGAAGTTTTGGTTTTCAAAAATTACTTTGTGTAATCCTAGTTAGGAAAATGAGTGCACCACTCTTGTTTGTCTTAGTATGTGAGTTTTTGTGAGCTAAAATACTGTCCAAGTGTTGTAACCGGTATCCAAATACCTTCGAATCAAGTCCAAACAAAGCCAAAAGCAAAGGAAATCTACACAAAATTGATTTCCCGACTTCCGTTCTAGTTTCTCTCTAATTGATCTTCTACCAAGGTATTTTTTATTAATACAAAGTTATTTATTTATATTTATTTATTCGTCTTATTTAATTGTTATTTATTTTTCTGTACTTTTATTTTTCTTTATTTATATTCAAGCACTTTATTTTCCTGCACTTTATTTTTCTGTAGTTATTCATCTGTTTATTTATTTTTTATGCATCTCCATCTTTATTTATTTTTTTGTACCTTTATTTTTCTTTATATATTATTTTTTTACACTTTTATTTCTCTTTATTTACTTTTCTGCACTTTTATTATTGTTAATTTATTTTTCTGTACTTTATTTATCTGCACTTTATATTTCTACAATTATTAGTTTATTTTTTTTTACATTTTTATCTTTATTTATTTATTTTTATGCCCTTTTATTTTATTTATTTACTTTCCTGCTCCTTTATTTGTGTCATTTACTTTTCTGCCCCTTTATTTTTATGTATTTACTTTTCTGCCCCTTTATTTTTGTTATTTATATTTCTACCCCTTTATTTTCATGTATTTATTTTCCTGCCCCTTTATTTTTGTTATTTACTTTTCTGCCTCTTTATTTTCATGTATTTACTTTTCTGCCCCTTTATTTTTGTTATTTACATTTCTGCCCCTTATTTTCATGTATTTACTTTCCTATCCCTTTATTTTTGTTATTTACATTTCTGCTCCTTTATTTTTTATTATGTATTTTTCTGCCCCTTTATTTTATGTATTTATTTTTCTGCTCTTTTATTTTTATGTATTTATTGTTATGTCTATTTATTTTTTTATTTTTTTTTGAACTTTTATTTATTTTTCTGTACCTTTATTTTATTATTATTATTTATTCTCTGTACTTTTATTTTTGGTTATTTATCTTTTTGCCTCTTTATTTATTTATTTATTTTTCTACACTTTCTATTTATTTATTTACGTTTGACCATTTTAATAGTTTATAAATATGTATATATATACATAATTATCTATTTTTATTATGGTCATGATTTCCTATTATTTTCTCTTAGTAACTTTTTGATAATTAAGAAAAAATCACTTTCATAAAAAAATAAAAAAACTAAAAAAAATCAAGACTAATAAGTAGTGTGTTATTTATTCATTCATTTTTTTTAAATTTAAGATGAGATTAATTTAGATGAGACATCTTATTAATCTTATTTTTTCTAAAAGATAATTAAATAATATTCCTTGTCAATTTTGATTAATGAAGTGTATTATATTTCTTTATCTTCATGTTGATGTGTTTAATTCTATTTTTTTTCCTCTTATCTTTATTTATTTATTTATTTATTTGTTTTAAACTTTATATTTCTCAATAAAATCAATTTTTTATTAGAAAATAAGTAAGACAAGACGTCTTATTGTTTTTTTTAATCTTTTTATTTTTATGGTCTTTTAATCATTTGTTTATTTATTTTTTTTTAGAACGAAAAACAACACACTTAGGAGATGTATTTTATTATTATCTTTGTTTTATTCATATTTATATATATTTTTTTATTGTGTATATTATTTATGATTGTTTTATGAAGGATGAAATATTTGATAATCATTTTTGAAATTATGCATGATCAATTTGGGTAACCGTTCTTTTTACGGACAGTGTGGGGTGCTAATACCTTCCCCTCCTGTAATTCGACTCCCGGACTAAACAGAATCTCATTTTTTTTAAAAAAAAACCAGTGCTGTTTAAAGGTTTTCCTAATATTTTCCTTAATAAATATTAGTGGCGACTCCTTGAACCCTTTATTTTCTTTAGGCTTCTCAAGAGCCTCATTTCAATACGGTTTCAATTTTCTTTTATTTGTCTTTAACCAGTCCGCGTCGCGCGCCGGGACCCCGGTCGCGACAGTAGTCTAGGCTTACCTTTGTAATATTGTTATTACTTTTTAAATACTTGGCCTCCTTGTGTCGAGATAGGCACCTACTTTTAACTTTATTTAACCAATGACAATCATTCCCTTTGAATTAGTTCTATTAAACTTTACTTTTTGTAGTTGCTTGATATTTACTTGCAGGAATTCTGAAAATAGTGTTCTTGTCAGGGATTCAGATGCTTCTATTTCATTGTAAAAACTTAGCTTAAAAATTGTTGATCCTCCTTCCAAGGTTTAAAATATAACTTGTTGTAAAGCATAATGATGTTTCCTTTTTTTGAAGTTATGAAACTCTAATAAAACTAATAATTTACTTATACCCCTCATCAAGGTCTGGTATAGTCTCAAAAGAGAACTAAGCCCCACCACTCATTGGGGCCAAGTAGCCAATCCTTTAGTAAGGACTGAGATGTCACTCATTGAGGTTCGGTATGGCCTCATACGAGGTCCATCTACGCTTCTCGTTGGGGACAATTAGCCAATCCTTCAGTAAGGATAGGGGTTCCACTCATTGGGGTATGGTATGGTCTCAAAGAGAACTAATCCTTGTCACTCGTTAGGGCAATTATGTTGTATGCAAACAAAGACGTAGTCAGAAGAAGAATAGAATCTTTCAATTGAAATTAATTTTTCATTACTGAACTGTACGTTGAAGTTAAACTGGGACATGCCTCATTAAAAAATTTTGAGGAAAACTCTGTGGGAAAAAACCTTAAGCTAGGAAAAATAGTATATTCCTATTTTCCAACTAACTGTAATACACACGAAGGTTGTGGTTGTTCCACTTATTTCTGATGGGTGTCCCATCCAATATCTCAAGACAGTATGTGCCTTTTCCCAACGCTTTAGAGACGCGGTAAGGTCTATCCCATGACAATGCGAGCTTCCCTTAGTAAGCGAACTTATTTCCAATGTTGGCTCGCCATAATACCAAGTCACTAGCCTTAAAACGCCTTTGTGAAACCCGCTTATTATACCTGAGTGCTGCCTTAGCCTTTATTGCCCAATCCTAGATAAAAGCCTTCTCTCTAAGCTCTCCAATCACATCTAGCTCATTCTGGAAGTTGGCTCATTGTCAGGCGCCAAAAAACATTATACCCTGGTGGAAGATGTGTGAAATTCTACTGGTATCATGGTTTCAACCCTGTATGTCAACCAGAACAGGGACTCATTGGTGGATGAATGAGGGGTCATCCTATAAGCCTACAAGACGTGGCAAATTTGGTTTGTCCAATCCTTATTTGCCTCACCTAAACACTTCTTCAACCCCTTTAGAATTTCTCGATTAGCCATCTCGGTCTGTCTGTTGGTCTGGGGGTGCTCAACAAAATAAAGGACTTATACCTTTAGCCTTTTGAGCAACTTTGTGAATTTACGATCAGTGAACTGAGTATCATGATCGGTGACTATTTTTTCACGGACTCCGAACCTTGTGATGATATTCTCATACACAAAACACCAGGTCCTCATCGAAGTGATATGTACCACGGGCTTAGCCTCAATCTATTTGGTGAAATAATTGACTCCTACGATCAAATACTTAATGCCCCTAGGTGTTGTTGGGAAGGGACCTAAGATGTCCAATCCCCACTGATAGAATGGCTAAGGAACTATGAAAGTGGATAATTCTTCTTTTGGAGTGTGATGCAGGTTAGTAAACCTCTAGCGGGGGTCACATCTCTGAATATATTCCGTAATTTCTTTCTTTATTGTTGGCCACTACTAGCCAGCCCGGAGGATTTTACGTATAAGACTACTTGACCCGAAGTGGTGTTCGCACTACCTTTCGTGTACTTCCTCCAAAACCCTTTAGACTTCATTTTCATTCAAACACAAGAGATAAGGGACAACAAAGCCATGTTAAAATAACTTACCATCAACCATGGTGAAGAAAGGTATCTCTCTCTTAACTTATTTTCATTCTAACTCATCAGCAGGAAGTTGGTCATTCACCAAGTATCGAACAATGCCTTTTCTGTGAAGTTTTGAAATATGTTTTAAACTCACACGCCCAAGCTTTTTATGCCAGATCTATCTCTCTTTAGAGTTTAAAAATAAACATGTTACATTTGATCATTTAGTTCATTCAAGTCAACCTTGTACAGGTTGTGATGTCTGTTTGTAGTGAAGAGTATGGATCCATCTGTTGGTGTATGCACTATGAGCTTTTATGCTTTTTCATTTGTATCATTTTTCTACTTATCAATAGAATAAATATTTCAGTTTAAAATTGTTTTAAAACATATTTATCCTTGGAGTAATAGGTCATATAAAAATTATTCCTAAAATGTCCCTAGTCAAGTATTTACATGGGGACATGTAAATACACTGAGACTAGTGTGTGAGTGTACTGATGACCTGATCTCACAGATCATAGATATAGATGATATCGAGTCTTCACACGGGTACACATTAAGAGTAATGATGTACTGGACAGACCCACCATGAGAACGTTGCATGGATCGTTACATGATTGTCATAAACGATTCTCAATGTGATAATGGTATATGTAGTCCTTCGACCTGAAGTCACTACGATTCCTACATGAGGAGTTTATTGTTTTAATACAATTAAACGTCTTCTGTAACAAGAGGACTATAAAGGTTGTGATTAGGCAATGAACAAATTATGTAGAGGGATGTGAGTGATGTAGATGGGATTTGTCTCTCCTATGTGACAGGAGTGATATCCATAGGCCACTTGATGGAGTAAGACTAAGAAAACGCATGGCCATGCTAGAAAGAATAAATATTAGATACTTATTCGGATTCAGTCTACTCCGGTATCAAGTAAAATAAATTGGGCCGTACAAGGATGACGCGACCATGCCTTGGGCCCAATTAGGATATCGTGACAAAAGGAATAAACATATTAAATAATTATCACTTATAGGTTATGTTGATAATATTCGGACATAATGATGCATTGCTAGATGCCGCTCTTATTTTATATTAATAATAAAATAGTTTATTATTAATATGACCGGGTATTTTACCTATAGGGTCACACACATAGAGTAAGCCCATCAGAAAATGTTGTCTTATTTTAGTTGGACTAAAATAAAGCTATTGGGCCTAACTCATTTGGAATGAGTAAGGAGCCCACTTTTAGAGAGAACAAATTAGGTCAAACCTAAGCCTATAAATAGAGCATAAGATGCTCATAGGCCGTTCACTCAAGTGAGACACAAATTCGCAAAAGTTGCAAGAGCTACACGCCGTCAAACTAGCAGTTGGCAAGTGTTGCGATTCTGGTGGGAGTGCTCGTGTGGACTCCTAAAGGACGAGGCTACGACTGCTTCGGAGTTCTTCAAGAGGTAATCCAAAATGAATTTTGAAATTGTTTTTGTGCTTTGAAACACGGAACCTTGCAAATCCTATGGAATCCCTTTTATTTTTCCGCTGCTCATGCTTAGGGATTTCCTAACACCATCTTGGTTGATGATAGTACATTTTCTTTATCAAATGAGACCTTGTACCCATTGTCATAAAATTAACTAATGCTTAGTAGGTTATGTCTCAGTCCTTCAACCAAAAAAACATTTTCAATGATAGGTGAAGAAATTTTACCCATTTTACTAGACCCTATAATCTTACCAGTCTGGTTTCCTCCAAAGGTGACTATTCCACCTTTAAACTACTCTAGGTCTAGAAACATAAACCTTCTTCCTATCATATAATACAACCATCCACTGTCCAGATACCAGTGTAGAAGCTTTGTCCTTGTCTTGAAGCACATATCCTCTAATTTTTAGTCACTTGAGCTTGCTTCATAGTCTGGTTCTTCATTTTCCATGAGATAGATTTGACCAGACTCTGTCTCTTCATCAGACTCTTCAAAACTGGATGATCCTTCATTATCCCATGTGATAAACCTTTTTTGTTTCTTGAGAAATTTTCCCTTTTCTCTTCTTTCCTTTTTGTCTTTGTTTAAAAGAGGATATTCTATTTTCATGTGTCCTATTTTTCTATAGTTAAAACATTTTAGAGTATACTTGTCAACTTTAAACTTAAATGGATTTTTACCTTTGTGGTCCTTCTTCTGAAATTTCTCAGGTCTGAACTTCTTCTTCTTTAACAGCCTATGAAATCTCTTGGTTACGAGGCTTGGTCAGCTCCTGACTCATCAGAGGCTTGGTCTGAGCTTGTGGATTCCTCAGCTTTCAATCCCTTTGACTTCTCGCCCGATTCATAAAACTTCAAGGCAATGCTTTTGGAGGAGGAAGGCTTGCTAACTTTGTAACACCCCTAATTTCATTATTTCTTATTTAATATAAAATTTCAAAGGAATTTGATTATAGTTCTTTAGAACTTTTTGATTGTTATATAATTTATAATTTTTTGGAATTTTTATATTTTTTTTATTTTTTGAGAATGACAAAGATACCCTTAACCTTTCATCTAATAACCAAAATACCACTACCGACATCATCGCTTACATCATCGGTGGGTAAATACTTACATCATGAATAGTGACCGGTGGGTAAATACTTACATCATGAATAGTGACCGGTGGGTGAATACTTACATCATAAATAGTGATCGGTGGATAAATATTTATATGATGAATAGTAAAATAAATAATTAAGTAATCTTAAATAGTAAAATTTTCTTCCTATAAATAGATGGCTCATTTACAACATTTCCACACCAAAATTAGAGAGAGAATCTAGAGAGATAGTACTTAAGAAATTAGAGGGAAGTAAGTTCTTCTGGTAAAAAGAGATTCTGTCGGAGGTGTAAGGTAATAATATTTTTCTTCTATATTCTTTTTTATAATTATTTAGATTATTCTTTTTAGCACTCTTAAACTATTAATATACTATTACTATTATGAATAAGTTACTATAGTAAAAATAACTTACCACTATGTGTTATTTTACGATTTACTGTTACTATTCACTATTTGCTGTTACTATTCACAATTTACCATTTGCTGCTATTGCTCAAAATTTATTATTTACCGTTATTATTCAAAATTTATTAGTTACTGTTACTATTCAAAATTTACTATTTACTATTACTATTCAAAATTTACTATTTACCGTTACTATTCAAAATTTACTATTTACTGTTATTGTTCATAATTTATCATTTACCACTACTATTAAAAATTTACTATTCATGATTTACTATTTAATGTTACTATTCAAAAATTATTATTTACCGTTACTATTGATGATTTACTATTTACTATTACTATTTACTATTACTATGCATAATTACTATTTATCATTTCTGATTGCAATCTTAATTTTTATCTTATGTCTATACTGAAATAAATTAATATTAATATTTTGTTAGAACTTGGAGGCGCAGAGCGAATTCACTATTGATAGTAAATCAAGGTAAGGGGGTAAGATAAGAATATAATATGAAAATACATAAGAATATTGGGAGGAGTCCCCTACTCCTTTTAAACATAAAAATATTATTATTTTAAAATAATAACTTTTAACTTAAAATTTATAATAATTGTTATTAATAAATTAAGCATCTTGTGTAACTTAATATCTGAAATATTTATTCAAGAACTTAAACTATTATGACCTATGCGGACTGGACTAAACCTATGCAAGGACTTGGACTATTATGACCTATATGGACTGAACTAGACCTATGCAAGGATTGGACTATCTTGGATTTACATAGACATGTGCGAGGAATTGACCATAGAACTTAAAACAAACTTTATTAATTTAAATAATCATTGAATTTTAAATTATCATATTTATAACTAATGTTTAATTATGATTGTTAATATTTATTTATGCTTTATGATGTTTGATTGTGATTGACAATGTTTGATTATGATTGATAATCTTGTACTGTGGAATTTGAGCATATAGCAAGCATAACGGAAAGCTAAAATTCAGTAAGAATTTACTTATCTCCTACTTCTTTATTTACTTATTCATCTTTATTCAAATTACTTTTAAGAAATTTTTTAGATTTTAATAAAACTACATAAGTTTTTAGAAATCTCTTTTTATCTTTTAATATATATGTATATATCTTTACTAAAATTTAGATTTTTAGTTAGTTTATCAAAAAGAAAAAGAAAGAGAAATTATTTTATAAAAATAAATTTTTACTAATATTTTAATATATATATATATACATGTTATTTAAATGTATAAAAATATTATACAAAATTTTCAAGTACTAAGGTTTTAAAGATTGATAATTCCAAATTCGAGTTTTTAGTAATTGATTTTGAATTAACCTATAGACTTTCTAAAGAAGGTTGTGAAAAATATATTTAAGGCTTTGAAACTCAAATTATAAGGAGATTTGATTTGTGATTTGAAAAGGAACTGTACTAAAATTCTATGTGTGTATTTGAGAATTTGAAAAAGTACAGTTTACTGGGGTTGCTATGTCGTGATTCGTAGGCCCTGATAATATAATTGAGTTTCTAAAAGCCTTAACCAACTAAATACGCGAGTAATTCATGCATCATGAATCATCAAAGAGAAACAAAATGATATTGTCTGGGGATGAATTATAGAAACCGAGGATACATTAGAGGAGGCTTAATTATGAGCCTTGGGATGAGAGGGTGTGAAAGGGTGCTTCAGGGGACCTGGGGTAGCTCCCTAGTGTCGGGTACTTTCACAATAAAAACCTTCTCAATCTGACTAGTCTCTAAGTGTTTCCATGCCAGTTGAGCTGTTTATGTTATTATTATCCGGAATTATGGAACAGTGTAAACTCCTGGTTGGCCCAGTGCAAATCAAAATTTAAGGGGCCCGTATATATAGGTAAGTTATGATGAATATATTGCATAACATTCATACATTCATAATTGATTGTGTATGTGATTGTGATTGATATTATTATACTAGTTGTGAAAACCCTTTATTTCTTATGTCCTATTTGGGAATATTATATTCTGTTTCTCACTCTTTTCTCCGTCTTTTATTTCATATGTTTTAATTGATGGTTCGTACAGAGGGAGATCGAAGAATCTAGATAGTATATATAGCATGTACTAGAAAGGGAGCTCGGTATGAATACCGTGGTTCAATGAATAAATAATATCATTAAGCAACTGCTCTTGGGCCATGGAGTTTCATCTCTTCTAATAATGTTTAATATCTATTTTATTTGAATGAATGTAAAATTACTTTATAAATTTTAATGATATTCATGAGGTATTTTAGAAATATTGTATGTAATTGTACTCTGATAGTTTCTTTTAGCGATTATATTTTTAGTAAAAAAAACTTCATGAATTTTTTAGAAATTATTGAGATGTAACAGAGGGTGTTACAAACTTCCTTCAGTTTCAGCTTTAATTCATGCATTCTAAGTACTCCAAGAGTTCATCCAAAGAGAAGGTATATAGATCTTTAGCTTCTTCTAGAGCAAAACACTTGGCATCAAACCTTTTTGGTAAACTTCCAAGAAGCTTTACATTAATGTATTCTATGGAAGATGTAGTTCCAAGTGCCTTGAGCTCATTTAGCAGGGTTTGGAATCTTCTAAACATGTTCTTCCATCTTGAAAGTATCATACTGTTTGATTAACAGTATCTTATTTGATCTTTTAACATTGGATGTGCCCTCATAGTTGCGCTGAAGAGCATCCCAGACTTCTTTAGTTGTTTTATAGCTAAAACCTTATTGTACTTTGATTTACTGAAAGCACAAGTAAGTAAGAATCCGGCCTTGACATTTATCTCCATTTTCTTGACTTCATAAAAGCTTCATTCATCTTCAAATTTAAGCTTTCCATCTTTATCAATAGGAGCTATATAATCACCATTTATGATGATAGCCCATAGACTGTACTGGTGGATTTTATGAATATCTTTATTCTATCCTTCCATTATGGGTAGTTTTCATCAAAGAAAGTTGGTGGCCTGTTGATAGATAAACCTTCTACAATTAACTGATTACTATGAGAAGCTTTTGTGGATCTTGTTCCTTTTCACTCAAAGGAGTAATCAACCCAAAGGATAAGCTTTGATACCAATTGATGGTTCAGAGTCAGACTTAGAAGGGGGTTGAATAAGTGTCATACTCTTTATGTGGAAATATGAACCTTTAATGCATAGGTAATCAGACTTATAAAAACAGACTTGAAAAGAGCAAAGAAATGAGAAGAGAGAGCACCAAGAATTTATACTGGTTTACTTCCAACACAAAAGCTACATCCAGTCCCTTCTAACTTAAAGGATTTCCACTATTGTAAAATCTCCTTTACAATAAAAGCACCAGATTAGTGTCATAAGTATTCTTGACTCTAACCACCCCTAGCTTAAAGTCAAGTATTCTTTCAAAAGCCTTTTCAGGCCACAACTGTTTCCCATTGAAACTAAGGAATAACTGATTTTAATAAAGGTGTGTAAGGTTTCTCATAAAACCTAGTGTATAGAGAATATACAAAGAAGAATGAATACACTAAGTTAAGAAAGAAAAGAGACCAAGGTGTACTAGAAGCAGAACAACAAAGAAGGTATTTGTCTTTGAAGAACTAAGAAGATATTAGAGAGTTTGATCACAAAGGCTAAGTATTTTTTAGCATATATCAATACCTTGCCATTTCCTGGTCACCCCGTAATGAGGATACTTTGTTGTCCTTGTCGATGAACTTAATAAGGAGGTATAGGGTCGACACGGTGGCCTTCATAGCATTCAACATCGGAAGACCTATGATGTTATTGTATAGGGACTGGACATCGATTACTAGGATCCTTTTCTTGACCGTCCTGGCTCCAGGCCCACCGTCAAAAGTGATGTACGTGTCCAAATAACCCTTGGTGGGTTGCTTCGCCCCATTGAAGGCAATCAAGTCTTGTGTGTAAGGCTGCAAATCATCATTGGTAAGACCCATCTCTTAAAGCAGTCATAAAATAGAACATCACAAGAACTTTCTTGATCTACCAAGATCCGCTTAACATCCATATTGGTAATGACTACAATTATCACCACTACATCATCGCCTCCCAAAATTTTAGGGCCAAAGGCATTATTGGAGAAGGAGATATACGGGGTCTACACATTATCTTTGAAATGATGGCTATCTAGTATTTTTCCTTGAACACGCCACCCCTGGAAAAGATACCTGCGATTATATCAATGACCTCGTACTTACCCTATTGACGAGGTAATGACATATACTCCTCCTCCTGAACAACTTCCACCAATAAGCCCTTCTGCTTCTCAGCATTAGAAAACCTCTTTGGACCCCTATTGTCATCAGGGTCAAGAGAACAGTCTCGGTGCCTTTTCTCTATAAGTTCAGGACCATCCAAAGACTTGTTCTTAAAGACGTACTGCTTAAGTTTCCCCTCTTGAATCAAGACCTCGATAGCGTCCTTGAGCTTCCTGCACTCATCTGTCAAGTGCCCATTTTGTTCATGGAAGTCACAGTACTTCCTAAGGTTACTAGGACTATTAATTGGAGCAAGCATCCTTACTCTACACACGTTGAATGACGTCCAACCCACTTCTCTCAGGATCTACGAAGGTTTGGTGTTGAAGGGAGTGTAGTGACTGAACGCTGCAATATGCGTGTCATGTTGCCTTGGCTGTTGTTCTTTACCCTGATCTTTCTGGGCATTCTCTCACCTTTGGGCTTATCCTTCTCTTTCTCCATATGCCATGAAGAAGATGGTGGCTTACTCCTAGCCGTTGTGGACATAGGGTGCATCTCAATATCCGCATACTTTGATGCCTTGCATCTGAACTCTTCGAAGGTAGTGGGTGGTCCCTTTGCCAAAGACAAGACAAAAGGGGACTTAAGACTGCAAATCCTCGATTAATGGTGTCAATTTCATCCAATTATCTATTAAGTATCCAATCCATCCACACATAATTCATCCAATCCATCCATTTATAAAATAATAACATGATAGGTTAAATGGATTAGATCTCATTTATTTATTGGATGGATGTGGATAGATCCATCATAATTTTAATCCATTGGATTTTACTTTTGTTTTTCTTATTAAAATCCATTTCAAATTTTTAAATTTAAAAAATATCCATTATGTTTGTCGTTACAGCAATCCTAGGTCAGAGACCCTCACCACGCACTTTCTCTCCCATTCACTTAAGAAATTGAAACACCACACTACAAGACGCCATGTCTCTCTCTCCGTCAAGTCAGGAACACCGCATTACACCACACAACCTCCTCTACGTTCAGTGTTTAGATTTCACTTCCATGACACCACTGTTGCGTCCCTTCTCTGGTAGACGCTGGCAAGGCACAGGGGCACAAGCTCGTTTAGTTTCATGAATTACGATCCCTTCTGCTCTCTTTCGCTAGTTTCACGTGACATTATGAGCTCTTTGTGCAGTACTTCAATTTGCGTTTCGTAGGTATTTTCATGTTTCAGTTTCATCTATGATTTTCCGTTCAGTTAGCGATCGTATTTAACTTATTCTTTTTTATGACATTGATGCTACTATGCAATGTATGTGCTAATCTTCTTGCGCGTTGAATTCGGTAGTTTGCTACTATGTAATGTATGTGTTGTTACATCTCCGTTTCACTTATTGTTTTTTATGATACTATTGCTATTGTGTAATGTTAATGTATGTGTTTCATCTTCTTGCCCTGAATTTGGTAATTTGGCAACACTGTATAATGTATGTGTTTCATCTCTATTTCAATTAGTGTGAATTATAACATCCCATTTTCTACTCAAATAGAAAATAGATATTAATATATCTTTAATGAGAAATACTTACTATTAGTTAGTTTATTATTATTATTTTTTATGAAATTTTGGTATTTATATTTAATTATTTTATTTAAAAAATAAAAAATAAAAATAATAATAATAATAAAATAAAAATATATATGTCTTTTGAATGAGCTAATTAGTAGTCATTGATTAATGAAATTATATTAAGAATTTTGAATATCTTTATTATTCACAACTTTTATTTTATGTTTTTATATTTATGTTTTTACATATTTATGATTTAACTCTTATTAGAATTTTAAAATAAAATTTTGAAGGAATTAGACTATGGTTCTTTAGAACTTTTTGATCTACATAATATTTATGATTTTTAGGAATTTTTTGAAATATTTTAATAAAATAATATATTTTAAATAATTTTAAATTCATATAAAGTTACTTAAAATTAAAAATATTTACAAGAAAGTGAAGTTAAATTAAAATTTTCTAAAATCCATTTCAAGTAGACTTATCTAAAAATTATCGGTTTGAGAAAAATTTTGATTTTTACCAATCATAAAAAAATCAAAAACGTACCAATAAATTTTATTAGCGGAAAATTTTAGATTTTTAAAACTTAAACTTTATATTACTTATTATAAAATTAGTGAAAACTGATATAATATCGCTAAATTTTGAAAAGGACTGATTTTAAATATTTAAAATATACCGAGTGGATGGTTACTATTTGGCTAAATAATTTAGCCAACATTCACTATGTAAAACACTGTGCATGAAAGGAAATTTCAAAAATTGTACAGTACTTTTATAATAAAATATTCAAATACGTATTGAATTTTTTTGCTATAGATACCGAAGGATTTCTGAAGAAAAAATTACAATTCAGTTTAAATTTTCTTAATATAGTAGTATTAGAGAGATAGTGATGAGAGTAAGAGAGAGAAACAAAATTTTTAAAAGGAAATTCTGTCAAAATCATAAGGTAAGAATAACCTTCTTTTATACTTTTTAGGTTTATTTTTATATCGCTTTAGAAATCTATTATTATACTGGATATAATATTATTTTAAGTAACTATTCTAAATAGTAAATTACTATGTCAATAGTAAATTACTATAGAGAATAGTGAATTATTATTCAAATAGTAAATTACTATTATGAATAGTAAATTACTATTTACTATTACTATTTACAATTTACTATTTACTATTACTATTCATGTTTTACTATTTACGGTTACTATTCATGTTTTACTATTTATGGTTACTATTCACATTTTACCATTTACTGTTATTATTCATGTTTTACTATTTACTGTTATTATTCACGTGTTACTATCACTATTTACTATTTAAAATTTGCCATTTCTGCTTTACATAATAATCTTAATTTTCATCTTATGTCTATACTGAAATAAATTGGTACTAATATTTCTAGAAATCGAAGGCGTAAAGCGAACTCTCTTTTGGTAACATTTCAAGGTAAGGCGGAGTGGGATAGGAATATAATATGTAAAGACATAAGAATAATGGGAGGAGTCCCCAACTCCTTTTAAATTTAAGAATGATATTATTATTTTAAAATAATAATTATTTAACTCAAAATTTGTAATAAAATTTAAAATAAGTATCTTGTGTAACTTGACTGAAATACCTATGCAAAGACCTGGATAACCTATGCAAACTGTACTAAACCTATGCAAGGACTTGGACTATTATGACCTATATGGACTAAACTAAACCTAAGCAAGGATTGGATTATGTGGACTTACATAGACCTATACGAGGAATGGACTATAAGGACTTGAAAATTAAGTTTATTAATTTATATAACTATTAAACTTTGAATTATGATTTTTATGAATAATATTTAATTTATTTGATTTGATTATGATATATAACATCTATTTATGATTGATGATATTTAATTATAATAAAAAAATAATATTTGATTATGAGTGATAATGTTTAATTGTGATTGATAATAGTTGGTTGTGATTGAAGCGTGATTAATGAGTGGTTGGTGATATTGAAATGTGGACTTGGAGCATATAGCAAGCATGATGAAAAGCTAAAAACCCAGTAAGAATATTCTTACCTTACATTTTAAGTTTTTATTCTAAGAAAAACGTATTTTATAATTACTTTAGTCTTTTATTTCTTCAAAAAATAAAATAAAATAAAATTATTTTCATCAACCTTACTTTTAATATTTAGGATAAAAATCTAATATTCATTTTAGAAAGAAACTATTTTATAAAAATTAATTTATAAAAAGGTTGAGATAGTTATTTCTTGAATGAAAGAAAAATTTATAGTTTTAAGTATTTTTTAATGATTTTAAGAATTAAATTCTTTTAGTAAATTTAAATTTTAAAGTAAATTATTTTGATTTTTCCCAAGGTAATAACTAAAGGATATTTTGATATAATTAAGATTTCTCAGCTTGATTTTGTTAGGATTCAAATTGAGAAAGATTATGTAAATATGTTAAGTCTTCTATGAGAAAATTTTGAGATATTTAAGGCTTGGAAACTCAATTTTTGGTGAGATTTGAATTCGAAAGTTGTACTAAAATTATTTCTGTATAAGAAAAATTCAGAGGAGAGATCATGGAAATTTACAGTTTATTGGAATGATGTTGTAAACCTTTATAGTATTTATTAATTGAGTTTCTAAAAGTCTTAACTAACTCAATACGCGAGTAGTTCATGCATCATGAATCATTAAAGAGAAATAAGATGTGATATTGCCTGGGGACGGATTATAGAATCGAGGATACATTAGAGGAGGCTTAATTGCGAGCCTTGGGATGAAAGGGAGTGAAAGGGTGCTTCAGGGGACCTGGGGTCGCTCCCTAGTGTCGGGTACTTTCACAATAAAAACCTTCTCAATCTGACTAGTCTCTAAGTGTTTCCATGCCAGTTGAATTGTTCATATGTCATGAAGGCATTTATGTTATTATTATCTGGAATTATGGAAGTGCAAACTCCTGTTGGCCCAGTGCAAACTAAAACTTTAAGGACCCACATGCATAAACTGAATGAGATAGTATTAAAAGCATTACGTGTCATACATGTGATTGTGATATTCTGTATGGATGGTTGTGAATGAAAGTATGATTGTTATACGTATGAAAACCCTACATTTATAATTAATTATGTATAAGATTATGAATGATATTATTTTATTAGTTTATGAAAACCCTTATGCTTATGTCTTATCTGTAAAGTATTATATTTTGTTTCTCACTCCTTGTTTGAATTTTTGTGTTTAAAATATATGTGATGTATAGCTAGCAGCTCAAGATGAAATGATGTAATTACAAAAGGGTAAAGGGGTCTCATCAGGTGAAGAAATATGACAAGAGTAGGATTTCAAAATCCTATGATTCAAGAACTAGGAAATGATTGGTCACGGTCGTAGTAGAGGCATAATTTAGTTTTAGTTTACCTTATTACAATATCGAGTTGGATAATTGTAATAAGGTAAAGGTTAAACTTTGATAAACCTTATTATTCAGATATAATACTGTAAATATTTTATCACTTATGATTTCTATAAATTATTTTTGTCATTATAGGTAAATATTGAAAGACGACATTTTTTTTACTTTCAATATTCAATGGAAATCAGATGTATATACGTCCTTGTATACGTGAGATAAAGAGTGATAAATATGTATATCTTTCTAAAAGTTTTTTTAAAAAAGCAAGAAGAATACATATATATTTCATGTATATAAGAGGGTGTTACATGAATCTATGTGTGACTGTGAGTGTAACTTTATTCTAATTTTTGAATAAGGAATTTTAATAATTTATAGATGTTATTTGATTTCTACAAGAAGTTGATTTCTTGGTTTATGAGTTTCTTATAAGCTTTTAAGAAAATGAGATATTAATAATTTATCATTTTCTTGTTTGATAACAATGCCTTTTGTTGCATTTGCAGGGAATGTCTTGTGAAAGAGATTTTATTGAAGATGACATTGAAGCAAGTTTAGTTCCTCCTAGAAAAAGAAGCAAAACATTTGTAGCTTGGAACTATTTTGAGAAGTATATTGATGATAAAAGAGCTCAAAAGGCGAAATATAACTAGTGCAATAAAAGTTTTGTATTAAGAGAAGGTAGCGGGACATCAAATTTGATACGCCATGTGAAGGAGTGTGTAGGTAAAGAAGATATGCCTTCTTATCTGCCACTTGATCAGGAAAGATATCGAAGACAAGTATCTGAGGTAATAATTAAGTATGGTTATCCCTATACATTTGTGGAACATGAGGTGGTTAGAAATTTACATTGTTTATTACACCTACACACAAAAACTACTTGTAGAAATACTATTTTTGCTGATGTGTTGAAAATATATAAGAACGAAAAGGAAAATCTAAAGTAGTTTTAAGTTCCATTCCTAGAAAAAATTGTTTGACTTCAAATCTTTGGACATCAATTACCACTAATCAGTATATGGTGGTAACAACTCGTTATGTTAATAAAAATTAGGAGTTACGAAAAAAAATGTTGAGTTTCTTTCATTTTCCACCGCCTCATACTGGTTCTAATTAAAAGGTTATTGAGTTTGTTAAGAGAGTTAAGCATTGACAAAAATATATTCACTATTACTTTAGATAATGTGTCTTACATTGACAAAATGGTGAATATACTAAAAAAAACATCCATATTTCGACAAGGATTGATTGCTAATAGGGATTATTTTCACATAAGGTGTGGTGCTCATATTTTAAACTTAATTAGACAAGAATGTTTAAAGGTGATAAATAGTTCTTTGGCCAAAATTTGAGAAAGTATGAAGTGTCTTAGAGGGTCAGATGCATAAAATTTGAAATTTGTATCATGTTTAAAGTAATTGTCTTATTTGACTTCTAAACAAGTGTGTCAAGATGTACTCACAAGATGGAATTTTACCTATCTTATGCTTCAAAGTGCCATAGGTTTACAAGAAGCCTTCATACTTCTTAGAAATATTGATTCTGTTGAAGAAAAAGTATGGTAAAATCATTTAAACCAGAACTTCATGAGATTTATTGATAATCAACATTGCATATTGCAATTTAAATAGAGTAATATCATGTTATTAGTTAATATGTGAGTTTAAGTGTTTTAGGAAAACATAAGGATAGGGTTACGAAAGATAGGGGGAGTACGTATGCCAAAAGAATCTTTAAAAGTCTGGTCATATCGATAAACCCTCATTGACTCAAGGAAAATCCTGAAGTCTAAACATATGATCTTGCCTTCCTCAAAACAAAAGGGGGCTCCCTGACTTATCAAAAGTGTCTAAATATACGGTGAATAATCGGATCCAAAATTCACCTCACAGGAAGTTCTTTTTCAAGTCTGGTTCAAGGATCTCAATGGTCAAGACAACATTTTTGTAAGCACGTGTAAGGAAAGACCTACGAAAAGAAGAACGACAAAGCAAGACAGTCTATGCTCTATCCAATATAACGTCAAGTCTATCACCTGTGTCTTATAGATTCAGAGATTCTCTAAATAAAAGCTTCCTCCTTGGTGAAACTCATGCTACCTCTACCGTGCCTATGATTGCACATATCTCAAAGCTTCTTATTCTACAATTACATGCTCAGAACATCTTTCTCTAACAAAAGAAATCATATTATCCGATATGCAACATCCTTCTCCTCTAGTATATCATCTCTCAATGGACTTACTTCGGGTAACCCCTCCTTGGGCTCTCTAGAAAAAATACATATATTGAACCAATCTCTTCAGCGGTGGTGAGTTAAAATAGATCGCAAAAAGCAGACTCTAAACAAGAGAAAAAATTACAGAGAGAGCATGGAATTTAAAAGAATGATATTTTGTTGAAGAAAAAGAAGATGAGAGAGAAACACTAAGGAAAGTGTGAGCAAGGAAGAAGAAATATGAACGAGCACCAGACGTTCATACTCCACAGCCCAAGAAGAAGAAGAAGATGTCAGTCTACTCGTGGAAAAGAGATCAGATCTAGAAGAACTGCCATGAAGTTAAAGAAAGCTCGCTATGTGTATTCTTTTTTCTCCCAGATGCCATAGCAACTAGAGATATGCCACCAGCTCATCTTTTTTCTCTTTTAAGAGTATATTATCTCTGTTCATGCTTTCAGACTCAGTACCTCCTATACCCATCTTTCATACTACTTAGGTACTGAGTCTACTTAATGAATAAGTCTTTCCTCATGTAATTGATCACTTAGCTTTGCTAAGTTAGAAAGACTTATTCATTTGAAATAACTCTCCAGACCCTTTGGTAGCATAGGTTTGGCATGTTTCCAGACTCTAATTAGTATGGGAAACACTGTTGGCCTGGAGAGGCTTTGGAAAGTATACTCGGGGTTCGAGCCAGGAGTGGCTCATGAAAGAATACTTGGGTCTGCCCCAGGAGTGGGTGCTGCAAAATAATACTCATAGGAATCAAGATAGGTCTGTTGAGTAGAAGCACGGGCTGTGCTTAGGCTAGGAGTGGCCAGTGTCAAGAATACTCAGAAACCCAGGGTGTGCTTAGGCCAGGAGTGGCCGGACTCAAGAATACTCAGAGGCCAGGAGTGGCTAGACTCAAGAATACTCAGGCCAGGAGAGGCCAGACTCAAGAATACTCATGGCCAGGAGTAGTCGGTGTCAAGAATACTCGGAAGCATAGGGTGTGCTTAGGCCAGGAGTGGCCGGACTCAAGAATACTCAAAGACCAGGAGTGGCTGGACTCTAGAATACTCAGGAGGCCAGGAGTGGCCAGTGTTAAGAATACTTGAAGCACGGGTTGTGCTTAAGTCAGGAGTGGCTGGAGTCAATAATACTCATAGGCTTGGTCTGGGCTATTGATGTAAAATATTTTTACATAGTGGAAATCCTTCAAATTTGAAGGTACTGGATGTAGTCTCTGCGTTTGAGGTGTACCAGTATAAATTGCTTGTGTAATGTCTCTCTTTCTCTTACTCTTTACTATCAAAAGTCTAGTGTATTATGGTTGTTAAAATCGATAGTAAAAGTCTGGCTAAAATACGTTCACTCAATCAAAGTAACACGCTCTCTGTCTTCTCAAAAGTCTGGTCCACTGCATAACGCACCAAAAGTTTAAATATCACTTTTTGGTTTGAAAAAATGAACAGACTTATTCAATCCCCCCTTCTAAGTCTGTTCCCTGAACCAACAGATTCTAATTATGATTTTTGTTTATCAAAAGAAGAGTAGGCTAAGGTAGAAGAGATAGAGTTTTTAAATCCATTTTATGAAATCATCACCCTTTTCTTAGGCAGCAGTTATCTAACTATTAATTTACACTTTTATGGTGTGTGGAGGATTCACCTCAAAATTAGGGAAGCTGCTTGCTTTTATCGTGAACACTTTGAACATGAAAATAAAATATGTTGCATGGCTAAAAGAATGAAAAAAACGTTTGACAAATATTAAGAGTTTACAGTGTAGTTCTTTCATTTGTAGTCATATTAGTTCCTCAATATAAGTTACAGTTTGTTGCATATTGTTACGTGAAGTTATATGGCAATGATGATAGTTTGAGATTAGTTGAGGAAATTCATACTAAGTTGAACTCCTTTTGTAAGCAGTATATTAAATCCCCATAAATGATTCAAACTGATTAAGCTTATAAATATCTGTTAGAGGTAGTCCAATTTTTGCTCCTTTAAGTGATTTAGAAGATTTTGGGACATTTCAAAGTAAATTGTATGGATCATCAAGGAAAGAATCTGATTTACAATCATATTTACTTGAGGATAAGCTTGATAATAAATAATTTATTGACTTGGATGTTTTGGAGTATTGGAAGAAAAATGAAGTTAAATATCCCGAGCTTTCTATGATGGCAAGGGATGTTTTGAGCATACCAATTCCAATAGTTGCATCAGAATCAACATTCAGCATTAGCGGTCGTGTAGTTGGTCGTATCGAGGTTCTTTTTTTCCTAAAAACATTGAAGCATTGATATATACAAATGATTGGCTTTGGGGTACTCAGGCTAGTGCCTTTTAGCTTGGTATTTTTTTTTATCCATTCACTCTATGTTATTATTATATTATTTTTTCATAAAAGTGATTTTATGTTCTTTCTTTGTAGCTCTCTTGAATCTTGATGATGAAGAACTTGTTAAGGATATTGCAGCATTGCCAATTTCTAGAACTTAAATTTCTATGTTAATATAGGTTTGAATATAAAGTGTTGTTATTTAGGTAAAACCCTGGAACCAACTTGTAAATCTCAAGATAATTACCATTACCTTAAAAAAATTTCTTGGATAACTTATTTTTCGCATGGTAATTATCAAGTGATTCACAACCTGATTCCAGAGGTTACTGATAAAATATCAGAGTGTGAAACTTTTTACATAACTAACTTCATTTTATTATACATAATATCATAGTTTTATACATATTATATTTTACAACAGGTACCTAGATCTTATAAAATATAAAGACATAAATATTGAAACATAACATACGCACACATAATACAGCCAAAGTAGCTATGCAAGCAAGTATCAGCATCCAAAGTCTTCATAATTCATCCATATCAAGCATCATCCATTTTCTCACATATCTTCTTGATTAACCACTAAAAGGTTGCCACAAGTAACAAAAAGAGTGAGATAAAATATCAAATAAATAGAAATTAAATTAGAACATACACAAACACAAGTAGGATGCTATGTGATGCAGATGCCAAACAAGTGTTTTGTATTATTTTTACATTAACATTTTTCGTTCTTTATATGAGAATGCATGATGGATCCATTCTGGTGGGAACATAGGCAGTGATTTCCAATAATAATATTCTTATGGATATCCAACCGATACTGCACTTCATAATGCAACACCAACATCGGATAACAATACAATCATATCAATAACAAGTGTTGCAGGACCCCCTTTAAGGACACACTACTCAGCCCTTAAGATAATCGTGGTATATAACCACCGCAGAGGTCTGTTGCTCAACAGAGCGTGTTCCCTCACCGGGAACCCCGTCAAAGAAACCCCTGCGGATTGTGACGCCCCAAACCCCCATATAAAATAGGGGGAAAATTTTCACGTTTTTGAAGAAATTAATAATTCAAATAATTAGAGTGGTGAAGTATTTTTCACCAAACCCCTGGATCTAAAATAAACCACTCCCATATATGAAGATATGAGAGGGTGAGATTAAAAGATTATTTTTCAATCAGAGTCAGCGGAAGAATTCATTTAATTTAATCATTGGCCGATTGATTTCCAAGAGGAGGAATTTCATAAAAATGTGGAAGGTAGTTTATATAGCCTAGAGGTTCAATATATATTCCTCAATACCTTTAAAATAATGTTTAAGGAAGAACATGTGCATAGGATTTAAAAAACTCCAATTAAAATAACAAATATGAGCATCAGGGGGCATACTCGCTCAAGCGAGAATCAATCCGCTTGAGCGAGCCAGCGTACCTACGCTTGGGCGAACGCTGAGCGACCTTGGGCGAAAGAGAGAAATAAGTATCAGGGCTCAGCTCGCTTGAGCGAGCCCTGTCTCGCTTAAGCGAGATACAAAAGAAAACATTGAGCGAGGCAACGAGGCGCTTAGACGAAAAAAGAGGTAAGCATCAGGTGTCAATCTCGCTTGAGCGGATCATGACTCGCTCGAGCGAGATCGTTCCAGAAGCTTCAGTAACTCTCTGGTCGATTTTCGCTTGGGCGAGGCACCACTCGCCTGGGCGAAAATCGTCCAGAATCAAATCTCCTTCTCCCTCGCTTGAGTGCCCACTCCCACGCCTGGCGAAAATTGTCCAGAAGCAAAACACTGATTCTGTGGCAATCTCGCTTGGGTGAAATGCACCTCCGCTTGAGTGAATTTGGGGCAGAAACGAATCCCCTGTTTCACAACAATCTCGCTCGAGCGAGATTGTCACTCGCTTGAGCGAGTTATGCAGGAACAATGCAGAAACGAAATTTGCCTTAACTTAGCACATAAACCATCAACTCCATTCATTTTGGCCTTACCTATGACCATATCTTACTTCATTATGCATGTACCAATTCATACAATACTATAATCTAAAACTACATAATTCTTTCATTAAATCAAATACCACCAACATCATCATGCTAATATTGATTCCATACATATAATCTAAATTCATCATTTAGCCACATACACTCCCTACATACATTTGGATCCAACATCATTTCACGACTCCATAGAATGGCATAAAAACACAGCATACGTTCATTAATCAAAGACAAGTATCAAGGTTCATTCTTTACAACTTTTGGGTCATGAATGAAAATTGTCATTACACAAACATGTCCAATTTTCTCCCATGACCTCCAAAATTATCAACCATTACAAAATTGAGCATATACACCTCATATACTCTACCAAAACATATTTTCATGTCGGCCAAGGCGTACACATTCCTATCCATATTTACCTCCTTCCAAACTCAGCCTCCAAAAGCTGTAGGATTTAAGTCATACCTACATCAACTTTAAAAATGGCAACGGGGAGGTGAGTAACATAATCCAAATGAACTAAAGTCATACATTATGATGAAATACATGTATATTTGCACAATTGGCCATCATTACACCACATCATACATTATACACAATACATCTTATAATTTCAAGTATACATTCACAATATCAATCATTTGGATTGCCAATCATACACATAGGGTTAGTATTCAACTCTTTCCCTTTTCAATTCTCATTCATCCGTTGCCACCATGGGCTTTCACCTAGGCATATTTCCAGCTATATGCAAATGCTCTTAAAGCTAATGCATATGCACAAGAATTTCTCATCAAAACAATACGGATCCGACTGTGGGAAAAATACCATATTAATTCAATTGTGGGACAAGCATAGGTGTGCTACTATGCCCCTACTGCAGTAGAAAAAATTGTGTACACATATATCTCAATTTTATGCATGCTTACATCCTCATAATTTTTACTGGTACCAAACCGCTATCGCCCATCTGTAGCACTAGTCACCCCGTGACTTGCGGATCAACATCGTGGCCTCAATTACCAGAAGTGCTACGGGACCCTCCCGAACACACATCGAGAGAGCCGTGTCCCGTCGGACACCGAGGTAAACTCGCTCACCATAGAGCCGCCCGCCCACTAGGCCCGCCACATAGGGTGCCTCGTCACCAACTATGGACAGCTTTGTGACTCATACACCGAGTCATAGGGGAAAATCACAATACGCTCGTCCACTGAGCCGCCCTCCCACTGGGCCGGCCTAGTGGAACCCCCTAATATTCCACATAGACAGCTATGCTATGCCATGGATGCAATACAAATGCAAATCAAGTGTATCCTCACACTATGCATCCTAGATGCCACTCCACATTCAATCATTCATCACCACCACTTGGTGGGTTTCAATATTCTCATCATTCTCATCCAATCCCAATTCTCTTTTAGACTTATTCACATTAATAGTTAGTGGCATACACGTTCAATAAATCATACACATATTTTTGGGATATTCACATCACAATTCCAATTCACACATGGTTTTAAACCATCATCATATTTCATCAACATAGTATCATCACAACATCACAAGATTATCCCAAACACCATGCCACACAATAATTATCATTCTAAATGCATTCCAATCATAACATTATCACATCATCCATTCAACAATCATCAAAATGATCACATATACATATTTTCACATCATCAATGGATGAAATCATGCATTTAGAAAAGTTACCCCCTCCTACCTCAAGTGAAGTAGTGATCAACGCGGTTTGATGGTTCCGCCTCGTCAATGGGGTCACTTCCTACATCACAATACATTATACAATCAATTTTCTACTTACTCATTAAGGCTTAAATACTTATACATATATCAATAACTTGATGTTTATATCATTTTAACTCTCAAACCTCTTTTATTTCACTTTATCCACCATAACCACCATGGGTTAGGTGCTACCCTTTATTATTATGCATTCAACAACCAAACCCTTTCATGGGTTTCTCCATTAATGACTTCCACCAACAAAATACCATCACCAATGACCCTTATTCATCATAACTCACATTTATTTCCAGCAATAAATACTCATCAACCTCCATTATACATTTCCTCCAAATTTGTGAAGCTAGGGGTTCATAAAAATTCCATCCACCTTCATAAATACTCTTCTCCTTCCAACCATAAATGCATCCACTTCATTACTTCCTAAAGAAACCTTACTCTCATAGAAACCCATATTAAACTCTTGCATTTAATGCTCTCCTCAAGGACATCCATACACATGCATGGTTCCCAAACTCATATTTTCATACAACTATGGCAAAAACCCAAACAAATGGTGAGTATTTCTTACCTCACACCCAAAAACTAAAATGGGTTTAATAGAGGGAGAGAAAGCTGCGAAAATGGGGGGGAAAGGAGGAGAAAACAGCAGCTCCACCAACTCCCTTCAAGCTCCCACCAACGAAAATGAGAGGAAATGGAAGATGAAGCCAAGTTGCTAGGGTTCGGAAGAAGAAAAGAGGAAAATGGAGAAGATGATGATGAGAAGAAGAAGAAAATGCAAATACTTACTGCCTTCAGCGAAAACATACGTGAATAGTGAAAGAAATTTGGGTTTTTGATTTATTTTAATTCCCATTCATTAAAACTTCAGCGTTTTATAACTAACAGGTTCTCAGTTTGGGCTCAATACATCGTCTGAAAATTATTCCGAATACATATTCGGATTCCCGATAATATTTTCAATAGCCCTGACCAGTATCATCTCATTCCGAGATACTTGGTCCGACACCCATATCTCAACTGGGCTTAATTTCAGCTTAACCGATCTCCATAATTTTCTAACAGTCCTCAAAATTATCAATTTAATTATTCTCAATAGTTTGGGACGTTAAATATTCCACATACTAATTTCTAATATTTATTTCAGTATTTAATTCTCTTATTTTAAAAGTCGCGATGATACAATCCACCCCTCCAAAAAGAAAATTTCGTCCTCGAAATTTAACTTACCGGATTCAAATGCGTCGGGATACCGTTCTCTGATGTCGTCTTCGCGTTCCCATGTGAACGTTTCAGTATTTCCATGTTTCCAAGCGACCTCCACCAAAGGTACCAACTTGTTCCGCAATTTCTTCACGGAATGTCCGACAATGCGAACAGAAACAGGAGAAACAGATAGATCATCTCGCACCTCAATCTCATCCATAGGGATTGATAAGTCTTGAAAAGACTTAATTATTTCACCTATTTATTTAACATTATTCAGTAATTATTGTTTAGTTTGTTAGTATTATTTAATAATTTGATAACAATTCGTGTTTTAGTTATGAATTTCAAAAGTACTTCATTTATGTAAGAAAACGATTGAAAATATTAATTAGTTAAGGAATTTTGAAGTATTTATAAATTCACTAAGCAGCCAGCGTATAAATGCTAGGCAATTAGCTGTTTAATGGTGCAGGAACAGGGCGCACTTGAGAAAAGAAGACAAATCCGAGTGAAAATTACAAAAGCCAAGCGAGATTTGGAAAAATCCGAGTGAGACTTCACAAAACCGACTGAAAGGAGTCCAAAGACCGACTGAGTGAGACTTCAAAGACACTGACTCCAAAAGAGAACAAGGACTCAGAATATTGCATGAAGAACCCGAGCGCCAACTGCAGAATACCGATTGAATAATCAACTTGCTTAAGCGGGAGTTAAATTCGCTCAAGCGAAGGTCAAAAATTAGTTCAAGCAAGCAAGTTAGCTCAAGCGTAACTCCAGAATATCATTCTCGCCCAAGCTTCGCCATAACGTTTAAGCGACAAAGCAACACTGCAGTGCAATTCCCGAGCTCGCTCAAGCGAGAGTTAATCCGCTCAAGCGAAAACCCAGCAAGCTGACGCGTAAAAGCAGTAACTTAAACCCTGTGTCTTCCCTCCAACAACACACACCTGGTGTAGTATTGTTTCCGCTTCCATTGCCTTCTTCTCTACTGCTGCAACCTTAGTAACTTAAGTAGTGAGCTGTCATTTAGCTGGTGCTGTGCTGTAAATTAGCTAAGGATGAGCTGGATCCTGTTAAGAACTGAGCTGTAATTAGTTAGTTACTCTGTAAACTGTGTAACTAGTTAGTTTAGTCGTTAACTTAAGTTTTCTAAGTTATTAGTTAAGTTAGTTAAGTTAGGTAAAAACATATATATAGGTTGTACATATTATGTAAGAAACACGCATACACAGATACGAAATAACAGAACGGAGAACATTCATCACACATTTCAAACCTCTCACTACACAGTTTTCTCTCTCTAATCCTCTCCTCCATGACGTTCCATAATCTTTTGATGGAACCGAAGTCAATGGAGTTCTAAATCCCTAAGGTTGGGATTGCGAAGGTTAGTAATGGAGTCTTGAAGCTGTGAGCAAGTAGATCGGCTTCTAGATCCTGAGGCGAACAAGCTGAGGAGTGGAGTAGAACTGCTGGATTGACAAATCCAGAACTGATGAAGAACTTCACCAGTGAGGAATCATGGCTGAAGCTTAGGTAACTTCCAGCTTTCTAACTAGTTCAGGCCTAATTAATTTAGGTGAATAGTTAGAGTTCAACCTCCAATTTCGCATTAGATTCTTAGGTTAATCGAGCACTTAAGGAATTAAGGTTCATTGCTTAAGGATTAGTGTATTTCACCTAAGGAATTAGGGAATAACCACAAGCGGATTGTCCTCTAGATTGTGAAGTTTGATTATACTTAATTGCATGTTTCTTGAGGAAATTGTGAGCCGAAGCAATCCTGACCTGCTTTCTTTTAATCACTTTTCAAATTCATCTTAACTCTGTTTCTGAAAATACCAAAAACAACTAGAAAACATTAAAATCATAAAAACCGAATGAACTACCTGTATTTCGTGTTGGTTTAGCTTGTACTAGTCCTAGATTGAGGTATTTACCACAATCCCTGTGGGACGATCAAATATTCTACAATTTTAACGACTGGTGCACTTGCCATAAGTGTAAATCCGAGAGTCATATTTTGTTTTACTAAGATTTTTACCACCAAGTTAATGGCTCGGGATTTTAGCATCAGGGATCACGTGTAGAGGATCATAAACATATTTCCTCAACTGCGATACGTGAAACACGTTGTGTAGATTAGCAAGATGCGGAGGGAGTGCTATCCGATAAGCAACCTCACCAATCCGCTCCAACACCTCGCAAGGTCCAATAAACCTAGGGCTCAACTTCCCACTCTTCAATGCCCTTCCAATGCCTTTGTCACGCGAGACCTTCAAAAACACATGGTCACCCACTTGAAATTCAAGTGGTTTATGCCTCTTGTCATAATAACTCTTCTGCCTATCCTGAGCAATCTTCATATTCTCTTGTATCTTTTTAATCTGTTCGGTAGTCTCCTGGATAATCTCCGGCCCTAAGGCCAAGTTTTCACCAACTTCAAGCCAACACAAGGGAGTTCTACACTTCCTTCCATACAATGCCTCATAAGGTGCCATGCCAATACTGGAATGGAAGCTATTATTGTATGTGAATTTGATCAATGGTAGGAATCTCTCCCAACATCCACCGTGTTCAAGGACACAAGCTCTCAACAAATCCTCCAAGCTTTGTATAGTTCTCTCCGATTGCCCATCGGTTTGAGGGTGATAAGCGGAACTAAGCTTCAACTTAGAACTCAACTCATCATGCAAGCGTCCCCAAAACCGAGAAGTAAATCGAGGATCACGGTCGGATATGATGCTGGACGGAACACCATGCAGCCTAACAATTTCCTTGATGTAGATTTGTGCCAATTTCTCCAAGGAACTCTTCATATTAATGGGCAGAAAGTGAGCACATTTTGTCAACCGGTCTATAATCACCCATCTAGCATCGTTTCCAGCACGAGTTCTGGGTAGTCCAGAAACAAAATCCATATCTATGCTATCCCATTTCCAAACCGGAATCTCCAATGGTCTCAAATAACCAGACGGTCTCTGATGCTCGACCTTCGCCTTTTGACAAACAAGGCAAGATGCCACAAAATTCGCCACATCACGTTTCATACCGGGCCACCAGAAATTCTTCTTCAAATCTTGATACATCTTGGTGGAACCAGGATGAATACTCAATATGCTTTTATGAGCTTCCTTAAGTACACGTTTCCTCACATCATCGCTTGAGGGAACATAAATTCGACCCTTCACACGCCAAATGCCATCTTGACCTTCTACTAAGAACAAATTCTTCCCTTTTTCTTGGGTTTTCTTCATCTCAATCAAATACTCATCATTGGGTTGTTGCGTCTTCATATATTCAAGAAATTCATTTGCAACCTTCAACATCTCCAATGCGATTTTCTTGGGAGTGTAAATCTCCACACCCACATTCAAATCTCTAAATTGTTCAATCAACTCCATCTCTTTTGCCATCATCATGGAAACATGCAATGACTTCCGGCTCGATGCATCGGCAACTACATTTGCCTTACCGGGGTGATACTTCAATTCAAACTCATAGTCTTTTAGGAACTCCATCCACAGTCTTTGGTGCATATTTAATTCCTTCTGGTCAAACAAGTACTTAAGGCTCTTATGATCACTAAAGACCACAAACTTGGGGCCATACAAGTAGTGTCGCCACAACTTCAATGCAAACACCACTGCCGCCAGTTCAAGATCATGTGTGGGATAATTAACCTCATGCGGTCGCAACTGCCTCGACGCATAGGCTATCACAAGCTCCTTTTGCATTAACCCACATCCAAGACCAAGCTTAGACGCATTACAATATACCACAAATTCATCCGTTAAGTCGGGCAATGCTAACACCGGTGCGGTAGTAAGCCTTAACATCAACTCTTGGAAACTCTCTTCACATTCACGGGTCCACACAAAAGAGTGATTCTTCCGAGTCAACTTCGTTAATGGTAAAGCCAAACGAGAAAACCCTTCAATGAACCTCCGGTAATAACCGGCAAGACCAAGAAAACTCCTTATCTCCGTCATCGACGTTGGTCTTTCCCAAGCCATCACAGCTTCAACTTTAGATCTATCCACAGCAACTCCATCATTCGAAATAACATGTCCAAGAAATTGGACCTCAGACAGCCAAAATTCACACTTAGAGAGCTTCGCATACAACTCCTTTTCTCGTAGAATAGTCAACACAAGACGAAGATGTCTTTCATGCTCTTCATGACTCTTGGAATACACCAAAATATCATCGATAAACACTACGACGAATTGGTCAAGATATTCATGGAAGATGCGATTCATGTAGCTCATGAAAATCGCAGGGGCATTCGTCACCCCAAATGGCATCTCCACGTACTCATAATGTCCATACCGCGTTCGGAAAGCAATTTTTGGAATATCTTCGGCCTTCACCCGAATTTGGTGATATCCGGAACGCAAATCAATCTTCGAAAACACAACAGCACCCTTCAATTGATCCAATAGATCATCAATGCGTGGAAGAGGATATTTATTTTTAATGGTTAGTTTGTTGAGCTGGTGATAATCAACGCACAATCTCATGCTCCCGTCTTTCTTCTTCACTAACAGCACGGGAGCACCCCAAGGAGACACACTTGGGCGAATAAATTCCCGTTCAAGTAATTCTTCCACTTACTTTTTCAACTCAACTAACTCCATAGGAGACATCCTATAAGGAGCTCGGGAAATAGGTTCCGCACCCAGAAGAAGATCAATAGCAAATTCCACTTCTCGTGGAGGAGGTAATCCGGGAATTTCTTCCGGAAATACATCGGGAAACTCTGAAACAATAGGAATTTCACCAGATTGGGAAACACCATTCCCATCAACCAAGTAGAACATCATAAGAAGCTGGGAGATACCTCGCACATCAAAGCCTTCAGCATTAGAGGTTGGGAAAATCACCGCCTTGCTATGACAATCCACCAAAACCTTGTTGGCGGACAACCAATCCATGCCTAGAATAACATCCAGGTCTTTCACAGGTAAACACACGAAGGATACAATAAATTTTCTACCCTCCAAGTCCATCTCGACATTCTCACATCGAGTCACCGATCTTAAGCAAGCACCAGTCGGTGTAGTCACCAATATTGCACCTTTCATCATACTCACAGGCACCCGTAAGTGCCTCACACAATCTTCAGAAATAAAAGAGTGCGTAGCACCCGAATCAAATATCACATTAACAACATTACCATGTATCTGGCACTCACTTTGGACAAGATCTTCAGCTTGTGCTGCTTCTTCACCGGTCACGGCAAAGACTCTTCCAGCCATTTGTTGATTGGCACCACGATTTGGGCCATTCCGACCACCATTAGCATTACCTCGGCCGTTTCCATTACCAAGACCATTACCACCATTCCGATTGCCAAGTCTTCCACCATTACCGTTTCCACGACCACGGCCTCTAAAAGCACCATAGCCTCCACGGTTTGCATTATCACGTGGTACAACATCCGCGGCATTCAAAGGACAATCAGGGCGGATATGCCCCGGTTGGTTGCATCTGTAGCACACCACTGTCTCTTCATGATTGCAGCCTCTGGCCAAATGATTTCCACCACATCTAAAACAACGAAGTCCTTAGCCATCACCTCGGCCACCAACAACACCATGCCTTCCGCCACCTCGTCCACCTCTGAAAGAAGAGGACCCATGTACAAATCGTCTATTGTTCTTAAAGTTGCCTTTCTTCTTGAAGCTAGAAGATTGGCCCTTCAACTTGTAATGATGCCCTGAATAACTCCTTGGAGCAATATCATTCTCTTCAAAAATTCTGCACTTATCCACAAGAGTAGGAAAACTCCTAATCTCTTGGTGACAAATCACCTTCTTGATCTCTTGGCGCAGTCCATCCTCAAATTTAACACACTTTGAAGTTTCAGTGCCCTCTTGCTAAAAGGGAGGATAAAACACACATAGCTCTTCAAATTTCAAAGCATACTCCTCAACTGTCATACCACCTTGCTTGAGTTCCATGAATTCAAGTTCTTTCTTGTTCTTATAACTCGCAGGAAAGTATTTCTTAAGAAACTCCTCCTTAAAATTCTCCCAATTTAGAGGAGTGTGGGCAGCAATCATACGCCCACGGGTAAGGATCCACCAAGATTCGGCCTCATTCCGAACCATGAACACTGCATATTCCACCTTCTGTGCTTCGGTAGATTCCATGCTAGCAAATATCCGTTCCAAGTCACGGATCCAGACATGAGCATCTTCTGGCTTATAGCCTCCATGAAATTCAGAAGGCTTCCGCTTAAGAAATTGGTCAAGACCTTGATTCGGCTGACCCATAGGTTGTTGTTGCCGTTCAAGTATGTCGGCAAAGCGATTAAAGGCTTCAGCCATGGCGGCTGTATCAGCATTACGCCTATACGCCATCACTCAATCTATACACAACAACATAAACATAATTAGAAACTTAAAGTTTCTCCACCCAGTGTGCATACATATATCATTCATCATTAACTTCCTTAACACAAGTATCATCATAATGCATTTCATAATTAGAAGGTAAATATGAGAAAGGAATTGCCTGGCCGGGCCTAACAACAATCATATAATAATCTCAATTCAATAACAACCGTCATAATTCACCTACATAATTTACAAATCAATCAGCCATAAGCAATAAACACATGAACAACATCATTTATAATCGTATCAAGAGCAATGAATGCTCTGATACCAGGTTGTGACGCCCCAAACCCCCATATAAAATAGGGGGAAATTTTCACGTTTTTGAAGAAATTAATAATTCAACTAATTAGAGTGGTGAAGTATTTTCCACCAAACCCCTGGATCTAAAATAAACCACTCCCATATATGAAGATATGAGAGGGTGAGATTAAAAGATTATTTTTCAATCAGAGTCAGCGGAAGAATTCATTTAATTTAATCATTGGCCGATTGATTTCCAAGAGGAGGAATTTCATAAAAATGTGGAAGGTAGTTTATATAGCCTAGAGGTTCAATATATACTCCTCAATACCTTTAAAATAATGTTTAAGGAAGAACATGTGCATAGGATTTAAAAAAATCCAATTAAAATAACAAATATGAGCATCAGGGGGCATACTCGCTCAAGCGAGAATCAATCCGCTTGAGCGAGCCAGCATACCTACGCTTGGGCGAACGCTGAGCGACCTTGGGTGAAAGAGAGAAATAACTATCAGGGCTCAGCTCGCTTGAGCGAGCCCTGTCTCGCTTAAGCGAGATACAAAAGAAAACATTGAGCGAGGCAGCGAGGCGCTTGGGCGAAAAAGGAGGTAAGCATCAGGTGTCAATCTCGCTTGAGCGGATCATGACTCGCTCGAGTGAGATCGTTCCAGAAGCATCAGTAACTCTCTGGTCGATTTTTGCTTGGGCGAGGCACCACTCGCCTGGGCGAAAATCGTCCAGAATCAAATCTCCTTCTCCCTCGCTTGAGCGCCGACTCCCACGCCTGAGCGAAAATTGTCCAGAAGCAAAACACTGATTCTGTGGCAATCTCGCTTGGGCGAAATGCACCTCCGCTTGAGCGAATTTGGGGCAGAAACGAATCTACTGTTTCACAACAATCTCGCTCGAGCGAGATTGTCACTCGCTTGAGCTTGTTATGCAGGAACAATGCAGAAACGAAATTTACCTTAACTTAGCACATAAACCATCAACTCCATTCATTTTGGCCTTACCTATGACCATATCTTACTTCATTATGCATGTACCAATTCATACAATATTATAATCTAAAACTACATAATTCTTTCATTAAATCAAATACCACCAACATCATCATGCTAATATTGATTCCATACATATAATCTAAATTCATCATCAAGCCACATACACTCCCTACATACATTTGGATCCAACATCATTTCACGACTCCATAGAATGGCATAAAAACACAGCATACGTTCATTAATCAAAGACAAGTATCAAGGTTTATTCTTTACAACTTTTGGGTCATGAATGAAAATTGTCATTACACAAACATGTCCAATTTTCTCCCATGACCTCCAAAATTATCAACCATTACAAAATTGAGCATATACACCTCATATACTCTACCAAAACATATTTTCATGTCGGCCAAGGCGTACACATTCCTATCCATATTTACCTCCTTCCAAACTCGGCCTCCAAAAGCTGTAGGATTTAAGTCATACCTACATCAACTTTAAAAATGGCAACGGGGAGGTGAGTAACATAATCCAAATGAACTAAAGTCATACATTATGATGAAATACATGTATACTTGCACAATTGGCCATCATTACACCACATCATACATTATACACAATACATCTTATAATTTCAAGTATACATTCACAATATCAATCATTTGGATTGCCAATCACACACATAGGGTTAGTATTCAACTCTTTCCCTTTTCAATTCTCATTCATCCATTGCCACCATGGGCTTTCACCTAGGCATATTTCCAGCTATATGCAAATGCTCTTAAAGCTAATGCATATGCACAAGAATTTCTCATCAAAACAATGCGGATCCGACTGTGGGAAAAATACCATATTAATTCAATTGTGGGACAAGCATAGGTGTGCTACTATGCCCCTACTGCAGTAGAAAAAATTGTGTACACATATATCTCAATTTTATGCATGCTTACATCCTCATAATTTTTACTGGTACCAAACCGCTATCGCCCATCTGTAGCACTAGTCACCCCGTGACTTGCGGATCAACATCGTGGCCTCAATTACCAGAAGTGCTACGGGACCCTCCCGAACACACATCGAGAGAGCCGTGTCCCGTCGGACACCGAGGTAAACTCGCTCACCATAGAGCCGCCCGCCCACTGTGCCCGCCATATAGGGTGCCTCGTCACCAACTATGGACAACTTCGTGACTCATACACCGAGTCATAGGGGAAAATCACAATACGCTTGTCCACTGAGCCGCCCTCCCACTGGGCCCGCCTAGTGGAACCCCCTAATATTCCACATAGACAGCTATGCTATGCCATGGATGCAATGCAAATGCAAATCAAGTGCATCCTCACACTATGCATCCTAGATGCCACTCCACATTCAATCATTCATCACCACCACTTGGTGGGTTTCAATATTCTCATCATTCTCATCCAATCCCAATTCTCTTTTAGACTTATTCACATTAATAGTTAGTGGCATACACGTTCAATAAATCATACACATATTTTTGGGATATTCACATCACAATTCCAATTCACACATGGTTTCAAACCATCATCATATTTCATCAACATAGTATCATCACAACATCACAAGATTATCCCAAACACCATGCCACACAATAATTATCATTCTAAATGCATTCCAATCATAACATTATCACATCATCCATTCAACAACCATCAAAATGATCACATATACATATTTTCACATCATCAATGGATGAAATCATGCATTTAGAAAAGTTACCCCCTCCTACCTCAAGTGAAGTAGTGATCAACGCGGTTTGATGGTTCCGCCTCGTCAATGGGGTCACTTCCTACATCACAATACATTATACAATCAATTTTCTACTTACTCATTAAGGCTTAAATACTTATACATATATCAATAACTTGATGTTTATATCATTTTAACTCTCAAACCTCTTTTATTTCACTTTATCCACCATAACCACCATGGGTTAGGTGCTACCCTTTATTATTATGCATTCAACAACCAAACCCTTTCATGGGTTTCTCCATTAATGACTTCCACCAATAAAATACCATCACCAATGACCCTTATTCATCATAACTCATATTTATTTCCAGCAATAAATACTTATCAACCTCCATTATACATTTCCTCTAAATTTGTGAAGCTAGGGGTTCATAAAAATTCCATCCACCTTCATAAATACTCTTCTCCTTCCAACCATAAATGCATCCACTTCATTACTTCCCAAAGAAACCTTACTCTCATAGAAACCCATATTAAACTCTTGCATTTAATACTCTCCTCAAGGACATTCATACACATGCATGGTTCCCAAACTCATATTTTCATACAACTATGGCAAAAACCCAAACAAATGGTGAGTATTTCTTACCTCACACCCAAAAACGAAAATGGGTTCAATGGAGGGAGAGAAAGCTGCGAAAATGGGGGGAAAGGAGGAGAAAACAACAGCTCCACCAACTCCCTTCAAGCTCCCACCAACGAAAATGAGAGAAAATGGAAGATGAAGCCAAGTTGCTAGGGTTCGGAAGAAGAAAAGAGGAAATAGAGAAGATGATGATGAGAAGAAGAAGAAAATGCAAATACTTACTGCCTTCAGCGAAAACATACGTGAATAGTGAAAGAAATTTGGGTTTTTGATTTATTTTAATTCCCATTCATTAAAACTTCAGCGTTTTATAACTAACAGGTTCTCAGTTCGGGCTCAATACATCGTCTGAAAATTATTCCGAATACATATTCGGATTCCCGATAATATTTTCAATAGCCCTGACCAGTATCATCTCATTCTGAGATACTTGGTCCGACACCCATATCTCAACCGGGCTTAATTTCAGCTTAACCGATCTCCATAATTTTCTAACAGTCCTCAAAATTATCAATTTAATTATTCTCAATAGTTTGGGACGTTAAATATTCCACATACTAATTTCTAATATTTATTCCGGTATTTAATTCTCTCATTTTAAAATTTGGGATGTTACACGGATTCTTTGAACGGCCAATGCATATGATGCATGAATGCAATACATCTAAATTAAATTATTAAATTCCTTTATATAATTAATCTTAACAATAAAATTATCATAACAATCAAATAAACATACTTTATGTATAATTCAAAGAATATAGAAACACATTTTCCATAATATTTATATCATAATCTAAAGAATATGGAAACACATTCCATACTATAGTATTTATTTGGTATCATACTCCAAAGAATAAGGAAAACACATTTTCCATAATATAAAATTATACTACAAAGATAATTTAAAAACAAGAGTTTTCTTCCTTTAAATATGTTTAAATAAACTTCTGAATTTAATTTAATTAATTATATTTATTTATTTCAAGATAAAGTCTCTAGAATAATAAAAATCCAATAATAATAATAATTTTGATTTTATAAAAAAATTATTATTTTAAGTTTTTAATCATATTTATGAAAATGTCACTGGTCTTATTTACGAAAATGTCACCGTTCTAATTTATTCACAAAAATGCCACTTTCTGATTTATTTACAAAAATGTCACCGCTTATTTTTATTTACGAAAATGTCATTGCTTCCAGTTTTTAACACCGGTTGAAACTATCCGCTGTTAAAGGGTCTGATTCTACAGAAATGAAAATAGCACTTTGTTTCTCTCTGTTTTTGCTGTTTAAATGATTTTAAATGCAAATTAAACATACCAATTGATTCTAAATCACCATACAACATTAGAAACATATTACATATCAAATTTCAAACCAATTAGCATCAATTTCACAACTTAATTCAAATTAAATTAAAATCTAACTATGAGTTTCTAAACAATTAACAATTAAACAAGCAATTCTAACTTAATTTCTATGTATTTAATATTCTATCTCCTCTTTCTTACCTCAATTGAAGATCCCTAAGCTTTCCTTGTGCTAAACTCTCTTGTATCTCCTTAAATCTTCAAGTTTGAGTAATTCCTTATTATGCAAAATTGAAGGCTTATGGAAATGGATATATAGAAGCTTGAAGAAGATAATGATGGGTTATAGGATTTATGAGGTATTTTGGTTTGAAGAAATTTGGAGGGTTGGAACATTATTTATAGGCTACAAATGACGGTGGAAATGAAAGGCAGTGCGCGAGGAGAAAGAGGGAGAAAGAAGGAGAAAGAAGAAGAGCCTTCGAGAGAGAGAAGATATTTTTTTTATTTTATTTTATTTTTAATTAATTGATGGGTCCCTTAATAATTCTACGTTTTATTTTCGTTTAGTCTCATTTTAAATCTGATTTACAAAATAAAAATATCTCTATAACCGGAATAAAATTTCCTATTTTCTAAAATTCATTTCTTATTTTTCTGAGAAATTTTAATTTTTCACTATTTAATTACCAATTTAAATTTAATTCAAAATTGGGTTGTGACAATTTATATCCTAAACCAAGCTAATTTCCAGTAGTGGTTGGGATGGCTATTTTTTGATTTTGCTATTTTGTCATAACAGAAGTTCTACTTGGACTTGTGGAAAGTGTTGTGTAGCTTAGCCTAATATGTTTTGTGCTATTATTTATATTGAAATTTTCATTTGTACTCTTAAGTTGCTTTGATGGCAATTTGTGCCTGCCAATTTACTTACAATTATTTAGCTAGTAAAATAATGAGTTTATTACAAGAGATCACAACCTGAATAAATCTATATACTTCAAAATACAAAATATTAGCTGTTAAGTTTATCTTCGTCATTATAAAGTTTGCCAAACCACAAAGTTGTATTCTTATATAAATATTGTGGACTATGTTAATTTGATGAGGTACTATTGGCAGATATCAATGCTTGCACTAATAAATTATGTAGCTGATAATATAATATATAATAACCACGAAGTTGTGTTCTTCTACAAATATTATCCATTGGTGCATATTTTTTTACATAACTTCACTATTGATATTATAAACACGGTAGATTGAATTGTACGCTGAGTTAATTATATTAACATAATTTAGCTATGGATTTTATGTGTGTTCATGAATTGCATGTGTTTCTTACTCTGGCCACTGCCAGTAGTGCTTCAGCTACTGTTGTGGTTTTCTTGGCACACAATGGGAATCAAGACTCAAGCTGGCTTTCCATATGCAATCATTTTGGTCATTCTGTGCCTAAACAAGTTTAGCAGTGGTGTCATCTTTGTGTGCAGTGGTTATCTTTATATTGTTGATTGTTATATCTGTTTTGGCTATTGGGAATCCCTGAAAATTAAGATGGTATCTTAAAGAAAGCACTACTAATTCACATTTTCATTTTTTAGGAATATCTTATGAAACTCAGTTTAAGATGACTCACTTATTACTAATTAGTTGATTGGAGCTTCTTTCTTTATCTACACCTTTGTTTCTTTCATCTATTTTACCCCTAATGAGTTGAACCTTTACTCTTGATTTCATACTGGTTTATGTTAGATCATTGGTATGACATGTTAGTCATCATTTTATATTTAATCGTTAGGTTTCCTTGTGAAAAAAAAAAGCAGTGTTGAAGGATGACTGAAGTTATTTAAGTTTAACATTTGTTTACAATCATGGTCTGTTACATTAACCTATTTTCTACTTTGAACCAACCCTAGTAATCCAAGTTTTTCATGTTAATTGTTAAGTGGATGTTTAGAATAGCGTTTGAAAAAAAATATTTCAAGCTAGAAATTTAATGATTTTAATTAAAGTTGTGTTAATTGAATATTCAAAACCAAAAAAAAAGGTTACCAAATGCTTCATCGGTTACGTAAAAATCACAAACAAAAACTAGATCTACTTGTAACTAATTGTTATATTCCTCTAAAATTCTTGTTTAAGGAAAACATTCAAAGAAGTTAAATAAAAGAAGCATGCACTAAAAAAATTATGCCTAAGGATTAAGAATACAAAGTGAGAAAATAAAAAAGAATTAAAAGTAAAATTTGGAGGGTAAAAAAAGAAATTAAATGAAAAAATATGGAGAGAAATTAAAAGAGAAAAATTTGAAGAGAAGAAAAAGAGAAATTAAAGTGTAAGAATATGAAATGAGAAAATAAAAAAAGAATTAAATGAAAAATTGAAGAGTAAAAAAAGATAAATTAAAAGGTAAGAATATGAAGGGAGAAAATAAAAAAAGAATTAAAAGAAAAAATTTGGAGGGTAAAAAAATTAAATAAAAAAATATGGAGAGAAATTAAAAGAAAAAGTTTAGAAAAAAATTAAAGTGTAAGAATATAGAATATAAAGTGAGAAAATAAAAAAAGAAATTAAGAAAAAAATAACACTATTTTTTAAATGGATGGTTGGATGTCCATCCACAAAAAAAAAGTTGATGGATGGATTGGGTGAATTTAGTTAATTAAAGTTATGGATTGGATGGATATTTCAAGAGTTTTTAAATAAATCATAAATTGATTAATGAATGGATTTTGTCCATCCAATAACATTTAACTCAAATCTTATCCAAATTATCTATTTGACACCCCTAGCCTTGATCACTATGTGTAGCTAAATGGCTTCCATCGAATTTGGAACCATAGTAGTTTCCTTGTAAAACCTTTTCAAGAAGTCCTTCGAAGACTCTGTCTCACCCTGCTTGATCTGAGCGAGGGTGTGGGATGTCTTGGGTACGTCCCTAAAGATCACACAGTGTTTTCCAAAAGCCTCAGTCGTCTCCTCCCATGAATCTATAGATCTAAAGGGGGTCCTTCAAACCAACTTAGGGCTTCCCATGTCAACGTGCGCGGGAACATGTGACACATGACGTCGGCCTTCGCTCCAAGAAACATGTCTTCATATACGTAAGCATCAAGATGCTTGCATGAATTTGTCTCTCCTGAATACTTACCGATAGAGAGAGGTTGGGTAGTTTAAAGGTGAATGGGATAGGGACACTTATGAGCCTCCTTAAGAAAGGGACACTCAACTTATACCCAAAGTGAGAAGTTCTAGAAGGTATACCTTTTCTCCTAGAGTTTTGTTGCTCTGTTGCTCTGCATGTGACTGAGTTTGTTGCTCTTCATCACACAAAACAATCTTCGAATACCTCAGGCTTTAACACCTCGGTTGGTGAAGTCCAAGGGGACTCACCCTTTTTATAGACATTAAACGCTCACGCCCGAGCACAACAAGCTCTTCTCTAAGCTGTCTGATGATTTCATCCCTGAGATCAAGAGTTACCATGGATACGACTCATTTGGCAAACACACTTGTACTATCAAAAGCCAAACGCCTTGGCTCCAAGTACGTAAGATCCTCAATATGCCTATCAAGAACTCTTTCCTCCTTGACGACTTAACTTTCTCTGCGATCATGGGACTAAAATTTTACAGGTCCCACCAGGCGTGCCAACGAATTGGTTGTGGCTAGGGTACAGGGGCCTGCCTCGAGACTAGTCCTTAAAGTATATTGTTCTGTTTGATTTTACATTGGTCCAGTAGGGATCCGGTATTATAACCTTTATTCCAATGGAGAATTAAAGGTTCTTGGAGTGATTCCTTGTACCAAGACACTAGCCTTACGCATTGTGGGGTGAAAGGGGGTGTCAATTGCAAGGACACTCTGACGCTCAAGTCAGTGAATATTCATGGAGAATATCAAAGCTCAAATGTAAGTTCAAGTATGTGAAGTGTGTCTTTCATTCTTTGTGTGTGGGTATTTATACTTGGAGGTAGCGAAAGAATCGTTTCGAGTAGGTGGACTTACCGTACAAGGTGTCAGCGTGATTCTGATCATTTACATAAAGGCTAACACATAATAGTGACCTTACCTACCAACTGCTCCTTTCCATCAGTCACTTTGCAGGTTATAACGTCCTTAATTTTAAAATAAAAATTTCAATAAATCAAATAAATTTTTCATAAATAATTTAATTTTCAGAAACAAAATCTGAATTAAATAATAAAATCAACACAGGATTCGGATTCAACAATAAAAGTATAAATTTTACATCAATCCGACCGGCTCATTTAAGTGTATAAATGATATAATAACTCGGTAATCACACGAGCCGGCCAAGGCTTCTACAAAAAAATAGCTATGTGCACTAGATGCAATCCGAGCAGTTGAGTGATCTCATTCGTCATTGTTGGGTCTTACATTCACTGTAAAAATAACAACAGTAGGGGGTGAGCATAAACATATCGAATAATAGTTATTGAATCGGATTAAAAGACCAATTCATAACTATTTATAAAACATAACCGATCACATAATATCATCACATATTTATTCACAATAATTATATACTCATGTTGTTCACAATAACAACACCGATGCATACACATGCTCAACCAAATGGATCCATCATTAAGTCTTTTAATTTTGTGTTGCGACACTGGCTCCCCGAGCCATAACTCCGTTTTACAGGTACCAAACCGCATGCGACCTTAATGTAACACCGGTCACTCTCAGTGACAGCGGTAACACAACTCAGTGTTACGGGCCGGTCTTGAGTCCAACTCAAAGGCGTCTGTGGTATTCAAATAAACCACCACAGGGTCTGTGCCTATCATCAGGCAGCCTATTGGGCCGGCATCACAGGCCCCCTGTAGTCCTGTGTGCGTCTGAATACAAATGATTATCAATCATCAATCACATACTAACATCATCTCATGTCATCAACCGATCAAATCATCAACATAATCAAAGCATCCCATGAAAAATTCATGGAGACCATTCTCACATTCGGTCACACATATATCCAATCATCACATCAATATCATTAATAAGAATGGAAGATGTAAAAACATAAAATATGTTATTCAATCGGGGTCTCAATAACAATTTATACACACAGCATATATACATCATAACAATATTACCCCAAATCCATTCATAAACCATTTATTTGAGATGTAACGCTCCCCCTACCTGGAATAAGAGTTCCAGCAGCTATAACCAAGTCACTGCTCATGAATTCCGACTGGAATTGAAATTTTATACCAGTCCCAAGCTTTCTTCATAAAGAGAAGAAATGAAGATTTAACTTTCTTCTTTGTTCGTAGGTTTCCAGTAAAGTTTTGAAAGAAAGGATTATTGATGATGATTTCACTTTTTAAAAGTCCTCCACTAATTCAACAATAGAAATATTTATATAAGGTTCATGCAGAAGAGACGTGATTGAATTGAAGAATTCTGACACACGTATCTTTAATGATAATGAAAGGAATAAGATATTTAATGAAAAGGGAACAGAACATCAAAGAGGGTCCCATACTTAGAAAATATCTGAAAAGTGAAGCTGCTAGAATGTAGAAGAACAGAGTGACGTGTAAAGCTTTAATAATTAAAATAATCGTTAATTCCGACTCGGTTTTCAGTATATTCCGACTCGGTTTCAGCCTTCTGGGCATATCTTTCCGAGAAGGTTTATCACAGCCTCTGTCCGCTCAGAATTCCTTCATTCGGAGGAAATTCACTCGAAAAGGTTTCATCCCATGAAACACTCAGCTTCCCTTCCTCGGAAATGACCCATTCAGAAACGTCTCATTCAAAAATACCTCAATCAGGCATATCTCATTCGGATATACCTCTTCCCGAGTCAAAGTCTTCCTCTTGTGTCACTCGGAAGTCTTTCATCTGAAAGATCACTCGGAGTTCGAAGTTCAATTCCTTTCTCGAAAATCTTTCCACTTGAAAGGATTACTCGGTGTCGAAGGCTATCTTAAAAATGAATCCGAGTACAAGTTCTCGGAAACTCCAAAGATTGATCCTAGCACAAATTAAATGAATTTACCACTCGGATATTTACTCTCCTTGGAACTATTCACTCAGAAACACATTCATTCGGAATTAAAGTCTTTCTTTATCCAGAAACGCTCTTCCTAGAAAGACTCACTCGGTGCCATCTCACTCGGAAGTGTCACACTCAGAGACACTTCACTCGGAAAGTGACTCAACTCGGATAATGTTTTTCTTAACTCAGAATGATTTCCTTAATAATGTTTCACTCGGAAACATCTTAACTTCACTTGTAATTAGTGTTCTATCTTATTCCACTCAGAGTCATATTCATTTCACTCAGAATCTTATACATTCTCACTCGGAAAATCATAATTCACTTGGAATTTCTTCTTTAATCCTTAATAAATTATTTTTCTAAGAATCTTAAAAATTGGGATGTTACACAGGTTGCTTCCTCAACACATGATTGTATAAGTCAACTCTGACTATCTGTTGTTAAGAGAATAGCTCACATCGGGATCATGTCATGACTCTTATATGCAGTGTTAGGAGCTGGTGTTAATCTTCAATGCTTTCAACAATGTCAGTCTTGCATGATGGCTTTTAGGTCAAATGACATTTCTGCCTATAGGCTGGTATTGAGACCAGATCAAGTATTTATGACACAGAGCCGATAGTTACGATGTTAGATTGAATATGGGCAAGTATTGTGATCTATGTGTGTTATTGTAACATCCCTGGTGTTTTAATAAAAATTATAAAAAAGTGGAAAATGTTAGCAAATGTTTTAGAAATTTCATTTAGTATTTGTTCTGTCTGAACCGGAGTCGAGAAATCCGGTGACGGGATCGGTCTCAGAAGCGCGGGCAGACGGGGTTGAAGATCGGTTGTACAGGGGAGAATAGACAAAGACGTACGGTCTTGGACTAACCGGTGTGAGGAGAGCGCCCCACTCGGAGCTATAGCCCGGATCAACCTCTTATAATGACTGAAACAACGGGTGTACGTAACCAAGAGGTGAGAGCGGATGAGATATCTGGCCTCTCAAGCAGTAGCTCGGATTTCCGAGGTGTGGGCACTATGTTGGAATACCGGTTGGCCGGTATTCAGACTGGGCCTATACTCTTGCGAAGTATTAGAGAATTGTGAATAATTAAACGTTGTGAGAATAAATAAGTGTAGTTGATTTGATAACTATGAAAGAGTTCAATGTGGTGAAATTGATTAAAATTTAATAAGAATACAAATAAAATAAGGGAAAAGGCGATCTTGCCCCTGAGCTTTATATATAAAAGGAGATTCTCTTCCTCCCCTCTTCATTATTTTGCGAACTATTTCTCCTGTTGGCCTGTCCCTTCTCTTTCGTTTTCTCCTCTCTTAGCACTGAGTTGCATGCGTTGGAGAAAGACTCCATTCGTGTCTGAACTTCAATCGAACCCCATTCCTGTGATCGTGGCCTCAAGGTGAGTCCACTGATCCATTTTATTTGTGACCCCTTATCCCATTCGTTTCTCTGGTGGCCAAGGGCCATGCATGGCTATATTCGAGTCCGTTCTCCACTACTTTGGTGAGTGTGAGCCCAAATACGGCCTATGAACTGAGGGCGTTGAAGTTAACGGGCTTTACCTTCTGACCCGTAGGTAGTAGGTTAAGCAACGGAAGACTGAGAGACGGAGCTGAGACTGCGAACCCAGTGCTCAGAGGAAGGAATCGACACCGGGAGCAGATTATCGAAGCATGGGACCAAGGTAAGGGGGTGTTCGGGTTATGATTAATTAGAATATGATTTATTCCTATCCGAGTCACTGAAAAGTATGAGCAGAGTAAGAAAATGTTAACGAGTAGTGGGGTGTGCTTGTGTTTATGCATGTGTCATTGTGTGCATCGGTCAGCTGAAGATCAGGTGCGTGATGGAATTAATCTTGTTGCGAAACTTAAATTATTTAATGCTGAAGTGATGTGGACATGTTGTATGTAAATGCACGTGTAGATAACTTACAATAGCCTGAAATACGTGATGATTGAGATAATCAGTATGTTCTGTTGAGGGGTTTGACGAGTCGGTCACCCTACACTGTGAGCACAGGACAGTTTCTGTCAGTTGCCAACAGTAATCGGAATGATATGTTATGCTTATATAATGAAATTTGATTATGTGGTGGAGGACGACCAACGGTATGAATTACCCTGTTTTGGCTTCAGTGGTCAAGTCGGACCCAGTTAAGCTACCCAGAGGTCTTTGACCCAGTGGTTGAGGGGGAGCCAAGTCGGGCTCGGTGAACCAAGTCGGGTTCACGGGATGTCAAGTCAGACTCCCAGCTGAAGGTCGATCCTTTTAGTATCCGGATACTAGGTGTCAGATTTTATCTGAGAGTCAGTTATGATAATGGAAAAGTTGTGATGTATATATTTGCTGAGTGATATTTCTTCTATTTTCCGAGTGAAGTTTATTCTATTGGCCAAAGTGTGAATTAATTACCGAGTATGATGTGTCATGATTGCCGAGTGAAGAAAATGCAACTGGGCGTACTTTATATATATATATATGACTTGTTAAATTTTGTTCTATATTAATTATAATGCCAAACACTCACCTTTACTGTTGTTTCAATTTAGTAACCAGTGACAGGGAGGAGGGAGGAGCCATGGAGTCGCGCCAAGGGGGAGATCGATGCCAGGGCCCGAGTGACTTTGAGTGGTTTAGTAGAGTTATATGTGTGTATAAGTAAATTCCGAGTGTTATTATTAGCTGTGTGTTAACTAGAATTGAATCGGATACGAATTTATATTTTAAAATACATTGCTATCTATTTACATACTCTCATGGTTACTATGGCGACTCATTAGCTAACAAAATCATCCCCGAGTGAGGAGTAATCAAGCGAGTCAGGGAAGGTTAGGATGTTCCGAGTGGGATTGACTGGGGGAGAATTTTGAGTGAGGAAATGTATAGAGTATTCACCGAGTGAGGGTGTCCGGAGAAGCAATAAACGAGCGAAAGAAGTTGAATTATTCCCGAGGGAGTTGTGATCGAACGAAGCTTCCTAAGTGAGGAGTAGTAATGAGTCAAATGAGGAATGTCCGAGTGAATGGAAGTTGAGTGTTTTCCGAGTGCAATCCATTTGCCGGGTAAACCATTTTTCTGGGTGAAATCTCACGGGTGTCCGTTAGTGTGTATTATTTGCTCAGATTTCAGGAAGGTATTCGCTCAAGCGAGTCGACACTCGCTTAAGCGACTCTCGGGTCGTTTAGGTACCTTGGGGTTCGCTCACGCGAGTGATCCCTGTTTTCTTCTTCTTCTCCTCTTTCTTCTTTTCCTTCCTCCGTTCTTCTTCTCACGTCGCTCCTAATTCCACTTGGTCAAATGAGATATTTTCAATTGGATATTACCTTGCGTACGTTTTATTAATATTTCAAAGGTAATTAACGCCATTGTGTATTAGGAGCGAGTGAAACAGTTTCCGATCGGTTATCAGTTTCATTGGGTTTAAGAGAAGTAAATATTATTTTACATTAAGGCTTAAATATTTATTTAGCGTGAAAAATTTATTGTGAAAATTAATTAATTAAATATAAATAAATGTAAATTGACCTAGGATGTTACAGTTATACATATGCATAATGTTTGTTGTGATACAATGACATGTAGTTGTTATAGTTGACGTGAAATTAGATGAAAATGGTGTGAAATTAGGTGTTTTATTGTCAACTGAATAGGCGATTTGGACTTTCGATGGGTGTTGGAACCCCTGGAAGGCATTGGTAGATTCATTGAGTTATTTGGAAGTTGTTTGTATTGGCAAATGGCCAATTGAATGGAGTTTGAGGTGGATTAAGCATAATAGTTGCTAAAAATTATGTGAATTTCATTTTGGCACATAAGTTGCTCGTATGGAAGAATTTTAGGGAACGGACTGCGCCAGCAGATCCGAAATGGTGGAAATATAGTGTCCATGGAGTTTTATAGCAATTGAAGTTGAAACAGGTAAGTTAGGTAGGATAGAAGTTGGCCTAAAGACCAAATTCTGCATAATTATGCAGAATAGGTTTCAGGTAATCGGTTACGTAATCAATTACCAAAGGAAATTTTATTCCCTACACAGTCTGGTCTCTAGTAGTCGATTACCAAGGTTATGTAAATCATTAAGGGGACGTTATATCTCCCCCTTCCCTAGTTCCTTTTATTAACTCTAAATTTTTATAGAAAGAAAAAAACCACAATAGCCACCAACTCTCAATGATAAGTCAGAATAGATAACCCTAATGCCATTATTCATTCTCTTGTCATTTCAAAAAATATAGAGTTCTCGCTTTCTTCCTAACCTCGTCGATCACCTTCTAGCCATGTCAGCACACGGCAGATTAAACCAACCACCATGGTGTCTTTGCCCCAGCATCGGCATTGTGCGAGCTCCTATGACAAATGTGTGGTAGGTTTGAGGACAAAGGAGTAACGCATATATTGCAATTCTGCTAAGGTTGGTGGCACTAGATTTTGTTTCGATCATAAATGGTTACGAGCATCACAGCTATAGGAGATTGTCGAGTGATGCAGAGTTTGCGATTTAATGAGTTTGTTTAGTGATTATGCCTTGGCTAGTTTAGGGTTTCCAGTAGTGGCTATTGGTGGTAAACAGTACTATTTGGTCCATCAGAGGTTGATGATGTTCGTGTTTTGTTTCGAAATAAGTCTCCTATTTTATTTTTTTGCCCCCTTTTGTAATAATGATAATGGAGAAAACTATGATGGTGTGGCATGTGGAATTGGTGAGGTAAATGTTGTGTGGTCAAATGGTGAGGTGAATGCAAAAAATATAGTTAGATTCGAAGACTCGGAAGTGTTCTGTTATTGATTCAAAATGGAAAAATGTAATGTGGATAGTGTGGCATTTGTGGCTATTAGAACACAATTTTAACAACCATAAATAAATAAGACTTTGTGTTGTAAAAAATACCACTTAGGTCGTGTTTGTTAATTTGTTAGAAGATTGACTAAAAGGACTAGAGTTAACTAACTAATAAAACGTTAAGAACCAACTAAAACTAAAAACATAAGGGGAAAAACTTATGGGACCAACTCAAACTAAATTTAAAACATAAGAGATTGTAAAAAAAAAGTATTCATGCATCATTTTAAAGGAATTAGAATGATTTACTATGTAATAAATGACCGATTTTAGAAATTTTACAATCTATGATGATTATAACCTGTACTTTCTAAAAGAAAATTAGAAATTCAATATAAGCCCTAAAGAAAAAAGAGAAATCCAATCTTAGTGATTAGGGATTTGGGAGATATCTCATGCCACTAATTTTAAATTCATCTACTTAGCTTAAAATTTAAGGAAAGGTCAAGGCATTAATTAAAAGATTAAAAAATTAAGGAAAAAAAATAGTAGCCTATCCGTCAATAAACCACACCCCAAACCCCCTTGGTAAATTGACAACCTTTAAACCCATGCTCCACATTTTCCATCTCATTACACTCTTTGCACCCTGCATTGGCCTCCTTACCTTCATAGCACTACTTAAAAAATAGTCAGACGCTATGCATCCTGACTTATCAACTTTAGACCATGAATTAGGATCAGCCAATTCACAACCTAAATGACAGGTGGAAAATGCCAACCATAAGAACAATTGAAACACACAAAAAAAAAATTGCAGTTACAATGTAGCTAGATTTTTTATACTAACGTCATCATGAGCACAAAAACCATTTCCAGTCTTTCTGGTTTCATTGTCCTGCAAAAAAGTAAAATATAGAACAGATGCAAATTTTCAGTAAACAAGTTTGAAATTCCACCAAACTATACAAGTAGATACAAATGCTTCAAATATACAGATTTGAAGACAAAAATAATATTATTTAGTAAATTGATATATTACCCTTCATTACTACAATATAATACCCAAAACTATAAGATCAGGGTATAATAGATATAGAACCTTCAGACTGTATCGAAAAAATCTACATTAAGGATTTAAGCAAATGCTGATTCTGTACATGTATCTCCTAGGTCCTAACTAATTTAACATGATTATCCATACAAGCGTCCAGTTATAAAGATACGTCCAAACAGGTAAAGTTTCACTCAACTATACAATTTACAGAAAACATATAGGTAGATCTCAGAAAACAATTTGACATGCTTCTGAAGAATATCAATTTCCATCTTTCTTAAGTATGAATGTTGCTAGACTAACTACAAATTTTGGTTCCATATTTTCCCCTTTTTATCGAAGAAATATATTGAGTACATAAACAAAGGACACATCCTTCTAAAGCAAAGTAACACAATACACAATGAAAAAAGACACATGTTACCGACAAGGCCATACCTCCATAAATCAGCCAAAGGAAAAAATTAGACAAATAGCACATGTTGCCAAAAGAACTAGGAAAACTATCTCCAGTCAAAAGTCATGCTTGGGTGAAAACTTTTTCTCAACTATTCAAGCATTATTTTCTAACCAAATACCTTCACATACATCCGTGAAGAAATAATAAAAATACAATTCAATGGTCCTCTTACACAATGATTATATAAAGTCTTACCCTTGGAGCCTACATACCTGCAACAGACTCAGTTATCAATGCTGTTAAGTATCACTGTTCATACAGAGGTCCTGAGCTTAAATGGAGCTTTAACCGTCCAGAAAAAGTAATAAGTACTGAATAAAAGCAAGGATTTCATGAATAGGGTCACTGAGTTTAATGGCTATTCCTGATTTCCTGCAAACTCTCCAGTATAAACCTTTTGCTTCACAGCTTCAGCTAACTTTGCCACAAATAACTTATTTGAGAGTTGAAATCATCCCTAAATTGTCACCTCAACACTACGATCTGCCCTCCAACCAACTGGTGGTAAAACGTGTGATGGAAAATAATTAGCCCACAAATAGGACCTCAAGTAATGTAGCTAAACTCCAAAACTTCAGTCAGCCAGTAATTTAGGGAATGTTTCTTTGTTAAGTACCATTCATATAGGTTAGTTTCTTAGGCCAAAAACAGGTCTTTTCATATTGATATTTACTTGGCTCCTACTTCCTACTCTCTCTGGTCATGAAAAGACACCATTCCCGTTCTAAGGTATGCAGCTTATCTTCCAGTTTCTGCATACTATCCAGGAATATACAAGGGAGCAGAAAATATAATTTTTTTGTATTAACCACTGGCGTCTCCCATACAACTGAAGGCAATCCTACCCGGGACTTAGACGTAGTTAAAACTCCCCAACGCCTCCAAAGAGTGCATTTAGCAAGCAAAGAATATTAGGTCATATGAACTTACTAATTACTACCAAAATTGGATATACTAATTTACATTCCAAATAAGTTCACCAGTCACAAATACAGGGCAAACAAAACAAAAGAATTATGGTATTCAGCCATTAAATATGGCAGACTATCAATTATTAATTATTAAAAATCAAAAATTAAAATTCCACTTTACTTTGAAAATAAAGCATCTACAGAACTTATACTTGAACAAAAAATACTATCCCAAAATTAGTTTGAAGGAAGAGTCTCAATACCAACCTCAGCATATTTTTTTGGTAGCACTAAAAACCCAATTCGCCCAGCATCACTGGCACTCAAGGTTTTTTGAAACAAGGGAATAATTCAGAATTGGAACTACAGATAAAGTTAAGGCCCTATAGCTTCAGGTATGTGGCGTATGACTTTAGACAAAATAGGAAAATGAAGTGAAATAATCTAGTTATTATAAATATAATCTAACACCGTGATCATATGTGATTTGAAGGATACTCTAGATATTTGCTGTAGCTCCAGATCAGTACACCTGGGCCAATACCGGGGCAGTAACTAGTTTCCTCCTCGGGCATCTGCTCCAGGCTGCCCATTGCGAACTTGAGCCTCACCTGGTGAGTCAGGCGCTAAATGTATAGTGCCAGTCAATTGCTTTCCTGGAAGTGGTTGAGTATGTTGTGGATGGCTTCCAGTAACCACAAGTTGACCATTTCTTTCATTTTGGGATGAATAAGGTACAGGTAACCCAAAAGGTTGAGGAGATGTATCTTCCTTCAGAGGTGGAGGCTGTTAGCACATATTTAAACATGAACTTGATTTGTCCTCATTCCTAATTCCTGAAATATAATTTTAAACAAAATCATGTTATTTAGTCATCTTCATGTTGGTAAGTGATTCCTCCACCTCCTAAACCACATAACAGAACAGAAGAAGGTAAAAAATTCAGAATAGGTCAAAGCTTGCACTACCATTCATAAGCACCATTTCCCATGACCCAAGCTTGACGCTCCAATTGACTGATTCCAGACAAATCCTCATTTTTCTTTTCCAAGGTTAAGGCAGATAACCTTTCATTGAAGTAAACTTTGTCAAAGCTATTTGATAATTCAACTAAAGAAGGTACATCCGGAAGCATGTCAGATGAAGAACCTGAATTGAAAAGACTGGGTGCTTGCGTCCATGATACAGAACCAGATCCAGCTAACTGACTCCAAGTTTTGCAGAGACATCTCTAAATCTATCCGATAAATGATTTTGAAGGGAAAATGGTCGTGGCCATGGCAGGTTAGACTGCTGGGACACAGATAACAGAATAGAGTTAGTATGCCAGAAGTGTTCCATCCAAACAGGACTTAAAAATGAGATGTTGTCCAAGCACCATACCATAACATTCTATTGCAGCTCATTTATTTATCATGTTCAAGATTTATAGGTAAGCTATACACCAAAAGTGGCAAAAGGCCATTTGCAACTAAGACCAAGGGGGAAAAGATATTTGCAGACCATCAATGTTGGACTAATATTGGTGATGTCAAAAAATGTCTCAAACAATGTAACATGCATAATTTACCCAGAAGAGCAGTAAAGGAAAATCTAATAATCTTAAATTGTAACAAATGCAACATTCATTATAATTAATTCTGTTGAAATTATATATTTCATTATTATTGTCAAAAATAAGTCCAGCTTCATCATTTTTCAATTTCACCGCAACTTCTTGCATGACCTCGTCCTTTTCAGATTGACTGTGTGGTAATATTTAGTTTTACACTAGAAGATTCTTCAGTTTATTCTCCATCAACAATGAAATCGAAATTTACTGGAAATGGGAAAAAAAGGGATGCATATAACCCACGGGACACTAAAGCCATGCAAAGCAAAGCACTATAAATTAAGACCAAACAGGGAAGGGGAAGGAACATATTCTCTCACCTATAGATGACAGATAAACTTACCAAAATAATATTTTTGCGGGCACATGCAAAGCATTCAATCCCTCCAGGACCCAACAACACAAAGGCATTACTTGAAACGATACACCCACAGTGAATCCGCTGCAAAGAATGATTAATTACTGGTTAAAATTACATAATTCAAACACAGCTTTGGGAACCTATGTAAAATTCTGTCCATGGAGCATTAATAAATCATTTCAAGCAACTATATTGAAGATTTGGCTCACCTTCCTACAAGTCTTACAACTCCCCAACCAGAAGCACTTGAGTGGAAAATCTCACAAAACCTCCTTTCATCAAAAGCAGAACTAAGTACCAAAGATCAACCAAATTTTACATAAAGAATAGCACATGTGCATCATGCAAGAAAACAATATCAAAACACATGATAATCAACAGGCATCATTATTTAAATAAGGCCAATTCAATTCTTGATCAAAACATTATTTAGCAAGTACAAAGAATCCAACTGTATTTATTTATTTGTTCTTTGTTAAGAAACAGTGAAAATGAATGTGTATGAAACCAGTAAAGTTAACCTCTGCTACTAAACCTATTAAAACCCCTTAGAGCAGAATGAACAAAAAAAATAATTAATAATTAGAGTTGTAAAAATAAAAACAATAAATAATTAATATTGATCATTCACGTCGTTTAGGATTTTTACCAAGTAAAATAATATAAAATATACATGTCTGTGTCATCTCTATAATTTTGGATGCTACATTAACAGATAAAATTAGACAGGTGCAGTCCTAAAATAAGAATAATTTTCACTTCTCAACGCCCGTGTTGTTCAACCAAGAAGCAACAAAAGAAATGTTTGATTGAAAGGAACAGAAATACAAATGATAGAAATAAAGAACTACAATTTACTGTATGATTTACATGTCTAAAATACAATCAAAATCTGTGGTTAGATGGATGATGTTAGCACATAATACAAACCATCAAGATAACTTCACTGTTATCAAAATTTCACCCGAGATATTCTTCTGACTCAACTTAATTTCGTTTTAGCCTCTTTATTCTTTCAAGGGCACCAAGCCGATTTTCATTATCTGTATCTTTTGCACCATCCACTTCTCCATTATTTTCATTCTCGTCTCTCTTTCTAATCAAACCACCAAACACAGCTGAAGGAACATCTTTTTGGGCAATTTCAATCTTATCATCATCATCATCTGAATCACTTTCATCTGGTAACTCAATATCCTCATGATTTCCACTAGTTTTTATACCTCTGTCCGACTGTGATTCCACTCCAGCACTGACAAACCCAACTTTTCTCTCTTTTGTCACTGTATTATCAACTGCTGGGGCTAATTGCCTTTCTAAAGCAGCCATTTCATCTTCGGGGACCCCAGCTTGTTTCAATTTGTCTTTGGCCTCATCAAGATTCACAGTTTGATCCTTCTGCATCAGATACTCGGGTAGTATAAAATGTGTCTGGAAAAACAATACAGGATTAGAATAAATGTCAATTTACAGAATTGGAGGTAAAGTGATGAAAAGTTAAAGTAACCTGGCTGTGGCTTGCAGAGACACTTCTCTTAATACGAAGCATTTCTCTGAAAGTATCTTCGTTTCCATGCTGAACCTCAAACTCATGCCACTTATTCCAAAATTCTGGATCAGATCGTGGATCTGCATACTGAGATGCATAAGCATATAAGTAGCGGGCCCGATCAATTTCTCCCAAGCTTTTTTCCAGCTCAGCAAACTTCAAACACATAGTTTTGACATCCTTGTCTGGAAGACCAGAGTAATTAACTGCCTGCTCATAGATCTTCCTTGTGCTGGGTACACCAAATACCTCAGCTGCACGAGCAATATATATTTCATACATGCTTAACTTCTCATTGTTTGGAACTTTCTTAGTAGCTCGATCATAAACATCCATAGCTCTCTTTGCTAGCCCATAGTCCTCCTCCAGCTTAGCATATTGCAAGAAAAGTGGTTTCACTTGATCAGCTGGGGCCTGTTTGGCAAGTATGACCCAAAGGATTAGGTTAGCATTGTGATGCATTATCAGCATTCTGAAGTAATATTTGTCACAAACAAACAAATTATCAGACAATTAAATACTTGCATGGTCTTTGTTTGTTTGTCAAAGTCAAACTAGAAGCATTTTCAATATACCAAAACTTCAATACATTACAGGGCACTGGTAAAGATTTGCAAATATAGTCATATTACAACATGTTATGAAGCAGTATCTCATAATACAAAATCTTCAGTTTCCAAAAAGTAAAGAAAGCAGTAACAGTATTTTGTTGTTCTTTCTGGAAGTGAAAGATTTGAATCATGCAATGCAATGACAAAGAGGTGCTTTAAGGTAATATAAGCAGAACACTTATATTAACATTCCTTATCCAGGGGAATCATTACATTCCTGTAGGTAAGGGACTTAAGTCTTTTATACGACTTCTTATCTTCATTTTATTTTATTTGTCTTTTGAATAGTAAGTACATTCCAAGATTAGATAGTAACTACAACAACTCGGTAATAGTAACAATGCAGATCCATAGTAGTCAATCCCAAATCGCGGAGCATCGCGGCCAACCCCAAAACTGGGATCGCGGAGTCCGGAGCGGATCGCGGACGCTATTTGCTACTATAGCGGATATAAAACGCATAAACAAAAAAATACATATATATGCAGAAAAACATAAACAGAACACAGAATAATAATTGAAACCACTCTAAATGCCATTCAAAACTAGAACTCAAGTGTCCCAGAGATGTTTGCAGGCTGCTGTCCACTACTTGCCATTGTTGATGGAGGTGATTTCAACAAGAAAAAAAATTCAGAGAAGAGAAAACAGAGGTTGCAGTAGTTATGGAGCTGTGCAGGAGGGTGCAGTAGCTATGGGGCTGGGCAGGAGGGTGCAGTAGCTATGGGGCTGTTGCAGGAGGGTGCAATTGCTGTGGGGTTGTCACCGGAGCCAACAGTGGCTGTTCTTCTTCCTTGAAGCTTTCTGGAGGCTCGCTGGAGACCAAAGAGCAGAAACAGAGCCTTCACCCGAGAAGAAAAGAAAGAAGATGAAAAGAAAACAGAAACAGAACCTTCACCCGAGAAGGGGAACTCGCCGGAGAAGAAAGGAACTCACCGGAGAAGAAGGGAACCCGCCGGAGAAGATGAACGGAGCTGCCAGAGAGCAAACAGGGAGCTGTCGGAGATGAGAGCAGTGGGAGGGAGCACGAAGACAGAAAGAAAGGAGAAGAAATCGGGAGAAGAAACTTGCCCTAAGTTAAAAAAAGGGGGGGAAATGAAAAATACAGATTTACCCTTAAATTTTTGCCAAAAACAACGCAGCTTACATAAAACTTGAAAGAAATAGAAACTAAAACTGAAAAAAGAAAAGAAAACAGAAACTGAAAATAAAAAAGACGAAATAGAAACAGAGTGAGAGAGAAAAAAAAAAGAAGTGAGGAAGAGAGAGAGACAGAAAATGAGAAGGGGGAAAGAGAGACAGAAAGAAAACCAAAAGAGAGAGAGGGAGCAGAAAAGGAAAGAAGGCTCTTATGTCGGATATGGTGATCGGAGGCAGAAAACGGTTGCCTGTGACACACAGAGCAGGGGAGAAACAGAAAACTAAAACAGATAAAAGAGAGGGAGAGTAAAGCAGAGGAGAGGATGGACGGAGAAGAGATAAGGGGAGTCAGAGGTTCTTACACGGTGGCGCCGGAGCAGAGGAACCAGATCGCGGCCGCTCTCCACCGCGATTCTCTGCGATTTGCGCTCCTGGGATCGCGGCTATCGTGCCGTAACTTGATCCATGCCCGCTATACGTGCGCCGTCGCGCGAGTGAGCCGCGACGCGATTTCGCGGCGCGATCGTGGCCGCTCCACCGCAATTTGACTACTATGTGCAGATCAAATATCAAGTTCAATGGAACATACAGATATTGTATCATCTGTATCGCATTCACCAGTCCATATTATTCAGTGTAAATTTCACTCCCCTCCCCCAAGAGATGAACAGTTTAGTCCATCATCCTATTGTAAATGAAGCCTTTTAGATGCATTGAAGCCAACCAAGGGCATTTTTCCTGTGTAACATTAATTAATGTCACTGGTAACTAATTTTGAACATCCTATAGTTATCAATCTTTATAGTGAAGCAAAGCAGCCAACTCCAAGACTGCTATAACAAGATAGCAGATCACAGCCAATTAAGTTTAAACATACAAATTAAAGTTATGCTATACATATATAATGGCGAAAAAATAATTTTCCACAGTTCTGAGACATTCATAATAATTACTTAATAATCAACAGAAGTCATGGAACATCAAAGATACACTCATTAAAAACATGCAATTTGCGCACTACTAAAAACCAAATTTCAGATGTCCAATCACAAAAATGAGAAAATTCAGAAAATACAAAATGTGCATACCGAATTAACCGCATTTTCGAATAGCTCTCTCGCTCTCTCCAATTTCGTTTTTCCATATCTCTTCATGAATTTAGTCAGATATGTAACCCATATATCTTTAACATGTGGGTACTTAAATATCTTCACACCTCTTTCATAAACTTTAAAAGCATCTTCAAAGTACTTATGTTCCTGCATAAAATAAAACAATGAAAGGATTTGTCAATCAGCCAAAACCGGTAGAAGAAATTTCCAAAAGATATACTGAACTAAAACATGAGAAATGCTTCATACCTCCAGAAAGTATGCATAATTAATGATTATCTGTGCTGTGGCTATTCGTAAATCCAATATCCGCTCATAAACAGCCCGAGTAGACTCCAAGTCACCTAGGCTTTCCTCCAAATCAACATAGAAGGTCCACAATCTCAAAGATCTATGCAGCTGCATCTGAACTGGTTCATTTCCATCCACAGCCACTGAAGGTAATGCATAAAATAAATCTAAAAGTTAGTTCACTCCCCCACCAAACATTATAAAAATAAAACAAAAGGTACAGCTTATTAGGAAAAGAAAAAATGTGAACAAAGTGAACTAAGAATACCTCTTCGCTTAACCTCAACTGATGGTTCTGCTGTAGCCCGCCTCATCAGCTCAAGAGCTCCTTGGAAATTTTTATGCTTTAACTCCATTTCTGCCCATTCACACCATACACTAGCCAGATTTTCCACACCTTTGTAGTTAACCTGCACTGCTTTGTCAAATATGACACGAGCATTGGCAAGATCATTGTGCTGCTCATACAGTTTCGCAAAAGCAACCCACAAAGTATGCGGCTTTCCCACTGCCTTCTTAGGATCAATCGTCCTCACCGCTTCAGTGTAAGTCAGTATCTGTCTCGTAGGATTACCTTCAAAAAGCTTCACCCTCCGGTGCCACTGTTCAACATTATGAGGATTTTGACGCAACAGTACACTGTTAGCCAATTCCGGCCTCCTCTGCATCAGGTAATCAAATCTAGCCAATCTCAAGTCTATGTCATTCTTGTCATTCAACCAAAACCCATGCAACACCTTCATATCAAAATCTTCCTCCAAGGACCTCCCATTGAATCGTGTATCCTCCTCCTCCTCCTCCTCCTCCTCAACCCCATTTTCCTCACCACCATCATCCTCCTCATCACTCATACCCATCTCCTCCATTTTATAAGCAAGCATACTCTCTTCAAACTGTGAGTACGAATCAAATATGACACTAAAATCCCTGACAGTAATAACAGTAGACATACCCTCTTCAAACACATCCCTAGCCTTCTCGTGCAAACCCCTCCTAATGTAATACTCAGCCAATGAAGTCCAAAGCCTACCCACCTCATCAGTGAATTTCCTAATCCCACCCCTAATAATGGCATCCACATTCAAACCAGAGACCTCATTGGCATGCCGGGTTAGTAAATCACAAAGTTCCAACCACAGCCTATGCTTGGTCTTACCCTTAATAGAAAAAAACTTGTCATCGTTGAGAACCGAAGCCAACCTCTCAGCAGCCTCTTGCCAGAGATTAGAAGTAAGCAAAAAGTCAATAAAATCTTCAATGTGAGAAGGATCATACTTCAAGTACCTGCGATAAACGCGAAGAGAGGTCTCAATAGGGATACCCTTCTGGCTTACGAAGATGAGATAGGGTTCCCAAATGCGATCGTGCTGGGTGACGGGGAGGGCGCAGAGAGCCCTATCAAAGGTTCTGCGAGTGCGAGTGACCAATTTCTGTTCGGTTAGGGTTTGGAGGTACATGATCCAAATGCGGGGCATCTTGTGCATGGTGACGAGGGCGCGTTCGAAGGTGTTGTTGAGAGTGTCGTAGTGGGAGTGAGTGATGGGGAGGTTGCGGACGAGGTCGAGGCGCTCGCGGAGGTAGGCGTGCCAGAGCTTGTAGCTTCCGGGGAGAGCCTTGAGGGCACGCTCGTAGATGACGAAACGCTTCTTGAAGGGAGCATCGGAACGAGCGATGAGGTACCGCCACCATAGCTTGAGGGAGAAAGGGTTGCGAAGAATTTCCTCTTCGTATAACAGGTCGTCGGCGGAAGGGTACAGCTCCACCGATATCGCCATCTCCGATCTCTGTTTCTGTTAAACCCTAACAACTCACAAGGAAAGAAACTGAGAATGTTGAATATTTGATGCTTGGAATGCTACAGCGATGCGTTTCTTTCTACTGTTCGTCGGTGACGCCTACACGGGTACAACGTACAGAAGCAGAATCGAGATGCACAGGGAGGGGGGCGCACAGTAGAGCAGGGGGGACGGAAGCGCAGCCGCACAGAATGGGAGATTACCCCCAGATTGGGTTCTTTTTCCAATTTAGAGCACTAGGGTTTTCTTTAAAATCTACGTAAAATTTTACAAAAAAAAATATAACCGTTAAATATAATTTTATATTAATAATGGATAAGGGTATACGCGTACCTACGGCTCCGGATATTATTAATTTGTATTTGTGTTTATTCTTTAACGGGTAGTATAGAACCTATTCTTTTTCTTCCGTGAGTACCCATACCAACGGGTTTTTTTACCCGTCATGGATTTTTATCTATAGATATTTACAAGTTTAGATATTTTTTACCTCTATATTTGTGTTGTCTAGTATCTAGGGTCAAATGTTGACCTTGCTCAACCGAAGTCTAAAGTATTCTCTTATGCACTCAGTTTTACATCATCTCAGTGGAGCCTAAGTTCTTCATGTTAAGGTATGGGTTTGGTGTTCAATCCCTACCGAAGTCAAGGGGACACATCGGAGGTGCTCCTGCAAAAGATTCTCTTATGCTTAAGTCGGTACGAGAATTACAGCAATATTAGTATTACGAAGGTTACTCACAGTAATCAGATCAGATCCTTTATAAGTAATAAATAAGTTGTATTTATAAAGGTTACTTGAGTAAAAGAAGTGATTTGACATTTCTCCTAACTTACTATAGCAACAGTGTTTGCAAAATATAGGTTACTCATACCTCTCCTGACTCACGTTTCATTGTTAGAGGGTTGTCCAGAGTCATCAGCTTTTGTCTATACTTGCACTAACTTGGGACCCCGATTTAGGTGACTCGATTGATATTCCTTGTACTTTCGGTGATGTGGTCTTGGTTTGGAAGCACCCCGGCCATGTTCCTTGGAGTTTGGTTTACACCCGGATCATTTGCCCCCTAGTTCGTTATTGTGAAGATGTCGCAATAATAAGTTATTCTGACTCTGGTTGAGGAGCTTATCCTAGAATGCTTAAGATTTTTGACTGGTATTACATTATGGTCGGTATGTGGATTGCATCCGTACTACCATGTAAAATGGTTAGGTGAAGCATTTAATGCGTACCGCCTAAAAAAGTTGTCATTCACGGGGATCGTTGACGTGGAGGGTTGCGATTGGTCGTGTTTTTTCACGCGCCATCAGGTGACATCATCAAAATATGAAGCGACGCCTGTTTCTGGGCCGCGTCGTTTCGGCTTCCACTCCGTCCATGGGCCGCAATGGTTGAACTTCCGCCCATGAGATTTCGACGCCTATATAAAGGAGGGTCTCTTCGTCAATTTTTCATTTTGTATTTTTATCCAGAAACTCTGCCTATCCGTAGTCTATACTCCTTCTTGACCCCGTCCTGGCCCGTACTAGAAGAACAGTCCGCACTATCCATACAGGTAGGGGTATTCACGGTCCGAATCGGTTCGGTTTTAAGACAAATATCATCTGATTCAATTATTTTATTAAATTACGGCTCAGTTTGGTTTGGTTGAAATAAATGACAACATCTGATCCAACCCGATCCGATCAAATGCAGTTCGAATTAGATTGGTTTATGCAGTTTTTTTCATTTTATATTTTTTTAGAAAATCAAATAAAATTATAATTATAGCAATTAAAAAAATATTCTGCAGCAATATGATATTAGTATATAGAAAGGCAATAGGTTGGGAACACATGCAATATGATATTAGCATGATATTCTACAACAATATTGTATTAGCATGATATTAGTAGCAATTAATTAAAATTAATTAGAACAACTTTTGATTTTATCAATAGATACAAAGGCAATAGGTTGGGAACACATTTCACATGTTAACTATTCTGCTATTAGCATTGAACTATTCTGTAGCACTCTATACTAAACAGCTTTTAATTTTATTAGTACATGAAATGTTTATCAAACACTAGTTTAAAAACCAATAGCAATAGCATAATAGAATCAATGCAAACAACATATTTATACTTCAAAATATGATATTTAAAAAGTTGAAAGAGCATATTTATACCAATTAGTGCAAGAGCATATTTATACCAAACAGTTGGAGTCCTTTCTTTATTAAAATTTTGTAAACAAATTCTAGTAAGTACAAGATATAACTTTTCCAATAAATTCAAGCAGAAAAGGGTTTTTTTGGTTCACTTCACGGGTTCCTTTCCTTTCCCTTATGTTGCGTTTAGTTTAGGTTTTTTTTGGTTAGTTTCAGCCAGGATACAAAATATTTAATGGGTTGGGCCTATATATCCATGGACTAAATAATATTGAAACTTAAAACATATGGATCGGTTTGGTTTGGTTCGGTTCCCACAAGTGGAACCAAAAATCGAACCGAACCGCTTATAAAATGTGGTTTTTTTCAGTTTTGGTTTTTTGGTTTATGGTTTGATCGATTTCGGTTCTTTTTGGATCGGTTGAGCGGCTTTTAACGGTCTGGATTAGATGATGAACAACCCTACATACAGGTAGACCCTTGACCTTCTTTTTTATTTACAATGTCTTTCTCTTATAACAACGGTCAAGGGAATGATAGTTCAATTGAAATTATTTTGAACCCATCAGTTTCTTAGCCGCCTGAAGTTCCTCGTCGAGGAACTCAGTTCACACAAACAAATATTCAAAGGTGGGTGACTTCAGGTGACCGGGGTAACCAGAATCCCTAAGAACCAGAGTCTTCCTCCTCTGAAATTTGTGGACCTAAATCACCTTTGACGGTCTTATCTTTGGAACGAGATGCAAACTCTATCATAGTTCATTACTACGTTGACGATACTGACTTTTACCCAACTGTTCCATTTTTAGAAGACGTTGTTGTAATGGACGTTGTCGGAACATCTGTGGTGAGGAATGACTTTGATGACACCTACATGATAGCGGATAAAGTTGACTGGCTTGCCTGAAAAAACTGAAGATCCTTATTTTTGGGTGGCTAAGGACGTCTTGGCCACTTACAGTACTCACACCTTAGCTGAGGACGACGTGGAATTAGAAGCTGAATCCTTCTGGCGTGTTAAAAAGTATGCCAATTGCTTCTTCCTCTTATGCCCTACTTATGCTGATCAGATCTGCCACATACCACGGGACCGCTTCCTCTTCTTCTATGACTACACTACTGTGAAAATGGGAGTCCGATTCCCACTAAATAAGTATGAGATTTAGGTGTTGCATTTTTTAGACATCGCCCCTAACCAACTCCATCCCAACGGCTGAGCCTTGGTAAAGGTCCTTGAAGTTCTTGGAAAGCACATCCGCTTCACTCTAACTGTCACCATCTTTTTTAGGTACACGAGGGTGATGCGTCGGGGTGGTGTAACACCCATATTTTATTTTTATATTAAAATTTTGAAGGAATTATATTATGGTTCTTTATAACTTTTTAATCTACGTATTATTTATGATTTTTTGAATTTTTTTTGGAATTTTGGAAATATTTTAATAAAATAGTATATTTTAAATAATTTTAAATTCATACAAAGTGACTTCAAATTAAAAATATTTATAAGAAAGTAAAGTTAAATTATAAGAAAATTTTCTAAAATCCATTTCAAGTAGACTTATTTAAAAATGACCAGTTTGAGAAAAATCTTGATTTTTACCAATCGTAAAAAAATTGGAACATATCAATAAATTTTTATTAACACAAAATTTTAGATTTTTAAAATTTAAACTTTATATTACTTATTATAAAATTAGTGAGGACTGATATAATATCGCTAAATTTCAAAAAGGACTGATTTTGGATATTTAAAATATACCGAGTGAAAGGTTACTATTTGGCTTAATAATTCAGCCGACATTTACTATGCAAAACCTATTCTCTCCCTGGTCAAAGGGGGTCCCATGGTACCCCCTCATCCTTTTAATTTAGCAGATGATGATTCTCCATTATCCCACCAGAAGCGGTTATCTCCCTTATTGGGCCTGGGCCTAGATTCCCCTCTTTCCTTTATTTTACAAGTATATCCTAGAGGCTCATATTGTAACTCAAGTGACACATATTGAGAATTAATAAACCTAATCCCTAGAGAAATTCTTTAGGGTTTCTGTGCTTAAACTCTTTGTGTGAACATTTTGGCGTCCACCGTGGGGTCCCGTAAAACAGATCCTACACCAGCAAAACCCTAATCCTGATTTTACAGCTAGCCCCAACCATGGTGAACACCTGTAACACACGGCGAGAGGAGGACAACGGACATCAAGTCTCATCCGATCATGATGATTGGATACAACACCTCACCAACATTGTCGAAAATCTGTAAAGGAGGGTTACCAACCTGCAGCAAGAGAATGCGGAACTTAAATGACAAAAGAGAGGAGAGCACGAAGCCTCCAGTCATAACGCTGGATGATCCACTCGCCAGAAGACCGTCGACCAACCCTCATACCAGATAGAGACTGCCAGATATAACCCTGAATTACCCTTCACCGCGCACCTCTGGACAGACCCGATTATGGAAGCACTCACCCCACACGATTACAAGCCCCCGGTGATTGAAAAATACGACAGAAGCAGCGACCCCGAAGATCACCTCACTATCTACACCAACACCATACTGATAATGGGGTATCTGATTCGCTCTTTTGCCGAGCCTTCCCCACGACCCTGACTAAATCGGTATTGCGGTGGTTCTCCCATCTCCCTCCAAAAAGTGTCTCCAGTTTTTCCGACTTAAGCAAGAAATTTCTCAGCCAATTCTCCACCAGCAGGGCCGTGTAACAGACGTCGCATAGCCTGGTGAATCTGTGCCAGCTTCCGGGTAAAACAATATATGGCACGTTTCTTTGAATAAGCCATCCAGATCTGAGACCTCAGCCCAGAGGTGGCTCTACACGCTATTCAAACGGGCTTACACCCGGGTAAATTTGTCGATTCCCTGGCAAAGAAACCACCATCAGATATGAATGATTTCCGTATAAGAGCCGCAAGATATATTGCTGTCGACGTGCGGGAGGCCGACTGAACCAAGGTAATCAATTGGCCTAACCCCCCGGAACGGAGAAATCCCCGTCCCGAACAAAAAAGGAAAAGTCCTAGAAGAAACCAGGATATCGAAGCTTACACTGCCCCCATTTACACGGATTTCACGCCACTGAGAGACCGTCGTGATCGAATTCTACATGAAGTCTACAACACGGGACTCCTAGCTCTGCCACCCCCAGGAGATGGTCCCAAGGGGCCGGACACTTCAAAATTCTTCCCAAGGGGCCGAACACTTTAAAATTCTATGAATTTCATAGAGCTTTCGGCCACGCTACAGAGAACTGTCATTCCCTACAGAACCAGATAAAGTATTTAATTCGCCAAGGACATCTCGCAAGATTTGTTGCACGAAGAGGAGACAATCCCCGAGAGGACTTTCTGAGAGGAGAAAGGGGTTGCCCTGTCCAGGTAGAACTCTAGACTCGGAACGGATCCTGAGCCCCTCGCTCCCGCTCTCCTAGACTTGCAGAAGAATAGGGAGGCCCACGTCGAATCATTCACACGATTTTGGGCGGATTTCTGGGGACCCGAGCGCGCTGAGCACGACAAACAGGTCAGGTAAATTTATTACAGGAATACCCCGAGTCAACTGCTATCACATTTGACGGGTCAGATTTTCCCAGGGGCGGACCTAACCGAGACGACCCCATGGTGGTGACCATGGAAGTTGAAGATTTTGTTGTAACATCCCTAATATTTTAGAAAAGTTTTAATTGGCGAAAAATTACTAATAATTGCCCAACCGGATTTATTAAGACTCTGGGAATTATTATTATTAAAGAAGTAATTAAAAATAATTAAATGTTGTAGAAATAAATAAACTTATTTGATAGACTCATTACAAAAGGTTAAATGAAGAGTAATTAGAAGGAAGTAAATTTAGAAATTACCAATGAAGGTAAAAGGGTAAAAGCTTAATTAAAACTTTAAAGAAATTATAAAAGAATGGGGAAATAACTATTTTGCCCTTGTGCCTTCAAATTTTATTACATTTCCTTCTTCTTCCTCCATCCTCACGTGACTTGCCTTCTTCTTCCTCTCCATAGCTGTCGTGACTTGCATGCACCAGTGGGAGGTCGATCTTGCGCCGAAACTTCGAGATAACTACATTTTTGAGACTGTAGCTTCAAGGTGAGTCCAATGGGTCTTTTAAATTAAGCTTTCGCATATCTTTCATTTTCTTCGTTAAACCAAATGGTCGTGCATGGAGGAATGAGCTTTCGTTTCTTACTCCTCTAGTGCGTAGAAGCTTGAAAATGGGCTTTAAAGTAATGAGGATGGTTTAACGTTGACGGGTTTTGCGTTTCGACCTCCGTAGGTAACGAAACAGTCGTCGGAGGATCGAACGGTTAAGTGAGTGTTGATTTCGAATGTAGGATGTTGGACGTAGCGTCGAGAGAACGCCAATCTCATCAAGAATGAGTCGTCGGAGCTCGGAATCAAGGTAAGGGGAGTGTTCAGGTTATAATTAATTAGAATACGTAAGTAGAATTAAATTGAGTCATTGAATTAAATATGGAAGTAATGAGAATAGACAAGGAATGATATTTGTATGTGTATGAATATAAATTGTGTATGATTTGTGATGAGTTGATGAGTATAGTGGCATTGTGATGATGGGCTTGACAAGTAGGTCGCCCAATTGATGAGTATATGTTTTGTTGCTGGCCACTTGCGATACGACATGAGAAATATGAATATATGTGGTGTAGGACAGCCGACGGTATATATAGCCCCTCGTTTCTGGCTCCCGTGGTGTTTGTGCCCAGTTGAGCTACCCAGTGGTCAAGTAGGACCTAGTGGTTGAGGTGGAGAGTCAAGTAGGACTCAGTGGACCAAGCAGGGTTCACGGGGTGTCAAGTAGGACCCCCAGCTGAAGGCCGATCCTTTTAGTATCTGGATACTAGGCGTCGAATTGATATGAGAGTCAGTTGTGTTATTGATGTATTGTTATCATTGTATGATGACACGAATGTATTTTATGATAATTGTTGATTGTGACTAACAAGTTGGGGATAAAGAATTGGAATTAAATTCTTGATTGGTAAATGGAAATTGAGGACAAGAGGTAAGATAAATGGTACAAACTAAAACTAGTCAATATGTATCTTGTTCTTGAATTTGTCATTTTATATTAATTATGATACCAAACACTCACCCTTGCTGTTGTTTTCTTTAATTTAGTAGCCAGTGACAGGGAAGAGGTTGAAGCCCCGGAAGTGCACCAAGCGGAGAATTGATGCCAAGTAGTGCAGGGAATTATGAAGTGAATGATGGGTGTATTATACTTATATATTATCTATGTGTGTTGAAACAATTTAGATGTGATTTATGTAGTTATGAAAGTGTGTAATCAATTGTGGATAAAAATCTGCATGTTGATTGATGAGGATAGGAATTTATGTCGACGAGATGGTGTGTTAGTGATGTTGATATGAGTAATGTGAATTTCATGATTTGATGCATATTGGCATGGAGCCAATGGTAAGTATGATTGAATTGCTATAAAAAAGTTTTGTTTATGATTAGGAACATGAATGATGTAGATGATTGATGTACATTTAGTGGAATGGAAGTGAAGTGCATTGCATGATTGAAATGTAGGTAAGTGGATAAACTAGGCCAGATGAGATATGTGAGTGTTTATGATGTAGTGAATTTCCGAGTAAAATGCCGAGTGGGCCATGTCCAAGACTGAACCTTCCGAGTGAGGAAGTGTGTATAATTCCGAGTGATGGGTCTCCCAATATGATACCCCGGGTAGTGGTGTCCCGAGTGGAAATTTCTGAGTTCGAAGGAACTCATTCCGAGGGGAGTCCCTCAGTGTATGTAATTCCGAGTGAGAAAAGGCTCGGTCTGGATTATACTTTCCGAGTGGAAACCCGAGTGAGTGTGAAGTCGATTTTTGAGACATTTCGCCGAGTGAAAGACCTATCAGGTGATGAGTCGGTCTTGGAATGAAATTACCAAGTGAAAGGCAGATTAAGAGATCACTCGGATTTGGAATAAGATGCCGAGTGAAAGGCCAAGTGAGAGGCGGGTCATGTTAGTAATGCCACTGGAGTTAATTCGCTCAAGCGAGACAATCCCGCTCAAGCGAACTATGTAACGCCCCGTATAATTTTCCGAATAAATTTTTCACGTTTTTGAAAGATCAATTTAAAATTCATAAATTAAACTCAGAGTTCACATAAAATTTGATAATTACGGAATATTATCATGCATACTAGTCGTGATTAATAAAATTCATGAAATATTTGCATAACGGAAACGATTTAGAATGATAACAGTACATGATACGTTATATTTATTACAACCCATTAAATATAAATAAAAATCAAAGTCCAAGTAGTAATTCATATAGGCATCAATCAGGGCATCACTCTTCATTCTGCGTAGCATTCACTGTAAAATTTAATGTAAGAGTGAGACAGAATATAGAATAAATACAAAATAAATAAAATTGCACAAACACAATTAACAAAACATAATGTTATGATGAATATGCCAAACAAGTTCATTTATAATTATTAAGTCTTTAATTAGTCAAATGATGTCAATGCTGGATCTATTTGGTTTAGTGGGAATACTGCAGTAAAAGGTCTCATAGAGACATCGGTAGGAATTAATACAGTCATAGATCCCTACAGCCCCATGACCAACACATCGGTAGGAATTTATACAGTCATGGATCACTACAGCCCCATGACCAACACATCGCAAAAATAGGGCTTTAACTCATCATAGAGTAACCCCCCACCAGGGTAGGCAATCATGGAACCCCTAAAATTCCATGGTGCGTCCAAATGCTTATGATGCATGAATGCCTTTAATTCTCTTTATCATTTAACATACAATGATATTAATATTTCCAAAACCACTTGGAAAACCACAAGTCCTTAAAGGACACATCATATATAATAATTTTCAGAATCATGGATTTACTGTTTCAACCACATGTAACAATAACCACAAGGCATTCATGTACATATATATTAATTATGTCATTCATAATTATTCACCACCAAAATATACAACTGTATGATACTCATTAAAACGTAACAACATCAATAATAAATCATAATCACTCAAGAGTTTAATAATAAATTGTTACTCATAGAGAAAATATCATTTTCATTCATAATAACCATTATAATTAACTTTCAGCATTTCTAACAGCAACATACTCTAGTAAAACAATCATAACATGAGCAAATCATAACCTTTTCATGTGATTCTACTTTCTATAGCTTAATAATACAATTATCTACAACTTTTATGAAGAATACAATTTCAAATTCCAAACAGAATCCACACATATTCACGAAATACCACACTACCTCAAGGTGAGTTTTCCAAAACGTACATATATTAGTAATTTGAACGTTTCTGGAGCTACAAAAATGATTTTGGCATGAAACAAGTTCTAAAGTATCCTTAACACAAATATCTACAACTTTCATGAAGGCCCCAACCACTAATTCTCACTACACAATTCCCAGTTTTAAAAATAAGATTCAGATTTCAAATTAACAGAATTACAGCTTGTACATACTTTAGTATTTTAGGCATAACTCAAGCTACAAAAATCATTTTGACTTGAAACCACTTTATATAGATCCATAACATAAATACCTACAACTTTTATGAAGACATAAAAGGCTGATTATGTACGTACAAGTCCCATCATATTAATATATACACAAAACATGGGATAAATATTCCACTCGGACATACTATAGTATTTTGGCTATAACTTTTGCTACACATACTCAAATCAGTCGGTTCAGGTCTCAAAATTTACATAATAAAAAGATCTATAACTTTCATGAAGACACTAATCACTAATTCTCACCATAAAATTTCCAGTTTTAAAAATAATATTTGTATCTCAAGTTAACAGATTTACAGCTTGGACATACTTTAGTATTTTAGGCATATCTTGAGTTACAAAAATCATTTTGACTTGAAACAACTTTCTATAGATCCATAACATTAATATCTACAACTTTCATGAAAACATCAAAGACTGATTATGCACATACAAGTCCCAGCATATTAATATATACACAAAACATAGGATAAATCTTCCACACGAATATGCTATAGTATTTTGGCTATAACTTTTGTTATACATATTCAAATTAATTAATTCAGGTCTTAAAATTCAGATAACAAAAAGATATACAACTTTCATGAAGAAGTCAGAGTCAAATTCACACGTTTTCAATTTCAAAAATGAGCAACAAGTTACAGAGTTAATTCTGGAATCCTAGAACAGCATACAATTCTACCCATTTCATAGTTATTCACAACCCTGTCCCCTCTTACTTGGATTGATGATCTTTGGCTGACTGAAAAGAAGTCCCCTCGGCTGTCCTGGTTCAGATTGAAGGTGTATTGATGGAGAAGAGTAATTGGGAATTTCAGAATCAGTGTGTGTGTTTAATAATGCAAGGTGGGAGACAACTTTCCATGAGTGGGTTTCTAGTGGGCTATTAGTGGGAATTAAGAGTGGTTTAGATTGAAAGTAAGCTCCACTTCTGTAGCCTACCCACTAGAGTGTGCATGATTGACGAAGATTTATTAAAATGTGCATAAAGGGACAAAACTGAAGTCAAAACATCAACCTGACAGTGAATTCCGAGTGAAATTTCACTCGGTCAGCCTCTTGGCCGACTGGAATTCTACCTGGTCAATGTATATACCGACTAGAAATGGTTGGTAACGTGAAAAGAGGGAAATCCGAGTCCCTCTCGCTCAAGCGGATACCGACTCGATTGAGCGAGTTCCATATAATGCACTGGCAGAGGGGTTTCGCTCAAGCGAAAACCGACTCGCTTGAGCGAGTGTGAGTTTCGCTCAAGCGAATATCGACTCGCTTGAGCCAGACACTCTCCCTCCCCAAAACCGATCCTTCATTCACTCGGTTTCCACTTTAACATCTTAATCCACTCGGTAGAACCCCCTGAAACCGAGTCTTCACCTATTACTCACTCGGAATTGATTCCTCTTGAAACATTCGGTCTGATTTCTCTTCCTTGGAGGTGACTCAGTTGGCATATTCTCCTGAAACCGAGTCATCTCAATTAGTCTTTCACTCGGTAATTTTATTCCAATTCCGAGTCATCTCTTGCTCAGTCTTCCACTCGGCAATTACACTAAAACCGACCCATCACTCTATTGGTTTTTCACTCGGTACACAACTCCAAGACCGACCAATATCCATTTGGTCCCACACTCGGTATTCATACCTCCATTTCACTCGGATAATGCCTTAACTAATCCTTCTTCAGAATAAACTCCCCAATTAGGTTCCACTCGGAATTATTCCACTCCTCATCACTTGGAAAAATTCACCAAGTCAAGCCCCACTCGGACTTACACCATACATAGTCACTCAGAATATGGGTTACATGGGTTCACTCAGAATATCTTTCACTCGGATATCAACACTTATGAATATAGAAGTGTTTCCCACTTGGGTTTCACTCGGTTAATCGTTACTTAGCTGAGATCAGATCAACTTCTTCAACTACGTTTCATTCAGAGTCCATCAGGGTCATTATCACTCGGAAAAAGACCCATACATACGAGTCTCACTCGAATTCTTGAACTCAGAAGTGGTTCTATCTGTCCCACTTCACTCAGGAGTATCTCTGACAGGGATTCCACTCGGAAGAAACCCTCTCGGCCATGTTCCACTCAGAAAACACAACCTTCACTCGGAATTTTAACCTTTCACTCGGAATTTCATCCTTCACTCGGAATTTCTCTTGGTCACTCGGAACAGAGCCCCTTTTTCACTCAGAAAGTTCTTTCTAAGGCATATTTTACTCGGAAAATGGATCTTATCATTACAGGTCTATGTAATTTCTATAATTATACCCAAAAATGGAATTTTTGAAGTAATATAAGTCATTCATTGGATGTTTTATTCATTGATCATCTCTTACAGACCTTCCATACTTCATAATTTACAAAATAGAGCTATTATTAAAAGCAGGATGTTACATTTCTCCCACCCTAATAAAAATTTCGCCCTCGAAATCTAATATGACGCACTCTTTAGTGAAAAGATTCTGGGTATTGCGTCCTCATAGCATCTTCACGCTCCCAAGTTAGAGTTACATCATTTCCTTGTTTCCATGCAACCTTCACTAATGGTACATTCTTGTTTCTCAGGTGTTTAATCGACCTTTCTATGATCTGTGTGGGTTCTGTAGGGATGGTCAGATTTTCTTTAACTTCAACATCATCAGCAGCAATCACATGAGTGGGGTCTTGTACATACTTCCTCAGTTGTGATACATGAAACACATTGTGCAGATTTGCCAGGTGAGGAGGAAGTGCAATCTGATACGCCACTGTACCAATCCTCTTTAGGATCTCATATGGTCCAATGAACCTCGGACTCAACTTCTTACTCTTCAATGCTCGGCCAATCCCCTTGTGAGGTGAAACCTTCAAAAATACATGCTCACCGACTTGGAATTCAAGTGGTTTCCTCCTCTTATCATAATAATGCTTCTGTCTATCTTGGGATGCCTTCATCTTTTCTCTGATTATTTCTATTTGTTCAGTAGTCTATTGCACAATTTCGGGTCCTAACGCCAAACTTTCACCAGTTTCTAACCAACAAAGGGGCGTTCAACACTTTTTACCATACAATGCCTCAAATGGAGCCATACCAATACTGCTATGGTAGCTATTGTTATACGTGAATTCTATCAGTGGAAGAAACTGCTCCCAACTACCACCATGTTCAAGCACACAAGATCGCAGTAAGTCTTCCAAACTTTGTATGGTACGCTCTGACTGCCCATCTGTTTGGGGATGATAAGCTGAACTTAATCGAAGCTTTGAACCCAATTCCTGATGCAAGCTTCCCCAGAATCGGGAAGTGAACCTTGGATCTCTATCTGACACAATACTAGATGGTACACCATGAAGTCTCATGATCTCTTTCACATATAATTGTGCCAACTTCTGGAGAGAATTCTTCATATTCATTGGGAGGAAGTGAGCAGACTTAGTCAATCTGTCTACAATAACCCAGATTGCATCATTTCCTGAACGAGTCCTTGGTAATCCTGACACAAAATCCATTGAAATATCATCCCATTTCCAGACAGGAATCTCTAATGGTTGTAGTTCACCAGATGGCTTCTGATGTTCCACTTTGGCTTTTTGACACACCAGACATGAAGACACATATTCAGCTATTTCTTTCTTCATCCTTGGCCACCAAAAGCTTTTCTTCAGATCTTGATACATCTTAGTTGATCCAGGATGGATGCTCAACATACTTTTATGCGCTTCTTCTAGGATCGTCCTTCTCAGATCAACATCATCTGGTACACAAATTCTATTTCTGATCCTCCAAATTCCATCTGATCCTTCTTGTAATCCCATATCCTTTCCATTCGCCTGCAACTCTTTCAACTCCTGTAATTACAAGTCCTTTGTCTGTCTTTCACCTAACAGCTTCAGGAAATCATTGGTTATCTTCAAAGTTCCCAAGGTCATACTCCTTGAAGATTTCATTTCCACACCCAAGTTTATATCTCTGAACTGTTCTATCATCTCCATCTCTTTTATCATCAAAGATGCCATATGAATGGACTTTCGGCTAAGTGCATCTGCCACCACATTTGCTTTTCCTAGATGGTACTTCAAATCAAAATCATAATCTTTAAGAAACTCCATCCATCTTCGCTGCCTCATGTTCAATTCCTTTTGATCGAACAAATACTTCAAGCTCTTGTGGTCACTGAACACTTCAAACTTGACTCCATACAAATGGTGTCTCCAGATTTTCAGAGCAAATACCACTGCTGCCAATTCTAGATCATGCGTTGGATAGTTCATTTCATGTGGTCTCAACTGCCTAGAAGCATAGGCAACCACTCTTCGTTGCTGCATCAAGACAATACCTAAGCCCATCTTAGAAGCATCACAATAAACCACAAAGTCTTCTTGTGGGTCAGGTAAGGTTAAGACTGGAGCAGATGTAAGCTTCATTTTTAGTTCCTGAAAACTTCTCTCACATTCTAGCGTCCAATCAAAAGGTTGATTCTTCCGGGTTAGACGAGTCATTGGTAGGGAAATTTGAGAAAACCCCTCAATGAATCTCCGATAATAACCAGCTAATCCCAGGAAGCTTCATATCTCAGTGACTGAAGTAGGTCTCTCCCAGTTCGTTACAGCTTCAATTTTAGAAGGGTCCATAGACACTCCTTCGCTTGAGATTACATGACCTAGAAACTTTACCTCCTTCAACCAGAATTCACATTTAGATAACTTGGCATACAACTGCTTCTCTTTCAGAATCTGTAATACCACTCGAAGATTCTTTTCATGTTCCTCCCATGTCTTAGAATAAATCAGAATGTCATCAATAAAGATAATAACAAACTGATCTAAGTATGAATGGAACACTCGATTCATGTAATCCATGAATACAGCTGGGGCATTGGTTACTCCGAAGGGCATCACAAGATACTCGTAATGGCCATAGCGTGTTCTAAAAGCTGTCTTTGGAATATCCTCGGACTTGACACGAATCTGATGGTATCCTGATCGTAGATCAATCTTGGAAAATACAGTAGCACCTCTCAATTGATCTATCAAATCATCAATTCTGGGTAAAGGATATCTATTCTTCACCGTCAATTTGTTCAACTGACGATAATCTACACATAATCTCATGCTTCCATCTTTCTTCTTGATAAGTAATACTGGCGCTCCCCATGGCGACACACTAGGCCTGATGAAATGTTTCTCCAACAACTCCTCAATTTGCTTCTTCAGTTCTGCCAGTTCAATAGGTGACATACGATATGGGGCCTTAGATACTGGTTCTGCTCCTCGAATTAAATCAATTGAGAATTCTATCTCGCGTTCTGGAGGTAAACTTGAGACATCTTCGGGAAATACTTCAGGGAATTCAGAAACAACTGGCATTTCGATTGCTTTAGATTCATCATCTCCTTGTGGAAGAGTAAACAAGGCAAATAATTGGCTTTCACCTTGTAAAGCAAAGAGTTTAAGATTGTCGGAAGTAAGATTTTCTTCTGATGAAAATATCACAGTTTTGTTATGACAGTCCACCAAGGCTCGATTTGCCGATAACAGTCCATCCCTAGGATTACTTCCAGATCCTTCAAAGGTAAACAAACAAGATCTACTAGAAAGTTTTTACCTTCTATGAGCATAGAACATTCGTTACACACCTTAGTAGTCCTAAGTTGTGTACCGGTGGGAGTGGAAACAATCAGATCATATCTCATAAGATTCACAGGTAATTAAAGACGTCCAACACACTCATCAGAAATAAATGAATGTGTAGCACCAAAATCAAATAACACAGATAAGATTGTACCATTGATCTCACACTTACTTTGCACGAGGTCATCAGCTTGGTCTGCCTCTGAACCGCTGATGGCAAAGACTCTTCTAGTTGTTGGTTGTAACCTCTGGTCTGTTGACTCCCTGTTCTGTCTTAGAGGTTGAGCAACACGCGTGTTTCCTCCATGACCTCCCTGATAGTTAGAGCCTCTCTGATTATTCATAGTGTTACTGTCGTTGTTTTGACGGTTCTGTGGACAATTTGGACTGATGTGTCCTTTCTGATTACAACGATAGCAAGTAACATCTCCTAGGTGTCGGGTGCAATCGCGTATATGATGATTACCTCCGCAATTATGACACCTGATATTCGTATGATTGTTGCGTCTTTGAGAAGATGATGATCCTCCTTTGAAACGATTTGGATAGTGCGTCCCTCTCCTTTTGAAATCAACTGACTGAGGTTTCAATTGTCTATTGACCTTTTCTTGTGCCAGTCTGTCTTGGTGATTTTCTTCAAAAATTTGGCATTTGTTGATTAGAATTGTGAAGGTTTTCTTTTTAGGAAGTGATCTAACCCATGGAGTCCTCCAGTGCTCCTTGGTTGGTTTTGTCGTTCTATGGCTTCAGCTAAGCTGTTAAAAGCTGCTGCCATATCGTTGTTGTTATTGTTGTTGTTGTTTCTTGCTATCCTACATTCGTAGTTTGGTTTATACTAATTCTAAGGGAAAATATATTGTATATATATATATATATATAATATTATAACGTGACTATAAGTATTCTACAATTTATCTGATAAGCAATAAGTCATATAACACACATTTATCATATCATCAAGCTAGTAATCAAACAAATCACTTTGCAGTTTATCAGTCAGGCACAAGTCATATAGCACATACGTAACATATTATCAAACAAATAATCAAACAATTCACATAGTATATCAAGAATCAATACATGTCATAGTAATTGGTCCTGAATTTTTGAAAATGCTCTGATACCACCATTGTAACGCCCCGTATAATTTTCCGAATAAATTTTTCACGTTTTTGAAAGATCAATTTAAAATTCATAAATTAAACTCAGAGTTCACATAAAATTCGATAATTGCGGAATATTATCATGCATACTAGTCGTGATTAATAAAATTCATGAAATATTTGCATAACGGAAACGATTTAGAATGATAACAGTACATGATACGTTATATTTATTACAACCCATTAAATGTAAATAAAAATCAAAGTCCAAGTAGTAATTCATATAGGCATCAATCAGGGCATCACTCTTCATTCTGCATAGCATTCACTGTAAAATTTAATGTAAGAGTGAGACAGAATATAGAATAAATACAAAATAAATAAAATTGCACAAACACAATCAATAAAACATAATGTTATGATGAATATGCCAAACAAGTTCATTTATAATTATTAAGTCTTTAATTAGTCAAATGATGTCAATGCTGGATCCATTTGGTTTAGTGGGAATACTACAGTAAAAGGTCTCATAGAGACATCGGTAGGAATTAATACAGTAATGGATCCCTACAGCCCCATGACCAACACATCGGTAGGAATTTATACAGTCATGGATCCCTACAGCCCCATGACCAACACATCGCAAAAATAGGGCTTTAACTCATCATAGAGTAACCCCCCACCAGGGTAGGCAATCATGGAACCCCTAAAATTCCATGGTGCGTCCAAATGCTTATGATGCATGAATGCCTTTAATTCTCTTTATCATTTAACATACCATGATATTAATATTTCCAAAACCACTTGGAAAACCACAAGTCCTTAAAGGACACATCATATATAATAATTTTCAGAATCATGGATTTACTGTTTCAACCACATGTAACAATAACCACAAGACATTCATGTACATATATATTAATTATGTCATTCATAATTATTCACCACCAAAATATACAACTGTATGATACTCATTAAAACGTAACAACATCAATAATAAATCATAATCACTCAAGAGTTTAATAATAAATTGTTACTCATAGAGAAAATATCATTTTCATTCATAATAACCATTATAATTAACTTTCAGCATTTCTAACAGCAACATACTCTAGTAAAACAATCATAACATGAGCAAATCATAACCTGTTCATGTGATTCCACTTTCTATAGCTTAATAATACAATTATCTACAACTTTCATGCAGAACACAATTTCAAATTCCAAACAGAATCACCACATATTCACGAAATACCACACTGCCTCAAGGTGAGTTTTCCAAAACGTACATATATTAGTAATTTAAACGTTTCTGGAGCTAAAAAAATGATTTTGGCATGAAACCAGTCCTAAATTATCCTTAACACAATTATCTACAACTTTCATGAAGGCACCAACCACTAATTCTCACTACACAATTCCCAGTTTTAAAAATAAAATTCAGATTTCAAATTAACAGAATTACAGCTTGTACATACTTCAGTATTTTAGGCATAACTCAAGCTATAAAATTCATTTTGACTTGAAACCACTTTCTATAGATCTATAACATAAATACCTACAACTTTCATGAAGACATCAAAGGCTGATTATGTACGTACAAGTCCCAGCATATTAATATATACACAAAACATGAGATAAATATTCCACTCAGACATGCTATAGTATTTTGGCTATAACTTTTGCTACACATACTCAAATCAGTCAGTTCAGGTCTCAAAATTCACATAATAAAAAGATCTATAACTTTCATGAAAACACTAATCACTAATTCTCACCACAAAATTCCCAGTTTTAAAAATAAAGTTCGTATCTCAAGTTAACAGATTTACAGCTTGGACATACTTCAGTATTTTAGGCATATCTTGAGCTACAAAAATCATTTTGACTTGAAACCACTTTCTTTAGATCCATAACATTAATATATACAACTTTCATGAAAACATCAAAGGCTGATTATGCACATACAAGTCCCAGCATATTAATATATACACAAAACATAGGATAAATCTTCCACACAAACATGCTGTAGTATTTTGGCTATAACTTTTGCTATACATATTCAACTTAATTGATTCAGGTCTCAAAATTCAGATAACAAAAAGATCTACAACTTTTATGAAGAAGTCAGAGTCAAATTCATAAGTTTTCAATTTCAAAAATGAGCAACAAGTTACGAAGTTAATTCTGGAATCCTAGAACAGCATACAATTCTACCCATTTCATAGTTATTCACAACCCTGTCCCCTCTTACTTGGATTGATGATCTTTGGCTGACTGAAAAGAAGTCCCCTCGGCTGTCCTGGTTCAGATTGAAGGTGTATTGATGGAGAAGAGTAATTGGGAGTTTCAGAATTAGTATGTGTGTTTAATAATGCAAGGTGGGAGACAACTTTCCATGAGTGGGTTTCTAGTGGGCTATTAGTGGGAATTAAGAGTGGTTTAGATTGAAAGTAAGCTCCACTTCTGCAGCCTATCCACTAGAGTGTGCATGATTGACGAAGATTTATTAAAATATGCATAAAGGGACAAAACTGAAGTCAAAACGTCAACCTGACAGTGAATTCCGAGTGAAATTTCACTCGGTCAGCCTCTTGGCCAATTGAAATTCTACCTGGTCAATGTATATACCGACTGGAAATGGTCGGTAATGTGAAAAGAGGGAAATCCGAGTCCCTCTCGCTCAAGCAGATACCGATTCGCTTGAGCGATTTCTATACAATGCACTGGCAGAGGGGTTTCACTCAAGCGAAAACCGACTCGCTTGAGCGAGTGTGAGTTTCGCTCAAGTGAATACCGACTCGCTTGAGCCAGACACTCCCCCTCCCCAAAACCGATCCTTCATTCACTCGGTTTCCACTTCAACATCTTAATCCACTTGGTAGAACCCCCTGAAACCGAGTCTTCACCTATTACTCACTCGGAATTGATTCCTCTTGAAACATTCGGTCTGATTTCTCTTCCTTGGAGGTGACTCAGTTGGCATATTCTCCTGAAACCAAGTCATCTCAATTAGTCTTTCACTCGGTAAGTTTATTCCAATTCCGAGTCATCTCTTGCTCAGCCTTCCACTCGGTAATTACACTAAAACCGACCCATCACTCTATTGGTTTTTCACTCGGTACACAACTCCAAGACCGACCAATATCCATTTGGTCCCACACTCGGTATTCATACCTCCATTTCACTCGAATAATGCCTTAACTAATCCTTCTTCAGAATAAACTCCCCAATCAGGTTCCACTCGGAATTATTCCACTCCTCATCACTTGGAAAAATTCACTAAGTCAAGCCCTACTCGGACTTACACCATACATAGTCACTCAGAATACGGGTTACATGGGTTCACTCGGAATATCTTTCACTCGGATATCAACACTTATGAATATAGAACTATTTCCCACTTGGGTTTTACTCGGTTAATCATTACTTAGCCGAGATCAAATCAACTTCTTCAACTACGTTTCATTCAGAGTCCATCAGGGTCATTATCACTCAGAAAAAGACCCATACATACGAGTCTCACTCGGATTCTTGAACTCAGAAGTGGTTCTATCGGTCCCACTTCACTCAGGAGTGTCTCTGACAGGGATTCCACTCGGAAGAAACCCTCTCGGCCATGTTCCACACACAACCTTCACTCAGAATTTTAACCTTTCACTCGGAATTTCATCCTTCACTTGGAATTTCTCTTGGTCACTCGGAACAAAGCCCCTTTTTCACTCGGAAAGTTCTTTCTAAGGCATATTTTACTTGGAAAATGGATCTTATCATTACAAGTCTATGTAATTTCTATAATTATACCCAAAAATGGAATTTTTGAAGTAATATAAGCCATTCATTGGATGTTTTATTCATTGATCATCCCTTACAGACCTTTCATACTTCATAATTTACAAAATAGAGCTATTATTAAAAGCAGGATGTTACAAACTAAGGTCTGACATGCATGTATGTTTTTGCTCAAGCGTGAGTATGGCTCGCCCAAGGATGGAATATGAACCTCGCTCAAGCGAGTGGGCATTTCGCTCAAGCGAAGACTCCTGATCTCGCTTAAGCGAGTTGGGGCCTCGCCCAAGCGAGAGGCCCCTGATCCTATTTTTTTCTTTTGGTTCCATTTAAATAAATTTCTGCTTCTCACTTTAATTATTTGATTTAATTATAGCTGTTTATTATTTTAAACATGTTTAGTGAAAAGTAAATATTATTTTGAATTAGGACTTAATTATTATTATTAATCGTGAAAAATTTATTGTAAAATTTACTTAAATGAATAAAAATAAATGTAAATTGACCTAGGATGTCACATTTGTGATCGAGCGAGTCCTCGTAGATTAAGGCAGTTCGGCAGATATACTCCATTGGAAAGTGGCAGAAGATGGGCCTATCTCTCCAGCAACTGCAAAGGTATGATGGTGCACTTTTTAGCTTCTCAGGTGATTCTATGCAAGTTTTAGGATATATTGACTTGAGGACCAGCTTCGGAAGCGAAAGAGACAGCCGTGTCATATGGGTTAAGTTTCTGGTCGTAGACTTCCCAAGCTCCTACAATGCTTTGTTAGGTCGACCTTCACTCAACGCTTTAGGCGCTGTCGTCTCGACCATGCACCTAACCATGAAGTTTCCCCTTGGAGACGGAAGGGTCAGAGTTGTCAGGGCCGACCCCGAGGTAGCGTAGACGTGCTATCATGAAAGCCTTTATCCCAAATCAGCTTTCATAATTGAAGAAGACATGGAGACAGGATTTGTTCCTCGTGACGATTGAAAATATGAGAGACCCCAGCCTGTGGAGTCACTTAAACTTGTTCAAATCGGATCCTCTCCAGGCCAATTCACTCGAATCAGTGCAATCCTAGACCCACACTTGGAGGAAGCTTTTTTCAGGTTGCTGAAGGAAAATGCTGATCTATTCACCTGGAACCTCGCCGATATGCCAGGCATCGACCCCAATACCATCTGTCACTCACTTAACCTCAAGCAAGATGCTAAATCGGTGTCCTAAAGACCCAGAAAAATGGGCTTCGATCGCAAAAGCGCGGTTAAGGAAGAAATAGAGAAGCTTTTGTCCGTAAAATTCATCAGGGAAGTCAAGTACCCAACTTGGTTATCAAACGTGGTCATGGTGAAGAAGTCAAATGGTAAATGGCGGATGTGCATGGATTTCACCAATCTAAATAAGGTATGCCCTAAAGATCCTTACCCTTTACCTAGAATTGATAGTTTGGTATATGGTACTTTAGGTTACAGGATGCTGAGCTTCATGGATGATTACTCAGGTTACAACCAGATCTGAATGGATAATTATCGGGGATAGATATTTATGTCCCAACAATGAGCTAAAATTAATTTGAGCATTTGTGGAATTTATTGTGAATTATTCAGGATTTATCAACGCCGTTTAACGTCAGAAAATGACTAATTTTGGCAACGGGCCTCAATTGGGCCTCAAAAATTTACTAACCTAAAAATAATTATTGAGTATTAGAAAACACTCAGATAAATATTTTAAACCCAAAAATAAACCCGGAAAAAATTTATAAATGATTAATTAGACGTACGGGGGGCCCCGGGTGGCCAAAATGCTTCGTTTTCGAGCTAAAACATGACGAATTTCACCCAATTAAATGAGCAAACCATGAATGATATATTGGGCTATTCCCATTAGATTTGTAGGCCCAAGATGATGAATTGCCAAAAATTTGGGCCTTAGAGCCAAACAATTTTAAGTGAAGGGCATTGTGGTAAATTGGCACATAAGACAAATGACCTTTCCTCTTCCTCTCCTTCCAAATTCATGTTCCAGCAGCTGTTCCACTCTCTCTTGGAACAAAATTTTCAGCCTCCCTCTCTTCTCCATCTTCACGTGAATGGCTTGCTTCCTCCACGATTCTTTGTGAAATTTCTTGAAGGAAAAAGCTAAGGTAAGCATAATAAACCCTAGGCTTTATCTTCTTTATTCTTCCTCTTCCTTTTCCATTCATGCTCTTCTTCTCTCTTCACCCATGTCAAAACCGAAAATGCATCTTGGGCTCACCATGCTTATGACGAAAATTATAGGTTCTTGGATGCTTAAATTGCTAATTGGAGAAGCTTGCTTAGCCTTGAGTGTTATGGTTTCTTAAACCTCCATCTCCACCACTCTCTTGAAATTTTGAAATTGTGTTTCACTTGGGGTAAGCCATGAACTTTCATGAAGCTTTGAATTGGTAGTTTAAAGTATGGTAGAAATTGTAGTTAGTGTTGGAAAAATGTAGAAATTGCACGTGGAACCCAAAACCTAGGTTAGAAGACCATTAGGAATTTTGTGTGTTGTTAGAAACATGATTAGGCACTTGAATTAGAATGTGATTGATTGTTAGAATTAAGTTTAATGTATGGATTATGCTTAGTGGGTGCTTTGATTTGATTATATGTAAAATTGGGACCTTGAGGCTTACTTTAATTGGTGAAAAAAATACAATTAGGAGACTTAAATTAGTTTGAATGATTTTAGAATGATTATGAGGTCTAAATTAGTGTAATGAAATGAATTGGTGATGTTGGAATGAATGAATTTGATCTTGGGTGATGTTAGGTGCAAAATCCTAAAATTGATGGCTTACTTTAATTTAGAGGAAAAATGGTGCTTTGAACTTGAAGTGACTTAGGGATGATTTTGAAGTAATTATAGGACTTTGGATGATACTCTAGAATTTATTTGATGAGTTGTAGAAAATTAAGGAACTAATACTAAGCTTTAAAATTCTCTTGGATGGTAAAGGTGATAAAGTGGCATAATAGGCCCAAAATGTATTAGCCTTGTTAATATGAGCCTGAAAACTCTTTTTAGATATGAGTTAATAATTAGAATTAGTGTTGGATAATTATTGGTGGATGTGGTGTGTAAAATGTCATGAGTTAAGTGAAGTGTCATGTGAACTAGTAAAGGGTAAGTGTGTTGCTAAGGTGAATAAAATTGCTAAGAGCATTTTAGGACTAAAAAGGGTAATTATAAACATGAGTAAGTGCTAATAAGTGTAGTTGGAGGATTTGAGTGGTTATTAGGTAAGAAAGATTAAGAAGAAAAAATGTGTAGTGTAGAAGTGGATTTAATGACAATTATGAACTATTGGAGTTGAATGAAAGACTAATGGTCTATAAAATATTATTAGAACATATTAGGCATGAAAAAGCTAATGGATAGACTAAGAGAAGGTTGTTGGTGGTGGTAGGTGACTTTGTCATGAAAGTGGACTAAAGGACTTAAGTTATGATGTAGGATTAGGAATGATCTTAGTTATGAAGTGTTACTTGTAAATTGTAATATTAGAAGATTATTATGAATGATTGATAATTTTGAAAACTAATAATAAGGCACTTGAATGTGTGAAGACCAATGGTGACAATTAGTTGTCTTAGGGGGAATAGAGAACAAAAATTTACTTGAATTACTAGTGATGGGGGACTTATGCTTTCTAAAGGGAAACTATTAAGAATGAAACTTAATGAAGTGAACAAATTGCTTAAGGCTTTAGAAAGCCTAATGGAAACACTTTGAATTTTAATTAATTGCTAATGGTGAATTTAAATCCTTAAGACATTGGAAAAGTGTGATAAGGATAACTTAAATTTCAAACCTCCAATATGGAGAAGGCATAAAACATGACAAGTTTCACATACTTGAATATATTTATGTACCTCTAAAATGAGACTTAGTTGTTAACATTTATTTAGTGATAGAATAATGCTTGATATGGCCTTGTACTTATTAAAAATGTAGGCTTTGACCATTCCGGTGAAGTGACACCATCCAACTCTTCCAACCCCACAGAATACTTCTCTTGAGTTAGGAAAGGATTTTATTTTCTAAATGCATGACCTTGGTGTTGATAATGTATGTATATGTGATGTATAATTGCATATTGGCCTTGGTTGATTCTATTGTTGTTATGTGTGACAAGTGTGTAAAGTAGAACTCTTGAATGACATTGTTGATAAATTGATGATTGTGGTGGTGATATACTTGATGTGCCCTTTTGGCTTATATATGATAATGAAGTGAGATTATGTGAGATATTGAGACCATCATGTGCACTTCTTGCATCTTGTGACATGTATAACATATCTCATGTGTGATAACCCGCGTCAATTTACCATTTAATTACATCCTTTTAATTATTTTTCACAATAAATATATCACGTTTAATGAAAAATTAATTTGGTCATAATATAAAATAATATTTATTTTTCTTAAGCACACTCAAAATAATAACCGATCAGAAATAAATCAATTAATGAAATGGAATTAACTACAATCAACGGAAGAAGAAAAACAAAGACAAGAGTCATTCGCCTGAGCGAGACCCTGATTCGCTTAGGCGAAACCCGAGAAGGTCGCTTAGGCGAGTTCTGACTCGCTTGAGCAAATTCTACACTTTAAACCTGAGCGAACAACGAGACATACAAGGAAAATTAACAAGTCGGGTTTTACTCGGAAATGGGTCCACTCGGTCATCTCTCACTCGGGAACCTCTTAACCTTCATTCAGAAAAGGGTTCTCTCGGGTATACCTCACTCGAAAGCATTCTAAATCTGTCTACACTCGGAAGGGGGTGAGGGATACTCGCCTGAGCGAAATAGGCACAGAATCAAATTTCCCCGGCCCTCGCTCGGACAAGACTGGATCCACTCGGGAGAGATTCACCCGGTAATCAACTATGCTACAGCAACCCATTATTTACTAACCTGCCCATAGCAATTTATCACACATCTATTATTGGCTCCGTGCCAATATATATACATATCATACTCATAAAAATTCAACACCGATCACATTAGCATCATAAATTTATATCCACATTAGTCACCATACCGATTCGAATTTAGTTCAACATATAACATGTTGTAGCATCACGTATACGGAAAACTCATTATATATATTACACACATCATTCATTTCATAATCACTCGGCTCATTGGCATCAATCCTCCGCTTGGCGCACCTCCAGGGCTCCTACCTCTTCCCTGTCACTGGTTACTAAATTGAAAACCACAGCAAGGGTGAGTGTTTGGCATCATAATTAATCTAGAACGGAAATTAACAAATTACATGTATATAAAATCTATCCGATTGCATTATCATCATATTGCAAATCACATTCGGCAATTATAACAAATCATACTCGGTAAGTAACTCACACTCGACAAGTATAACAATTCACACTCGGTAAATATAACAAGTTGCACTCGGCAAATATAGCAAATCATACTCATCACAATACTAAATTCATCAATTGTCACCACTGACTCTCAGACAAAATTGACACCTAGTATCCGGATACTAAAGAACTGGCCTTCAGCTGGGAGTCCGACTTGACATCCCATGAACCCGACTTGGTTCACCGAGCCTGACTTGGCTCCCCCTCAACCACTGGGTCATAGACCTTTGGGTAGCTCAACTGGGTCCGACTTAACCGCGAAAGCCAAAAACGAGGGTAATACATACCGTTGGCCGTCCCATACCATATAATCACATATCATATCTCATAATCATTACATATCATCAACAAACAGCAGATGCAACTACCAGAAACTGGCATGTGCTCACAATACAGGGCGACCGACTTGTCAAGCCCATCCATCACATTGCCACTGGGCGACCTACTTGTCAAGCCCGTCAATATAATGCCATCACACATAATCAATTATATAGCATAAACATTTAATCCCTTTACTGGAAGCCTACCAGGAGCCGCTCCTTGACCGTGCAACGCACTAGCGACCACTCCCCGCCCTCAACAGTATACAGGGTATCTCATTCATAATATACAACTTAATATAATTAAAGCATTATTAATCAAACACACAATTATCAGAAGTTGACATGTGTTTACCACACAAAATAGCCGACTTGCTAACTCATCAACATACTGTCACAACTTTTATTAACACAACTAAATCTCATCATAAACCATACATAATTCACATTCATACATACATACACATGCAACTATCATCCAATATTTCTTACCATGTCCATAATCAGTTCAGCGACTCCGACCCAGAATATGTACCTATTCTAATTAATTACAACCCGAACACCCCCTTACCTCTATTCCAAGCTTCAACAATCTGCTCTTGATGCCGATTGCGTCCTCTAAGCATTGGGTTCATAGTTTCACTTCCGAATCCAGTACCAGCTTTGTCAATCAGTCCTCTGATGTTCGTCCTGCTACCTACGGGGTCGGAATGTAAAACCAGTTAACGTCATACCACCCTCTGCTCTAAAGACCATTTTTGAGCTCACACTCACTAGAGGAGTGGAAAATAGAACCTTACTCCGCCATGCATGACCATTCAGTTTAACAGAGAAAATGAAAAAGATGAGATAACCCAATTTTAAAGGGTCCAATGGACTCACCTCAAAGTCACGATCACGAAAATGAGGTTCGTTCGAAGTTTTGACACGGAAGAAGCCTTCCCTCAGAGCATACAGCTCGGCAGCGTGAGGAGAAAACGAAGAAGAAGAAACAGAAGGAGAAGAAGGCTCGCGTGAATAATGAGGAAGGAGAAAGGAGATCTTTATTATTTAAAGCTCAGGGGCAAAACTGTCTTTTCCTCATTTCTTTTATATTTTCATTAAAAGTTTTAATTAAACTTTTACCTTCTTCTAATTCTACCTCATTTAACCTGTTTATAATTAATCAATCAAATAATTTTATTTATTTTCACAACATTTAATTATTTATAATTGCATTTATTTTAATAATAATTCATAAAAAATCAAATAAATCTTTAAAACAATAATTAATATTTCCCACTACACATAATTTTTCTAAAATATCCGGGATGTTACATCATGTGTGATAAATAATGATCTTGCATTGATCTTAAGAATAACAACCTTGCATTGGTTGATTTTATAAACGACTATGCGTGGTCGTAGTGGATACCATGTGACATGTTTTATTGATCTTGCATTGATCTTGAGAAAGAAACCTTGCGTTGGTTCTAAATATTAAACAACTATGTGTGGTTGTAGTCACATGAGAGGAATATACACATGATGAGAAAATAAAATTATATAAGTTGGTCTTATTGCATATGCATTAATTGTTGGCTAGCATATGCATTATCTGTGAGTACATGACATTTGAAATTGAGTGACCAAAATGATTATGTCTCATGAGTATCTCGAATTGGGAAATATTATTGGTGTTGTTTGCTATTGTATAAATGTAGTGATGATCATTGTTGGTGACATGAGAATGATATTTAAGGCTTTTTGCATGAGTTGGCATTATGATATATGATGTATGTATTTGATTGTCAAATTATGGCCTATATGTTGTACTAATAAGATTGGATATGTTGAAGGAAAATATGTATGATTGCTTCACTATGCATGACTTATCATTATAATTGCTTATCATTGAGAAAATATACTCACTCTTCATGTTGTCCATTTTAGCCTTGTGATGTAGGTTGGATTGGATGAGTGATGCTCTCTTTGGAGGGGCGGCATGGTGTGAAAAGGGTACATTGTTTCCCTTGGCCGGCAATCTTTTTGAAAATGATGATTTAAATTCTTGGTGGAATTTATTGTGTATAGGCATTATTTTTGTATAGCTTGACTATTGGTGTAAATGCCTAGGTTCTTGGAATTTTGAATGAGTTTGTTAGATTATTTGTTGATATATTTGGATGTAGAGATTGAGTTATGACCTTGTTAGTATGTTGGAGGTTGGTGATTATAAACCTTTATGAATGAAGTTATTATGCATGAAAGTTGAGTTTGAGTCATGATATTGTGTATGTTGCATGGATGTAGTTATGGAATGGATTTATGAGGTTTTAATTATATGAATACAATGTTGAATTTTTCTTGCATAATTGGTGTATGGAGTGTAAGATGAGATAATGTGATTTTTACTTCTAGTTAAGAGTGTATAAAGAGGACTAGTAGACAAGAGGCAAAAAAAATGATGACTTATTAGCATGTGTGGATGATATTGTCACCTATGTAGATTCTTGGAAAATTTATTAGGGATACTCATGATTATGAGCTATTAGGCTTAAAGAGTGTGGCTAAGAGTATGTGCCTTGAATTTGAAGAATTAATGACCAATATGAGTAATAGAGGAATTAGTGCATGATAATCTTGTATATTAACGAAGTTAATTAGGTACTTGCTTAGCTTTCACCTTCTCATATCTTCACATATGGGTTGGTTTCTAATTAGATCTAGGGTAGTTATTATAAGTCTTGAATTATGGTGTGCCTTAATTAAGTGTCAAAATAAACGCGAAAAATTCTCTCTACTTTTCACTAATTAGAAGTCGATATCCATAATACCGAATAACGAATTTAGGACGCCACACTCCCAGTTCCTTTCGAAGTTTACCGAAAAGTCCATGCTATTCTACAAGGTGTTAAAAAAGACAGATGCATTCTATTGGACCTCAGATTATGAGCAGGCTTTCCAAAATCTCAAGACTTACCTAACATCCCCCCAATTCTGACGTGACTAGAGGTAGGGTCGGACCTGATTCTCTATCTTTCGGCAAGAGCTGAAGCGGTAAGTTCAGTCTTAGTCCAAGAGGATAGCCCAATCCAGAAACCAGTGTACTTCACTAGCAAGACATTACAAGGGGCTGAGACACGATACCAGCAGGTGGAGAAATTCGCCTATAGCCTGGTCATAGCTGCCCGACGGCTCCGCCTCTATTTCCACAGTCATCAAATAGTGGTGCGGACGGATCAACCACTGGGAAAAATTCTTCAGAAGCCAGAGATTGCGGGGCGTATGGTGTCTTGGGCTGTCAAATTATCCGAGTACGGTATTCAGTATGAACCCTGAGGACCTATACAAGCCCAGGTACTGGTAGACTTTCTAGTAGAATTAGGGAAAGACAAAGATGAATATGACGCAGAGCACAGCCTATGACCCTCTTAGTAGATGACTCCTCAAATGCTAAAGGAAGTGGAGTAGGTATCGTCTTAGAATCCCCAACTGGACTAATTATCGAGGAATCGCTGCGATTCCGATTCAAAGCTAGTAACAACCAAGCAGAATATAAAGCACTCATTGCAGGACTACAGACCGCTATTGACCTAGGCGCCCGATACGTTCAGGTGAAGACTGACTCCCAACTAGTAGCTCGACAGATTGAAGGGTCTTACCAAACCAAAGACCCAACCCTCATAAAGTACCTGACCCGAGTAAAAGAAATAACCCAGAACCTCAAACATTTCCAGGTCGTCCACGTCCCGCGAGCGGGCAATGAGCGGGCCGACACCTTGTCCAAGCTCCCCAGCACAGTCAAAGCAGGGAATCTTAAGACAATTATCCAGATTGCCCTAGAAGAACCTACCATCCAGGAAACACAGTAGATCCTCCAGGTAAGTGAAGTCCAAACTCAGGAATTTGCAGTCTCCATAGGGGAGTTCGACCCTTGGCCGCCCGTGTCCTTCGAGCAGGATATTTCTGTCCTACCCTATGATCCGACTGTTCAGAATTAGTGAAGAGATGTGATTCCTGCCAACGTAATGCCAACCGAATTCATAGCCACCCGAAACCATTGTACAGGATCTTATCGTCGTGGCCTTTTAACACTTGGGGAATGGACATTTTGGGTCCCTTTCTCCCGGGAAAAGGGTAGCTCAAATTCCTCCTGGTAGCCATAGACTTCTTTACCAAGTGGATTGAAGCAGAGGCCTTGGCCATTATCACAGCAGCTAAAGTCCAAACCTTCACGTGGAAAAACATTATTTGCCGACACGGCCTCCCTCACACCATCATTTCTTATAATGATCAGCAATTTGTAGACAAGAACTTTGTAGAGTTCTGTGAGAACTTGGGCATAAAAAGGAAATTCTCTTCTGTAGAACACCCGCAAACCAATGGTCAGGCAGAGGCAGCAAACAAGGTTATCCTCCAACAACTCAAGAAACGGCTTAGGCAAGCAAAGGACCAATGGGCATAAGAGCTACAAGGAATCCTCTAGGCCTATCATTACCACTTCGCATTCTTCCACCCATGAAACACCATTCCGACTCACTTATGGGGCTGATGCTATGATACCCATTGAGTTGGGAGAACCCACCCTCCGATGCCTTGCTTATAATGAAGAAGTAAACGATGCCAAAAGGAAAGAAGATCTCGACCTCAGTCTAGAGGAACGGGATATGGCCTATGTCAAAATTCAGGCGGCCAAGCATAGATCCACTCAGAAATGGAGTTCTCTCCTCCGACCCAGACCTCTCCGAACAGGTGACCTTGTCCTACACACCGCAGATAACAATAGGAAGGCACGAGAAGATGGGAAGCTTGCACCCTCCTGGGAAGGCCCATACCGAGTCAAAGAGGTGCTCGAAAAAGGGGCATACCATTTAGAAGAACTATCAGGGAAGGAATTGCCTAGAACTTGGAATGTGACTCATTTAAAGTTTTATTATAGTTAATCATCTTTTGTACACTTGGGCACTCTTTTTCCTACCTGAGGGGTTTTTCCCACTGGGTTTTTCCCTCGGGAGGTTTTAATGAGGCCCCCTTCCATTTCTCAATAAAGACTTTTATGTTTTTCAATAAGGACAAAATCCACAACAAGTTAAGCTCGAACGCCGAATCGATCCCTTGGCATACGAACTAGAAGGCTTGAATTCGTTCAAGTATACAAAAAGTCCGAGCGCGGAATCGATCCCTCGTCATACGAACTTGAAGGCTTGAATTCATTCAAGTATACGAAAAGTCCGAGCGCGAAATCGATCCCTCGGCACACATTTTGAAGGCTTGAATTCGTTTAAGTATATGAAAAGCCTGAGCGCGGAATCGATCTCTTGGCACACGTTTTGAAGGCTTGAATTCATTCAAGTATACGAAAAATCCAAGCACGAAATCGATCCCTTGGCATACGAACTTAAAGGCTTGAAATTGTTCAAGTATACGAAAAGCCCGAGCGCGGAATCGATCCCTCGGCACACGTTTTGAAGGCTTGAATTTGTTCAAGTATACGAAAAGCCCGAGCGCGGAATCGATCCCTCGGCACACGTTTTGAAGGCTTGAATTCATTCAAGTATACGAAAAGCTCAAGCGCGGAATTGATCCCTCGACACACGTTTTGAAGGCTTGAATTCGTTCAAGTATACGAAAAGTCCAAGTGCGGAATCGATCCCTCGGCATACGAACTTGAAGGCCTGAATTCGTTCAAGTATACGAAAAGTCCGGGCGCAGAATTGATCCCTCGGTACACGTGTTGAAGGCTTGAATTCGTTCAAGTATACGAAAAGCCCGAGCGCAGAATCGATCCCTCGGCACACATTTTGAAGGCTTGAATTCGTTCAAGTATACGAAAAGTTCGACCACGGAATCGATCCCTCGGTATACGAACTTGAAGGCTTGAATTCGTTCAACTATAAGAAAAGCCCAAGCGCGAAATCGATCCCTCAACACACGTTTCAAAGGCTTGAATTTGTTCAAGTATTCGAAAAGCCTGAGCGCAGAATTGATCCCTCGACACACGTTTTGAAGGCTTGAATTCGTTCAAGTATACGAAAAGCCCGAATGCGGAATCGATCCCTCGGCACACGTTTTGAAGGCTTGAATTTGTTCAAGTATACGTAAAGCCTGAGCGCGAAATTGATCCCTCGGCACGCGAATTAGAAGGCTTGAATCCGTTTAAGTAAAGCCTGAGCGCGGGATCGATCCCTCGATATACGAACTTGAAGGCTTGAATTCGTTCAAGTATACGAAAAGTCTGACCGCGAAGTTGATCCCTCGGTATACATTTTGAAGGCTTGAATCCGGTTAAGTAAAGCCCGAACGCGGATCCAATCCCTCGGCACACGAAAAGCTCGAGCGCGGCTCGGCATATACGTCTTAAAGACTTGAAAAACGATCAGGTAAGAAATTTTGAGCATGAGCTCTCGGTAATCTTGAAGCAAAGGCCGAGCACAAGCTCTCGGCAATCTTGAAGTCAAGCCCGAGCACAAGCTCCCAGTAATCTTGAAGCAAAGCCCGAGCACGAGCTCTCGGTAATTTTTAAGATAAGCCCGAGCACAAGCTCTCGACAACTTTAAAGATAAGCCTGAGCCTAAGTTATCGGTCATTTTAAAAAACCTGCATTACAGTAAGTAACATTAAGCCTAATACGCTAAGGCCCGAGTAACATACACTTACCCAGTGAATGAATCATATACGTTGAAGAAACAAAAGACTCAAGTAACACGCACACACTTTTTAGCACGAGGAGGCCCCGATCAATAAAACTCCCCATATGACAGCAGGGCCAAGCCCTACCTCACTCAGAATTGCTCATTCAGAATCAATCACTCACTTGGATTCGCTCATTTGAAATCAGCGACAATCCATCAGTCGACACCAGGGAAACCTCGTTCAAGGGGTTTGGTTCCAGTTCATGCTTTCCCTGGAAGCGATTCTCGAAACTTAAAAATATGCAAGCACCATGTCGCTCCAACTACAAGTTCCCGTGACAAAACCAGGAGACCCTTCCTTAGAAGAACACCGTACGACGAGGAACAAACATCATTCGGACCACCACTTGAACCATGACACTTTTAAAAGAGAGATCTAAAGCTAACAGTCAAATGGGAAGACCCACACCGGTTGAGAGACATCATCAGTAAATAAGCATAATGACTTGGAAGAACATGTCATTTAATCGTATATTATAATCGAATATAATGGAGGCACTCTTTTTCCTACTCGAGGGGTTTTTTCCCACTAGGTTTTCCCCTAAGAGGTTTTAATGAGGCCTGCCAAAATAGTAAAATATATTAGCGTTGAATGCAACAGGGGCACTTTTTTTCCTGCTCGAAGGGTTTTTCCCACTAGGTTTTCCCCCGAGAGGTTTTTTACGAGGCCCACCACGACAATAAATGAGACAAGTACGACTCAGCTTATCTCACGATAAAACAACAAAAGTTCAAGACCAGATATCATTTGGTATACAACTACTCAGAATTGGTTACCCGATCCGCTCAGGCCTAATCACTCGACATCGGCTCATACACCCTTAAGACGAATCTTTGATCAGCACCCAACATGAAGGTGTCTCACCTTAGCACTTAGCCACTTCCTGCAGCTCTACGTCCAGAGCTCGTGACTAGGGGGCTCCTATTCCCTCCCAGGTCAGAGCGGGTCCCACAGTACCCCCTCATCCCTTTAATTTAGCAAATGATGATTCTCCATTATCCCACCAGAAGTGGTTATCTCTCTTATTGGGCCTGGGCTTAGATTCCCCTTTTTTCTTTATTTTACAAGTGTATAAATACAGCCTAGAGGCTCATATTGTAACTCAAGTGACATATATTGAGAATTAATAAACCTAATCCCTAGAGAAATTCTTTAGGGTTTCTGTGCTTAAACTCCTTGTGTGAAAGACTGTGCATGTATGAAATTTTCAAACTTAAACAGTAACCAGAAACAAAAATTTTAGAAACTTGCATAGTACTTTTATAATAAAATAATGAAATACATAGTAACTTTTCTGTCTATAAAATTCTTTGTTAGAATTCATAATTTGAGATTAAATTTTCTTAATATAGTAGTGCTAGAGAGATAGTGGTGGAAGTAAGAGAGAGAAATAATTTTTTTAGAAGGAGGTTCTGCTAAAATAACAAGGTAAGAATACCTCTCTTTTATATTTTTTAGGGTTATTTTCATATCGTTTTAAAAATCTATTATTATACTAGATATAATATTATTTTAAGTTACTATTCTAAATAGTAAAATACTATTTCAATATTAAATTACTATTTGAATAGTAAATTACTATTCAAATAGTAAATTACTATTTACTGTTACTATTTACCTTTACTATTCATGTTTTACTATTTACTGTTACTATTCATGTTTTACTAGTTACTGTTCCTATTCATGTTTTACTATTTACTATTACTATTTATCTTTTACTATTTACTATTACTATTCACATTTTACTATTTACTATTGCTATTCATGTTTTACTATTTACTATTACTATTCATGTTTTACTATTTACTATTACTATTCACAATAACTATTTAAAATTTACTATTTACTGTTAATATACATAATTACTACTTATCATTCCTGTTTCAAATAGTAATATAAGTTTTTATCTTCTAACTATATTAAAATGAAATTGATATGTTTTAGAACTCGGAGACGAGACGCGCACGAATTTTCAATAATGATTCAGGATACAAGAGGTAAGGGGGAGTGAAATAAAAATATAATATGAAAAGACATAAGAATAACGGGAGGAGTCCCCTACTCCTTTTAAATTTAATAATATTATTATTTTTAAAATAATAACTTTATAACTTAAAATTTATAATAAACTTTAAATTAAGAATTTTGTGTAACTTACATACCTATGTAAGGACCTGAACTTTTATAACCTATGCGAACTGGACTAGACCTATGCAAGGACTTGGACTATTATGACCAATATGGACATGGACAGAAATATACCTATGCAAAGACTGAAATTTTATGGACTTACATAGACCTATGCGAGAAAATGGACTATAAGGACTCAAAATCAATTTTAAATAACCATTAAAATTTAAATTATATTTAATTGATTTGATTATAATTATTAGTATTTGATTATTATTGATGATATTGTGATTGATAATATTTGATTATGATTGATGATCTTGTGATATGAAGTTGAGCATATAGCAAACATGATGAAAAGCTAAAACTCAGTAAGAACTTTCTTACTTTACTCTTTAAATTTTTATTATTTTAAATCTTTTATTTCTTATTAGAAATTATTTTTATTAACTTTACTTTTAATATTTAGAATAAAAAAATTTAGTATTTATTTTAGAAAGAAGTTATTTTATGAAAATTAATTTATAAAAAGGTTGAGATAATTAAATCTTAAATTAAAATTTTTTTATAATTTTAAGTATTTTTGGTTAATGATTTAAAGATTATTCTCTTTTAATTAAATAAAATTTTCAAAAGAAAATTATTTTATTTTTCTAACTTAATAACTAAAGATATTTGGAAATAATTGAGATTTCTAAATTCGATCTTGTTAATATTAAATTTGAGAAAGATTATGTAAAGTTTTATATGAGAAAGTTTTCAGATATTTAAGGCTTAGAAACTCAATTTCAGTGAGATTTGAAAACTGTATCAAATTTATTTCCGAGGGAGAGAAATTCAGAGAATTGGGAAAATGTACAGTTTATTGAAATGATGTTGTAAACCTTTAAGGTATTTAATAATTGAGTTTCTAAAAGCCTTAACCAACTAAATACGCGAGTAGTTCATACATCATGAATCATTAAAGTGAAACAAAATGATATTGTCTGGGAACGGATTATAGAAACCGAGGATACATTAGAGGAGACTTAATTACGAGCCTTGGGATGAGAGGGTGTGAAAGGGTGCTTCAGGGGACCCGGGGTAGCTCCCTAGTGTCGTGTACTTTCATAATAAAAACTTTCTCAATCTGACTAGTCTCTAAGTGTTTCCATGCTAATTGAGCTGTTTATATTAGTATTATCTGGACTTATAGTGTACACTCCTGGTTGGCCCAATGCAAATTAAAATTTAAGGGCCCACATATATAGGTAAGTTATGATCAAGATATTGCATAACATTCATGCATTCATAATTGATTGTGTATGTGATTGTGATTGATATTTGTCGCAACCTGGATCGCGACGGCGTAGCGAGAGAGAAAAACCTCGTATGAAACAGGGAGTCGCCACCAACGTTTTTATCCATAGGAAAAACATTGGGAAAAAAAACTGAGTTCAGTGAAAGCACTAGTTTAAAAAATGAGATTCAAGTTCAGGAGTCGGTTACGAGTAGGGAAGGTATTAGCACCCTACATCACCTGTCAGAAACAGTACCAAGATTGAAAGCGTAATATAAATAGCCTTAAATAAAACATGGTTTCTTCCTTTTTTTGTGTATTTTTATTTGAAAATGATGGAATAGAGTAGAGAACTGTACAAACATAGAATGTCGAAGCGAGGTCAACGGGACGTTTCATCCGAATTAAACTTGACTTCGATATGTGACAGAAAGGGGAAGAGAATGCAAATAAGACGTCACGCCTAAATTAGACATCCTCGAATAAAAAAAAGACAGGGATAGGAAAGAGATAAGCGGGATGTCTCGTCCTAAGTATCTCTTCCCTATGAATCATGGCGAGGCTCGAACAAAAACTAGGGGGAAATCAACAAGACGTCACGTCTAAATTGATTTTCACGGAAGCGACAAAAAAAAGAACACTTATGAAAGAAACATGAAAGTGAGGAAATAAATCAGTAAAAAGAAGCAAGAAAGATGGGCCCGACAGGAGTTGAGGTCCTGCTCCTACGTATTCTTGAATTATCAAGAAATCAGGGTTACGTAGTTCTGAGTGTTTTTTTTCTTTTAGGAAAAGATTGGGAAAATGTTGGTGGGTATCATTTTGGTGAGGAACCCATACAAGACGAAGTTCTTCGCACGTGTACGAATCCTATAGAGGTTGTGTAGACAGAAGTATTTTCCATACGACACTGACTAAAAATGATTTGTTTCTTTTTTTTTGATTTTATTTAGATTTGAAAGAAGACATAGGAAACATTTATTTCCCTTTATTATATTTTTACTACAAAGCAAAGGAGGGAAGGTAGCAGAATCTACAAGAGAGAAAGGGAAACAGTGAGTTCAAAAAAAAGAGGGAAAAACGAGCGAAAACTAAGTGGGAGAAGAGAAAACCGAGTGAGAAAAAGGGAAACAATCGAGTAAAAAAATGGAAAAACCGACCGAGTGAAAACGGAAAAAACCAAGTGAGAAATAAAAGTACCGAGTGAAAATTGAAATTACCGAGTGAGAAATAAAAGTACCGAGTGAAAAGAGGAATACCGAGTGATGGAATAAGAAACTGCAGAGTGGGTCAGCAACTGACTAAAGGTGGAAGGGACCGACCGAGTGAGAAAGGTAGTGGGGGGTTGAGGAGTTTGAAGGTGCTTGGAGGGAAATGAGACGTGTAGTATGAAGAGAGAGGAGGAGGGATGGTGAGATTTGAAGGACGGTTGATGTGGGAGCTGTACGGTATAGGTGAGGAGAAGGAGGTGTGGGGGCTGTTGGAGAGGGCTGTGAAGAATGAGGACGGTGTTATGGGTTAAAGAGGAAGCTGGAGGGTGTTTGGTTGCTGTGAGGGGCTGGATGGTGTGAGGGAGAGAGAGAATGAAGGTGAACTCAGGTAGAGTTTTCTCTTAATGAATGCCTTAGGTCCCCCTCAAAGCTTCAACCCTTTTCTATTTATAGGCTTTTTCGAGTGGAAGGCCAACTCAGGCTTCCACTCCGAGTGGAAGGCCAGCTCAGGCTTCCACTCAGGCCTGGTAGTGGGGGACAGCGGCTGGTGGGAATTTTTAATTCCTCCACTTCCACCCCCTGTCTGCCAGCCATCTCCAGGATTCCTGGATCCACTTGGGTGGTGGAATCCAAGTCAGCACGGGCGAACAGGGTGAGCCTGGTGGAAATCCGAGAGAGGATGTGGAAATCTGAGAGAGGATAGTGGAAATCCGAGAGAGGATGACTCGGTTAGCCTCTCAGTCAACATTCATCCTCAGTTCGAGTCAATTCCGAGTGAAAAATAGTCCTTTCCAAGTAAGAATTCTTCTGGGAGGAGCTCTCCTATGGAAGGCCGAGTGGAAGTTTTGCTCGGTATTGGGTCGCTGTGAGGAGAGTCTGAGTGAAAAAGTGTGCAATTGGATTGAGGGGACAAACAAGGCAATTCTGATTGGAACGATCAATCAGACCGAGTGAAAATTGACTCAGAACCGATTAAAGAGGACTCGGTGCTGATTGAAAGGTGTCACTCGGAATTGGTGAAAAATGTCTCAGAATTGATGACAATGGGGGCTCGGAATTGGTTTGAGGAGGGATGACACGGAATTGGTTTGAAGAGGGCTGACTCGGAACTGACTGATATATTGGCTCTGACTGAAAATTGGCTCGGGAATGGGTGAAAGGCTGACTCAGAATTGACTGAGAAGGGTGACTCGGAATTGTGTAAACAAATGGCTCAAAAATGGGTGAAACGTGACTCGGAAATGACTGGAAATTGTGACTCGGTGCTGACTGATCAAAGTGACTCGGTGCTGATTGAAATGTTTCACTCGGCTACGTCACTCAGAATTTGCCACTCAGCTCCGACTAGCTTCTCACTCAGAATTGCTTTCTACTCACTCGGATGTGTTCATTCGGAGTCAGATTTGTCTTCAATTGACACTTAGAACTTGGAATTATTCACTCAGAACTGGCCTTCTCACTCAGAAATTGGAATTTGACAATTTGACAATTTGACAACTCGAATTTCTCTCCAATTGAGGGATACTCACTCAGAACTTCTTCAATCGGAGATGCACTGCTCGGATCTCGTCACTTCTTGAAGCATTCTCACTTCATCAGGACCTATGTTGCTTCACACGGTTTTTGTTTGCTCGGATGTATCTTTGTTTGAAGCATTTGATCAGAGCTGCTTCAATCCGAGGGGCTTTACTCGGGAGTGCCTCTGTTTGAAGGATTCATTCGGTCTTTCCTTGCTTGAACAACTTGGTTATATACTCACTCGGGAGTGATCCTTATTTTCCAATCGGAATAGTTCCACTTGACAATCAACAGCCGGGTGCGTCCTCTCGGGATTAATTCATTTGGCCTTTATATTTCAATCAGGAGTTATGACAGCTCCAACAATCCTTCAGGGGCATTCATTCGGAATCGGCCTTATTTCCACTCGGATGGTCAACCAATCTCTCGGAAACCTTCACTTGGACAAGTCTTGGTCGGATTTAGGGCTCAGGAGTTCATTCCACTCGAATTTTTGTCCAACAGGGCTATATTTCACTCGAAAATGCTTCCATTAGAGTCATCTTACTCGGATTTGATTATTTTTGAGTCATTCTACTCAGATTTTTGTCTATCAGGGCTATATTTCACTCGGAAATGCTTCCATCAGAGTCATCTTACTCGGATTTGATTAGTTTTGAGTCATTCCACTCGGATTTTTGTCTAACAGGGCTATATTTCACTCGGAAATGCTTTCATCAGAGTCATCTTACTCGGATTTGATTATTTTTGAGTCATTCCACTCAGATTTTTGTCTAACAGGGCTATATTTCACTTGGAAATGCTTTCATCAGAGTCATCTTACTCGGATTTAATTATTTTTGAGTCATTCCACTCAGATTTTTGTCTAACAGGGCTATATTTCACTCGGAAATGCTTCCATCAGAGTCATCTTACTCGGATTTGATTATTTTTGAGTCATTCCACTCAGATTTTTGTCTAACAGGGCTATATTTCACTCGGAAATGCTTCCATCAGAGTCATCTTACTCGGATCTGATCATTTTAAGTTGGAATGCAGTATAAAAGAAGATTCTTTCCACTTGGACCGGACCAAAAGAGGTGTTCACAGATGCCCCTTTTTACTTCTTTTTCACAAAAGAAACACGAAGCTTATGTGTTTTTGAAGTGAAAAGGAAGTAAAGATATGAACACCGATGTAGGGGCCAAGTGGGACTTTTTGATGGCGTCTGATAGTGTCGGTAATCACGAGTCAGTGTGACCTTTCTTCTTTAAAGACGAGCATTTTTCACTTCCATCTCGCTTTTCTCTTCTTCTTCTTTCTCTCTCTCTCTCTCTCTCTCTCTCTCTCTCTCTTTTGGAAAAAAGTGGAGCGTGGCTATGCCACGTCTGGCGATGAGGGATGCCACCTTTGGGCGATGGAAAAGTAAAGGGTGCCATTTGATCGGCGCCTGGAAAGTAAAAGGTGAGGGTGTTGCCTCTTCATCGACTGGAAAGTAAAGGGGTGCCATTTGACCAGCGTCTGGAAAGTAAAAGGTGAGGGTGTTGCCTCTTTGTTGACTGGAAAGTAAAAGGTGCCATTTGATTGGCAACAGGAAAGAAAAAGGTGAGGGTGTTGCCTCTTAGTTGACAAGAAAGGTAAAGATTGAGGGAGCTAACAGGACGTCTCGTCCGAATTAACTCACTGTTGACAGGAATTGTAAAGGTTGGGGTTGACCCTCGGTTGACAGGAAATGTAAAGGTTGGGGTTGACCCTCGGTTGACAGGAAATGTAAAGGTTGGGGGAGCTAACAGGACATCTCGTCCGAATTAACTCACTGTTGGCAGGAAATGTAAAGGTTGGGGTTGAACCTCGGTTGTCATGACTGAGGGTTCTTGGGGAACTGCCCCTTGAACGCAAGAGAATGAATCTGGGGGATGCCCCAGTTTGACATGACTGTGGGTTGTTGGGGAACTACCCCTTGATTGAGAGGATATACCTGGGGTGATGCCCCAGTTTGACAAGATTTGAAGGAATCTTGGGGAACTGCCCCTTGATTGAAAGAGAATAAACCTGGGGTGATGCCCTAGTTTGACAAGATTTGAAGGAATCTTGAGGAACTGCCCCTTGATTGAAAGACAATAAACTTGGGGTGATGCCCCAGTTTGACAAGATTTGACGGAATCTTGGGGAACTACCCCTCGATTGAAAGACAATAAACTTGGGGTGATGCCCTAGTTTGACAAGATTTGAAGGAATCTTGGGGAACTGCCCCTTGATTGAAAGATAATAAACTTGGGGTGATGCCCTAGTTTGACAAGATTTGAAGGAATCTTGGGGAACTGCCCCTCGATTGAAAGATAATAAACTTGGGGTGATGCCCTAGTTTGACAAGATTTGAAGGAATCTTGGGGAACTGCCCATTGATTGAAAGACAATAAACTTGGGGTGATGCCCCAGTTTGACAAGATTTGACGGAATCTTAGGGAACTGCCCCTCGATTGAAAGACAATAAACTTGGGGTGATGCCCTAGTTTGACAAGATTTGAAGGAATCTTGGGGAACTGCCCCTTAATTGAAAGACAATAAACTTGGGGTGATGCCCCAGTTTGACAAGATTTGACAGAATCTTGGGGAACTGCCCCTTGAATGAATGAGAACGAACCTGGGGTGATGCCCCAGTCTGACTGTATTTAATGGAATCCCGGGGAACTGCCTCTTGACTAAGAGAATAAACCCAGGGAGATGCCCCAGTTTGACATGATTGGATGAAGCTTGGAGGGTGCTCCTTTTTGATGAAGAGAGGCCCTGGTGATGTCCTAGTTCGGACATTCTGGGAGCGCGGGGTACTGTCCTAGGGTCAACAAGAGATAACAACCTAGGAAAGATGTCCCAGTTTGACATGATCGAAAGAGCTTTGGGGAAAACTGTCCCTTGACTGTAAGAAGAATCTGGGGAGATGCCCCAGTTTGGGTTGACTGGGAAGTGTAGTCCCACTGGGGAAGGATTTGGGAAGTGTAGTTTTTGGCGATTATGGTTCCACTGGGGAAGAAAATTTGGGAAGTGCCAGCTTTGGCGATTATGGTTCCACTGGGGGAGGATTTGGTGATTCGGGGTAATGTCTCTTTGGGTGAAAAGAGAATGGACTTGGGGTTTACTGCGGATATGCCGAAGGTCTGCTAAGGAGAGAGTTGGGAAACTACACATCTTGGGGATCATGGTTCCTGGCCATCCTTTAACAGAGAAACATGAAACTAATTAAAAACTTACAGGCAGACTTCCTTGGTGATAGGCATTGAAGTAACTCATGGCCAAAATAATTATTACTTCTGACTTCATTGAGGTTGTTTCGCAGAGTTGGTTGAGCTTGCCCGAGGTAAGATCTGGCAATGGTGTACACTTCGTTCCCCATAACTTTGTGTTTTCGTCCTTCTCAAAAACTCATTTTTAAGAAATTCTTTTTAGGCAAAACTTGTTTATTCACTCTAGTCATGAACACATGTGAGAAGAAAGGAAACTTTTTATTTATAAACAACAGATATGTACAAGTGACAAAAAATATGACAAAGTGCGAGAAATTGATGGCAAGGATGGAAGGGAAGGCTTTTTAGATCCTCCATCGATTTCCTGAGAGCGACAAGATTCCGGTCTTTTCCATGATTTCCTGCTTATCTTCTGATTTTGCTTTCGAGGGCGTGACTCGACAATGGCTTCGATGCCCTAGACCCATCCCCTTGTCTGTGACTTGAAAAATTGGCGTTGCAGTATTGAATCTATAGGGTGTGAATTTGTCTGGGCCGCTTTCTTGGGATTTTCGACCCCACCAATTGCTCTAACTTTTGCCTAGGTCGCCTTTTCAGGTTTTCAACCTAGCGAGCCCCCCTTTTTCTTTTTCTTTTTCTTTTTTTTTTTTTACGCGTAGTATCTTTTCACTGCATCCGCGTTTATAGGCATCGGTAGATCTTCCCCATCCATGTTGGCAAGTATGAGAGCACCTTCGGAAAAAGCCTTCTTCACGACATAAGGCCCTTCGTAGCTAGGAGTCCATTTGCCCCGGTGATCTTTATGCATCAACAAAACCTTCTTGAGTACCAAGTCTCCTTCTTGGAATTACCGAGGTCGCACCTTCCTTTCAAACGCTCGCTTCATACGCTTTTGATACAATTGACCATGACAGAGGGCAGTCAGTCTTTTACTATCAATCAGATTTAATTGGTCATGTCGAGTCTGGATCCATTCAGCTTCAACCAGTTTGGCTTCCATGATTACTCGGAGGGATGGAATCTCCACTTCAAAAGGCAGGACTGCTTCCATGCCATAAACTAAAGAGAATGGGGTTGCCCCAGTCGAGGTCCGGACTGAGGTACGGTACCCATGCAGAGCAAAAGGGAGCATTTCACTCCAATCCTTATAGGTTACCACCATTTTCTGTATTATCTTCTTAATATTCTTGTTGGCCGCCTCGACCGCTCCATTTATTTTTGGCCGATACGGAGAGGAGTTATGGTGAGAGATCTTAAAGCTCTCACAAAGCTCTTTCATCATCTTATTGTTCAGATTTACCCCATTATCCGTGATGATTTGACTTGGTAGGCCGTACTGACATATTAATTCACGTTTGATGAATTTGACAACAACACCTTTGGTTATATTAGTGTATGAAGTCGCCTCTACCCATTTTGTGAAGTAATCAATGGCGACCAAAATGAAACGATGACCGTTTGAAGCCTTTGGTTCAATGGGACCAATGACATCCAGGCCCCACATTGAGAGCTGACAAAACATTCAGAGATGACGGGGGTGCGTGAATATGATCAGCATATATTTGGCACTTATGACATTTCCGCGCGTAGATGAAGCAGTCCGTTTCCATGGTCATCCAAAAATAACCCGCCCTCAAGATTTTCCTTGACATGGCGTGCCCATTGATGTGGGTTCTGAAAGATCCCTCGTGGATATCCCTCATGATTCTATTTGCTTCAGCGGTATCAACGCAGCGAAGAAGGATAGAATCATGGTTTCTCTTGTAAAGCACGTCGCCATTTAAGAAGAAACCCATAGCGAGCCATCGCAGGGTTCTCTTGTCGTTTTCTGTGGCATTGTCAGGGTATTCTTACCTCTGGATATACCTCTTAATATCGTGATACCAAGGTTTTCCATCCGATTGTTCTTCGACTAATTGGCAGTATGCGGGCTCATGACGCCTTTCTACCTCGATGAGGGGTACGTCATAGTCATTGTTCACTTTGAACATTGAAGCGAGAGTGGCCAAAGCGTCAGCCATCTGATTATCTTCCCGAAGAACATGATGGAAAGAAATCTCTTCAAAATCTCTGATCATTTCCATAATGTAGACGTGATAGGGGAGTAGCTTGCTATCTCTGGTTTCCCACTCACCTTTCAACTGGTGGATGACTAAAGCAGAGTCTCCGTAGACTTCCAGTGTCCTTACTTTCATATCTAATGCCGCTTGGATCCCTAAGGAGCACGCCTCATATTCAGCGACATTGTTGGTACAATCAAAACATAGCCTGGCGCAGACAGGGATGAATTCTTTTTTTGGCAAAATCAAAATGGCCCCAATTCCGTGCCCTAAAGCATTAGAAGCTCCATCGAATCTTAAAATCCATTTGTCTTTGTTACCGCCTTCTTTTTCGTCAGACAATGCCAGAATATCCTCGTCTGGGAAGTCGAATGGTATTGGTTGGTAATCACTTACGGGTTGATGGGCTAGGTAGTCAGCGAAAGCGCTCCCTTTTATGGTTTTCTGAGTGACATATGTTATGTTGTACTCAGTTAGCAGCACTTGCCATCGAGCAATCCTTCCGGTCAGGGCTGGATTCTCAAAGATGTACTTGATAGGATCCATCTTAGAAACTAGCCAGGTAGTGTGACTCAACATGTATTGCCTTAAGCGCTTCGCAACCCATGCTAACGCGCAACAAGTTTGTTCTAATGCGGAGTATCTCATTTCACAATCAGTGAACTTTTTGATTAGGTAATATATGGCATGTTCTTTCTTCCCCGTTTCATCATGCTGACCCAATACGCAGCCCATGGACTCATCCAGTACCGTCATGTATAAAATCAGTGGTCTCCCAGGGGTTGGTGGTACCAATATTGGTGGTTCTTTCAAGTATTGCTTAATCTTCTCAAAAGCCGTTTGGCAGTCCTCATTCTATTGCCCCGGTTGGTTCTTGCGGAGTAGCTTGAAGATCGGCTCACAGGTCGATGTCAATTGTGAGATAAACCGAGCGATGTAGTTTAATCTTCCTAAGAACCCTCTGACTTCTTTTTCTGTGCAAGGAGGTGGCATTTCTAGGATTGCCCTGACCTTGTCGGGATCCACTTCAATTCCTTTCTTGCTTACAATGAAACCCAACAGTTTGCCTGACCTTGCGCCAAACGTGCACTTGGCAGGGTTCAATCTAAGCTTAAACCTTCTCAACCGTTCAAACAGTTTCCTTAAGTCGCAGACATGATCTTCCGCGGTTCTGGATTTTACAATGATATCATCCACATAGACCTCTATTTCCTTGTACATCATATCATGGAATAAAGTGACCATTGTTCTCTGATAGGTTGCCCCTGCGTTCTTCAAACCAAAGGACATTACTTTGTAACAGAAAGTACCCCACAAAGTGACGAACGTGTTTTTTCCATGTCTTCGGGCGCCATTTTAATCTGATTGTACCCAGAGAAACCATCTATGAAAGAGAAGATGGAGTGTTGGGCTGTGTTATCGACCAACATGTCAATATACGGCAGAGGAAAATCGTCCTTAGGGCTAGCCCTGTTTAGATCTCGATAGTCCACACACATCCACACTTTTCCATCCTTCTTCGGGACCGAGACTATGTTGGCTACCCATTGTGGATATTTGGCTACGGCCAAGAAACCGGCTTCGAATTGTTTTTTGACCTCTTCCTTGATCTTGAGAAGCATTTCCGGTTTCATTCTCCGTAGCTTTTGCTTAACTGGTGGACACTCTGGTTTTAGAGGCAACCTATGTTCCACTATCCTGTTATCCAATCCTGGCATATCTTGATATGACCAAGCGAACACATCCTGAAATTCCTGAAGCAGTTTAATCAATTCATCTTGTCGGCCTTTGCTTAGGCAGGTGCCTATCTTGATCATTTTATCTTCTCCTTCATCTCCAAGGTTGATGATTTTAATTTCCTCCTGATGTGGGCGGATCTCCTTATCCTCTTGTTCCAACAATCTCGTCAATTCAGATGAGGGTCTAAAGTCTTCCTCATTTTCCTCGTAAACACAATCATTTGGATAAACGGGGTCATGAAATAAATCTAGGTTTTCGTTGTTCTCAGGGAAATCATTTTTGGATCTGCATTCGGGTTATATTATAAAGTGAAAAAAGAACAAATAAGTGAAATGTATAAGAAACAGAGAGTGCACAAAAATGAGGTGATGGGAAATAAAATATATTCATTGGTTTTCAAAAATAAAGTAAACAAGTTCTGCCCTTGTTACAAAATGGGTCCCGGAGCCTTGGGCATAGCAAGGGGACCACCAAATTATGAAATACAGTGATTACTCTGATAGAACGTTAATGGTTGTAGGGAACTCCATGACTTCCCAATTGCTCAGCTCTTGATCTGGATGGAAAACATATACCAGCTCCACATTGAGGTCAGGCTCATTCTCAACCATGGCAACTTGATCCGGATATGTCACTCCGGCGCTCTTGAAGCTCTGATAGAGATCGTAGATAGGGATTCTCGCAGTGTTGATCTCTTAACCAGTAAGGTGAGCAACTCTCCTCCCCTTCTTTTACTCTTCAACCCTTTTCTTATCTGTCACAGTGGGCTTATATCCCAAACCATATCTGTTTTTATTTTTTGGGAGACTCACCGGTTGGGTTCTGCCTTCCAAATCTCGCCCTAATCCTTTTCCGGGTTGGTACCCTTTCCGTAACATGTTCAGCGTCACCATTAGAGGTACGTTGGGGAAAGACACCTTTACAACGCTCGTTGCATTGGCAATCTCCAAGGCTTGGAAGGATGTTTCGAGGGCTTCCTCGGCGGCCTCAATATATGGAGTGGATATGGGTTTGCTGACCAAAAGGTCCTCCTCCCCAGAAACAGTCACCAACTTGTTATTGATGATGAATTTTAGTCTTTGATGCAGCGTGGAGGGGACCACCCCCGCCGAGTAGATCCATGGTCGCCCTAATAAACAGCTATAGGCGGGCACGATATCCATCACTTGGAAGAGTACTTGGAAAGTACAGGGTCCGACTTGTATGGGCAATTCGATTTCTCCTATGACTTCCCGACGTGTCCCATCGAAAGCCCGCATAACCATAGAGCTAGGTCTCATGTATGTCCCATCGAAAGGCAGCTTTGCTAATGTGGATTTTGGCATGACGTTCAGAGAAGATCCATTATCCACAAGTACTTTTGCCAGGATATAATCCTGACATTTCACAGAAATATGGAGGGCTTTGTTGTGCCCTCTTCCTTCAATAGGTACTTCCTCATCTGTGAAGGTCAAGTAATTGTTGGCAACGATATGCCCCACTATGCCCCCGAATTGTTCGACGGGTAAGTCATGCTTCACGTGCGCCTTACTCAACACCTTCATCAACGTGTTCCGATGTGGTTCAGAACTCATTAGCAAAGACAAAAGGGAAATTTTTGCAGGGGTGTGGTTCAATTGGTCCAACACCTGTAGTCACTATGGCGAATAAACTTCAGAAATTCCTGGGCTTCCTCTTCAGTCACAGCCCCCTTTGTTTCGCCAGAGGCTACTTCTTTCCCAGTTTTTCCTTCTCTGGTAGTCTTGCCTTGTTTGGGTTCAGGTGGCGTATATACCCTTCCACTCCGTGTCATTCTTCCCACTCCGGTTATATTTGTAATAGAGGAGGATGGCATAGAGTTGACCGCCTCTGGATTGGTGACAACCACATCTGTATTGTACCTTCATGGCACAGCGTGGGAACTCTGGAAGGGAAAAGGGGTTGGTGCCCTTACCGTGAAGACAGACTTGGCAGGAGCCGAAGCCGCTGGCGTATCCTTGTTATAGTATACGACCAGGGGTTTCGGAACTCGTGCCTTACCCTGTCCCTGTATCATATTTATTCGTCCTTCACGGCACCTGCAGACCTCTATGACTCGAGCATTCATGAGTCTTTGAAGGGTTTCCTGGAAGCCCCTTCGCTTTGCGGACTGGAGGTCATTATACTCTTCATCCCATGACCCTTCTATTAATCCCACCTTCAGCATATGGGAGTGTATTGTTTCCAAAGGCATTTGGATGTCCTCTACTTTGGAAATGCATTCTTCATCCCCCTCTATAGCATTGACATCTGGTCTTTTATGGTTTGGAAGGGGATTGGTTGTCACACTTGGGCTCCCTTCTTTAAAGCTTATCCAGTCGACCCAGATTAGGTCCCTTACCTTAAACTTCAGTGCCAGGCAATTCTTAGTAGAATGTCCCGGTGCACCAGCGTGGTAATCACACCGTGCATTCGGGTCATACCCTCTAGGATATGGCAGCTGAAGTGGCTTTAGAGGGCATGGCACTACCATCGTGTTTTCGATGAGGTAAGGGAGAAGCTCTGTGTAAGAGATGGGAATCGGATCAAATTACGGTGGGGCACGGTCATTGTTTTGCCTTCTCTGATTTGGATTCGGCGGGTTCATTTGTGGCTGTTGGTACCGCGCTTGTGGTGGTTGATATGGTGCCTGTAGTGGTGCAGGCGGTCGCATGACAGGCGGGCGGAAATGTGGTGGATGTGGTGTTTGAACGGCAGCCATATATGGATATGGTGTATTATGATAGGTTGATGGAAAGGCGACCAGGGTGGGTGGCCTCGGCTGGTTTCTTCTCTGATTATGGGAGATTAGGTTAGTCTCTCCCCCTCTTCTCTTCCCTTCCCCATGGGAGGGTCTTCTTGCTGCATTAACCCCAACTGGACCTCGGGTGATCTTCCCTGTCCAGAGGCCATTCTCTATTCTTTCTCCGATAGTGATGATATCGAAGAAGTGGGATGAAATACTTCCAATCATCTTGTCATAGAATGGCAATTGGAGTGTGTCAATAAATGTCAAGATCACCTCTTTCTCAGACAGAGGTGGGTCAACTTGCGCTGCTACTTCACGCCACCGTTGGGCATATTCTTTGAACGTCTCGTTGTCTTTCTTGGACATGTTCTGCAATTGTACTCTATCTGGCGCCATGTCCAAATTGTACTTATACTGTTGCATGAAAGCATCTGCCAGATCCTCCCAACAGCGTATACGAGATCGTTCAAGATGGTTGTACCAAGTCAGAGGCGCTCCAGCCAAACTATCTTGGAAACAATGGATGAGCAGAGGGTCGTTGGAGGCATGCGAAGCCATCTTCCGGCAGTACATGGTAAGATGGTTTTTCAGACATGTCAGCCCCCGATACTTATCAAATTCAGGTGTTTTGAATTTGGGAGGAATAACAACGTTGGGAATTAGACAGAGTTGTGCAGCACTGCCTAATCCAAATCGATTCATTCCATCCATTTCTCTTAAACGCCTTTCCAAGAACTCTAATCTTCCCTCCTGGGTAGCAGCAGTGGTAGTACTTGAACCTGCAACGACATAGTGACTACCACTCCTGACTGGTCGGTCAACATGTGTCGGGCTCTCATTCAGAATTGAGGCTTGGTGTCCAGCTGTGGCTTGGGCAGCTTGTGGTTGTTCAGCCTGTGTATGGACTGGAATCGTTTGAGGATTCCGGACAGGTGGGATGTTTGGTTGAGCCGCGTGAAGGATTGTTTCCTGATAATCTGGCTCCTCTTGGAGTGGCGGGAAATAGCCCAGGGGTAACCCATACTGTGGGAAGGGTATGACATTCCCTTCTTTATCAACAAAAGTGTGTTGTTGAACATGGGCAGGGTTCGACTTACCAAGGCAAACGATAACAGTAGGCCCTGCAGGGTTTGAGCTTGGTCCTCCAGCATGACCTTGAGTGTGTTGGGGAATGGGAGGTTGCTGCCTAGCATTTTCAACTTTCGCTAAAGAATCCCTTTCTGTGATTCTCCTTTCGAACATCTTGGCCATTTTAGCCATTTGTTCTTTCAACTGATTAACCTCAGCTCACAAATTCTCATTTTCTTGTTCCATATCAGCCATGAGTTTCTTTTTGAGCCTGGTCGCGTAGGGGTGCTTGCCCGTAGTGTCTAAAGAATCACGACAAACGGTTAGAAAAATAAAGGGAATAGTTAAAGAAGATAAAACAAAAATAAATGGGCATACGCGGGATACAATTCTGAATTTGACACGTATTCCTTAACCTTTCCCCAAAACGTCGCGTTCAAAAGTACTCGGTATAACAGTATATCGAAAATTAACATGAGACAACTTGTGGAGATGAAAAGAACTTCACAACTTTATTTCTTCAAATGATACAATGCTGCTAGAAAGATTCAGATTACAAAACTTTAGCCACTCCTGGCTCGGGCAATCATGGCCCTCATGTTACAAAGTCTTTCCTGGCAATAGCTCAGAAATGATGATATCTCTTTGGGAGTGGACAGGGGATTAATCATGCCTTCGGCTTGCTTCAGCATTGAGGGAAAATCTTCCAGGACTCCATTGGCTAAGCAAGCCAATTTAGTGAAACGATCCATCCATGAATGAATAATTTCGTCACTTCGGGCCAACTCTATCCTCAAAGCATGTGTAATCTCCTGGCAACGTCGTTCAGCATTCAAGGCTTTTTTATGCTCTATGTTTATCTCTTGTTCACAGGCATTTATTACTTCCTCTAGTTGTAGTTCCAATCTACGGACCTGGGTTTGTAACATCTCTCTCTGCACCAAAGCCTCCTTTTCCTTCTCCTTGGATTGTACCAGCATGTCCTTCAAAATTTGTTTTTCGGCCAATACAGCATCGCTCTGCTAACCCTTCATCTTTAACTACGAATTGGCCCCCCGAAGGCATTGATCTTGTTTTATTCTGTAATCTTCATCAATCTTTATCTTTTTCCGTATTTCTTCCATAGCATGCCTTTCTTCGGAATTCTCTTTCCTATGGAGGGCGCACTCTTGTTGGCACTTCAGGAGGTCTTCTTCCAGTTTTTGATTCCTTGCCTTCAGCTCTTCTATTTGGGCTTTTAGCGATATGGTAACCTTGTCCTCCATAATGCACGGCGGAGGAACTGTGTCCACAGGTTGGTATGAAGGGCCCTTGAAAGGCAATTTCACGATGGAGACTCTGTTCACCACCCAATCTAAGTATTCAACTCTCACGGCATGGCTTCGTGCTCCCAGTTCTTTGCCCATCCTATGGACCTTCTTCCAGGCATTGGCTATGTCCCGAATAGTGGAGGTGTAATTCCCATTCGTATAGTACAAAACGAAAGGAGTAAGCAGTGCTTTGTCCGGCGGCCCAAGTAGAGGATAAGCCAACTGCCGCTTAGCAATAACAGGATTATAATTGATGCAACCTTGTGTCCCCATTAGAGGAATATTTGGATATCCTCCACAGCTATAAATGATGGACTCAACTTCTAGCCATTGAGGACACCATCTCACCTTTTTTGCTGTAAGGCCCACAAGGTGATTAGCCCACTCGCGCCCATTTTTTGTTGCCAACTGACATAATTTTAAATCAGAGATGGGACACTCGGCTTTGCATAGTTGATGAAAAGCGTGGGATGTGAGCCACATATACAGAACAGACAAACAACAAATAATCCTCTTTCCTCCTTGGGTATGGTAGAAATCCAAGGTGCAATAGACATTGGCCAATATTGCTGTGACAGGATTTTCCAGTCTGTGCTTGCGAGCGGTGAAGACACCTATAACATCATAATCCACGTAGTTGTCTAAATTATGGAATAAGACAACTCCGTAGATAGTGAGAGCCAAGGTATCCATGAAAGCTTCCCATTCTTCCCTCTCTGCCAGGATATGCATGTGTTTCTCCAGAAATTCCCTAGTAAATCCGGGAATCTGGTTTCTGTTCATTTATACACCTTTTAACATTTCAGGATAGATCTTCAAAATGCGAGCGACAGAAGTGACTGATACATGATGGTCCAGATGGCGATAAGGAATCTGTCCCTCCACTGGCATCCCCAATATTTGTTCAAACTCTTCTATGGAGGGTGCCAGTTGAAAGTCTTGAAAAGTGAAACAGCGGAGAGGTGGGTCATAGAATTGAGCTAGAGCTGTGATGGCTTCTGTTTGGACGTCTACCTCCAAAAGTTTCAGGATCTTCCCATACTTCCTTACGAAAGTCATCTTCTGTGTCAAGCTCAGTTTCTTCCCTAGTGCTTGTAGACTGTCAGTATCGATCTTTCTAGCCTTGAGATGCAATAACTTCTTTAATTCAGTCACCCCTATATCACAATTACTGTGTCCCATGTTAATTTCCATACTGACTTAGAAATACCGATAAATTCGGAATCGTCCCCTGCGAACATCAAGACAAAGAATGGAATCAGTTATCATCAAGTCCTAAAGATCAATGTTCCTCCCAGGGATTTGATACAAGTTAAAAAAATGGGGGGAACATGGATTTCTAAAACTCATGCGAGCTCAAAAGTCGTAGGTTTTCCCAATCGTCATTGCCACTTCAACCAGAGGGAAATGAAGTATAATTTTTTTGTGGATTTTTTTTTTGACGATTAGGAGAACCTATGACTTCGGACTCAGAGACACATGACAAAAAAGAGGATCATCCATTCACCCGAAGAATACTTGTGTGTTCTAAAGATTTCCAAGACTAAGTGAATCTTTGGATGATAGATAATCCCTTTTTAATATCAGGAAAGTGAAAATGACATAAGGTAAAGTAAAGTTTGCCCTTTCGTGGCCTAAGTCAGGTTTTGTTGAAGGTTTTCTCTGGACCCTAGGGCTTGTCTAAAAGTGACTCTTCACACCGGGTGGCTTATACTAGACTTCTAGAAGGTCACCAGAGCCAAGATCCTACCCATGACAGGAATGCAACAGTGGGGAACCACTAGGTGCATATGTCACAAGAGGTCGAACTCTAGTTGGGGTTCTCACGATCACCGGATAGGAAGTACATCCTATACGATTCTGTATACCAACCCCTCCTAACTTAAGTTTCATTTGGGGCCCGGGTATAGGGCACCACTCATAAGTGTGTGCGAGTAATTTGTGAGTGTAGTGTGTGAAAGGGCATTCAATACCTTTTTACCTTACCCCATTCTGCACAGAGAACAAACACAGAACAAATATACAAAGTCGTCTACCCTAGGGTTCAATAATTACAGGAAAGTAATATGGTCCTCTATCCTAGGGTTCAACAGACATGCAAAACAATAGACAATGAAATAGATAACGAGATACAATTAAAACAAGAACAAACATTCACAACAATTTACGAAAAATAAACAAGGGGAAAAAATCCCATCTAACAAAGGCTATATATAAAAAATACGCTTTCAACCAAACTGGCCTGACTCTCTTAAGTATCCCTAGCGGAGTCGCCATCTGTCGCAACCTAGATCGCGACGGCGTAGCGAGAGAGAAAAACCTCGTATGAAACAGAGAGTCGCCACCAACGTTTTTATCCATATGAAAAACATTGGGAAAAAAAACTGAGTTCAGTGAAAGCACTGGTTTAAAAAATGAGATTCAAGTTCGGGAGTCGGTTACGAGTAGGGAAGGTATTAGCACCCTACATCGCCTGTCAGAAACAGTACCAAGATTGAAAGCGTAATATAAATAGCCTTAAATAAAACATGGTTTCTTCCTTTTTTTTGTGTATTTTTATTTGAAAACGATGGAATGGAGTAGAGAACTGTACAAACATAGAATGTCGAAGCAAGGTCAATGGGACGTTTCATCCAAATTAAACTCGACTTTGATATGTGACAGAAAGGGGAAGAGAATGCAAATAATACGTCATGCCTAAATTAGACATCCTCGAATAAAAAAAAGACAGGGATAGGAAAGAGATAAGCGGGACGTCTCGTCCTAAGTATCTCTTCCCTATGAATCATGGCGAGGCTCGAACAAAAACTAGGGGGAAATCAACAAGACGTCACGTCTAAATTGATTTTCACGGAAGTGACAAAAAAAAAGAACACTTATGAAAGAAACATGAAAGTGAGGAAATAAATCAGTAAAAAGAAGCAAGAAAGATGGTCCCGACAGGAGTTGAGGTCCTGCTCCTACGTATTCTTGAATTATCAAGAAATCAGGGTTATGTAGTTCTGAGTGTTTTTTTTTTCTTTTAGGAAAAGATTGGGAAAATGTTGGTGGGTATCATTTTGGTGAGGAACCCATACAAGACAAAATTCTTCGCACGTGTACGGATCCTATAGAGGTTGTGTAGACGGAAGTATTTTCCATACGACACTGACTAAAAATGATTTGTTTCTTTTTTTTGATTTTATTTAGATTTGAAAGAAGACATAGGAAACATTTATTTCCCTTTATTATATTTTTACTACAAAGCAAAGGAGGGAAGGTAGCAGAAGCTACAAGAGAGAAAGGGAAACAGTGAGTTCGGAAAAGAGAGGGAAAAACGAGCGAAAACTAAGTGGGAGAAGAGAAAACCGAGTGAGAAAAAGGGAAAAAACCGAGTAAAAAAATGGAAAAACCGACCGAGTGAAAACGGAAAAAACCAAGTGAGAAATAAAAGTACCGAGTGAAAATTGAAATTACCGAGTGAGAAATAAAAGTACCGAGTGAAAAGAGGAATACCGAGTGATGGAATAAGAAACTGCAGAGTGGGTCAGCAACTGACTGAAGGTGGAAGGGACCGACCGAGTGAGAAAGGCAGTGGGGGGTTGAGGAGTTTGAAGGTGCTTGGAGGGAAATGAGACGGTGTGGTATGAAGAGAGAGGAGGAGGGATGATGAGATTTGAAGGACGGTTGATGTGGGAGCTGTACGGTATAGGTGAGGAGAAGGAGGTGTGGGGGCTGTTGGAGAGGGCTATGAAGAATGAGGACGGTGTTATGGGTTAAAGAGGGAGCTGGAGGGTGTTTGGTTGCTGTGAGAGGCTGGATGGTGTGAGGGAGAGAGAGAATGAAGGTGAACTCAGGCAGAGTTTTCTCTTAATGAATGCCTTAGGTCCCCCTCAAAGCTTCAACCCTTGTCTATTTATAGGCTTTTTCGAGTAGAAGGCCAACTCAGGCTTCCACTCCGAGTGGAAGGCCAGCTCAGGCTTCCACTCAGGCCTGGTAGTGGGGGACAGCGGCTGGTGGGAATTTTTAATTCCTCCACTTCCGCCCCCTGTCTACCAGCCACCTCCAGGATTCCTGGATCCACTTGGGTGGTGGAATCCAAGTCAACACGGGCGAACATGGGGAGCCTGGTGGAAATTCGAGAGAGGATGATAGAAATCCGAGAGAGGATAGTGGAAATCCGAGAGAGGATGACTCGGATTAGCCTCTCAGTCAGCATTCATCCTCAGTTAGAGTCAATTCTGAGTGAAAAATAGTCCTTTCCGAGTGAGAATTCTTCTGGGAGGAGCTCTCCTATGGAAGGCCAAGTGGAAGTTTTGCTCGGTATTGGGTCGCTGTGAGGAGAGTCCGAGTGAAAAAGTGTGTAATTGGATGGAGGGGACAAACAAGGCAATTCTGATTGGAACGATCAATCAGACTGAGTGAAAATTGACTCAGAACCAATTGAAGAGGACTCGGTGCTGATTGAAAGGTGTCACTCAGAATTAGTGAAAAATGTCTCAGAATTGATGATAATGGGGGCTCGGAATTGGTTTGAGGAGGGATGACACGGAATTGGTTTGAAGAGGGCTGACTCGGAACTGACTGATATATTGGCTCTGACTGAAAATTGGCTCGAGAATGGGTGAAAGGCTGACTCGGAATTGACTGAGAAGGGTGACTTGGAATTGTGTAAACAAATGGCTCAAAAATGGGTAAAACGTGACTCGAAAATGACTGGAAATTGTGACTCGGTGCTGACTGATCAGAGTGACTTAGTGCTGATTGAAATGTTTCACTCGGCTACGTCACTCAGAATTTGCCACTCAGCTCCGACTGGCTTCTCACTCAGAATTTCTTTCTACTCACTCGGATGTGTTCATTCGGAGTCAGATTTGTCTTCAATTGACACTTAGAACTTGGAATTATTCACTCAGAACTGGCCTTCTCACTCAGAAATTGGAATTTGACAATTTGACAACTCAAATTTCTCTCCAATTGAGGGATACTCACTCGGAACTTCTTCAATCAGAGATGCACTGCTCGGATCTCGTCACTTCTTGAAGCATTCTCACTTCATCAGGACCCATGTTGCTTTACATGGTTTTTGTTTGCTCGGATGTATCTTTGTTTGAAGCATTTGATCAGAGCTGCTTCAATCCGAGGGGCTTTACTCGGGAGTGCCTCTGTTTGAAGGATTCATTCGGTCTTTCCTTGCTTGAACAACTTGGTTATATACTCACTCGGGAGTGATCCTTATTTTTCGATCGGAATAGTTCCACTTGACAATCAACAGCCGGGTGCGTCCTCTTGGGATTAATTCATTGGGCCTTTATATTTCAATCAGGAGTTACGACAGCTCCAACAATCCTTCAGGGGCATTCGTTCGGAATCGGCCTTATTTCCACTCGGATGGTCAACCAATCTCTCAGAAACCTTCACTTGGACAAGTCTTGGTCGGATTTAGGGCTCAGGAGTTCATTCCACTCGGATTTTTGTCCAACAGGGCTATATTTCACTCGGAAATGCTTCCATCAGAGTCATCTTACTCGGATTTGATTATTTTTGAGTCATTCCACTCAGATTTTTGTCTAACAGGGCTATATTTCACTCGGAAATGCTTCCATCAGAGTCATCTTACTCGGATTTGATTAGTTTTGAGTCATTCCACTCGGATTTTTGTCTAACAGGGCTATATTTCACTCGGAAATGCTTTCATCAGAGTCATCTTACTCGGATTTGATTATTTTTGAGTCATTCCACTCAGATTTTAGTCTAACAGGGCTATATTTCACTCGGAAATGCTTCCATCAGAGTCATCTTACTCGGATTTGATTATTTTTGAGTCATTCCACTTGGATTTTTGTCTAACAGGGCTATATTTCACTCGGAAATGCTTCCATCAGAGTCATCTTACTCGGATTTGATTATTTTTGAGTCATTCCACTCAGATTTTTGTCTAACAGGGCTATATTTCACTCGGAAATGCTTCCATCAGAGTCATCTTACTCGGATTTGATTATTTTTGAGTCATTCCACTCGGATTTTTGTCTAGCAGGGCTATATTTCACTCAAAAATGCTTCCATCAGAGTCATCTTACTCAGATCTGATCATTTTAAGTTGGAATGCAGTATAGAAGAAGATTCTTTCCACTTGGACCGGACCAAAAGAGGTGTTCACAATATTATTATATATTAGTTTGTAAAAACCCTTTATTGCTTATGCCCCATTTGGGAATATTATATTCTGTTTCTCACTCCTTTCTCTGTGTTTTTGTTTTATATGTTTTAAATTGATGGTTCAGAGGGAAGGATCGAAGAATCTTGGCAGTAAATATAACACATTCTAAAAAGGGAGCTCAGTATGAATATTGTGGTCCAATGAATAAATAATGTGATTAAGTAACTGCTTTTGGGCCATGGAGTTTCCTCTCTTTCTTATAATGTTTAATATTTATTTTCTTTGGATGAATGTAAAATTACTTTATAAATTTTTAATAATATGTATGAGGTATTTCAGAAATAATATATGTAATTTATTTCGATAATTTCTTTTTAACAATCATATCTTTAGTAAAAAAATTTATGAATTTTTATAGAATTTATTAAGGTATAACAGAGGGTGTTACAAAGTGGTATCAGAGCAGTCAATCCCGTAGGCCTGGGGAAAAGGTCTATCTTGCTTTATCTGTAAACTCTGTGTAGGTAATAGAAAATAGAATATCTGACTTGGTAGTAACTATGATTGATGTGACAAATCTCAGTTACTGTGAAACAGGAAACTAATGGCCGGAAACGATCTTGCTGGAGTTGTAGAACGTTTAATCAATGTAATGGGAGCACGTGAAGGTCAAGGTAATGATGCCTTGAGAAGGTTGGACCTTTTCGAAAAGCGTAATCCACCTCGTTTCAAGGGAGGAATAACCCTGATGGAGCGCAAATTTGGATTCGAGAGATAAAGAAGATCTTTCGAGCATTGTAATGTAATAAAGTTGATAAGGTAGTCTTCGCTACTTATGCCTTATCTGAGGATGCCGAACATTAGTGGGATAGCATGCGTAGACAATTCGAAGTTAACCACGTGGAGATCACTGGGATCATACAAGGATATGTTCCTGGAAAAATACTTTCCAGTTGATGTTAAAGAGAAAAGACAATTCAAATTCCTGTCACTGACCTAAGGAAATATGACCATGGGAGAGTATGCATCCAGGTTTGAAGAGCTGTCTTATTTTCATTCTCATTATAATGATACTACTAATGAGGGTGATCGGTGCGTAAAATTTGTAAATGGATTGCGGCCAGAAATCAAAGAAGCTACATGATTGCAAGAAATCTGTGAATTTTCTGTGTTGGTAAATCGCTGCAGGATCTTTGAAGAGGATCATAAGGACAGAATGATCAAAAGCCGTGAACCTATTCACAAGGCGGGAGAAATGAGAAGTGGAGGACCTCAACATTACCAAAGAAGAGACTTCAGGAGGAAAAAGCCTTATCAAGTGTCATTTCGTTGATTTGGAGCAACATCTATTCCTAACAAACCCCAAGCTTCATCTAGAAGCTATTATTCGACACCTGCGGTGAATTTTAAATGCTTTATCTGTGGAGCACCCCATTTAAAAAGGGATTGTCCTAAAAACACTTATATTTGCTTTAAGTGTAACAAACCAGGTCATCACATCAAGGATTGCCTAGAGATAAAGAGGGAGAACCCTGAAGGTGCAAGTACATCCATGAATACTCAAGGAGGCATGCACAGTGCAGTCGGAAGGCCGAAGACAAAAGGAAAGGTTTTTGCAATTACTGGGGAAGAAGCATCTCATTCTGACTCTGGTGGAAGGCAAGTGTATCATTAATAAGATTTCTTTAACTATTATATATGACTCAGGTGCATCATATTCCTTTATTGCCAATGAGTGTATAGAAAAACTAAAATTACCAGTGATAGAATGGCCATTTAATTTATCTGTTTATACTCCTGGAAATAATCTCATTGTCACTTCTAAAGCCTGTTGGGAATGCCCTGTTGTCATTGATGGTAGGGACTTTAAGGCTAATCTCTTTTGCTTACCCTTTTTCTGGCTTAGGGGTTATTATTGGACTAGATTGGTTGTCTGACAATCATGTTCTAATAGATTGTCATAATAAAACCATAATATTTAAAGAACCTGTAAATTTGAATCCAGAGGATTCAAGATTTCTAACCGCCAACCAAGTGAGTGCCTCTTTAAAAGGAGGGGCTCAAGGATTCATGCTATTGCTTTCAATGAAAGGAGAGAAATAATCAAAAATCAAAAATCTGTCGGTTGTGTGTGAATTTCCTGACATTTTTCCAGAAGATATCCCTGGTTTACCCCCAGAAAGAGATGTAGAATTCACCATTGATCTAGTACCTGGAGTTGGACCCATTTCAATTGCACCATACCAAATGTCACCTCTAGAATTAGCAGAGTTGAAGAAACAACTTGAAGAGATGATAGAGAAGCAGTTTATACGACCCAGTGTATCCCCCTGGGGTGCACCAGTGTTATTGGTTAAGAAAAAGGATGGTAGCATGAGGTTGTGTGTAGATTATCGGCAACTGAACAAGGTGACGATCAAGAACGGATATCCTCTGCCAAGGATTAACGACTTGATGGATCAACTGCATGGTGCCACGGTGTTCTCCAGAATCGATTTGAGGTCTGGGTACCATCAAATAAGGGTGAAGAAAGAAGATGTACCAAAAACTGCTTTTAGAACACGCTATGGCCATTACGAATATCTAGTGATGCCTTTTGGTGTAACTAATGCACCAGTCATATTCATGGATTACATGAATAGGATTTTTCATCCATATCTAGATAAATTTGTAGTGGTGTTCATTGATGATATATTAGTGTACTCTAAAAGCAGAGAAGAACATGTTGAGCACTTGAAGGTTGTGTTGAAAATTCTGAAAAAGAAACAACTGTATGAAAAGCTGTCAAAGTGTAAATTCTGGTTAAAAGAAGTGAACTTTTTAGGACATGTAATTAGTTAAGAAGGAATAGTCGTAGACCCTTCCAAGGTGGAAGCAGTTTTAAAATGGGAGAGACCAACCACAATCACTGAGCTTAGAAGTTTCTTGGGCCTGGCTGGATACTATAGGAGATTCATTGAAGGATTTTCAAAGTTAGTATACCCACTGACCAAGCTAACACGGAAAGGATAACCTTTTGTGTGGATGACAAAATGTGAGAATAGTTTTCAAGAGCTGAAAGATCGACTTACTTCTGCGCTGGTGTTAGTACTCCTGATCCACATCTAAGTTTTGAAGTTTACTGTGATGCGTCTAAGCAAGGACTAGAAAGTGTACTCATGCAAGACAAGAAGGTTATAGCCTATGCGTCGCGCCAATTAAGGCAACATGAGATTAACTACCCTACTCATGACTTAGAGTTAGCTACTGTAGTTTTTGCCTTAAAGATTTGGAGGCATTATCTATAAGGTGCAACATTCGATGTGTTTAGCGATCATAAGAGTCTCAAGTATTTATTCGACCAAAAGGAGTTAAACATGAGGCAACGGAGATGGATAGAGTTCTTAAAGGACTACGACTTTGAGTTACAATACCATCCTGGAAAAGCGAACGTAGTAGCTGATGCTTTGAGTCGAAAGTTTCTGCATGCGTCCACAATGATGATTAAAGGGCTGGAATTGATAAAGAACTTTAGAGATCTTAACCTAGCAGTAAAGATTAATGCTAACAGCTACAAATTAGGAGTATTGCAAGTGACAAATAAATACCTGAGGTAAGTGTTAGAGGCTCAATGGGAGGATGAATTCCTACAAGAGAAGAAAGAACTCTTGAAACAAGGAAAAGAAGTCGAGTTCAATATGGAAAACGACCAATTGCTGAGGTATAAGGATCGAGTGTGTATTCCTAACCAAGAGGAGTTGAGGAAAACAATTCTGGAAGAAGGCTACAAAAGTTATATGAGCATTCATCCCGGAGCTACTAAAATGTATTAAGATTTGAAGAAGTTATTTTGGTGGCCTGGAATGAAGAAAGCGGTGGCAGAGTACGTGGCTGCATGTCTAATTTGCCAGAAGGTTAAAGTGGAACATCAAAAACCCCTGGAATGCTACAATCAATGGAAATACCAAAATGGAAATGAGATAGAATTACCATGGATTTTGTGACTTCTTTACCTAAAACTCCATTAGGACATGATTCAATATGCGTAATAGTTGATAGATTAACCAAGTCTGCCTACTTTATTCCCATCAATATTCATTACTCTATGGAGAAGCTGGCAAAATTATACATCGAGGAGATTGTGAGATTGCATGGAATTCCTTCAAGTATCATTTCTGATCGGGACCCTCGTTTTACATCGTAATTCTAGAAAAGCTTACACAAGACTTTGGGAACAAGACTACGTCTGAGTTCAGCATATTATCCTCAGACAGAAGGACAATCAAAAAGAACAATTCAATCTCTAGAGGACTTGTTAGGAGTTTGTGTGTTAGAGCATATAGAAAGTTGGAATCAATTCTTACCATATATGGAATTCACCTACAACAACAGTTTCCATGCTAGCATTGGCATGACACCTTTTGAAGCATTATATGGAAGTAAATATAGGACTCCGCTATGTTGGTTTGAGACTGGTAAAAACTTGATGCCAGGACTAGAGTTGGTACAACAAACCATGGATAAAATCAAAATGGTTCAGGAAAAGATGAAAGCAACACAGAGCAGACAGAAAAGTTACCATGACAAAAGAAGGAAGCCATTCGAATTTCAAGAAGGAGATTATGTATTCTTGAAAGTTACACCTATGACTGAGGTCGGTCAGGCAATGAAATCTTGAAAACTAACTCCTAGATTTATTGGTCCATATCAAATAATTCATAAAGTTAGTCCTCTTGCTTACTAAACAACATTACCACCTTTTCTTTCTAATATCCATAACGTTTTCCATGTATCAAATTTATGAAAGTATATACCTGATCATACACACGTTATTGAACCCGATGTCATACAAGTTAAAGATAATCTTACATATGATGCATCACCTGTCAGAATAGCTGACAGAAGAATAAAAAAATTAAGAGACAAGACAATTCCACTCGTAAAGGTCATTTAGAGCGAAACAAGAGGAGAAGATGCTACATGGGAACTAGAAACTGAGATGCAAGAGTCCCATCCCCATTTGTTTTACTGAATAATGTAAATTTCGAGGACGAAATTTTTCTAAGGGGAGTAGAGTTGTAACACCTCCATTTTATTTTTATATTTAAATTTTGAAGGAATTAGATTATGGTTCTTAGAACTTTTTAATCTACGTATTATTTATGATTTTTTAGATTTTTTGGAATTTTGGAAATATTTTAATAAAATAATATATTTTAAATAATTTTAAATTCATATAAAGTGACTTAAAATTAAAAATATTTATAAGAAAGTGAAGTTAAATTATAAGAAAATTTTATAAAATCCATTTCAAGTAGACTTATTTAAAAATGATCAGTTTGAGAAAAATCTTGATTTTTACCAATCGTAAAAAAATTGGAACGTACCAATAAATTTTTATTAACATAAAATTTTAGATTTTTAAAATTTAAACTCTATATTACTTATTATAAAATTAGTGAGGACTAATATAATATCGCTAAATTTTGAAAAGGACTAATTTTAAATATTTAAAATATACCGAGTGAAAGGTTACTATTTGGCTTAATAATTCAGCTGACATTTACTATGCAAAACACTACATGTATGAAATTTTCAAACTTGCACAGTAACCTGAAACAAAAATTTTAGAAATTGTACAGTACTTTTATAATAAAATAATGAAATATACAGTAACTTTCCTGCCTATAAATACCGAAGGAATTCTTTGTTAGAATTCATAATTTCATATTAAATTTTCTTAATATAGTAGTGCTAGAGAGATAGTGGTGGAAGAGAGAGAAATAATTTTTTTGGAAGGAGGTTCTGCTAAAATAATAAGGTAAGAATAGCTCTCTTTTATATTTTTTAGGGTTATTTTCATATCGTTTTAGAAATCTATTATTATATTAGATATAATATTATTTTAAGTTACTATTTTGAATAGTAAAATACTATTTTAATAGTAAATTACTATTCAAATAGTAAATTACTATTTATTGTTACTATTCATGTTTTACTATTTACCATTACTATTCATGTTTTACTATTTATTGTTACTATTCATGTTTTACTATTTACTCTTACTATTCACGTTTTACTATTTACCGTTACTATTCACGTTTTACTATTTACTATTACTATTCATAGTAACTATTTAAAATTTACTATTTACCGTTAATATGTATAATTACTACTTATCCTTCCTGTTTCAAATAGTAATCTAAATTTTCATCTTGTAACTATATTAAAATGAAATTGGTATGTTTTAGAACTCAGAGACGAGACGCACACAGATTTTCAATAACGAATCAGAATACAAGAGGTAAGGGGGAGTGAGATAAGAATATAATATGAAAAGACATAAAAATAATGGGAGGAGTCCTGTACTCCTTTTAAATTTAATAATATTATTATTTTTAAAATAATAACTTTATAACTTAAAATTTATAATAAACTTTAAATTAAGAATTTTGTGTAACTTACATACCTATGCAAGGACCTGAACTTTTATAACCTATGCGAACTGGACTAGACCTATGCAAGGACTTGGACTATTATGACCAATATGGACATGGACAGAAATATACCTATGCAAAGACTGGAATTTTATGGACTTACATAGACCTATGCGAGGAAATGGACTATAAGGACTCAAAATCAATTTTAAATAACCATTAAAATTTAAATTATATTTAATTAATTTGATTATAATTATTAGTATTTGATTATTATTGATGATATTGTGATTGATAATATTTGATTATGATTGATGATCTTGTGATATGAAGTTGAGTATATAGCAAGCATGACGAAAAGCTAAAACTTAGTTAGAATTTTTTTACTTTACTCTTTAAATTTTATTATTTTAAATCTTTTATTTCTTCTTAGAAATTATTTTTATTAACTTTACTTTTAATATTTAGCATAAAAAAATTTAGTATTTCTTTTGAAAGAAGTCATTTTATGAAAATTAATTTATAAAAAGGTTGAGATAATTAAATCTTGAATTAAAGAAAAATTTTATAATTTTAACTATTTTTGATTTAAAGATTATTCTCTTTTAATAAAATAAAATTTTCAAAAGAAAATTATTTTATTTTTCCAACTTAATAACTAAAGATATTTAGAAATAATTGATATTTCTAAATTCGATCTTGTTAAGATTCAATTTGAGAAAGATTATGTAAAGTTTTATATGATAAAGTTTTGAGATATTTAAGGCTTAGAAACTCAATTTCAGTGAGATTCGAAAACTGTATCAAATTTATTTCCATGGGACAGAAATTCAGAGAATTGAGAAAATGTACAGTTTATTGAAATGATGTTATAAACCTTTAAGGTATTTAATAATTGAGTTTCTAAAAGCCTTAACTAACTAAATACGCGAGTAGTTCATACATCATGAATCATTAAAGTGAAACAAAATAATATTGTCTGAGAACAGATTATAGAAACCGAGGATACATTAGAGGAGGCTTAATTACGAGCCTTGGGATGAGAGGGTGTGAAAGGGTGCTTCAGGGGACCCGGGGTAGCTCCCTAGTGTCGTGTACTTTCATAATAAAAACTTTCTCAATCTGACTAGTCTCTAAGTGTTTCCATGCTAATTGAGCTGTTCATATTAGTATTATCCGGACTTATGGAACAGTGTACACTCCTGGTTGGCCCAATGCAAATTTAATTTAAGGGCCCACATATATAGGTAAGTTATGATCAAGATATTGCATAACATTCATGCATTCATAATTGATTGTGTATGTGATTGTGATTGATATTATTATATATTAGTTTGTGAAAACCCGTTATTGCTTATGCCCCATTTGGGAATATTATATTCTGTTTCTTACTCATTTCTCCGTGTTTTTGTTTCATATGTTTTAAATTGATGGTTCAGAGGGAAGGATTGAAGAATCTTGGCAGTAAATATAGCACGTTTTAGAAAGGGAGCTCGGTATGAATACTGTGGTCCAATGAATAAATAATGTTATTAAGTAACTGCTTCTGAGCCATGGAGTTTCCTCTCTTTCTTATAATGTTTAATATTTATTTTCTTCAAATAAATGTAAAATTACTTTATAAAGTTTTAATAATATTTATGAGGTATTTCAGAAATGATGTATGTAATTTATTTCGATAGTTTCTTTTTAACAATCATATCTTTAGTAAAAAAAAGTTATAAATTTTTATAGAATTTACTAAGGTGTAACAGAGGGTGTTATAGGTGGCGCCGGAATGGGCTACATGAAATTGAGATGTCAAAGTGACATCGTCAATTTTGAAACATACATCGACTCTTATAAGATGTTCAACGCTTCTTTCAAGAATTCATTTTTTAAGCTTTTCATTAAGGAGACAGTGTCCCTCTTCTGGAAGGATGAAGAAGACCAGTTTTTGATTCATACCGGATGTACCCATAAATATTTTCTCCTAAAGAGTTTGACTTATGCAGTTGACGAAAGATCTCTCTCTGAACCTTCCTGGACCGTAGTCGACGCCCTTCATAATATCTCCTGAGGTGCTCCCCTCAAGTGTCATTCTCTCCCGGGAACTCTGGAGACACGAAATAAGTACCTCACTCACTTGGGTATTTATCTTTTCTCTTTCTCTTCTTTGATAAATTGCTACATTCTAATTTGCACTAATAAGTTGTCTTTTTTAGGGAACATGAACGTCAACACATTAGAGGCTATCCTAAGGCTTCTAAAGGGCTCCGAAGCCGACGTTGATGGGGAGAACAATGTTACCCCAAAACTGAAAAAGCTTTCAACCTTCAGATCCTGGGAGGAACAGTCCAGGTCAAAGACGCCCCCTCCAAGAAGAAGGTGCCTCCAAACGGCAGAAGATTGACCCCGACCAAAAAGGGCTAGACAATGGGAAAGCGGTTGCCACTGAGGAGCCTATTGAGCAAGAGGCTTAGGTTCCTGTATCCGGCATGGAGGCCCTGGAAGAGCTCATTGTCAAAACCTTCCCTCCTAACACCTGCTTTGTAAAATCCCTCACCAATTTACCTTTAGTTTAATCATTAAATAAAAATATGAATAAATTTTTCACAAATTTAATTATGAAATACTTCATCCATCCTCAATTTAGACCCTTTATTCCCAAAACCTGAAAAACACTTCCATTTAACATAAACGATGCCAAGATTTCCCTTTCAAACAACAAAAATCTAATTCTTCAAAACAGGGGCCTGACGCTATACACCAAGCCCACGCTACGCGTTAACTTGACGCTACGTGTCAGGTAAAAACCTTAATTTCTCCTTTTATTCCATTCTGAACTTACATAAATGCCACAGATTCTCAAATTTTCATAATTTAAATTTATTTGCACATTTAGTCATTCTTTCTAAATATAAAAACACAGGATGTTACATTCACCCCCTTAAAAATAGATTTCGTCCTCAAAATCACATAACTCAACAAATAACTTTAAGTTTCACTATTGCACTCCAATTTCTAATTCTTAAGTATACGACTCTTCCTTATAGAGCTTTCACCAATAAAATGTTCTTATTTCTTAATCTGTTTTTCTATTTCAACAATCTCACTAAAAACTTATAATACAGTGCACAGGGCATTGGCTCAGCATTGAACACTAGATAATTATGAAATTCCTCATTATAAACTTCTCAACTCCTAATTAATCCCAAAAATATCTTCTAATTCTCATCCAAAATTCACTTTCCATAGGAATATTAGTAGAGATCAAACATATTAAGCTTTTAAAAGAGGTCTCAAGAGGAAAACCACCACTCTGAAAGTTATCACTTCAATTATAAAAGTAATACTTTACTTCCCTATATGTCCTTAATTTGCCTCAAAGAATAATTGGGTTTCAATTACCCAGTTTGACCATAGCCACATCGACTAAACTACTCGGATTCATAATTTCTAACCATAAATTTCTCTTTTCTGCACTTAGAACAACTTTGCTTATTAATATCAAATTCCTTGTCCTTAAATTATGATTTGTCTTTCCTGAAAGAAATTTTCTATAATTGAGCTTCCATAGTTAACTATACTTTATTTATGCAATCAACAAAATTCTTAATTTCCAAGGAACTAATAACTCCACAAGGTTCAGTTCTTATACTCAATTAATACTTAAAACAATTATCACTTTTAACTTCATCACTCAATTCATAAATAAAATATACTACTCTCTGTTCTTCCAAACATTCAAAATAATTAAACATTTATCCCATTTTTTAAAAAACTAGGTATAAACCTCATCATAATCATACACATTCTTATACATAAATAAATTACACTGTTAAAATCCAACCAAGGTTAGGTCAGATTCAACCATTCTTATTATTTAAGAAAACTTTCTAAAGAAATTATCCACTAAAACAGAATCCACACTGCCAACCATTTTACAACAATACATTCCACTAATAATATTTAAATAACTCAATAGAGTTTAAAGAATACCTCAATACACGGAATTGTAACCAACGGAGATCTAGTGAGCACTATGCCAGAATTCCTGTAATGTTCACTTCCACACATCTACATATTTGTATATATCAACATAATAAGCAAATTTACTCACAAAAATTTTCACCACTTATTGTTCTATTCCACCCACAGGAACTACAGTCCTGAATATACCTGTTCTGATACCAAATGTAAAATCCCTTACCAATTTACCTTTAGCTTAATCATTCAATAAAAATCTCAATAAATTTTTCATAAATTTAATTATAAAATACTTCATCCATCCTTAATTTAGACCTTTTATTCCCAAAACTTGAAAAACACTTCCATTTAACATAAACAATGCCAAGATTTCCCTTTCAAACAACAAAAATCCAATTATTTAAAACAGGGGCCTGGTGCGTTGACTTGACGCTACGAGTCAGGTAAAAACCTCAATTTCTCCTTTTATTCCATTCTAAACTTACACAAATGCCACAGATTCTCACATTTTCATAATTTAAATTAATTTGATATTTAGTCATTCTTTCTAAATATAAAAACATGAGATGTTACATGCTTCGCTCTCCCATTCCAACTCAAGGAAGGTCTCAACCGAATGACATCGAGTTCGCCCTGGAGACGGCGATGTGGTATAATGTCAAGATCTTCACTGCCATCTACTCCATCACCACTGAGGGGCCCAAAAGAGAGATAGAGCGGTTGAAGAATAAAAATACATGCCTCTCTAAAGACAACGGTCGAGCTCATCAGAGGATAAAAAGCCTTAATGAGAATAATCAAGCTCTTTTAAAATCTAAAGAGGACCTGAAAAAGGAAAGTGAAGGCTCCGCAACAAGGTTGGCGATCTGGAGAAGCTTGTGGCTGACCTTCAGAAGAAAAATGAGGATTTATCCATGGCGGTAAAATACGAGCAGACTAAGTATAAGGAAGACATCACAAAGTTTACTCAGGCCGTCATCGACTCCTTCAGCCATGTAGTTCGCCAGGTTGCCTTTCGAAACTGAGGTACTATGCTCAACCTTAAAGGGATCAGGTTTTTTAACAAGTTCCGCAATGGGGAGTTGATGGCCAAGGTCAGTGGCTGCTCTTTCACTCTTTCTGATGAGCCCTCCAAGTACACTCCTTTGGCGTCGGGGGAAGATGATACTCATAAGGAGGAAGCCCAGGACAGAGAGGAGGGAGGCAGAGAGCGCGATGCTAGTTCAGGAAGAGAAGAAGAAGAGGATGGTTTCCCCGTGACCATTGAGTTAACTTTCATTTGCTTTGTAGGTGGGATGAGCTCCGCCTTCTTTTTTGACAATTATGGTTTATTTTGGCCTTTGTGCCCCTTTTCATCACCGAGGTGTAATCACCTTATATATTCTGTGAATGAATTTCAACTCTTTTTGTCAACATCGTCTTTTATCAAAGTATAATTTTTCATTGCTCGTAGCATCCAAAGTTATATGTTTAAACTTTGAATGAATCTGTAAAGTATGAAAGCTTATTTTGGTCGTAGTTATCGAATAAACCTTACTAGCTTAATACAATCATTCCTCAATTTTATCCATTTAATAATTTAAAATAATTACTACAGGCTTTCCTACTACTTAGGCATTTTTTAAACTGATATCCATTCTGGGTCTTTTGATCACTCTGGATGTTTAATAATTAACCACTCCGGGGTTTCTCAACTACTCTGGGGCTTAACATGAAATAACTTAACCAAAACAAACCACTCTTGGATTTTTCAACTGCTTCAGGGTTTAACTTGAAACAAACTACTCTAGGGTTTTTTAACCGCTCTGGGGTTAATTGTAAAATAACCTACCCACTCTAGGGTTTTTAAACTGCTCTGAGGTTAGTTGTAAAATAACCTAACCACTCTGGGGGTTTTCAACCGCTTTGGGGTTAGTCGTAAAATAAATTAACAAGGTGTAATTAGTTCAACTTTTATTTTATTTCTGAATAAGCATCTCGGCTGTATGCCTCATTAAAAACCTCCTAAGTAATGGGAGAAACCTTAGGTAGGGAAAAAAGTGCGTGACTTGTGACGCTGGTAAACTATAATATACACGTAAATTCTTGACATTCCATTTATTCTCAAACACTTCACCCTGTAGCCTTCCCAGAAGATAGGCTCCCCTGTGGTTACTTTATTCACCTGGTATGAGCCTTCCCACATCGGTGCTAGCTTCCCTTGATGTACAAGGCAATTTCTAACCGATGCTTTTCTCAAGACGAGGTTGCCCACATTGAATCTTCTTTTTTGGACCTTCAAATTATATCGTACTGTGGCCTTGGCCTTGATTGCCTGATCACAAACAAAAGCAGCTTCCTTAACTTTGATAGTAAGTCCAATTCATTTTTTAATTTCATACCGTTGCCCTCATCATCGAACTATTGAACTCTTGCTGAAATCTGATTGATTTCTACCAGTATGACTGCATCTACACCATATACCAACCGAAATAGGGCTTCTCCTGTAGACAAGTAAGGCGTGGTCCGGTATGCCCATAAGACATGGCATAACTGGTTGGCCCATTTTACTTTCGCATCACTAAGCCGCTTCTTTAAGCCTTTCAAAATTTCTCTATTTGCTACCTCGGCTTGCCCATTAGTTTGAGGGTGTTCTACTGACGAGAAAACTTGTTTAATTTGGAGTCCCTCAAAAAGGCTTTTGAACTTGGAGTCCGTGAACTGCGTCCCATTATCCATGACAACTCTTCTTGGTATTCCGAACCTGGTGATAACGTACTCATACAAAACTCTTTGAGTCAGGGTCATATTGATGTGTACAACTACCTCCGCCTCGATCCATTTAGTGAAGTAATCCACCTCAACTATTAGATATTTGACCCCTCTAGGTGCCTTTGGGAAAGGTTCCAAAATGTCCATGTCCCCGTTGGTGAAAAGGCCATGTGATAGCCGACGTGAATAACTCCTCTACTGGGATGTGGTGCTCATTGCTGTTCTTCTGGCATGCATCGCACTTCTTGACATACTCAATAGCGTCCTTGGCTAAAGTGGGCCACCAATATCCTACTCATAATGGGCAATCCAGAAGTTATCCACTTAACATATACTGGATTATTGGGATCATCCAGGAATTTTCAGGATGAGCTTTAAATTGGATGACATAGACTTTGAGTGGGGCCGAAATACTTGGAGCAACTAAAGTACTCTAAATGACTATTATTGTGAACCCCTCTTTTTTGGTGTTGGCCAATCAAGATAATACATCCACCCTGACATTATCCTCTCTTGGGACATGCTTGTATTCAACATTTATAAATCTACCCCCTAACTCCTTGACCTTGGCCAGGTATTGCTGCAACAATGGCTCTTTGGCTTGATAACTCCTATTTATTTGAGAAATCACAAGTTGTGAATTATTATACAGCATTACGGTTCGTGCTCCTACATCTAGGACGGCCCTAAGTCCTGCCAAACACACATTATACTCTGCCTTATTGTTTGATGATTTAAAATCAAATTTAAGAGAGATCTCTACACTTACTCCATCCTCACTTTCAATCACAACTTCGGCCCCACATCCTTTTTCGTTTAACGTTCCATCGACGTAAATAGTCCAATGTTCCCGTAATGGTGTTGGGGCCTCTCTTGTCAACTCTGTCACAAACAGCTAACACATAGGCTTTGATAACCATTCTGGGCTCATATGAGATGTCAAACTCTGAAAGCTCTATTGCCCACTTAATCATTCTTTTCGCCAGATCCGGTTTGTAAAAACTGCTCTTAGGGGGAGATCAATTCGTACTGTTATAGGATACGCATGGGAGTACTGTCTTAGACGTTGGGACATCCAGACTAAAGCTATAGTAGCTTTTTCCAATTTCTAATATCGTCCTTCTGATCCTTGAAGGATGTTTCCCATAAAGTACATTGGTTGTTGGCCTCCGATTATCTCTTTCACCAATACGGCTCCAGTGGCTTCATTCAATACAGAGAGATAAACAAAAATTTTTCTCTCCAGGGTCTGGCCTCGTCAACACTAGTGGGTTGGCTAGTACTTCCTTCAGCTCTTGAAAAGCCTTCTCTGGCTCCTCGCCCCATTCAAACTCCTTATTTTTCTTAAGTGCTTTATAGAGAGGTAACAATCGGTGTGCCATTCTGGGCATGAACCGGGATAGCGTTGTGACCTTTTCATTCAATGACTATACCTTCATTACATTAGTTAGACTCCAGATCTCTTTTACTACCTTGCATTTACCAGGATTTGCTTCTATGCCCCTCTGGGTGAACATGAATCCAAGAAACCATCTTGCGGGAATCGTAAAGGTGCACTTTGGTGGATTTAACCTCATATTTTATAATTGGAGTCTTTAGAACACCTTCCTCAAATTCTCAACGTGGTCTCCTCCAACCGGGGTCTTAGCTATAATATCATCCATATATACCTCGACTACCTTTAACATCATCCCTTCAAAGACTTTATTCACTATACTCTGGTAGGTAGCTCTGACATTCTTCTGTCTGAACGACATAACCATATATCAGAATACTCCTGTTTCATTTAGGAACATCGTCTTATCCTCATCTTCCTTCCACATCGGAATTTGATTATATTCGGAGTACGCATCCATGAAGGACGGGAATTGATACTCGGAGGAGTCATCTACCATCTGATCAATACTTGGAAAAAGGATAAAGTCTTTGGGGAAACACTTATTCAGATTAGTGAAATCTGTACACATCCGCCATTAGCCTTCTTCACCATTACTACGTTAGAAACCCAAGAGGAATATTGAACCTCTCGTATGAAACTGACCTTTTCAATAACTCACCTGTTTGCTCATAAGCCGCCTTTTGCTTCTCCGGTCCCAACCTTCTTTTTTTTACGCAACCTCCCTCGACTCTAGGTATACTGCTAATCTATAGCAACAGAAGTTCGGATCAATGCCGGGCATGTCAGCCGCAGTCCATGCGAACAGGTGTTTGAATTCCTTCAATAGCTTGATCAATCGTCCCTCTATTCCAACGTCTAAAGAATCATTGACCTCCGTGCCTCTGGCGGGGTCTTCCTCTAACCCAATTGAGTTATGGTCTATGCTAATGATAGTACCCTAGAACCCAACTCCGTTGTTATTATGTAGGAGCTTGTAGTCAATACAGTACCTGCCTCAAATTAATCAAATATTATATCTTATCATATACAAATTTAATAACAAAAAACAAACTAAAATTTTTTAATTAAGATGTACCTGTTCTTTTAACAGGTCCATCACCTCATCATATAATTGTGCTTTCTCAACATTGTTCTTGAGTTGGTTCTCCTTCCTCATCTTAAAATTACTGATTTTGGTATCTTTCAAGATTTACCTATGAGATATTTTTCCCACTAAAAGATGTCAAGATTGAAGAACACTATACTTGTCATCAATCACATTACATTTAATCAAGAGTAACAAATAAGAGCTAAAAAATGAAGTCCCTAAAATTGAGTTGTTAGGGAATCCATCAGGGTCAGGCAGCGGAAACACAAAGGAAACAAATGTCTCAAGGCATTATGAAAAATTAAATTTTTGATTTAGGGTTTACCTCTTGTAGACGCAAAATGAGTTCCTCGATCAAAACAATTGTAGCTTTGTCCTTAGGAGTCCACACGAGCACTCCTACCAGAAAAACAAAGTTCTGAATGCTAGTACAAAAATTTGATTATAATCTAATTTCTGAGCAGAAGCCTATGAGCATCTCATGCTCTATATATAGGCTTAGGTCTTAACCTGAGCTCTCATTAAACATTGTGCTCCTGACTCATTCTAAATGAGTTAGGCCCAAATAGTTTTATTTTTAGTCCAACTAAAATAAAACTATCCTCTGGTGAGCTTACTCTATGTGTGTGACGCTATAGGTAAAATATTCGGTTATATTAATAATAAACTATTTTATTTTTAATATAAAATAAGAATGGTATCTAGCAATACATTATTATGTCCGTATATTATTTATCATCGACGTGACCTATAAGTGATACTTATTTTATATATTTATTCATTTTGTCACGATATCTAATTGGGCCCAAGGCATGGTCGTCGTCATCCTTGTATGACCCAATTCATTTTACTTGATACCAGAGTAGACTTTACAGAATAAATATCTAATATTTATTTGTCCTAGCATGGCCATGCATTTCGTTAGTCTCACTCCATCAAGTGGCCCATAGATATCACTCCTGTTACATAGGAGAGACAAATTCTATCTACATCACTCACATCCCTCTGCATAATTTGGTTATTGCCTAATCACAATCTTTATGGTCATCTTATTACAGATAACGTTTGATTATATTAAAACAATAAACTCCTTATGTAGGAATGTAGTGACTTCAGGTCGAAGGACTATATATACCGTTATTACATTGAGAACCATTTATGACACTCATGTAACGATCTATGCAACGTTGTCATGGTGGGTCTGTCCAGTACAACATTACTCTTAATATGTACCCGTGGAAAGACTTGATATCATATATCCATGATTTGTGAGATCAAATCATCAGTACATTCACACACTAATCTTAATGTATTTACACGTCCCCATGTAAATACTTGATTAGAGACGTTTTATGAATAATTCTCATATGACCTATTATTCCAGGATAAATAGCATTAAAATTAGTCTTAAAACTGAAAATACTAATTTTATTGATAACTTAAAATTGATATATTAATAGCTCATAGTGCATACACCAACATGAGTACCTTGCGAGCAATATAGTCATTAAGCCAACAACCCTCACATAAACTGAAAAAAATGAAATCCCCAAAAACGAAGAAGAAAACCCTAAATTAGAGAGAGAAATACTTTCAAAAAGAAAGAGAAAGGGAAATGAAAATTGAAGAAAACCTAGTGAGGTACCAAGAAGGAAAAGAGGGCAAAAGCTGTGTTGTGAAGACACAAAAAATAGTTAGCGTCTCTGAATCCAAACTATGTTGTGGAGACATAATGGTGTGAAAGGCACAATGGCATAAGCGGCGCAATAACGTGAGAGATGTAGTGGCCCGTGGTGGAACGAAAGCACGTTATGGCGGTGGTAGAGGATAGGGATTGCGAGGTTGAGAGTGTTTCAAGGGCGTGAAAAAGAGTGAGATGCAGTGACATGAAAGGTTCTACAGTGTGTAGGCATGGCAAAACAATCCATCCCCGCGGGTAACCGCACCGCCCCCGTTTAAGTGAATTTTCCTTTTTTTTGGTTTCGGGGACGGGGACAGTTTTTACTCGGTAGGTAAAAGTCGAGGGCGGGGACGGGGATGGTAAAACTAGTATCTGCCCCGCTCCCGTCCCTGTCCCCGCCCCCGCCCTAACATACTTACATTACTTAATACTCTTACTATATATATATATATATTACTAGAGATGATTTATTAGATAATGTTTAATAATTGTATCTAAGATGATTTATTACTATTTTTATTATTCTATGTAAAATATTTAATAATTTTGTAGATACAACAACAACTTTTAAAATACTTGATAAGGATTTTTTTTTATAAAAACAGGGACGGGTTTCCCCGATCCTGATCGGGGACGGGGACGAGGGTCATTTTATCTCGCCTGATGGGGATGGGGACGAGCATGGTTACAATCTAGGATAACGAGAATGGGGATGGTAGGAGTGAAACCCGTCCCTGAACCATCCCGTTGCCATGCCTAACAGTGTGAGTGTGAGTTTTCCAATGAGAGTGTCTCGATACAAGAGGGTTTCAAGGGATTTTAATTTTAACTAAACTAATTAATACTGGATAAAAATTTAACAAGTATTAAATGTTACCTCATTAATTAATTAACTCTAAGTAAAAAAAAGAGAGATGATAATTGTATTTTTTACACAGGATATTTTATAATCCAATATTATAAATCAACAACTAACACAATTTATTTATAAAACTACCACTGCTTATTTTTTAACATCAAATTAATATCCGATATTAATTTTAGATGTTATATATGTTTTTTTTAGCAATATAAATAAAGAAAAGATGAAGAGTAATAATAGAAAAGAGAGAGGGGTTTTCAACTGCTACACGTCGATGCCGTAAGCAGCAATAATAATAATATGTGCACGCCCACACGCAAACCCTCCTTCACTTCTCCCATCACTCACTCACCAATTCATATTCATTTCATTTCATTCACGCGTTTCTCTCTCTCATCACTCTTTTCTTCTTCTCATCTCATCTCTAACAACATCTTATAGAAATCTAATATCTCATCTCTTTTTTTGTTCCTTGTGTTTTTTATTTTGTGTATTTCTAATTATTTGTTTGCTTTCTTTCTATCGGTGATATGATATGATTATGCACTTCCATGTCCATGTTTGGTTCCGAACTGTTTTTTTCTCATGTCGATACCGAACCCAGAATGCGAATCCATCTTCTGTGCTCTCTGACACAAAGTTTGCATCTTTTCACATTTTCTTGAGTTAGGTCTTTATGCCACTCTCTGATCCCTGCAAATCTTATTTAATCATGTTAGATCCGTTTCCTCATTCATAACCACTCTCCTCAACCCCCATATCCTTTTGTCCTTCTCAGTTTTGCTCTTCTCTTTGCGCGTGTCCCATCCTCTTCTCCAATCCTCACAGAAAAAACACCAGAAAAATCAACGCTGAGTTCTACATATATGTTGGAGATGTTATATCATTTCAACACCTTATCTCTAACACTCGTTAAAACTTCACTTAGTCATCATATCTGCATCTCAGATGCTACTGTGGCTGAGAGTGTGCAACGTTTTATTACAGCTATGGATTCCTTGAAACTAATTAAGTGTCGTTTATGCTTCAAATGACATGTAAAATCAACAATAATAGTTAAAGATGTTATTATAAAATCTGTTTTGGTAACTGAGTCCGAGTTGTTAGTACAACATGACTATAGATCAAGTTCACCCTTTGATCTCTCACATTTATGCTTCTCTCATCAATAGGCTGACCTCTGATTTTGAGGAAATGAAGGAGTGAATGGATTGCAAGGTTTTCAAAGATGGGTGCAGCTGATGAGTTGACACAGCCACAAGCTTGCCAGCTTCACTTGGATCTATCCCTAGCATGCTGCATGATTGAGTAGGGGTATGTTTGTAAATACATTTTTTGTCTGCTTTTTTTAATTTATATATATATATATATATATATATATATATATATAAATTTATATCTGAAGTTTAGCAATCTTGTTGGTAGGAGAGCACTGCATGCCTATTTAGTGACAGTATATTTTCAAAGGGTGTATAACTAAAAATTATTATACTTTTTTTTTATGTTGATCATTAATTAATGCTTTTACTTTATTGTGTGTGTAAGGTTTGGTTTGAGCACTGTGTTTCCGTAATTGTAGTTGTTTGTCTTTTCCTTCACTTCATATTAGTAATTGTTACTTTTTTTTTTGGAGATCGTAATTGTTACTTAGATAACTGTCATGTGAAGTAAAATGATTAGTTGGATTAAGTGATCCATACAGAATTTTCTTTAAATAAGATCTCCAGGGTCTTTGTAAATAAAAAGGATAGTCATGGAAAGAATTAACATCCCTATAATATAAATATTTCCGAGCCAATCATAATTGCTCAAGAAAAACACCCGTGATTAAAAAAAAATGGCTGTGACATGGAAAGATCATGGATCCTCTAATAATTGACAATGGCTTTTAATTTAGGGTGCAAAACACTATAGGCCCCAACCGTGTCCTGTTTCATTTTATACGCTAAAGTGTTTAACCATGATTGGAAAGGAAAATGACTTTTAAATATCTATATTGGTAGATAAAATATCATTCTTTCCTAATTGTTTGGAGGCATTTATGAAAAAGAAGATAACTAACTATACACAACCTTTTTTAAAAAATAAAAGTTTAATCTTCCAAACACACAATTATTTATAACTAAATAATTTTAGGAGTTGCTATTAATAGTATAGCATGCCTTATATATTTGTGTTAACCAATATATCCATAGTAATTTCTTATTCATTTAAATTCGTCTGAATATATTTTTTTACTTTAGATTATTTCATTTTCCATTTTTTAAATATAAATATTAACAAAAGATTTCATAGCTCCTTTAAAATATGTTAAGATTCAATAAACATTTATAAAATACTTATCGATGATTCATTAACAAGATTCTTTTCATGTCTACGTAATTTAAACTAATTGAAAACTCTGTATTCTATATTGAAACTTGAGAGGAATAAATGTTAAACTTTAGATAACAAATTAATGCTAATACGAATGACGTGACATTTTTAAAAAAGTTATTATATTATTTAAATAAGATTATGAGGCCTAATTTTAAGTTAAAGCAACTTTAAAGGAAGGTGTCGAATTAACTAACAAATAAATCTATCGACGACGTAGTCGCTATTTGCGATCTACTTAATTTCACCTCTGTTTAATTACTGTTAAGAGGAAGCATGCAAGATAAAATAATTAAGAATATCAAAAGGGAGGGAAAAAAATCATCCAGAAATTGAATCCTTCGAAAGTGAAAAAACCTTCTATTACAATTAACGTTGTCATTGTTATGTTAGGAATTGTTGTAGTGCTATTACAACTCTATGGGAACCCAAAATCAAAAATGCAGAGTAACTTGGTTCTTCTGTGGCTTTCTTGGCTTCAGAAAGATCGCCTGCATGAATGAATAATTTCAGATCAAAGCATTTTGCATGTTTCAATGAGACGTCAAAATCTGAAGGAAAAATCACATGCTCCCAGCGTGCCCATATGATGTTGGGCATTTCAGAATGTAAAATCCCATTCAAAAGAACACAACTCTTCATGAGTTTCTTCAATGACCCTTTTCTTCACATCAACAAATGAGGTAGAAGTGATGTCAAGAGAGGGAATAGGAGCACAATGATAAGGACAATACCAAGAATTATGGCATAACCTGTCCACTTCCTAGAATCCTTTTGAATCTCTCTTGCTTCTTGAAGTTGTTCTGTCCCTTTTCTAACAAAAGAACTTGCATGTGCCACATGACTCTCTATGTTGTTCAATTGTTGGCCCTGTGACTCTACCAAAGCTGCCATGTCCAAAAAAACCTGATGTAGCTCAATCAAATTCTTCTCTATTTCCTTAACAGCATCATGTCTCTCTTGAATTTCTGATATGGTGTCCATGATTTGGCCCCTCCCTTGTTCTTGAATTGCTCTTTGAAGAAAGCTCTCACTTTCTCCACTTGATATCAAGTTCTCTATGGTTTCTTCATCAGCTTTCTCTCCTGTAATTGTGAAGTACCTTCTTTCCACTGTTTCCTTGTACTCATTTTGCATCCTTGCTCTCAACCCTTGAAAATCATCCATCAAGTCCTTGAGTTTTTTCCCTAAGCCACTAACCACTGAGGTCCTTGTTCTGTCTGCAGAAGAACCAGGACCACAACCTGGAATGTTTCTATTGGCTGCATTGGAACGTTCCAATGCTTCAAGCTTTCCCTTAATGAGTTTAACTTGTTTCAGGACATGTTCAACATCTTTGTCCATTCTGCTTCTAAGATCTTTCATGGTTTTAGCATTGTGCACAATTTTGCTTTCTTCATTAGCCTCTTGCAATTTCCTGTATAGCTTCTCAACTATTCTCATTTCCTCTTTTACATTCTCCACATCTTCAAAGAATTTGTCAAGATTGACACTTTCTTTTCCAGCTTCCACATCATCAAGGGGGGCATGGGCATGCTCATTCAAGTCACTAAATTTTTTGAAGGAGCTTGAAAATAGGTCATTCATATTTGCAGATTTTGATGAACAATGACTAACTTTTCTTTTTCCCTTTTTTTATAAAAATGTTAATTGTTTTTTTTCCTTCTGTACTTAGTAAATCAAGTAACAGAAAGAAAGCTCAAGAGAGCATAGATGGTTTGATCTAACACAATGATGTGTTAGTTGCCTTTGCCCCCTTCCTCCCCTGGATTATGAGGAATTTTAGTAACAGGGAGGGAAATGAAGGTGACAATAGGCCAAACCAACAAATTGTCACCAACAAAAGGAAATGAGGGGAAAAAGTCCTCTTTTGTTCTTGGGATGGAGGTATTAGAGGCCCATGGTGATTGTGAAATGGGGACCGGCTAAATTAACTTGATACTAATCAAAGAAGGGTGTTTAGATGGTGGATATACCAAAGGTTACTCGTATGTTAACATGTGGCAATGATGTGTTATTTTTTCTCTTGTGCTCCCAAATGACTTGGTCATCTTTTTTCCTTGTCCCCTCAGCCATTTTGGCAATTTTTGTTTTAAGGGTATTTTTAAGCTTGCACAAAATTCTAATTGAAGTATTCTCATCTCATCATGCTGTTGTTATAAGTCAAATGCATGTTCTAAAAAAAAAAAAAAAGGCAATATGAAGCCTGCAGGAAATTAATTGAATAATTCCATCCATTCATGTATTTCGATTTATTTTTGTCAGAAAGTAATGGAACTTGCATTCAACTTTATAGAACAGAGTAAATTTATTAATTTGGATCAATTTTTTCTTAATAGGCAAATGTTTATTAATACTTTCATATAAACTAATAAAATTTCTAAAGTTGATGAAAATAAAATATTAATCAGATAAACTTTCTTTATGATAATAACTATTAAATTACTAATATCTCTCATGCCTTACGTAATGCGTTGTAATGTTAGGCTTATAGGCAATGAAATTATGTACAAGTGGAGAAACTTAATTTGCATTGATCAAACTTAAATTGGTTGACCAGTCAAAGTTTTACCTTGAAAGTGAATACAAATTAAACTCTTATAAATGCATTTAATTTAAATATATGGTCACTGTAAAGTTTTTTCTTTACACTACATTCAATTATAAATTGTGATGAAATGTAATTGATTAATAGTGTAAACTTTTTTATATGAATTAGACTCTTTTATAAATTTGAGTTATTTTTAAAAGGGCACGGTTATGCATTATAGATTTCGTGTGAATTGAGAGTGAATTACGCGTGTGGTTTTTCATTGGTTAAAAATTGAATAAAAGAAAGGAAAATAAAAAAAAAATGCCGAAAATCATGCGACCACTGTATAATTTAGTTGGTGTTTTCTATTATACTTATACATTTGAGCATGTATCAATACATTTTTTACGCAAATTAATATAAAAACTAGAGTTGAATTTTTTTTTTTTGGGTTTACTTTTCCATTTTTAATTACGAGATATTTTTTCTTTTTAAAACTTGAAAAGTACTGCAATCTTTTTTATTGATATAAATCTATTGTGATTGATCATGGTATATTTAAACATAAAATGTAACATATCATGAAATTGAATATATTTTGTCAATTGTAAACAATTTAAAATTTTGACAATCCTGTTAACTACTGCTAACTAAATAACGTCTCCAACTTTATAATGCAATTAAAATGTTATTGAAACCTATTTAATTATAATCCATGTTATCCGTTTTTCAATTTCTAAAAGTTAAGTTGATTATTATATAAGGATGAAAAAAATATTCACATTCGCCGGTACTTGTATGAGTAATTGAAAAAGATTAATTAAGAGGTAGGTATAAGTATTATTTTATTGTCTGTTGGATACTCAACGAATTATAAAATATGATTTTTATTATTAAATATTACACGTATCTTATAATAGTTTTATGTGATAAAAAATATTCTCTGTTGTTTCTGAATATTTTTTGTAAATAAATATTGTAACACACATATGATATTATCGTCATAGATTGTTAATAATGGTGGCATTCATGATAAGAGGACATATTAATATGAAGAATTACATGAATAGTAGGTTCTCAATGGTTTTAATAGGTAAACATTTTATTTTACTAATTAACTCTCTTCATTATAGGATAAAGATATTATTCAATGAAGTGTATAACCTATATTTAAGTATTATGATTGAGGAGTGAGGTAATTTTTAAAGGAAGAAATGTTAAGAATATGTTTGAGTTAGTTCAATACAAATCATGATTTTGGTTAAAATTTCGTTTGAATGAGTTCTTTAGAAGTTTTGTTAAATGACTTAGGAAGCTTTTTTAATGTTTATCAGAATTGTAATTGATTATTTATTATATATGGGTTAAGGTAACGTTTCTAGTTTTTTTTTAATATACTTTTCTTTGCTAATAAAAAAACGGATATAAGGTTTCTTCAATATTATTTCACGTGACCTTTAGTGAGTTGAAATTTGGAGGGTTTACATACCCTATAATTTGTCATAAAACATTGTCAATAGTTTATCTTTTTGGAAAACTTCCTCCCACCTTAAAAATTATTTTTAAAGAGTATGATTTCATCATCCATTTTACCATTGGTAAAGAAAGAATATTTCTAAATTATTATTTTTTATAATGAATATGATTTTGTTATCTCAAATGCTTCATGTTAAATTTCAACCAATACATTTTTTAATTATCATTTAATTTTTTATAACAATTAATAAGTTTTAACGATAAAAACTTTAAACTTCTTTTTATCTCTGGTTATTTATTTTGTTAAGGGTAATGTCTAAGTATAAGTTAAAAAGTTCAATAGAAAGTAATGATGATATTCAACCTAAGTACCACTGACATTGTACATGTAAGGTTTTTACAATTTTACAATGAAAAGCTTTAAATTTATTTTCACATTACAAAGAATAGTTTTTTTTTCCTATTTTAACTTTTTATATGTATATACTTCGTGTATGTATATTGAAATAACCCTTGAGTATTTGTTCAACATTTGGATTTTTTAATAAGATTATTTTCATTGTGTAGCAAAATCATAGGTAACAATGTTTATTATTATCATTTAATCATTTTAATAAATGTATCAACTCATAAATCAAAATAAATCATATTCTTTCATTAATATAAAATTTTTTAAAATGGATTTTTCTCTAAATTTAAAATGTTAAAATACAATTTTAACTCTTATAAAATTTAAGGTTTAGGAAAAAAAAACCCTTTAAAAAATGTTTGATTTTTGTAACACTCTCGGTTAACCAGAACAATCTCTTCCACTAGATCATTCTAATTAATTGAGAGGTTACGAGTTTTAGAAAAAATGTGGAAGTTTTTTTTATACAATAAATTTGGTGGAACAGATGTCGTATATATGCCTTAGTCATATACAAAACATAGTCATATTCAACACATTGTATATACTGAAAATCATGGGCACACATGCTCCCATATAATAGGAAAAGAAAGTCAGCTATGATAATCGTCCTTGGTCCAACGAGAGTCTATCTGTTCCTCAATGCGAAGTCTGCGCTGATCTCTACGGTGTTGAGAATGGTCTAAATAGAGGTCTGTAAAAATAAACTGTAAGCGTGAGCCTCTCTTCCATACAATCAGAGGTTTGTGATTTCTGACATTCTCCCACAACATTCAAATAAGTAATCATATAATCCTCCCTCATCTCGGGATTCCTAGTTTTTCTAGGTTATCTGTCCCCAGTCAATCCTGCCTAACGCTTTCCCCTTTCTTCATCTTTCATTCTTGTTTCTATGCTAAGAATTACAGAATAATTCACATATTAAGTATCAATCACAACCACAAACAATGTATCGATATCATGTAATGCAATGCATGGGTTCCATTACTTTCAACTAATCTTTCCCATTATTCATCATGAATGCATGTGGGCTCAGTTCCATCTCATTAATCTCATACTCATTATCATCATCAGAATCCGTCCTGTTCAGGTTGTCCCTAGGCACAACGTTTCCATACTAGAGTGATCGGAGCCCACCAAGTCCCTTACACATCATATCTCACTACTGGGTACGGATGGACTCATAAGTCCTACTTATAAACATGGATCCATCTCATCTTATCATTTATATCTCATAATAATGGGACTTGGCTCTACCCGATCATAGTTACACTCCTCTTTAGTCAAAGTACATTAGGCTTGCCACAGACCATCCGACATTGGGCGTGAATCCAAGCCATTAGATGCCTGACCCAATTGTAATCCCAAGATCCTTCATGGGGATCGAACGTGATTGTTCTCCAGCATACCCCAGTGTATGCTCTAGTTTTTCAATCAATCATTTTCATGTAACGATGCATGTTTCATGCATAATTCTTATTCTTTCTCTTAATCCTTATCACTGGTAGGGTCCCGTCAATGATTCATTTTCATTCTCAACCCCCTTATGTTCACATCTACTGTCTAGGTCTTAGGGATAGATTTATTTATTTTCTTAGATAGGTTAAGTTTTATGGTAGCTGAGTTCCTTAAAGGTTAGGTATTTGTTTCATAAGGGTGTATATATAGTCACGTTACTTTCACAGTGATTGGATAATTGAGAATGAAAATGATCAAGCCTTTAACTTTTTATCTCACAGGGTACTTTTCATCACATTCTCATACTTATTTCTTTTCATGTCTCATATCTCGCTTTTTATTGTACGGGACTTGTTACCGTGACAAATATGTGTTAACTTTTTAATTCTCCATATATTAGCAGTGCATCATACCAATATTATCCATATGTACATCAACATACTTATAGTTCAGCCAGATAGGTAGGTCGTAACCAATAATTAATTCACTCGAGTCAATCAAGTATTATAAGAGTACTAGGTAGTTTATTCATCCATGTATATCATAACCAACAAGTAATTCACATGAGTCAATCAACACACTGGATTCAATCAATATCATAATCAACAAAGTGAGTCAGCCAACATATTGAATTTAATCAAGTAATTCATTCATGGAGCACACGTAAATTACTTGGTCTAGTCAGTCCCATGTTATGATCTGATAGCATTTCATTTTGTTAAGGCTGATCATAAGGTGTTTTTATCATAAACACTACCTTTACATTTTAAAGATGTTCTTATGAACCTAGTCTACATGTATCTATAACAACCATGAGTATCTAGAGATACAAGTGTAATCTTTTGTGTAGTATGACTATGTTTATAAATTATAGTTGTAAGTGTACTTACTAGTTATTTTGCATCTAGTTATTACCATATTTAATTAAGTTATCATCCTTGTTAAACTATATGTTGGCCCTTTTTTAACATATCAATTTTATATAGATTTTATTGATGTACTTATTCTTATTAGTCTAAGCCTATCTATCCCAACCTATTCATCAAGTACTTAGTTATTATTCAGGTATATTATTACTCTCTTTAATTTCTAACTTTATGTGGCCTAGTTCTTGTTTATGGGACTAGTGTGAATACCTAATCTTAATTACACTAAAACTTTATCTCGTCAAGTTTGTTTATTCTTAATTACCTTATTCTTTAATTTATTACGATTCCCAATGATTAGTTATTCTAAGTTCAGTTTGTTTTTACTCAAGAAATATTTACAAAATCTACATCTTTAGCTACTACCTTAGACTATCCCCTTCCTTTATTAACCAATTATCCTGGTTACTACAGTTCTTTATATAAATAATATTTTCCTTTTTCTACCTTATTGTCTAGTTACTACTTAAAGGCCTACTGACTGACTGAATCGTGTACTTAAATGTACTTAGAAACTTATTCTTGATGTCTTGTTAAACCCATCAATTCTTATCAATCCTTTTATACTAAGTTTTACTCCCAGGATCTACTTAGTAATTTATCACTATTGTCATTCTTTGGAATCTACTAAATCCTCAAAATCTTTACTTAAATTCTTAATCTTTATCTTATTATTATTATTATTATTATTATTATTATTATTATTATTATTATTATTATTATTATTATTATTATTATTATTATTATTATTATTCTGACCCCTAAGTATCTATATGTTCCCCTTATCTCAATTATTTATTCTCGAGTTGTTAGATCCTACTTGTTTCTCGGACATTATGGGTTATTTTCATATTTATTTAGAAAATATAATGGTTATATTTCGGCTTAAGTAACGTCTAGCTTGAGAGACAATGATGTGTTGGATTTTATAACTGGTAACTGTAATAGTAGAAATATTAAATGGTGTCGCTTTAATTTAAGGAAGTACTCGTCTGTTACTTACAATAATAATGATAATAATACTAGTAATGAGAGTGGTAGTTTTTAATAATAAAAATAGTAATAATTATAAGGCGGCAGAGCCGATCATTATATCTAATAATATAAATGACAGATTTAAATAAGAAAAATACTAAGAGCAGCGGCAAAGCCGACCATTATGCTCAATAATATAAGTAACATAAATTAATAAAGAAATTGTTAGGAGCGGCGGCAGCCGACCATTATGCTCAATAGTTATAGTAATAAAAGTAGTAATAATAATGATAATAATAATAATAATAGTATTAACGATAATAACAAGAGCGATAGCATTGATAATAACAATGATAGTCATTATAGGGCGGCATAGACGACCATTAAGCTCAATAAAATAACAAGAATTAAATAAAGGAAATATTATGGATTAAGGCGAAAATATCGACCATTACATTCATTACTTAACAAGAATTTAAATAAAAGAAAGAAAGTTATGATTTATAATGATAACGAAAATTACGTAACTTTAGATCTAATTGTCGGATCATAATGAAATTTGAAAGGGTTACCCCGGGTACCAAATGAACATTGTAGCAAAATTTAAAATGAGAGACAATGAAGTGAGACTCCCCTTACCTCATAGGGCAGTCACGGTTTGGAGGAAGAAAAGAGATGAGCTCACCAAAAATTCACCAAACGCCTCGAACCATTCATCGATCGTCGCCGATCACTCCCACATCGAAGGAAATGCAACATGCAAATTAGAATGGAAAAGAGAGGGTCACAACTAGACCACTTTGAAGGGGAATGAAATTGAAGAAATTAAACAAAGAATTTGTAGAAGGGGAAAGGGATTAAAGAAAATTTGAAGTGGGTTTACCTTGGTCAGATTAGTGGAGGCTGCGGTGGTTCATATAATGAACGGTGGTGGTGATGGGCCAAGAGGGGAGAAGGATGAAGGCTTGAGGCAACTGGAATGGTGGCTAGAAATAATGTGGTGGTCGTTATTTGGAGAGAAGAAGAAAGAAGATAAAAATGTTGTTGCCGAGAATGAAGAGAAAAGGAAAATGAAATATGTGATGGTGATGGTGATTTGATAAAGAAATAATTTAAAGGAATGGAACTATGGCGTGCGTGCTTGATTTAAAGGAATTGGGATTTTGTTTGCTAGAGTGAGATAGGCATGAAAGGTTTCTGAAGTAAAAAAATTTGCAAGACTGCATTTATATATGTATAGGCGTGAAAGGTAATGGTAATGGGATGGCATATAACGTGATGGTGATGTTGATTTTAAAAAAAGAATGAAGAGGTGAGGTCTTAGGAAATGAAATCAGCTTGCTGACTTGAATAGATAAGCGTGACTCTAAAGTGGTTAATGCATTTATACATGTATGGCTTAGTCATGGCAAGGCATGTGATGGTATATATATGGCAACATATTAGTATGCATGTGACATCATGTAATGGTGTCTCCTTACAAGGCAAGCAACGTGATCTCCAAGGGAAGAAAGAAGAGGTGGCGTGTATGAGTTTTGAGGTGGCGCAATATAGTGGTACCGGAAAATGGTGGTTAGAAAAACAATTTAGGGTACCAGAAATTGAATACCCGGTGAACTACTAGTTACCTTTTCAGAAGATGTTTAAAATAAATATGCAATAATTTGTAGGATAAGAATTAGGAAAAACGTTCAACACAAAAGTTATAGATCTTGATTTTCCCTTTGATTTAATATATAATTTGCGACAATCTAATATTAGTAGCCCGAGATATGCCCAAAATAAGACAGGATGCTCCAATTGTTCCTGAATCAGGTAAGGCTGTAGAAATAATTCTGTAGTTATTTTTCCTTTGAGAATTTGTCTCCGTGCCCTTCATAAGACTTATAGATTTCTTCAACACAAATCGACAGAAAAAAAACAAAGTGATTCTAATACCAGAAGAGGGTGATATGCCTTTTATGGAATGAGTCAGCATGGTGACGTGATGAACAGAGGTCCTTAAAGATCTTCAAAACCGTACCGATCTTGGAAGATCTAGCTCTTGATAAAAAAAACATAGATAATTTTGTTACGGAGATTTTGGCACCAGGTTTGCATGAATCAAAGATCGTACAAGGAAGTTATGAATTTTTAAGTAAACCATGCGTAGAGTAAAAACGCGAATGACATGATTTTAAATGAATTTATTTAATCCTTGAATTTGGGCATGACAGAGTAGGAATTAGGGATCAAGACCAGAAATAGAGGTTGAAGAATTCTTCGAAACGAAGTTAACGAGACTAGAATCATTCTATTCAAGCTTTGTTTGGGAGAGTTAGGTTCAGAATACCAAAGATGCGCAGGCCGAATTTTAAGACGAGATTGAAGAAATGAGATAGCATGGAAACAGGGTTGACAAAGTTCGACTCAAGTCTCGGTCTCTTCAGGAAACATTCCTAAAACATCAAAATGATTCATCGGGGATTAACCATGTCACCATCAGATACTCCGAGGTATATGCAAGATCAAACGTAGGTGACATCGAAGGTTCTAATTGGTCCGATTAGACCGAGTCAGTTACCCTCGATCTACTACAAGGAAATCTTACTAGGACTAATTTTCTTTATGGATCACTAGTCTCAGGTTGAGTTACTAGAGAGGATCGAAAACTGGGCCCCACAGTATAACACTAGGAAAACCCTCAATATTTTATTATTTAAATATTATTACTTATTATAAATTAATTAAAACTTAATAAAATATTATTTTAATATTGTATATACATATATATATCAAATAATTATTAATTATAATTATATACTTTAATTAAATCTTTACTAATTACTCCTAATTAATCTATTAATCTAAACATGAATCATTAAAGGATAATTAAGTAATTAATCACAGTTAAACAATGTAACTGATCATTAACAATTAATTTCTAATATCTATAATATTTTACTAATATTCGCAATCACTCATCTCCTATTTTCCTTTATCACTCATTACACATTTCTATTCCTCAATTACTCTTAATTCTTCTCATAATCTCTATTTTCCTACTACATCTTCTATCTTTCTTATACCTAGTGTTCTATCAATATCTTGAGAACCTCTTTCCTCGTTATTTCTTCTTATTCAGAGTAACTTAGGGGGATCAGGCCGAAGCCTTAACTCCCTCTAGAAAGCTCACCAGAGCACTCCCAGAGATCCTGAGAGTCTAGGCTCTTACTCTAAAAACTAGTGCTGTTACAATTTTAGCCTTTGTAATTTTTAAAGTTGACAAAAAAATGATATTTTGTTAGTATTTTCTATTATCTATTGAGGTGACTAATGTATGTGTCACCCTAACAGTGGCATGTGTTTACATGTGAAAAAAAAAACTTATTGTCAATAATTTAAAATTTTAACCATTAACAATAGTTTATATTGCTAAACAAAAAGGGTGGTGAAAACGTTAGTTACAGTTTAAATATTCAAACATGGCAATACTTTAATATCTACTCCCAAACATTTTATCAAACAGCTTGTTTGCATAACAACTAAAACAGAAATGTGTTTTAGTCACCACCTGCCTTTTTTATCCCTGTAAATCTTAAAACACCATCTCTATTGCAGAACAATGCAACCATTAACAAATTTCCAAGTTTAATCCACCTAGCAACTCAAAACCACATAATTCAATACCTGAAACTTCTTCTATAAAAGCAAAATTAATCTAGTAGAGTTATGATTCTTTGGTGAGACAACTATTTATTCCAAATAAGGATTCATCAGTTGATGCGTATTAGATGAACTACGTACCGGTTACTCCCTTTTTCAAAATATGATCAGAAAGAAAGTATAACCCTACCACAGGTAAGCAAACTAATACATTTCTTGTTTATTATTGAATAAATATAATATAGTTCACCTTTTTCTGATGAAATTACATTTCAATACCAGTGGATGCCAGTTACATTATTTGATATTGGATAAGGTAGAAGTAGCACTCACAAGCCATATATTCAAAATAAACAAAGATGACAGCAAATCTATATAAGTAAATAGAAATAACTTTTTCCATTCAATTCTTAATAATACGACATAATTAAAGACTAAACTAAATTAACACAACTTACATTGAATAAACTGATTAGAAATAAAGAGTTGATACAACATAAGGGGTATCACATCATTGGTATCTGAATTCTAATTTTTTAAGCTATTTGACATTAGAGAACAGTTACCCAATTCATAAGTTCTTAAATTTTTCAATATGTTATTTCGGTCATGCTCCCCATGGATTATGAGACCCTCAAGCAGTTCATGGCTTGTTTCAACGAGTAGGTTATCTAGATTCACAACCTTGGCTCAGAGGTTGCCCAACACGCAATCTAGATGGGATTGCGCCGTGATAAGTTTTCTGATTCATTGGCTAAAAAATCTCATGTGGACATGGATGATTTTAGGCAGAGGGCTGCACGGTATATCAACATGGAGGAACGAGAAGCCGATAGAGTAGGCCATGTTGAGTAGAGTACAGTCAAGACAGAGTCGTAGAGCCTGAAGCAGGGCAAGGAGCAAAGGAGCAGGGCCTATCCGAACCCCAAGTATAATAATTTCACCCCCTGAACAGTAGGAAGAACCAGATAATGCATGAGGTTTATAACATGGGACTACTCAAGCTGCCTCCACTTGGAGAGGGCCCCAAGGGTTCAACATCATGAATTTGGACATGGTACTGAAGATTGTTGGTCTCTCAAAAACCAGATCGAACACTTGATACGCTAGGGGTATTTGGAAAAGTTTGTTGACCAGAAAAGGGAAGCACCACATGATGCTGGTTAGAAAAGGGAATGAGAATTCTTGAGCCAGGTAGAGTTATAGCTACAAGACCGACCCCACCATGAGTATTAGCATCTTGATCCCGCAGGCCCGATGATGTGAGAGACAGCGAGAAGAAAGTGATCCACATAATGTCAGGAGACTTCCCTGGCTACAAGAATGGTTCTTAGCATGGAGTCGGCCAAATAATTTCAGTGCAGAGTTATCCGAACATGGGAATCATTGCCTTTGACAATTCAGATATCCCTAAGGGAGTCCCACATAGGGAAAAACCGATGATGGTCACCATGGAGATTACAGAATGTATAATCAGAAAGGTTTTAGTAGACTAAGGGAGCTCAACGGATATATTACATTAGAAGGCGTATAAGAGACTCCAGCTACCCTCAGGCTGGCTTAAAAGGTATGACGGTGCATTACTTAGTTTTACGAGTGATTCTGTGTAGGTAATGGGTTACGTTAAGTTAAAAACCATCTTTGGCTTAAGAGACGATAGCAAGGCGGTAATGGTGAAGTACCTGGTCATTGACTTTCTCTGCTCGTACAATGCTATTCTGGGGCGCCCGTCCTTCAATGCACTCAGAGCAATCATCTCAACCCTGCACTTGAAGATGAAATTTCCACTCAAGGATGAACGTATCAGAGTTGTCCGCGGTAACCCTGAGATAGCTCGAGAGTGCTATCATGAGAGCCTGCATCCTTGGGAGATATTTATAGTGGAAGAAGATGTTGAAATAGGGTTTGACCCCCGTGATGGAAGACAGTATAAGCGGCTGCAACCAGTCAAGTCTCTAAAGCTAGTCCGGGTTGAATCCTACCCGAACCAATGCACCCGTATCATTGTGGTACTGAACCTGAGTCTAGAAGTATCCTTGGACACTTTGCTGAAAGCCAACATAGACCTTTTTGCATGGAGTCCCTTAGATATGCCTGGAATTGATCCGAGTGTCATATGTCATTTACAAAGTGTTAACCTAGAGGCCAGGCCAGTTACACAAAAGCAGTGAAAGCTGGGTCCTAATAGAAAAATAACTGTTAAGTAAAAGACAAACAAGCTATTGGCAGCCAACTTTATATGGGAAGTGAAGTACCCAACTTGAGTATCCAACGTGGTTATAGTGAAGAAGGCTAGTGACAAGTGGAGGATGTGCATGGACTTCACTAATTTGAATAAGTTATGCCCCAAAGATCCCTACCCCTTATCTAGCATTGACCATTTAGTGGATGGTACATCAGGTTACCAGGTACGAAGATTTATGGACGAGTACTCGGGATACAACCAAATACGCATAGACTCGAGGGACGAAGAAAAAACAACCTTCATAACTGGAGAAACAAATTTTTGTTATCAAGTGATGCCATTTGGGCTAAACAACGTTGGTGCTACTTACCAGAGATAGGTGGATAAAATCTTCGTCAAAAAGATTAGATAGAATATGGAAGTTTATGTAGATGACATGGTGGTAAAGACCAAGGAAGCTAGCAAGGTGGACCTAGAGAAACATTTACTGAGTTAAGGAAACACAATATGCATCTTAACCCCGAGAAGTGCTTATTCGGGGTCTAAGGTGGGAAATTTTTAGGCCACATGTTAACACACAGGAATTAAAGCTAATCCATACCAGTGCCGAGTTATTATGGAAATAAGGAGCCCTCAGAACATCAAGGAGGTACAACACCTCACCGGGAGGATTGCTACCATCTCCCGGTTCCTAGCCAAGTTCATAGAGAAAGTGATGTCCTTCTATCGCGTACTGAAGAAAGCAGAGATTTTCTAGTGGATGGAATATTCCAGAGGGCCTTTGAAGAACTAAAAGCTTACCTAGCCCCCCTCCCCGATATTAACCAAGTCAACTCTCGGGGGGAGGGGAGTTAATCATCTATCTGTCGGGCGGGGAACACGTTGTAAGTGCAACATTGGTACAGGAAGAAAGATCCATTCAAAGACTAGTATATTTCATAAGCAAGACTCTACAGCAGGTGAAGGTAAGGTACCAAAGAGTCGAGAAGTTTGCATATAGTCTGGTGGTGGCCGCTCAGAAACTCAGGCTTTATTTCTATAGCCACCAAATTGTCGTAAGGACAGACCAGCCCATCAACAAAATCTTGCTAAACCAGAACTAGAGGGACGGATGGTCGTATGGGCGGTGAAGCTTTCCGAGTATGGGATTTGATATGAACCCCGAGGAGGCATCAAGGCTCAATTCCTAGTAGATTTTGTAGCAGAACTGGGAGATGATAAGGAGGAGTACAATGCCAAGCACACCCTGTGGACACTTTCGGTGGATGGGTCCTCCAACGTAAAAGGTAACAGAGCAAGAATCATACTTGAGTCACCCACAGGGATTATCCTTGAAGAATCACTTAGATTTGTTTTTAGAGCGAGTAATAATCAGGCAAAGTACGAAGCCCTCAGAGCTGGACTATGGATAACACTAGATCTTGGTGCACGGTACATACAAGTAAAGACCGACTGATAACTAGTGAGGCAGTTAGAAGGCGCATACCAAGCGGAGGACCCTACCTTGGCTCAGTACCTGTCCCATGTAAGAAGTTGGTGTTAGGAATCCTTCTTGGATACGCACCGGAGAAAACAAGGATTCTTATTGGACTTGCAAAACTTCATGTTTCAAAGCATAAGACAAACATCAAATATTATGTTTTTAGAATTACCTCTTGTAGAAAACATATCGAAGTAGTCCTAGCCTCGTCCTTTAGGAGTACACACGAGCACTCCCACCAGAAACGCTACACCTTCTAAATGTTAGTTTGACCACGTGTAGCTCTTGCAACATTTGTGTATTTTGTCTCTTTTTGGTGAGCTGCCCATGAGCATCTTATGCTCTATTTATAAGCTTAGGTTTGACCTAATTTGCTCTCTCTAAAGAGTGGGCTCCTTACCCATTCTAAATGAGTTAGGCCCAATAGCTTTATTTTAGTCTAACTAAAATAAAAGCTATTTTTTGATGGAATTACTCTATGTGTGTGATCCTATAGGTAAAATACTCAGTCATATTAATAGTAAACTATTTTATTATTAATATAAAATAAGAGCGACATCTAGTAATGCATCATTATGTCCGAATATTATTTATTATCAACATAACCTATAAGTGATAATTATTTTACATGATTGTTCCTTTTGTCACGATATTCTAATTGAGCCCAAGGCATGGTTGCGTCATCCTTGTACGACCCAATTTATTTTACTTGATACCTTTGTACACTTTATCCAAATAAATATTCAATATTTATTCTTTCTAGCATGGCCATGCATTTTCTTAGTCTCACTCCATCAAATGGCCTACAGATATCACTCCTGTCGCATAGGAGAAACAAATCCCATCTACATCATTCACATCTCTCTACATAATTTGTTCATTGCATTATCACAACCTTTATAGTCCTCTTGTTATAGAAGACGTTTTATTGTATTAAAATAACAAACTCCTCATGTAGGAATCGTAGTGACTTTAGAATCACATTGAGAATCATTTGTGACAATCATGTAACGATCCATGCAACGTTCTCATGGTGGGTCTCTCTAGTACATCATTACTCTTAATGTGTACTTGTGTGAAGACTTGATATTATCTATATCCATGATCTGTGAGATCAAATCATCAATACGCTCACATATTAGTCTTAATGTATTTACATGTTCCTACATAAATACTTGACTATGGACATTTTAGGAATAACTTTCATATGACCTATTACTCCAAGGATAAATACGGTTTAAAATAATTTTAAACTAAAATACTTATTTTATTGATAAGCAAAAAAATGATACAAATGGAAAAAGCATAAAAGCTTATAGTACATACACTAACAATCTTCCACTTGCACTAGAGCCAATAAGACATTTGCCTAATGCCTAATGATTTAGTATGTCCCTCATGCTTATGTTATGCAAGAGGTTTAGTGAGTGGGTCAACAATATTCTCATCGGTATGCACCTTACATATCTTTACATATCTTCGGTCAAGGATCTCTCGAATGAGATGAAAACTCTTAAGTATATGCTTGGATCGTTGATGTGATCTAGGTTCCTTAGTTTGTGCGATTGCTCCACTATTATCACAGTAGAGACTTATAGGGTCTACAATACTAGGAACAATCCCAAGTTTCGTTATGAACTTCTTGATCCATACTACCTCTTTTGCAATATTTGAGACAACAATATACTCAGCCTCTGTAATAGAATCAACAACTGTCTCTTGCTTCAAACTCTTCCAGCTCACAACACCACCATTTAGACAAAAAAACATACCCAGATTGTGATCTTGAGTCATCCTTATCAGTTTAGAAGCTAGCATCAGTGTAATATTTTACAATGAGCACTTCTTCCCCTCAAAATATCAAAGAATGAATCCTTAGTTTTTCTTAAGTACTTTAGGATGTTCTTGCCGACAGTCCAGTTACTTTCACTGGGATTAGATTGGTATCTGCACGTCATGCTTAAGCATACGAGACTTCTGGTCGGGTACATTGATGCAAACTCATCGAATGATGAAATTTATGGAAAGCGCACCGGTCATTAAAATTGGGTATATTTGTATTGTTCCCACAGGGATTGAGGTAATTACCACAACCAAGGATAGATAATAGCTGAACCAAACAGGATATGTAAACATTTCATGAAAAACTCTTTAAGTTTCTGTTTTAATATTTTTATGCTTTTACAGTACAATTGCGAACTAAGAACAACTAATTTAAGAAGTAAAACTTTGAATTAAGAATAGGTCAGGAATAACTACAACTTTTAATGTCAACAAAACTCAATAAATAAGGAGGAAATCCCTAAATCAAGGCATGAATAACTTCACAGATGATCAATCCCTAATTCCTTAGGTGACTAATACTAATTCCAATGCAAATGAACCCTAATTCCTTAGGTGAAAATGAACATTGAAATCTAATATGAAATTCAAAGAATGAACCCTAATTATTCACCTAAACCTTAGGCATGAATTAATTAGGTAGCAAGAAGATTACCTAAGTCCTTAACCAGGATCCCCCTCTAGCAAGAATTCAAGATAGATCTGAATCTTCCAATTCGGTAGAGAAACCACTCCTAGCAATGTTCATCATGCCTTAACTAGTGAATGCCTCAGACATAGAATCAAGCCTACATTGAAGCTTCAATTATCCCTAACCTTATGGATCTAGCAATCCATGGAGGGAGAAGAGATGAAAAGAGAGTTTGCAGAGAAATTAGGGAGAAGAAAAATTTAGAGAGAAAAGTGAATTTGAAAAAAATGAATTGGTATTGTGAATTATGTGTCTAACTGATTACATAGAGTTATTTATAGCTCTACCATAATCAACAGCTTAATTAACGAAATTAAACTCCTAAATAACTTAAAAATAAATAACAAACTTAATTTAACTAATTTAAAACTGAATTCCAATTAACTAATTTTCCCTGGCGTTCGCGTGTAGGCATGCCTCCTACCAGCATCAGTACGCTGGCTTACTGCCTGGGAGTGTCTCCTGAATAATCACTTGCACGTGAGTACGCTCATGGACCCACGTCAGCACGTTAGATTTCTGACTTGTGTAACTGAATCAGGGGTCTGAGCGTGAGTGCGCTCGACTGATTTGCTGGTTTCTTCCCATCCTTTCTTGCGTATAGGAGTGCTCAGAGTCAGCGTGGGCATGCTGACTTGCATTGTTCTCCAACGTAAATACGGGGTGTTGGGACGCTGGAATCTCTGGCTTTCCCATGAAACTGGCCTAGGTACGCTCCTGATTGGTGTAAGCACGCCGACTTCCTGGAATCCTGCAAAAACCATAATTACACCCCAGCGTGAGTACGCTCAAGGGCAACGTTAGCACACTCAACACATATCAAGCCAAAATCCAACTCTTTCCTAAAATGCTATCTTATTATGCTTAATTATCCTTATAAATACTCAAATAATAAACAACCACTACTTTTATTCAATTGATAATTTTCTTCTAAATACTTATTCTCTCTCTTCTTTAGTGGAAGGAGATTGAGCCTTTGATAGGCTTATGCCATGAGCCATAGGCAAAGTTCCTTTCATGGAATCTTGCATGTTAAACCTTTTTAATACTTTGTCTATGTATGTATTCTAACATAGGTTGCTTTACCTAAGTTTTTATGGAAAACAGCTTCCCAACCAAGTCTTCACATATTGAAGGGTAGGAACATCATTTTTAATAAGTAGTACGTCATCAACATATAGGACCAGAAAAAAATTGTGAAGTCATTAACCTTCTTGTAAACACAAGGTTCATCCTCATTTTTAGTAAAGCCAAATTGTTTAACAGCTTTATCAAAATGAAGATTCTAGCTTCTGGAAGCTTGCTTAAGTCTATATATGGAACATTACAATTTACACACCTTCCTGGATGCCTCAGGCTTAACAAAGCTTTCGGGTTGTGTCATGTACATCCTCAAGAAGATTTCCATTAAGAAAAGTAGTTTTGACATCCATTTGCTATATCTCATAATCATGGTATGCAGCAATAACAAGCAGAATCCGAACAGACTTTAGCATAGCGACTGAGGAGAAAGTTTCATCATAGTCTTATACCACGAATTTGCTTGAAACCTTTAGCCACTAACCTTTCTTTAAAGGTACTTATATTACCATCTATGTTAGTTTTCTTTTTGAAAACCCACTTGCATCCTATAAGTTTTACCCCTTCAAGTGCATCAACCAAGTCCCTAACTTGATTAGTGTACATGGAGTCCATTTCAAATTCCATGGCTTCTAGCCATTTCTCAGATTCTGGACTTGTAATGGCCTCTTCATAAGATGTTGGCTCATTTTGATCCTTTAGCAATACATCTCTTTCCTGAGTTATAAGAAATCCATATCTTCTAGGTTCTTAACATATTCTACCTGATCTACGCAAGTCTTGTGCTACTAGAGCTGGTGTTATCACAACATTTTATGGGTCTTGCTCCATTTTCACCATTGGCTCTTCAATGCCTTGTGGATCTTGAATTTCTTCAAGTTTTACTTTTCTCCAACTGATTCTTGTAGAGATGAATTCCCTTTCAAAGAATACAACATTTCGAGTAACAAACACTTTGCTCTCAATAAGATTGTAGAAATAATAACCCTTAGTTTCTTTTGGGTATCCCACAAAACATTTATCTAACTTGGGCCCAAGTTTATCAAAATTTTGACGCTTAGCATAAGCTTCACAACCCCAAATCTTGAGAAAAGACATATTAGGTCGTTTCTCAGTCCATATCTCATATGGTGTCTTTATGACAACCTTTGATGGAACACGGTTAAGTGTGAAAGTTGCTGCCAACAAAGTATGTCCCCAGAAGGAGTTAATGAAGTTAGTTTGAATCATCATTGATCGAACCATGTCCAATAAGGTTCTATTCCTCTTCTCAGAAACCCCATTCCATTCTAGTGTTCCAGGGGGAGTGAGTTAAGATATAATCTCACACTCTTTAAGATATTCATCAAAATCTAGGCTCAAACATTCACCACCTCGATTGGATCATATATTTATATATTGACACAGGTTTTGATAATGACAAACAATAAATAAAAAATTCAAGATCAAACATTATATTTATGGACAAATTAATTATGTTTGATGATGTAAAATTACAAATGATTGAATCAAGGCATTAAATCAAGTGAAAGATGTTCATCAAAGTGCCAAAGGATCAAAGGAATGAAGCCATAAAGTTGTCACATCTCAAATAGATGAAACAAAGCATAAAAATGCTGAGAAATGACTGTTTAAACATCCTACAAAAGCCATCACACTTGAGCGTGAGATGGCGCGCTTAAGCGTGGAAATGGGCACGCTTAAACGTGGGAGCGAGAAAGCTTGAGCGTAAGATGTGCATGCTCGCTTGGACGTGAGGCATGCACGCTTAGGCGTGGCTATAGGCAGCATTATCAGGAATTCAAGCTTAAGCTTGGAATGGTCAAGCTTGAGCTTGGAATGGCAAGCTTAAGCTAGGAATGATTAAGCTTAAGCGTGAATGGAAGCAAAAGCATCAGGACTTCAAGCTTAAGCTTGGAATGGTCAAGCTTGAGCTTGGAATGGCAAGCTTAAGCTTGGAATGATTAATCTTAAGCGTGAATGGAAACAAAAGCATCAGGACTTCAAGCTTAAGCTTAGAATGGTCAAGCTTGAGCTTGGAATGGCAAGCTTAAGCTTGGAATGATTAAGCTTAAACGTGAATTTGAATTTCAGGAAGCAAAAATGACAGCCTTGCATCATGGATCGCACTATGATTTAACAACTCTAATGTTTCATCATCCACTAAGCAGACTGTACTCATTATTCTCCACTAAGAAGACAACAATGCTCCACTACGAAATTTACATGAGTAGTATAAATAGGAGGAAGCTGAAGTAGTTCAAAAACACCAACAGTAAGCATTTCTTCCTTGCTCTCTTTCCTTGTCTTCAATATTTCTCTCGTTGCTCTCTGGTTCTAATTAATAGCTCTCTGTTCTATTATTTTTGAGAGTTAGTTTGTGAGCAAAATTATTTTAAGTGCTAAAATTTTGCATATCCTTTCCTTGAGAGTTACCATTTTATGAAAGCTTCAGTTTGTATATCCACTCTATTGGAAAGTTATTCTTTGTAATCTTAAACACTAAAATTCTAGAGTTTGGGGTTGGGTTTCAACCTTGTAAATTGTGAGATTGAGAGACTGGGTGGGGTGCCCTTGTACTTGTGAGAATTGAGTTTGTGAGTGTGGGACACTAGGAAGCTGCAATTGCTCAAAGTTGTATCTCTAATCTCCAATAGTGGATTTCTTCAAGTGGGTTACTTGAAGATGAGACGTACACCGGTGTGGTGGAACTCGTTATATCGGTTTGCAATTTTCTTCCCCCCTAAACTCATTTAAATTTGGGCACTTAAATTATTTGCTTAATATTTGTGTTTATAACTTAATTGATTAAACGACTTTATTATTGCATACTAATTTGCTTGTTAAAATTAAGTGCATATATTATCAACTTAATATAAATTTGTAAATTATTTAGATTAACTTGTTGAAATTATTTAGGTAATATTCTTGAATTAATTATGTTGAAATTAATCATTATTTTTCTAAGTGCTCAAAATAGTGTGGTGATTAATTTGATATTATTACTTGTTTTCTTGAATATTACTTTAACTTTTAGAGTGAATTTACTTAGTGTTTCGCCTTGTGTATAAATTGTTATTTCTTGTGATTAAATTTACTATCTTCATTGTGTATATTTATTAAAGAATCAATTTCAAAAGCATTCCAAGGAAAATCTTTAATACTCAATTCACCCCCCTCTTGAGTAATTGAGGCCACTTGGTTAACAGATCAAAGTGCTTTAATTGTCTTGCCAAGTTGGTTTTCTACTTCATGCTTAAACTCCTTGAACTTTTCAAAGGATTCTGATTTATGTTTCATAAGAAACACAAATCCATATCTACTAAAATCATCAGTAAAAGTGATGAAGTAACTAAAACCTCCCTTAGCCATTGTCCGTATAGGCCTACATACATCACTGTTATCAAGCTAAGAAGATCACTCGCCCTTTCACCTTTCTCGGTAAATGTGGTCTTAGTCATCTTCCCCAATAAACAAGATTTGCATGTGTCTATTGATTCAAAATCAAAAGATTCTAAATATCCATATTGATGGAGTTTAGAAATGCATTTCTCGTTTATATTCCTAGGCGACAATGCCAAAGATAAGTTAGGTTTAAACCATTTGTTTTAACCCTTTTAGTACTAACGTTATAGATAGGGGTTTCAAGATCTAGAACATAAAGTCCATTACTCAAATTTTCATAGCAATAAAACATTTCATTTAAATAAATAAAACAATTATTATTCTTTATTATAAAGGAAAACCTTTTCTTATCAAGACAAGAAACAGAAATAATGTTTCTCCTTATTGTTGGAACAAAATAACAATTATCCAATTCAAGGACTAACCCTGAGGGCAAGGATAAAAAATAAGTCCTTACAGTTAATGCAACAACTCTTGCTCTATTTCTAACATGCAGGTCTACCTCACCCTTTATCAACCACCTACTCCTTCTTAGATCCTGCACATTAAGACAAATGTGAGATCCACATCTAGTATCTAATACCAATGATGTTGAAGTTAACATGTTAATTTCTATAACATAAATACCTGAAGTGGAAGTCTCACTTCCCTTCTTTTTTTTTGCTCTTCTGGGTACTTTGGATAGTTTCTCTTCCAATGTCCCTTTTGTCCACAGTGGTAACAATTACCTTTCTTTGCTACCCCACCTACAGGTTTTAAGGCCGGTGTACTTGGCTTATCCTTGCCTTTCCAAATTGCTTTGCCCTTTCCCATAGCAGCCTTTCCTTTGTCTTTATTCATGCTCTTTCTTATACCTTTGCCTTTGCCAGAGTTGACCATCATTATGGCCTTACCCTTTCCTTTGGAAATATTAGGCTCAGTAATCCTCAACATATTTAGTAATTCTAGTAAAGTTTTGTCTAGTGCATTCATATTATAGTTCATGATAACTAGTTTAAAACTGTCAAGCAATGACTTAAGAGTTAGGTCTGTAGCCAACTTTTAAGGGAAAGAGAATCCTAGCCTAGCTAGATTCTCCAGGTACCCAATCATCTTGAGCACATGAGGTCTTACAGAACCTCCCTCTTCAAGTCTACAGCTAAATAGGGCTGAGGAAACTTCATTTCTTTCCTAGTCAGTTTGACCTTGATATAGCTTCCTTAGGTTTTTGATCATATTGAAAGCCTCTATGTGCTCATGTTACTTCTGAAGCTCAGGAGACATGGTAGCCAACATAAGGCATTGAACATCTAAAACATCATCCTGGTGCTTCTTATAAGCATCCTTGTTAGCTCTAGAGGTATTCACAGCGAGTGGTTCCGGAACTAGACTTTCCATGACATACTGCTTTTTCTCTTGTTTGAGAAAAATCCTCAAGTTTCTATACTAGTCAAGAAAGTTGGACCCAGACAATTTTTCCTTGTCTAGGATTGGTCGTAACGAAAGGTTTAAAGGTGTGTTTGACGTCATGGTTATCTAAAACAGAGAATATGTAGTAAGTATCATTTTCCAAAAACATATTTAAATTGTGGTCATTTAAATTAAATATGTCTCCCACTATTTTGATTCAAAATAAAATACCCTCCACGAATCAAAAATTCCTGTTTGAAGATTTTCTAGTGGGCTAAGATCCATATTTTGCCAAGTGTTAAGTCAGCTTTGGTTGATCACCCAATACTTGGTTATTTAGCTAGAAAACTCCTTTCCAATTGTATTTTTATACAACTCTTAGACATTAGGTTTGGTAACCATTACCGATTATTCATTTTATGAATATATAGTCCAATGTTTACACCTCTAAGTTATATTCAATCCAATTGAAAACTTAGTTAAGTTAAAGCCCAATAAAACAGTTTGGATATTACCATTATCCCATTGCATCTTACTAATATAAATGATAGTACCCTACTTTGGTAGACCTATTATTTATTGATATTAGTATTGACAAGTGTACTTATTGGAAGGCATTTTAAAACTTAATGTTTATTTTAAGGGATTTAGGTTATTTAAAATTACTGTCTTTGTTAAAACGCTTTAACGTATAAAATAATCCCTAAAACACAAATGAAAAATGTGAAATGGTTATGGTCTTCTTAGAAAATAAAATAAAATAAAATAAACCTAAGGGAACTATACTGCCTTGACTTCATGAAGTCCTACTTCTTGAAACCACCATCCTCCTAGAGTCACTACTCCTTAGTTCCTTTCAAGGTCATATCCATCAAAAGTCACCACTCTAGGTTTCTTCTAGGTCTCCACCTTGTTGGCTTCTTCAAGATTACAATGCAATAAAGAAACTCGTTTTACATACGAGTGAAGGGTTGAGAGAAGAAATTCCAGAATAGAGAAAGGCACAACACACAACATGTATTTAAAAATTAAATAAAAAAATCTAAGACCATAATCATTCACCGTTGGACGTGTTAATTAATCAATTAATATAGCCATTAATAGAAATTTAAAACTTTAAAATGAGTAATTAAACACGTGGGGTTGGTAATAGTACGCTATGCAAAAAATTTAACGAACGGCCAAGGTTTAACACTTAAACCTTATCACTCATCGCTCCATAACATGAACCATTCATGTTCGAAGATCAACTCAATTGATTCACAATTTGTACAAAAATTGCTTAAACTCACACATCATACAAATTTAAATAGGAACAACATGCATAATAAAATTGAGAAACTCTATAACATGCATCCTATATGTTTTATAAAGAATAACTCAAAAGCATACGAATTAACCAAAAAATAGAGATCATACCATATACATGATTAATCATTGTTATAATATGCATCACATATGATAACCCAAAATAGCAACATAATATGATCTCATACATAATCATGTATGTTCGTTTTTGAATCCTAGTTTCACAAAACAATTTTGCAAAATAAAATGCAAAGCTTTATAAAATGAGACGATTTCACAAATCGTGTTTTCTAAAAGCTCTTGCAAAATGAAAAACATGTCATCATGAAACATAAACAAATGCCCAAAACACGGTTTTGCAACTAGGCTTTGATACCACTGTTAGGAATCCTTCTTGGATAGGCTGTGGAAAAAACAAGGATTCCCATTGGACTTGTAAAACTTCGTGTTTCAAAGCATAAGAAAAACATCAAATATTATGTTTTTAGGATTACCTCTTGTAGAAAACAAAGCAAAGCAATCCTAGCCTCGTCCTTTAGGAGTCCACACAAGCACTCCTACCAGAACGCTATGCCTTCTGTTTGATGGCATGTAGCTCTTGCAACGTTTGTGTATTTTGTGTCTCTTTTTGGTGAGCCGCCTATGAGCATCTTATGCTCTATTTATTGGCTTAGGTTTGACCTAATTTTCTTTATCTAAAGAGTGGTCTCCTTACTCATTCTAAATGAGTTAGGCCCAATAGCTTTATTTTAGTCCAACTAAAATAAAAGCTATTTTTTGATGGACTTACTCTATGTGTGTGATCCTATAGGTAAAATACTCAGTCGTATTAATAATAAACTATTTTATTATTAATATAAAATAAGAGCGACATCTAGTAATGCATCATTATGTCCGAATATTATTTATTATCAACATAACCTATAAGTGATAATTATTTTACATGTTTGTTCCTTTTGTCACGATATTCTAATTGAGCCCACGGCATGGTTGCGTCATCCTTGTACGACCTAATTTATTTTACTTGATACTAGAGTAGACTTTATCCAAATAAATATTCAATATTTATTCTTTCTAGCATGACCATGTATTTCCTTACTCTCACTCCATCAAGTGGCCTACAGATATTACTCCCGTCACATAGGAGAAACAAATCCCATCTACATCATTCACATCCCTCTACATAATTTGTTCATTGCCTAATCATAACCTTTATAGTCCTCTTGTTACAGAAGATGTTTGATTGTATTAAAACAACAAACTCCTCATGTAAGAGTTGTAGTGACTTCAGGTTGAAGGACTACATATACTATTATCACATTGAGAATCGTTTACGATATTCATATAACGATCCATGCAACGTTCTCATGGTGGGTCTCTCTAGTACATCATTACTTTTAATGTGTACCCGTGTGAAGACTTGATATCATCTATATCTATGATCTATGAGATCAGATCATCATTACACTTACACATTAATCTTAATGTATTTACATGTCCCCACATAAATACTTGACTAGGGACATTTTAAGAATAACTCTCATATGACTTATTACTTCAAGGATAAATACATTTTAAAACAATTTTAAACTGAAATACTTATTTTATTGATAAGCAAAAAAGTGATACAAATAGAAAAAGCATAAAAGCTCATAGTGCATGCACCAACAGTTGGATGGCGGGATTCAAGATTTTCAAGATAGTGTGTATGCCTCAAGCAGAGAATGAGAGGGCGAACCTACTTTCAGAGCTAGCTAGCATCAAGAAAGCTATAAAATTAAAGACCCTCATTAAAGTGACATTAGAAGAACCCACCATTAAAGAAGTAGAATGACTTGCACCTAAGAAGAATAGCTGGATGACGCCAATAATGAATTTCTTAACTAAGGGTGATTTACCCACAGATCCCTTGGAAGCTAAGAAAATTCAGTTGCACTCGACTAATTACACCCTCCTTGATGGACAACTCTACAAAAGGGATTCATTTTGCCCCTGTTCAAATGCCTCAATGAAGAACAAATAGATTATGTAATACGAGAAATTCACTCGGGAATCTGTGGACACCATGGAGGCGTCTGACCCCTAGCTGCATGGGTCCTCTGAGCCAGATACTTTTGGCCCACACTATGAACACATTATACCGACTTTGTCAATAAATATGAGGCTTGTCAAAAGAACGCCAATCAGATTCACACTCATCCTGAGCCAATACATGGGATACTCTCCCTTTGGCCCTTCAATAGTGGGGCATGTACATCCTCAGACCTTTCACCCCTGGGAAAGGCCAAGTAAAGTTTCTTTTGATCGCAATAGATCTCTTCACAAAGTAGATTGAGGAAAAACCCTTGGCAACCATTACGACTTCCAAAGTACAGAATTTTTATGGAGAAATATAATATGTCGACATGGTCTTCCCTATACTATAATCTCTGACAATGGCCGATAGTTCACAGATAAACAATTTACCAAGTTCTGCAAAAACTTGGGCATCAAACGCAGGTTCTTGTCGGTAGAGCACCCGCAGACTAATGGACAGGTAGAGGCAGCTATCAAGGTAATACTATAAAAGTTAAAGTGTAGGATGGGGCAAATAAAGGGTAGATGGGAAGAAGAATTACATAGGGCCTTGTGGGCCTACCACACCACTCCTCACTCGATGACTCACAAAACCCTATTCTGACTCACATATGGGATGAATGTTATGATCCCTGTAGAGCTTGGGGAACCGTTTCTTAGAAGACTGGCACATGATTGAGACAAGAATGATGAGGGACAGATAAAAGATCTCAACCTTGGCCTAGAAGAACGAGACGTAGCTTACATCAAAATTCAAGCTTACAAGTAAAAATTTTCCCAATATGGAACACTATGCTAAAACCAAGACCCTTTCAGAAGGATGACTTAGTCTTGAAGGTAGTAAATAATAATGGAAGAGCAAGATAAGAAGGAAAGTTTGTAGCCAGCTAGGGTGGCCCGTATCGAGTAGCAGAAGTAGTAGAGAATGATGCATACCGACTAGAAGAATTATAGGGTAAAGCTATTCTCAGAACATGGAACGCCACGTATCTGAAAATGTACTATAGTTGATGTACTAAGGGTACTTTTTTTCCTACCTGAGAGGTTTTTCCCCATGGGATTTTCTCTTAGGAGGTTTTAACAAGGCCCACACATAACATTCAATAAAATGAAGTATTCAATATACTCTCTTCTTCAAATTATATTAAGTCCTAAAAACTCGAGTGAGAGACGCTCACTCAAGGGTAACAACATTCTCTTCTTCAAATTACGTTAAGTCTTAAAAACCTAAGTGAGAGACACTCACTCGGGGGGTAACGATACTCTCTTCTTTAAATTATATTAAGTCCTAAAAACCTGAGTAAAAGATGCTTACTTAGGCGTAACAACACTTTCTTCTTCAAATTACGTTAAGTCTTAAAACCCCAGTGAGAGACGCTCACTCGGGGGTAATGACACTCTCTTCTTTAAATTATGTTAAGTCCCAAAAACCTGAGTGAAAGACACCTACTTGAGGGTAACGACACTCTCTTCACATTAGGTCCTAAAAACTTGACTCTGAGTGCTCCTCTTGGTGCTTGGATTCAGCAGCCTCGAGAACTTTCCTAGAAGAATCGAGAGCCTGCTAAGACTTCTTAAGAGAATCTTCGAGTTCCATATTCTTCAATGAAAGCTCTCGGCGTGCTTTCTTAGCAGTGTTCAAGCATTTTTCACAAAAAATTGATTTCTCCTCGGCCATAGATAACTTCACCTCGGCAAAAATCTCCCCAGACTTAGCAGTCTGCAGGGCCTGTTCTGCCTCCTTCAACTTCTCCCTCAGCTCGATGGCCGCCTTTTTTTACTCAAGGGTGTTAACACCTATTTCTGTCTGACCCAGAAATCAGGAATCCAAAAGAAACTTGTCTATTTAAAATGCCAAAATCACTGTGTGATTCAATTTTTGTTTGGAAAAACTTTCCATGGTGAGGTTTGAGCCTAAAAGGGTAATTCATTAAAAAATTTCAAACCCGTGTTTTTCTTGGTTGAGTGAATCTCATAGTCATTGATATTTTAGAACTTGTTTTTCAACCGATTCAAAATGGTTTTTTTTATTACATGTCTTAGGATGATAAAGGCACAATTAGGTCTTATTCTTAAGCCTCAGAATTTGTGCATGATAAATTGACCCCTAGTTGCCCCTTTTGAACCTGAAAGTGAAATTTTACTTTGAATCATTTCATTGTCTGATCTTCTCTTAATGGTGAAAAAGTTAGAAATTAAGTGGAGCAAAGAAATAAAAAAGAATTGAGAAAATATGTTGTGGGATGCAAAGAAAAATAAAAGATGATATTGAATGAATTGCTAAAAAGTCCATAAAAATTCAAAATTTGCTCTGGTAATTTCTGAATTTATAATAGTAATTAAATCATTCATGATTGTTTAATGTAACACCCCGAATTTTATAAAAAATGAGTAATTAGTGTGAATGGAAAATCTTTGGTTAGTGAGGATGTGTGGGAAAATGTGGAATCATTGTGGCAAGGTATGAATATATATAAGATAAAGATGAGTTTGAACTTCATATGATTAATATGTTTGGAATGAGAATTTTATAAGAATGGATGATTGGACAAATATATACCTCGTAGGTTGTATATGGTATACTGGAAATAATTGAGCTGGCTTGAGTGTAATTACATGGGCTGAGTTGAATAAAATTGTGAGTGAGGTGAGAGCCCTCAGTTTTTGCGCCAGTGTTGATCATTTCGCTCAGGCGAACTGAATTCTCGCCCGAGCGAGAGACTCTCATGTTGGGAATTTAGCTTCTGGGTAATTCTCGCTCAGGCGAGGGTAAGTCTCGCTCAAGCGAACTTGACCTAATATCAGTGTTTAGACACTGGAGGGAATTCGCCCAGGCGAATGGAACTTCGCCCAAGCGGGGGCGAAGGGAATCAGTTGCTGGATGGAATCCACCCGAGCGAAGGATCTTAAAGGTAGCATTCGCTCAGGCAAGGCAATTGATTAACGAGGGACCACTGATGCTCTTGGATCATTGTAGGGCCCGGTTTCCCTTTTCTCTTTTCTTCTTCTGTGTGGTCCCCATGGTGATGACTTAGGTGCTTTGATAGTCAAATGGGTCTGATTTTCTCTCCTTCCTTGTCCACGTGTGTTTGTGTAATTATTGCTGAGAGAATATGCATTAAATATTAATGGACTTGCATTAAATGAGGATGGGATGTTGTGATGAGTTGGATGCTGATGAGGCTGAGATGATAAGGCCTTGGTTGTATGTTTTTCTTCTCACTCTCTCCCTATTCCTTGGGAGTGCATGTTCTGAGGAGAGAAGTGCTTCTTCTTCTCTCTAGAACTTGTTGGAGCTTCTGCTTCATCTTCTTCCTCCCTTTTATCTTCTATTTCCACTCGTGTATGGTAGAGAATTCTAGTGAAATTGTATGGTGTTGAGGAACAGATATGGCCGTGTGTGGAGGCTGGGTTTAGGCCCCTTTTATCTTTCCCTGTTCCCTGGTGTTTCCTCTTTATTTTTCTCTATGTGATGGGCTGGTTGTGCCTTGGCTGGAAGCTGTAGCAGTCCCTGGGTGCCTCGGTTTGTGATGCATGATGGTTCACTGTTAGTGAGGCTGTGCTGATCTTGTGAAGATGAAGACATGCATGTTGCATGGAGGCATGGTGATCCTCCACTGTTGTTGAAGGTGTATGGTGCTGCTGTGAGGAAGAAGGCATGCATGGAAGTTGGTGGTCCTCCAGGGTGGGGAGGATGATGCTGTATGAGTGAGGAACGACCTTGTACTAAGCCTTGGAGGTTGCTGCTCGAGTAAACAACATGGATTCTTCCATGGCTGTGAACAGAGTGGAATTTGGGTGTTGATGAGCTTCTGGACGTATCTCGCTCAAGCGAGAATGGTTACGCTTGAGCGAGCCAGTGAAGAAATGGTCACTGGACCTGTTCCGCTCAAGCGAGTGCACGTGTGGCTTGAGCGAAAGGCTGAGGACTGAAGTGGTGTGGCCCTTCCTACGTTGGAATGCTGAGCAGAAGCTGTTATGGCTGGGCCGAGTGGTTATGTGACTCCTGGAAGCTTCACCCAGGTAAGGGGGGCTTTGCATCTCAAATGCATGGTTTATGGACGGATTTTCGGGTGGCATGATTGCATTATGTTGTGTTTGATGTGTACTGTGTGTTGTTGTTGAGTTGAACCCGGATGTATGATTATTTATTGTTACATGGTGCATGTTTATCTGTCCAAGAGATGTATGAAGATATTGTGATGATGTGAGTTAATGCATGAGATGCATGTACTTGTATTATGTATGCTGAGTGCATTGTATGGCCATTCATGAGTCCCCGTATGTAATTATGTATTCAAAAGGGCATGTGATGTTTGTTATTAAATTTATGTGTGATAAATGGATGAATAGAGACTGTGATGATGAATGTTAAGTGAAATATTGGCATGGGATGATTGATAGAGTAGATTTCCGAGTGGAAATTTCATATACAATGGTGTGAGGCTTAGAAAATGCTAAGTCCGAGTGTATCTCATGAAACAGCCTATGAGGCATGTGAATAGATGATAATCCGAGTGAACGGCATAGAATTGCTGAGTGGATGGCACAGGGTTGCCGAGCGGATATGATATAAGCCGAGTCATCTGATTATTGATGAAATGCCGAGTGCATTGGCGTTGAACACCGAGTGAATGAATCCGTATGCATCCGATTTGCCACTGGAATGCGTTGAATTTTTATACCGATCGGCAATCAGATGACAACATATGATAAATACGTTTAAGTCCTGGAGCTGGGCTCGGACAGACTCCTTGAGCATGGCTCGGAGTATGAATAATGTTGATATAGTCTCGGGGTTGAGTGAAATCCGAGTGAGTCAGTATACTTGTACTGAGTAAATTGAGCTTTAGAGCCGAGTGAATTGGGTGAAATCCCAATCGGAAGATGCTTGTGATTGTTCATGTTGAATGGCAGCATTCGTATGTTGATTAATGTTGTGTGTAATGGCATGTTGTGGATTCTGTGATTAATCCGAGCCAATATCTGTCATTTAATATGTAATGCTCACCCCTACACCATTTTTCAGTGTTTGCAGGTCGGTGGGAATGTTATGATGGCCTTAAACCCGAATGATGGGTATTTATGATGAGGCTGTATGAGTAATGTAATGTACCGAGTGCAATTATTGTATTGAAACCTTGGTTGGCTAATATAACTTATTGTACAATGAGTTACAAATATATGTATTGGATCCGAGTGTGTATATACAAGATTTACGTTGTAATCATGTAAATGTACTGGATAATGGATGTTAGTGAATGAATAAAGTTAAGTTAATATTATCTGAGTGTAAACTCCTATTGGTATGTATATACGTTTTATGTGGGCATTATGTATTGGAGTTGGTTTAGGATTAACAATGATAAATCATGTTAAGATGATGGATAATCCGAGTGTCTGTAAGTAGGTATAGGTTTTAAGGTTAACACGAATATGTATTAGTGTAGAGTAATGCTAAGTGGGTAGTCGGCTTTAGAAAGCAGAGAGTACATTTATGTATGAGGTTTATGTTGATTTGATGCTTCTTACCGACTGAAATATAATGGTGTTTAAGGAGTGAAATATCAGAGGTTTGGTGCTTTTCCGAATGAATAAATGGATAGATATGTATATAAGTATTTATGTTGAATTGATGCCTTTCACTGACTAGGGAATGATTTAGTATGAAAGATGCTAAGTTAATAAATTCCGAGTGGAATATTATTGTAAGAGTTGGTCTGAATATTGAGGCTTAAGTATATAAATTCCTGGATGTGTAGGCTTGAATTCTTTCCGAGCAAGGCTATGTTTGTGGCCCTGTCCTGAGAGGAAAACATGGGTAAACCCCGAGTGGGAAATAACTTGAATATTCCGAGTGGAATTCCGAGTGATCCTCTACCGAGGAAGGTGTGGTTGTACTGGTTTAGATTAAAATATTCTAAGTATATGAATAAAGAATGTATCCCGAGTGAATATGGGGACCCATTCTGAGTGAATAGGGTAATATGTATTCCGAGTGTTTAAGCATGGGATGAGTCCGAGTGGGACTTGACTTATTGGTATCCCTGAGTGGTTAAGTATCTCATATGTCCGAGTGAAATACTTGGGTAATTCCTTTAAGTGTTGAGAAGTTTGGATCATCCTGAGTGGAATTGATTGTGTGGACTATTTCTGAGTAATGAATAATTAAGGTATTTCCCCGAGTGAGAATAGGCATGAATGCCGAATGTATGGCCGGATGAGTATTGGTCGGCAACGATATTAGTTACCGAGTGGAATATTACTCTGATGATGAGTTGGTTAAGGATGATTACACCGAAAGATTTATGGTCGAGAGGAAGCATATGTATTATCTGTGTGATGGAGTTCAATATACTGAGAGCCAAATGATTGATGGTTACCGAGTGGCACTTGATTGGTAGAAATTCCGAGTGAGAGTTTATGGAATCCGAGTGGGATAACCCTCAGTTTCCGGGTGGATCGTATGTGAGCTTTGGTGTAGGAAAATTTAACGACTAAGTTATGAAGTGTATGAGTGTTGAGGTTGTTTCCCGGGTGATGGAATCCCATTGTGCTGAGTGAACTAAGATATTAAATTCTGAGAGGACTTAGGTATGAATTCTGACTTGACCTGATCGTTTACCGAGTGAGTGAATGTCTCGGTTTCCCGAGCGATTGAATGTCGAGTGGCTTCTCGCTTCAGCGAGGGATTCCTCGCTCCAGCGAGTATGTTGTTTGGGAAGGCTTATGATATTGGTTTCGCTCAAGCGAAGAGGAATTCGCCCGAGCGAATTATGCTGTCTCGCTCAAGCAGAGTCGGATCTCGCTTGAGCGAAAGCACGCTGTTTGTGGGAACGCTCAGGCGCTGTTGTTTTCCGCTGTGCAAGATTTCAATTGCCTTTGTCTTCCTTTCTTTTTCTCCTTGGCCATGGGACCAACTCTCATATCTTCATATATGGGAGTGATTTATTTATAGATCCAGGAATGTTATTATTTTTGCGAAAAAAATTGATCCCTATTTTTGGGATGTCACATTTAAAACCTTTTGTATTTCATCCTTATCTTAACAGTATATTCCCTAGCCTCGTTACAACCTTTTAAAAGACCTTTAGACTTTGACATGCTTTCTTTCTAAACTGTAGAGTTTATGGTTAATTACCAAGCTTATGGTATATTTTTCATTATGATGATTTGAGTGATACACAATCCTTAAAACACTTTGAGTGAAAATTGTGAGAAGAGTACCCTCTGTCTTGACATTGAAAATGAATTCACATAATTAATTTTGGCATTTAAATAAATCGGTTTCATTGTATTAGATTCCCAGGTTTACTGAGCTAAATGTTACAAATGCATTCAAGGAAAAATAAAGGCCAATCAGATTTTGAAAAATGTTATCATGCCAATTAAATTATGCAATTTTTAAAGGCAAATTCAAGCCCATTTTCACGTTGAATGCAAGGGTTAATGGTACATCAAAATTTTCACTTTGCAAGCATTGTAATTTCCATTTGTAATACTTTAATGTGCAAGCTCCCAAAGGCCAAAGACATTCACAGCAATGCTTCTCCAAATGGCATAAATTGCTTTATTTAATTAATGCAACATGGTCCATTTTATACAAAGCTTTTCAACCATTCTTTAAGACCATGTCCCACCATTGCTTTCCATGATAAACTAGCTTCCAAAATGGCAAGTATTCTCACGATAATAAGACATCCCATTTACTAGCATTTTTTGATTAAAAATTCAACAACAATGTTCCATTATACAAGGCGATCCCATGGCCACACATTGTTGTATTTGCACTTTATTTTGCTACATTTAAATAAGCAAATCAGCCACGGGACATTACCAAGTGCCAACATGAAAGCTAAGGGGAAAGTGGACCATTATGCCTTTAATTATGTAATGTTAGTTGCCATCCATAATGCTGAATTTTTAAGTTCAGAATTTTCCCTTGTAAATCACTATAAATAGATACATGAAGAAATGGACGGTATGAAGGGGGGAGAGACCAACACATTGCTCTTTAGTTTAGAGATGCAATTCTGAATTTTAGATTCAGAATTCAGTGGGAAACAACAAAAAAATATAGTACAGTAAAAACAACAAAATACAATGGGAAACAACAGAAAATACAGTACAACAAAAATAGCAAAATACAGTAAAAATAATAGAAAAATAGTGCAGTAGAAAATAAAGAGTGAGATTGATACAGAGCCACAAACAGGGTGTATGTCAAGTGAATGAGAGTTTTGTTTATTTAACTCTATTTGTAACCTTTAGTAAATATTTTTTTACTGTAAGGTAAAGTAAATATTTTTTACTGTCAATCTCATTTTTTTACAAGGGTACTTATTGGAGTAAATTAAATTTATTTATATGTTATGAATTTTTATTTGTTGTTTTCGTATTTATTGTGTTTATTTACAATTTATATTATTTATATAATTGTTCGGAATGTTTAAATTCGTTCAAGTATATGTTTAATTAGATTGGTTGTCATATAAATTTTTACCTTCAGGAATCTTTTTTTTTACTTTCGTGCTTGAGTGATAACGAGCCTTGTTCTTGAATTTTCATGCTTTGTTCCGTTAAAATACATTATGTTGTTGAAAAGCATTTTTCTAGGAAATATTCATTTTTATGTAAAATTAATTAAAAGAGGATGTTTTATTAACTTTTGTTTGATTTGTGTCTTTATCATATATATATATATATATGTTATAATTTTATAATATTTCAAAAAAAATATTTTTGTACAAGTTTCCTTTTATTTATTAAATTTAAACGTTAAAAAAATGATAAATGGTAACAGAGGTTAATTTGAGCAAGACGCTCTTTTAGCTTTAAACAGAACAAAATCTTTTTCAGTCAAAAATAAAAAAAATGTTTTTTATCTTCATATTTTTTATTAGTGTGAATTTGTAATATGTTAAGGTTAAATTTAATTTAGTTTATTTTGGGACAAGATAATAAATTAATTGTAAAAAAAGAATGCACTCGAATAATTTTAGTAACTATTTTAAAATGGACGGTGGAGTATTTTCTCCACTTGTAACCGACTCCTGAACCCAAAATGAAATCTCATGACCAGTGCCATACACAGGTTTTTTCTCAATATTTTCCTTAAATAAATATTGGTGGCGACTTCGGCGTTTTTCTTTTGTATCCTTCCATTTATTTTTCCTATGTTTTCTTTGCCTCACCCGTGTCCAGTCGCAACCTCGATTTGGGCCCGCGCCGCGGCATCGAAACCCTACACGTGATAGAGGGCTTCTCGAAGTTTCACATCAAAGGTCTTATTCTCTTTAGTCAGCTGCTCCAAAGCCCTCTCCTACACTCCAAAGTAGTCATCTACATACCAAGTCATGGAGGCCACCCGAAGGTCGAACATTTCTATAGCTCGACACATGGCCACGGGTTCGACTCCATGTACCTCTTTTTATCTTCTTCAAACATCATCGCCCAGTCAACAAATTTACAGATCAGGAAGCAAGCGTCCCACAATGAACAACAAGGATTTCAGGTAGACACTAAACTCCAATTCATAAATTTTTACTGACGGGTGAAGTTTTCATATTCACTATGCAAAGGGGCAACAATCTTCTCAGCAGTAACCCAATCGCCAGAAACTCGATCCCAAGGGGTAAGGTGCTCCCCAGGCGACTTAGGACTTTCTAACACCATTATAACATTAGTATCATGATAGGGCATTTCCGGAGCAGGTACTTTCCCACTCGAAGTAGCGTGTGCCCGTTCGACTCCAGAGGAAGAAGGTTTTTTCGAAGGTATGGTGTCTTAGCCTATCGTAGAGCCTCAGCTTCGGTCATAGTCGAAGGGGGACAATGCTCAACCCATGCAGGAATAATAGTGATCAAGATGACGGCTGAAGTGTTGACTAGAACACCAGCAAAAGTAGTGCTTGGGACCACAGAAGAGGAAGTCCCCATAGAGGAATCTCCCTTCTTGTAATTTTCTTCAAGTCCTTCGCTGACATCTGGGAGGGGGCCATGTCACCTGAAAACAAACAACTTCATAAGTCAGATTGGAAATATTGAGTAAATAACACACAACATTTTATGAAACCTGATCCGGTCCTAACACCGGCCCCCAAGAGCATGGCTTTAATGCTTTGCCAGATCAGCATTTCGAACAAGAGAAGTACGCTTTAAATACATTACGATTACTTCTATACGGAGTGCATACCGCCAGGGCAAGTAACTCCGCCAAGGCATGCTACTCCGCCAAGGCGCCTTACTCCGCCAAGGCATGTTACTCCGCCAAGGAACGTAACTCCGCCAAAATTTGTTACTCCGCCAAGGTGGAAAATATTGAATATCTTATACACATGCATGAAATGTTCCCAATGCATATTACTCCGCCAAGCCATAGGCTCAATACTGGCGGAATATTGAATTTCCCATACTGCGTAGCGAGCCCATACTCACAACCCCGGCACGAGATTGACTCTGTCTTGAGAGGTTAATAATGGGAATCACGCTGTCACGCATAAAGGGGAATAACAATAAAATAATAAAGCATTGACGCTTTCCAGACAAGTGGAGATACCTACTACAATAATGGTGCTTGTAAACGGCGCAGGGACCCACCACCTTTTCAGCATTATGCCTGAAAACAAGGAATGGGTCCTACCAATAATAGAGCACCAGTAACAGGTATATAAACCTCTATTAAAAAGGTATAAGGGACCCCCCCAATTCTGAACCTTACACTCTCTTACTTGCATAATTCTCTTAGATTTGCCTTCTAAGTCTTTAAGTATTCTGAAATACTGACTTGAGTGTCGGAGAACGATTGCAGGTACCACCCCCAATCGGATCAAGACAAAGAAGATCCCGTCAGGCGGACTTCACACCGCCCGCGCATATTGCACTCCGCCTCAACATACAAAGACACTCCGTATCTGTACATTTACATACATTGCTGGTATCAGATTGACATTTTATATACATTTTGAGTTGTTCTACAAACATATTTCTACGCCCCCTGTATAGAACAGTTCATTGGCACGCCCAGTGGGACCTGTAAATTTGGTATTCCCACAATCTTTGATCAAGCTCCATTACATTCATCATTAATAGAAAGACCAGGACCAGAGGTGCAGACTGAGGATTCTCCTCCACGCAATCCTAGACGTCTCAACTTTGACAACGATGCTCATAAAAAGGCAACGCATGCTGACTCTCCAGATCCGAGAGATGACATGATCAGGATGCTGAGAGAAGAAATTGCTGAGCTTCGTCGTGAAAAGGCAAATCACACTCACGAGAGAGGAGGTCCTGCAAAACAGCTGCATCATGAGGCGCATGCACAGGAGGAATCAAGTACTCCTAGCTACTCTCGCATCCCTACTTACATGGAAGAGCAACGAAGCCTTCCACTGGCAAATGCACAACACCAAGAGGGAAAGAGAGCAGGCTCAATTGCATCCCCTTCAGGATACAAGATAAGTATCCCATTTTCTAAAAGGCTCATGAATGCACATGTACCTAGACATTTGCAAACTATGCAGCCCATTTCTATAGGAAAATACACTGGTGAAACAGATCCTTCTAAGCATTTAGATGCTTACGTCTATGAGGCTATGTATCTAGGAGCAGAAGAGGATGTCATGTGCAGAATGTTCCCCAGGACCCTCACAGGCGAAGCTCTTAGTTGGTTCAAGAGCTTACCTTCAGGCTCCATTAATTCATGGGAGGACTTGGCCACAGCTTTTGGCAGCCACTTCGTGATCTCTAGGGATGCACCTAGAACCTCTCACACCTTGGCTCAGATTAAGCAAGGTGACAAAGAATCGTTGAAAGATTTCCTTAAAAGATTTTATAAGGAGGCAGCCATGGTTCCTGATCTGATAAAAGCAATCCAGTTGCACATCCTCATCGAAGCTATGCAACCAAAATCACCTTTTGCTTTGTCATTGGCAAAGGGACCTCCATCCACAATGGAGGAATTTCGCAGGAAGGCGTCAAAGTACGTGGGTATTGAGATGCACCTGGAAGCCACTGCATCTCGCAGTAAACCACCCCCTGCAACTCCACATCATGACAAGGACAAAGAAAAGTCATCCAAGAATGACAAGTTCCACCAGAAAGACAAAACAGGGAACCAACCCTTCAAGCAGCAAGACAGACGTGTGTTCAACTTTGCTCACTATGCACCCCTGAACACAACGTACGAGCAAATCTTGCGTGAAATAAGATGGACTACCCTCAGCGTTTATGGGATTCAACGTCCACCCCCAATCAGGCACGGTGGAAACCCAAAGAAGTATTGTGAATTCCATGAGTCAGTTGGCCATACCACCGAAGAATGCAAGCAACTCAAAAACACCATTGAGGTGCTCATTCGTGAAGGCAAACTGAAACACTACTTGTTTAAGGGTAAGTCTCATGATGAACCTGAAAAGTTTGAAAAACGACATCGTGATCATTCTCCGGATCCTGACAATACTCGAGAACCAAAGCGAATGGTGGCATCAGAAAAACAAAAAGGCGTTGTTCTGGAGTCCGCCCAAAGAGAGCCAAGTCCTGAGCCCAAGTTGCGGGGCAAAAGGCAGGTTGTAGACATGATTGCTGGAGGTTTTGCAGGGGGCGGACCCTCAAACACCGCCAGAAAAAATCATCATCGTATGATCTTGTCTGTGCAAGGCAAAAGTAAAGAATATCGCCCATTCAGGAACGGAGTCCAGACTCCTCCTATAACCTTCACAGATGATGATTTTGGCCCTACCATTCCTGAGGGAGATGATGCTGTAGTGATTATTGCGGTAATCGCTAATATGGATGTGAAACGCATCCTAATTGATCAGGGAAGTTCCTACGACGTTATCTTTTATGACTGTTTCAAACGCATGGGACTAACTGATGCTGATTTGCAGCCTTATACACAGGACCTTACAGCCTTTAATGGCGCCAAACAGCCCACTAAAGGCTACTTGGACACAAGGATCACTTTTGATGGTGAACCCGGTGCAAGGACTGTAAAATCCAGGATTCTTGTCATTGATGTTAAATCTCCATACAACGGCATCATTGGGCGGCCTACTTTGAATGCCATGGAAGCCATCGTTTCCACCCCCCACTTGTTAATCAAGTTTATTGATAAAGATAATCAAGTCTCATCTGTCAGGGGTGACCAGGAGATGGCTCGTTATTGTTACAATTTGAGTCTTAACATGGTGAAACTTGAAACCATGTCTAAGAAAAGAAAATTGAACGAAGGCAGTAGTGCGGCGGCATCCGTCAACTTGGTGGATCTTGATCCCAGGGCGGAGTCTTCTATAGACCCACTGAATCCTTTGAAACCAACTCCTGACGGTGGTTCCAAGTCTATTGTTTTAGGCAGCACCTCGGAGCAAATTACTAACATCAATGACAAACTGGAGCCTAACATGGAAGCAAGACTAATTGCACTTCTCCATGAATACAAAGAAATTTTTGCTTGGACCGCTGCAGACATGCCTGGAATGGATCCTAACTTTTGTTGTCACCGCCTAGCGGTGTATCCTGAAACCAAGCCAGTAGCACAAAAGAAACGGCGTATGGGTCCTGCTAAGCAAAAAGCTGCTTGTGAACAAACAGAGGAGCTCCTAAAGGCGGGGTTCATCAGGGAACTCCGTTACTCCTCCTGGCTGTCCAACGTAGTTATGGTACAGAAAGCCAATGGCAAGTGGCGTATGTGCATAGACTACGTTGATCTGAATAAATGTTGTCCCAAAGATCCATACTCTCTCCCCAACATTGACAGATTGGTTGATGATTCCTCTGGATACAAATATCTATCTTTTATGGATGCCTACTCCAGATACAACCAAATTCCAATGAATGAGGATGATCAGGAGAAGACAGCATTTATTAATGACAAAGGGGTCTTTTGCTACAATGTCATGCCATTTGGGCTAAAGAACGCCGGGGCGACCTACCAACGCATGATCAACAAAGTTTTTGAGGGCATGCACACGAGGCTGGTAGAGGTTTATATTGATGATATTATTGCCAAGACCCCGGACGGAGGAGACCACGTTGAAGACCTACGCCTCATTTTTCAACGCCTGCAGCAATACAACATGAGACTGAATCCACTTAAATGTACATTTGCTGTACCTGGGGGCAGATTTTTGGGTTTCATGTTAACACAAAGAGGCATAGAAGCTAATCCTGATAAGTGTCGCGTAATACAAGATTTGCAGAGCCCCAAAACATTGAAAGAGGTACAATCCCTCAATGGCAAAATCGCTGCTCTAGCACGATTCATGCCAAAAATGGCTCATCGCTCTCTTCCCTTGTACAAGATGCTGAAGAAGGATAAGAAATTCAATTAGGGCCCAGAGCAAGAGGCGGCCTTCCAAAGCTTGAAAAATGTCTTAGCCAGCCCTCCAATCCTAGTAAAACCAAGCCCAGGTAAGCAACTCATTGTTTATTTGTCTGTTTCAGATGAAGCATTGGCAGTGGCTCTGGTCAAGGAAACAGTTGAAGGCCAACGACCGGTGTACTTCACTGGTAAAACATTGCATGGTGCAGAGTGCCGTTATCAGAAGATTGAAAAGGCAGCACTTGCAGTTGTTTAGGCCTCACGACGCCTGAGACCATATTTCCATGCCCATCCCATCCTGATTCGCACAGACTTGCCACTTCGTACTATACTGTTTAAACCAGATCTGGCAGGAAGGATGATCAAATGGGCCATAGAACTCTCTGAATTCGACATATCCTACGAACCAAGAACTGCTATCAAGGCACAGGTCCTAGCAGATTTCGTAGTTGAATTAACAGGTTCTAACCCAGATGTAGATCATTCACATTGGACAATATACGTTGATGGATCTTCGAACAGCAAAGGATGTGGAGCAGGAATTGTTATAGAAAGTGATGACGGGGTACATCTTGAGATTTCATTGCACTTTACTTTCACTACGTCTAATAATCAGGCGGAGTATGAAGCCTGCTTGGCCGGACTCAGAGCAGCACAAGATATTGGGGCCAAAACTGTTACTCTATGTAGTGATTCTCAACTAGTCATCTCACAAATTCTTGGTGAGTATCAGGCTAAAGAACCCCTGCTACAGCAATATCTGGACTGCATCAATGAGTTAAAGCAGCGCTTCAATGAAATTACTTTCAAGCATGTACCCCCCGAAGAGAATACGCGTGCTGATATCCTCTCCAGGTTAGCCAGCACAAAGAAGGCAGGGTGCACAACTACGGTTGTACAGAGTACCTTGGCAGAGCCAAGCATTTCCTTTCCTTCATCAGTACATATGATTAAAAGCCGCTCCTTTGACGACAATTCCTGGGTAGCACCAATAGTTCGTTACCTTGTTAATGGACAATTACCCACGGATGATCTTGAGCGAAAGAAACTAAAGAAAGAAGCACCTTATTATACACTCCTGGATGGACAGTTATACCGCCGAGGAATTTCTGTTCCTTACTTAATTTGTATAAATGAAAATGAGGTGCAAGCTGTTTTGGAAGAAGTCCATGAAGGGCAATGTGGACATCACCCAGGGGCACGGAGTCTAATGAGAAAAATACTCAGGGCGGGGTATTGGTGGCCCACTCTGAAGCGTGACTCCGCCTCATATGTTCAAAAATGCGATCAGTGCCAACGATTCGCAAATCTCCACCACACTCCAGCGGAGGAAATGTCATCATCAATAACGCCTTGGCCTTTCTATCAATGGGGCATGGATATCTTGGGTCCATTCCCAACTGCGCCCGGCGGTATCAAATACTTGATAGTTGGTGTTGATTATTTCACCAAATGGATTGAGGCAGAGGCAGTGGTGCACATAACGTCAGCCAGGACTCGAAGATTCGTTTATGAGAATATCATTGCACGTTTCGGAGTCCCTGGACGCATAGTCACTGATAATGGCACCCAGTTCATAGATCGCAAGTTCACTGAACTTCTAGAAAATCTCAGCATTACGCAGATTTTCTCTTCTGTGGAACACCCTCAAACCAATGGACAAGCAGAGGTTGCCAATAGAGAAATCTTGAAGGGCCTCAAGAAACGCCTCGATGAGGCAAAGGGAGATTGGGCGAATCAATTGTGCCACGTTTTATGGGCATACAGAACAACCCCTCACTCCACCACGAATGAATCTCCATATCGGCTAACATATGGAGTCGAGGCTATCATTCCCATTGAATTGGCAGCCCCTTCAGCTCGAGTCCTCCATTTCAACGAGGAAGCCAATCAACAGAACCTCGCACAAGAACTCGAGGTTTTGGCGGAGTTGAGAGAGGAAGCCTTTGTAAGAGACCAAGCAGTCAAAGCAAAGGCCGCCAAATGGTATAACACACGCATTTTTGAACGCCGTTTCAAAGAAGGAGATTTGGTGCTGAGAAGGGCCAATATTGGCAACAAATTTGCACATCAAGGCAAATTGGCACCAACTTGGGAAGGTCCATACCGAGTCATCGAAGCTTTGGGCAAAGGCACATACCGCCTAGAAAACTTAGATGGCACTCCAGTCAAGAATAAATGGAATATTTTAAATTTGCGCATATATTACAGCTAGTTGGGTAATACGGTATGATCTTTTCTTCCTAACTCAAGGTTCTTCCTAGTTATGCTTTCCTTGAAAAGGATTCGAAAAGACATACCCCAAATCAGCCCTTTATGTAGTTCCATTATTAATGAAATGCCTTCCTGCATTCAATCTTCACTCTAACTTTGAATTGATTATCCATGGCAGAATTTATTCCCATGCAGATAAGACAACGGCTCCAAAAACTGAAGCACAGATGCATAACTCTTTATTCCATAAAGATCAACCAACATGCAACAACGCTTCACAAACGGAGTCAACAAAAAACTCCTTGGAGGGAAAGGATTGGTGTCTCAGCTATATGCTGCACCATACCGACCCTAAGGTACAAAAAACTCCTTGGGGGAAAGGATTGGTGTCTCAGCTATATGCTGCACCATACCGATCCTAAGGTACAAAAAACTCCTTGGGGGGAAAGGATTGGTGTCTCAGCTATATGCTGCACCATACCTACCTTAAGGTCCTACAGGCCGCCTATGGAAAGAACTGGTGTCACAGCTATATGTTGCACCAATTTATCCCCAAGGTCCTGTAGGTTTCTTGCAGGAACAATTGGTGTCACAGCTATATGCTGCACCATACCACCTCAAAGGTTCAACCAAATTCTCACAGGAAGAATTGGTGTCACAAGCTATATGCTGCACCATAGCAATCCTGGATTCAACAATTCTCATTTGATCAGGAGTTACACTCCGGTCCAAGTTCAAAAGGATGAACACTCCATCCAAAGCTTGACTCCGCCTAACTACCAATGTTTTACGGAGTACATGAGCAACAAACTCAAGCACTACTCAACAAGTTCAAGTAAGTTCAATACTTGTAAAATTGTGCTTCTTTGAAATTCCTAAGAGGCTACTCCGCCTCCTTACGGAATCCTATTTCATTGAAATTCCTAAGAGGCTACTCCGCCTCCTTACGGAATCCTATCTCATTGAAATTCCTAAGAGGCTACTCCGCCTTCTTACGGAATCCAATCTCATTGAAATTCCTAAGAGGCTACTCCGCCTCCTTACGGAATCCAACTTCTTTGAAATTCCTAAGAGGCTATTCCGCCTCCTTACGGAATCCAACTCCTTTGAAATTCCTAAGAGTCTATTCCGCCTCCTTACGGAATCCAACTTCTTCGAAATTCCTAAGAGGCTACTCCGTCTTCTTACGGGATCCAACCTCATTGAAATTCCTAAGAGGCTACTCCGCCTTCTTACGGAATCCAATCTCATTGAAATTCCTAAGAGGCTACTCCGCCTCCTTACGGAATCCAACTTCTTCGAAATTCCTAAGAGGCTACTCCGCCTTCTTATGGAATCCAACCTCATTGAAATTCCTAAGAGGCTACTCCGCCTTCTTACGGAATCCAATCTCATTGAAATTCCTAAGAGGCTACTCCGCCTTCTTACGGAATCTAATCTCATTGAAATTCCTAAGAGGCTACTTCGCCTCATTATTAAATTTGTTTCATTGAAATTCCTAAGAGGTTACTTCGCCTTATTATTGAATTTTAATTCACCAGAATTTCAAAAAGGCTATTCCGCCTCGTTATACTTAGTCATATTTCATTATGTCCTCAAATGAATACTTCGCCTTCTTAATATCATTTTACAAGACATAAATACGACGGACTCAAACATTGCTTATATGAACAAGTATAGATTGACAGAAAATATGCTTCATTAATATTGTCAAGGATTGATAAAAGTCCAGAGCCTATCCTGGAACAAGGCAATATTAACAAAATGCAAAAAACAAAAACTTGCAAAATGACTGAGGAGCTGGTCTTTAAGGGTCGGATGGCATCCCTTCTTGTTGGGCAGGGCGGAGCTGACTTCCAACAGATTTGGACAAACTTTGGGAAGGAGGCAAGTCAGCCAGGACATATTCAACGCTGGGCGCAGGCATGTGACCCCCTTGAACAGGCACCATCAATTCTCCATTAATGAATTCGTAGTAAGGATGAATGCCTGTGGTGGAGAGAGCAATGCCTGGATTGCGATAACGGAGTTGGCGAACAGCCATGCTGAAAGCATCATCAATCGCCGCCTCAGCTGCATCCAAGGCAGATTGTAACTCCTTGTCAAGCCTTTCACTGGTGGCATCTGAGGTAGCTTTTTCAGCTCGCAGCTCTTGAACCTGTTTTTCAAGGCTATTATATGCAGTGGCTGCTTGGTCCAACTTCGCCGCCCAGCGTCTTCAGCAACGGTTTTATTCAGCTCAAAAGAAACCAACTTCTGCTGAAGCTCACTCATATCCTCGCCCAATTTCTGTTTTTGCTGAGCCAGATCCGAAACTTGTTGTTTCAGCAGATCATTGTCAGCCTTCACCTGGGACAGCCCATTCACCTCCTCGCCCAGTTTTATATTCTGCTCTTTTAAGCCAGAAACTTGCTTTTCCAGCAAGACTTTATCAGCTCTCACCCGAGCCAGCTCCTCCTCCAGCTTCTTGATGTCGGAGTCGGCGGCGTCAAGGTGTTTATCCTTCGCCTTGATCACCTCCGACAGCTGTTCATTATCATGTTCCAAGCTGCGTATCTTCTCAATGGAGTCATGAAAAGATTCTTGAAACATGTTAGCTTCAGCAGCCACCTCCGCAATACGTGGTACGGAAGCAAGGAAACCATCAATCTCAGCAAGATGCCACCTTGCAGCAGCAGTGGCATCTGCAACTTCCTCGAAGTCGATGTCCGGGCGGAGAATGAAGTCCGGATCACGCCTCTTTGACTGGCGGGATCCCACATTTGAGAAATACAAATAAGGGTTCAGACGGGACCCCGCCAGAGGCAGAGAGACGGATCGCCTGGATGACTCCCCTGGAACATCAATTAAGAAAACTGCTGTCCCTCGAGCAGTCAAGTCCAAGGCGGGATCCTCAGACGGGCGGACTGGGGAAATTTGAACTCCCTCTGCCTCATCCCCCACAACTTGGTCAGGAGAGGCTTGGATTCCCTCCGCTTGCTCCCCCACGACATCTTCTTCGGGGACGCCTTCAACACCGCCCATATCAGTGGTAGTACCCACGACAGGTATCTCCTGAATCTCCTCCAGGTCAATGGCAGCATCAATTGATGCTCCTTCCTCAACCCTCTTCTTGCCTTTGGTCTTCCTTCTTTGCAAGGGTTGGAGATCTACCTCCTCTTCTTCCTCCTCAGCAGCTTCTGGTTCTTGGCGTTTTTTTAGAACGCCTTTCAACCTCAACCGTCGAGGATTCTGCAACACCCTCTAACGTCACTACGTTAGTGGAAGAAGGGAAAGGAAGAGTTTTTGTCAAAGCAGCAGCCAGATTCCTCCTAGGCTGCACATTGTTTTCCGCATCGATTTCCTGGCGACTCATGTGAATTTGCTTGATACGCTCCATCCCAGGAAATTCAGTGATTTCTCCTGCAAAATAATAGACATACACACAATCAAAAGCTGCACGAAAAAACAAGAGTAATATTTAAGCAACAAGTCTTAAGGAATTACTCAAATAATCCTCAGCATCCCGCCCAAGCAGCCTTTTGCATAAGAACTGCTTGTGGACGGAGTTGTACTCCTTCAACATCCGGAGCACTTCCACAGAAGTAGCTGACAAGGCACCCTCCTCAACTTCATAAGCTTGTTTGGTCAGGAGGAAGTGCTCATGGGTCCACACTACTGGGAATTTGTCAATTCCCTCCTTACTCCGCCAGAAAACGGACTTGTTCTTCCTGACAGAGACTTTTACAAAGCTCATCCGAAAATAAAGTCCGCCTTCTTTGGCGGAGTCAGCAAATGCCCTAAAATTTACAATCTTCGGCTCCGCCCGAAGAGTTACAAAGCCCATGCCGCCAGTTTTTGTGTTTACTCTCCTCATAATGCGGTAAAAGGCAAAGAATAACGCCACAGTAGGCGTAAACTCCAGATGTTTAGCCAACACCTCGAAGCTGTGAACTATTCCCCAACCGTTAGGGTGCAGCTGAGAAGGGGCGCAATCCAGGAACCTCAGTACGCCCATCTGGAATCTGTTCAGTGGAAATCGTACCCCCAACTGGGTAAACAAAATATCATACATGTATAATGTACGTCTATCTTGAGGACGATGGCATATACGTTCATACGTCTTGGGTGAACGGACGACGAACCTCTCCCCATACCTCTCATCCTTCCAAACCGGAACAGACAACTCCACTACCCCTCCGCTTGTTGTCGCATGACGAGAGGAAGCACCCTTAACATCTTCCTCAACCCAACAATAAGGGTCGACCTCAAGCATCTTTTTCCAATCCAACCCATGCAACACAACGTTTTGACACTCTGCCATCGTTCTTACTTCAATCTGAGGAATACCTCCTGATACAAACGAATGTACAGCATTACTAAAAAACTCCACGCTGCTGTAAAATGTTGCATCCCTCCCAGTATAAAAAGCCTCATCTCCACTCTCAATATCCGAAAACATGGGACGAACAGAAACCCTAGAGCAAGACTCTGACCTTTTTCCTCTCATCTTCGTTTTAACGAACACACAAAAAGAAAAAACAGAACCAACCCAATGAAAATGAAGACAGAAAGCAGAGGAAGAAGCAAGTTACCTTAAGCTTCTGAAAGAACTGAAGAACTCCAGCACCAATAAACTCGCGAGAGAGTAGCAAAAACAGTTTCAGCAAACAAATGCGAAGTGGAAGATGGAGCAAAACATTTCCCTCCTAAGAGTTTACCTATTTATAGGCATGGCTTGGGGGGAAATAAGCGAAATCTCAAAAATTTCAAAGATGTGTTTGCAGCCGTTGGATAAATCTCATCAACGGTTCTAAAATTCAAACACACGTTTACAACCGTTGGATGAATCTCACTGACGGTTCCTTTTTTGATGCTGAAACCAATAGATGAATCTAAGGGTAGGTATTTCCTGGGCCGCATTTTCAAAATCCAAGGCCCACGGTAATAACCTCGAAAACGTTTCTCAACTGCCATCCCACGCATTTATGTCCCATCATTGGAATGGCAATCGTTACGAGGGCATACGTGGCAGTGGGAGATTGAAGAGGCAAAAACGTGGTCTCGAGGCGCATTAATGACAGGCGTGACAAGTAATGATAAAGCCAATAAATGCATGAAAACACTTGTCCATAAATCCTGAACTAGCAAACGCCGCCTAAACCCATGCCTATAAAAGCTAAACTTAAGTGTTATAGCTCATTAAAGTGACTCCGCCAGTCACTATAACAAGCTAGGGGGCATATGATCCGGTCCTAACACCGGCCCCCAAGAGCATGGCTTTAATGCTTTGCCAGATCAGCATTTTGAACAAGAGAAGTACGCTTTAAATACATTACGATTACTTCTATACGGAGTGCATACCGCCAGGGCAAGTAACTCCGCCAAGGCATGTTACTCCGCCAAGAAACATAACTCCGCCAAGGCATGCTACTCCGCCAAGGCATGCTACTCCGCCAAGGCATGCTACTCCGCCAAGGCATGCTACTCCGCCAAGGTCCGCCAAGGCATGTTACTCCGCCAAGGAACGTAACTCCGCCAAAATTTGTTACTCCGCCAAGGTGGAAAATATTGAATATCTTATACACATGCATGAAATGTTCCCAATGCATATTACTCTGCCAAGCCATAGGCTCAATACTGGCGGAATATTAAATTTCCCATACTGCGTAGCGAGCCCATACTCACAACCCCGGCACGAGATTGACTCTGTCTTGAGAGGTTAATAATGGGAATCACGCTGTCACGCATAAAGGGGAATAACAATAAAATAATAAAGCATTGACGCTTTCCAGACAAGTGGAGATACCTACTACAATAATGGTGCTTGTAAACGGCGCAGGGACCCACCACCTTTTCAGCATTATGCCTGAAAACAAGGAACGGGTCCTACCAATAATGGAGCACCAGTAACAGGTATATAAACCTCTATCAAAAAGGTATAAGGGACCCCCCCAATTCTGAACCTTACACTCTCTTACCTGCATAATTCTCTCAGATTTGCTTTCTAAGTCTTTAAGTATTCTGAAATACTGACTTGAGCGTCGGAGAACGATTGCAGGTACCACCCCCAATCGGATCAAGACAAAGAAAATCCCGTCAGGCGGACTTCACATCGCCCGCGCATATTGCACTCCGCCTCAACATACAAAGACACTCCGTATCTGTACATTTACGCACATTGCTGGTATCAGATTGACATTTTATATACATTTTGAGTTGTTCTACAAACATATTTCTACGCCCCCTGTATAGAACAGTTCAAAACCTATACCTACATATCCATGCGTCTAGAGCACCTGGGTCGAGGGACAAAGAAATGAAACACTGTGAGCTGAAAAGTAGCCTCACGCCCTTGGAAAAGAATTGCACGTCCTCTAGCTCGATGAGTGATAAATCTTCCCAATTGATTTAGTATTGGACAGGTACGTGAGTGTAACACAAAGGAAAACCGGGGTAGTCATCAGGGTCATGTAGAAAATGTACCCCGGGTACATCTAGACCTACTCAGATATTAAAGAACTTTTGAAGTTTTTGTAGGATTGATCGAATGCCTGTATCAAGTGACGACCAGTGACACCACCTAAGGAGAGTTAACCAATGGGAACACCAACTTTAAAAATCTTTGCTTGGAAAAATAAAATAAAAGAGGAACAGAAGGAGGTCGACCAAAATATTCACACAGAACCTCAAAGGCTTTGACGAAAGCCCACTCGTTCAGGTGTAATTGAGTGGGGGGCGACGTTTAAGGCGTTCAAGGCCTCGACCTCAAAATTAAAAAAAAGGGAATGACAGATGTAGACATGAGAACAAAGTCTCATACACATACGTAAAATCCAACTCATTGGGATCCATACGAGAGTGACAAACCCTATCGTTAAGGGAACAAAATACACACTTTACATTTTGTGCCAAGGTTGAACTATTAAACACTTCATCCTCCCATAAACGTGCAACAGAGTCATCGCTCTGAAAAGAGAAAGCTATGGATAAAACCTTCTCCCTAACCCAAGAGTAAGAAATCGTAGAAGAATAAGCCATTTAAACAGAAATGGGGAACAAAAATGGGATGAAGAAAAGAGAATCACTAACGTGTTTGAAGAACGACAAGGAAGAAATAAAAACAAGAGGCAAGAAAAGGCGAAGCCTGAGGATGCTTTCGCAGAAAACTTGTAGAGATGGGAGGCAATGGCAGTAGCAGAGATAACATAAGTAAAAGTGAAAAAGAAGAGGCTACATATAGGGTATCCTTGTAAACCTTTAAGTAACGAATCCAACAGTTAGGAATCCACTAGTCGCATCCTAGGGCCATGATTCCACGATGACTCTTCAGGAATAGGTGTTTGGGACACGTGGCAGTAACGTTTCCATTTTTAAAATGACGCCTCGTAACCCAAGAGACACGTTTAATGGCCTAGGGATACAGAAATGTCTCATCATTACAAAAAAAGCTACGCGCAGAAACTTTATGGGGGAAGTGAAACAACAGTTAACTGCCACCTAACACGTGTAATCATCCCAAATAATTTACACTCAGAAGGCTCTTCTCTTGGATAACCATTGCACTTAGACGAGTCTTCTCTCGAATAACCATTGCACTCAGAAGGGTCTTCTCTCGAATAACCATTGCACTTAGAAGAGTCTTCTTTCGGATAACCATTGCACTCGGAAGGGTCTTCTCTCGGATAACCGTTGTGCTCGGAAGAGTTCTTCCTCGAGTAATCCTCACACTCAGGACAACCCTTTCTTAGGCAGGTGACCGTCACTCAAGTCGGCTTCACACATCTTGAGGGCATGCTTTCTCACTTGGAACAACCCTGTCGTCCAAAGCCGTTCTATGGCACCTAGCCATTCGGCTCAACTCTACACCTGACGCTTGTGACTAAAGGGCTCTTGTTCCCCCGGATCAGGAGGGGGCCCCACCATGCCCCTACTCCCCCTTATTTTCGGCAATCATTAAGGGATCTCCACGCTCCCACGATTCCATTCAGATATCGTCATACCCCACCTTCTTGGGCCTAGATCACAAGCCCCCTTTTTCCTTTTTTCCTTTTTACGCTTATTGTATATATGGCCTCGGGGCTCTCCGTTTGTAACTTAAGTGACACGGTATTAAGAAATAAAACCCTAATTTCCTAGAGTAATCATTTAGGGGTTTTGTGCGTTCAGTACTTATTGTGAACAAGTTATATATTCACGCTGTCATAGTCACAAACTTTTTCAAATATGAGACATAAATGACTATGATGTGTGCGCTAGAATATGAATGATTCAATGCATAACAATTACAACATACATGTTAGTATATTATGATTCATAATGTGCAACTAATTTATCCACTTTGTTGAACATATCCACTGATTAATTATTTTCATAAATTACAGGTGAACGACTAAACCAGGATGCAGATAGCCTTGGACTTGGTTTCTAAGTCATATAATGAATTAAATGATGAAACTACTCGCGAAGCATTTAATAACTAGAAAAGATTAGAAGAGAAAAACAAGTCTCTTGTCAAGCTGATATAGGAAATCATATTTGCATCTTATTGAAACAATAGGCAAATTTATATCTAATGTTTAAACTAACAATGTTTTGTAGTCATGAGTTCTTTATGAGCAACAACTGATTGACTTTTAATTTATTTTTTGGTTGATTAATGTGCTAATATACTCCCAATTTAACCTTTCAGTTATGTTATGCTTAAATGAATGCCGTATGATGGGTTGGTTTGAGTAGTGGTTACACCCACGAGGTGTTTGGGTAAATGCATGAAAGAATATACTAGAGTATTGTTTATGGTTAATATTTTAAATGAGTGTCATACAAACTACTTTTAACAGTTTAAAATCTTAGTTTAAAATCTTAACTGTTGATAATTAGTTTTTTTTTATATGTATCGTTGTTGAGGTGACATAAATATTAACAACTTCAACGATTAATAGAAAATATTAAAAAAATATCATTTTTCGTCAACCCTAAAAATTAGAAGGACTAAAATTAAACAATGGAGGCGCAGCCAGGTCTATGACATGGGTGTTTAGTTGTCGCTTGGCAGAAGATGCTGAGTGTGCTTCACCCTCTCCCAGGATAGCTAGATTTGCAAGTGTGTCAAGTCCCTCTGAAGCTTTGGCATTATCAAGATACTGCCAACAATGAAGTGGGTTGAAAATGTATTTTAACAAATTTAAAAAAGTCGGTGCAACGTACGAGCTCACAAATTAGTTTACTATTAAAATAAAATCTACCAATGATATAACTCTTTAAACTTGTATCACATCTACAGAATTTGCATGACATCTCAACAGATAACTCTTTAAACTTCTATCAAAACCTACCTAGTAAATGTAGATCATCTTTTTGTCTTTGATATTTTTAACAGACGGGCTCAATCTACAAGATAAAATTAAAATCGGTCAAAACACGTATCGGCTAAAACAAGAGATACGCACACGTCCTAACATGGTCTATAACATTATAAATGGTTAACATGATGATAAGCAGTTAACCATTTATAATAGGTCTGTCTAATAGTATAAAAGATGCTACATTAAATTTTAAATTTTATTTTTGTTAGTAATTAAATATTCTGAGACAATCCTATCTTTGGCTTAATCATATATACAATTCTCTTCGCATAAGAATCAAACTCAAAATTCTTTTCATCTCATTATCAAAAAAGCACATTGTTTTCTTTTGGTGCATCATGGGACATTGTTAAATTGTTTTTTTATAAGCAGTCATCGCGAAGGGTCTGGAGGCTGTAGAGAATTATCAATTGTTACTTGTGACCACGATACTGACGATATAAGCAATCTGAACAAGAGGTATTAACCAATAATGGATGTTGACCCCAAAAAAAGGGACAATAGTGGATGTTCACTTACCTTAAATTAACCAATATTTCTCAGCCGTCATTGATTATAAACAACAAAGGTTTGCTGAAACAGGTAAAATTGCACCCCCGAAGTTCCAATTCAAGAGAAACAGCTAACAGAACTTACATCTAGTAAAAAGTAGAAACATCTTACAGGCTAAGAATAAATTGGGAGAACAAATTAGGCATAGTTACATTTCCACTGTTATTGAAATCAGGTCGTACGGTGAGCTCTCAAAAGAAACTAAACAGCTTCAACCTACTACCTCATTCAGCTGCATTTCACAATTTTCCTACACAAACCACTATGCTGTCCACTTATATTACCAGAATATATTGGTTTCTCACCAATTCCCTTTCTTTCCTACCCTCTTTATGTACAAACATGAAAAAGCAAGAAGCCGAAGTGGATAAATGTACAGCAAAATCTTTCCCCACTTCAATATAGCTTTGCAAGAACATATCAATTATGGCTAGCGTTCATAGACAAAGATTGGGCATGTTCCTTATCAGCATTATGACTACTACTGCCATGGGTAACACCATTGCAAAGTTTCTCTTCCCTCACTCCATCTCCTACCAGGTGAGACTGACTGCCCGATGAATCTCCAGTACCAGGATTCCCAGTCAGCTTGAGATACCTCTCAGTGGCATCATGGAGCAACTTCATCATGCCACCAGAATCTGAACCAGGTGACAATTCTTCTTCTCGCTCTGGCTGGATATTGAGGTCAATTTGGCCTTTGAATGGTGAAGCAGCAGACAATTTTATCCGGTTAGGATCATCATCAGAACCATCATTACCCTCTTTGTTCTGGTTTGGGCTACTATCACCTGTGTTACTACATGGCATGGAATCTTCATCAAGCAAAATATCAGAAGAGGGTAATGGTTGAGGATGCTGTTGCTGCTGCTTTTTCCGTGTTGTCTCTGCTTCTTTTTCTGATTGTTTCTTCTCGCGCCGTAGCATAAGGGTACGGAAACGTCGCTTCACCGTTAAGCAGACATTACATGTGCATGTCTGCTTATGCTTGGGGCCCTTCCCACTGGGAGGCTGAATGCAGACGATGCAGGAGCAGCCAGGTCTATGACGTGGGTGTTTAGTTGTCGCCTGGGCAGATGCTGGGAGGGCTTCACCCTCTCCCAAGATAGCTAGATTTGCAAGTGTATCAAGTCCCTCTAAAGCTTCGGCATTATCAGGGTCCTGCTTGGCGGCCTTCATTTTCTTGGAACCAGCTGCCAAACAAACGGATTTAACAAGGAAGTGTTAATAATGCCCTAGTTTTGCAGTTAATTGTACTGAAGATTCCATCGTACATGACAAGGAATCTAAGACAGTTGTTTAACTGAAGTAATCACAATTCAAACTCAAACCTGAATTACAGGAAGGTAGCAAATTCTCGAGTTGTTCTGCTGTTAGCTCTTGCGCAGCTGAACAAGAAGATCTGACAGCATAAAGGGTTTAATAAAAATAAATATATAATCCCCAAATAGATCGGCTACACAGTAATATAGGTTTATAACAAAGTTAGAGTACATGATTCTGTGGAACCGCCTTGTAATTAAAATAAATAAATAATCCCCTAATAAATTAACAATGTGTGGGGTGCGGGTAAAATAAAACGTGGTGAAAATTGACATTGCAATTTGACACCATGCATGGTTGTACAATATCAATTTTTCAAACCCTCTGCCACTTATATTTTTTCCTGCCAACCGCATCCTAGATGTGAAAGGATAACCTAGAGATAGAGATTGTTGTACAATAAATTAAAAAGGACTAATAATTTATATCACAAAAATCTCAAGAAACATTAAGTAACGCAAGACAACCAAAGTATACAATACTTAACCATAGTATTTTAACTCAAATACATCCAAATAAAAGGCAAGGCATACATTTATATACTGCAACTCTTATGAAAGGATAACCATCTGTGCATGTTAGCAAGATGCTTCAAAAGGTTCAGAGAGACAACCTCTTGAACATCCCACATGATTTACAGTCCACATACTGATGATCTAAAATATGAAATTGATTCTTATTCACTTGGGAAAGCATATCAATTTCATCTGCATATTTGCAGCTCAAAAAACAACAAAAAAGAAAAAGAAAAAGAAATGTTACATACCAAAAATGCTTTTGAGAATTAAGATTAGGAAGTTCTTGTACCTTTCTGGATCCCATGAATTATCAGAACATGTCCACTTTGATGGAAGAAGTGCGCTTGCTGGCAATTTGCGCCACTTAAGACAATCTTCACATTGAGCCCACTGAACCTTTTCACTGGAACAAATAAAGATCATTGCTGGTATTTAATTTACATGGTTAAATTACGAAAATATATTACCCGGTGTAAATAAGAAACCAATGTGCATGTCTCTTAGGAACTTAGTGATATGACATTCAGAACAACAATAACAACATTTCAGAAGTGCGTAATCTCTGAAATATCAATGCTTGTCTTCAGGTGAAAGCTGTCACATAACTTCAAACCCAATATATCATCATCACCCTCATTATCGTAGTAATAATAGTAGTAGTAGTAATAGTAGTAATAATAATAACACCAACAATATATAAAAGATATTCCATTAACCATGCTATGTATTGAACCTCCATCTTCATATTCTTCATGGAGAGCTCTCGGCGAGCGTCCTCAAAAGTTGTCAAATTTTTCTTGCAGAGGGCCAGCTCCTCCTCAGCAGTTTTTTTCCTCGGACGAAGCTCAGCTGACCTCCAAGTCCTTTAAGGACTGTTCAGTTTTCCCCAAGGCCTCCTCAACAATTTTCAATTTTCTCTCCAACTCAGCCACCTTCTCCATCGACCCGGCAGCCTCCCGAAGTTTAGCCTCAACCTCCTCCTTCTAGGCAGTAAGCAGGTTGAGTCTTCTCTTGGGCTCCAAAGTAATCATCTACATATCTACTCATGGAGGCGACCCGGAGGCCGAACATTTCCATGGACCGGCAGATGGCCACAGGGTTGGAGTTCATATATCTCTTCCTATCCTCCTCGAACAGTACGGCCCGATCAACAAATTTGGAAATCGGGAAACGGGCATCCCATAGAGACCGTGCGGGGTTCCAGGTAAACACCAAACTTTGATTCATAAACTTCTCCCATTGTCGGGAGACTTCCTCATACTCACTGCGCAAGAGGGCGGTAATCCGCTCGACAATTATTTGAGTTGTTCTATCTCGGGGGGATAAAGATGCCTCTGGGGCCTTGGGGTTCTCAAACTACAATAACAGGGGCCCTGAGGGGCGTTTCGTGAAGCGGTGCTGCCCTGCAGAAGAAGCTATCCCCGAGGAAGTCCCTTCCCCCTTGACGAATCCCCCGTCTTGTAGTGCTTCTTCATTTCCTTGGTCGACATTTTCTTGGGAGCCATATCGCCGGAGACAGATTCATGAGTCAATACCATGTTACCGAGTATATCATTCATCATAACCTAGTAGCACCTATACTTACCAATCCAAGCGTCTAGGGCACCCGAGTCAAGGGACAGTGCAATGAATCCTTGGGAGCTGAAATAAAGCCCCGCATCCTTAACGAAAAAGTTCGGATCACCACGCTTAGCAAGTGAGAGGTCCTACCAGTTGACACGGAATTGAACAGGCTCCTATGTCCAATACAAGGGAAAAGATGGACGACCGTCGGGATCATGAAGGAAACCTGCCCCGGGCACGTCTAGAATTACTCAGATCTTGAAGAAAAAACTCTTAAAATTCTTATACGAATGGTCAAATGTCTATATCAGGTAGTGACCAATGACCCCACTCAAGAAGACCCAACCGACAGGAATCCTAGCTTTGAAAATCTTGGCTTGACAAAGGTCCAACCGTTTGGATGAAGCTGGGTGGGGGCAATGTTCAAGACATTCAGAACCCCCACCTGAAAGTCAGAGAAAGGGAATGACACGAGGAGACGCGAAAACAAAGTTTCATATGCGTATATGAAATCCACTTCGCTAGGGTTTATGCGAGAGTACAAACCCTCTCATCAGGGGAACAACACAGGCACTCTATGTTTGGGGCTGACAATGAATTGCTAAATGCCTCATCCTCCCACAAACACACAAGTGCTTCATCACTCTGAAGGGAGGAGGGCATAGACAGGACTTCATTCCTAACCCACGAATAAGAATTTAAAGAGGCCATTTCTCAAGTAAGTCTAGCCGAAGAAAAGGGTACTAACCTTTCTAGGAATAGGAACTCAAAGAAGATTAAGAAATTGAAGGATGAAAAGTTGAGAAGTTTGGAGGAAATATGTGGCAAAGACAGCAGTAGTAAAAGTGAAAAATGAAGCAAAACAAGAGTATATATAGAGTTTCTGGTAACTTCCCAATCGCATATCTAACGGTTGAGATCCCTATGATATTTACACATAGCGCCTAAAGTTACAATTGATGCCCCTAAACCCAAGAGACGTTCCTGTGTCCCAAGGCTATTAAGTGCGCCCTATCATTGCGATACAGATTCGCGTAGACATTGTCTAGAGAAACGAAACGACGGGTAACTAACAAACAACACGTGTCACATTTAAATTAGCTCTCAGAAGGAGACGAACCGCGCTCGGATGAAGCCCCACTCGGAATGATTCTCTCCCAGATGAAGCCTCACTCGGAATGATTCTCTCCCAAATGAAGCCCCACTCGGAATGATTCTCTCCCAGATGAAGCCTCACTCGGAATGATTCTCTCCCAGATGAAGCCTTACTCGGAATGATTCTTTCTCAGATGAAGCCTCACTCGGAATGATTCTCTCCCAGATCTCCTGGATGAAGCCTTACTCAAAACCGGTTCTCCCTCGAATGAACTTCGCACGGGATAATCTTCCTCGAATAGATACTCACGCCTGTGTTGTTACTTCTGAAACCAATTGATCGTCCCTCCACTAAAGAGTCACTCAACGACAACCAACTTAATGCCTAGTCACTCGGCTTGACTCTACACCCGGCGCTCATGAATGGGGGCTCCTGTTCCCCCAGATCGAGGGGGGTCCCACGACACCCCGTCTCTCCCCCATCTTAAGCAAGAATCTGGGAAATACTAATTCCACTACCTGATCCTAGAAGGATACGGTTGCTCCAACCCACGTCATCATGGGTCTGAATCTAGGGCCCCTATACCTTTTTCTCTTCTTGCTCACTAGTTGTAAAAATGGCCTCGGAGCCCCTCTATTGTAATTAAGTAACACATATATAACCCTAATTTCCTAGAGTAATTCTCTACGGGTTTTGTGTGTTTAGTGCATATTGTGAACACTATGCATAAAAGTATACAACAGAACATTCCACATTCTCTTAAAGATATATAAAAGATATATTTACAAATATATAAAAATCTAAAAAACAATATAAAAGTTATAAAGAAAGAAATCAAAATCTATTTAAGGATAGTGATTTACCCCACGTTATCACTGGTAAAAATTGTAGGCTTCCCAAGCACTGGAGCATCCTGTAAAAGCATTTTCAGCATAAAGGTTTGCACAATGCATAGAATTCCCGAAACTCTTTCAATCAAATAAAGCACCAAGACAGATGACAACAAATAAAGAGACTAAAGTTCCAAATCCAACATTGAATGTACATGTTTAGTGACTGTGACTTCAACTTCAAGCCGAAGACATGTTTAATTCTAGGGTAGGATGATGAGGAAGAAGGAAGGTTTTGGAATTTGAAGAATTAGCACATTCAATCCACAACTAAGGCAACTTGAGGATCATTCATGGTAATTAAATGCACAGATCAACTCTCCCCCCTTCCCTTTCTTTTCCTGTCAACAACAGTGACTATTGAATTTTCAAATTTATACTACCCAGGAATCTTACAACATACTGGGTTGACTATTTTTCAGCTAAGATTACAAAGTGGATCAACTATATTACCTGCATCGACACATCAGAACAATGAATTACTCTTTTGAAGATGAAACATATTAATGCTCTGTTTTTATTGGTAATCACCTTAAGAAGAAAAGTTTTAATGATAGGTTTAGGTCATTGCCCATTACATCACTAAAAGTATAGCATTAGCAATCCATAACCATTTCTGAAATGAAGCAAAAGTACCTCATATTCCTCAAATTCAAAACCTTCAATCACCACAATGCTTGGAGCATAGCTAGGAGGAGGGCGAAGAAGACCTTGAGCTTCTTGCCATGTAATCTTCAGCTCTATTAGATCCTCATTTTCAAGTCTTAAACGTTTACTCTTTGAGCTCAATATGCTGTTCTTTCTCTTTCTAGAGATTAAAGATTTGCTCCCCAGGGCTTCTTTTGCTATGTATCCTGACTTATCAACTTTAGACCATGAATTAGGATCAGCCAATTCAACCTAAATGACAGATGGAAAATGCCAACCATAAGAACAATTGAAACACACAAAAAAAAAATTGCAGTTACAACATAGCTAGATTTTTTATACTAACGTCACCATGAGCAGAAAAACCATTTCCAGTCTTGCTGGTTTCATTGTCCTGCAAAAAAGTAAAATATAGAACAGGTGCAAATTTTCAGCATACAAATTTGAAATTCCACCAAACTATACAAGTAGATACAGATGTATCAAATATACAGATCTGAAGACAAAAATAATATTATTTATTAAATTGATATATTATACACAACTATAAGATCAGGGTATAATAGAACCTTCAGACTGTATCCAAAAAACCTACATTAAGGATTTAAGCAAATGCTGATTCTGTACATGTATCTCCTAGGTCCTAACTAATTTAACATGATTATCCATAGGAGCGTCCAGTTAAAAAGATAGGTCCAAATAGGTAAAGTTTCACTCAACTATACAATTTACAGTGAACATACAGGTACATCTCAGAAAATTAAACATTGCAGCTGTAAAACAATTACCTGATCAGATGGCACGGCACTTGAAGCCTTCCTAAATCCCATAACCAACCTACCTTCTGGCTCTAGTCGGCTAAATGTTACTGAGAAAAACAAGTGAAGTCAACAGCAAAACTAACCAATGAATCACAGCAAGGAAGTGGTATATAAAACAAGGATTCAACAGGGATTATCTGAGGCAAAATCTTGGAGTATAATAATCCATAAGACCTGAATAGTGAATACAACTATACAAGCATCAATAATACAACCATACCCTAGTGGGGTAGTTGGGAAAGAATCCTTCGAATTGACGTCAAAAAAGTTAGTCAGGAAAGAATTCAAAAGTAGACAGGGTGTCAGAGTATTAAGAATCTTTACATTGTAATAAAATTTCTTTCTTGATTGTTTCCTCACATTGGGTAGCCTGTTTTGGGACCTTTTTCCCTAAAGAAAAAGCCCTTTTAATTAAAAGTATAGTTATCAATAGCACGCTATAGCAAAATAGTAGAGCAGAGCAGTCCTGAGCCGCTAAAAGGCCTATTGTGGCACAAGAGTGAAAAAAAAATTTAAATTTTTTTTCCCCTCATTTGTTTAGACCTTTAGGGACAACAATATTACTTCCCTCCTTTTTCAGAGTTTAAAAAGTCTCTATTTCATTGTAGCTCCCCACATTTCCATCTCCTGTGTGACACCATCCACATTGTGTGACCAACATCTATTTGTTTGTTTCCTTGATTTCCATTATGTTTTACTTATGTTGAAAGTCTCACATTGACTAGAGATATGGTCAATCGAAAGTATATAAGGTGGAGGGTAATCCTTATCTTGTGAGCTAGCTTTAGGATTGAGTTAGGCCCAATACCCAAATTTAAGATGGTATCAGAGTCTATTCTAGATCCGTTGTTGGGCCACCCGTATTCATCCATGCTCCATTCCTAAGCGTAAGGGGGTGGTGGGTAATCCTCATTCTATGAGCTAGTTTTTAGAATTGAGTATATAAATTATTTAGTTAGTATATAAGTTCTATATGGAAGTTATCCTATGCTATCCCATTATAGCATTTTTTGGGGTTTACGGCTACATAAATATGATTAAAAGATGAGTTTATAAAGAATAATTATGCAAATTTTTTTTGAAATAAGTTGTTTAATGGCTTTTCTAATAAGTTAACCAAAATATTTCATAAAAAAAAAAAGATCTGAAAATGTTATAAGCTTAGACAAACTCTCTTGATTAGGGAAGTTCGTGTTTGTTTGGTTGGTTGGCCGTTGTGCCAACCAAATTAGGATTGGGCTAATGAAAAAAAAAATTTTGTTGGTTCAACAGAAATTTGACTTAACGACGTGTAGAATCAATATTAACCATTAGATTTTTTTCATTTCCACAACTAATTACCGAAAGGGCACTTAGTCATATTGCTGGTGTGCTTGGGCTTGTATGAGTGATATTAGTACTTGATCTAATTATTAGTATAAATATCACTATTTGATTAAGGAATATCACATTAGATTCCAATAATGTATTCATTGTTACTGTTTGCTTCTTTTAGCTCTTTTTCTTCTTTCCACACCCTAAACGTATTCGTTGTTCAAGCAGCATGTTTCCTTTATCACATGTACCAACAATGTACAGTACCTGACCTAATGCTTTACAAGGGCCATAGAGAAAGTTCATGCAAATCTGACTCATGAGGCTAAGAATCTGTGTGCTTTGATGGAAAGTATAAGAAAAAAGTGGTATGAGGAAAAAAAAACTGGGCTGTCAAAACTTTCCTATGGTTCGGATGAATTTGTCCTATAAGGCCAGAAAAAGCTTATTGGTGGGTCCCATTGGTAAAAAAAATTCTTACTACGTGAGAAATATTGGTTCACATTCAAGCTTTGTGAAGAGAACTTTTTTGCCCATTGAAAAACTTAGTTTATAATGGTCCAATAATAAGGGCAAATGAGTAATTTAATAGATAAGCATCAATTTTTCTTGTAAACCACATGTTGGAAAAAAGTCCATCTCACAATTTTGACAATATTTTCCATTAAACAAACACCTAAAATCTAAACCTTTCCAAATATTTTCTTTCTCATACTTTTCTTTCTTGTAATTTCTCATCAACCAAATGAAGTGTAAAAGTTCAGTTAGCAGGAAGGAAACAAGGATGGTACTGTATATATTGCAATACACAAACCACCTTCAGTACAATGTCATACCTGTATCACCAGCTTGCAACTGCATGGACTGTATGCATGGAGTGACACCTTCTAAAACATACATTCTGCTATTATTGTTTGGCCAGAAGCGAAATTGAAATATCCATTCTTTGCCTTTTGCATCAAGGATTTTAAGTGGCAACCCTTCAGGCTGAGAAATTGGTGGGAAGTAGGTCTGTCCCATGGAGCAGAATATAATATTATAACATAACCCTTGATTAAATATTCATGAAAAAAGAAATCAAATAACTGCTAAAGCCTAGAAGTGATCTCACAATAGCACGAAAATCCAAGATCATAAAGATAACTAACTCTACTCGCAAGTTAATTGAAACTATACTTGAGCAATAACAGGTGGATAAAGATTGCGCAGCAATTTATTATACTAGTATGCATCATGGAGACAGCTGAATTAATAGTACATCTAACAATATACAGTTTTGACATGCTTCTGAAGAATATCAATTTCCATCTTTCTTAAGTATGAATGTTGCTAGACTGACTACAAATTTTTGTTCCATATTTTCCCTTTTTATCAAAGAAATACATTGAGTACATTAACAAAGGACACGTCCTTCTAAAGCAAAGTAATACATAATACACAAATGAAAAAAGACACACACATGTTACCAACAAGGCCATACCTCTATAAATCAGCCAAAGGAAAGGAGTCCCAAAAAAATAGACAAATAGCACATGTTGCCAAAAGAACTAGGAAAACCATCTCCAGTCAAAAGTCATGCTTGGGTGAAAACTTTTTCTCAACTATTCTAGCATTATTTTCTAACCAAATACCTTCACATACATCTGTGAAGAAATAATAAAAATACAATTCAATGGTCCTCTTCCACAATGATTATATAAAGTCCTACCCTTGGAGTCTACATACCTGCAACAGACTGTCAGTTATCAATGCTGTTAAGTATCACTGTTCATACAGAGCTCTTGAGCTTAAATGGAGCTTTAACCTTCCAGAAAAAGTAATAGGTACTGAATAAAAGAAAGGATTTCATGAATAGGGATCACTGAGTTTAATGGCTATTCCTGATTTCCTGCAAATTCTCCAGTATAAACCTTTTGCTTCACAGCTTCAGCTAACTTTGCCACGAATAAGTTATAACTTATTTAAGAGTTGAAATCATCCCTAAATTGTAACCTCAACACTACAATCTTCCCTCCAACCAACTGGTGGTAAAACGTGTGATGGAAAATGATTATCCCACAAATAGGACCTCAAGTAATGTAGCTAAACTCCAAAACTTCAGTCAGCCAGTAATTTAGGGAATGTTTCTTTGTTAAGTACCATTCATATAGGTTAGTTTCTTAGGCCAAAAACAGGTCTTTTCATATTGATATTTACTTGGCTCCTACTTCCTACTCTCTGGTCATGAAAAGACACCATTCCCGTTCTAAGGTATGCAGCTTATCTTCCAGTTTCTGCATACTATCCAGAAATATACAAGGGAGAAGAGAATATAATTTTTTTGTATTAACCACTGGCGTCTCCCATACAACTGAAGGCAATCCTACCCAGGACTTAGTCATAGTTAAAACTCCCCACCCCCTCCAAAGAGTGCATTTAGCAAGCAAAGAATATTAGGTCATATGAACTTACTAATTACTACCAAAATTGGATATACTAATTTACATTCCAAATAAGAAGTTCACCAGTCACAATTACAGGCAAACAAAACAAAAGAATTATGGTATTCAGCCATTAAATATGGCAGACTATCAATTATTAATTATTAAAAATCAAAAATTAAAATTCCAGTTTACTTTGAAAATAAAGCATCTACAGAACTTATACTTGAACCAAAAATACTATCCCAAAATTAGTTTGAAGGAAGAATCTCAATACCAACCTCAGCACATTTTTTTGGTAGCACTAAACGCCCAATTCGCCCAGCATCACTGGCACTCAAGGTTTTTTGAAACAAGGGAGTAATTACAGAATTGGAACTAAGGATAAAGTTAAGGCACTGTAGCTTCAGGTATGTGGCATATGACTTTAGACAAAATAGGAAAATGAAGTGAAATAATCTAGTTATTATAAATATAATCTAACACTGTGATCATATGTGACTTGAAGGATACTCTATAGATATTTGCTGTAGCTCCAGATCAGTACACCTGGGCCAGTACCGGGGCAGTAACTGGTTTCTTCCTCGGGCATCTGCTCGAGGCCGCCCATTGCGAACTTGAGCCTCACCTGGTGAGTCAGGTGCTAAATGTATAGTGCCATTAAATTGCTTTCCTGGAAGAGGTTGAGTTTGTTGTGGATGACTTCCCGTAACCCCAAGTTGACCATTTCTTTCATTTTGGGATGAATAAGGTACAGGTAACCCAAAAGGTTGAGGAGATGTATCTTCCTTCAGAGGAGGAGGCTGTTGGCACATATTTAAACATGAACTTGATTTGTCCTCATTCCTCATTCCTGAAATATAATTTTAAACAAAATCATGTTAGTAAGTCATCTTCATGTTGGTAAGTGATTCCTCCACCTCCAAAACCATATAACAGAACAAAAGAAGGTAAAAAATTCAGAATAGATCAAAGCCTGCACTACCATTCATAAGCACCATTTCCCGAGACCCAAGCTTGACGCTCCAATTGACTGATATTCCAGACAAATCCTCATTTTTCTTTTCCAAGGTTGAGGCAGATAACCTTTCATTGCCGTAAATTTTGTCAAAGCTATTTGATAATTCAACTAAAGAAGGTACATCCGGAAGCATGTCAGATGAAGAAGCTGAATTGAATAGACTGGGTGCTTGCTTCCATGGTACAGGACCAGATCCAGCTAACTGGCTCCAACTTTTGGCAGAGAGGTCTCTAAATCTATCCGATAAACGATTTTGAAGGGAAAATGGTTGTGGCCATGGCAGGTTAGATGGCTGGGATACAGATAACAGAATAGAGTCAGTATGCTAAAAATGTTTCATCCAAACAGGACTTAAAAATGAGATGTTGTCCAAGCATCATACCACAACATTCTATTGCAGCTCATTTATTTGTCATGTTCAAGATATATAGGTAAGCTATATGCCAAAAGTGGCAAAAGGCCATTTGCAACTAAGACCAAGGGGAAAAAGATATTTGCAGACCATCAATGTTGGACTCATTAGTGATGTCAAAAAATGTCTCAACAATGTATAACAGACATGCATAATTTACCCAGAAGAGCAGTAAAGGAAAATCTAATAACCTTAAATTGTAACAAATGCAACATTCATTATAATTAATTCTGTTGAAATTATATATTTCATTACTATTGTCAAAAATAAGTCCAACTTCAACATTATTCAATTTCACCACTACTTCTTGCATGACCTCGTCCTTTTCAGATTAACTGTGTGGTAATATTTAGTTTTACACTAGAAAATTCTTCAGTTTATTCTCCATCAACAATGAAATGGAAATTTAGTGGAAATGGGAAAAAAAGGGATGCATATAATCCACAGACACTAAAGCTATGCAAAGCAAAGCACTATAAGTTAAGACCAAACAGGGGAGGGGAAGGAACATATTTCCTCATCTACCGATGACAGATAAACTTACTAAAATAATATTTTTGCGGGCACATGCAAAGCATTCAATCCCTCCAGGATCCAACAACACAAAGGCATTACTTGAAACGATACACCCACAGTGAATCCGCTGCAAAGAATGATTAATTACTGGTTAAAATTACATAATTCAAACACAGCTTTGGGAACCCATGTAAAATTCTGTGCATGCAGCATTAATAAATCATTTCAAGTAACTATAATGAAGATTTGGCTCACCTTCCTACAAGTCTCGCAACTCCTCCAACCAGAAGCAGTTGAGTGAAAAATCTCACAGAACCTCCCTTCGTCAAAAGCAGAACTAAGTACCAAAGATCAACCAAATTTTACATAAAGAATAGCACATGAGCATCATGCAAGAAAACAATATCAAAACACATGATAATCAACAGACACCATTATTTAAATAAGGCCAATTCAATTCTTGATCAAGACATTATTTATCATGTACAAAGAATCCAACTGTATTTATTTATTTGTTCTTTCCATTGTTAAGAAACAGTGAAAATGAATGTGTATGAAACCAGTAAAGTTAACCTCTGCTACTAAGCCTATTAAAACCCCTTAGAGCAGAGTGAACAAAAAAAATTTAACCAGATAACACATTAGGTCCTTTATGGAGTCAGTTCAGCTTGAACACGGTCAAACTGCTGGCATAAAAAATATAGATAATTTAGAAAAGCAATTTGTTTCAGCATATGCAGCACAGAATTTGATTTTGAGATTAGTGTTCATATTGCAGACTGCACAAGTTGCTCACCTTAACTAAAGATTAAAAGATAAAGACCTGCTTTCAGATGAATATAGAAAATGATAGATCACACCCACCCTAACTAGAAGAAGAAAATGTTGAACTCAAATTAAGCATTTGAAAAATATAAATGAATTGAAAAGACATTTTCATGTAAAGAAAAATCACTTCAAGAACCATCAATAATAATAATAATAATAAAAGAATAACCTCCATTAATTAACATCTACTGAAGTAATAGAAAGAACCAACAGTCATGACTCATTAATAAGGAGATCTACAACTAGTGAATAGTGGAGTGGATAAAACAAATCATCCATTTAACATTAAGCTTTAGTTTAATGAAGCGAATCCAATCACTCAATGCCATTCCTGATTCCTATGGTAATGAAATATTTTTTGATAAAACATTGCCCAAAAATGCAATTAGGAAATAGTATCTTCAGCTTCCCTCCTCCTTACTAGAAGAGACAATTTCTCTATGCTAACATGTATATGTATTAATAGCACATACCACACACACAAGATGAATTGGATGGTATAGATTTAATTGTAGCACAATTTCTTATGAGTCGGAAGTGAAAGAAACTCACGCTAAATTCTTTTACTTATATATATATAACTTAACTGAGTTAACCATAAAGCACAACATTAAACACTTCAAATGATAAATATGTCAAATTATCAACGTTGAAGGAGTTCAGAGTCTTGCAATAGTCCACTAAGACGGATACTAAAAAGACAGCCCACCATCATCCTAATAGGTACAATAGGCTACACAGAACGATCACCATCAGATTTCTTAGGTCTTCCTCCTTTACCCCTTTTAATCAGCCAGACTAGAGACTACCTTTCATTCTACCCATTTTGATATTGGAGCCACTGCCCTCACATTAAAAAAATCAGCTAAACCAAGTTTCCACTGCCACTTGCCATCTCGTCAATAAGTGCTACCACAACCCAACTCTCTCCCCAGGTATATCCATTACCAATCTTAATTTTTCTTGAATTTCTACTTCCGCATTTCCACTAAACTATTTTCCCCCAGAAAACCATGACCCAACAGTTAATAACATAAATCATTGATGGGTCATACAGCCATCTACCAGAATTTTCCTTGAATTTGATATCCTCTAGATTAAAGATACATAGCTAGAGAAAGCAGGCCACATAGTCAGCAGATGCCAATCATTTTAGATGATAGGCACTGTAGGGACTAGGGAGAAGAATCAAGTTCAAGGTAAACCACAATCAGATATTTAAACGAGGTCAGGGAGTGTTAAATTAGTACAAACACTTAGTATAGCACATATGGGTAACACAGCACACGATATGACAGCACTAAGTAAGAAGCTTGCCACAGTACAGTAGTACATCACTACACTTTTAGTGTTGAACACAGGCCAGTTGCATGTGCCATACCTCGGTATTAATAACTATGCCACCAATAAAATACACCAAGCACACGAGCTCACACAAAATTTTTGTTCTGGTTAAGATATTAACGTAAAACGGCAATCAATCCACAGCCACATAATTTGAGAAGCACCAATCCAATCTCTACGCTTAACTTAGTTCCAAATTTGAAACACCACCGAGTTAAAAAGATGCCAAATACATTCAAGACTTGTTTTAAATTCAAAAACATAAAAGTTTTGTCTCTTTCGTTCAAAACTAAATTCACAGCACAAACCTAAAAACCTCCGAAACAGAAAAATTAGAAGCGAAAAACTAAAGCCGTAAACTTAGAGCATATTCGCGGGAGGAATGCCCGAACCTAGAAACCTCATAGACTAACAGGCAGGCACGTGTAACTTGTTCCAAAATTCAAATTCAAAACAAAAAACATAAGCATGAACATAAAAATAATAAAAACAATTTAAAATATTATATTTAAAAAAAGAAATAAGAAATAATTTTTTTGTTTTATTAAATTGAAATAGAAGACTGTACAAGTCAACACGAGAGTGAGAGCGGTGAAATTGCTAACCCGCAACGATCACAGAGCTCGGCAAGGTCTCCGCTACGGAGTCTCCATCCTTTCTTAGGTCTTTCGGGTTTCAGTTCCTTGCAGTCAGAATTGAAGCACAGCTTCGAAGAAGGAGAAGACGACGAAGAAGACGCCATAGAAACCCCAAACCCCAAGGAATCCAGGACCGCAACGACGACCTGAAACGGTTGCTGCGACCTGATCTGCAATTAGCGAGACAGATGGGGGAGGGTTTTAGAGAGAGAAAGTAGAGAGAGGGGCGTAGCAGTGAGTGTTTTTTAAGCGAGAGATAGAGAGAGAGAAAACGGGGTTTTTAAAAAAGTAGTAATAACTAGTTGTTGTTTTAGTACAACTTTACTGTTCATTCGGCGTCGTCGTTTTTTCTTTCAAATTCTCTGTCCTTTCCTTTCTATCATATCCACGGACAAAATCGGAAAATTCCTTCTTTTTTTTACTACCCTTTCCGTTACTTTAACGTCAATATTTTCGATGACTTAAATCTCGAGTTGATTCTAATTAGTGAATTTGAAGTGACATCTTAAAAATACAAACCAATTTCTTAATATTGATATTGTTTTATGAAACCAAAAAAAATTATTATTATTATTTTAAAAGCTACCAAACTTTTGCCATAAGTCTTTCATTGACCTGGTATATAGCCTGTTCGTTTTCATATCAGAGAAGACATGAGAAGAAAACAAGATATGGTGGAATGATGTAATAAAATAATAGAATTGAAAGTAATTTAAAAGTTACGTAATTAATTAAAAATACCATATAATGAATCACTTGTGTAATGTTTGGCTGTCTCCACTTGAATAATAAAACCACTTCATTAACACAATAATCTTAAAAAGTGGAAACACACCTATGGATAATAATAATAATAATAATAATAATAATAATAATAATAATAATAATAATAGATAAAAGCTGGAACAGAATGAATTTTATTAAAATAATTAAAAAAAACTAAATTACTTATATCGTAGGTTCGGGGCAAATCGGTAATTGTGAGGGGTTTGACACTGATGCATGACACGTGGAGGACGCGCTGAGAGTGGAGAAAGTGTTGCATGGCCCGCGTGCTCACGCTGCGCTGCGAACTTGTTTAGCGTTGTGTCGTGTTCAGATGACGCGGCTTCTTACAACACGCGCTTCTTTTCTTTTTCGGAGTAAGATATTTCAATTTTCGAATAAGAACCTATGCTCCCGTACCGTAAATAATCAGAACTTATGCTCATTCATAAACTTCAAATATAACGTTCAGAAAATGAATTATCAACTCCATCAGTCAAATATTTATTCAATTCGATTTCATATCAAAAATATCTGCGTTTGGTGCCGTTAAAAAATATATAAAAACTTAATCAATCTACATATTTCGATATAATATAATTTTTTAAATAAATTAAAGTTAGCTGCTTAAATCTGTTAGTTACATCTGAACATATAATAACCATGAAAAATCTAAATATTGCAAAGTACAATCCAAATCAAAATAGAATTCAACCACAGTTAACTATAGCTCAGATATAATATAATGCAAATAATATAATACAAATTTCAAATATTACAACTTAAATTAAGGGTGAGAATGTTAAAGAGGACGTGGGAGAGATTGAGAGACGGATTTTTTTTAAAAGATTGAAAGATAGACCCATGATGGTAAAAAAAAAAACTAAATCTAAATAAAACAATAAGATATTTAAATTAGAGGCGTAAAAGTAAATAAAAGTTTATGTTTTATGATTTGGTTCGATTTCATTTAGCTCCATTTTGCATAAGAAAATCACTAACTGATCAACATTATACTAAAAACAACGATTTTTTGTAGTTATAATTTTTATTGTTGACAATTTTCAGTTTAGTTAAATTCAGTTTCACAGTTTGTTGTGTTCCAATTCGGTTTCTAAACTCTTAACATTTAATAATAATGAATATAAATAGTTGTTGTAAATAAAAGAATAAAACTTATTAGGTATATTTAATATAGTTGTTGTAAAATATCTACATTCATTTATTAAATGCGCCTCAGTCTTTTATTATATCCTTTTCTTTTTCTATTTTTAAAATTACCGGGAAAATATTTTTAAAATTAAAACATATTTTTAATTCACTCCTTTACATCAATTTTAGAAATAAAATATACAAAAGATAGAGTAAAAAATAACCGTGCATGACTGCATCAACATTTGAATGTAGAGAATTTAGATCATGTTACATAATTGGTTTTAATTATGCTTACAATGAACCAAACTGAATTGACGAATTTCACATTTGATTTGATAATTGGTTAGAAGAATTTAGTTTATAAACCACATGAGTTAAATTTGGTTTAAGAATCAATTTATTGACAAAATAAATTGAATTTAAAGCAAATATAATTCGATTTGTTTAATTTATAAATTAGTATATATTTATTTTAAAAATCGGTGACATGCTATATATACATCATTAATTAAAAATATCCATGTAATTTATTACCTTTGATTTTTAGATTCTTGTTATATATTAATTTTTTACATTTTTTCAATACGATCATATTTAATTTTTAATACTACAATTAAATTAAATCACAATAATATTTTCATATAATTTTTAAAAACATTTTCTGTCTACTATTAAAATATAAACTTACTTGTGCAATACAGGAGTATATTCCCAATATATTTTAAAATGTGATTAAATACAAATATAAATGCATATCAATGTCTAGTCTGTACAATCATATTTATAATGACATATTTTCCAATAATTATATAATACAATGAGGAATAAAATTACATCAATATTATCTTAATTAATTTTTACATTTTTAATAATTAATTATTTAACGGTTAGATTGACAATTTAACATTAAATTGTGTTTATACATGATACAAGGGTTTTATGTTAGTTTTTTAAAAAAATCAAACAATATTTATATTATATTTTATCTATTAAAAATTTATCTTAACTCTCTTAAATATTTTATGGAAGCTCTCCCATTTATAGTGGTTGAAAGAGGAAAATTAACAATATATTAAAAAACAATAGTTATTCACATAATTTCCTTATAAATTTGCGTGATTTTATTTTGTATGCACGATTTTGTTCCGTTACTAGTGACTAACAAGTAAGGATCAATTTAGTCTAACTAAGTTTGTTCCATTATAGGAGCTGTTGGTAAACCTCACAACCCAACTTCATAGTGGATGTTATCATTTCTTATTGGGTTGAGACCCTTGAGGATCAAATTAAATTTAATGGGGATGACTCTCATATCAACATCTCCAATAAGTCATGTGATGAAGGAGTTTTCAAGGATTCTCAAGGTCAACTTTTGTTGGGCTTTTCCAAAAATCTTGTGAGTTGTTCAAGTCTAAAGGTCTAATTGTGTAGAGTCAAAGAGGGTCTTATTTTAGCATAGAAATATAGTTACAAGCAAGTTATTATTGAATTAGATTATGAAGAAAGGATCAAGTTTTGAGAGATTCTTAAGTTTGGATTGTGGTCTACATGCGGTAAGAAACATTCATGCTCTCATTCTTAGTTTCAAATATATAATACCATTTGAAGAAATGGTAATGTTGTTGTGAATGAGCTTGCTAGAAAGGCTTATCACATGCTTGGAGATATCGTAATCTATGATAGTCTAGCTAGTTTCATTTAAAATTTTGTTTTTTTATGATTTCTTACGTATGAATAATACTATGTAATTGGTTTTTGTGGGGCTTTTGCCCCATTTTTTGATAGAAGAAGAAGAAGCAATGATTACTTTTATAGCTAATAGATATGTATGTGTGGGAGGAAAGAGTCTTAATTAGAATTACAAATCACTTAGTAAAAGGGGAAATTGCCACTAAAACATATAAATTAAATTATTATAACCACTAAGAATTTTGTTAAGAAAGTCTCACATTGAATAAAACAAATGAATATAAATAGTATATAAGGGTTGAGAGTATCACCTATAATACCTTAAAGTTTTATGATCAAGTGTCTCTTACTTAATATAATAACATGGACCACTAAACATAATTGTTTTTTTGGTAAAAAACAATAATATTTAAAAAGGGGTGTTAAGGAATCCATGCTGATTTGATAATTGGGCTCATGATTTATTTTAAATGAATTGGACCCAAATAGCTTTATTTTAGTCCAACTAAAATAAAATTGTTAACTAGTAAACTTACTCTATAGGTGTAACATCCCTGGTATTTAATAATTGGGATAAATAATTAAATGATTTTTGATTTAAAATTATGAGAATTAAGGGAGGTAAAGTGAATTATTGGATTTAAAAACAAATCTTAAAGGAAATGACATTAGGTACCTGACGCGTAGCGTGGCTGTGACGCGTAGCGTCATGACAACTTAAGTGACCTGATATGTAGCGCTAGGCTGACGCGTAGCGTCAGCATTGCGACCTGTTTTAAAACAGGGCATGCAAAATAGAATAGAGGGTGTTCTTCTTCATTTATTTTCTTCTCCTTTGTGTGTAGTGACCTGAAATTGGTGAATGCTTGTGATTTCCTTACATCTTTGGACATTGGAAGTAAGGTAAGCATTAGGGCACCTTCAATTTCACATTTTCTTCTTCCCCTCAACTTCTTTTCTCTTAAACCACACGTGCATGTTGGTGGGGAAGCCATGATCTTGTGTTTTACAGTTATAGGGAGCTTAAATATTGTTCCTAGGATGATGGGTATGGCGGAAAGTTAATGAATTTAATATTTCAACGCTTGTAGGTTTGGATTTAAGGATTGGAAAGCCGTTTGATATAGTGGGTCATGAAAATGAGATCGAAATTGGAAATGGTGAGCTTCGATGACCTTGGATTGATATTAAGAATTACTTTAAGGTTATGAGTTATGATTTTGGCAGTCATAATATTTATGGGAATTCTTTAAATTTAATTTTAAAGTTATAATAAACTTTGGAGGAACCCGACAATTGATTGGAAAGCTCAGAATCGAGGTAAGGGAGTGTGTTGGGTTAAGGTTAATATAGAAATGTGATTACACAATTGGTGTATAGGAAAAGAGGTGTATTATAGCCGCTTCTAATTATTCTAAATTAATTCAGATGATCTAGTACGTGAAATAGAAGTATAAGAAGTTATTAAAGTAAAGAGGGTGGACTAACTAACAAGTAGATAAGTGATTAAATGTTGTAATAGTCTTATGGTGAGGAAAGATTTGAAAATAAGGAAGTAAAGGTAAACTAGGAATCTTGAAGATGGTAGATAAGAAGCAAATGGATAAGTAAGTGGGTAATTAAATACGTTGGTATGTGTTGATCATGAAAATTATCGAATAGTTTATATAGAAAAGTATAATTTACGAAGTGACATGAGGTAGGGCGAAACATGTACGTGGAAGATTATATAACATGGAATGTGAGGTAGGTGGCCTAGGTACATTCATAAAATATATAAATGAGAGGTAAGAGAATGCGAAATCCATAATGAGAAATAAGACTAATTGTAATTGATGATACGCATATGGATAACATTAGTATGATAGAGAGATTGTGTGAGAGAGTGTAATGTTATAAATTATAAGGGATGGCTATGGTAAGGAAAAAAACTAGGAAGAATTTATAATAAGATAGTGTGATTGTAAATTATGAATAAAGAGCATGAGTTAATAATAAAATCAAAATGATGATGAATTACGAATTAATAAGCAAAGGGAAAGCAAATGGCATGTTACTAATAATGATAGTAGTGTTGTATGTATATGTGTAGGTATATGGATATCATGAACATTGTCTTGATTGATGATAATGTATGATGATAAATGCGTGAATGAATTCCTAACTGGATGTGATATGGTATGTTGATTGTATTATTAATGTTCACATGATATGATTGATAATTAAGATAATATCTGTTGGTATATGTGATTCTAATTATGCATAACTTGATGAGAACCATGAAGTGATGATGGTGAAATATGAGAACATAGCTTGTGAGGGCTGGGTTGTGTGGCCGCCTTGCGAGGTGAGTATATATCAGTTTCTGATATTATACCTGAGATTGATGAGGTTTAGTCGTATGATGACGATGAGACACCCTAAACACTGTTGAGGGCGGGGAGTGGTCGTCGATGCATTGGCACGGTCAAGGAGCGGCTCCTAACAGGCTTTCAGTGGAGGGATTGTATGGTTATGCTTACGTTTATATGGTTGATTATGTGTTTATGTAGTGGAGGACGACCGACGGTATATGTTACCCTCATTTTCTGGCTCTCATGGTTTTTGTGTCCAGTTGAGCTACCCAGTGGTCAAGTCGGACCCAAGTCGGGGGTTCACGGGGTATCAAGTAGGACCGCCGGTTGAAGATCGATCATTTTAGTATCTGGATACTAGGGTGTCGCATTATCTATGTGAGAGTCAGTTGTGTTTTACACTTCTTGGCTTATTTATATGTTTATGATGAGGCTTGTATTATATGATGATTGAATTATTGAGATGTATGTGTGGTGTGATGTTGGTTTGTGTGTAATAGAGTTAGATACTGAATAAGAGAATAAAGGATTGAGCATGTATGCCTGAATTTAAATGATCATAGTATGCTAATGATGGCGTTATATTGGTAAGTAATGTGATTGTAAAAGTATGAAAACTGGAAGGGTGAGTAAGGGGATGACGGAAATGGTAACTAATGATAATAATTGATGCTTATAACCAGGGGGTAGCTAGATTACACTTTTCCTAGTTTTGATGTCTATTTATGTATTGATTCTTAATTCTAGTCACTCACCTCTTTTGTTGTGGTTTTAGTGACTGTTGGCAGGTTATGGGTGCACACCACGGAGACAAGCGCTAAATGAGGCCAGACGAAGAAGAAGTTAATGTAATAAGGGTTATATATACGTTTGTATATATTTATTTATGATTCTGTGGGGATGTGTAACTACATTACTCTATGGTTGTGGTGTGTAATTCAAATTAATGTATATAGAAGCAATGGTACCAAATACCATGGAGCTACTTGAATAGTTAATCAATTGTGTGTGCGTGATCCTGATGTTTGTGCATGAGTAAATGTAAGGCATGGAGCCATTATGTGAGTGCATAAGATTGGCAGGTACTGTAGCGTGTGTATGTAATTTATTAATACTCTAGTGTTTAATACTGGATTGTGTGATTATGAATTGATGCATGACTGTTGATGGTGGTTATGATTAGGATGATAGTGATAATCATGTAATGCTAATGACTGGTGCATTGATTAGGCTTTAATGAATAAGTTATATGTATGAATTATCTGAATATTGGCACGGAGCCAATATAGAATGATTGATCATTAATATGAGAAAGTGTTGATGCGTGCATGATTGGTATATGGGGTGTGTGTGTGTGTGTGATGTAATTAGGAGAGGTATTACTGAATTGATTGATTTTAGGAATTATGCATATAGTGGGTTTTATGAATTTAAGGAACTGAATCAGTGATTTGGAGATCCGGTGGGTTTCGGGACCCCCGAAAGGCATCAATATGACCCCTAGAACATTTAGAAACCGTGCATATAGGCCTTGGCCCATTTGGTGTCCATTTAGGTAGTTTGTTGCAAGGGTTTTGTACCTAAATGGTATAAACTGCATTTTACGCATAACTTACGCATATGGTAGAATTTTGGCAAATAGGCAGCATCAACAGTTCCAGAATGGGAAAAACATGTGGCCCGTGAAGTTCCATGGCAATCGAATCTAAAACGGGTCATTTGGGTATGTTAGAAGTTGGCCGATTGGCCTAAAATGTGTAACAACATCAGGTGTTACTACTGTCATACTCACGCTACACGTGAGGCTGACGCGTAGCGTAGGGCGCACAATTTTGGGCTGATGCTACATGTGGGGTTGGCGCGCAGCGTCAGGTCCCCTGTTTCAGATTTTAGTTTCTTTTCCCTTTCAATGGCTTTTGGGATTTTAAGTTGTTATATATTTAATATTTTGGCACTTTTTAATAAAAATGAGTATTTTTCTAATTGTGGGATAATTAACTTATTTAATCGCGAAAAATTTACCGTGAAAATCAATTAAAAGTATAAAAATAATTATAAATTGACCTAGGACGTCACAATGGGTATGACACTATGTAAAATATCCGGTAATAGTAAACTATTTTATTATTAATATAAAATAAGTGACATCTAACAATGCATTATTATGTCTGAATATTATTTATCATTGTCATAACCTATAAGTGATAATTATTTTATATGTTTGTTCATTTTGTTACGATATCCAATAGGGCCTAAGGCGTAATCGTCATCATTTTTGTATAACCTAATTTGTTTTACTTGATACTGAAGTAAACTTTACTCGAATAAATATCTAATATTTATTCTCTTAGCATGACTATGCATTTTAGTCTCACTCTATTAAGTGATCCATAGATATAACTCCCACCAAATAGGAAAGACAAATATCATTTACATCACTCACATACTTTTGCATAATTTGGTTACTACCAATCTACGACCTTTATGACCACATTGTTACATATGACATTTGATTATATTAAAACAACAAACTCGTCATGTAAGAATCATAGTGACTTTAGGTTGAATGACTACATATATCATTATCACATTGAAAATCATTTATAACACTTATGTAAAGATCCATGCGATATTCCATGGTAGGTATGTCTAGTACATTGTTATTCTCAATGTGCACCACTGTAAGGACTTGATATTGTTTATATCCATGATTTGTGATACCACATCATCAATATATTCACTTACTATTTTTAATGTATTTATATATCCCCATGTAAATACTTGATTGTAGACATTTTAGAAATAGTTCTTATATGACCTACTATCCCATATATAAACAAATTTAAACAACAATTTTAAATCTAAAAGACTTATTTTATTAATAAATATAAAATGATACAATAAAAGCATAACAACTTATAATGTATACATCAATGAGGGGTATCTTAACTCATACAATTTTGATATATCATAGTCCTAAAATACATAAAAGAAACTCTTTATACCATTCAATAAAGCTTGTAGATAATCTTTTCATCTTAGACTTTTATCAAACTTCACAGTAGGCAAACATTTTCATCTTAGACCAACTTAAACATTTTCTCTAGGCAAACACTACCACCCCTAAGGATTATATCATTTCCCACACCCAAAATAGTCTACACAGTGACAAACCATATATCTCTTACACCCCTAAAAATTAAACCACTAAACAATATGCCTTAAACACAACTTAATATTTTTCTTTTTTGAATAAATATATAATTTTTAATAATTTAAATTTTGAATACACAGACATTTGCAAATAACTTTTTTTACTATATTGACCCATATATTGTAAATAGTCATATTATATAATTAGGTAACATTTAAACATTATGTATAAAATATTATATAATTACGTAAAAGTTTAAATTTCTATAATAACACTTTATCAAATTGAAACTCTTAGGCTGCGTTTAGTTACAGAAAATTATTCTAGTTTTTTGGGAAAAATTTTCTCCTTGTTTTCTAAAATTTTCATTTCCTGTAATAACTAGAAAAATTTTGAAAACCTGTTTAGATGATGTGGCACTTTTCCAATTTGAAAAACTAGAAAACTGAAAAAGTTGTTCAAGCGTACTCGATTTTCTAAATTTTTTCTTCTTTTAAAATAAGTCCTATTGACCATTAATATTTTGTTATTAATCTAACATCAACAATTATAATGATAAATTAACATCGAGTGAAATATTAATTACATTGCATATTTCCTTTTCATATATATATATATATATATATATATATATATATATATATATATATATATATATCATACATGTTAAAATTTTACATCTTAAACATTGTTTTTTATTAACTAAGAATCCCAGAATCCGCATAAAAATAATATTAATATTAATCCTCATGCATTTCCATCTTAAACATTGTTTTTTATTATATAAGAAAACTTTTGTTGTCTTCTTTATTTTAGGATGTTACTTTTAAAATTAAAAAACTAAAAAATAATTATATAAAATATAAAATATAAAATATGATGTTAATTATTCAATATTAAAATTAAAATGTTTTATGAATCCAAACAACTTTTGTAAGTATTTTGTTTCATTAACAACTGTAGTATTGTCACAATTAATTATCTTTATATAATTTAGTTAGAATATATTATTGGTATTGTTTAATTGTAGATTATCATGCATATGTTATATAATGTTAGAATACACTATTAGAATACATTGTCTTTATACAATTAATTGTCTTTACGTAGCCACGTTTCGAAGACGTGCACGAGAGGCAGAGAAAACCGCATTTTCTAATTTTCCTATTTTCTTAGCAAACTTCTTTTAAGAGTTTTTTGATTTTCTTAAAAAATAGAAAATCAAATTTTCTATTATTCTATAAATTTTCTTTAAAAATTTTGTAAATAAACAGTTTTTTTTCTAATTTTTCTAAGAATAATTTTCTATGTTGTAAATAATTTTCTATTTATATGTACAAAATTCTAAATTAGTTACCACATCCCTTACTTTAAAAAAAAGTTACTTGATCCCTTTTTTCCCTGGTCGTTAATTTTAAAAAATTTCAAAGTTTAGACATAAAAAAACAGTTTTTTTTTAGTGTAACATCATTATTAATGTCATTATTGAATTTTACGTGACAACTTTAGTGATATCTACATGTTTTAATTACTTATCCTAACATATAAATTATTTTAAAATTTGAAAATAATTCGATGATGTGAGCAATGGTGTTAAGTTCAAATGCATAGAAGAAATTTTCTTAATAGATGTTAAAGGACGTGTATAAAACTTCTAAAAATTAAAAAAAACATGTATAAAAATATAAATAAAAAAAGTCAAGAGATCAAGTAACTAATTCTACCTGCCCTTGAAATTAAGGTTTCATTCTTAAGAATTTAGACTATAATTTTTCCGTTACTATTCATACTGGAATTAGATAATGCCCTGAAACAAAATAGAACCATAGTAAAATCACGACCGGTTCCAATTGTATGCTATACGTTATAAAGAGACATTTATTTTATGCAATCATTCAATATCCACAAACGCATAAGATATTAAACTTTAATTATTATATGTCATAGACAAGTTATAATTAAATCCTAAAAAATCAAAATGACTGTCTATATTATCCATTCTAGTTAATATTTATTCATTCAAAATATAAAACACAATATTAATTTCTTAATTATATAATTTTAACTTATTGTTCCATGGTTTTTTTAAAGTAAAAGGCCTTTTTATCTCCAGGATTCATGCGTACATGAAGTTATTATATCAGTTTCTTAATTCTGTTTTATGGGGAAAATGTGTTTGGAGGTTGTTAGTTGAAAAGGATAGGTTGTGGGGTAAGATTATTGTGTCAAAATATGGTTCTGGTGTTCTTGCTGAGGATGTAAAGACGTTCAACAAAGTTTCTAGATGGTGTGAGATTTGGGGAGTGCCTTAAAGGAGTCAGCGAGGATGAGTGGTTCAGAAACAATGTCAGAAGGGTTGTTGGGGATAGTTCATTTATTCGTTTCTGGTCCGATTGTTGGGTGAGGGAGAGAAGTCTAAAATCTTGCTTTCCAAGACTGTTTTTCGTTTCTTCTCAACAGGAAGCATGTTTAGCTGAGATGGGTAGGTGAGAAAGGGATGAATGAGTTTGGAATTTCAGATGGCGAAGAGAGTTATTTGTTTGGGAGCATGAATTGGTGTCAAATTTGCATCAGATGCTAAATGGGTTTGATGGTGTTCATCTTACATCTCAAGATTCTTGGTCATGGTTAGGAGATCATTCCGGTTGTTATACTGTGTGCTCAACTTACAATATTGTGTGTCACGATCCAGAGTTGTGGGGACCATCTTTTGTTTGTCTGTTTTGGAATCCTATGGTTCTCTTAAGGTGGTGGGTTTTGCTTGGCGAATTTTGTTCGATAAGATATAATCCAAGTTAAATTTAGTTGTTCGTGGGATTAATATGGATGCATCATCCCTGCATTGTGTTTTCTATAACGAGTCGGTGGAGTCTACCTGTCACTTGATGTTCTTTTGCAGGATTTCATACATTTTATGACAAACTTGTTTCAATTGGCTTCAGTGTTATTTGGTGAGGGTAAAGATATTTTTGAAGGATTTTTGGGTCTCGGTGTTGGCTCTGAAGTACATCATGTACTTGCTGTTATTTGGTTTGCTACTGTCTGAACGATTTGGGAATGTCGTAATAATGTCATTTATAGGAGTCAGAGGGTTTGTGTGTTGAAAATGTTTGAACTAGTACAATATCGTAGTTGGGTTTGGCTCAAGTCTCATACGAAAGGTTTTTTTAGGGGATTTATGGAATGGTATAGGGACCGTTACTGTGTCTTAAATGGTTGTAATTGTTTGTTTTTTTTATATGGGTTAAAGTACTCCTCGTATCTATTTTAATGATATTTTATTCTTGCTGATAAAAAAAAATTATATCAGTTTCTTTATATATCAAATCTGTTCTCTTGAGAATTATCTGCTTAAATATTCAAATTTAACGGATTGTAAATAAAATTAACTTATTTCAATTAAGTTTGGAGATTAACTATTCGTATAATGAAGAATAATTCAGTTATAAGTTGTTGCTATTATGAGCCACACATGTTCAATATCCGTATATACATATATAAAAGGATATGAATTATGTTCATTAAAGTGTTTTAAGAATTCATGAACCAACCATACATGCAGTCAGTATTCTTCAAAAACATGCAAGTATATATAATTTTCTCTTCTAATTCTTTTTTTTTGAAGTTTTTGGCACGTGAAGATTGAGACAATAAAACCGTGATTCATGCATGCTAGAAGAAGTAGTTTAATTAGGAGGAATGGTTCTTCCAAATAAATACATGCATTGAAGTTGAAAATGACAAGGCCAAACAACCAAATTGCTAGAAAGGTACAAGATACATAGCTAAGGTTGAAGATTTATCAAGACAAGAAGCAACAATATGATTTTTGGTGAGATATGATAAACACTAGAATGTGGTACATGTTGTTTGGCACAAAACCAATCTCGACCACATCTAAGTATATATGGTGTATCTACCAACAACGTTATTTTCCTAGAATTGGTTGTTTCCTCCGAAATTGCTACCACGTTTGCATGCATAGTGCCCGGTGACGGACTACCACACGTACATGAATTGATTCCCTTTTATTTTTATTTTTGCAACCATAGCTAGATTAATTTCCAGAGATAACTCATCAGCAGCTACGTGTATATGAATGAAAAATTACTATGTTCGTAAATGAAGGATGCGTGATGAGGAAAACAAGAACGTGCGTGAGACTAGTCCAAAAATTAATTTGTGGGTTTTTTCTCACTAGAAGATTCTTCCATTTTTCTTATTCGAGGTAAACTACAGGCACTTCACTAGGATGTACTAAGCGTATAAAATATTAGTGAATTATCATTTACTTATCAATACACCAACGAACATAACATTTATAAAACTTAATATAAAATAATGATATGGATCCACAGTGTTTTTTTTTAAAAAGTATTACATGGTTTATGATCACCCACATTCATGGTCTCGTTTAATAAATACTTGATAATATTGAAATTGAAAAAGATTTATAAAAGATAAAAAAAAAACATAATATTACATTTATTAATATATATCATTTTGTGATTAATTAATATTTTTAACTCACCATTCGCGTGATGAAAAAGGAATAAACTTAATTGGTGCTTTTGACTAGGAATTAAGCTGAGAAACACTGCCCAATTAAGATCAACTAACAAAATGGTATTGCAAAGGGATTCACAATTGTATTGCAATTTAATGGTTTTAAAGTAGTGAAATGGTTAAAAGTCATGTTAAATGTGTTTCTACGCATATCCTTGTGGTTTGAATAAAATTTTGAGTATGTACCACGCCTGGAGGTTTGAAATAGATTCTAAGTAATGTGTTTTTGCAATTAGAGTTAAATTGGGCAAGATAAGGTGTAAGGAGGTTGGCCTGAAAGCTAAACCTCTACATATCTCACTCAAGTGAGATGAGGCTTGCTTGAGCGAGTCCTTAAAAAAATGAAGAATTGCCACTGAGAGAATCTCGTTCAAACGAGACCGAGCTTGCTTGAGTGAGAGTAAAAGGAAAAGTTTTTTGTGTGATTTTGCTTAAGTGAGTCTAAGCTTGCTTGAGCAAAAGTGGATATGAGACCCCTGGCATAATCTCGCTTAAGCGAGGGTGATCTCGCTCATGCGAGACTTTATGGGAGAGTCTCTGGAGCATTCTCGCTCAAGCGAGAAGGAGCTCGCTCAAGCGAGGGGTATCTTGCTCAAACAAGATATAGGGAAAGCATGCATAAATTTAAGGAATTTTGAGAGGGTTCATGGTGACTCTAAGTAACATAGCCCTTAGGTTCCTACCATTTATGGCTAGGAAAATTTCAAATGTGAAAAATTTTCTCTAATTTCACCATACCCCGGGATAAACTATAGGAATTGATAAGGGGGCGTCACAATGTGTAAGAGACAACACTCAATTTCTACTTCTCAAAAGGATTAATCTCTAGTTTTCTACTGAAGAATATGTACCTTGATATTTTTATGCTTATATGCCAATAATCATTTCACACACACATGAATTGCTTTTAAAAGTGGAGTTATTATTATGCTTATATGCTAATAATCATTGTTACATACATTAATAAGTTTCCCCTATTGTCGTAAAGACAATTTTGAGAGACATGTATGTGATGTGTGTTTTGAATTGCTTGCTAAAAGTTAAGCTATTATTATGCTTATATGTGTGTGCACACACACACACACACATTTGTAAACATGGAAAAACATGAATGCTAGTGTTTATGCACATAGCACACGTTTAAAAGTTATGTGTTTAAATTTGACAAACCAAAGTTTTGCCTTTTTAATATTGATTATGGAGTTTATTTAATTACTGAGACTAGTTTTTCTTTTCTTGTTGGCTCTCCCATTTGAGGGGGAAACTTGTTCATATTTTGATATTTTGAAAATATGCATGTCCAAAAAAGGAAATTGATGTATATGAAACTTTGTTGTTAGTTTTAGGATAAAAATGATTTATTGTTGACTTAAAGAGAAATGGATAATCTTTGATTTTGGGACAATGAGTTTCGGCGACATGCTTGTCTTGATTCCTCATGGTTATGGTTCATCATGTTTTGGCCTTTCATAAATTTGTTGGTGGTTTAACTTAGAGAGTTAGTATGCTTTTATTTCCTTTTCCACATGATGAATTCAAATTAAAAATCTTAAGCGTGTTGTTGCACTTGAGGTTGTTCACATAGATGGAGTTGACATCACTTGAGTACTTTACAATGAGAATTGGATTCCTACACACATAGAATAGAAACATAGATATGCACATAATCCATGATGTGGTATGACTTGTTATAAAATTTAGTTAACTCACGAAGAATGGTAATATTTGATCTTTATGGAATCCATTAAACGAGATATGATTGTATGGTGTTATGATGAGTCTACCTATGACTATGTGTGAAATTAAATCTTGATGATGTGTGGTAGACGAGCATGACTTAATTTTACTAATGCTTAAAAAATTGTATTGATGCTTATATGATAGACTTTGATACATCATGTTGTTTACTATGATTTAATTAACAACATCTATGTAATTGTTGTGATGCAAAGATGATGATGAGTATGCTTGAGAATCTAATTAGTATAATTCTTAGGTCCTGTTTGGCATCAATTTTATATATGGAATAATTCTAAATTTTGCATGAGATATTTAAATTTGAATATGCAATTCCCGTGTAATGTATATCACAATAATATTTTATTTAGAAACATTCAAAAAGTTTGATATTTGGATTAGATCCCTTACAATGATAACATTCACTTTAAGAAATTTTCTTAGAAATAATTGTCTAGTACGAGTGTTCCTAAATTATTGAAAGATTGTTGAATTTAATAAATTTATTAAAATAATAGTTTGTGTTGTGTTTGTTGGATTCATAAAGAGTTCGTAAGATACCATGAATAATGGTGTGTGATAATTATAATGAATTTTCAACATACTAACGATATGTAGGGGTGGCAATTTGGGCTTGGGCCGCGGGCCGGCCCATTTGGCCCGTTGAAAATAGGCAGGCCGGGCCAAGGTTTTGAGCCCGTTTTCCCATATAGGCCTGACCCATTTTGGCCCGTAAAAAAATGGGCCCTATATGGGCCGGGCCGGGCCGGCCGTTGGGCCAATATTAAAATACTAAAAAATATTTTTATATTACTATATAAATTATATATGTTAAAGAGGTTATGTTTTTCTATTTTTCTAATTTATATATATTATTATAATTTTGATGGTATAATATTATAAAATATAAATAATAAAGTTTTGTTTCCATTTAATGTAAATATAATTTATTTGAACTTTTAATGAAATAAATTGGGTTAATTATAAACAAACTAGTTTTAAAAAAGATAAAATCTAATTTTTATATCTAAAGTTTTTTTCCTTTAAAAAAACCTTATAAATAGTACAAATTTTAAATATAAAAAAGCATAAATAATTTGGAAAAGAAAAACGGGCCGGCCCGTTTGGCCCACGGGCCACATAGAAAACGGGTCGGGCCAATGTTTTTGGCCTGTTTTCCTTTTTGGCCCGGCCCGACCGTATTTGGACAGGCTTATGCGGGCCTTGGCCCGGCCCGGCCCGTTGGCCCATATTGCCACCCCTAACGATATGGTGATGTAAACAAATTGTTGTTTGAATTTAATAGTAAAACGAGAATAAATTTGTAAATGAATTTATTTTATTCTTGATAAGTTATCATAAATGAATTTTGATATTGAGGTTTCCATTGTGTTATAATGACATGTTAATGTAAAGTAATTTAATTTTAACGAGAATAAATTCCTAAGTGATTTTATTTTACCATTAAAAGAGGAGTTGTTGCCTAGAATTCATCTAAGCACATTTAAGTAACCTAAATTAAAAATGAAGGTCAAGTTTATTGTTTTACTTGATAGAATTTAAGGCTAATTAGCTAAGAAAATTTCTTAGCATATTACTTACGGAAAAAATGAGTCTTCCTATAAGTGATATATTGTGATTGCCAATGGACAAAAGAAAATGATATTATTTGAGACATACCTGTGACGACACGCGTCAATTTTTCTTATTTTCACAATAGATTTTTCGCTTTTAATAAAAATCCACTCGGTCTTAATAGGAAATAACATTTACTTTTCTTAAATACATTTAAAATAATAAAATCATACTAAAAATAGTAATAACCGACTGAAACCGATCCAAAATACATCCATTAATAAAATAGAGTTATTTAGAAACAGCGGAAGAAAGAAAACAGTCAGGGTTCACTCGGAAATGATTCTTTCACTCAGTCATCTCTCACTCGGGAATAGCTTACCCATACGTCACTTAGAAAAGGTTCATTCAATCTTATATCACTCGGAAAACACCCTAACCTTACTTCACTCGGAAGAGGCTCTCTCGGCCATAACTCACTCGGAAACATTCTCGCCTTCACTCAGAAGCACTCTAATCTCTACTTCTTCTTCACTCGGAACATTCTACTCGTTCTTCACTCGAAAGTGATTCTCTCAGCCCTCGCTCGGACAAGAATAAATCCTCTCGGCGAGATTGGCCCGGTAATCGACTATGCTACAGTACTACAAATCCACTCATAAAATAAACACCGATCACATAACATCAAGAATTTATACTCACGTCAATCAACATACCGATTAAAATTTAATTCAACGTATAGGCAACATGTAGCATCACAAACTCGGAAAACCCATTATATACATATTACACAATTCATTCAAAGTCACTCGGTGCCTTGGCATCAATCCTCCGCTTGGCGCACCTCTATGGCTCCGACCTCCTCCCTGTCACTGGTTACTAAAAATTGAAAACCACAGCAAGGATGAGTGTTTAGCATCATAATTAATATAGAACGGAATAAAATAAAACACAAGTATAAACTCCGTCCGATTACTTTTTCCTCAAAACTGCATATTTCACTCGGCAATTAACTTGATTAACAATACACATACTCGGCAATATATCCATTATCACTCGGCATTATAGTAATTCACACTCAGCAAGTAACTTCCACTCGGCAAATATATGAAATTACATTTGGCAAATACATCAAATCATACTCAGCAAATATTTCAATTCTCATTCGGCAATTATAACCAACTGCACTCGGCAAATATCTCACACTCAGCAATATAATCATACTCAGTAAATATAACAATTCTCATTCGGCAATTATAACCAATTTACCACTCGGTAAATATAACATCACTCAGCAATTATTTCAATTTTCATTCGGCAATTAAAACCAATTCACACTCGGCAAACATAGCCATCACACTTGGCAAACATAACAAACTTCACTCGGCAAGTATAGCAAACTGCACTCGGCAATTCAAGCAAACTACACTCAGCAAATATAGCAAACTGCACTCGGCAAACATACACATCTCAATTAATAAATCCATCAACTGTCACAACTGACTCTCACATAAAATCGACGCCTAGTATCCGGATACTCATAGGATCGGCCTTCAGCTGGGAGTCCGACTTGACATCCCGTGAACCCAACTTGGTTCACCGAGCCCGACTTGGCTCCCCCTCAACCACTGGGTCATAGACCTCTGGGTAGCTCAACTGGGTCCGCTTGACCACTAAAGCCAAAAACGAGGGTAATACATACCGTTGACCATCCCATACCACATAATCACATATCATATCTCATAATCATTATATATTATCAACAAACAACATATGCAACTACCAAAAACTGGCATGTGCTCACAACACAGGGCAACCGACTTGTCAAGCCCATTTATCACATTGCCACTGGGCGACCTGCTTGTCAAGCCCGGCATCACATTGCCACAAAACACCGGTTGTCACAACATCATTTCAATTTCAATCGGATTTACACATACACACACGATCCTCAACCGATCGGTGTCCACATACATACATGCATATACATTAACTTTCACCCAGCATCATCTCATCACAGCATCAAATAATTCACTTTCAATCAAAATATGCCACACACACACGACCAGAAACCGATCGGTGTCCATACACACGCATACACATACAACAACTCATCCAGCATCATCTTTATTATCACAGCATTAAATATTTCTCAAGTCTCACACACACACGATCCTAAGCCGATCGGTGTACACATTCACACATGCATATACATTCACAACACACACACGATCCTAAACCGATTGGTGTGCACATTCATACGTACATTCATACACATTCACATAATTTTCACTCAACATTATCTCTTACCCGGTTTACAGTCATTCCAATGACTAATTAATTATAACCCGAACACCCCCCTTACCTCTGTTCCGAGCTTCAATAGTTGCTGGGTGCACCGTTCCACCTCCGTTCCAGCACCAGCTTCCTTAATCGCTCCATCAGTGTTCGTTCCACCACCTACGGGTCTTGAACCCACTGTCATGGCTATGTAACTATTTCAAGGTTTGATGTAAAAGGGACCTCCCTTCAAAGCATGCAGCTCGCAACAATGGAGGAAGGAAAGGAAGAAGAGAAACAGATAAAGAAGAAGAAGAAGAAGGTTCTCATAGAAAATGAATGATTGAGAGAGAGAAACCTTTATTTAAACTCATGGCAACCGGTTACCTTCTCAACCGGTCACTTCCAACCGGTGACCTCTTCAACCGGTCATTTCTCCATTTCCTTTACAATTTCTTTAATGATTTTAATTAAACCTCTCTTTTTCTAATCACACCTTTCATACTAAACCAATAATTCCCAAAAATATCAAATAAATCCTTAAAACAATTTTTAATATTTTCCACTTCACAAAAATTTCCTCTAATTATCCGGGATGTTACAATACCTGTATATTAGAATTATTTAAAGTAACTAATATATCATGAGTTAAAATTAATTTGACCTAATGCCTCGCAAAGCAAAATGCTAGTGAGTTAAAATATTGAGGAGAATGAGACTAATAAACCATTGTCGAAACCCAACCTTTATAATTGGAAATATCATGAGGAAGGTTCATATGTGTAATACCAAATCACTTTGCCAATCTTGCTAGCATAATTATTTTGTCTCTTCCAATGGTGTGTGAAAAGTGCTAAATTGCATTGAATAATGGTTAAGTTAGAGTTTTTAATGATTTTCATATCCCTTATGAGTGGTGTGTAAAATGCACTATACATTTCATGGGAACACGTATATGAGTGTGGAGTGGAGTTACTCCTATGAAATTATATGGTGAAATTTCCACAGTACTCATAAAATATCAGGCACATGAAGGATCTCTTTGTGCAAAACAATGAAAATGACCAAAGTCGTAATAATGTAATGTGACAGGTGATCGGTCCTGAACCGGGGTCTAGATATCCGGACTCAAGTAAATCACAAATAGTATGCAAATACTGTGCTGAAGACCGGATGTATAAGTATCCGGTGTAAATATCCGTTGTCCTTGCGTGAGGAGAGCGAATTGGGCGTTCTGGAGATCCTTCACACCGACCTAACGCGTTGATGTGGGCGAATGGTGGTGTCACCTGCAAAGATTCTCTGACGCTCAAGTCAGTGATAATATTCCAAGTAAGGAATGTATTTTAGAGAGTAATCGTTTTTAGATTAAGTTCCCCCTCCTCCACTTCATTGATGAAGAGAGTTCATATACCTGATTGGCTCGTTTTACGAGGACTCGTTAGTGGGGAACCACTAACTTCCATTAGCATTATTTTATTGCGCACTTACCAGCATGATTGGGTCAAGTGGCTATTTTATATTGAGCATGGAGAGTATAGACTAGGATTAGGGAGCAAGTTGACCATCCCCGTGAGCAGAATTTGGCTTATAGTGCTGGGGATTATTGATCGGTCCCTGTAGCAATGATTCTTGTCTTTTGCATAGTGACGTGTGTGTTATCCGGTGTCATGGTGTTATCCTGAACAACCGGTATAGGGAGAGCGCCTGATACGGAATTACAGTCTGGATGTATACCGATGACACCGGTTACACGTTGATGTCTTGACAAAGACGTTGAAATATGTCTTGCAGATCGGATACCGGTATTGAGACCGGATCATATGTCCCCTAGCTTGTGTGAGGGACTATGTAGTTGTTCACATAAGCTACTCATCCTACGAGAGGTCTAGATGCTGGTATACCTATGTTCAAAATATCTTTGCAACACCCATTAGCCTTTAATATTGTCCCCGAGCATTATTGAATGATCAGTTCCGAATGATCATTTAACTTCGAGTGAGTAATTCCGAGTGAAAAGGAGGGAGCTTTGACTTCGAATGAACACCATTCGGGCAAAGACGTTCCCAAGTATGATACTTCCGAGTGAAGGGAAGTTAAGATGTTTCCGAGTGAAACATGAAACAGAGAATTATTTCTGGCTTCCTCGTGGTATGGCACCGAGTGAAGAATTTCTGACCTCCACGTCGCATGACGCTGAGTGAAGGATTTCCGAATAGGCCAATTCCAGGAGAAGTACCTTTTGGTCAGAGGAAGGCTCTGACTTTGAATAAGTACGCTTCGGGTAGATATATTCCCGAGTGAACAATTCGAGTCCGACTTCGAATTTGAAGTGTTGTTGAGTGAAGAATTTCCAGGGGAAATACTTCTGAGCGAATTCGAAGTTATGCTTGGAGTTCGGTTTTAATCCTACAATCCAAACCTTCGACTAGGGCTCGGTTTAGTCCTACAATCCATGTCTCCAATGGCGTTCGGTTTAATCCTACTAGCCTTCTTCAGTCGGTGTTGGATTTTACCTATTCACCAATCGTGTCAATTTACTCAGGATGCGGCGTGGCCTTGAAAAAGAACCAGCTTACTACGCCCAAGCCTTCAATGTTTTATGAAGAGTAAAGCATTCAATAATCCGTTCAGCGTGATTAATATTGAGGTCGGATTGAAATAATTGCCTCAGAAAATTAATCAAATCATTTAAGATAAATAAGTTTTAGAACGGAGAAATATATACATGAATATTGTCCCCAAGTATAAGTTTGTTAAGGGATTGGTACCTGTCATGGGGCATTACCCTTAATTCCTTTGGGGAGAGAAAGAGCCGATCCGTTGTTAACAAAAGTGGTGTAACAGGACGGATGACTATTATTAATTCGTGTTACTCTCACTGGAGAGAACGATGTCGTCCATTGTGAGAGTATTGTTCCGAGTTTGGGGAACCAAAGATACATGAAGATGATGATTGAGTCTTCCCTCATAAGGATGATGATGGGAATTTGTCTATGCCAGGAATTATATCATCACATCACAGAATAGGTGATAGAGAACATCCGTCCTGGGGAAATACATCTCGAACGTAAGAGTACGGATTTCAAAAACTTCCATCACAAGGATGATGATGGGAATTGTTCATGCCAGGAGTTACATCATCAAATCACAGACTAGGTGATTGAGATCATCCGTCCTGGGGAAGTACACAACGCCAGGAGTTACATCGTCAAATCACAGAATAGGTGATTGAGATCATCCGTCCTGGGGAAGTACACAACGCCAGGAGTTACATCGTCAAATCACAGAATAGGTGATTGAGATCATCTGTCCTGGGGAAGTGTATCTCAATCGTAAGAGTACGGATTGAGTCTTCAAAGACTTCCATCATAAGAATGATGATGGGAATTGTCCGCGCCAGGAGTTACCTCGTCAACTCACAGAATATGTGATTGAGAGCATCCGTCCTGGGGAAGTGTATCTCAATCGTAAGAGTACGGATTGAGTCTTCAAAGACTTCCATCATAAGGATGATGATGGGAATTGTCCGCGCCAGGAGTTACCTCGTCAACTCACAGAATATGTGATTGAGAGCATCCGTCCTGGGGGAATTAGTCTCAATCGTTCTTCTTCAACCGGTGTTGGATTTTACTCATTCACCAGCCTTCAAATAGGGTTCGGTGCAATCCTACAACCTATTTCCTGAGGTTCGGTTTAATCCTACAACTCAGGTCTTCACCGACGTTCGGCCAAACCTACTAGTCGTACTCGGAGTTCGGTTCAATCCTACAATCCGAGCCTTCACCGGTGTTCAGCCAAACTTACTAACCATACCCAGAGTTCGGTTTAATCCTACAATCTGGGCCTTCGAATGGGGTTCGGTGCAATCCTACAACCCGTTTCCTGATGTTCGGTTTAATCCTATAACTCAGGTCTTCACTGACGTTCGGCCAAACCTACTAATCGTACTCGGAGTTCGGTTCAATCCTACAATCCGAGCCTTCACCGGTGTTCAGCCAAACTTACTAACCGTACCCAGAGTTCGGTTTAATCCTACAATCTGGGCCTTCGAATGGGGTGGTTCACCCAGTTGTACCTTCGAAGAGGTTCATCGCTAACAACGGATACATTGTTAGGATCATCCGTCCTGAAAGTATCTTGTCACAACAGTGTTGTGCATCGAATAAAATCATAAAGACAATGGGTGAATCATTTAGAGTATTTCATTAATTATGAATTACAAAGAGAGAAAGAGAGATGAGTCGGGGTTATGACTCATTAGACCTTCTTGGTAAAACCCGATCGAGAAAAACCTAAGTAAGGAAAAGGAGTGGAGTGCACACCGTCTTACCGACTAGCTGTATCAACAGAAGGCCCTATTAATTTTGCTGGCCTGATCCCTAATCAATGACCTCTCGACGGCCTTGATGTTGTTGTCGGGGCATAGTGTTTTGCTATGCAGGCTCACCAATCACAACTCCCTTTTGTTTTTCAGAAGCAGTAAACCTTTTGATCGGAGTGAGATGATCGTCATCGTCTTCCTCGTAATCTCCTCCCCTTTTCTCAATCTGGTCCAGTTGATCAGTAGACCTTTCTTTGAGAAGGTATTGTTTGAGTTTACCCTCTCGGATCAGGGTCTCAATAGTATTCATCAGAGCCTGACATTCGTCTGTTGAATGGCCCTCTTGCTCATGGAATTCGTAGTATTTCCGAGGGTCACCCTGTTTACGAAGCTGGGGCGGAGTCCTGACCCCGTACGCAATAAGGGTTGGCCATCCGATCTCCCTAAGAACTTGAGATCGTTCAGAATTTAGCGGAGCATAATTGTCAAATGCATGCATCCGTTTTGCTTAACGCTGTGGAGTGGAGCTATCGAAGGCATCGCCACGGCACGGTCTTTCCATGGGATTCGATCTGGATCTGCTCTTATCACTCTATTGTAACGTTAGGGATTTCCCTCTCGCCACTGTTGCTTCCAAGTGTATTTCAATGTTCACATACTTGGATGCTTTCCTCCTGAATTCTTCGAAATTCACTGGAGGATTCTTTGCCAACGACAGGGCAAAAGCAGAGCTTGGTTGCAAAGCTTCTATTGCTATGTGCAATTGTAGTGCTTCTGCCAAGTTTGTAACAGCAGCTGCTTCCTTGTGAAACCTCTTCAAGAAGTCCTTGAGAGTTTCATGTTCCCCCTGTCTAATCTGAGCCAAGGTATGAGATGTTCTGGGAATATCACTGGAAATGACAAAGTGGTCCATAAACGCTGTTGCCATTTCTTCCCATGAGTCAATGGAACCTGATGGTAGCTTCCTGAACCAGCTAAGGGCATCATCAACAAGAGTCCGAGGGAACATCCTGCACATGACATCTTCATCTGCCCCCAGGTACATGGCTTCGAGTGTATAAACATCAAGATGCTTAGTAGGATCAGTTTCACCACTGTATTTTTCTATAGAGAGAGGTTGAGTAGTCTGTAGGTGCTTAGGGATGCGTACACTCATAAGTCTCCTTGAAAAAGGGACTGTGAGCTTATAAGTTACTGGAGAGGCTGTCATCAGCCTCCTCTTCCCTTTAACAACTCTCTTATCATAATCATGGATCTGTTCCTTCCCTTCAAATGTGGGGATATTTGAATACTGGGGGGTAGAGGATTTTTCTCCCTCGGTTGTGTGATGTGTCCCCTTGATCAGAGACATGGCTCTCTCCTCCACGCTCTTTCTTTCACGTTTCAATTCCATCAGTTCCTCCATCAACTTTCTTATCATCTCATCCTTTAGATTTGGTGCTGAAACCTACACCATTCTTCTTGAACTTTCCACAGGCGACTCAAGAGCTAAGTGCCTGTTCACTGGTTGTTCCTGGGCAGTGATGTCTTCTACGTGCCCATCTGGTTGGTTTCTCCCATTGCCTTCCATGATAAGAGACCAGACTTCTTAAACGAGAAGTGGGAATAACTTTAACGAGTCCCACTGGGCGTGCCAATGATCGGTCCTGAACCGGGGTCTAGATATCCGGACTCAAGTCAATCACAAATAGTATGCAAATACTGTGCTGAAGACCAGATGTATAAGTATCCAGTGTAAATATCCGTTGTCCTTGCGTGAGGAGAGCGAATTGGGCGTTCTGGAGATCCTTCACACCGACCTAACGCGTTGATGTGGGCGAATGGTGGTGTCACCTGCAAAGATTCTCCGACGCTCAAGTCAGTGATAATATTCCAAGTAAGGAATGTATTTTAGAGAGTAATCGTTTTTAGATTAAGTTCCCCCTCCTCCACTTCATTGATGAAGAGAGTTCATATACCTGATTGGCTTGTTTTACGAGGACTCGTTAGTGGGGAACCACTAACTTCCATTAGCATTATTTTATTGCGCACTTACCAGCATGATTGGGTCAAGTGGCTATTTTATATTGAGCATGGAGAGTATAGACTAGGATTAGGGAGCAAGTTGACCATCCCCGTGAGCAGAATTTGGCTTATAGTGCTGGGGATTATTGATCGGTCCCTGTAGCAATGATTCTTGTCTTTTGCATAGTGACGTGTGTGTTATCCGGTGTCATGGTGTTATCCTGAACAACCGGTATAGGGAGAGCGCCTGATACGGAATTACAGTCCGGATGTATACCGATGACACCGGTTACACGTTGATGTCTTGACAAAGACGTTGAAATATGTCTTGCAGATCGGATACCGGTATTGAGACCGGATCAACAGGTAAATTGGTATCTTACATCAATGTGATCTTGGTTTATAGAAACTTTACGTCAACAACTCATAAGTCAGGTTTACCTATCTAGAATCAAGTTTATAGTCCAAAAGACACAAGGTATAATGCATTTACACAAATCACATAAACCGGACAAACTATACTCCATTTTAATGTTTTAAATTCTTTTAAAATGAGAGGGATGGTTAGATATTTTGTTATATTTTAAAAGAATTTAAAATTAAATTTTTAAATGGCTTATTTAAAAATTTAATATTTTTAAAACAGGTATTTAAAGGTTAATTGTTTCTAATGTTATATATTACTGATTATTTATTAGGTAACATGTGATATTTAATTTCCATTAATTACTTTGATTAATTTTTATTATTATATTTCTCCCCTTTATCAGGTGAGGTTGATTTGTCTTATTTCATATCTCCATGTATATACATGAGTTTCAAAATTGTGTTACAGATAATAAATACCGTTGTTAATTCTATTTCCTGTTTACGACCAAAGGGGCGGTTAAATACCAACGGGTCACATTCTAAATAAATAAACCCATAAAAACAATGTTACTTACATGCCTCAGTTTATGAAATTCCTCAACGATTCTATCGAGATTTTGCAACACATACAAGTACAAAGAAGACTACTTGTTAAATATTAGCATTTCAATTTTTGAGGCGGTTAGTAATACTTAGCTTTGTGGTTTTTTTTTTTTGTGAAACGTAGCTTTGTGGTTGAGAATGAAATCTTAAAAGTGAAATCAAGAGGGCATGCCACAACATAATGGGCATGCTTCGCCCAATTCAAGAGGGGCATAATGAATGAACCCCAGTTGGGTGCTTTTCTTTTAATCCATAATAATAATAATAATAATAATAATAATAATAATAATAATAATAATAATAATAGAGCGATGGTTTAAAAAATATCTTTAATTACTCAACATAATTAATTTTTGATCCTACAATGTCTTCCCAAGAATTCTCCTACTTCATTACAGAAGTATAGAATAATTTTTGTTTTTCAAATATTAAAGTTATTTATTTTTTTATTTGGTACTTTATAAGGTTTTTGGAAGAATAATAAAATTATGATGAGACATCAATTTTTTAAAATCCCCATCAATTTCATGTTGTGAAGGAAACTTGCAAGAAAAACTATTCTCAGTCGAATTTATGTGGTGCTGTACAGGATAAATAACCCATGGAAGGTTCTGTTTATACTTTATACCAACATGTGTGTAACTACAAACAATATGCACGGAATGGAATGAGCTGTGAAGCTAAACACGTGCGTAACTATAAATCAAGAGTATTATAAAGGGGTAAAAAGTGTAGCTAAACCTTGATCCACTGTAATCTGCAGTTTATCATATGCCATCAAAGTCTTCTGCTCACACTTGTAAGTTCCTTTCCCCCTTGCCAGAACCTCACCATCTGAATCTATGATCCCTTCTTTCCTTTTGTCCTCCAAGCGTGGACCAGGTTGCAAGCTGAAAGCTTTCACCTGTATTTTGTTACAGGATATAAAACAGAGAAAATTTTGTTATACAAATGAATGCAGAGCGACATATTAGAAGCTCAAAGTAACTGCTACCAAAAGTATCACACTGAAACATATTGATGATCACACCTTAAGGTACGTGACATATGGAGATTTTACATGCCCTCCCTTATTCAACTCTGACATCATTGACAGCAATTTTAATGTTGGGCAAGTCCTCATAACGATCAAGTCCAGATAACCATCAGAGAACTGCATTTACCAAATTATCATAATAAAGGAATTGTCAAGCTCAGGCCCATAAACAATGCCTATACATAGTAATGCTAATTATCATATATGTGTGCTTGCATGCGAGTCTGGGCGTCTATAACACGGCGTCTCGCACCAGGGAGAAACTTAGGATAGTGAATATTAGACCATTGCCATTTGCGATCTATATATTTATAGCATTCAGCTGAACTTCCTGACAGCAATCAAACAGTCCAGAAATTTATAACTTCAATTACCATATACATCGTTGTAACCGTCATTAAATTCAAACAAACTAAAGTGTAAATTATCATTTCTCATTGTCGTGTAACAAATACTGTAAGGTGCATTTGGAATCAAATTGATACAGAATTGATCCTAGTAAGTAATGGTGTCATCACTGCCATCCTATTATAGCAATTGGAAACATCTCCCAGTATAGCATTGAGGTATTAAAATGTGACATATTAAAACAACGTGCTTAAGTTCTTAATCACACAAAACTGACCTTTGCATCAGGTGCTGCCATAGTATCTTCAGCACCCCAGGGTACATTGTGAAGCCAGATAGAAATAAAGGGTCCATTTATAACTCTCCAATTCAGATTTTCCAAGTTTATTTCAGGTCCTTCATAACAAAGGCTTTGCAAATGAACACGTTCTGCTTCGCTTGGATCATTGTCACTGCCTTTGCTAGTAGATTCACCCGGGTAACTTGTGGGCTCCCCAAAAGCTTCATATCCAGGTGCAGGCACAAAAGAAACACTTCCAGTGTACTGCCTCAAATTGAACATTCGACAGAGAGCCTGAAACAGGAAAGCAGATAATAAAGATAACAATGAATTAAATGACTATCAAACTAATTGCAGTGCAAGTTTAGCAAAGAAATTCAAAACTTCATCACAAGCAAAGTCAGAAAAGCAGTGATGCAGCATCCTGTACTTAAGTTCCCCACTAAGAGTCATTCATATTACAAAATACAAATTACAATAACAAATAGAGGTCAAAATCCTTTAAAACAGAAATGAACAAAATGAAGGATTTAATTATAAGAAATCATCCCTAAACCAAAGGCCAGGTGTCCTTAATCCTTACAATAAAGTCATTATGTAATTTTCTATTCCTTTATATTTGGACCTGTTTCTCAGAAACATACAGACAAAAATAGTTACCCTAATATAAGTAGACAGAAACTACAGGAGACTGAAAAGAAACTGCACCAAAATTAGAGAGAGGAATAAAACAATATATATTAGACTAGATTGACATTTTAATCAAGTGCGTGTAGCTACTAGTTATATCCAATTCTAGTGCTAGAAATCAAGTGTATTTTCTGAACTAAGTACTAGAAGACATTCCACCTAGAGTCATAAACAACCACAGATTGTAAAATATCCAAACCTAAAGCAGATGGCCTGCAATTTGATGATTTATTACTCTCTTGTTCATGTTTCTTCCTTCAAACCAAGTGAGCAGAAGATAATTGCAACAATACTCCATATAAGAGGCACACATGATGTGAAAGCAAAGCATCATAAATAAATATGTAGTGAAAATTATTAAATGGCTTGCTAACATAAAAATCTAGACGAGCGCTTCCCATCCACCGATACTTTTCAGATTCAATGTCAATATCTGCCACCAGACCTGAAATAGAATAATATCTTCAACGGTTATTGTATCATATTTCAGTGAATTGCATGGCCTATATGTGAACCTTAGTCTGGATAAACAAATAAAAGAAATGAAGAATTGTAAACAATTAGCCTAGTGTTTTAACACATTTGCCACCACCATTTTGGCATAATCCATACATGGTAAGAGTAATTACCCCATGCAAGCATCAATATACTGAAAAATCTGGTTTCCCCTTGTGTGATGGTAGCCACATCCAGTGATCGTTTATGGCCTGTTAGTATTTAATAAACAGTTTGGACTTTATAACAGGACAGAGAAAAAAGATATGGTGTGTTTGAATGACATGAATGGATTGAAACCTCGTATAATGGTGAGAACAGCATTAACTGCTCTACAAGGATCACCAATTGAATCAAGAAGAGATTTTGCCATGCCATTTCCCGTACCTTCAAAGCATGTAAGAACTGATTACCTTGGCACAATGAAATTTGTACATCATCATACTCATTATCTAAAGATTACAAAAGATAAAACAATGCAAAAAATAAAAATAAAAATCCAGCAAATAATACTAGCCCCACTTCATTCCTAAAAAACAATAGCTTCATTCTGCCACTCTTGAGTCTTGACCAATGAGCACTTTGATGTGATAGAGTCTGATTGGATAAATTCTAATCAACACAAATTTTAAGAAAGAGGTTAATAAACCTGCAGGAACTACCCCAAGGGGTATCTTTATTGCTGTATCCCAATCCTCTCTTTGAAGAAGCCCATTTACAACCTACTAAATGAGTGGCGTTTGTCAGATTGGGAAAAACAATTAACAAAGACATCAAAATTGAGCAAGCGCACAAGAATTCTAGAATAAACAGGTTAAATGGCAAAATGGCAAAACTTAGAAGTGGTTCCCACAGATGTTATAACTTCCATTTGGATCTTTTGGGCTTCCTGTTCAGTGGTAGCCTACAATCTAATCCCCAAAAAACCATTAAGACTTTGTTTGGAAAAATGAGCTTGTACTTTATGTCATTTCAGATAGCTTATAGCTACTTAGGTAGCTAATTGAAATAAAGTGTTGACAAAACTAACTTATATTGTGTTAGATAACTTCAATGAACATATAATATTATAATTGTGTGACAGGTAAAATTGTTTTTTTAAAATATAAGGGTAAAAACAATAATTAAGCTATTAATGAGTAGTAAATAGCTTTTCAAAAAGTAGTTATTTAAAAGTTAGGAGCTTATAGTTCTGATAAACTACAAACTCTCCTTATTTTTTGTTCACCAAACAACTACTAACTTTTGAAAAACTATAAAATCTTGAATAAGCTATAAGCTACCTTTGTCAAACAAGCATTAAGTTTGTCACACAAGAACATAATCAAGGGGTTGACACTTGACTAAATATTCTGCACTCAGTCCATGAGGGTGATGATCCAATAAACCCAGTATTGCACTAGCATATCCTGAAAGGATAACTCCAAGGCATAGGAGGACAAGTAGTGAAAAGAAATCCCAGATCATGTTAATTCAGACATCAATAACATCTCTCAAACATGTTCTTTCTTTATTTTCTCACAATTTTACAAAAAAATGTCTCTGACGTGCAAATGATAAGTGTTGGATGGAATGGAACACAACACAACAAAATGTTTTGCAGCATAAACATGAAGGGTAAAGGAAAGTTCGAATTGCTCTTTACTATCATCTTTTTAGATTTTTTATGGTCCCTTTTAGAAGACCCTATACAAAATTGGAGAAGCATTTGTTACTACATTTGTTCATATCTGCCCTTCATAAATGAACCTTGCAACTTTTTTTAAATTTAATGAACATCACGATGACATAAAGCATTTATTGCAACGGGTGGCAACTAACCTCAACCAAAATTCCATCTCCACTGACACAAACAATCCCATCATACTTGCTAATATCCAACGACTGAGCAACTTCCTTGGCATGGAGCTGATGCTTGGTTTCTGAGGAAAATAATAACACAATCACAAACTAAATCAACAAACGAAACCAAAAAAAAAAAAAACCAACAACAAAGCATCGTGGTTGAAGAATGAGAACACCTTGAATCGTAAGTTCGATTTGAGCATCATCAAAAAGAGGCTTGACATGTTCAGCGAAAACCTTGGCAGCAGATTTCTTCCCTCCAAACGGATTTACAAAAACAAACAACCTCTTAGGGCGACCTGCATTGCATTCAGAATTAAAAAACGCAACTGTTAAACAGACGACAATCGTAAGTGTTTAACCTTAACCATTGAAAGGTGAAGTTTACCGAGAGAATCAATGAATTCACGAAGCTTTTGGCACCAGAGGGTATGCGTTTCCTCGGAGGAAGGTTCGAAGACGACATCGTTTCTGGCGAGTCTACCAGCAGAGGAACCGTTGGCGTTGGGGCAGCAACCGTCTCGGGTCTCGACGAGGGTCTTGATCCTGATGTAGGGCCCACTGGAGACGAATCCGATGACGTCCTTTTCAACGGAGAGACAACGTTGGATTCCCTCGGACCACCAGAGACGGCCGTCGGCGAGAAGGGCGAGCGGTGTGACGGTGCCGTTGACGGTTACACGGTCCGAAAATAAGGGACGCTGCTGGTGAACCCTTCGATCCATCTCCGTCTTGTGACGAATTGAGATGGGATGGCCGACCACTCGCCTCCGCTCACTCAACTGATAATAATATTAACGACTAAAATTAAGAGGATAATTGAGATACAAACTATACTTGGAATCTTGGATCGTTTTCGCTAATGTTGGGGGGTAGGAGTAATATTTGCCTAGTTGCAATGTTTGACCCCCAACCAGTAGAAATAGAAACAATAATGGCTTTGTTTGTTTAAAAAGTGTTTTTTTAATTAAAAAAATATTTATTTAAAATTTTGATGTGTTTATTTAAAGTTTTAAAAATAAGTAGAAGTTAGAAATAAGTTGATTTCAGTTTATTTTAAAAAACAACTCTGATCTGCTTATTAAAAAAGTGATTATAAAAAAAACGTTTTTTTAAAAGCATTCAAAAAATAAGCTTAAACAATGGGTCCAATATATTGATGGTTAAATCCTACTTATATTTTACATCAGTATAGGTTAATTTTTTTTTTTAAAAAGGTGATAGATTTTATAAGAGAGTAATATGAGTGGAATATAGAGTTCAATATTTGTTTTAGGTATAAAATGGTTTTAAAATATCAATCAGTTATTTAAATTGATTATGCCACTTAAGTATTTATAAATATGTGATATAAAGGGGTAAAGCTAGCTAATCTTATTTAAGTGGCTAAACATGCAACATATAAAATGCACTTCTATATATTGTACAAGTATATTATATCTAATTAAAAGTTAAAATGATGCATCAAACTAATAGTCAAGATACATACATGTAAAGTCAAAACAATAAAAAAAATAAAAACTTAGCACATTCATTTAAGAAAGTTAAGGTTAATGATGTGTCCTATATCAAATTCATCAATAATTGATTCATTATTAAAGAGATTAATGATATTTTTTTAACGTAAACCACTAAATTATTTACAAGAAACTCTTCATTTATTTTGCTCTTATGTAAATTACATTATTGAAATTTTTTTTCAATAACTATTATAGATAGAAGTGTCAAAATAAGACAAATCAATCTATCAATATGAAAAAACATCCAATTCTCTCTTGGATGTTTTGTCACGTGTTGCTCTTATTTTTTTAAAAGAAGCATTTGATGTCACAAATATTAAACCACTTGAGTCATTTGTGTCTTTTCTTTTAAAGAATTTGTCAAATGTTTTTAATTTGTTGATACCTAAAATAAATTTTATATGATTTAAAAATATTACAAAAATAACCACACACTAATACAAGTAAATAATTATAGCAGAAAACAACAAAAATACATCTCTAAACCATTTCATTTAGGGAAAAACCACCTCTTTGAAAGAAATTAGAGAACTTCAGCTACACTAACACCACACACCAATTCTCCAACTCAATTTCAAATCCAAATAAAAAGCTACAATCAAATGACCAAAAGAAATGATTTATAAATATCTAAGAAATAAAAAATATTTTAAAATAAAACTATCTCATTAAAATAAAATAAAAAACCTTGTTATTGCATTTAGAAAGACAAAACCCAATAATAAGATTCATGCCCAGCCAAATTAGGAGAAACAATTAAAAAATTAGGAGATTTATAATTTAAGAAGAAGGTAGCGTCTCCAGACCCCAATATATAAGCTTTGTTTTTATGCACCAATAACCAATGATAATAAAACAACAGGTATATTGTAGAGAAAATGGAAGTTTCTAGAACTTGTAATTTTTAATTTTAAAATTCTATTAAACATTATATTATAATAAATTACATGAGAAAAGGAAGAAGTAGTTTTTGTCATCTAACTAATTTTTTTTTATAACTATAATAATAATAGATCATGCTAAAAATTTTGTCCCAAAAGTCACATTAATTGTTTGTTATTACAAATCACAAAGTCACGACATATCATTAACATATATTAGTAAATTTATTATTTTTTGGGTAGCCATAGCTATTGCATCTTCATATGATGCTCTACCCTGAACATGATTCATCATTGTGTTTACAAAAAGAAAAGCTTGCCATTAAGCAAAATTACTCAAAAAATCTTATCAACTCAAAAAGAGAATTTTCTATAACACAAAATTCATTTTTAAAAATTATATCATTTCTACGTATTTATAATGAGCAAATAATCGAAAACCAGATAATAATAAGAATGTATAAGTTGAATGAAATGAACTTTATAATAAGAATGTATAAGTTGAATGTTAGTAATTTTCAATCACAGATGATGATCCCTAGCAAGGATGAAGCAAAACGTGTTGCTCAAGGAAAAAACCGACACAAAAGTCAACAGAAATACTAAAACAAAGGATAACGGATAAAAGAGAGAAAGTATTTCCATTACGAAAAAGAAGAAAAGATTATCACCAACATAAGGAATTTGATAAAGGTACGTGACCTTTCATCGTGAGATGGCATAGCCCTTTCCTTTCCTTTCCTGTTGCTATTTCGAGTGAGTCTATCTTTACTCCTTCGTAACTTAAATTATTTTCCGAGTGGCAAAAGAGGAAAAAAAATAATCAACAACAGTTCAATTATGACGCAAGCACAGTCATGTGACAGTGAGCAGCACCTGCTGAATCACCCCACGTGGCAATCCCAAGTAAAATATTGACAATGGTTCTCAATCCAACGACCCAAATTTCAAGATCTTCTCGTGCCGCAAGATCAAAAAGCCCCATGGCAGATTCGCAAACCGTTAAACCCATCCCTCACACCGTTACAAACACAAGAAGTGAAGAGAAGAAAAAATTCGCATCGCAGACACACTTCGGCGAAGTTTCTCAGATTCTGGGCGCTTTTCTTCTTTTCCTTTCCGGAGGATTTTCTGCTTTCTGCTTTTCTATCCGCTCGCGTTCCATCGAATCCTGTCACTCCACTTACAGTTACTTTCCTTTATCTCACGTCTCTTTTTTGTTTTTTTTATATTAACGATAAAATGATTTAACGAAGAAATCCGCCAGCAGAGACTGTTTGGATACTGAGAAAACGAAGGAAAATAAACTGAGGGGAAAACGAAAACGGTGAGAATGCAGACGAGGTATATGGAGAGATCGAGTAGTATGACGAGGGAGAAGCGAGGCTTAGATTCAGGTTCTGGTGACGAAGATCAGCCTGAAAGAAAGCGACCTGCTTTGGCTAGGTATATAACACGTTCAACTTCTCCGTTGTTTTCTTCTACCTGTGCCAATGATTTCTTGCTTTAACACGTTTTGTTTAATTTTACTACCTGATAGATATATTCTTCTCTCTCTTTTATGCTAGATTCATTCTGTGTGCCTGCTCCATATGTGAAAAGCCTTAGTACTTGGTAGGTTTTGGTTGGGTGAGACTGAAATAAACATTTTGGAGGAGTACTTGAGTAGAGCAATGTCCACTTTAGGTCGTATTAATTGCGTGGAATGGATATATATGTGTTGTGATTTGGAAATTGTGATCAATTTTTAGTTAAATTGATCAATTGGATATATATCGGGGAAGAGTAATCTTGATTAAAAATTAAATGATAAGTTGTGATCAATTTTTGGTATCCGAAGAATACGAATGGGAGAATAATGTCTTTGGTTGAACGGAATCTTGATTTATAGATGAGATGAGAGGGAGTAAGAGATGCATAGCCTACAAAAGAAGTTGAATATAATTAAGAGAACCAAGCTTGTGATTGACTACATTCCTAGTATGGGAAATTTTATACTGTTTTTGTTTAAAGTGTGATATGAGTGTAAGTATCTTAGTCCTTGTCTAGGTTTATTTTGTTATCATGTTATTAGCCCTTAAGTTTTCATTTGTTAAAGCTTAATTTGATCTTAAATTTGCTGATGAGTGCATATTTATATATTTCTTCATTTGTTTATATCAATTTGCAGTGTAATTGTTGAAGCCCTGAAGGTGGACAGTCTGCAGAAACTTTGTTCATCACTGGAGCCTATTTTACGTAGAGTTGTAAGAAAATTAAGTTCATTGTGGTATTGATTTACTGCCTGCTGGACTAAATTATTTGAAGTTATACTTGCATTGGTCACAGTCGGCCCTTAAAACAAGCCCATTATAAAAAAACTAGGCTAGCACTGTGAAGCTTGGATAAAATTGGATAGAGAACTAGAGATCCCATATTCAAACCATAAAAACCTGAAAAAGGTTAAGTCTTTTACACAAAAAGAAAAATAGTCCTTCTGAGAAGGGCTTCCCAGAATAGCATTTTTAATTACCTCATTCTAGTAATGTCTTGAAAAATGTGGTAAAGTCCACCTTTCTGTCCTGTGGTGTTTCTACATGTTTGTGTTGTTAAATAAAATTGCAATGAAATAACTCTGTAAGTGAAGTAAATCTATATGCAACCACTTTGCATGAATGATGATTGATTAAGGATGTATCTTGCATCTTATTCTTGCTTGCTGCTAAACAGGTTAGTGAAGAAGTCGAACGTGCTTTAGCAAAATTAGGGCCTGGCAAGCTTAGTGATGGGAGGTATTATTTTCTCACCTCAAAGTCCATTTAATGACCCATATGTTTTGGTGATTTGATCTTATACTAATGTATTTGTAACCATATTTGTTTAACTAATACTCCAAGTAAAATACAGCTCTTCTCCCAAGCGCATAGAAGGACCTGATGGCAGCAGTCTACAATTACAATTCAAGACCAGGTTATCCCTTCCCCTCTTTACTGGTGGGAAAGTGGAGGGAGAGCACGGTGCTGCTGTACATATTGTTTTGATTGATGCAAAAACAGGCCACGTTGTCACCTCTGGCCTGGCTTCATGTGTCAAACTAGATGTTATTGTACTTGAAGGAGATTTCAATAATGAGGATGATGATAATTGGAGTGAAGAAGAATTCGAGAGTCATGTAGTGAAAGAACGAGAGGGAAAAAGACCTCTTTTGACTGGTGATCTGCAGGTGACATTGAAGGAGGGTGTGGGAACACTGGGTGAGCTTACATTTACAGACAACTCTAGCTGGATAAGAAGCAGGAAGTTCAGGCTGGGGCTCAAAGTTTCCTCAGGTTGTTGCGAGGGAATGCGTGTTCGTGAAGCCAAAACAGAGGCTTTCACCGTTAAGGATCACCGTGGAGAATGTAAGTACATAACTTTTTAACTTTTTTCCTATCCTTCTTCTGTAATGAAAGTTACACTTGATTGCAGTGTACAAGAAACACTACCCACCAGCCTTGAATGATGAAGTCTGGAGATTGGAAAAGATTGGCAAGGATGGGTCATTTCACAAAAGGCTAAATAAAGCAAGAATATATACTGTTGAAGATGTCCTACGACTTGTGGTGAGAGACCCACAAAGACTACGGAATGTAAGAATCTATAGAGTATAGACACTTTGTCAGGGGAAGAAGATTTGAGTTCCATATAATGTTCAATTCCTTTTTATTTAAGGTTTGACCTAGTGATTTAAAAATTTTCATCTATCCAAGATTTTCATGGTTAACCATCCTTATGTAGATTCTTGGGAGTGGCATGTCAAACAAAATGTGGGATGCTCTTATTGAGCATGCAAAGACGTGTGTTCTCAGTGGAAAACTCTATGTATACTATCCGGATGATGCAAGGAATGTTGGTGTTGTTTTCAATAACATTTATGAGTTGAGTGGCTTGATTGCCAATGACCAATATTACTCTGCTGATTCTCTCTCTGACAGTCAAAAGGTAAATCAATCTGTTCAGTGAATTTGGCATTTATGTTTAAATTTGGACTGTACTGTTGAATTTTTCATATTATGCTTAATCTGATTTCTCAAGCCACTTACTAAATGTGGCCAGTTCTTGTGGTTTTTTCGTGTGTACAACCGATTCTTCATTTTGAAAGCGTCCGACTCCATGGAAGAATTCCACTTAATTGGATCATATGCTTGGCAGCAAGTGATTTTGCTTTTATTCTTTAGAGTTTGTATAACAGCATGAAACTCCTTGCTAGTTTTAAAATGTTGCTCAGGCATAACGTAACCATAGTATGGTGTTCGAAACCTGTAAGGACAGATCAAAAACGGAGTTTTCTTAGTGCAAATATACCATTTATTGTTATAGGTGTCATAAGATAAGGTGGGAAATTATTCTTCTCTAGAAAAGGAATATATAAAAGTTGACAAAATGTTTTCTTAAACTTGAAGGAAGAAATATGTTATTGAGATCTCTGAAAAATGCCAGTCTCTCATTCTTCTAGGTTTATGTGGACACATTGGTGAAGAAGGCATATGAGAATTGGATGCATGTTATTGAGTATGATGGAAAATCTCTGCTAAATTGCAATCAGAATAAGACGCTGGGCAGCTCCCACCCTCAAGCTCCAATGGGTTCCCATGGTTATTCAAATTCTAACTCGCTTGATCAGCAGATCTCCATCCCAAGCCTGCCAGTTCCTGGACATACTGGGCAGCCTTCAATGGATACAGGAATAACTGTTGGAGGTATTTTGCAATGCTTGATATGAGTTTTATTATGCAATAGGTTTTATGTGTCGCATTGCAGAAATTTATCTGTGTTAATGTTGACAAAAGAGGATATATCAATATGTAGAGTACTTTTTCTCACTATAGATGTTTGTCCTCAAACATAAGAATGGTTCAAAGAGTATTGTGGTTGCTGACTACATATGAATGATGTCTGCAGGTTATCATAATGTCTCAACCACCAGATGCCCAATGCAACCACAGGATGAAAATCTTCATTCTTCTGTTCATTTTGATAATACTGTATTCTCACTACAAAACCAGCTAGCGAGTGCTTCACACCAATCTCAATTTCCAAGAAATGAAAATGGAGTGACTATTGGTTCCCGGCAATCAGCCACTCCTGACTTTCAGACTGTCAGCACTCCAAATCCTACTTACAGGGGATTTGAGGACTTCTTCCCAGAGGAGGAGATTCGAACTAGAAGTCATGAGATGCTAGAAAATGAAGATATGCAGCATCTGCTCCGTATTTTTAATATGGGAGGACAATCTCATACTTCTTTTAATGCTCTAGAAGATACATACCCTTATTCATCTGCTTACGTACCTGCGACCTCCAAGAGCTGTAACCTAGATGGTGACCGAAACCGTTCCTCAGGAAAGGCTGTTGTGGGCTGGCTCAAGCTTAAAGCTGCCTTGAGATGGGGCATTTTTATTCGGAAAAGAGCTGCTGAGAGACGGGCACAACTTGTTGAGTTGGATGACTCATAGAATACAAAATTAGAGCCATCCTGCCTGTTATGATCTAAACGTCAACTTGTAATTTGAACATCAAATGGTCTTTTTCCGGCATTCAGAATAGCCCTCATGCTGCAGTTTTATAGCATGAGTAGACATGAAATCTGGATTGAATTTTTAGGTGCGGCGTAGCCTTAAAGCTCCACTGTGCCATCATAAGGAGTTGTGCAACAGCCTCTGCCTATACAAGAAAATCACCCTGAGGAGCTCTAGCAATACACTTCCTAACATACTCTACTCGTTGAAATTTATTTGAATCTACAAAATCATAATTCATGAAACAGGACTCATTCAATAAGAAGTGAGAGACCGATGCAATTTTGTCTTTCTCAATAAATTTCAGCCAATAATAATGTGTTTAAGAGAGTTTGTTGTTTGTATTCCTCATATCATCACCCTGTATGTAACAACTCTTGTATCTGTTTTACTTATGATGTTTTTTCCAACCTACATTCTAGCCTGCAAGTTGTGAGTGATTGAAGACCTGACAGTTTACCTACCTCCTGGTTTGAATCTGGGGGCCAAGGTCTTGGCCTGGAACCTGATCATTTCTTAATATTTAGTAGAATGTACTGAAAATTGTGCGTCGTAGGCTAGGTGGGTTGAACGTAACTGGTGTGTTTTGTGTAGTTGCCTTGTTGTTGATAGTTGTAATGAATACTGAATTGCTGGATTTGAAACTGCTTTTTGCTTTCTCAATGTTTCAGCAGACTTGTATGCTTGCATGCATTGCCAGAAGCGCCAGATTCCGATGATAATCATCTAAGGTTTGGCGCCGGTTTAGGGTCAGACAAGTAAATCATCGGTTTTCACTGGTTTGGTTGGTTCTTGATAGGTTCTGAGGTTCTTACCAATTATGTGGTTATCTAACATTGGAAATCTAACTGGTTCATCCGTTTTTTAATTGAACTGACTGAACCGGTCTAATTTTCTGAACAATGTTACTATATTGATATGACATGTTGTTCAAGACATGTTTAAACTTTGGTTGGCCAATAAATTAAAAATCTGTTTTTGGTCAATCTCAACTAGAACTAAATAGACCTTTAATAGTTTCGTGCTAGGTTATAAATAGGTTAAATTATAACCTAAATTTCTAGACTATTTAGGAATTTTCAAGTAGGTTTTAATTTAAAAGGCTAAACCTACAAATTAATCCTTCAATTTGTAAGTATCAATCAATTTAATCTCTAATTTTAAAACACTATTTAGTTCTTCATTTTGTAAAAAATAAATAATTTTAGTCCATTCTTAAAGACAAAACGATTGATTTTTGTTAAGTCAAGAACTAAAATGATTGATATTAATTCTTACACAAGGATTAGTTTTAAGGCACTCATTTTTTAAATTTTTAATTAGGTTCTTGAACTATTTAATCATTTGTAATTGATTCAATATCAAGATTTTTGTTATGTTTGGTTAAGTGCAAAGATCTAGTTATAATTTTCAAAATAGTTAGGTCTCTTTGGCAAAACTAGTGGATAAGTTAGCTGGAAGTATAAAAGGTAGCCTAAAACTGATAAATTAACTATAAGCTAATTGATTGAATTGTAATGTGTATGATAACATTATATGTTAAATGTAAAATGACATAAAAGATATAATTTTTTTTGTTAAAATACATAAAAGTGCTTCTTTAAAAAATCTATGAGGATAAATACAATTTTTTTAAAAAACTACTTGTCTTGATACTTGGGTCTAGGACCGGGTGTTGTAGGCCAATCCCTATGTGGTGTAAATATGTTCTAGGTGCCAGACAAGTTGATCTCATAACCAAAGTAAGGCTATGGACGTTGTAAGTTGACCTGATTGAGCTTCTCATCCCGGCCCAACGCGCTGATGAGCGAATGACGGTGGTACCTACAAAAACACTTTGACACTTAAATCAGTCCGGATTCTAACATTGGAGCAATGTTAGAGTATAATGTTGGGTACCAGAGAGCTTACCATTTATGAGTGATAGTGTAGTATTTATAGTGAAGGAGTGACGTCATCCCTCGTGGCGTGCATCAGAACAGGTCCGTACATCACGTATAGAACTGACATTTTGCAAGTAAGGGCCGGTTTCCTCAGTAATTATCTTTACCTTGACTCCAGTCATAAGCATTTTGATTTGAGGTTTAATTGTCACAATGGTGACTCCGTTTACGGCAATGGAGTGTGAGGACACCAGTAATCATCATAACAAACTTGATAGATTCATAGTCCTTGTGGTGGCTCCTCCAGGGCCTATACCGACGAGAACTCTATAAGCATGCGGAATGAGGTCGATATCCATTCCAGATCATAAGCCCCAGGCCTATTGAAGTGACTTGAGAGTTGCTTCAATTGGCTATTTAGTTCCTGCATTATGATAACTGATGTGCAAAAAAATTATCAATCATAAATTTTAAAATTTTACCTCATCGGTATCTCGTTTTTTCTAGTCGGAGTCACGTGTCGTTTGATAAACAAGGTTGTGCCACGTGCGTATGTGGATTTGTTACGTCGCCATAAATGGGACACAACTGTTCATGCAACCCTTCGCTCCCCTAGCCTTGCCTATAAAGAGAGGTGCGAAGACCCGTCATTTTCACTTGTTTTCTCATACCGAAGTATTGCTGCTCTGATATTGCTAGTTGTTGTTGTTAATCGAAGAAGTCTGGCATGTACGAAAAAGACCAACCGCATCTGTGACACCCAAAACCCAAATTATAAATCCTAAGATAATTATCCAAAATTTCATAATAAATTTTTCGTGATTGGATAATCATCTTAGAAATTCATAATTCAAATTCTGAGATCCCATGTAATGATATATTTACGGAATAATTAAATTTACATATCAAAATATTATTTTGAATAATAACTCAAAACTAAGTAAATGTCATATTACATTCATCATGGAAATATTCATAATGATACGACACACAAGTTCCAATACATTACAATTTATTCCAAATATAACTCCATAGTCAAACACTTAAAAAATGGACCTCTAATGCTTCCTCATGCATCATACTATGAGTTATACACTTAAAAATGATTGTAAGGGTGAGAAAGAATATAAAGTAATTATAGAACAAATAAAATTGCACAAACATAAACAACAAGTAAATATGAGATGATGTATATGTCAATCAACTTTATTCATCTTTTAATTACCAAATTATGTCATGATGGATCCATTCTAATTGGTGGGAATATATTGTAGTAATACACAAGTAGGGTTTGGGCTTAAAATAGAGCAGCCACAATTGGCAGGCAAACATAGACCCCTATCGATCCATGTTGTGTCAAGTTGGGTCTGGGCTCGAATAGAGCAACCATAATTTGGCACGAAAACATAGACCCCTATCGATCCATGTTGCGTCACAATATAGAACAAGTAGAATCTGGGCTCATCATAGAGCAGCCCCCATCGAGCAGGCAATCAAGGGACCTCTACATTCTCAAGATGCGTCTCAAAATGCATATGATGCATGAATGTCTTTAATTCTCTTTATTAATCAACATACCATGATCTTACAATTCCATAATCTCAATAATAACCTCAAATCCTCAAAGGATATAATAACCCAAACACGTTCTTAAATCATGGATTTATAGTTCATCATCATATCAATACTCCATAAAGCATTTATGTATATTTGCCATTAATTCCAAACAAATAATGTGCATTTATTCAATTCCCATACGATGTACTTCACACAAGGAATACTCAATAACATTCATAACTGAGAATAATTCATCCAAGTATCACGTAGACATGCACAAGATATTATTAACATAATTATGACCATTAGAATCATTAGTTACTAATAAAACAAATTTTCTGGGCGATTTCAGCACTGTCACCCTTTAACAAATAATTCATAACTTGAGCTACACAATTCATTTTTAATTGAAACCAAGTTTCATGTTTTCATAACTCAGTTATCTACATTTTTCATGAAGGCCGTGATTTTAAATTCCAAACAGAAATATCACATAATCATAGAATAGTCAATAGGTTAACAATTATCATTATCACCAATTTCTGGAAAGTTTTCTGTTTTGACAATCTTTAGTAAATTAGCTATAACTTGTGATATAAAAATAATTTTTGAATGAGGCCAAGTGCCGTGTTTCAATAATTCCATTATCTATAATTTTCATGAAGACTAAAAATTCCAAATCCAAACAGAAATATCACAAATTCACAGTATACTAAACTATCTCCAAGAAAGTAATAACAAGTACATATATTAGTAAAATAAACGTTTCTGGAACTACAAAAGTAATTTTGACATAAGACCGGTTCTAAATTACTTATAACAAAAACATCTAAAAATTTTATGAAGATACTAAACATCGATTCTCATCACAAAATTCTCAGTTTTAAAAATAAAAACAATGATTCACGTCAATAGCTCTTCAACGTGAACATACCTCGGTATTTAAGGTATAACTGGAGCTACAAATATCCTTTTAACAAGAAACCACTTTGTATAAATCTACAACATAAATATCTACAACTTTTATGAAGACATCATAGTCTAAATATGCACATATAATTCTTAGAATTTCAATATTTACACAAAACAAAAGGTACATATCCTAGAACAGACATACTTTAGCATTTTAGCTATAACTCGAGCTACAAGCATCCAAATCATGTGATTCAAAGCTCAAAATTCATATAATACATATAGATGCAAATTTTATGAAGACACTAAATACTGATTCATACTTTTTAATCAACAAAATCAAAACACAAGTACAAACATAATTTTTGAATTCCTAGCACACAGATATAACTCTACCCATTGTACAACTATTTACAACCTTTTCCTCTTACCTTAATGAAGGATCCTAGAGTGGTTGGAAGTATCCTCTTGCTGTCCTAGCTTCAGATCAAGAGTAACTTTGATGGAGAAAATGAAAGGAAATGAGAGAGATGTCTTCACTAACTTCAACTTGTTCTAAGAATTCAGACTTGGGAACAAGATGTAGTGTTGGTTTAATCATGCAAATGACAAGTGGGAGACAAGCTTTTCATAATAAAATTGTAGTGGGATGTTAGGTGCATTATGTGTGGTTATAATGGAGGTTTTAAGTGGGAAAAGTGGGCTGCATTACTGGCTATTCCCGCAGCCTAAATAATATAACTTGTATGATTGAAGTAAAATACAAATTCTGAAACAATTTTGGTATTTTGTACATATCTCTCTCTAATATTAATGGATTTTGTTAAATTTGGTCTTGTTGGAAATCTAAGAAGAAGAGAAACAACTTTGTAGTTGACCATATTTTCAAATTCAGACTCTAACTAGGCATTAAAATATGTACAAGATAACACATTTTGAGTGGAGTATGTGATAATTTGATGGGAGTAAATGGAAAAGGTAAAGAAATTAATAACTAAAAAAATAGGTAATAAGTTATTTGGTTAAATTTTACCTAAGGTATAAGGTTAAAATTATTTACAACTATAAAAGGTTAAATTGAAGATGTTGTCCTAGCCAAAATTTATATGGGAAGTCGAGATAAAATAGATAATATCATTGATGATCTTAATGAGAATGATTATACATGAGAATGAAATTTTTGGGATGTTACAACATCACCATAGTAGGTACCTCTATGTCGTTCTTCTTGTCTTAGCTATTTCATTTTACTTGCACATAGAGGGGTATGGGGACGACGTCTCAAGCAGCGACTCCGTAGAGGTGTTGTTTGGGGCACCGTCAATTCAATCCCGATAAGAGCCGCAAAGAGGGGGATCATATCAGTTTCCTTGCTATACTGATGAACCTACCTCAGGGTTAGCGCGACATCGATGGAAGAATCTAAGGACTTGGTGTTTAGCTCAAATGTCCTCGTGAGAAGTAAAGGAGCTAGACATGTCCTCTGACTCTTCTGCACCATCCCGTACATCGTTCGGTTTTGACATAAGTTCTACTAGTGAGCCTAACAGTAATGTCAATCTTTATTTAACTAACAATGTGGTTTTTTACTACTATATACCATTTTTTCAACACATTATTCAACCGATGGCATCTAAGGATCACTCCAACACAAACTCGCCTGTTGTCATAACCATTCTTTATGAGACCAATGTGATTACACACTGGATACAATGGCTTGTTGAGAAGGTGAAAGACCCTTACTCCTGGGTCCATGAAGAACCCCTAAGTATTGGCTCCTGTTATATTGAGGATATGGATGATGTAATAATAGAAGACATGGTGGTCTACTCCGGGGAGGAATATGAAGATTATTTCACTATACTGTGCCCCTTGTTATCTGATCAAATTTGTCATCAACTGGGGTCAAGATATATTTTATGTACAAGATGTTGTTTTCTAAGATTAAGATCTGGTTTCCCTTGAATGGGAGTACTCTGGTTCCTGGACTGTGCCCCAAGTCAACTTCATCTAAACGGTTTGGGTTTAATCAAAGCTTTTGAAGTTCTGGGAGACTATTTTAACTTCGCCCCCATTGTCGCTCTATTCTTTACATACTACAAAGTTATGCATCGGGGTAACCAGGGAGGTGAGCTTGGCTTCATCAACCTCCAGTGTAACTCAAAAATTGTCAACTTTGAGTCACTTACGAAATCGGCCAAGACAAACAAAATGAGCTTTAAGTGCTCTTTTGTTAAAGTCAAAATAAACGATGACAAACCGATGTTCTGGGAGAATTCAGATTTTTCCAGGAAGTTTTACACCGAATGGACACATGAGCATCCTTGCTTATAAGCAGCGCCTACTCTGTCAGTGAAGATGTGGTATTGCCGAAGTCAAAGGTGGTTTTGGAAGCTTTGAAGGCTTTTCAACCTTCTCCAAAATATCTTGCAAAGTTTTGTTGGGTGAAGCATCACGCCGAGAGACTTATTTAAGTAATGTTATTAGTTAAACCAGAGTTTGAACAATCTTTTTTTTTTTGTGTTCGGTGCAAGGGAGATGACTCGGATTGATTTGCTAAAAAGGTTAAAGGAATAAGCCAAAGCCCAAAATGCTGTTGCGACTAATGCTGAAAATCGACTGAAATGGTCAGGGGCAAAGGCTATGACTAAACATGTAAGTATTCTGGCTTTGGGGGCCGATATCCATTCTGGATCTATATATATGTATGTAGAGAGAGAGAGACAGATATAAATTTATAAGAATGGAGTGCAGTTGATTATAGTAAGATAAGTTGTGTGTGTGTGGAGAGATATAAATTTATAAGAATGTAGTGCAATTGATTATAGTAAGGTAAGTTTTGAAAACTTATTAATTAACTTTATAAAAACAAGGTTTTACACTCATGCCTGATTTTTGGTTTTAATAGGAATCAAATAAATATTAGAGACTTACAAACGTACCTTGTAAAAGTTTATAAAATAATGATGTTTTATTTGTAATATTAATTATTTATAATGTGTAATGTATTTATAAAAATATTTTTAAATGATTTTTTGTTTATATTAAGTTTACATTAATAGTAAATGTAACTTATTTAAAATTTATTTATTTATATATCCAGAAATAAACATACTCACAAATTAATTATATAAAAATTATGAAATCAAATAAGTATCAAATTAACGATGTTAAAGTGATAGTTTTATTAACTTAATAAATCAAATAAACATTATTTTAAAAATATTTAAAATAAAAGGCGGAGTGTAAAACTCTTTTATAAATTGTTATCTAATAATAAAATACCGTACAATAAAATAAACTATAAACATGATTACTTTAAGAGTTCAATTGTGATAAATTTGTAACATCAATTAAATGTCAGAAACCTTAGATTTGACTTTTAATATAGTTACTGTAAGTCAATATTTTTACTTATATAATAATTCTGCCTGTTGGACAATGTTAATTTTTTTTCACACTTACAATGTATTCAAATTAAATTTTTACTTTCACTGTCATATATCCAAAATGCTTTCTAATTGGTTAAGATATAGTTTAAAAATATTACATATCTGTGCATCAGAATTAATTAGTGTTTTCATCTCTTTTCAATAGTTGAGAAATTTAATAATATCAATATTTAGTTAGTATATTAAATTAATATTATTGAGTGGGTATTTGCAGGATTATAAAATATCAAAAATTAATTTATGAATCTTATTTATGTAAATTAATGTTTTTCCCATCATAATAATAACTTCATGGGTGTAATATATTGATGACATAAATTACATTTAGATCCTATTTAAAGAAAGCTATTGATAATGTGTGACTTATATTTGATGCATTCTATTTAAGCTGAATTAAGTAGGAGAATTATAAGCAACAAAATGATTTGAGTTCATACTAACATTTAATAAATAAAGAAAAGAATCTTAAATTTAATGAAAATCTTTGTACTTTTAATAGGTCACAAGAAAATTAGGATTTTTTTATATTCTATTTCATTTGTGAATTTTAAAATATTTCAAATAAAACCTATTATTCATTAATAACTGTATTATAACGAATATTTCTTTTACAAATTATATATAAAAAGTCATTTACAAAATTAAAGTATCTAATAAAGTTCTTGACTCAACAATATAAAAATTTTGTTAGTTAGCATTGGTCAAAAGCTAACTTAACAGCGTGGTTAACATCAATTTAGTTTTGACTTTGAATCTAATTCTAAAATGATTGAAACTAATTTAGCATCTATAAATAACTCAGTTATTTTTCGATGAGATTTTTCTTTGATAAGAATTTAGGCTCAAAATTTAACTACCTAATAACTCATTCTACATGATAAGTTCAGTCCAATTTGAAAACAAATTTAAGAGTAAAGGAAATATTAATTAAATATTAATGATTCATGAATTTATTTATTTATCTTTCCTTAATTCTTATCTATTAATTATAATTCATTTATCTTGAAATATTGATATTTTCTATTGAGATGAGCGTAGTAGTTTGTACGTGATATTGACATAAAATGTTTCAGGCTTGAGTTTGAACATGGTTCATCCACTTCCTTTCACTTATCACTTTGGTGACACTTATCTCTCTCTCAATTACTGTCATTTTAAAGGACAAAAAAATGTTAATACAATGATTTCATCGCATATTTTTTATTTTGATATGTTTTGCAAAAACCCTTATTAAATAAGGAGTTTTTTTTAAAATAGAAAAACTAATTGATTATCGTATCACTTTTCTTTAACAATATTTTTGGGAGCATAAAAAAATGTTCCAGTTGAAAATCAAAAACTAATCACTTTGAAATACAAAAATCAACAAAAGTGAGTATTACTTCTTCAAACAAATTTTTTCTCTACACCTATCAGAATTTAAACATCTAATAATGAACCAGTTATTCATAACAATCTATAATCATCATTTTTAAGCAAATGATTTTTATGATCATAAAAAGCTTTCTATAGACATCACGAGTTCTTAACACTTAACAATTTGCTTGTCTTGTGTACGGTGTACCAAAATCTTTTTACATAATGTTTATAAAAAAATAGCTGTTAATTACACATAACTATTACGATTTTTCAATGCGATATGTATTTAATTTCTTTCAATATGCGTTCAGCTTACCGAAGTAATTACTTTTTCTTTCTAAACAAATACATTACACAATTTTAATGTCTGAACACTTGAAAGTTAGAACTGAAATTGAGTTTAAATTTTGAATATAATACACAAGTCCCTTGGCCGAATTGCAGGTCCAAGGCTAAAGCAAATTTTTCAAATAAGCTTTTCTTCTACAAATTTAGGTATTTTATTTCAGTGGTAGCGTGTTTTTAGTTTTTAAAAGTAAATTTAAAAATAAAACTTGATTAAATAAAATACTTTAAGGTATTTTAATATATTATCAAAATAATTTGAAAATTCCACCATAAAATTTGAGTTTTGGTTTTCATTTTTCAATTGTGTTTGTTTATTGTGTGTGGGCATGCCTGCGTAGGTATTATCGAAATGTAAATTGAAATAAAATACTATTGTTTAAAATAAAATAATTACTTACTACCCAATTTAGATTTGCAAAAAAAATATATAACATTACTTTAAAAACTTAATTAATTAATTAATTATTTTATAACATATTTCAATAACAAAAAAAATTAGGACTTCTTTTACTGGCATATGGTGTGTTCTCAAAAATTAACTTCCTTATCATATGGTGTGTTCTCAAAACTTAGAGAGAGATTCCATCATTAAAAGAATCAGGATAAATATGTTTAAGGGGGGAAAAAACAAAAAAGTCACTAAAATATTTAGAAACTTATAATGTTTGTTTTTATTTACATATTTGTTGAGGGGAACATGTTGACTTTAGAATTGAGTTTTGAAAACTTACCTTGTTCTATAACTTCAAATAAAATACAAATTAAATATATCTAATGGTTGAATAATAATATCATACTTAATGAAAAATTGATTATTACATGTCCAAAATCAAGTTGTATTTACATAATTGGTACACCATACACCTCTATTTTAAATTGTATAAATTTTGTTATAATAAAATTCATCGATAAATATTAAATAATTATTAAATTATATAAAATTTTATATATTTAATTTACTTAATGAAAAATTTTCATTAAAAAATGTTAAACAGTTAAATTATAATAAATGTAATGCTTAATTCATATTAATTTATCGTAAATATAAGATATATTTTATTCAAAGCTAACTCTTATATCTCAATACACATCTCCACTCACATATATTTGTTTATTTTACATTTTGTAAAAAATAATTTGAAATCATTACATTATTGGGATTGAAATATATTTCCAAATTATCTACATCTGAGTGAGTAGATCTTTTAGTAGTGGATTACTCTAGATCATGTTCTTAAGTTCAAGTTTCATATAATTATATTTGGTTAATTTTTAATGAATAAAATTTGCCATTTAACGATTTTCCAATTTTAAATTTGAACTTGATATATCAAATAGATAAAATTATTTGTAACTTCTACTATGTAAACTACATATGTGAGAAATCAATTTTAGTTAATTGTTATCCTTGTAATTAGCCATTAATTAGTCAGGAATCAATATGTTGATTTATATTGTATGCTTGGTAAGAAAATTTAGTTAGGTGAAAGTTAAAATTAATAGTTAAAATATTATTTTAAATAAAATAATGATGTTTCGGTGTGTAATATTTTTATCTTAATTAGCAGTGTTTTTAAATTTTAGTTACTATTTTTACTTTATTCTCCTTTCATAATTTTAATAATTTATATGACGGCAACCTTTTATTTTATTTTCAAAAGAGGAAATCCTTGTGAAATGTTATTTGATATTTACATTATTTATTATTATTAGGCTAAAACCCCTTTTTAGCCCTTTTAAAATTTAGGAATTAGAAAAAAGCCCCTAAAAAAAACTTAGGTTTTGGCCCTTATAAAATTTTAAGGTTTACAAATTTAAGGAAGAAGTCCTGAACTTATGAGGTGACATGAGTTACCTCATTAGTGGCACATGTCAATAATATTATTAATTAAATGTAGTGGGTGCTTATGTGTGAATGATAGTTATTTAAATTTTTAATTAAGGTAATTAAATAAGGTAATTAATCAAGGTAATTACATTTTTTTTCCAAAACTCTGTATTTTTTCCAAACCTTTTCACCTGTTCCTCAAAAAGCCTACAAACATGAACACCAACAAAATTCTTCACTACTCAGAACCCAACCACAACAGCAACACACAGCTTCAAGTATGGAACAACGCTGCATTCGACGATGACGACAACAAGACAATTACTTCCCTATGAGGACTTCTTGGTCTTCTTCAGAGTGCACCAAAGAAAACCTTAGCCCCACTGCACTCAATTCCTCCCTAAAACCCTACAAACCCAAATTCAAGAGCCACAACACCAACAAGGTCAAGGTTTTTAGCAGTTTTGCCGATGACAAAAAGAAAAACATCAACGATGAGATCCAAGAGATCGAGACCGAGATCAAGCGCTTAACCACATGCCTTGACACTGACGGCGTAGAGTCATCAGAAATCGTGTTTCTGGAAGCTTCTGGAGATCACCAAAGAAGAAATGGGGAAAACTTATGCCGGTAGAGTGAACTCAAGCTTGACGTTGGGATCAAGAAAAGCGACGAAGAAGAAAGAAGAGGCGTTGGTGATTGAGCCTAAGAAATTGTTATTCAGTGAAAAAGGAAAATAAGTGAGTGTGAGTAACAAGAAAGGATTGAAATAGGGAAGGGTTGTGGCAAGTAGGTATAATAACAGGCAATGTGGTGATGTGAGGAAGAGATCTTTGCCTGAGAATGGAGAAGGGAGTGAGGTTAGGGTGAAGAAGAGGTGGGAGGTTCCAAACAAGAGTAGTGAAGAAGAACAAGAACAAGGTGTGAGTGGTATGGTTTTTCTTCCCAAGATTAAAACTTTAAAGTGTGTGAATGAGAGTCCTAGGGATTCAGGTGTTGTGAAAAGAGTTGCTGAATTGGTAGGGAAGAAGTCTTATTTTTACCTTGATGAGAGGGGGTGTTTCTTAGGTTCTAGATTTTCCTGAGGAATAAAGGTAATGGACTGGGGTTGTTCACATTCAAAACGCAGCATTTTGGAAAAAATTAATTACCTTGATTAATTACCTTAATTAAAAATTTAAATACTAATCTCAAACATTCACACGTAAGTACCCATTGCATTTAATTAATAATATTATTGACATGTGTCACTGATGAGGTGGCCTAAACTCATGCCACCTTATCAGTTCAGGGCTTCTACATTAAATTCATAAACCCTAAATTTTATAAGGGCCAAAATCTAAGGGTTTTTTTAAGGGTTTTTTCCTAATCCCTAAACTTTAAGAGGCTAAAAAAGGGTTTTAGCCCTATTATTATTATTATTATTATTATTATTATTATTATTATTATTATTATTATTATAATTATTATTATAATAATTATTATTATTATTATTATTATTATTATTATTATTATAATTATTATTATTATTATTATTATTATTATTATTATTATTATTATTATTATTATTATTATTATTATTATTATTATTATTATTATTATTATTATTATTATTATTATTATTATTATTATTATTATTATTATTATTATTATTATTATTATTATTATTATTATTATTATTATTATTATTATTATTATTATTATTATTATTATGATTATTATGATTATTATTATTATTATTATGATTATTATTATTATGATTATTATTATTATTATGATTATTATTATTATTATGATTATTATGATTATTATGATTATTATGATTATTATGATTATTATGATTATTATTATTATTATTATGATTATTATGATTATTATGATTATTATTATTATGATTATTATTATGATTATTATGATTATTATTATGATTATTATGATTATTATGATTATTATGATTATTATGATTATTATTATGATTATTATGATTATTATTATGATTATTATTATTATTATTATTATGATTATTATTATGATTATTATGATTATTATTATGATTATTATGATTATTATTATTATTATTATTATTATTATTATTATTATTATTATTATGATTATTATGATTATTATTATTATTATTATTATTATTATTATTATTATTATTATTATTATTATTATTATTATGATTATTATTATGATTATTATGATTATTATTATTATTATTATTATTATTATTATTATTATTATTATTATTATTATTATTATTATTATTATTATGGAATACCTTATAATTTATGTGTAAACAAAAAAATTATTATAAAGTTATGTCTAAATAATTAAGCACAATCTTTTATGCCATTTTACATTATCAACTACTATACCAATTAATTTTATCAAACATAATCATTTAATTTATTAGTTTTTAATAGTTTTTCAGTTTTTAATTAGTTTTTTTATTAATTTAACTAACATAATATTTAAATATTATTTGTACTTCGACATCAAGATGGTAACATCTTGAATTTAATTATTGATTTAATTTTATTAATCAATAATTAAATTAGGAGTGTTAGATTAAATTAAGGTGATTATGTTAATTTTTGAAATTGACCTTAGTATGTTTCGGGTAACCAAAAGTTACCTGGTTTTAAAAATTAATTGAACACGTAAAAGGACGATAATGCCCTTAATTAATCAATTCCAATTTGCACCCCCCTTATTTTCTCTTTCTCGTGCATGTTAGAAAACAAGGCAAGCCATTGCTCTTTCTCTTCTTCCTCCACCGTGGCTTCATCTCCACCATCACTCACCATCTTCTTTTTCTAATTTCCTCAAATTAAGGCAAGGATTTGGCCCTATCTACCATTCTCTCTTCACAGAAGTCTTGCTAGAGAAGGAGGGCTTTTTAATTTCTTCCATTCTAAGGTAAACCCTATGACCATTCTTGATGGGTAGCTTGTTTCTTGAAATTCCCTTCCTAAAATTGTTGATTTTCACGTTATAGTGAGCTTTAGAGCCTTTACGACATGTGGGCAGCTCAGGGGTATTTGGGATTCCTCAATTTCTCCATTTCAAGTAAGTTGGAATGACACCCATTGGTTCATTTAGTTCCATTTTACGAAGTGAGCCTTAATCCTTTAATTCTTATGGCTTTAGGTTGTGTTAGAGCTAATTCGAAACCTTGGGCAGCGTTGGAACCTTGCAGAGCTAAGTATTGGAAATTGTCAGCGTTGGTCGGTAAGTTGAAACTTACCGAATTTATTATGAATTGATGATTCTAGCTCTAATACACGTGACTAGTAGTGTAAGCATAATTAAATTAGAGTGTTATTAATTTTAGAAATTTTGATTTTGGGATTTTGTAATCGGAACGAAGTCGAAGCGTGATCAGTGAACGTTTCATAATTGGAGTCTTGGATTCTAGGTAGGGGGAATATTATATATCTTAAATGCATGAGTTAGGAACATTAGGAACAAATTAAAGGATAGTTAATGTTTGATTGAGTTAATATGCATGAATGTGTCTACTCTTGGTATGTGTTGATTGTATAAGTATCCCTTATTGTTTGATTCTGAGACTGTGATGATCCATGATATAATGTAAATATATGATGTTGATTTGATTGTGGTTACCGTTCCTATATATTTGATAAGCATGATGTATTGATGATGATAAATGACCTAATATGCTTACTATGCTCTGATTAAATTGAGATGATATGATATATCATGTGATTGATATTGTTGACAAGCTAGAGTAGTTAAATTGATAATAAAAATGAAACATGATTGATGTTTGTGTATAACATTTGCATATAAGGGCATACAGGACTATAGGGGGTCTGTGATGCTAGCCTAGATGGGAAAGCTTGGACCCTGTGGTGGTTTCTTTAGACTCTACGAAAGTACTTGAGTGGGACTCAAGGCAGCCTTTAAGTGGGACTCAAGGCAGCCTTCAAGTGGGACTTAAGGCTAGCCTTAACACTACCGTTGTCGCTGGGTGTGTTTGTGTTGCATGAGTGGGTAAGCGATTTGGTACTTGTAAAACGGACGAATCAATTAAGAGCTTAAACATATTGTTGTATATCGATATCCCATCATTAGAGACAGATCCACATGCATTGCATTATATTTATGAGGCAGCTATTGTGACATTGATATGTTATTGGATAACTATTGATGTACACTGAAAGTTATGGGGAAACCATTATGATTATAAGAAGCTGTGAGACAGCTACTGAGGATGATTGATATTATGTGATGATATTATGATGGTATGGAGTGTATTCATATGTTAGATTAACTGACAATGATAATGTGATGAATTGGATTGATTAAATATGATGTGGGATACCGAATTCGGTTCTATATTTTTCATTAAATATATATATGCTCACCCTGCATCAACTTTTATCATGTAGTGAATTTAGACCGTGAGGATAATTGGTGAAAGCTTGAGAAGCTAGTGATGGATGGATCCTAATGAGGCTTCACTTGTGTATATACGATTATTGTATAGCCTTTTGTTGTCATAGCCTTGGCTGAGTCATTTTGGATACTGTAAATATTATATATATAGTTGACCTAGATAGCTGATAACCTTACTGGAGGTTCGCAGTTATTTTGGTATCTATATATGAATACATATGATGACTTTGAGTTTGATGATAGAATATGAATGTTTATATCTGAATTGATAAAGTTTATGCATAGGAACTATGATTAATGATGCAATATGATTAAACTGTATACGGGCAGGTATTGTGTGATGACATTGAGCCTATGATGTGATATGGATGGATATATGATAAGTGAGTGAAATTAGTCTTGCTTATTGGTATGTGATCATAATGTAAGTCATGCATCATTTGGAACCGGACATGCCAAAATGAGATCTGTGAATTTTTGAATCTTTGGATAGGCTGAATAACTTATATTTGGCATTTGGAAGTGGTGAAGATTGGAATGGTTCGATTCCAATAGGAATGGTTCAATTCCTATAGGAGTTGGTGGGTTAATTTATACACTACTAAAAAAAACCCTAACAGCTACTAAAAATCAACGACTAACAATAGCCGTCGCTAGCTAGTGACTGTATTAGCGGCCACAATGTTAAAAGGGACCTTCAAAAGGAAATTAGCTACCACATCAGTGACCAACCAGAAAACTGTTGCTAAGTTTGCAACACTCTGTCACCAAAGTCGTCGCTAAACATCCTCTGTCGTGGAAATGATCGCTACATTTACCTCCCTCCAATTTTTTTGGTTTCCCTTTAAATTTTTTTATTGGCGCCCAACTTAGCAACGAAGGACTGTCATTAGTAATGATAAAAGTCACTGACAGTTATAGACATTTAGCAGCGGTAACCTGTCGTTGTTACTTGTTTAATGTCCCTGCATGCCTTTCATCTCTCCTCCTATTTGATTTGTTACACGAGCGAAAGGCTTACCCGTTGCTACAAAATATGAAAGATATAGTGATGACTGATACCATCGCTAATACTACTTCTGATAGCTACCAGAAGTGGAAAGGGAGGAAATTAGCTACCATATCAGCGACCAGCAGGATGTCATCACTACATTTTGCAACATTCCGTCGCCAACGTCGTCGCTATATTAACCTCCCTCCAATTTTTGTTCTCTTCAATTTTTTTGGTTAGCGCCCAAGGTAGTGACAGATGACCTCAGTCGCTAAGTTTTCCTTGCCCTCAAACATTTTTTTTTACTTTCTGTTCAGTCTAGTGACAGAAGATGTTGTCACTATATTTGGCCAAGGTAACGACAGCCTGTGGCTGTCACTAAGTCAAGATAAAGAGCCTTTGTCGTCGAGCCCGTCGCTAAATTAAGTATTGTTGGTCACTGTAATCTTTAAGTGAGGAACTTGTTGCGTCATTAGGTTAGTTTAGTTAGCGATGAAATATCATCTTTGCTATTGCGGTTCACCCTTTTAAAACTAGCGACAGTGTAGTGACAAGGTTATTTTATCGTAAAATCTAATAACTTATTCGAGGGTCATCTTTCCCCATCAATTTTAGAGTTGCAAAACCCTAAACCCTTTTCCCCTTTTCATCTCTCTCAATTCCTCTGCCTCCCTTTAATGCGACCTCCAAAGTGACCTTTGACTCAGCTGTCCCTTCACTCATCCCTCTCTCCTCTCATTTCCCTTTATAGCTCCTCATTTCTATCTCTCGCCTCCATGGTTTCCCTCATCGGTAGCTCACTCTCTCCCTTGTCTCTTTTGTCTTTGGTCAGGTAGTGTTCGCAAGCCACAATCGTCCCTCGTCTCTCACTCCTTCAGGTCAATTCTCTGATTAGGGTTTATGAAATGAGTAATTTATGCTCTCTAATAATTGATCTGCAATGTTCAAATGTAAGTGTCTGGTGTGCATTCCTCATATCTTCAGTGAAAAGAAAATTGGATTGTGAGTGACTTGGTTAAGTTGTGCATCACGACTGTTCTCCATACTGAATTTGTTGTTGTTCCAACCGGTGTTAACCAAGCCTTGTGGGTGAGGAAGATTTAGTTGATCTTAACAAGGAGCAAAAAATGTTAATTCTATTTAGTATTTATATGCAAACCAAAATTGACCATTCTTAGCTTGGATTTCTAAAGTGATTTTGTAATAACAGAATGAGTGAGAAGATGAAATAAGATTTCTTGAAAATTTTTGAAAAATACCAGAACAATTCGGCTCTCTTGATTAGAAAGAAAGAGAGCTTAGTCAAGTAAAGCCAAGAACGATTAAAGTTACACTAGTTTCTCTGTTCAAAATTTATGGAACATTCTGATTGGCTTAAACTGATTTTCTTGGTCACAGGTAGCGCTTGCATTCAAAGCAAGATAGATAAATAATTTATTATTAAATAAATTACTAAATCTAATGATTTATACAATTTGAACCAACTAGGAAAGGGACAAAGAAATGTTTCAAACCAGTTATTTATTATATAAATGAGTTAATCATGTTATTGCTAACTACACACGATTAGTAAAAGGGAATATGAAGGTTTTATCTCTTGCTCATCATGATCTCACTTTTATGTTCAACAATAACTCTTACCTATTATTGAATGAGTAATCCTTGAACGTTGCCTGTTATTTTCAGCATAAGTTAGTAAATACTCATACCTATTGTTGAATGAGTAATCTTTGAATGTTAGGAGAAATTACTTAGACCAATATTCCCACCAGTGTCCAGATAAATCCTAGGATTCCTATGGACCAATAATATTTATGCTAATAATATTTATGACTAATGATTTAGTAAAGAAACATTTGTATTATATAAAAACTGATCTAAATATTCTTAATTTTTTTATTTAGTTCATTCCTCATATCTTCAGTGAAAAGAAAATAAGTCTTTGAAAAATATATATTATCTTCCTTTTTGGTGTTTTTTCTTTTTTTTGTTATTAGAGGGTTCATTGCTGCATTATTTATTAGCTTTGATTCTTTTGATTTTTGCTGATAACAATGAGCTTTTATATAAGGCTTCCTATTTTGGAAAAAATGATTCATTGTGCTTTGTAATTGCCATATTAGATATTAGATATATTTACAATTAGATATAATTATATATAGCTTGTGGGAAATGAGTTTTTCAAATTGTCCATTTTGTTGTTTCTTATTTCCTTGTGGGAAAGCTTATTTACAATATGATATAATTATATATAGCTTATATTCACTAGATATATTTTTAAAAGATTTAGGAATTAGGTATATTACATTATTATTGTCAAGTATTCTGTTTTATTCCTAGATATATCAATTTACTATATCTCTCTTCTTTTCATTTCTACTTGCACAGTATGTATATATGTATGAAGCAATTAAACATTTTTTCTTTAGGTTAAGGTTAATTAAGCCATTGGTGATAACTGAAAATCAGGTTTACTACTAATGCCTTGGCAATTCCCACTGATTCTTGTAGTTGAAAATTAATGTAACTAAATAACAAAGTTCCCAAGTTGTTTCTATTTTATTCAAACTCAAATATGGGAAAAAGGAGACCTCACCAGTATAGCCACACCACTTATGAGAAGAGTAGTTGGAATATCCCCCACTTTAGGAACAGAAAAATTTGGTAGGCTAAAATACATTAATATTTGTCAATTAATATTTGTCAGTTTATCATCTTCAAAAATACATTAGTGACTTGCTGACCTTAGTCATACTTATTACTTACGTTTCATTGACAAAAGAATACCAATATATGACAATAACAAGAGAAGTAAATCGAGTATACTAACACTTGTACAAGTAGTATTGCAAGCCTAATGGATCCCATCACAAAAGGGGGCTACAAAAACTATAAAAAGGAAAGTTCCTCTGTTAAAGGAAGGAGTTTGATGAGTGAAAACACCAGAATAATTAGGGAAATTGAAAAAACTAGAAAAATGAATATATTTGATGATTTTAAGTATTAATGAATAACAGGTTAATCACAGGCTGTTTAGAATACCCCATACATATACAGATGCTTAGAATACCCCATATATATATATATATATATATATATATATATATATATATATATTATTCTATCATAATTTATAACTGTTTAGGATTATTAGCATTATTAGTAGTACCTTTGCGCGTAGAATAACATGAAGCTCTGGCCACAAAAAATAAATAAAACTATGCTTATACTCTTGTTAACCAATGCTTATGCTGCAGATTTGTGATATCCCACAAAACTTAGTTGAACAATTATCTATTAGGATCATTAGTCTTAGTAAAGATGTTTATGCATGTTTTTATATGGAAATGAATGTGTCTTCTCTGGACTGATCATTTGTGTCATTTTTAATTTTGGTTATCCGTCAGCAGTTTACCTCATTTCTAATTTCTCATCCCGGCAGCTCAGATACTCACTCTTAACAGCAACAACAACGTGTGTTTCATTTGCTCATTAAACTTTAAAGAAAAGAGATATGCTTGTGATTGTTAAATTAATTTAATATGTGTTTGTATAAAGAAATTATATAGTAAATATCTAAAAATTATAAATATATTTTTCTTGATTTAAATGCTATGAAAGTTTATAATTGTAATGACTTATCTTTCTATTATTAGTTGATACTTGATACTTTACATTGGCAATGATTGATTTTGATTGTTTAAATGCTCTAGAATATGTTTAAAATACACCTAGGAAGTAGATCAACTCCCATGAGCATTATCAAAAGCATGAACACTTGTGAGATTCATTTTTGTACTTACTTTTCTATTTTTCTTCAAAATAGTTTTATACAGTAAATTAATATTCCAAGTTTATTATAGGGATTTCATTGTACTAGATGAGGTTGGCTATATGAATTGCGTTGAACTTTATATAGCTTGATGTTTGCCTAAATTTCATGCATAATCCATAGTGTATATATTGAATTGTACTAAGCTATTTTCTGTGTAACAGGGTGGTTGTGAAATTTTGAAATGTGTAGTTTATAGGGGAGACTCTATTGAAATTTTGGTAGGCTCGCTGTCTCATTAGACTGTGTGTGTACCCAATAGGTTCTCGTTCAAGATTCAATACAACAGGTCGATACACCGTGTTATGTTGGATCTTGAATTGTCCCGGTTAGACAATTTAGGATGAATATGTAACCAATAGGGCGTAACCTATAGATACTGGTATTTATGTGAATCTTGTGTTGTTGATGTGCAATTGGAATTTTGGTTTTTGTATTTCGTGTTGTCTCTGGGTACATGTCTGCATGGGGTGTCAATGAATCTCCACCTCGTAGATTATTCAGTTCGCAGGTGTGGTAGAGTGTGTCTGACTATCCGTACAATTGGGATAAGAATGTTAAGGAGTTTACGTGTTATGGGAAAGAACACCATTAGGTGAAGCAAAGTATATTATGATATTTGTCGTATTGGAAAGACATGTTGTTAAGACATAACATAGGTGTCATGCATACTGAACAAAATATTTTCATGAAAATATTTTACACTATGATGGACATCAAGGGGAGAATAAAGAACAACGAGAAAAGTTGATTAAACCTTGCAAGTTTGTGTTCAAGGAAGGATTTAGAATTGAGGGATACGAGACACGGGAAAATGTTTAAAACACAAGCCAAATATGCATTAACAAAAGCTCAATGGATGACTGTCTGTATATAGCTGAATAGGTTGACCATGCCTGATGGGTTTGCTTCAAATTTGAGTAGATATGTCGATGTGAAGGAGGGCAAGGTGTTTGGCATGAAAGTTCACGATTGTTATGTGTTTATGCAACGACTACTGTGATACACATTTCATGCCTCACCAAAACCCCTCTAGAAATCGTTGGTTGAGTTGAGTCATTTTTTAAAGAGTTAACAACAATAGCCTTAACAAAGGAAACTCTTTTAAGGATGAAGGAAAGCATTCTGGTGTTTATTTATAATGGAATATATTTTCCCCTTAGTTTTTTTGATTTTATAAAGCACCTGCCGATGCATATACCATACGAGGCTAGGGTTGGTAGTCTAGTGCAGTATCGCTAGATAGATCCGTTTGAAAGGTTAGATGTTAGAACAAATTTATTTCCATTCCAAATTTTGCTGTAAAAATTAATGTATATGTAACTCAACAATTCTTTATGTTTCACTAGATTTCTACGCTCTTTAAAAAAACAACGTGTCAAACAAGGCATGCGCTGAAGCATCAATTTGTGAGACATACTTAGTGGAAGAAATGATCATTTTTGCTTCATTCTACTTTCCAACATAGATAGAAACAAGAATGACTAGAATCCCCCGTAACCTTGGGATCGCTAAAAACCCCGGTGTGGACGAACAAAGCTCAATATTTCACTATCCCAATCATCCTGGGGATAAGGTCATAGAATAGTACATTGATGAGAAACATCAAAAGGCAGCTTACTTATAGATTCTCTTAAACTGCGAGGAAGTCGAACCATATCTCGAGTAAGTCACCAACTTTTACATATGTTCATTCAGAAGATAGGGTTTTCTTGTAGCTAGACTATTGTTCTTTAAATAGTATATATGCAAATTGTAACAAAACCTCACATTTTTCACTCTCATTTCCCGTGACTCTCACTCTCTCTTATGCAAACACATCTCTTCTCCTTTCTATCATCTTCCCACTCATCTTCTTCACTCTCTTCTCCCCTATACACTTAAGAAAAGCTTGGAGCCCCTTCTTCTCTCTTATTTTTGTCCACCATTAGAGCAAGGATAAGCATTGGGTGCTTGAAGTCTTCCCTTTCCCCTCCTCCATTTTTGAGTTCACCATCCTCTCCCTTGGTTTTCACTTTTGTTTCTTGATTGAGGTAAGTTCTTCCCCATTTTAATGTTGGTTGAACCTTAGAATATGGGTTACTAAGGCTTGGGAAAGTATCGATTGCATATGGGTTATTGGGAAAAGCTTTAAATATGACAAACCCTAAGGTGGATAAAATAAATATGAACTTTTATGAGCACTAAATGGGGTACACGAAAATGACATAGGAGGATGATGAATATTGAAATACATTTATGAAATAGTTGAGTTTTAATGAAACCCTAATTTATGATTTTGGGGGAAATGTATAATGTAGATAGGGTTAACATTTATTGATGAGGGAAGTATTATAAATGAAGAGGTATTGACATTAAATGATGATTAGAGATGGTGGTTGGAAAACATAAATGAAAACCCACTTGGAATGAGTTAAATGTAAGAGTGGTAAATGGGGTGACCTAACTAATTAGGTTGTTACCTTGGGTATGATATATTCATAAAACACCCAGTTGTCAGTTTTAAATTGACTTGTGGCAAGTGCACCACTTGTCGGTTGTAGTATATGTTCTGAAGAACAAATGTCATTCCCACTACGGATCAGATTAAATCGATTTCAAACTATTACGGCAGAAGTAACTTGTAGTTTTCATGATAATGAATTAAACAACCTTTCATAAATCTAAAAGTCTATGAAAACAATATAAGAAATATGAGTGAAATAACCGAGTATAGAGTTTGGGAATTGGATTCACCTTTCTCACCTTTCGATACACCGTTAATATTCACGTAATCAATGTTTGCAATATAATTCTTTATGTCACAATCACAGTCATTCATATCAATTCCTTGACTATGAAATCCATAAGAATAGGTTTAATAACGTCAATCCCTTAATCATTTTAAATCTATTCTAGCATTAAGAACGATTGTTTGGACGTCCATTGTGTTAGATACCATCCCTGGTTATCTACTCACAATGGGTGTTCCATTTAGATCCGTTTTCGAAAGTCATTTTCCAACAACAACCGTAAACTTGAATCAAGAAACTAGTGATCAAGTAGATTTAGGCAATGAACATAAAATGGAATACAAAGAGTCATAAAACAATACATGAATCACATAAACATTATCCAAGTGTACATCAAGTTTGATTGGTTACCTCCAATCCCAAATGAAAGGATTAGCCACTCATGGTGGTCATGATCTTACAAATCAAATGGAATGAAGAAGAAAAACCTAAAGGTACAATGTTTGTAAGAAGAAAATGTCTTGTACATTCTATCTCTATCTCTCCTTTTAGCCGCCTCTGTTTCTTTTTATCATGCATTAACTCGCTCAAGCAAGTTTAAGTCTCGCTCAAGCAAAGAGACTACTTCATCGTGAAGAAAGGGTTAAGTCCTGCTTCATCTGTATGCTTATTCGCTCAAGCGATTTCAATTCGCTTGAGCGATGCTTCATATACTGATCCTTTATTCCTTTTCGCTTAAGCCATTCATTCATTTGCTGCAGCGAGTATTAGAGTTTTAGATTCTGGACAGTTTTCACTTGAGCGAACTCAGGTCGCTCAAGCAACTTTTACATTGTGACTCACTGGAGAAATTTCGCCTGATGTTTCAATTCAAATGCTTGAGCGAGGCTAATGTTATTTCATTCTGTACCAATTTCGCTCAAGCGAACTCTGTTCGCTCGGACGACTTCTTCATCATCCTCTACTGGCTTGATTTCGCCTGGGTAAATAGTTCCTCTCTCAAGCGAGTCTTGACCTGATACTTGTATTTGTTAAAGTCCTTGCTCGCCCAAGCGAGCCCTTCAGTTTGGCCTCAGCGACCTTGATTTGCTTAAGCGAGATAGCCTTCGCTTGAGCGAATATCACTTATTTGCTCAAAACTTGATGAATTTTCTTCTTTTCTTTTTGTTTCTTCTTTCTTCTTCACTTTTTCCTGGAATTGTAACAAAATTAACCAATCAACCTATACAATGTTCATATCACAATTTATGTTCTATATAGCTTAAAAAATTGACAAACATTGCACAATATATCCAATTTATGTTTCATTATCCATGCAAAATATATATAAATTGGACATCTATCAACTCTCCCCAACCTAAAACTTTGCTTGTCCTCAAGCAAATGGTCAAGAGAAAGCTAAGTGAAACAAAGATCCTAATTAATCACAGCTGCAAATAAAATGAAGGACAACTTCTCACTATTTACAAATGATAATTCCTTAATCATGCTTCAATTCATCTAACCAAATTCTAAGTTTGAAATGTGATACACAATTGCAAGTAACCACTCTGTTGTAAAAATAAGAAATCCTCTCTATTTATACCTTCCAGGTGAGTGTTTGCTCTCTTTATCATTGGTCAAGTGTTATTCAATCATTGTATTTCATTTCACTGCATAAGATAACCACTCAAACAAACATAGATCAAGAGGTCTTTAATAGGTTGTAACTTGGCCAGGCTTACAAGAAATTTATTGGTTTTTCTTTGGAATGCAAAGAACATACTAAGGACACTTAGATTCTTTGGCCTTGGCTTTTGTTTTGTCATTCTTTCTTCATTTAAGCCATTAAACTTTTCTTTATATTCCTCCTTACTTTTGTTTGTTCTTTGACATTTCTAGGAGGATCTTATTTTATTTTTCAATTTTTCCTCTCCTTTTGACAGTTACAGCCAAACTCTTCACATACCCTTCTTGAAAGATTGTTCTTGTCCTTAGCATGCATTAGGGTTGGATTTTTTTATACAAGCATGTTCTAAGGTTAAGAAAAGAAACTTTTTGGCTCAATGGGGTTAAATAAAAAAATTGGATTGATTACTATTGAAGGTTGGCTTTTTGGCTCTTGTTTAAACCTATTTTACACAAAATTTGCCTCTATCCTGTCCATGTTTGACTAAGCAATGATCCTTGCCAGAAATTCATGCAATGAAAGATTACACAAAGATCAATGAACTCTCGGTGTTTAAGGTTGCACTATCTCACTGGGTTAATTGTCTTAATTTCTTTATTTTCATAGAAAAGGGTTCAAGCATTGTGAACTAATTCCTAACTCAAGAATTAGAAAGATTCATTCAACATTCATAAGAGTTATCAGATTTTCCAAAACTAGTTATCCTTCATTTTATGCAATCCTAAGATTAATTCATATCTTTCTTCACTTTTCCATATCATTAAAACAAAATTTCCGCGCCTAAACATCACAACTAACGTATGCGACAGAATTCATTTAGGCATAAACATGAAAATCTAACTGTACATCATGTGAAATTACCATAAAGTAAAAGTACTGAAACACTGCTGAATTTAAATTAGCATAAACTTAAATGAACTGAACAAAATGAACAAAATGAACCACAGAGGCCGATCAATCACGCGACATCACGATGTCGTGACTACGCAATCGGGCTGCTCCTCGAATTCCCTATCCTCAGCATCCTGTTGCTCCTCGGCATGTGCAGCAGTTGATGATGATGCTGGGATTGATGTCTCTGCTGGTTCGGATGATGGTGGTGGTGGTGGTGCTACCAGCTCAGTTTCAGCTGTAGCTGCTGGCCTCTCCTCCTCCGGGAAAGTTGGACTGTCCCTAGGCCAAGCAACTTTAGCAATGAACTCGTCGGGATGCATGAAGGGTCCTGATGGGTGGCTCCAATAACTAGCACGGTAGAAATAAGTGAGTGCTCTGTTAAGAGCTGCTTGTTTCTGCTGGATATGAGTAAAATGAGCCAGGAGGATAGGATCAGTGGTAAGTGATGGTGGTGGTGGCTGAATAGGTGGTGGAACTAGAGGTGATGATACTACGGGTGGTGGTGAAGATGTTTATAGTTGTGGTGATGGTGTAGGTATCCTGCAATTCAAATATATAAATTTCCGATCAATGGATGGTCGAATCGGGGTGATGGGGTGAACATCGATCCCATGTACTGCACAAAGTCCTGTGATGAATACGGGGAAACCAAGGCTGCCTTTCGGTTTTGCATCAGCTAATGTGGTCTTCGGGTTTTGCTGTGCAAACCTAAAGATTTCATCTAAAATAATTTGAGCTATGTCCACAGTCATGTCTGGAGAGAGGATGCAGAAGAGAAGCTCACATCTTGGAAATGAAAAATCAGATACATGGGCATTTGGGATAACATTTGCCAAGAGAAATGCTGTCCACACCCTGGTTAGCATTGTCATATCCTTCCTCAGAAGTCTAGAAGGATGCTGGCTAGCTCCTCTGTACATGTGATGCCCTGGTAAACAGAGTTTGTCTTCAAGCTCCTGTGTCGAGTAGATATGTCGGTCCTTCTTTAAGGTCCCATAAGTACACAAATCCCCTTCAGGTAACTAAAGCATATCTCCTAAATGTTCGTTGGTGGTGTCCCGATCATACGAAATCTAGGTGCCCCGAACCCAAGTCTTCTTTTCTAGAGTGCCCTCTTTATTCCATGCATTAGCATAGAATTCTTTAACAACCTCTGGGTCAAACTTGTGTCTTGGATTCACAACTCTTAACCATCTCCTGCTTCTCAGTAGTTCCAAAAACTCATCACACTCTCCTTCTCTTAAATTAACCTTCCTTTTAGGAATGAAAGTCCAATGGTCGATGTTTTCATGGCGTTGCCTATGCTCTTTACTCCTGAATTTTGGTTGTTGTTGTGAAGAGCTTCCTTCACCTCTCTTTCTTTTGCCTTTTTCTCTCTCACTATGCCTTGGGGCATCAGCACTTATGACTTTAGTTCTAGCCATCCTGAAAAACAGAAATTGCCAATAGAGTTCATAAGGCAGAAAACTAAAATTGCTCACACCATAATGCATTTTCACAAACCATTATATAATACGGAACACCATAATCGAGTTCACAATATTTTCACTGAAAAACAGAGCATGATTCACCTTTTTATTATTGCACATTCTACGAAACCTAAACACAATACTTCAAAATTAAAACATAACATATTATCAAAACATAACATCAACTATAAGAAAAATTAATCAAAACAGAGTATGGGTGACATTTGAACAGTTGCATGCATTATATTTAAACAACACTAGAAAAACAGAGCATGCTTCTTACTAGTGGTCTCACTACTTTAACCTAGGGCATGGTTCACTTATAACTCACATTATGAAAAACAAAAGTACAAATGTGAAAGTCAAACCCTAACTAACATAAAATCCTCATCCTAAGTAACATTCAAGCTTTAAGAACATGAATAACATGAAAAAGTTGGGGAAGATGAACTAATGAATGAGAAGTGAGAAAACTTACTTCAGAACTATGGGAATGAAAGAAAAATGAAGACTTGATGAAAAATAATGAGGAAGAAGCCGGTGGAAACCCTTCGAAATCGAAGATGGAAGAGAGTGGAGTTCGTGGGTTGGGAGGTTTTAAAAGAGAAGAAGTGTTGTAACTGAAGACAAATGATTAATTGCTCTTTTAAAAACTACAACCGCTTAAATTCGCTCAAGCGAGAAACATTCGCTGCAGTGAATTTAAGATTCGAAAATGAAAAGTCTCAAATTTCGCTCAAGCGATGATGATTCGCTGTAGCGAAATCGAGGTGTAAAGGTACCTGATACTTTGAAAATCCTCTCGCTCACATAAAATAATTTTTCGCTTAGGCGAATAGGTATATATTAGACACTGGACAAATTTCGCTGGGGCAGGATAAAGTGCGATTGAGCGATTCTTTAAGGTATCCTTTCTGGACAAAAATAACTTGAGCGCGTGATAATCGCTTGGGCGATTTTGTTCCAGTATTTCATTGAAGAAATCTTGCTTGAGCGGGTCTTAATTGGCCTGAGCGAAAGTTGCAGAAAATGAAAATTTTTCAAAGTTGTGAAAATTCTGCATAATTCGCTTGAGCAGGATGCAATTCGCTTAAGTGAATATTGTCCAGTGGCTATTCCTTTGTTCTTGGCCTGAGCGAAAAGTTATATTTTTCAAGCGAAAGTGACATGCGCTTAAGCTAAAAGTGAGTCGCTTAAGTGAATTTTTTCCAGTATCAAAATTATAGTGTTTCGCTTGAGCGACCTGCAATGGCTTTTAAGCGAAAGTAGTTATATAGCTTATTCGCTTGAGCGAAGTGGGATTCGCTTGAGCGAATTTCCTCATACTTGAAAATTTTAATCTTCCACTTGCATTTTCTTCACAAACTCATCTCATTATTCCATCCTTTAGTTTCTTTGATCTTCACACTCACTTATAAAGCACATTATACAAAAGAATTCAAACAACTAAAAGTTACAACAAAACAAAACAACAACAACAAATCAAACACACTGGGTTGCCTCCCAGTTAGCGCTTGTTTAACGTCATTAGCTCGACGCCTGATTCTTTTCACTTTGGATTCTGAAAGTGGATTAGCATGTCCATCTTTTCCACTCCTCCACCCATGTAGGGTTTCAACCTTTGTCCATTTACAGTCCAAGTTCGGTCAGATGTTGGATCTTGAAGTTCTACTGCACCGTATGGCTTCACTTCTTTGACTTGAAAAGGTCCTGACCATTTTGAGCGCAGTTTTCCTGGAAAGAGTTTTAATTTGGAATTAAACAAAAGCACAGACTGACCTAGATAGAAGCTCTTTTTCACAATCTTCTTGTCATGATACACCTTCATTCGATCTTTGTAAATTTTTGAAGATTCGTATGCTTCTAGCCTCCATTCTCTAAGTTTTTCCAGCTGAACCTTTCTTTCCTTGGCTGATGCTTCTTGATCAAAATTTAGCAACTTTATTGCCCAATACGCTTTATGCTCCAACTCTACTGGTAAATGACAACTCTTGCCATAAACTAGCTGATAAGGTGAGAATCCTGTTGGGGCTTTAAAAGCAGTCCTATAAGCCCATAAAGCATCATCTAACTTCAAAGACCAATCTTTTCTACTCTGAGAGACTGTCTTCTCCAGAATTCTTTTAATTTCTCTATTGGACACTTCCACTTGCCCATTAGCTTGTGGATGGTATGGAGAAGTCACCTTATGCCTTACACCATAGTGCTCTAAGCATTTTTGCAGTTGTGTATTGCAAAAGTGGGATCCTCCATCACTTATCAAAACTCTAGGGGTGCCAAATCTACTGAAAATATTTCTCTTTAAAAATTTTATAACAGTTTTGGCATCTGCCCTAGCACAAGCGGTTGCCTCAACCCACTTGGAAACATAGTCCACAGCGACTAAAATGTACTCATTAGAAAGTGAGGCTGGTAAGGGTCCAACAAAGTCTATGCCCCAACAGTCAAAAACTTCAACTTCTAAAATGGCTGTTAGTGGCTTTTCATCTCTTCTTGTCATACTTCCTGTTCTTTGGCATACATCATAATTCTACACAAATAAATTAACATCTTTAAATAAAGTAGGCCAGAAAAAACCTGATTGTAGGACTTTTGCTGCTATCCTTTCTCCATTGAAGTGGCCTCCATATGCAGAACTGTGACAATGCCACAAAATACTCCTGGCTTCCAATTGAGATACACATCTTCTCAATATATGATCAGATCTAAGTTTAAATAGATATGGATCATCCCACACATATTGTTGTGCATCCTTCAAAAACTTCTTCTTTTATTGCCAGGTGAAATCTTCCGGAAGTATCCCTGCAGCTTTAAAATTAGCCATGTCAGCAAACCATGGCCTCTCCTGAATCAATAAAAATTTCTCATCTGGGAACTCTTCTTGGACTTCAGGCTGTAGAGTGGTAACTTCATTGTTGATCAGCCTGGATAAATGATCTGCTAAATGATTCTCACTGCCTTTCTTATCACAAATAGTCAAATCAAATTCTTATAAAAATAGGATCCATCTGATCAATCTGGGTTTGGAATCTTGTTTGTTTAACAAGTACTTTATTGCAGCATGATCTGTAAAACAAACAACCTTGGAACCAATTAAATATGATCTAAATTTTTCCAATCCATATACTACAGCTAGTAATTCTTTCTCAGTTGTGGCATAATTTATTTGTTCCTTATTTAAAACTTTACTAGCGTAATATATAGGATGGAACAATTTAGATTTCCTCTGTCCAAGCACTGCACCAATAGCATAGTCACTTGCATCACACATCAATTCAAAATCAAGTGACCAGTCTGGAGCAATTAGGACAGGAGCAGTAATCAATTTTTGCTTCAACAGTTAAAAGGCTGATAAACAAGCTTCATCAAAATGAAAAGGAATGTCTTTTTGTAGCAAATTACTCAAAGGTTTTGTAATTTTTGAAAAATCCTTAATAAACCTTCGGTAAAAACTAGCATGCCCAAGAAAACTCCTAACACCCTTGACATTGATTGGTGGAGGTAATTTTTCAATAACTTCCACTTTAGCATGGTCCACTTCAATACCTTTATTTGAAATTGTGTGGCCTAACACAATGCCTTTGGATACCATAAAATGACATTTTTCCCAATTTACCACTAAGTTAGTCTCTACACATCTTTTAAGTACAGTATCAAGATTTTCTAAGCATAACTCAAATGATTTATCGAAAACTGAAAAGTCATCCATAAAAATTTCTATACAATGTTCTACAAGATCAGCAAAGATAAAGAGCATGCACCTTTGAAAAGTTGCTGGAGCATTCCAAAGTCCGAAAGGCATCTTCCTATAAGAAAAAACACCATAAGGACAAGTAAATGCTGTTTTTTCCTGGTCTTCTGGTGCTACTGCAATTTGATTGTAACCTGAATACCCATCCAGAAAATAGTAATATGCTTGTCCAGCCAGTCTTTCCAACATTTAGTCTATGAAGGGTAATGGAAAGTGATCCTTTCTTGTAGCTTGATTGAGTTTCCTGTAGTCTATGCACATTCTCCAACCAGTTACTGTGTGAGTAGGGATGAGTTCATTATTGTCATTTTTCACCACTGTCATACCTCCTTTTTTTGGTACAACCTGTACTGGACTTACCCAAGCACTATCAGAAATTGGATAGATCATCCCAGCTTCCAACAATTTGATTACCTCCTTTTTAACAACTTCCTTCATGGTTGGATTTAATCTTCTTTGAGGTTGTGCTACAGGCTTATACTCTTGCTCCATAAAGATGTGGTGTATACAATATGAAGGGCTAATTCCTTTTAAGTCACTCAGCTTCCACCCAATTGCCTCTTCATTCTTCTTTACGATCTCAATTAATTTTTCTTCTTCCTCCTTTGACAAGTTTTTGCTAATGATAACTGGTTTTTGTCCTTCAGCATCTAAAAAGACATACTTTAAATGTGAAGGCAACTCTTTTAGCTCTATCTTTTGAACTTCTGAAACTTGCTTTTGAGGAAGAGTCTCCACTACCTCTTGTTTGCTAGTGCTCTCTTTGCTTGCATCTAATCCTTGTAGAATCTGCCGGACTTCTTCAGCTTCCAAATCATTAAGATTCTCAACAGCTCCTATCAAAGCCTTTTCAAGAAGACTTGAATTTTGCATTTCATTAAGCTGTCCTTCAATGACCTCCTCTTCAACATCAATCTTGAAACAACTTTGTTTATCTGCTGGATATTTCATTGCTTCAAAAACATTAAAATTCACCTCTTCATCTTGAACTCGTACCTTCATTTTGCCATCATCAACGTCTATGATTACTTTAGCAGTTTTTATAAACGGTTTTCCTAAGATCAATGGTACTTCAACATCCTCTTCCATGTCCATTATCACAAAGTCTACTGGAAATACAAATTTCTCCACCTTTACCAAGACATCTTCTACCACACCATAAGGAAACTTCATTGATCTGTCAGCCAATTGTAATGTCATCTTTGTTGGCCTTATCTTAAGGTCTCCAATCCTTTTAAGCATTGAGAGTGGCATTAGATTTATGCTTGCTCCGAAATCCAGTAATGCTTTGCCTACCGGCATATGACCAACAGTAACGGGGATTGTGAAGCTTCCTGGATCGTTGGTTTTAGGTGGTAATGCCTTTTGGATAATGGCACTACATCCAGCTTCCAATTCAACTGTTTCTTCTGAAAATCTTCTCTTCTTTGTTAATAAATCCTTCATAAATTTTGCATAGGTGGGCATTTGCTCCATAGCTTCCATGAATGGGACATTAATTTGAAGCCTTTTAAAAATGTCCATGAACCTTCCAAATTGTCTTTCTTTATCCCTTTTTGAAGGATTCTTTGGGTAAGGCATGCTTTTTAATTGAGGTAACTCTTCATCTACCTTGCCTTTACCCTTGTCTAAATCACTCTTTTTATTTTTTTCTTTTTTATTTTCTTTATTTACATTTTCTTTTATTTCTTTTTCATACTCTTTCATATCTTTTTCTTTTTCTTTTCACTCTCTCTTTCTTTTTCTTGTTTTGCTCTCAAAATCTCTTCTTCTTCTTTTTCTTTCTCTCCCAATTCAACTCCAATTTGTCTTCCACTTCTGGTTATGACAGCCTTGCAATGCTCCTTTGGATTTGGCTCGGTGTTAGCTCCATACTGAGGTCGTTGATTTTCAGCAATTTGTTGAGGCAATTGTCCTACTTGAGTCTCCAAATTCTTTATTGATGCCTTTGTATTTTTCTGGTTTGTCAAAGAAGCTTGCATGAATTTCTCCAAGGTATCTTCTAATCTTAAAGTTTTCTCCTTCAAAGAAGGATAGTTGCTTTGATAAGGTCTGTTTGAAGAACTTGGTTCTTGTTTCCACCCTTGTCCTTGATGTTGATTGCTCCTCCACCCCTGAAATTGTTGGTTAGGATAATTGGAATTAAAATTATTTAGTTTACCTTGGTTATTCATGTAGTGAACTGTCTCCTCTTGTACTCGGCAATAACCATTTGGATGTTCACCTCCACAGAAATCACATCTTGCACTTTGCTATTGCATTGGTTGTGAAGATTGCACTGAATGCAATTGCTGTAGGAGTTTGGCCATTTGTTGAGTCAAAGCTTCAATCTGTTGAGTTAAGATCTTATTTTGGGCCAAAATAGCATCTGAAGTATTCAAATCTAGAACTCCTTTCCTCTGAATTTGTTGACGATCATGCTGAGCTTGATAATCCGTTGAGGATAAAGCTTCTATAATTGTTGTAGCTTGATCAGCGTCAACTATCATCATTGTGCCTCCAGCCACAGCATCCAAAATCATCTTTGTATCTGGTCGAAGTCCATTGTAAAAGATGTTCAATTGAGCAATGTCTTCAAAACCATGATTAGGGCACTTGCGAAGTAATGATTTGAAACGATCCCATGCTTCACAAAATGGTTCCTCAACCCCTTGACGGAATGTTGAAATATCAAATTTGGCTTTAATAAATCTTGAAGGAGGAAAGAAACGGTGTAGAAATTTTTCTTCTACATCAGACTAACTAGTTAAGCTTTGATTAGGATGTGATTGCAACCACTCCTTAGCTCTTCTAGCCAATGAAAATAGAAATAACCGGAGATATGCAGTCTCCATATCCTCCTGGCTAAAACCCATTGTACCAACCAATTCATAGAAAGTTGCCAAATGAGTGTAAGGATCCTTATTAGACATTCCAGTAAATTGATGAGCACTAATCAGACCAAGAAAGGCTGGTTTCATCTCCACGGTTCTTGTTTGTGGTATTACAATACTTGAAAAGTATCGTGGTCCTTGTTGATTTGCATAATCTCCCAAAGTACGCCATGGTTGTTGGTGTTGTCTTTCCATGTTTTCAATTTTTGGAGTTGATAATGGTGATGAAGTTGAAGAAGATGATTGTCCTTCCTCTTGTTGTGCTTTTGCTTTAGCTTTAATTTTCTTCAGAGTCTTTTCAATTTCAGGATCTATTTCAACTTGTTCTTTCGATCCCTGACTTCTTAATATCATAAGCAAAACTTCCAACAAAGAGGTTAGTAACGAAAAAGATATAACAGTAGAAAATTATAAGTACTATATTCACAAACTGAAATAATTGAATTCGATTTAAATTCAATCCGCGGCGACGGTGCCAAAAACTTGTTGGTTGTTTGGGTATGATATATTCACAAAACACCTAGTTGTCAGTTTTAAATTGACTTGTGGCAAGTGCACCACTTGTCGGTTGTAGTATATGTTCCGAAGAAGAAATGTCGTTCCCACTACGGATCGGATTAAATCGATTTCAAACTATTACGGCAGAAGTAACTTGTAGTTTTCATGATAATGAATTAAACAACCTTTCATAAATCTAAAAGTCTATGAAACCAATATAAGAAATATGAGTGAAATAACCGAGTATAGAGTTTGGGAATTGGATTCACCTTTCTCACCTTCCGATACACCGTTAATATTCATGTAATCAATGTTTGCAATATGATTCTTTACGTCACAATCACAGTCATTCATATCAATTCCTTGACTATGAAATCCATAAGAATAGGTTTAATAACGTCAATCCATTGATCGTTTTAAATCTATTCCAGCATTAAGAACGATTGTTTGGACGTCCATTGCGTTGGATACATCCCTGGTTATCTACTCATAATGGGTGTTCCATTTAGATCCGTTTTCGAAAGTCATTTTCCAATAACAACCGTAAACTTGAATCAAGAAACTAGTGATCAAGTAGATTCAGGCAATGAACATAAAATGGAATACAAAGAATCATAAAACAATACATGAATCACATAAACATTATCCAAGTGTACATCAAGTTTGATTGGTTACCTCCAATCCCAAATGAAAGGATTAGCCACTCATGGTGGTCATGATCTTACAAATCAAATGGAATGAAGAAGAAAAAACTAAAGATACAATGTTTGTAAGAAGAAAATGTCTTGTACGTTCTCTCTCTATCTCTCCTTTTAGCCACCTCTGTTTCTTTTTATCATGCATTAACTCGCTCAAGCGAGTTTAAGTCTCGCTCAAGCAAAGAGACTACTTCATCATGAAGAAAGGGTTAAGTCCTGCTTCATCTGTATGCTTATTCGCTCAAGCGATTTCAATTCGCTTGAGCGACGCTTCATATACTGATCCTTTATTCCTTTTCGCTTAAGCCATTCGTTCATCCGCTGCAGTGAGTATTGGAGTTCTAGATTCTGGACAATTTTCGCTTGAGCGAATTTTACATTGTGACTCACTGGAGAAATTTCGCCTGATGTTTCAATTCAAATGCTTGAGCAAGGCTAATGTTATTCCATTCTGTACCAATTCGCTCAAGCGAACTCTGTTCACTCGGGCGACTTCTTCATCATCCTCTACTGGCTTGATTTCGCCTGGGCGAATGGTTCCTCACTCAAGCGAGTCTTGACCCGATACTTGTATTTGTTAAAGTCCTTGCTCGCCCAAGCGAGCCCTTCAGTTTGGCCTCAACGACCTTGATTCGCTCAAGCGAGATAGCCTTCGCTTGAGCGAATATCACTTATTTGCTCAAAACTTGATGAATTTTCTTCTTTTCTTTTCTTTTCTTCTTTCTTCTTCACTTTTTCCTGGAATTGCAATAAAATTAACCAATCAACCTGTACAATGTTCATATCATAATTTATGTTCTATATAGTTTACAAAATTGACAAACATTACACAATATATCCAATTTATGTTTCATTATCCATGCAAAATATATATAAATTAGACATCTATCAGTGATCTAAGAGAAGGAATTCCCGAAGCCTAAATGGGTAAATAAATAAATAAAAAATCCATGATTAGCTTCCACATGATGAGAATTATGTGTACATAAATATGTATATATATTTTGAAATGGTCTTTGAATGAGTAATTGATGTGGTCCTATAATCGGTTAGTTTAGGACTTGATAACGCTTGTGAGGCGGGAACATCAAACCCAGAAATCTACTTCTCTTAAGGTAGGAAAGGGGTGTATTTTCTAAATGTATGAGAACATGTATAATGATAATGTGTATGATAATGTAATGAGGCATGTTTACTTAAATGAATGTGATATCATATGTTTGTGATGTGAAATTAAACTTGGTGCTTAAAATGATTAATTATGGATTGAAGCCTTAATGAGGCTATGAGTGGTATAATATGTGATGAAATGTTATGAAATCCATGTGTGGCTTGATGAATGTTTAAAATCTGTGATTATATAGATTCTTGAAATTTTATGATTGGAATATATATGGATATGTTGACTATGGGAAATTAATAGTGTTATTGAGTATGAGTGTACCCTAGATGAGAGGGTGAGATAGCCCATATAAGGTTGAGGCATGCATGAGCATTGCATACATGGTATGGCATGCATATCATGATATTGTTGATAAGTGGTTGCGATCACTTGATGTTGGAAATATAAAAGGGCTTGTGAGTTCCTGAGATTATTGGACCGGTGGTTGCAATCACCTGGTATTTGAAATGAAAGGCCCTGCGGGACCATTGAGATTGAATGCCCATGGTTGCGATCATGAGGCGGGAGTACCCCTTGCGAGGCGGGAAACCATTATGAATTATTGAACGTGGTTGCGATCACGAGAAAGCACCTTGCGAGGCTGCTAGAGGGAGTACCCCTTGCGAGGAGGGAAACCCATGAATATGTATGAATGATTATGGTGGTTGCGATCACCCGTTGGTATGAAATCGGATCTGTGCATATGCATTCTAAACACTAGCATGTGCATTATCTAGAGAAGCATGGCATAAAGTGACATCCATTAAGGAGATTGTGTGAAGGGTAGATGGAACTTCCTTTTAATACCAACTGTAAATGGGTTAATGGTTGATGTGTTCTTATGAATCTAAATGGATATATGTGTTCAGTGAATTTAATAAATGTTTGATTTGGTGTTGATCGAATTTTTCTTAAGGAGGAATATTTATATTGCATTCATGTATATATTATCACAATTGTAGATTTTCATCATTGAGAAAGTATACTCACTCTCCATGTGGTATATCTTTTTAGCTCCTGTGTTGTAGGGCTTGCCTATGGAGCTCTTGTATGGAGAAGGGGTATGAAGGAAGCCTATTTTGGTAAAGAATGCCTTGGCCGGCAATTGTTCTGAGTTTGTGGCTTTACATGGATTTTTGTAATGTATATAACTATAATGAATGTATTGTCTAGCCAAGGATTGGTATAGATACTTGTATGAATGATGAATAGATAATGGTGATTTTGAAAGGTCATGTAGGAAAATGAGACCCTTGTATTGTATGGCTCATTTTCATTGGTGACCTTGATAATGGTTGGATAATGGAATCATGTGATATGTTGATAGAATTGATTAATGCATGGAGGTTTATCTAGATTTTGTGTTTTATAGAGCATACAATATGATAAGCTCGAATATGTTGAAATTCAAATGATTTTCATGCATGATTAGGGAACCTAATGGGTGAAAATGAGTTTTAAAGACTATGAATTGTAGGTAATGATTCCAATAGCTCAAATGTATGATCTGTGACTTGTTTAAATTGGAATGGGTTGATTATACCAAGAATGGACCCCTATGTTGCTCTAGATGCCTTGAAATGAACTAAATGCGTTTATGTGCATAAGTTCCTCATTTCTAGGAATTTTTGAGTACGGCCAGTGGCCACGCGTCACAAAGGATATATTATAACTTGTGTTAAAGTTTGGTAGCATTCTAATATCATTTGCATAGGTTTAGGTATATGAGAAGTTCATTTTTCTTATAAAATCTGCATAATTTCTGTATAAAGGCAGGGTGTAATCGATTAGCTCTACTGACCTAATCGATTATAGGGCCTCTGTTTTTAAGGTAATCGATTACACTGAGTGCTGTAATCGATTATGAACTAACCAAAGTCCTGTAATCGATTAGAATAGTCCCTGTAATCGAATAGGTGGGATACCTGATGCACTACATAAATTCTAGGAGCTCTGTAATCGATTACTCCCAACTCTTTAATCGATTAGCATAGATTCCAGGAACTTGGTAATCGATTAAGATTAACATTATAATCGATTACGGACCCAACAGGGACAATGTAATTGATTATTCTGAATGTTGTAATCGATTAGGTGAAACCCCTGATTCAATGTACCATTTCAGAAGCTCTATAATCGATTACGCCTTGTTCTGTAATCGATTATGGTAAAGTAATCGATTAATTCCTGTCCTGTAATTGATTGGGGCCTTTGATTTATACATGGATTAATTGACTACATCAATCGGGATCGTAATGGCACTACATGAATATATCTTGCGTGCTCTGATACCTTCTCATATCTTTATATATGAGATAGGTTATTGTAAGATCCGGGGAAATGACTTAATATTTTCTAAGTCGTGTTCACTCGTAAAAAATTTACCCCCCAAATTTTAGGGCGTTACACAAATATGCTGAGACAAGAGCAAAATGATATAACTGATGACCAAGTATGTAATGAGGTATCATCCAAATTCATCGATTGGTTTTCACAACACGTAAGGCCCGTATACCTTATATGTTTTTTTAAACTTGTATACTTATGTTATATAATATTGTTGTATGTTATGTTTTAAATAGATTCAAGATCCAAACAACCAAATTAAAGATCCTTTACTCCAAGCTCTGTCTCGGTGGCCTGTGAAAACTGTTAAAAAATAGCCAATTTACTATGTAAACGACTATAAGTTTAACATTTTCCAATGGAGTGAATGAATGTGAACACATAACTATAGGGTTTGTGTTAAATGCACAACTGGACATTTAGAGAAAGACTTCTATGGTGTCTTAAAAAAGATTATTCAATTTTCTTTCTCAGGGCAGGTTAAAAGAGATTTAGTTTTATTCTAGTGTGATTGGTACGACAACATAACCGGTGTGGGTACAAAAGTTGACAACTATTACGGTTTAGTTAAGGTGAAAAAATGGTAGATATAAAGGGTTTGATCCCTTTATCTTTGGCCAGCAAGCCAAGCAGGTTTATTACATAGAATTCCTTAGAGGACACCGAGACTGGTATACAGTCATCAAAGCCAAGGCTCGTAGTTAGATTACTGATAATATCTCCGATGAGGTTGAAGATGCTTATCAGCTAGCTTCGAACAAACTCAACAACAGTCATTAAGTGTTGAATATTGATCCAGTCATATTAAATGAGACACTTGCGACTTTAGGTGGTGAACACATTGACACAAAGGTTGTCTTCCAATTAAAACAGTCTAGGGCCAATTTGGATACTGATGACACGCCTGAAACAAATTTTTAGGGTGACATTAACACCGAAGGGGAATTCCAAACTGAAACAGACAGAGTATGACTTCATACTTTCATTCTTATTAAATAACTATGTAGTTATATATATATATATAATATTATTCTTTTTACTGAAACTTATTTATATTGTTTTATTGACAGATGACTGGACGTAGATCACGGTACGCTCGGGGTGGTGGTAGACAGAGCCCGGTTACTCGGCTTAGTACTCTTAGCACACCGAGGGAGCCGGTTACAGATGAGAGTACACAACAGACGCCCACATCGACAGTTCCTGGTGGTGCTGTAACCACGGACGCCCAGACGTATTATAGGCTCAGCAACAAGTCTCGGTCCAGGAGGCGACCCCTTTATCTACACCCGACCTCCTTCCCACTCTGCTCCCATTGTCGGACGCAGACGAGTAAGTATTACTACATTTCTTAAAGTTTAGACATTGTTTGTATTGTTGTATAGTAGTTAAGGCACACCTTAATAAGTTGTCTATATATGCATCTGTATTGTTAAGATTAATTTGATTGTTGTTTGTTAGTGGAGAGCAAAGCTCACTAGGTATTGGTGTGTGTTGATAACATACAAAATTATGCATGTCTATTGTTGTTTCTTTTCATTGAAATGTACTAGAAAGTTTTCTATATGTAACAGGGTGCTTGTAAAAATTTGGAAATGTCTAGTTTATAGGGGAGACTTTACCAAAATTTCGGTAGACTCCCTGTGTCATTTGTCCAAAATAAGAAACCCTAAACCTCTATTTGTTTGATTGTGTTTATGATAGTTTTGTGGATGGTTTGCTTGATTAATTGTTTCATTGTTTGAATTATAATTATGTTGATAGTACTCACATTTCAAAAGCGATTACTAAGGTCCTTAAGGCCCAGTGGGATGGTCCTTACATCTCTTGAACAGATGTTGATAAGACTGTTAAACAAAGATGGTTTGACACTTTTTTAGTAAGTTTAATGTAACATTCTAATTTCATCTATCTTTTGCATGATTGCATACACTTGTTTTTTAATTTGGAATCATATTTTAATTTATAGCGTGACTATCAACGAGAGAAAGGTATGACTAATGAGATTAGGAGGATCTTTACCATAAAGACCTCTAAAATCATCACGAGTACCCTCTAGAAGCTGAGGGCGAAGAATAGTGCCCCCACTGGATCCCAAAGCCCAATTAGGAAGAGATGCTTCAGCAGTGGGGAGATACCAAGTTTCAGCAGGCCAGTGTTAGGAACAAGGAAAACAGACAGGTTGATGTCGGAGCCTCCATTTACATTGGGGGTCTATTTCAATTGTAGATCATAAAAAAGATTTGTAAGTACACTTTGTTAAATATGTTTATTAATACGATAACTTGAAAGCGTTTTCACTAAAAAATTTAATATGTTGCGAATTGTAGGAGCAGAAGGAGTATCGTGAGCCTTTGTTGTTTGAGGTGATGCAAATCACCTACAAGAACAAGGCTGGTGACTGGGTTAACCAGAAGACCACCGATATGGTGATACTTTATTTAAACTTACAAATGTTTAGAGATTTTTCATAGATTTACAAGTTAAATTATCAACTTATTCCATCAATCTTTTACATATATGCAAGAGACGTATCTAGCCATGCGAGCTCAGAAGGAGGCTGAGCTGGCAGCCCAAACACTCAATGAGGAGGAACCTCTCACCCTTTCTTCTACCGACGATAATTCCATCTATTTAGAGACTGTCGGCGGCACTAACAAGGGTGTTAAGCCTTAGTGGGATCGAAACCCAGATTGCAAGGATAGGGAAGGCCCCTGCCTCTTCCTCGATATTGCCAATAAATGTTGTTCAGGTTATTCAGAACCTGAACACCGAGCTAGTAAAAGAGCGAGGTAGCTAGCGGAGGAGTGAGCTGAGATAGACCACCAACGATTTATATTAGCGGAGCAACGAGCTAAGGAGGACCAACATCGAGCTGATAAGGATCGACAAGAGACCCATAGGTAACTGGCGGAGCAACAGGATATACTCTGTCGGATGATGGAGACTCTTGGGACTCAAGTCACACCTATATCAGCTACCTAGTCGTCTCTTCCACCACAGGATCCTTCTGACAGTTAGCAATAGATTTCATGCTACATATTTGTATTTGTAACATCCCAAGTTTTTAGAAAAATAAATTATTAGTACAATGTTAATTAATTATTTGATGTATAAAATGCATAGGAGAATTAATTATGTAATAATTGTGACTCATCGATAAATTAAGATATACTGAAAATAGATAATTTACTAGATGGTATGGGACCCATTAAGTCAAATGGGATATTTGATGGGTTTAGAAGAATAAGGAATTTATCGTGGTTACTGTGATATATTCAAAATAATTTTTGGAGTTGGGGAGATAATTATTCGGACGCGACGTATTTTAATAAACGGTGAAATTACGAGCGAAATAGAAATTAAGAAAATTCCAAATTCCCTTTTTCTCTTCTCCTCTTCACCATGGACCCATTTTCTCTTTCTCTAAACTCTTTTGTCCTTTGGACAAAAGAGGTTTTATTAACCAAAAAGCAAAAGCAAGAGACAATGCATGGACCATTGGACAAAAGAATCAACTTTTGGCTTTTCTCTCCCCCCTTCTCTTCTCTTTTTCATTGGGTTCTTCTCTCCCCCATCTCCTGTTCATTTTTCCACTTCTTCTTCTTCCTCTAAACACCAAAAACCATCAAACACTCCTCCTCCTCTATTTCTTACTAAAATCAACAACTAAACCAAGAATCATGAAGCTTTAATGGAGCATTAAGGCATTGCTACTTCCGTTTTCTACTTCAACTCTTTATTTTTATTTTTGGCAATAGCTTGGAAATAAGGTTGGTGATTTTGACCCTTTATGGTTTCTAGTTGTAGTTTTAAGGTTCATGGAGTATTATGATGAAGAATTAGGTGTTGTTTTGATGAATAAATGCATGTGGAACCAAACTCTAGGCTAGATGACCATTGGGAAATTATTGTTTATTGTTAAAATATTTTTAGGAGCTTGAAATTGATTTGAATTGGTTGTTGGAATTGAATTAAATGTTGTTGAAAGAAATAGTTTGATGTTGGTTGGCATTAAATGCAAAAATTAGAATTTAGGAGCATACTTTAATTTAAAGGAAAAATTCATTTTAGACTTGGAATGGTTTATAGATGATTTTAAAATAATTATGAGGTTTTGAGTGATGTTCTAAAATTAATTTGGTGTTGGTAGGATGTATGAAGTTGTTAGTAAGCCTTAAATTGCTCTTGAAGTAGGAAATAATGACATTGTGACATAAATGGTTTCATGAATGTATGAACCTTGTTAGTGGACTTAGATATCATGGTTGGATGTGGTTTAGTATTTAAAATGGTTGTTAGGTAATTATTGATTGAAAAAGTGTAGGATATGTGATGAATTAAATGAAGGGCATAATTGATTGAAGAGAATTGAGTATGTTACTAGATTAAATAATTTTGTTGGAGTGCATTAGGACTTAAGAGAATAATTATAGAATTGAGAAGATACTATTAAATGTAGTTTAAGAATTTGAATGATTATTAAGTAAGAGAGGTTGGAAAAAGTGTGTAGTGTTGAAAGTGGGTTAGATGAAGAACATGGGTCATTAAAGTTAAAAGAAAGGATTGATGGCCTAGAAAATATTATTGGATTATATTGGGTATAACATGGTTACTAGATGAACTTAGGAAATGTTGTTGTAAGTGATAGGTGACTTAGGCATGATGTTGGTGCTTAATAAAGGATTATTAGAGCTAGTATGACCATTCATTATGATTAAGGATAATTGTAGTTGAATGAATAAGGAATTAGTATTTAATAAATGGAAGAAATGTGATGTTGGAGGTTAAGAACAAGTATAGTAATTAGTGTTTTTGGTGAAAACAAAATTTATGGAAGTTAGTTAGTGTGTTAGTAAGGATTAAGTAATTAATTAGGAAGAAAAGACTTGGTATTTTAAGGGGTGTTGCATAGGAACCATGTGTTGGGTGAATAATAAATGCTTCAAAAGATTGGTAATGATTTAATCTAGCATTTAAAACTATTATCAAGTGAGTTATGTGTTTTAAATAGATGAAGAACAAGTTAAATGAATTATTAGTAGAGTGAAACTTATGGTCTATAAAAGGAAAAGTATTGTAAATAATTATAGCAAAGGGGGGGGGGGAGGTTTATTAGGAGTCTTGTAAGGCCCTATGAATGATTCTTGAACATTGACAATTTATAGACAAAGTTTTAAAATTTACAAGTATTGAGAAATATTGAAAGAATCCATAATACTCCAAAAAATCTCAAGGATGAAACATTTATGGGTTGTATAAAGTATGTATATAAAAAGTAGAGTTGTGAACATCACAAAAAGATTTGTAAGGTGTTGATATGTTTCTAAACTTATTCAATGTAGGCTTTGACCAATCTTATGAAGCGGGACCATCCGACCCATCCAACCCCACAGAATACTTCTCTTAAGGTAGGAGAGGAGTTTATTTTCTAAATGTATAACCTTGGTATTGATAATGTATGTATGTGTGACGTATATTTGCATGTTGGCCTTGGGTGCTTTTATTGTTTCTATGTGTGATGAATGTGTAAAGTAAGACTTTTGAATGACATTGGTGGTAAATTGATGATTGTGATGGTGATATGCCTTTGATGTGCTCTTTTGGTTTATGTATGATGATGAAGTGGGATTATGTGAAAATTAAGACCATCATGTGTACTTTTTGCATCTTATGACATGCATAACATATCTCATATATGATATTTAATGATCTTGCATTGATCTTGAGAATAACAACCTTGCGTTGGTTGATTGTATAAACGACTATGTGTGGTCGTAGTGGATACCATGTGACATGTTTTATTGATCTTGTGTTGATCTTGAAAATAACAACCTTGCGTTGGTTGAATGTATAAATGACTATGCGTCGTTGTAGTGTATACCATATGATATTTAATGATCTTGCGTTGATCTTGAGAATGAAACCTTGCGTTGGTTTAAAATATTGAACAACTATGTGTGGTTGTAGTCACATGAATGAATTATGCACATGAAGAGGAAATAGAATTTGTTCTAAGTTAGTCTCATTGCATATGCATTACTTATTGGATAGCATATGCATTATTTGTGAGGACATATTTTAATTAGTGTATCTAAAATGAATATGCCTTATGAGTACCTTGAATTGAGAAATATTGTTGGTGTTATTGGTTATTGTACAAATGTAGTGATGACCATTGTTGGTGATATGAGAATGATACTTAAGACTTTTGGCATGAGTTCGCATTTATGGTATATGATTTATGTACTTGATTGTCAAATTATGGTCTATATGTTGTACCATTGAGATTGGATATATTGAAGGAAAATATGTATGGTTTCTTCACTATGTATGACTTATCATTACAATTGCTCATTATTGAGAAAATATACTCACTCTCCATGTTGTCCATTTTTAGCCTTGTGATGTAGGTTGGAATGGTGGAGTGATGCACTTTTTGTGGAGGTGGCATGGTGTGAAGAGGGTATTTCATTTGCCTTGGCCGATATTCTTTTGAAATCGATGATTTAAATTCTTGGTAGAATTTAATGTGTATAGACATTATTTTTGTATAGCTTGACTATTGATGTAAATGCCTAGGTTTTTGGAATTTTGAATGGGTTTGTTAGATTATTTATTGATATATTTGGATATGGAGGTTGCGTTATGATTTTGTTAGTATGTTGGAGGTTGGTAAATATGAACCTTTATGAATACAACTATTATGCATGAAAGTTAAGATTGTGTCATGATATTGTGTATGTAGCATTGTAGTTATGGAATGGATTTATGAGGCTTTGATTATGTGAGTACAATGCTGAATTTTTATTACACAATTGGTATATGGTGTGTAGGATGAGATAATGTGATGATTAATTCCTAGTTAAGAGTATATAAAGAGGCCTAGTTGATAAGAAGCAAAGATTGATGATTTATTAGTATGTATGGATGGTACTATCACCTAATTGGGTCCTTGGAAAACTTTTGATATGGATGTTTATGATATAGACCATTAGACAAGAATGTGTAGGGTTATAGATATGTACCTTGAATATGAATGGTCAATGTTCAATATGAGAATGAAGGTCTTATGCATGACAATTTTATATATTGATGAAGTCAATATATGGGTTGGTTTTCAAATAGATCTAGGGTAGTTATTATAAGTCTTGAATTGTGGTGTGCCTTAATTAAGTGACGTAGAATAAACATGAAAAATTTCCTCTACTTTTTTTTAATTAGAAGTAGATAACTATAATATCGAATAGCGGAATTAGGGTGCCACATTGGGTGGTATAAGAGTATAACGTGCGTTATTTGGATGATTGTCAATATAATTGCACTTGCGATGTGTTAATTGTGATTGATGATTGATTTTGACAGGTCCAGCCAAGCTCTCTTCACACTTACCCCTCTCAATGATGAATTATGATATTTATACATGTGTACATGATATTGTGATGAGAAAACATGCCTTGGATGTGTTTGAATATGTTAACAGGTCCAAAAGATGTGCAAGGATTTTGATAATGACAAGTACTCTTGAAGAAACCGATGCAAAAACAAAGACATGAAATCAGAATTGAAGTAACAGCGAAGCTAATCGATTAGGCCATAGATGCTAATTGATTAGGAGCTTTCTGTTTTGGAAGAAATTGCATCAGGTATGAAAGCTAATCGATTAGGGAGCTGAACAATCGATTAGGAAGCCACTGGAATTTAAGGTAATCGATTATACACCAGAGACTAATCGATTACAACAATCAAAAATGGAACTAAGTACATCAGGTACGATGGCTAATCGATTATGGAAGCTAAACAATCGATTAGGAAGCCACTGGAATTTAAGGTAATCGATTATACACCAGAGACTAATCGATTACAACAATCAAAAATGGAACTAAGTGCATCAGGTACGATGGCTAATCGATTATGGAAGCTATACAATCGATTAGGAAGCCACTGGAATTTAAGGTAATCGATTGTAAGACATGCTAATCGATTAGGATGCTGCGAAAACAAATTAAATGCATCAGGTACAAGATGCTAATCGATTAGAGGAAGTAAAATAATCGATTAGGAAGTCTCTGACTTGAAGCTAATCGATTACAACGCGAGGGTGTAATCGATTACGCTAGTGGAAAAACAGATTTAAGTGGGAAACCAGGTCATGTCTCCACCATTCTTCAAATTTCCACTAACTGCAACGGCTATGATGGACTAGGGCACTCCTCAACAGCTATCTTGGGTCTATAAATTGAAGAGGAAGACAAGCACAAAAACACAACCAAGTAGCAACAATTCATAGCTCTATTTTGTGCTTTGTAAGCCTATTTCTTGCATATTGTACTTTCACTTGTATATCCTCTCATCTTGAGAGATTAGAATTTGGGAGAGCTTTTCATTTGTATATTTGCTCTATTGAGAGAGTGTATTGATTGTAAACAAACACCAAACACACAAGTTATTCACTCTAGGTTGAGTGGTTGTTCACTCTAGGTTGAGTGGTTACAAAGGTTGTGGACTCAACCTTTGGGATATTGTGAGATTGAGAGATTGGGTGGGTTGCCCTTATACTTGTGAGGATTGGGTTCTTGAGTGTGGGACACTAGGAAGCCGCAATTGCTCAAAGTTGTATCTCTAGTCTACAATAGTGGAAAATCCTCTAAGTGGGTTGCTTAGAGGCGAGACGTACACCGGATTGGGTGGAACTCGTTACATCGGTTTGCAAGCTTCTCTTCCTTACTCTTTTACTTCCATACACTGCACATTTGTTGATTGGTATTGTTTGGTTGAGAAGAACATACTTGAACTTGCTTAATTTGCTATACCTTAGACATTGCACACCAAGTGTTTGCTAAATTGCCTCAGCAATACTTACCTCTTGTAGTGCATTGCATATCATTGTTACTTGCTCTCATTTGCATCATCTCATAAACTTGATTATAGAAATCAATTTCAAAGGTATTCCAAGCAAAAGTTTTATAACTCAATTCACCCCCCCTCTTGAGTATTGAGGCCACTTGAACAACAAGTGGTATCAGAGCTTGACTCTTGGTAGATCAAGCTTAACAACTTCAAGAGATTAAATGGCCTCAAGTTCTCAAAATGTTTTTCCCGAGGGTGGTGCGATAAATAGACCTCCCGCTTTCAATGGGGAAGGGTATGCGTTTTGGAAAGAAAGAATGAAAATCTTCATTCAATCAATTGACTTGAGAATTTGGAATACCATTGAAAATGGTCCTTATATACCGATGCATATTATAGATAGCAAGAATGTTGAAAAACCTATAGATGAATGGACAAGCGAGGAAGAAAAGAAAGTCCAATATGGCTACAAGGCCAAAAATCTTATTACTATGTCTTTAGGTCAAGATGAATTTTTTAGGATAATGACATGCCAAACTGCTAAGGAAATGTGGGATACTCTTCAAGTAACCCATGAAGGCACTAATGATGTAAAGGACTCAAAGATTAGTACTCTTACTAGTCAATATGAATGCTTTAGATTAAACTCTCATGAATCGATTGTTGATATGCAAAAAAGATTTACTCTCATCATTAATCAACTCATTACACTTGGAAAGACTTACACTAACAAAGAACTCATTCATAAAGTGTTGAAAAGTCTTAACAGAGAATGGCAACCGCTAGTTACCTCCATCAAACAATCTCCTAGCATAAACGAAATGTCTCTCGCCACTTTATTTGGTAAGTTGCAGGAACAAGAACAAGAGCTGAAAGAATTAAAGATGGCAGAAGAGGAAGAAAAATCTTCCAAGAAAAAGGGTCTTGCTCTCAAGGCTACTTCCACAAATGAAGAAGAAGAATCCGGAAGTGAACTTGATGAAGAAGAAGAATTTAGACTATTTGTGAAACGCTTCGGGAAATTCATGAAAGGCAAACGCTTTCAAAGAAGCTTCAAAAACTCAGGTAAGAAACCTATCACTAAAGAAAACTCTCCCTCACCCAACTGTTTTGAATGTGGCAAGGAAGGGCACTTCAAAGCCGATTGTCCAAACCTCAAAAAGAAGGGCAAGGACAAACAAAGAAGAAGAAGAGCCTATATTGCTTGGGATGAGAATGATGTGAGCAGCTCCGACGACTCGGAAGATGAGCAAGCCAATCTTTGCTTAATGGCAAATCATCAAGAAGAAGATAATGAGGTAAATCTTCTTGACTTAGATAAAAATGAGCTGTTAGAAGCATTTGAAGAATTATATGATAAATTCACAAAAATCTCTAGTAAACTCAAAGCATCTAGGAAAACTAGTGACACTCTAGAGATGCACCTTATGGAAGTCTGCAAAGAGAATGAATGTTTAAAAGAAGAATTGAAAAATGCTCAAGTATGTTCCATTAGTAAACCTTGTAATTTTGCTAAGAAATGTGTTGATCTAGAAAATAAAGTCCTAGATCTAAACAAAACCTTAGAGAAATTCACTAATGGAAGAGATAATTTGAATATCCTTCTTGGGCAACAAAAATGCATGTTTAGTAAAACCGGCTTAGGATATGATCAAGAACATAGTAATCATAAAATGGAGAAGCACTATAAAAACTTCTTTGCACCACCAAGCAAATCCTCCTCACCTTTTATGAAATGCAATCATTGTGGTACCAAAGGACATAGTGCTTATAAGTGTAGTGTTAGGAAACTAGGACCAAAGGTCTTAAGAAAGGTGTGGGTTCCCAAAGGAACATCTCCACAAGCTAACCTTAAAGGACCCAACATAAAATGGGTACCTAGTTCTCTAAAATGATTTTGTTTTGTAGGTATGCTTCAAGGCAAGCAACACCCATTGGTATTTGGATAGCGGGTGTTCAAAGCATATGACGGGAGACATAACCAAATTTACATCATTCACTCCCAAACGAAAAGGAAGCGTCACCTATGGAGACAACACTAAGGGAAGAATCCTAGGCATTGGAAATATTGGTAAGAACTCGTCCACATCCATAAGTGATGTATTGTATGTTGAAGGCCTCAAACATAATTTACTAAGCATAAGTCAATTATGTGACAAAGGATATAGAGTTTTATTTGAATCAAATTGTTGCATAATTGAGCATAAGACCAATAAGGAAATTAAGTTTGTAGGCCAAAGAATTGATAATATTTACATGATTGATATGGATAGTTTGTCTACAAATGATGAACAATGCTTCATTTCAAAAGAGGATGAAACATGGCTATGGCATAGAAGAATAGCTCATATACATGTAGACCACTTGAACAAACTTGTTTCTAAAGATTTAGTAATTGGTCAACCAAAGCTTAAATTTAAAAATAGATTTTGTGATGCATGTCAAAAGGGAAAACAAGTAAAGGCATCTTTTCAATCCAAAAACATTGTTTCTACTCAAAGGCCTTTACAACTTTTGCACATGGACTTATTTGGACCATCCAAAATCAAAAGCTTTGGAGGTAATTACTATGGTCTAGTTATAGTAGATGACTATTCAAGATATACATGGACATTGTTTCTTGCTCATAAAAATGAAGCATATCATGCATTCAAGAAACTTGCAAAGATTATCCAAAATGAGCAAAACTCAAAAATCGCATCCATTAGAACCGATCATGGGGGAGAATTTGAAAATCAATCTTTTGAAAAGTTTTGCGAAAAACATGGTATTAATCACAACTTTTCAGCTCCTAGAACTCCACAACAAAATGGAGTAGTTGAAAGAAAGAATAGATCTTTAGTGGAGCTTGCTAGAACCATGCTAAATGAAAACAATATTGCAAAACATTTTTGGGCCGATGCGGTAAACACCGCATGTTATGTTATGAATAGATGTTTGATAAGGCCTATTTTAAAGAAAACCCCCTATGAGCTTTACAAGGGTAGAAAACCCAACATTGCATACTTTCATATTTTTGGATGTAAATGTTTTGTGCTCAACAATGGAAAGGATAATCTAGGAAAGTTTGATGCAAAATCTGATGAGGCAATCTTCCTAGGATATTCTCAATCAAGTAAATCTTATAGAATTTTCAACAAACAAACAAATACCATTGAGGAATCTATTCATGTCAAATTTGATGAAAATAGCCATAACCCTCCGAGAAAGGAAGATGTTGATGATCTTGTAGGTACCTTCCAAGAAATGAACTTACAAGACAAAGAAGAAGAAGTCAACAATGATGAAGGTGCAACACAAATTGAGAGACAACAAGATTGGGTAACTTTGAAGGATCATCCCTTGGACAAAATCATTGGAGAAATAACCAAAGGGGTAAGTACTCGAAACGCCATTAGAAATGCATGCAATCACTTGGCTTTTGTATCCCAAATAGAACCCAAAAATATTGATGAAGCCATTATTGATGAACATTGGATGTTGGCCATGCAAGAAGAGTTAAACCAATTTGAAAGAAATGAAGTTTGGGAACTTGTGCCAAGACCCAATAATCATCTAATAATAGGCACCAAATGGGTTTTTAGAAATAAGCTAGATGAAAATGGTATAATAACTAGAAACAAAGCTAGACTAGTTGCAAAGGGATACAACCAAGAAGAAGGAATAGACTATGAAGAAACATATGCTCCCGTAGCTAGGTTAGAAGCCATTAGATTATTGCTAGCTTTTGCATGTTGTATGGATTTCAAACTGTATCAAATGGATGTCAAAAGTGCGTTCTTAAACGGCTACATTCAAGAAGAAGTCTATGTAGATCAACCTCCCGGTTTTGAAAATCATATATTTCCAAACCATGTCTTCAAATTGAGAAAAGCCTTATATGGTTTGAAGCAAGCTCCAAGAGCTTGGTATGAAAGATTAAGCAAATTCCTTTTAGAACACAATTTTGAAAGAGGAAAGGTTGATACTACATTGTTTATAAAACGCAAACATAATGACATCCTCTTGGTACAGATTTATGTAGATGACATAATATTTGGTGCTACTAATGAAAATCTTTGTCAAGAATTTGCCAAGATTATGCAGAATGAGTTTGAAATGTCCTTGATGGGAGAACTCACCTTCTTCCTTGGACTACAAATAAAACAAGCCATTAATGGAACGTTCATTAGCCAAACCAAATACTGTAAGGAACTACTTAAAAGGTTTGGAATGGACAAGGCAAATGAGATAGCTACACCCATGAGCACATCCTGCTATCTAGACAAAGATGAAAAGGGTAAGGACATTGAAATCACCAAATATCGAGGTATGATTGGATCCTTACTGTATTTAACTGCGAGTAGACCTGATATTATGTTTGCGGTATGTATGTGTGCTAGATATCAAGCATGTCCTAAAGAATCACATTTGACTGCCGTAAAAAGAATTTTGAAATATCTTGTGGGTACTCAAAATGTTGGTTTATGGTATCCCAAAGGCGTTGAATGTAATCTTTTAGGATATTCTGATTCCGACTTTGCGGGGTGTAAGCTTGATAGAAAAAGCACTAGTGGTACATGTCATTTGCTTGGTAGTTCCCTTGTTTCTTGGCATAGCAAGAAACAAGCAAGTGTTGCATTGTCAACAGCTGAGGCAAAATATGTAGCAGCTGGTAGTTGTTGTGCTCAAATTCTTTGGATGAGACAACAACTTCTTGATTTTGGTATTTCCTTGAATAAAGTCCCCATTAAATGTGATAATACAAGTGCCATTAACATCTCCAAGAATCCAGTAATGCACTCTAGAACCAAACACATTGAGATTAGGCATCACTTTATTAGAGATCATGTGTTAAAAGGGGATTGTGTACTTGAACATGTAGAAACCTCTAGGCAACTAGCGGATATTTTCACAAAACCCTTGGCTAGAGAGCAATTCATTCACATAAGAAGAGAGCTAGGCATTCTTGACATGTCCAGTTGTGTTTGAATCTTTTGATAAGAACCTTGTTGAATGGCATAATGCATGGCATATATCACATTTTATGTTTGGAACCTTGCTGTTTGATATGTTTGAAGTTTTTGACTCCATAATCGATTACATTGTTAATCCCAATCGATTACTAAGCTTCTGTTTCTAAGCTAATCGATTATAGCTCACCCATAATCGATTACAATCATTCTGTTTCAAAGATAATCGATTATCCATGATCCATAATCGATTACGAAGCTTCTGTTTCAAGTTCAAAACGCTTCCTCTTCTTCATAATCGATTACCACATTGCTCCAATCGATTAGGACGATTCTGTTTCTAAACTAATCGATTACCCTAAGCCTATAATCGATTACCCTCTGTATGAAACGTTTGAAATTCCCCAGAAACAGTGATCTAATCGATTACCACCTGACACGTAATCGATTAGTATGCGTTCTGATGAGTCAAAACTCCAAATTCCTAGGCTCACTCGAACAACTCCCTCTCTTAACTCACTTCACTCCTTTCAAAACTCTCTTTCCTCCTTCCTAAACCTAACTTTCAACTATAAATACCCCCTCATTCACCTTCTCATCTCACACTACCTCCTTTCTCCCAAACCTCTCTAAAACTCTCTAGCACTCATCTCTCTTCATCTCCTCTTTTAGCATTTTTCACCATGTCTACCTCAAGGAATGTCAAAAGGGCTAGGTCCTCTGCTGCTCAAGCTCATAATCCCCTTGACTTCTCAAGGTTTTTCTCTTCTCCTAGAGATCTTTAGAATTTTATGAAGAATTTTTCTGAAAAGGAGATTATGACCCCTCATTATACCGTTGCTGACACTTTTGACAACCCAAGCCTTACCTTCACCCAAAGCCTCAACCACTTCAACCTCTTCCCCTTCTTATCCCTCAAAGAAGAAGAATACTATCCTGAGCTCATGAGAGTATTCTACTGCAACCTCCGCCTTGTCAATGGGATGGTTGAATCCAAGGTGAAAAACACCACCATCAAACTCTCCAATGCCCAGTTTACAGAGATTTCCAAACTGCCCCTCAACAATGCTGACTTCGATGGAGGCGAACCCGAGGATGAATGGGGCTTCAATGCTCTTACTGCTCGCCAATCTTTATGGAAAGCTGACCGCCCTAGGAGCAACCACAAACTAGTTGGCCACTTGACCATGAACAACCGCCTGCTCCACTTCTTCTTGGTCAAGATGATTGTTCCTCGTGGTGGGAACTATGCTCTAGTTGAAGAGGATAATGTCCTCTTAATGTGGGCCATGCTGAACCACAAAGAAATCAACTGGGTTCAGTTGATCAAATTCCACATGCGCCATGCCAAGGACCAGCAAAAGCTCCCTTATGGTATCCTCCTCACCAAAATTTTCAAATTCTGTGGAGTAGATTTAGCAGGGGAACTCTCTGAGAAAGTGCCCCCTAGAGCTTGCATTGGCACCCATCACCTCACCAAAATGGGTCTTGTTTTCTCAAATGGAGCATGGTACTCACGCATGGAGGGCGTTTATGCCAACATTCCCTTCCAAGCTCCTGCTGAAGAAGCACCTGCTCCTCCTCCTCCTCCACCTCAACCACAAGCTGCAGCCTCTTCATCTGCCCCACAAGCTGACCGTTTTGCATCTCTCTACGCCCATCTTGATCGCCGCTTCGATCGACTTGAAAACTCCCTCCAAGAGTTTTCCATGACCGAGCAGCAACATTTTGAGATGATGCAGCAGCGTTATGAGGAGCTGGCTCACCAAATTGCAGAAATCCGCTTCTTCAACCCGGATAATTAGATTTTCTGTTATGTTCTGTTGGTTCCTTGTTTTATTTTCTGAATTATGAATAATTTTACCTCTTGTATTTCCCATTTTCTTTTCAATCCAATAAAAGTATCTTATTTCAGTTTATATTATTTCTCTTCACTGCTCTAATTATTTTTGATGATTACAAAGGGGGAGAAGAATATATGTTCATATGTTGGATAATGCTCTAATACAAAATATGGATAATTTTGAATATGCTCTGATAATATGCTCTGATAATATGGATAATAGATGCTCTGTTAACAAAATTTGAAAACTCTTATCTGTTTGTTAAATTCTTTTTGATAGGGGGAGAATTATAGATAAGAGATAATAAACAATAGATAAAATGAGATAAGACATTGGCTGTTGAATTGATTTTTGAAATTGGTCATCTGCTACTTGAAAAAGAGATAATGTAGCAGAGTTGTTTTTGCAAAAGATATGTCTATATTATTTAAACTAACAACCCTCAAGAGATGAACATAGTTGTCATCATCAAAAAGGGGGAGAATGTGTTTGAATATGTTAACAGGTCCAAAAGATGTGCAAGGATTTTGATAATGACAAGTACTCTTGAAGAAACCGATGCAAAAACAAAGACATGAAATCAGAATTGAAGTAACAGTGAAGCTAATCGATTAGGCCATAGATGCTAATTGATTAGGAGCTTTCTGTTTTGGAAGAAATTGCATCAGGTATGAAAGCTAATCGATTAGGGAGCTGAACAATCGATTAGGAAGCCACTGGAATTTAAGGTAATCGATTATACACCAGAGACTAATCGATTACAACAATCAAAAATGGAACTAAGTACATCAGGTACGATGGCTAATCGATTATGGAAGCTAAACAATCGATTAGGAAGCCACTGGAATTTAAGGTAATCGATTATACACCAGAGACTAATCGATTACAACAATCAAAAATGGAACTAAGTGCATCAGGTACGATGGCTAATCGATTATGGAAGCTATACAATCGATTAGGAAGCCACTGGAATTTAAGGTAATCGATTGTAAGACATGCTAATCGATTAGGATGCTACGAAAACAAATTAAATGCATCAGGTACAAGATGCTAATCGATTAGAGGAAGTAAAATAATCGATTAGGAAGTCTCTGACTTGAAGCTAATCGATTACAACGCGAGGGTGTAATCGATTACGCTAGTGGAAAAACAGATTTAAGTGGGAAACCAGGTCATGTCTCCACCATTCTTCAAATTTCCACTAACTGCAACGGCTATGATGGACTAGGGCACTCCTCAACAGCTATCTTGGGTCTATAAATTGAAGAGGAAGACAAGCACAAAAACACAACCAAGTAGCAACAATTCATAGCTCTATTTTGTGCTTTGTAAGCCTATTTCTTGCATATTGTACTTTCACTTGTATATCCTCTCATCTTGAGAGATTAGAATTTGGGAGAGCTTTTCATTTGTATATTTGCTCTATTGAGAGAGTGTATTGATTGTAAACAAACACCAAACACACAAGTTATTCACTCTAGGTTGAGTGGTTGTTCACTCTAGGTTGAGTGGTTACAAAGGTTGTGGACTCAACCTTTGGGATATTGTGAGATTGAGAGATTGGGTGGGTTGCCCTTATACTTGTGAGGATTGGGTTCTTGAGTGTGGGACACTAGGAAGCCGCAATTGCTCAAAGTTGTATCTCTAGTCTACAATAGTGGAAAATCCTCTAAGTGGGTTGCTTAGAGGCGAGACGTACACCGGATTGGGTGGAACTCGTTACATCGGTTTGCAAGCTTCTCTTCCTTACTCTTTTACTTCCATACACTGCACATTTGTTGATTGGTATTGTTTGGTTGAGAAGAACATACTTGAACTTGCTTAATTTGCTATACCTTAGACATTGCACACCAAGTGTTTGCTAAATTGCCTCAGCAATACTTACCTCTTGTAGTGCATTGCATATCATTGTTACTTGCTCTCATTTGCATCATCTCATAAACTTGATTATAGAAATCAATTTCAAAGGTATTCCAAGCAAAAGTTTTATAACTCAATTCACCCCCCCTCTTGAGTATTGAGGCCACTTGAACAACATTGGATTGATATTACCCAATTGATTTTGATAAGTTGCATAGTAAGGAATTGTGGCTTAGTTATGAGATAAATTAATATAGTATGTGACTATGTGAATGTTTGTTGACTAACTCACTAAGGTTAGTTGGTCTTGATGTTATGAATATAGATTTTGAGAGTTTGCGATAGCTCATCGTCGCCCTGATCAGGATGATTCCATTGCTCAGGCGTTGAACCGCTTTGCTAACATCTTGGAAATACAAACCGTGAGAGGCATGGCAATGATAGGTAAGCCCTTCTGGTAGCTCAAGGTGCTTCTAGCCTTGACAAATTTCTGAAGAGAAAGCCTTCAGAGTTCCATGGCGGGTTTAGACCCGAACAAGCTTGCTTTTGGGTTTGTGATGTGGAGCGGATCTTTGATAGTTTTGAGTGCTCCGAGCTCTAGAAGGTGGAGTATGCTGCGTTTATGCTGAGAGATAAGGCTAAGACTTGGTGGAGACTCACCAAGAGTCGGATGCTTGCAGCTGCTACTCCCTTGATTTGGGATAATTTTAAGTTTGAGTTGATGAGAAAGTATGTGCCTGAGAGCTATAAAAGTAAGAAAGAGCTTAAGTTTATGGAGCTCAAGAAAGGTAACCTGTCTGTGGAAGAGTATGCTTCCAAGTTTGAGGAATTGTGTGAGTTCTACCCTCCATACCAGTAAGAAGGGACGAAAGCTTCTAAGTGTGTAAAGTTTGAGAATGGTCTACGTTCTGACATCCAGAAGGCCATTTTCCACCAAGAGATCAGAAGCTTCACGGTGCTTGTGAACAAGTGCGGTATCTATGAGGAACATGCCCTATCACACACCTCCAGATTCGACTTTAGGCTGAAGGGTCAATCATCCAGCTTCAAGAGGTGGGGTACTTTCAGGAGAGGATAATTTCAAAGAGGTGCTCCTTCTGTTACCCGAGATAGGGGCAATGGTTTTGGTAACACCCGTGACTGGGGTAATGTTAACCCGGCGATAGCGTCTCAACAGTTCATTTCCACCGGGATTGAAAGTCCAATAACAACAGTAATTTTCTATTTACTATGGTAAATGTGAAGGAAGTTATAGACAAAAGAATGATTTATATACAATTTATACAATACTCACAGGATAGCATGATTGAGTGGTTCATAAGATAAAAGAAAATAAAATCTATCTAAAAAGTCGAGTTGCAATCTACAATAGGTAAGATACTTGAGATAAACACAGATAAACAAATTATGTTGGAAATTGGATCCCTAATCTAGAATAACAATGAGGAACTCAAGACATGCATATTTAATCATCAAGTTTCATGTCATTGCAGCTTAAAATCATTATAACCGATCCCTCGTGATATAAATTCTAAGAATTCACCGTAAAGTCCGATCCCTCGTGAGCTTTCTCAGTAAAAACTTGCATTAAGACCTGGCCTTATGGCAACAATGGTTAACAACCCCTATAGAATTGAGATACCAAAGGTATTCCAACTTTTTACTTTCGTCAAAACAAGTTTCAATACAGCATGAACAATCATTCTCCCGTTTGACATTCATACTAATAAAACAAGTTTCAATACACATGAAAATCATTCTCCCGTTTGATGTTCATATTAATAAAAGGTTGAAATACTAACATGGACTTGAATCATAAACATGCAGGGGTCGAATTCACAAGATTATACTCAATAGATTAGTTCACCAATTCCAACATAAACAAATTAGTTACATATGGTGAAAGTAAAAACAACACTTACAGAGTTTGACATTACGAAGACGATGGGAACTTCACGATACAACGATCACAATACACCGAAACACACTCAAGTATCTAGAAAACTATTCTAGAACTACAACTCACAAAAGAAGTACTCAAAGTCGAGCACAAGAGAGAAAAGAAGAGAATGGGATGCTATGGGATGATTTAGAATGGTGTTGGATGGCCCTATTTATAGGGCTGAGCAAGGGTGCTGACGCTACGCGTCAGTGTGACGCTACGCGTCACACCCCTGACTCAGCTTCCATCAAACAGCTGATAATGGCCACTTCAAATTATTAAATATGATCATGCCTGGCCACTTGGACGTGTTTCCACTGTATTTTGGCCATTTGTGCTTAGTGGGGTGGCCCTTGGTGCTGAGTGGGGTGGCCATTATTGGGTAAAAGCTGAGTGCTTAGCCAAGTTGGATGTGGAGTCCACGCAGCACTGACGCTACGCGTGGCTGTGACGCGTAGCGTCAACATCAAAAATAGCTGTTGATGATACGCGTGGGGTGAGGCTACGTGTCAGCTCCTCCAGTGTAATTTTCTCTTGATTTCTTAACTTTTTCACTGCAAAACTTAGAGAAAATTGATCAAGGGTAGATTATTTCCAACAACATCCATTTATTGAATTTAAATCCTAATTTTCTAACAAACTAAACTAATTTTTGTAATTTTTATGAAATTTTTATTAAAGCTTTTATTGAAAATTTGAGGACTAACAAATACCCCCAACTTGAGACATTGCTCGTCCTCAAGCAAGAGAGAAAAAATAAGAAAAATAAAAATTTGGAATCAAATTTTTGAGTTAGTCTGAGAATTTACAACAAAAAGTAATTTTCACAATTTAACTAACTTTGTAATAATCAAAAATTAGTATAACAAAGGTTTAATGATAAAATTTATTTACAATATTCTATTAACAATCAAGCAGAATTTCAGGCTTACCTCACAGGTGTTTATCTCTATGTAATAGGTAACCTGTTTCCCTCAATCAATCATAAGATCAAACGAATTTAACTTTGTTTGTCATCTAATCAATGGTTATTTATACAGAATTAGTTCAGAAATCACAAGGTCTTTTCACGAGTTGTAATGAGGCTTGGTTTACAAGAATCAATGGTTTTTCTTGGAATTCAAAAACCTGAAATCATAAAAGAGCATTTTATAATTTTTTAGGCTTTCTCTTGACCCAAACTCTCATTTCTTTTGTTGATGAAAAATAAATACCCCCAACTTGATTCTTTTCACTATTTTTGACTTTTCTTTTCCATACTTTATTTTTTTTTGAAAGGAATCAAGTTGCTTATTTTCACTCCCCATTTTTGTGAGAACACTCAAAATATTTTTCATTGATTTCAACTGCTCTTTTAATCAATCAAGTATAGGGAATGGTAAAAACAGATTTAGTTTTAAGGGTACCAAGGATTTTTATTTTAGGCTCAAATTGGCTTGCAAAGGATAAAAGAATTTTTACCAAGGTAAGCTGTTTGGCCCAAGGTTTTTTTTTCACCAAAAATATGCCTTGATCATTTTCCTGAATTTTCTGTACAACAACACAAATCAGAGATTAAAACAAAATCAATTCGAATTGAAAATATGTCGATTAAACCCTCAAGTATGTAAAAAGATATCTCTCTGCTAACCGGGCTATCGAAATTTGCTTGATGGTTAATAAACCTATTGTAATTAAATTTATCAAAATTCCTAAGTTATAAAGAACTAATAATTGATTTTACAAAATTAAGTTTCATTGTGTAAAAACTCTAAGTGTATTAACTTAGTAACAAAAATTTGATTGATTTATTAAAAGATTTATTTTTGGATTATTTTTTGAATAAAATATGCAAAAACAAATAATTACGTAAAAACACACCACACAATAATAAAATACCATAATATAAAGTGTAAATGTAAATGTAAATATAAACTAAAAATAACTGTACTCAAAGTAAATGCAAGAAATACAAATATGGCATCATCAATCCTCCATCTGGTCATCCTGCTCCTCCTCCTCATCATCGCCGTCAGAGTCAGCCTGTGCGCCAGATGATCCACCAGTCTCAGGGTAGGTAGGTAAATCACCGAGCCAAGCTACATGTGCTGCAAACTCGGCCGGGGTAACATAAGGTGCTCCCTCTCCCTGTAACCTGTACTGATAAAATTCATCGTGAAGATGAATATAAGCTCTATGAGTGGCAGCCATCATCTGCATCATATGCTGATGCTTAAGTGATATCCGGGCAAAGCCCTGTGTGACAGCATCAGTAGATGGAGGCTGCACTGGTGGTCTCCTCCTCCTCGGTCTGGGCTGAGCCTCCTGCTCTAGTGGTGGAAGCTCGCACTGCTGGACGAAATAATCTCTGTTCACTAAAACTTTGGGGACTCCCCCCGATGAACTAGTGAACTCAGGTGAAGGTACGACGACTCCCTACCTCCTCAGTAAGGCAGATATAATGAGAAGAAATGGAATGGGGCGGTTCACTTTATACCCAAGGGCATACAAGTGAATCTGCTCATATATAAGCTCAGCTATGTCAATGGTATGACCCTGGAGGATAGAAAATAGAAGGCAACAATGCTCAACTGGAAGAGATGAAAGATAGGTGACAGGAGTGATGTTATGAAGCATGAGGTAGGACCACGCCTGGGATATAGGGGTAAGCTGGGTCTTTAGGAGGTTAGATGGACTCCTTCTAACCTTACTCAGGTTGAACAAGATTCCATCTTTGCTCAAGAAGTGAGCAATCTCCTCAAGGGAGTATCCTAACTCTCCCTCGGTAATAATCTTGTTTCTGTTTTCCTTCCAGAAACAAGTGTCATCCTCGAGAGTAGGCTCCCAAGGATTACCCAATAGGGTACTGATATTGTGCCGGTCATATGAAATATACCGGCCCCTTACCCAACTCGTCCACTGCTGTCCTATATTCGGTGTGTCCTGGCGAGTCCTGAAGGCATTTGCATAAAACTCCATCACTAAGATGGGATCCCCCTCAGTAGGTAGAGAGAATAGAGGTCCCCATCTCCTCTGCTGAACTCCATCCTGAAGCTTAGGGTAATCTCCTGCACTCAAATCAAGGACCCTCTCCCAGATAAGTCTCTGGCCTTTGATTTGATGAAACCGTGCCCACTTCGCATCAGTACGAAATCTGGTAGGATCCCTCGGTCCTAACACCTCCTGTCCCTGAAGATCAGGATCCTCAGAGGTGGTGTCAGTATCCGTGGTCTTCCTCTGTCTTTTAGAGGGACCAGTAGTGGGAATGGATTTCCTTGGTGCCATCTGCAAAAAGTAAAAAAATTTAAAATTAAACACATGTTAAAAAGTAAATCACACATTATCTATCCTAAACAATCAACCAAATATTTACACAAAATTTGAAACATAAATATTTTTGGTTTTTCTAAAAATGAAATTCACACAACAACATATTTTTGTATTTTTGTGATTTATAAAGAAAGTTAACATACATATTTTTAAGTAATTTTGAATCAAATTTTCAAAACGAAATTCATACAATTTATTCAAAATTTATACAAATTTATTTTTATATTTTTATGCAAGAAAGTATAACAAATATTAAATATGACAATTTATTAATTTAAAAAAAAAACAACAAATAAACAAACACACAGCATGTTAAATAGAAAAATAAAATAAGAAACAGAAATTAACAAAAATTAAAAACAGAGGCTAACGCTACGCGTGGTGGGACGCTACGCGTAAGCCAGTTCTGCCCACGCTACGCGTCTGTGGGATGCTACGCGTGGGCTCATAGTTCATCCTCACGCTACGCGTCAGTGGGACGCTACACGTGAGCTGCGCAGAACAGAAAAAAAACAGGGGTTGCATAATAGCAAGCCCTTTCAAACCACATTATATCCATTCAATTTCCTAATTCTAACAGCAATCAATTCCAATGGTCTTCTAATCCTAATCCTAACCACATTTATTTCTAAGAATCGAAAATTAAAAACAAAACTAAAGAGAAAGGATTAGAACACTTACATGTGATTCCTTGAGCAAATAGGATTGAGAAGGTTTGGAAGAGAGAAAAGGAGGTTTCAAAAATTAGGTTTTGAAAACTTAAGTGAGGCAGAGAGGAGATCTTAGGTTTTAAACCCTAAGATGGGCCTCTTTGGTTCAGTTTTATAAACTGAACGTGGGCTCTGACGCTACGCGTGAATGGGACGCTACGCGTGGATGGGACGCTACGCGTCAGGTCCAAAATTCAGAGTCCATGCTACGCGTCACAGTGGCGCTACGCGTGGGCTTCTATTTTTGATTTTTCAAAATTTTGATTTTCAAAAACCTTTTCTTTTGAGTTTTAAACCCCTTTTCTTTTTAAATTGATTCTAATTTTTTTTAAATAGCAAGAAAAGAATGGGTTGCCTCCCATTGAGCGCTAGATTTAATGTCTCCAGCCAGAAATTACCTCTGATTAATCAGGTGGTCTCCCAATATTCGTTGAGGATTCACCTGTCTTTTTCTTCCTCCTTCTTCTTTTCCGATGCTTAATTACCTGTTTTTCATCTTTCAAGGCATCGGTTAATTTAAAACAATTTAATTGATTGGGAAGAGATATGCCTAGTTCGATTGAAGGGTAAACTTTTTCCTCATTACTTGTCCTGAGGTGTTCATAAGCACTGAAGCTTACTTCTTCTTCATAAACCTTGACTGCAATCATACTTAGATCAACATCTACTTTGATCCTTGCAGTTTTCATGAAAGGTCTTCCTAGGATCAGGGGGATCTCAGTATCCTCCTTCATATCCAGTACCACAAAGTCAACTCTGAAGTGGTACTTATCAACCTTTACCAGTACATCTTCCACAATCCCAAAAGGCTTTTTGACAGAACGATCCACAAACTGTAATTCTGTCTTTACTTCTTTTAGATCATATTCACCAATGCGCTTTATTAATTCTAAGGGCATCAAGTTGATGTTAGCCCCTAAATTTAATAACGCATTCCTGATGTTGATATTTCCAATTGTTACAGGAATGGTGAAACTCCCCGGATCTTTACATTTTTTTGGGGTTATACAGTTTGTTTCTTGCTCTGTATTTACTTGCATATTTTTTCCTTTTTCATTTTTTTCTATTTTTTCACTTTCTTTTTCTTTTTCTTCTTTTTTTTTCTCACTCTTTTCTTTACATTCAATTTTTACAATATCAGAAGAAACAGTAGTACATTGTTCCCTTGGGTTTTGAGTGTTTGCAGTAAACCCAGAACTCTTTAATTCGGCTATTTCTTTTGCAAGCTATCCCATTTGTATGTCTGATGCTTTTCGGGCAGCTTTATTTGTTTCCATAAACTACAATAACTGTTGAATAGATTCTTCTATCCTTGTCAATCTTGCATTGTCAGTTTGTTATTGCTTAAACTGATTGTTAGGAGGTCTATTGGAAGGTCCAGTGTCCTGTCTCCAGCCAATATTCTAATTTTGCCAACCATTCAGGTAATTGTTAGGAAAAGAATTTCCATGATTGAAAGGAAAATTACCTAAGGGTGCTCTTTGATGGTTCATGAAATTGGCTTGCTCTTGCTCATTTCCATAGTAACCACATAGTTGTTCTCCCATGCAGTGCATACATTGTTTAAGTTGAGCAGGTGGTGATGCTACTTGAGCAATTTGGAGTTTTCCCAATTGCTTGCTCATAACTTCAATTTGTTGGGTCAGTAATTTTTGCTGAGCCAACACCGCATCATTTACTCCTAATTCGAGCATTCCTGGCTTCCTCTGTACATTACCTCTTTCATGTTTTGCATGGCGGTCACTGATAGCCATTGATTCCAATATCTCAATAGCTTCCTCCACAGTTTTGTTCATTAAAGAACCACCTGCACAAGCATCTAACATCATCTTGAACTGAGGCAATAAACCATGGTAAACGATTCTTACCTTTTCGGCATCATTCAGGTTATGGTTTGGACACTTTCTCAAAAGTGCCTTGAATCGTTCCCATGTCTCTCCTAGTGATTCATCATTATTTTGAGAAAAAGAGTGTATCGCCGTCATTGCTTCAAAATATTTCGAAGGAGAATAAAATCTTTCCAAAAATTTTCTTTCAACATTGGACCAGTTTGCAAAACTACCCGGTGGACAAGATTTAAACCATTCTTTTGCTTTACCAATCAATGAAAAAGGAAAAAGTCTCATGTAAACAGACTCTTCTTGATTGGGTTCAAAACCAATTGTGTTGCATAACTCATAAAAAATAGTTAAATGTTCATATGGTTCTTCATGATTTAAACCAGCAAATTGATTATTTTGAATAATATTTAAAGTAGCAGGTTTAATCTCCACTGATACAACAGGTCCTTAAAACATACCCGAAACTCGGGGTGGACCATTAATAGCAGCAAACTGTCCCAATGTTCTCCTTTCAGCAGCCATATTTGAATTTTCACAATTAGAAGTAGAAGAAGATTTAGTTTGTGTTTTAGATTTCAAAGACTTGATTTTCTTTACAAACTTTTCTATCTCAGGATCAAAATAAATTTTACCTGCAGTAGATCGAGTTTGCATACACAAACTAGACAAAGAAAGTTAGTTGTAACAATAAGTAAAAATAAAAAAAATTTTAACTAAAAAAAATAAAAAATATTTACCACGGTAATTAAAAATTTACTGTTTTACTGAAACAATTCAATCCCCGGCGACGGCGCAAGAAAACTTGTTAACCTGACGATAGCGTCTCAACAGTTCGTTTCCACCGGGATTGAAAGTCCAATAACAACAGTAATTTTCTATTTACTATGGTAAATGTGAAGGAAATTATAGACAAAAGAATGATTTATATACAATTTATACAATATTCACAGGATAGCATGATTGAGTGGTTCATAAGATAAAAGAAAATAAAATCTATCTAAAAAGTCGAGTTGCAATCTACAATAGGTAAGATACTTGAGATAAACACAGATAAACAAATTATGTTGGAAATTGGATCCCTAATCTAGAATAACAATGAGGAACTCAAGACATGCATATTTAATCATCAAGTTTCATGTCATTGCAGCTTAAAATCATTATAACCAATCCCTCATGATATAAATTCTAAGAATTCACCGTAAAGTCTGATCCCTCGTGAGCTTTCTCAGTAAAAACTTACATTAAGACCTGGCCTTATGGCAACAATGGTTAACAACCCCTATAAAATTGAGATACCAAGGGTATTCCAACTTTTTACTTTCGTCAAAACAAGTTTCAATACGGCATGAACAATCATTCTCCCATTTGACATTCATACTAATAAAACAAGTTTCAATACACATGAAAATTATTCTCCCGTTTGATGTTCATATTAATAAAAGGTTGAAATACTAACATGGACTTGAATCATAAACATGCACAGGTCGAATTCACAAGATTATACTCAATAGATTAGTTCACCAATTCCAACATAAACAAATTAGTTACATATGGTGAAAGTAAAAACAACACTTACAGAGTTTGACATTACAAAGACGATGGGAACTTCACGATACAATGATCATAACACACCGAAACACACTCAAGTATCTAGAAAACTATTCTAGAACTACAACTCACAAAAGAAGTACTCAAAGTCGAGCACAAGAGAGAAAAAAAGAGAATGGGATACTATGGGATGATTTAGAATGGTGTTGGATGGCCCTATTTATAGGGCTGAGCAAGGGTGCTGACGCTATGCGTCAGTGTGACGCTACGCGTCAGTGTGACGCTACGCGTCAGTGTGACGCTACGCGTCAGTGTGACGCTACGCGTCAGTGTGACGCTACGCGTCAGTGTGACGCTACGCGTCATACCCCTGACTCAGCTTCCATCAAACAACTGATAATGGCCACTTCAAATTATTAAATATGATCATGCCTGGCCACTTGGACGTGTTTCCACTGTATTTTTGGCCATTTGTGCTTAGTGGGGTGGCCCTTGGTGCTGAGTGGGGTGGCCATTATTGGGTAAAAGCTGAGTGCTTAGCCAAGTTGGATGTGGAGTCCACGCAGCACTGACGCTACGCGTGGCTGTGACGCGTAGCGTCAACATCAAAAAAGCTGTTGATGATACGCGTGGGGTGAGGCTACGCGTCAGCTCCTCCAGTGTAATTTTCTCTTGATTTCTTAACTTTTTCACTGCAAAACTTAGAGAAAATTGATCAAGGGCAGATTATTTCCAACAACATCCATTTATTGAATTTAAATCCTAATTTTCTAACAATTAAACTAATTTTTGTAATTTTTATGAAATTTTTATTAAAGCTTTTATTGAAAATTTGAGGACTAACAGGTAATACAAATGCTCATGGGCCACAATGCACTAAATATGGAAGGAGCTCATTATTCCCGAGAGTGTGTACACTAAGATGGTGTTGTCTACTTCAACTGTGACCAAGTGGGTCACATCTGGCCTGCATGTCCTTTACTTGTAAGAGGCCTAATGTTCTGGTCAACACTCATGCACATCCTACTACTCCTACTCCTATGAATCGTGGAGGCTACACTGGTGGTCGTGGACGTGGTAATAGGGCCACTGGTGGACAGACCGGTAGTCGTGGTGGGTATACCGGTGGGAGATATATTGGTGGCACTGGAGGAAACACTACCCAAACTTCAGGAAGGATCTTTGCTGTGACTGGAGAAGAAGCTGCACAATAGTTGGTAACTTGATTGAAAGTAAGTGTGAGATACTTGGTACTGTAGTGCATATCATTTATGATTCAGGTACTACCCACTCTTTTGTATCTGAGGAGTGTGTTCGGCAGTTGAGACTGCCAGTAAATATAATGAAAAATGCCTTTATGGTCACTACTTCGACCGATGCTTTTCTTAGATTGGTTACACATTGTGACGACGTTGAGATGTTACGTAAGAGGAGAAGATTCATTGTCTCTCTTGTTTGTTTACTTATGAGAGACTTGGAGGTTATCCTCAGTATGGATTGGCTTTCCGCTAACAAAGTTATGGTTGATTGTCAACAAAGAGCATCTTTCCTTCTCCAAGCGTCAGCAAATTTGATATGTAAGTTATATCCTAAATTTGCATGTTGTTTTCTCTTGCTGATGGAACTAGTCATTCCAATCCCTTGAGCATCCCGGTGGTATCTAAATTTCTTGATGTTTTTCCTGACGAGGTTCCCGGTTTACCACCTCCACGTGAGGTTGAGTTTGTTATTGATCTTATTTCGGGTACGGAATCGACTTCTGTGGCTCCTTATAGGATGTCTCCTATGGAGTTAATTGAATTGAAAAAGTAAGTGGAAGAGTTACTTGAGAGAGAGTTCATCTGACCTAGTGTGTCCCCTTGGGGAGCTTCTGTATTGCCAGTGAAGAAGAAGGATGCAACAATGCGATTATATATTGAATATCGCCAATTGAATAAGATGACGATCAAGAACAAGTATCCTCTCCCATGTATAGATGACTTGTTAGATCAGTTGAAAGGTGCTATGGTGTTCTCCAAGATTGACTTACGATCTGGTTACCACCAAATTCGGGTGAAGGCCAAAGACATCCCGAAAACTACCTTTAGGACGCGGTATGGTCACTACGAGTATGTTGTGATGCCGTTTGGGGTGACCAATGCTCCAATTGTGTTCATGGACTACATGAATTGTATCTTCCATGATTACCTTGATCGATTTGTGGTAGTGTTCATTGATGATATCTTGGTGTATTCCAAGAGCCATAAAGAGCATGAAGAACATTTGAGATTGGTACTGGGCATACTCAGGGAGAAACAACTTTATGCTAAACTCTCTAAATGTAAGTTTTGGCTGGAGAGTGTCCAATTTCTTGGGCATGTGATATCTACAGAAGACGTTTCGGTTGATCCCTCTAAAGTTGAGGCGGTTATGGCATATTCTAGGCCTATAATCGTTATTGAGATTCGCAGTTTCCTTGGTCTTGCCGGATACTATAGGAGGTTCATTGAAGGATTCTCGCGTCTTGCTAGGCCCTTGATAAAGTTAACTAGAAATAACTAACTGTTTGTGTGGAATGTTGAGTGAGAGAAGAGTTTTGAAGATTTGAAGATGAGACTCACTTCTGCACCTATACTAGCGTTGCCTGATTGTAGGAAGACCTTATGGTGTATTGTGATGCTTCCAAGCATGGTCTTGGATGTGTTTTGATGCAGAAGGAGCGTGTGATCGCTTATGCTTCACACCAGTTGAGATCACATGAAGTTAATTACCCCACTCATGACTTAGAGTTGGCGACGATTGTCTTTGCCTTGAAGAGTTGGTGCCATTATCTCTATGGTTTGAGATTTATGGTCTTTAATGATCACAAAAACTTGAAATACCACTTTGATCAAAAAGAGTTAAACATGCGTCAAAGGAGATGAATAGTGTTCTTGAAGGACTATGACTTTAAGTTGAAGTATGATGCCGGGAAAGCTAATGTGGTTGTGGATGCTCTTAGTAGAAAGTCTTTGCATGTGTTGGCCATGATGGTCAAAGAGTTTGAGTTGATTGAAGAGTTCTATAATTTGAAGACCGAGATTGAATCTACAAAGAAAATGTGCTTTGCTACCTTGAAGGTGTGCAATGAGTTCCTTGATCTTGTGAAAAGGAAACAGATGGATGACGAGATCTCAGGAAGATGGAAAGAACTTATTCCTTGTAAAAGGTAATGATGATATATGGCGTGTGAAAGGCTGAGTATATGTACCTTCTTTTGGTGATTTGAGAAGCACTATACTTGAGGAGGCTCACAAAAGCATCTTCAGTATACATCCTGGTACGACCAAGATGTACCAAGACATGAAGAAGAATTTCTGGTGGCCTGGGATTAAGCGGAGTATTGCTAGTTATATGGCTTCATGTCTTATATGTCAGAAGAGAAAGTAGAGCATTAGAGACCTTTTGGTATCTTGAGGCCTTTTACATTCTGGTTTGGAAGTAGGATGCTATTGCTATGGACTTTGTGTCCAGTTTGCCAAGGGCAAAGCCTAATTATGATAGAATTTGGGTGATTGTGGACCGATTGACGAAGAGTGTACATTTCCTACCGATTAGCATGAAGAGTTCCTTAGAGATTTGGTACAGTTGTACATTAAGGAGATGGTGCAGTTGTATGGGGTTCCCTCTAGTATTGTTTCTGATAAGGACCCATGCTTTACTTCTCGATTTTAGGGAAGCCTACATGAGGCCATGGGCTCTAGATTGAAGTTGAGCTCAACTTATCACCCTCAGACGGATGGTTAATTCGAGAGGACTATTTAGAGTCTTGAAAACTTTTTGTGTGTATGTGTTTTAGAGCACGTGGATTCATGGGTGAAGTACTTTCCTTGATTGAGTTTACCTACAACAACAGCTTCTATTCTAGTATCGGCATGGCACCATATAAGGCATTGTATGGAAGGAAGTGTAGGACCCCTTTGTGTTGGCTTGAGGTTGGTCAGAATTTGGCCTTAGGGCCTGAAATTGTTGAGGAAGCTACCGAGAAAGTTAGGATGATCCAAGAGAAAATAAAGATTGCTCAAGACCGGTAAAAGAGTTATTATGATAAGAGGAGGAGGCCACTTGAGTTTCAAGTTGGCGATTATGTGTTCCTACAGGTTTCTCATGACAAGGGTGTTGGTAGAGCCTTAAAGAGTAGAAAGTTGAGCCCCCGATTTATTAGTCCCTATAAGATTCTGGATTGGATTGACGAGGTTGCTTACCACATCGCCTTACCCCCTTACTTGGCGAATCTACATGATGTGTTCCATGTATCTCAGTTGAGGAAATATGTATTTGATCCTTCCCATGTACTCAACGTTAATGATGTTGAGGTCAGGGATGATCTGACTATTCCTCCAGTCTCTGCTAGAATCATTGAACATTGTACCAAGAGATTGCAGAGCAAATTGGTTCCACTTGTGTAAGTGGCTTAGAGACATGGAGAAACGTGAAGATGATATGCAGAGGCGTTATCCTAATATATTTGAATCAGGTATATCGAATTTCGAGGATGAAATTTCTTTTAGGTGGGGTGGATTGTAACATCCCAAGTTTTTAAAAAAATAAATTATTAGTACAATGTTAATTAATTATTTGATGCACAAAATGCATAGGAGAATTAATTATATAATAATTGTGACTCATCGATAAATTAAGATCTACTGAAAATAGACAATTTAATAGATGGTATGGGACCCACTAAGTCAAATGGGATATTTGATGGGTTTAGAAGAATAAGGAATTTATCGTGGTTACTGTGATATATTCAAAATAAATTTTGGTGCTGGGGAGATAATTATTCGGACGTGACGTATCTTAATAAACGGAGAAATTACGAGCAAAATAGAAATTAAGAAAATTCTAAATTCCCTTTTTTTCTTCTCCTCTTCAACGTGGACCCATTTTCTCTTTCTCTAAACATTTTTGTTCTTTGGACAAAAGGGGTTTTATTAACCAAAAAGCAAAAGCAAGAGACAATACATGGACCATTAGACAAAAGAATTAACTTTTGGCTTTTCTCTCTCCCTCTTCTCTTCTTTTTTCGCTGGGTTCTTCTCTCCCCCATCTCCTGTTCATTTTTCCACTTCTTCTTCTTCCTCTAAACACCAAAAACCATGCAACACTCCTCCTCCTTCATTTCTTACTAAAATCAATAACTAAACCAAGAATCATGAAGCTTTAATGAAGCATTAAGGCATTGCTACTTCCATTTTCTTCTCTAACTCTTTATTTTCATTTTTGGCAATAGCTTGGAAATAAGGTTGGTGATTTTGACCCTTTATGGTTTCTAGTTGTAGTTTTAAGGTTCTTGGAGTATAATCATGAAGAATTAGATGTTGTTTTGATGAATAAATGCATGTGGAACCAAACCCTAGGCTAGATGACCATTGGGAAATTATTGTTTGTTGTTAAAATATTTTTAGGAGCTTGAAATTGATTTGAATTGGTTGTTGGAATTGAATTAAATGTTGTTGAAAGAAATAGTTTGATGTTGGTTGGCATTAAATGCAAAAATTGGAATTTAGGAGCATACTTTAATTTAAAGGAAAAATTCATTTTAGACCTGGAATGGTTTATAGATGATTTTAAAATAATTATCAGGTTTTGAGTGATGTTCTAAAATTAATTTGGTGTTGGTAGGATGTATGAAGTTGTTAGTAAGCCTTAAATGGCTCTTGAAGTAGGAAATAATGACAATGTGACATAAATGGTTTCATGAATGTATGAACCTTGTTAGTGGACTTAGATATCATGGTTAGATGTGGTTTAGTATTTAAAATGGTTGTTGGGTAATTATTGATTGAAAAAGTGTAGGATATGTGATGAATTAAATGAAGGGCATAATTGATTGAAGAGAATTGAGTATGTTACTAGATTAAATAATTTTGTTGGAGTGAATTAGGACTTAAGAGAATAATTATGGAATTGAGAAGATATTACTAAATATAGTTTAAGAATTTGAATGATTATTAAGTAAGAGAGGTTGAAAAAAGTATGTAGTGTTGAAAGTGAGTTAAATGAAGAACATGGGTCATTAAAGTTAACAGAAAGGATTGATGGCCTAGAAAATATTATTGGATTATATTGGGTATAACATGGTTACTAGATAAACTTAAGAAATGTTGTTGTAAGTGATAGGTGACTTAGGCATGATGTTGGTGCTTAATAAAGGATTATTAGATCTATTATGACCATTCATTATGATTAGGGATAATTGTAGTTGAATGAATGAGGAATTAATATTTAATAAATGGAAGAAATATGATGTTAGAGGTTGAGAACAAGTATAGTGATTAGTGTTTTTGGTGAAAACAAAATTTATGGAAGTTAGTTAGTGTGTTAGTAAGGATTAAGTAATTAATTAGGAAGAAAAGACTTGGTATTTTAAGGGGTGTTATATAGGAACCATGTGTTGGGTGAATAATAAATGTTTCAAAAGATTAGTAATGATTTAATCTAGCATTTAAAACTATTATCAAGTGAGTTATGTGTTTTAAATGGATGAAGAACAAGTTAAATGAATTATTAGTAGAGTGAAACTTATGGTTTATAAAAGGAAAAGTATTGTAAATAATTATAGCAAAAGTGGGAGGTTTATTAGGAGTCTTGTAAGGCCTTATAAATGATTCTTGAACATTGACAATTTGCAGACAAAGTTTTAAAATTTACAAGTATTGAGAAATATTGAAAGAATCCATAATACTCCTAAAAATCTCAAGGATGAAACTTTTATAGGTTGTATAAAGTATGTATATAAAAGTGGAGTTGTGAACATCACAAAAAGATTTGTAAGGTGTTGATGTGTTTCTACACTTATTCAATGTAGGCTTTGACCAATCTTGTGAAGCGGGACCATCCGACCCATCCAACCCCACGGAATACTTCTCTTCAAGTAGGAGAGGAGTTTATTTTCTAAATGTATGGTCTTGGTGTTGATAATGTATGTATGTGTGATGTATATTTGCATGTTGGCCTTGGGTGCTTTTATTGTTGCTATGTGTGATGAATGTGTAAAGTAAGACTTTTGAATGACATTGGTGGTAAATTAATGATTGTGATGGTGATATGCCTTTGATGTGCTCTTTTGGTTTATGTATGATGATGAAGTGGGATTATATGAAAATTAAGACCATCATGTGTACTTTTTGCATCTCATGGCATGCATAACATATCTCATATATGATATTTAATGATCTTGCATTGATCTTGAGAATAATAAACTTGCGTTGGTTGATTGTATAAACAACTATGCGTGGTCATAGTGGATACCATGTGACATGTTTTATTGATCTTGCGTTGATCTTGAAAATAACAACCTTGCGTTGGTTGAATGTAGAAATGACTATGCGTGGTCGTAGTGTATACCATGTGATATTTAATGATATTACGTTGATCTTGAGAATGAAACCTTGCGTTGGTTTAAAATATTGAACAACTATGTGTGGTTGTAGTCACATGAATGAATTATAGGAAATGGAATTTGTTCCAAGTTGGTCTCATTGCATATGCATTACTTATTGGATAGCATATGCATTATTTGTGAGGATATATTTGAATTGGTGTATCTAAAATGAAGATGCCTTATGAGTACCTTGAATTGAGAAATATTGTTGGTGTTGTTGGTTATTGTACAAATGTAGTGATGACCATTGTTAGTGACATGAGAATGATACTTAAGGCTTTTGGCATGAGTTGGCATTTATGGTATATGATTTATGTACTTGATTGTCAAATTATGGTCTATATGTTGTACCAATAAGATTGGATATATTGAAGGAAAATATGTATGGTTTCTTCACTATGCATGACTTATCATTACAATTACTCATCATTGAGAAAATATACCCATTCTCCATGTTGTCCATTTTTAGCCTTGTGATGTACGTTGGAATAGTGGAGTGATGCACCTTTTGTGGAGGCGGCACGGTGTGAAGAAGGTATTTCATTTACCTTGGTCGGTATTCTTTTGAAATCGATGATTTAAATTCTTGGTAGAATTTAATGTGTATAGACATTATTTTTGCATAGCTTGACTATTGATGTAAATGCCTAGGTTTTTGGAATTTTGAATGGGTTTGTTAGATTATTTATTGATATATTTGGATATGGAGGTTGAGTTATGATTTTGTTAGTATGTTGGAGGTTGGTAAATATGAACCTTTATGAATACGACTATTATGCATGAAAGTTGAGATTGTGTCATGATATTGTGTATGTAGCATTGTAGTTATGGAATGGATTTATGAGGCTTTGATTATGTGAGTACAATGCTGAATTTTTATTACACAATTGGTATATGGTGTGTAGGATGAGATAATGTGATGATTAATTCCTAGTTAAAGTATATAAAGAGGCGTAGTTGATAAGAAGCAAAGATTGATGATTTATTAGTATGTATGGATGGTACTATCACCTAATTGGGTCCTTGGAAAACTTTTGATATAGATGTTTATGATATGGTCCATTAGACATGAATGTGTAGGGTTATAGATATGTACCTTGAATGTGAATGATCAATGTTCAATATGAGAATGAAGGTCTTGTGCATGACAATTTTATATATTGATGAAGTCAATTAGGTACTTGATTAACTTTCACCTTCCCATATCTTCACATATGGGTTAGTTTTCAAATACATCTAGGGTAGTTATTATAAGTGTTGAATAGTGGTGTGCCTTAATTAAGTGACATAGAATAAACATGAAAAATTTCCTCTACTTTTTTTTAATTAGAAGTAGATAACTATAATATCGAATAGCGGAATTAGGGTGCCACAATATTCATTCTCCATTGTTACACTTTTTTGTATGTATTTTTTATTATTAGAGTTATACATTATTTTTAGGTTATTTTTATTTCTTTTTATTTCATTTTGTTTTTTACATCCCTATATTAAGAATTGAATAAATAATAAAAATATTATCATAAAATATTATATATAATTTTTTATATCTAAATATTTAATTCAACTTTATAAAATATGTTCTATAATTTTTTTACCAAAATATTAAATTTATAATACAATATAGTTTATAAAAAATTATTATTTTTACTATTAGAGACAAAAACAGTCTGTCGCTGAATACATCATTAATACAATGACAGGTTCGTACTCTGTCGCTAATTTAGTTGTAAACTAGCGACGCCAACAGTGATGGGAAGTGTCCAACCAGTCAGCTACGGACCAACACTGCCGCTGATTTGGGTTACTTGTAGCGAATGTGTTAGCGCTGCTCACCCGTCAACCCAGTGGCTACGCTTGTCTGCCTATCACTACTTCTGTTGTATTTTTTAGTGATGACCTCAGCGACAGAAAGACTTCATTTTGATAGCTACCACTTTCCATTCATCGCTATTATAGGACTGAAATAGAGATAGATGTGATGACAAAGTAGACCACCACTTTGTCACCCTTCAGCGATTACGGTAGCCTGTTGTACCTTGTGCGACAACTGTCTATTACCATTGCTCATGGTTAACGACCAGCCTTTTAGCAACGGAGGTTTGCCATGGCTCAATTTGTCACTAATACCATTTAGTAATGGAATTCTATTTGTTAGTGACCGATTGTTTCTGTCGCTATATGGACTTTTTTTAGTAGTGCCATTTTAAAGGCCTAAGGTGGCCAAATTGTGTTTCCATGCATAACTTGCTAAATTTTGGGAACTTTGGAGCATGGCTGGTTGTCACAAGTTATAAATGATGTGCTTTAGGTGGTTTCAAAGTTTAGTGGTATTTGGGGGTCATTTAAGGAAGTTGGTGTACATAGAAGTTAGTCAAAACCCAAATTTCTGTATTCTAGTCTGGTGTAATCAATTATAGCCTCCCTGTAATCATTACTACTATTCTGTGAATTTCGGTAATCAATTACTAGCCTTGTGTAACCGATTTCATGTAATCGATTACAGTTTTCCTATAATCGTTTACCACCATTCTGTGATTCTGATAATCGATTACGAACCTGGTGTAATCAATTACCAGGCATTGTGTAATCGATTATGCAATGCCTTATGACCTTCGAAACTTATTGAAATGCATGGGGACTCCACCGAACCCTTTCCTAAACCCCTTTAGGGTTGAGTAACCATTGTTTCAGACTTCTGAGCAGTCAATTTAGTTTCCTAATTAATCAAAAAAATTTCTTTGGCTTTTTATTTAATTGAGCATTAGTTGCTTACAAGGACAACATTAATTACACAAGATTAGTGAAAGTAATATATTTTTCAGTTTCAAGTGAGAATGCATTTAGCTAAATTTTATTAGGAGAGTTTTGCTTCCTAATATAATTTTTCGGTTCAAGCTCGAATAAAGTGTATATCTAAAAATGATTCTTCTTGTTTGAGTTTGAATAAAGTTTTTGTGTGTATGTGTCTCTCTGTACACACACATTGAAATAAGTGGAACAAAATGAAATGAAGTGGACTTAGAATGTGTTTAAATATGTAACTTAATTAAGAACTTATATTATAAGTTATAAAATGAAAAGTTACACTATATATTTGATTGTAAAATTTGTTAGAATAAGTTAAAAATAACTTATATTAATAAGTTACACAAAATAATTTATTAAAATAAATAAAAAATAATTCATTTGACTTATAAATCATTCTCATAAATTATTTATAAATTCTATAAATTCAACTTGCTCTATTACCCTGTTTCATATAATATATATCTTTTTTAAAATATTAAGTTTATAGAAGTTACAAAATGTTATGTTTAACTTATATATAAACATTATGTTTTATATTGATTTGTTTTGTTTATATATTTAATACAAAACTCACTCTTATAACTCAATACACATCTCCACTCACATATATTTGTTTATTGTACATTTTGTAAAAAATAATTTGAAATCATTACATTATTAGGATTGAAATATATTTCCAAATTATTTACATCTAAGTGGGTAGATTTCCTAGCGGTGAATTACTCTGGATTGTGGTCTCAAGTCCAAGTTTCATAAAATTATGTTTAGTTAATTCTTGATGAGAAAAACTTTACCATTCATAATGATCCTCCAATTTTAAATTTGAACTTGATATATCAAATAAATAAAATTATAAGTAACTTCTACTGTATATGTGATTTATATTTTGTATGCTTGGTAAAATAATTTAGTTAGGTGAAAATTGAAATTAATAGCTAAAATGTCACTTTAAACAAAATAATGATGTTTGGGTATGTAACATTTTTATCTAGCTAGTAACGTTTTTAAATTTCAGTTACTAGTTGACATTCATTTTTACTTTATTCTCCTTTCATAATTCTAATAATTTATATAATGACAACCTTTTATTTTGTTTTCAAAAAGTAAAACCATTACTTTTTTAAAAAAGAGAAAACCTTGTGAAATGCTATTTGATATTTGCATGATTAATTATTATTATTATTATTATTATTATTATTATTATTATTATTATTATTATTATTATTATTATTATGAAATACCTTACAAGTTGTGTGTAAATAAAAAAAATATAAAGTGATGGTTTAGAGTTAGAGTTAGAATGAGGGGTTGAATAAATTTGAGACTTTTTTATAAAATATAACTTTTTCAAATAAAAATGACAACAGACTTCGGATAACACAAATTCATACTAAAAAGATAAAGGATAAAGAGATTTGGCATAAAAGATTTATATTAGTTCACTTCTAACAATGAAGCTACATCCAGTAAGGATTTTCACTATGTAAAAAATATCTTTTTACAAATACAGCACAACTTATACCTCAAGTATTCTTGGCTCCAGCTACTTCTAGCTTAAACCCAAGTATTCTTTCAACAAGCCACTCCTGCCTCAATACCCTAGTATTCTTTCAAAAGACTCTTTAGGCCAACAATGTTTCTCTCAAGAAAGTAAGACTAACAACATACCAGACATTAACATAGTTTGTGATTTGAGAGTGTGTTTGTGTTTTTGGTAATTTAGTGTACAAGAGAATGAGACTTAAAGTATAGATACACTAAGTAGAAAAACAAAGACTAAGTCTGCAAGAAGCAGAGATACAAAGAAAGTAAGTCTTTATCTTTGAAACAAAAGCTTTGAGTTGATCACTTGTGTTTTCACATTATTGCTTTTTCCTTCTCTTCCTACTGAGTCTGAATATCTCTTTGTATTTATAGGCCATTGAAGATAGCTGTTACTATTCTATTGAAAAGAGATAATCGTTCGAAGCATGCAGACTCCAAGAGTTTAGAAGAAAACAAAGGTATGAAATGAGGATCTTCAGAAATTGCACTAAAATGGAGTAAGTGTTACAAAGCAAAAGTCCTTTTGTTGGGTATCAACTATCATGAACTTTTATAAAAACAAGCTTGGTTGGCCTTCTGAAGCATTCTGACTTAAGTATTGATTTGTGTCAGCTTTTAGATTAGCGCAGAGTAGCTTCCTCAATTTCTTCTACATGTAAGTTTTGGTTTTCTAAAGAGTTTGTCTTGTTGTCCATTTCAATGATAAGAGCATTTTAGCTTGAATGGATTTAGGTTTGAGGCATCTTCAAAGTATCTTTGGTTAGATCAATGCAAAGTCAGAGTAACATTCTTATATACCAAAAGTCAGAAGTTTGATTGCTTGAAGAGATATGTGTGATAAGTCTAAAGAGTAAAAATTGATAAGGAGCATGACTCCACAGTCCTAAGTCTGGAAAGACACACTTTGATAGATTTTCTTTTTAACATTAGCTTTATACAAACTTGTGCTGGGATAGACTCGAATAGAAATTAATTTAGTCCCACACAGACTCGGTCTTAAAAAGTATTTTGCATAGCTTAAGGCAGACTTTAAGTGATGGACTCCCTCTTTCATTTATAACATATGCATCACAGACTTTGTAACCTGAAATACTCAAATAGAGAGGTTACATAACACGTACAGAGACTTTATTTAATCAAAGGCCTTGATGTATGTTATTAACAAATCTTGGGGTCTTTAAATAATATCTAAAAGCTCCAAAGTCCTTTATAAAATAGACTTGGTTCTAACAATCTCCTCCTATTTGTTGATAGCAAACATCAAATCTTTTATTAAATAGAGTTTGTGATAAATAAAAATATTCTAGAGAGACCAATAAATCATCAGACTATACATGATGTCATAAAATCAAAGATGATGAGGACACAACCAGAGGAACTTCTTTTGACTAAAATAATTCTTTTGTTTCTTTTATACATTTTTTTTTATTATTTTAGATTAGAGTTAGAAAGCCTTATTGGAGGTTTGAGCCTTATATGATCATCTTTGCCTTATAAGTGTTTTTAGGCCTCATATTTGGCTACCTTTCTTAGTTTTCCTTAGTTTTAGTGCTTTTGGTCTTAGGAAAGAATGAAGCTCATTAGGTTAGAGCAAGTCCCACCCCTTTAGCCTATATAAGGTATGCTCTCCTTTGTAATAGATACACCTTGAGTTAGAGAATAGATTTCTTCCTTCGTGAGAAGTGAGTTAATTTTTCCTTCTTTTTAGCTAAGGTTTCTTAACCTAGGCAAGTTGTTATCCTAGGGTTTCCTTCCCTTAGGTGGTGAGATTTAAGGCTTATCCTCTTAAGGTGGCGCCCCACTTTCCTTGTTTTTCACTAATCCTTATTTTTTCATTCCATCATTCCCTTCCTTTCCCCCTTTTCCCTTTTCCTTTCCTTGCTCACTTTCCACAATTTTTAAATCCTTGATTTTTTGTTTTCCCTATCTTATATTTCTTCCGCTTGTCATCACTAAAAAAGAAAAAGAAACACATCAAAAGAGAAAGAAGAAAGAGAACTAGATCCCTTTTTCTACATTAAAAGAATGAAGACATACATGCATTTCATTAGATTAATATTAGAGCAGACTCAAAAGATTAGAGCTCATACAGAACTGATGACTTACACATTAGTCAGAGTAAATATGTAATACAGACTTTAATGTTTAAAGCAGTCACCAAATTGATCAGAGCATATAAGGTTGATTAGAGCATACTTAACAAATGCTTAGAGCATAACTTAGATAATCAGAGCAAAACACAGATGACATTACAGACTTATAATGATCAGAGCATATAATCTTTAGACATACATATTTAAAAATTATTAGACCAGAGCTTTTTGAGAACAAACTTTTTATTAAAATAAAATAGATAATCACAAGACTCAATTAAAAAATTACAGACTCGACAAAATGACTCTTCCCATAAAAGACTAACTGACTCTTCTCCCCCTTTTGATATCAATAAAAGATAGGGACATCATGGATTCATTTAGGTTTGAATTCAGGGCAAAGCAACAAGTTCTTAAAGATGGGGTCTGGAACATGTTGAGAGACTACAATCAGACTCCCACACTGAAAACACAGGAAATGAAGGGATTGAATAGAGATGACAAGATAGGGCAATTGGAACGGGGGATAAAGTCTCCAAGACTAATGTAGGAAACGATCTTCTCTTTGAACACATCCCCTAACATCCTAGAAGAACCTAAATGAAAAAGAATCTTCCTTAGAGAATGAGCAACTGTTTGCATTTCCAATGAACCACAAGATGTGATTCCATATATCTTGGGCATGGTCCTCATAAGGCTCGGGGGTAGATACCAAACACCTGAGAGCAACTTTGGATAGTTCCTTGGGCCTGGGCTTATGCCAAGGTAGCATGAAGGAACTATACTTGTGAGGGAAAGACTTCTTCTTCCTATCCTTCTGGTAGATTCGAACTAGAGAGCAAAGACAGTCTGGTGCTATCAATATCTTTTTGCTGGACAACATGAAGCTTGAAGGAAAATTAGAGAGATCTAGGAAACTTTCCTTGTTCCTGAGCAAACTTGATCCTCTGTTGCTTCTGACGTAAATAATAAAACATGGTGTGGTCCTCGAGTGAGGTCAAAGAAGGGTTGAGAAGGACATCTTCAATTGGCATGAGAGGAGGGAAACAGGGGTTGGTGAAGATTTCTACTGGGTGGAAACCTTCTTTTTCTAGGTTTACTACTAGTCTAGTATGAAAGATGTGTTTGGTTTTAGGGGTGATAAGGGAGAGGGGTGTGGTGCTGTTTGGTTTGTTATAAGGTATAAGGGTGAGAAAAGATAAGAGAAATCATTTTGGTGAGGTTGGGTCTAAGGGGTGAGACACTTGAGGTATGAGGGTTTTTGGTGTTTGTCCTTGGCTGGTTTGATGAATTAAGGTGGAAGTTTGGGGTGTTTAGTGAGAAGATGAATAAGGAATCTAGGGTTCTGACAGAATGGGTTCAAAAGGCAGACTTGGAGTCTGAAGTAAATGCAGACCTAGGCTTCTCTTTTTGCTTTTCCTTCTTTTCTTTTTTCTTTTTCTTCTCTTTCTTGTACAGCTTATGCAGAGCACGATACCTTTCAACCCAATCATATACAGACCACTTGTTAGTGTTTACCGATGGATACACCTTGTGATGATTCTTGATGAAATGAATCAACTACTTTTGGGTTGGCATTTTTCAAACTCAGGATGAGGAGGAGAAGGAGTGCCTTCGACTTTAGCATATACCCAATAGGCCTCTGATCATCATAATATGATGATTCCACCCCACCACGATAAGTGGTTCATCAATAAACACAAAATCCTAAAAGAAAGACCCTTTGATAGATGAGATGAGGACTGCCTTCACAGTTAAACAAATTCTTCACGCTTAATCTTTATAGTCCTTATAGTCCTTGTATTCTTTACTATAGACTTGACCCTTTCAAGTTCTTTAGAAAGCTTCCTTTTTGAAGCAGACCTTCCAACAGATTTATCCATAGTCTGCTCCAACAAAGGAAAGAAGGTAGGCAGCTTGGTCATCAGAGAGCTGCTATAGATCATATCACCAATAGTCTAGGTATAAAATATTCTCTAGAGTAAAGATTTTAGCTAAGACAGCAGGCTAGTGAATCTTCTTCTGGTTCTTACACATAGAATAAATCATGTAGGTCATGATTATATTGGCTAAACTTACCTTCTGAAGTTATATCATGTGATACATACAAAATCTATCTATCTTTATCACAGTGCCTTTTGGACTCTTTTTAAGGAAGAAGACCTGTTTCATCAATAACTGTATCATTTTCACTTTTAGGAGAGACCCAAAGGTCTTGAATGATGGGTTAGCCTTGCCATAGAGACCCTTAATCATAGCAACAACAGTAATCATGAACCCTTCAAAATCATCCATGTATATTATTCCTTCAGGTGTTCACTCACAGACTATAGCAATCATGTCTTTAGAAACCTATATCTACTTTCCCTTGAGATTTCTAGTAATGATAAACCTAGTCTTGTCCACCTGGACAGACTTCCAAAACTCCAAGACAAAAGAGGGAGAGAATGGTTGCCTGTCATTGCAAAACTCAATCCAACCAATCCCTACAAGCTCTGTAGTGACATCTCTTCCTTCTATCTTGTATTGGAGATGGAGGAAGTATGCAGACTCCATAATATCTTTCATGGTGTAGTTGACAACCATTGATGAAGGTTGAGGTTAGGAGAGGTTTATCGAAAAATAAAGAGCAAAGAGAGAGGGAAAACTTAAGGAAATAAAAGGTTGTAGAGAGGGAAAAGAAAATACAGAGACATGTATTTAAAAGGAAAAGACTACGATAGATAAAGAAGAGAGAAAAATGGTTCAGGTACGGTTACATGAAAGCAGTAACTTTGCCACGAATACACGTTTCAAAGTTAATGAGCTTAAAGAGTGAAACGGTTAAAATTTAAAACTGGCCTAAATGTTTAATCTCTCAGCTTGATTGTATTTATCAAGATTTCCTTATTTTAACTCAAATTTTATTTTTATAATCAGTGACCATTTTAATTTGTTTTTTTCTCAAAAGCTTATAATTTTTCATAAGTGTTGAAAAATCTTTGAACAAAATATTATAGTTTTCTTTGAGTTCAAGATAACTTACTTCCTCTGAGTCTAAATCACTTGAGTTGGATTTAGAGTCTGAGTCTGTATTAGCCATGGACAAATTTGAGCAGACCGAGTTTCCTTTTCAGACTCGCTTGAACTCGAGGAGTTTGTATCATGCCATGTGATGAGTCCTTTTTTGCTTCTTGAAGAACTTACTTTTCTCTCTTTTATCCTTCTTATCTTTGTTTAAGAGATAACATTCTATCTTCATATGTCCAAACTTTCTGCAATTGAAATATTCCAAAGTTGATTTATCAAATTTAAATTTAGATATAAATTTACCTTTATGATCTTTCTTTTGAATTTTCTTAGGTCTGTCTCTCTTCTTTTTTAGCAGCCTGTGAAATCTCTTTGTCATGAGAGCAAGCTCTTCATCTATATCTTCACTACACTCATCTGAATCTGAGTATGAGCTTGGAGACTCTATAGCTTTGAGAGCTTTAGACTTGCTTGAGTCTGTTGACTTTAAAGCCATACTCTTGGAGCTGGTAGGTTTGGTAACCTTTTTTCTCTTCATCTTTATTTTGTGAACTCTTAGCACACCAAGGAGTTCATTGATGCTGAAGGTGTTGAGATCTCTAGTCTCTTCAAGGACTGAGCACTTGACATCAAACTTTTTTGGCAAACTTCCAAGGAGTTTGACATTTATGTCCTCAATGGACAAGGTTGTCCCCAGATCCTAAAGTTCATTTAACAGAGTTTGAAATCTTTCAAACATTTGATCAGTGGTCATATGGTCCTCTATCTTAAAGTGGTCCTACTACTTTGTCAACAATATCTTCTTTGATCTTTTCACGTTGAAGGTTCCCTTATAGTTTCTTTGAAGCGCGTCCTAGACTTCCTTTGTAGTTTTGTAACGAAATACCTTATCGTATTTAGACTTGCTTAGAGCACACATGATAAGAAATTTGGCCTTTGCATTAGCCTTCATCTTTCTGATCTCAGATATTGTCCAGTAGTCTTGGCTTTCCATCTTCATCAACAGGCACAGGATTATCTCTGTTTGTCATGATTCCCTAAACACCAGATTGAGTACTCTTGATGAATATTTCCATCCTGTCTTTCCAGTAGGGATAGTCTTCCCCAAGGAAGCTGGAGGTCTGTTTATAGAGGAACCTTCAGCTACAAGATGATCTTGTTGAGAAGCTGCCATAGATCTTGTATCCTTTAAACTCATGGGAGTGTTTAACCTAAAAGGACAAACTTGATGCCAATTGATGCTTCAGAGCTAGACTTAGAAGGGGAGTTGAATAAGTCAAAGACTTTTTTTACGGAATATAACTTTTTCAAAGAAAAATGACAGCAGACTTTGGTTAACACAAATTCAGACTAAAGAGATAAGGGATAAAGAGATTTGGCACAGTAGATTTATTCTGGTTCACTTTCAACAATGAAGTTATGTCTAGTATCTTTAGACTTAAAGGATTTTCCCTATGTAAAAAATGTCTTTTTATAAACACAACACAACCCATGCCTCAAGTATTCTTGACTTCAGCCACTTCTAGCTTAAACCCAAGTATTCTTTCAACAAGCCATTCCTGCCTCAACACCCAAGTATTCTTTCAAAAGTCTCTTTCGGCCAACAATATTTCCCTCAAGAAATTAAGATCGACAACACACCAAACTTTAACATAGGTTATGATTTGAGAATGCGTTTGTGTTTTTGGTAACTCAGTGTACAAGAGAATAAGACTTAAAGTATCGGATACACTAAGTAGAAAAACAAAGATATGTCTGCAAGAAGCAAAGATACAAAAAAAATCTGTCTTTGAAACGAAAGCTTTGAGTTGATCACTTGTTTTTTCACATTGTTGCATTTCGTCTCTTCTTACTAAGTCTGAATATCTCTTTGTATTTATAGGCCATTCAAGATAGCCGTTACTATTCCATTGACAAGAGAAAGCTGTTTGAAGCATGCAGACTCTGAGAATTGAGAAGAAGATAAAGCTATGAAATGAGGATCTTTAGAAGTTGCACTAAAATGGAGTGCCTTAAGTGTTACAAAGCAAAATTCCTTTTGTTAGGTATCAACTATCATGACTTTTACAAAAATAGGCTTGGTTGACCTTCTGAAGCATTCTGACTCAAGTATTGATTTTTGTCAGCTTTTAGATTAATGTAGAGTAGCTTTCTTGATTTCTTCTACATATAAGTCTTGGTTTTCTAAAGAGTTTGTCTTCTTGTCCATTTCAGTGATAAGAGAAGTTTAACTTGAATAAAGCTAAGTTTGAAGCATCTTCTAAGTATCTTTAGTTAGATCAATGCAAAGTCAGAGTAACGTTCTTATATACCAAAAGTCTGAAGTTTGATTGCTTGAAGATATGTGTGTGCTAAGTCTAAAGAATAAAAAATGATAAGGAGCATGACTCCGCAGTCTTAAGTCTGGAAAGACACACTTTGATAGATTTTCTTTTTGACATTTTCTTGAAGCAGACTTGAGCTAGGACAGACTCAGATAGAAATTAATTTAGTCCTACACAGACTTGATCTTAAAAAATATTTTGCATAGCTCAAGGCAGACTTTAAGTGATGGACTCCCTTTTTCATTTATAACATATGCATCACAGACTTTGTAACTAGAGATACTTAAATAGAGAGGTTAAATAACATATAGACAGACTTTATTTAATCAAAGGCCTTAATGTGTCTTATTAACAAATCTTGAGGTCTTTAAATAATATCTAAAAACTCCAAAGTCCTTTATGAAATAGACTTGGTTCTAACATAAAGTTATTTCTAAATAAATAAGCATAATCTTTTATGTCATTTTACATTTATCAACTACTATATCAATTAATTTTACAAATACTTTAAACACAATCATTTAGTTTAGTAGTTTTTAATGGTTTTTCAGTTTCAATAGCTTTTCATTAGACGAAAAAGAACATAATATTGTAATATATTATACTTCAAACTTCAGGAGAACATAATTACACAAAATTAATAAAAGCTATATATTTTTTAGTTTTAAGTATGAATGTATTTAACTAAATTTTATTAGGAGAGTTTTGCTTCTCAATATGATTTTTCGGGTTCAAGCTTGAATGAAGTGTATATCTAAAAATGGTTCTTCTTGTTTGAGCTTGAATTAGAAAAATCATACTGAGAAGCAAAATTCTCCTGATTAAATTTAGTTAAATGCATTCAGACTTTAGACTGAAAAATATATTGCTTTTATTAAGTTTGTGTAATTAATGTTGTCCTGACGTCGAAGTACAAATAATATTAAAATATTATATATTACCCCATTTCATATAATATATATCTTGTCAGTGTACTTTCACCATGATTTTTATTGGAAGATGGCAAATGTTTAATTTCTTCTTAATTAATTAATATGGTCATTTTTTTATCATGAAAAGCCTAGATGAATTGGATTGTATCCGGAAGGTTGATTTGTGTCAAAATACTTCATATCTTAGTAAGAGTTTATAAAAATATTAACATATATCACATACCAACAAAATCATTTTGTAAATTTCAACTTTTATATATTCAAATATATAATTTAATCATTAATGATGTGGACCAACAAACACTTTTGTAGGTATTAATGTTGTTTTTGAAACACTAGTTTATAGAAGTTTCAAAACGTTATGTTTGATTGACATATAAACAGAACACACCAATATAAAAACATAACATTTATGTGTCAGTCAAACATAACGTTTTGTAACTTTTATAAACTAGTATTTTAAAAACAACATTAATAGCAACAAAAGTGTTTGTTGGTCCACATCATTAATGATTAAATTTATATCTTTGAATATACGAAAGTTAAAGTTTACATAATGATTTTGTTGGTGTGTGATATATGCAAATATTTTTATAAACTCTTAATAAGATAAGAAGTATTTTGACACAAATAAACCTTCCCGATACAATCCAATTCATCTAGGCTTTTCTTGATAAAAAAGTTACAAAAATAATTAGAAAGAAATTAAACATTTATAATTTCCGGTAAAACTACACTGAGAAGATATATATTATATGAAAATGGGTAGTAGAGCAAGTTGAATTTGTAATTTATGAACAAGTCTAAAAGGGTTTATAGATAATTTATGAAAATAATTTATAAGTCAAATGAGTTATTTTTTATTTATTTTAATAAATTATTTCGTATAGCTTATTAATATAAGTTACTTTCAACTTATTCTAACAAGTTCCACAATGAAATATATAGTGTAAGTTTTTATTTTATAATAACTTATTGCAAAAGTTCTTAATTAAGTTACATATCTAAACACATTCTAAGTCCATTTCACTTCATTTTGTTCCACCTATTTCATTATGTGTGTATACACACACGCACACTTTATTCAAGCTCAAACAAATAAAACCATTTTTAGATATATACATCATTCATCTTGAACCGGAAAAGTCATATCGAGAAGCAAAACTCTTCTGATTTAATTTAGTTAAATGCATCCACACTTGAAACTGAAAATTATATTGTTTTTATTTATTTTGTGTAATTAATGTTGTCCTAATGTTGAAGTACAAATAATATTAAAATATTATGTTCCATTCCATTAAGAGTGGCAATACGGGTCTACGGGCTGAGCCAAGGGCCGCCTAAGCCCATCATAATACGGGCCAGGCCAAGACAAGCTAAAAAAAAGGGAACGAACCCAAAACATTGGCCCAACCCATATTCTATGTGGCCTGTGGCCAATGGGCCAACCTGTTTTTTCCAAATTATGCATGTTATTTTTTATTTTAAATTTATACTTTTTAAGTCTTTTTTTTAAAAAAAACTTTAGATATAAAAACCAAATTTTACCTTTTTTAAAACCAGGTTTTTTATAATTAACCATATTTATTTCATTAAAATTTTAAATAAGTTATATTTGCATTAATAGAAACAAAATTTTATTATTATATTTATATATTATATTATTAAATTTATAATAACATATATAAATTAGGAAAGTAAGAAACGTACAATGTAAATGAAAGGATATGCTTTAGGGAAGGTGTAGAGAAATGTAACAAAAACATAGCCTCTTTAATATATATATAAATTATATATTAATATAATTTTTTAAAATATTTGAATGTTGGTCTGACGGGCTGGATCGATCTGGCCCATATAGGGCCTGTTTTTACAAGGTAAAATGGGTCAGGCTTTTTTGGGAAAACAGACTCAAATCCTTAGCCTGACCCGTCTATTTTTAATGGGCCAAAAGGGCTGGCTCGTGGGACAGGTCCAAATTGCCATTTGTACATTTCGTGTATGTCAAAGTACAAATAATATTAAAATATTATATTACCCCGTTTCATATAATATATATCTTATAAGTGTACTTTTACCATGATTTTATTGGAAGATGACAAATGTTTAATTTCTTCTTAATTAATTAATACTGTCATTTTTTTATCATAAAAGTCTAGATTAATTGGGTTGATCTGAAAGGTTTATTGGTGCATAAATACTTCATATTTTAATAAGAGTTTATAAAAATATTTACATTTATCACACAACAACAAGATCATTTAGTAAATTTTAAAACAAGATCATTTAGTAAATTTTAACTTTTATATTCAAATATATAAATTTAATCATTAATGATGTGGACAAATAAACACTTTTGTTAGTAGGATAGAAAAACGGGTTAGGCCTGCCTGGTTGGCCTGCCAAGCCCATCAAAATTGGCAAGGCGGACAAGATTTTTTAGCCCGTCTCCCACCATGGCCTACTAATTTGGCCGGGAGGGCTAATCTGACAGGCCCCACCAAAAGAAAAAAATTATAAATATTACTAATTAAATACTTTATACTTTATTTTATTAAAATATATACTTTTATTTTCTAAAGTTGAAAAAAAAGTGACATCTTTTACTATTTATACATTTATTTTAATAATATCTTCTTTAATTTTTTTTTAAAATTATTTTTTTAAAATTTTTTATCTTAATTTGACATATTTTTTTATAAAAAATTATAATTTTAACTTTGGCAGGTTGGCCCGCTAGGCCCTAGCTTTTGGCCCGTTTTTATTTACTGGGCAGGCCAACCCGACTTTTTTTTGGTGGGCTAAGGCCCGTCGAGCAGGCCCATTTTTCCATCCCTATTTGTTTGTATTAATGTTGTTTTTGAAATACTAGTTTATAGAAGTTACAAAACGTTATGTTTGACTGACATATAAATGGAACACATCAATGTAAAAAGAGAACGTTTATATGTCAGTCAAATATAACGTTTTGTAACTTCTATAAACTAATATTTTAAAAACAACATTAATACCAACAAAAGTGTTTGTTGGTTCACACCATTAATGATTAAATTTATATCTTTGAATATATGAAAGTTGAAGTTTACATAATAATTTTGTTGGTGTGTGATATGTTTAAATATTTTTATAAACTCTTAATATGATAAGAAGTATTTTGACAAAAAAAGCCTTCCAGATATAATCCAATTCATCTAGGCTTTTCTTGATAAAAAATGACCATATTAATTAGTTAAAAAGAAATTAAACATTTATAATTTCTGGTAAAACTACACTGACAAGATATATTATATGAAACTGGGTAATAGAGCAAGTTGAATTTGTAATTTATGAACGAGTTTGAAAGGGTTTATAGATAATTTATGAAATTAATTTATAAGTCAAATGAGTTATTTTTTATTTATTTTAATATATTATTTCGTATAGCTTATTAATATAAGTTATTTTCAACTTATTCTAAAAAGTTATGCAATAAAATATATAGTGTAAGATTTCATTTTTATAATAACTTATTGCATAAGTTGTTAATTAAGTTATATCTGAACACATTCTAAGTCCATTTCACTTCATTTTGTTCCACCTATTTCATTGTGTGTGTATGTGTACACACACTTTAATTAAGCTCAAACAAACAGAAACATTTTTAGATATACACATTATTCAAGCTTGAACCAGAAAAGTCATATTGATAAGCAAAACTCTCTTGATTAAATTTAGTTAAATGCATCCACACTTAAAACTGAAAAATATATTGCTTTTATTTATTTTGTGTAATTAAAGTTATCCTGATGTTGAAGTACAAATAATATTGAAAATATTATGTTTCATCCCGTTAAGGGTGGCAATATGGGCCTACGGGCCGAGCCAAGGGCCGCCTAAGCTCGTCATAATACGGGGCCGACCAAGACAGGCTGAAAAAGGAGAACAGACCTAAAACATTGGCCCGACCTGTATTCTATGTAGCCCGCAACCAACGGGCCACCCCGTTTTTTCCCAAATTATGCATGTTATTTTTTATTTTAAATTTTTACTTTTTAAGCCTTTTTAAAAAAAAACTTTAGATATAAAAACTAAATTTTACCTTTTTAAAACCAGGTTTTTTATAATTAACCATATTTATTTCATTAAAAGTTTAAGTAAGTTATATTTGCATCAATGGAAACAAAATTTTATTTATTATATTTTATAATATTATATTATTAAATTTATAATATTATATATAAATTATGAAAGTAGGAAACGTATAGTGTAAGTGAAAGGAAATGATTCAGGGCTGGTGCAAAGAAATGAAACAGAAACATAACCTCTGTTCCCTCCACGCTAGGTGATGGGATACGTACACACACCCTCACCCCCCTTTACCTAGAATATAGGGGAGTTAAAACCAATCTCCTCCCCACTAACCCAACTAGTTACAACAGATCTTGTTCCCATTTCCCTTTTGACCCAGTGTGTTATAAATGGCCTTGAAGCCCTATTTATAAAGCTAAGTGACACATTTGGAGCAATAACATGTTTGTGAGTTCCTTAGATTAATTCTTTAAGGGTCTATTCAGAATTTATGCTTCTATTTGTGAACATTTTTGCGCCCACTGTGGACCCTGTGAAACAGTTCCCACAAACCAACCATTTACCAGTATAAAGAAGTAAAGATGGTGATAACTTGCAACAATCGTCATGATGGGGATGAAAACCAGCAGCTGGAACTCAGTCATGATGACTAAATACAGAAGTTTACGGGTATCATAGAAGTGCTGCAGTGCACGGTGGTAGACTTGCAAAGGGAAAATGTCAAGCAGTGCGCATGTAGAGTGGAAGAGTGTGAAGCCTCAAACCACTATGACACGTAATCCACCACACAAAAAATAGACGGCCATGCCTCTCAGCAGACTTGGGGTACGGCAAAATACAAGTTCACACTTCCTACACCGGTCACCCATTTATGGAAGGAGTCATGGATGCACCGACCCCGTCCAATTACAAACCTCCGATTATGGAGAAATATGACGGAAGAGGGGGACTCAGAGGAACATCTTACGATGTTTACTATAACCATGTTAATCACAGGAGCCTTTGATTCCTTATTCTGTCAGACCTTCCCCACCACACTTACCAAATCTGCGCTGCGTTGGTTCTCACATCTACCTCCGAGGAGTATAGCAAACTTCTCTGAATTAACTAAGAACTTTCTGAGTCAAATCGCCACCAGCTGAGTGGTGCAACAAACCTCTCATAGCCAGGTGAACTTGAGGCAGTACCCCAATGAAACCTTTAAGCAATACATGGCTTATTTTTTTGAAGAGGCCATCCAGATATGCAACCTAAGTTTTGAAGTCGCCCTGCACGTTGTGCAAAGCAGTCTTCACCCGAGCAGGTTTTCTGACTCCCTGGCCAAAAAGCGCCCTTCGATATGGATGATTTCGGACACGTGTTGCCCGATACATAAGCATTAAAGAAAGAGAGGTCAGGCGCGTAGAGCACTCAGAGCAAAATGTTTCCCTATTGGAACCCAGACGAAGAAGCGCCAAGCTAAGCCGAGACAGGTGCTTTGAAGCCTATGCGGCCCCTAAATACAGCCGCTTCTTCCCTTTAAATGACAGATGCATCAGATCATGAATGAAGTGTATAACACGAGCCTGCTTAAGCTTCCTCCCCCTAGGGACAGACTAAAAGGCAATGATAAATCTAAATTTTATGAGTTCCACCAAGCTCCTAGACATGGGATGGAGGATTACCATTCCTTTCATAACCAAATCGAGCATTTGATTTTCCAGGGGCACTTGGGAAGATTTGTCAATTGTAGGAATGAGGTAATGCATAAGGGAAATCAAAAAAGGGAGAGTAAATCCTCAGACCAGGTGGAACTCTAGACATGAGATCAGCCACAAGTGGAAAGGGAGCATTCCCGATTGTAAAGACCGGAGAATGAAAGAGATGATGGGAGACGTATCATCTATACCATCTCTGGGAGTTTCCTAGAACTTGGGCACAGACTTAGCGATGGGCGGGGCAGGTGAACCTTTTGCATGGAGGTACCAAAGCAAAATTTATAACCTTTGACGGCTTAAATTTCCCTAAAGAAAGGCCCAACATAGACGAGCTAATGATGGTTATCATGGGCATAACTGAATGCATTGTAGAGAGAGTCCCCGTAGACCAAGGAAGCTCAACTGACATCCTACACTAGAGGGCTTACCAGATGTTATGCATACCCTTGAGTTGGTTACAAAGGTATGACGGTGCTTAACTTAACTTTACTGGTGATTCTGTGCTGGTTCTAGGCTATGTTAAACTAAAGACCACCTTCACATTGGGAGTTAACAGTTGGGCTATCATGGTAAAATTCTTGGTGGTCGATTTCCCCAGTTCCTATAATGTGTTGTTGGGCCGCCCGTCCCTCAATACTCTGGGAGTAGTGGTTTCCACAATGCACCTCACCATGAAATTTCTACTCGGAGATGGAAGAGTCAGGTTGGTGATAGCTAATCCAAAAATCACGTAGGAATGCTACTACGAGAGCCTCTGCCCTAGGGAGACTTTTAGAGTCGAAGAAGACATTGAGACAGATTTTTACCCGTATAACGACAGAGAGTTAGAGAGGCCTTAACCGGTGGAATCCTTGAAGCTTGTTCAAATTGGTTAAAATCCTTGCCAATGTACGAGGGCTAGTGCAGTACTCGACCCAACTATTGAGGAAGCCTTAATCGATTTGTTACGAGCCTACATAGATCTCTTTGCCTAGAACCCTACAGATACACCTGGAATTGATCCTAGCATCATTTGCCATTCGCTCAATGTAGAGCCGGAGGCTAAGCCTGTGTCCCAGAAGCCCAAGAAGTTGGGGCCCGACAGGTGAGCGACAGTCAAGGAAGAAATATACAAGCTGGTGGCTGCAAATTTCATTTGGAAAGTCAAATACCCGACTTGGTTATCCAATGTCGTCATGGTTAAAAAGGTAAACGACAAATGATGGATGTGTGCTGATTTCACCAACTTAAACAAGATATGTCCAAAGACCCTTACCCTTTACCTAACATTGACCGGTTAGTGGATGTACCTCAGGATACAAGATTGAGTTTCATGGATGGTTATTCAGGTTACAATCAAATCCATATGGATCTGAGGGATGAGGAAGAAATAGCCTTCATCATAGGCGGGGCTAATTTTTGTTACCGAGTGATGCTTTTTGGTCTAAAAAACACAGGGGCCACCTATCAATGATTGGTGGATAAAATTTTCACGAGACAGATTGATAGAAACATGGAGATTTATGTGGACAACATGGTGGTCAAAACGAAAGAGACAGAAGCACACATCAAAGATCTAGATGAGACATTTTCTAAACTTTGACAACATAACATGCGCTTAAACCCTAAGAAATGTTCCTTTGCGATCCAAGGCGGTAAGTTCTTGGGCTGTATGTTAACATATCGAGGGATTGAAGCAAATCCCGATCAGTGCCACACCATATTAGAAATGAGAAGCCCCGGAAGCATCAAGGATGTTCAACGCCTCACTAGTCGGATAGCAGCTTTGTCCCATTTCCTCTCTAAGTTTACTGAAAAATCCATGCCCTTCTACAAGATACTAAAAAAGAAGAACATCTTCAAGTGAACCCCTAAATGTGAGGCAGCCTTCTAAGATTTGAAGGCCCACTTAGCATCTCCGCCCATCTTTACCAGACCCAACCTCGAATCAGAACTCATACTTTATCTCTTAGTCGGGGGGACGCAGTCAACTCATCTCTCATCCAATAAAAGGGTCCCATTTAACAACCAGTCTATTTCACCATCAAGGCATAAGTCCTAGTGGATTTCTGGTGGAATTTAGGGAGGACAGAGGAATCTATGATGCTGAACACGCCTTCTAGACCTTCTCTATAGATGGATCCTCCAACGTCAAGGGTAACAGAACAGGGATTATACTAGAATCCCCCACTAGCCTAGTGGTAGAAGAATCTCCCAGATTCATGTTTAAGGCCAGCAACAACCAAGTGGAATATGAAGCCCTGATTGTCAGTTTACCAATGACACTTGACTAAAGGGCCAAATGCGTGCAGGTGAAAACTAATTCCCAACTAATGGTCAGGTAGGTAGAGGGGTCATATCAAATGAGGGATCCAACTCTAGCAAAGTATTTGGTGCATGTGAATTAGTTAGTTACAGAACTTAAGCCTTTCCGAGTGGTCCATGTCCCGAGGGTAGAAAATGAACGAGCTGAATTGCTCTCGAAACTGGCTAGCACCATTAAAGAAGGCAATTTGAAAATAATCATACAGGTGATCTTGGAGGAGCCTATAATTCTAGAATCAGAGAAGATGTTTCAGGTGACTATAACTTCGATTGTCGAAACTTGAATGACCCCGATTACGGACTTCCTTCTTTATGGAACTCTCCCGGAAGACTCTCTACAAGCCAAAAAGCTTCTAGTAAAGGCGGAAAATTACACGTTAAGTGGGCAACTTTACAAAAGAGGTTTTAGGATGCCACTTTTGAAGTGCCTTAACACAGAACAAGCCAGTTACATCTTTAGGGAGCTCCACTCAAGAATCTGCAGAATCCATAAGGGAGTCCGCCCCTTGCTGCTCGAGTTCTTAGAGCAGACTATTTCTGGTCAACACTCTATGTAAGTTGTTTTGAGTTCGTCAAGAAGTGTGACCCGTGCCAGCAAAATGCTAATCAGATCAATAACCACCCAGAGCCCTTGCACGTAATCCTTCACCCTTGGCCCTTTAACACTTGGGGAATCGATATCCTAGGACTATTTCTGCTCGGTAAAGTCAGGTTAAATTTCTCCTTGTTGCAATCAACTTCTTCACCAAGTGGATCGAAGTAGAGCCCCTTGTCACTATCACCGTTACAAAGGTTCAAACTTTCACATGGAAACATATCATTTGTCGGCACAGGCACCCCTACACCATCATCTTTGACAATGAGCGGTAGTTCATTGACAAAGGCTTTATACAATTTTTTGAGAACCTCGGTATAAGCAAAGTTTCTCCTCTGTCAAACACCCATAGATAAATGGACAAGCTAAAGCGGCCAATACAGTCATCTTCCAAGAGTTGAAATGACGCCTGGGACAAGCCAAGGTAGATGGAAAGACGAGCTGTTAGAGCTCTATGGGCATACCACACAACGCCATATTCTTTGACCCATGAAACTTCATTCTGACTCACCTATGGAGCTAATGCTATGATCCAATGGAACTTGGAGAATTGTCTCCTTGGTGAATAATCTATGATGAGGAGAACGACGATGAAGGAAGATGAGAAGACTTGGATCTCAGTTTGGAAGAACATGGCATTGTTTTTGTCAAAATGTAGGCTTCTAAATAAAAGTCTGCCCAGAAATAGAATTCCATGCTCCGACCCTAACCGCTGTGAAAAGGGGACCTAGTTCTACATATTGTAGACAACAATCAGAGATCACGCGAGGATGAAAATTTACAGCTAATTGGGAAGACCCCATACCGAGTGAAAGAAGTCGCAGGAAAGAGTACATAAAGATCACGTGAGGATGAAAATTTACAGCTAATTGGGAAGACCCCATACCGAGTGAAAAAGGTCGTAGGAAATAGTGCATATCGATTGGAGGAATTAACAAGCAAAGACATTCCTCGGACGTGGAATGTCACACATTTAAAATTGTATCACTGTTAATGTACAACAAAGGTACTGTTTTTCTTACCCAGAAGATTTTTTCCCACGTGGTTTTTTTCTCCTAGGAGGTTTTAGTGAGGCCCCCATTTAATAAAAGTCGTTACTACTTTTAGTCTATATTACTTTTACATGAAATATATGCTAAGTTACAAAAACCCGAGTGAGATACGCTTACTCAGGGGAAACGACTCACGAGGCCCGAAAGATAAACAATCTTCTTGGGAACAGATACGTTAAGTTATGAAAACCCGAGTGAGATACGCTTACTCAGGGGAAATGAATCACGAGGCCCAGAAGATAAACAATCTTCTTGGGAAGAAATATGTTAAGTTACGAAAACCCAAGTGAGATACGCTCACTCAAGGGAAACAACTTATGAGGCCCGAAAGATAAACAATCATTTTAGGAAAAAATACGTTAAGTTACGAAAAACTCGAGTGAGATACGGTCACTCAGGGGAAAATAGCTGACGATGCCTAGGAGAAAGTAAACACTCTTCCTAGGAGCAAATTTCAAATATATGCTATGTTACAAAAAAATTTGAATGAGCTACGCTCAGTCGGGGGAAAAACTCATGAGGATACAAAAGAAAGTAAAATATTCATGCTATATGCAAATTAAAAAAGAAAGCTACACATGTATTTTTTTCATTATAATATCATTCCTTTGATTACATAAAGTTTCTTCATTTTTACATAACGTCTCTCAAAAAGCATAAAAGAAAGATCAAACTACAACACCCTGTTCCATGTTAGTACCCCCGCCCTAGGGGATTTCCTTACCTATGGCCTGGCCCGTGTCTACACATGCTTCCCCCACCTCAATAGAAGCTATCTCGACTATTACCACACCCGACTGCAAAGGAGGATCGACAACCTTATCATCAGAGTCTGAAAGGTCAATAATCTGACCATCCACCACAATCTTGAATGGCTCAAGCCCTTCCCAGTTAAGAGCGATAGTCTGGTTAAGTACAATGACCTGCTCATGATAGAGTTCAAAGGCATCAACATACTTTTGTGATACCTCTCTCTCTCTCCACCATAGCCATGTGAGCCTCCGACTCCTTCTCCACGATCTTTAAATCCTCTAAGGATTTTCTTACTATGACCTCTATCTCTCTCTTCTTTGCAGACATAGAGTTATAAGACTCTTCTACGACACCAAGTCACCTCTCCTAGTAGGCACTTCTCTCTTCGGTAACGGATAGTTTGGATTCAGTGAGAGCATGCCTAGATTGTGCATTCTCCAAATCCTTCTCTACTTGAGTCAGATCATCCTTTAACCCACCTACTATTTTTATCACATCACGAAGCTTTAAGGATGTTAATTTCTTCTCCTCTTTTAGAGATCCATTCTCTTTCTTCAAAGCCTTATTCTTTACTTTTAGGGCTTCCAGCACCTTACCTTGAGAGCCAAGCTACCTCTCTAAGTATTGGGTCATAGAAGTAACTCAGAGGCTAAACATCTCCACAACATAGCACATAGCTACATAATTCGAAGACCCATACTTTTCTTTATCGTCAAACAAAATTACCAGATCCAAAAATCAGAGCACAGAAAACCTAGCATCATAGAGCGAGTGGGCAGGATTCTGGTCAGAAGACATAGACCTATTTGCAAAGGCCTCCCAAAGGCACTCGATAACCTCCGTCTCACTCGGCAAGGAGCCAGCAATCCTATCGGCGATGATTGAATTGATGGAAACCTCAGGATTCCTACTCTGGGTCATGTGGGCCTTACCCACCAGCTCAGGACTCTCAGATACCAGGATCATCTTTGCAGAAGTCTCAACCTGGACCTTGAGTTAAGCAGAAGGTTGGGGCAGTATAAAATTATCCACTCCACCCTGTGCATGTTGCTGTTGCACCACTGGCTCTCCCTGACGATGTTTCTTTGTCTGGTGGCCCGACTCCCTCTCCAGTCATAACCCCGTCAGAACTACATTAATCGGGGTTACAGCAGTTGCCACGACACCAGTCAAGGTGACACCAGCAGGCTGGGCGGTGGATATCCCCCTTTCTTGGCACTTTTTTTTCTCAACAGCTTTAGGGTTAGCTTCCTTTTAACGCTTCTTTAGGTCTTTTAGCGATAGAGTGTGAGGAGCCATGTTGTCTGCATACACACAAAGAATAAGCAAAGAAAAACTCAGTTAGATGAATCAAAAATGATGTGAGAGAAGAAGCTCTACTTACATATCCAGGCGGCCAAAGCGCTCGAATAAGGTGACAAGGTGATCAACGCCTATGAGCTAAAATACAGCCCTACATCATCACTAAAAAATTTGGCATCTGACTGCTCGGATAGAGATAAATCCTCCCAAGACACTCAGAATTGAACCGTTATGCGGGTCCAGTAAAGGGGAAATTGGGGACGGGCGTCAGAGTAATGCAAAAAATCCTCCCTATGCAGATCTAAAGCTACTCGGATTTTAAAGTACCCAGCTTTAAAATTTTTGTATGATTGATCAAAGGCCTAAATCAGACTATGATGGGCCACCCCGTTCAGAGAAACCCAACCCACTAATACCCTAGCCTTGGGGATCTTGGTATTAAAAAAATAGAAGAAAAAGGGAATTGAGGGAGTATAATTAAACTGATCATATAAAACTTTGAAGGCTTTCACAAATGCCCACCCCATTGGGGTAGAGTTGAGTCGGGGCAATGTTCAGAGAGTTTAGAATCCAATCTTAAAATAAAAAAAGGAAAAGAAAGATGGAGACGAGAAAAAAAGGTCTCGTAAACATAGGTAAAATCCAACTTACTCGGGTCTGTGCGTTCTTGATGAACCCGATTGGAGGGTGTACAACTAAGACACTTTACATTTTGGGCAAGAATAGAATACTTAAAAGTTTCCCCTTCCCATAGTTTCACAATAAACTCTTCACTTTGAAAATGCAGAAGAGATAGCTAAGACCTTATCTCGCACCCAGACATACATATTAGAAGATGCCATGGAACCCTAACAAAGAATAAGTACAAGGGAGACACTAACCTGGAAGAAGGAAGGGGAAAAGAAGAGGACCTAAAGAGGTGCTGAAAAATGAGGCTCTGATGACCACCCCCTAGGGTAGTTTGGTGAGAAAGATGTGTAAATGTAGACTACATGAATACACAGAAGAGAACTCAAAACAGCGGAAGTGGAAGCAAAATGAGGGAAGACATATTTATAAGGACAAGCCGCGACCTTTCGGTATAAGGGATCTAACGGTTGGGGTACAAAGGATCTAACGGATAGGTGAACCACTAGCCACAGATAAAGGGTCATGATGGTCTAAGACACCTCCTTTACGGTGTAACACCCCACATCTTGAAGTAATACACCCTTAATGGCATGGGGATGTTAATCACATAGGGACGTAGAAACGTCACAATCATTAAGACTACGCGTAGATAGCTTTATGGAAAATTGAAATGATCGTTAATCACTCCCAACCATGCGGAAAGTAAGTAATAGAAAATCCCCCCAACATACTTAATTGATCCTAGACTCTTCACAAGAGATTCCTATTCAGCGGAAGACTGGATAAAGCTACGCTCCTTGGAATTTCATCCACTCAGCCTAAGGAGATTAGCCTGCTCAGATGTTCATCTACATAGCTTGAATAAACCATTCCTTCTCGGATTTTCATCCACTCGGCCCAGGGAGATTACCCCACTCAGATCTTCATCTACATAGCTTGAATAAACCATTCCTTCTTGGACTTGAAACCACTCGGCTCAGGGAGATTACCCCGTTTAAAGTTTCATCCACTCAACTCAGGCTATATTTCTAAACCCTCAAACCATCCAACTTGACCCACCAAGACTCTAAGTCACTCAGCTCAAGCCTTTCTCAACGCTCGTGACTAGGGGCCTCCTGTTCCCTCCACGCTAGGTGATGGGACACGTACGCACACCCTCACCCTCCTTTTCCTATAATATAAGGGAGTTAAAACCCATCTCCTCCCCACTAACCTAACCGGTTACAATAGATCCTGTTCACATTTCTCTTTTGACCTAGTGTTGTATAAATGGCCTTGAAGCCCCTTTTGTAAAGCTAAGTGACACATTTGAAGCAATAACATGTTTGTGAGTTCCTTAGAGTAATTCTTTAAGGGTCTTTTCAGTATTATACTCCTATTTGTGAACAACCTCTTTAATATATATAAATTATATATTAATATAAATTTATTTTTTTAATATTTTAATGTTGGTCTGACGAGTTGGGTCGATCCAGTCCACATAGGGCCTGTTTTATAGGGCTAAAATGAGTCCAGCTTATCCAGGAAAACAGGCTCAAATCCTTGACCTGACCCACTTATTTTTAACGGGACAAAAGGGATGGCCATGGGACAGGCACAAATTGCCATCTATACATTTTGTGTATGTCAAAGTACAAATAATATTAAAATATTATATGACCCCGTTTCATATAATATATATCTTGTCAATATACTTTTACCACGATTTTATTAAAAGATGGCAAATGTTTAATTTCTTTTTAATTAATTACTATGGTCATTTTTTTATCATGAAAACCCTAGATTAATTGGTGTGTATCCGGAAGGTTTATTGGTGCATAAATACTTTTTATTTTAATAAGAGTTTATAAGAATATTTACATTTATCACACACCAACAAGATCATTCAGTAAATTTCAACTTATATATATTCAAATATATAAATTTAATCATTAATGATGTTGATCAACACACACTTTTGTTGGTATTAATGTTGTTTTTGAAATACTAGTTTGTAGAAGTTACAAAACGTTATGTTTGACTGACATATAAATGGAACACATCAATATAAAACATAACATTTATGTGTCAGTCAAATATAATGTTTTGTAACTTCTATAAACTAGTATTTCAAAAACAACATTAAAACCAACAAAAGTGTTTGTTGGTCCACACCATTAATGATTAAATTTATATCTTTGAATATATGAAATTTGAAGTTTACATAATGATTTTGTTGGTGTGTCATATATGTAAATATTTTTATAAACTCTTAATAAGATAAGAAGTATTTTGACACAAATAAACCTTCTAGATACAATCCAATTCATCTAGGCTTTTCTTGATAAAAAAGACGATATTAATTAATTTTAGAGAAATTAAACATTTATAATTTCTTGTAAAACTACACTGAGAAGATATATATTATATGAAACTCGGTAATAGAACAAGTTGAATTTGTAATTTATGAAAATAATTTATAAGTCAAATGAGTTGTATTTTTATTTATTTTAATAAATTATTTTGTATACCTTATTAATATAAGTTATTTTCATCTTATTCTAACAAGATATGCAACCAAATATATAGTGTAAGTTTTCATTTTATAATAACTTATTGCATAAATTCTTAATTAAGTTACATACATAAACACATTCTAAGTTCATTTCACTTTATTTTGTTCACACACACACTTTAATGAAGCTCAAACAAGAAGTACCATTTTTAGATATACAATTCATTCAAGCTTGAATTCGAAAAATCATATTGAGAAGCAAAACTCTTCTGATAAAGTTTAGTTAAATGCATTCACACTTGAAACTAAAAAATGTATTGCTTTTATTAAATTTGTGTAGTTAATGTTGTCGTGGTGGCGAAGTACAAATAATATCAAAATATTATGTTCCATTCTGTTAGGGGTGGCAATATGAGCGTATGGGTCGGGCCATGCCCACCTAAGCCTATCATTATACGGGTCAGGCCGGGACGGGCCATAAAAGGAAAACTGGCTAAAAATATTAGTCTGTCCTGTATTTTACATGGCCCACGGGCTAACGGGCCAGCCTATTTTTTCTCCAAATTATGCATGTTATTTTTTATTTTAAATTTATACTTTTAAGCCTTTTAAAAAAAAACTTTAGATATAAAAACCAAAATTTACCTTTTTTAAAACCAGTAACCCAGATTATTTCATTAAAAGTTTAAATTAATTATGATTGAATTAATGGAAAAAATATTATGATTATATTTTATAGGGTAAACACACCCTTTGGTCCTCTATTTTGCACAAAAGTTTCACCCTGGTTCTTTAGTTTTTATTTGTTCAAGTTACTCCCCTATGTGGTTTAAAATGTTTCAATGTGGTCCTTCCGTCAATTACATGTTAACATCGTTTGCATTGTGTTATCAAATAAGGAAATCACTATACACGTGTCAATTAGTGATTCGCTATTGTATTAAATACTAAAATGACACAGTTTTGACAATTGAAAGGGAAAATAAAAAATTATGGATGTTCATCTTCCTTCTTCATTCATCTTCCTTCTTCGTTCATCTTCCTTCGTACCAAACTCAAACAGCGGCAAGAAGTATTTTTTTCTTGTGCGATATTGAGGCTTGCACAAAGCAAATATAGGGTTTCATATCAACAGTAGGAAGTTGCCATGGAGGCCCAAAGGGGGTTCACTTAACGCTGGTACCAAAAGGGGAACTATGACAAAAAATGGGGGATAATGGACAGAGATGTCAAGCAACTAAGAGGCAAGGAGATCTCATTGGTAAAAGTAGCTTGGCAACAAAGAGATGAAATAAGCATGACTTGGGAACGAGAAGATGAGATGAGAAGTCAATACCCTGAACTATTCTAGAAAGGTGCCTTTAAATTTCGAGGACGAAATTTTTATAAGGGGGGAGAGTGTCACAGCCCAATTTTTATAAATTAAACATCAAAAATTGAAGTTTCTCAGAAAAATAGGGAATGAATTTTAGAAAATAGGAAATTTAATTCAGATTATAGGGATATTTTTATTTCATAAATCAGATTTAAAATAAGATTAAACAGAAATAGAATGCAACAATAAAACATAGAACTAGTAAGGATTCCTTTATTAATAAAAAACAAAATAAAACGAAATATCTTCTCTGTCTTTCATCTCTCTCAAAGGCTCTCATTCCTTGTTTCTTTCTTTCCACCGCCATATTTCACCTATAAATACTCCCTCAGTACTCCAAATTTCTTCAATCTAAAAACTCTAGAAGTTTCCATAACCCTTCATCATCTTTTTCAAGCTTTCAAAAACTCCATTACCACACTCAAGCTCTTCAGTTTTGGCATCTTAGGAGTAACACTCACTTGAAGATTTGAGGAGAAACCAAGAGGCAAAGCAATTTTGCCCTTGAGGAATCTTCAATTAAGATAAAAAAGAGGGGATAAAATATTAAATAGATAGAAATTAAGTTAGAATTGCTTGTTTAATTGATTAATGGTTTAGAAACCCATATAGTTAGGTTTTAATTTAAATTGAATTAAGTTATAAAGTTGATGTTAATTGATATGAAATATGATATATGATATGTTTCTGATGTTGTACGGTGATTTGAAATCAATTGGCATGCTTAATTTGCATTTGAAAGGGGTAAAAACAGTAAAAATTAGAAAAATATAGTGCTATCTTCGTTTTCTACAAATCAGACCCCTTTTAACAATGGGTATTTTCAATCGATGTTAAAAATTGGAAGCGGTGGCATTTTTATAATTAAATTAGAAACGGTGGCATTTTGTAAAAAAAATCAGAAGCGGTGACATTTTTGTACCGAGACTTGTGTGGAAACGTGATGTGTCAGTAACATTTTGTATGCTTGGTTCCAAAATTTTTTTCGTGATAAATCACGTTTGTTACTCAGCAACATTGTGTAACAAAATAATGCATACACGTTAACATGATAAATCAGATTTAAATTTTGAAACTCATGCAATAATTAATTTTAATAATGTTTGCATAATTATTTTGTATAACTATTATCTCACCTATTGGGACTATTTATACAAAATTATGAGGATCATATTTTTTTATGGAATTGTTTGATATAGTTGTGACACAATTCTTGTTTTTCATGCATTACTTTAGCTTATTCTTGATCCTGTAATTTATTTCAGTAATGTACTATTATTTTGTATAAGTATCATCTCATCGATCGTGGGACTATTTGTACAAAATTTTTATGAATTATATTTTTGTTTTAATTATTTAATGTATATTATGTTAATGATAATTATACCCTATCAGTATGTTATTGTTAATGTGATCCGTGAAATTCTATGCACTTGTGTTTTTTTGTTATGTCAATTTTATACCTGTACTAATACCTTATCGGTATTAGGATTTTATGATATATAATTTTGTGCATTATTTTTGTTTATAAATATATTTTTATTTGTTGTAATCTAGGACCTTTAGGCGGGGTTACAATAAGTAAGAAATTGTGTGATGGGCATACTGAATTTTGCATAAACTAATTATTTCCCACATCAGTATCAATGCCCTCTTCGGTGAAAATGTTGAATGAGACGAATTATGAGGATTGGAAGGAGTCTCTAGATTTGTATTTGGCTATAGCCAATATTGACTTAGCTTTGCGGGAATAAGAGCCAAGTGCTTTTACTGTTGAGTCAACTGCTAATCAAAAGGCTTATTGGGAGAAGTGGGATCACTTAAATAGAGTGTGCTTAATGGTGATAAAGTTCACCATGGAAAAGTCGATCAGATAGAGTATTGCAGCAAACGACAATGCTACAACCTTCCTGAAATCCGTCATTGAAAAATTTAAAATGTTTGACAAAGTTGAGAAGAGTCACCATTCCTTCTTTTTTGATAAAGCCAGAAATGATGATGTTAGTGGAGTTCCTTTTGTTCTAGCCTATTTTCAATCCAACATTATTGATGTTCCTACCTGGTGGTTTAACTTGGGAGCCACTATTCATATGGTGAATTCCTTGCAGGGGTTCACAAGCTTGAGGAAACCAAGTGATTCAGAATCAAGGATCATAGAAGGAGATGGAGCTAAAGTCCCTGTTGAAGACAATGGAGTTGTTTCTTTATGTTTACCTTGTGGTCATGTTTTGATTTTGAGAGATGCTTTTTATGTTCTTACTATATGCAGAAAATTAATATATGTTCCTGTTTTGGACAAATGCGGTTATTCCTTGTTGTTTGGTCATGACAAACAAGACATTTACTTTGAATCTTCAATGATTGGACATGGGGTTTTGTGTGACAATCTCTACAATGTTGACCCTTAATGAGATATACATGAATTGTGGTTGGACATAAGCGTAGCAAGATGAATCGGAACTCTTCTATGTTGTGGCGTAGATGTTTGGGGCATATTTCTAGGCCTCGAATCGAGAACCTCATCAAGCATGACATTTTGCATAATCTAGATGTCGCGACCGGGATCACGGCGGCACGGCCGACCCTCAAAACGATTTTTTTTTGGTTTGAAAAGAAAAAAAAAAGGAGTCGCCACCAATATTTTTAGGATAAAATACTGGGAAAACCTTTCGTTAAAGCACTGGTTATAAAAATGAAATTCCATGTTCGGGAGTCTAATTATAGGTGAGGAAGGTATTAGCACCTCACAACTGTCCGTTATAAAACCGGTTACCTCAATATGATAGCGGGCATTATAATTAGCCCAGTAATTATTTTAACTTCTTCATGAAAAGAAAGCTTACGAGATGACAAAATATACAAAAATAAACAAAAATAAACACGGAATATTTACATGAGATTAACAGGACGTCTGGTCCAAATTAAACTCGCTCCACCCTTTTAAAAAAAATGAGATTAACAGGACGTCTCGTCCAAATTAAACTCGCTCCACCTTTTTTAAGAAAAGAAAATAAAAATTGCAATAATAATAATAATAATGATAATTATTACAACTTTTTACACTAATCCAAATAAAATATGTGAAGCATTCATTTTTATTAATACTTATCAATCAATAGAAATTAATTGATAATTGAAGAGGAAGACAAAGTCACCGAATAACAATTAATTTAGCAGAAAATAAACAAGTACAAATATTAAAATAAAGGGAAGAGTAGGACCGGTGTGTTGAGAAAGGAGCTGGACGGTGTGAGTTGAGAGGAGAGGGACTTAGTTTGAGGGGGTGTACGGTGTGGTGAGGATTTGAGGGGGCTGTTGGTATGGTTTTAGAGGGAGAGAGGGGACGGTGTTTAGGTGAAGGGTAGAGGGCTGTGTTGAGAGGGAAGAAGGAGGACGGTGTGAAGAGGAAGAGGGACGAGTGAGAGAGGGGACGGTGTTGAGGGAGTGGACAGTGTTGTACGGGTTTGAGGGGGCTGTGTGGTGAGGATTTGGACAGTATTGGTGTGGGTTTGAGGGGGGCTGTGTGGTGAGGAGTGAGGGACGGTGTTGAGGATGGTTGGTGTGCGGTGTGGAGAGAGGAGAGTGAGGAGATGGTGTGGGTACAGGAGAAAGGAGAGGGAGGGAGAGGGAATATGGTGCTGGGGTTGGACGGTGTGAAGGAGAAGGAGGAGTGGGGGCTGTGGTAAGGTTTGAGAGGAGGAGTGGAGATAGGACAGTATGAGAGGGGGACGGTATTGGGTGTTTTAGGAGGTTAGGACGGTGTAGTGGTTTGGAGGAGGTCGGACAGTGAGAGGGGGATGGTGTTGGGTGAGGTAGATAGGGAGGACGGTTGAGAAGGAAGAAAGACGGTGTGGAGTGAGGAGGAAAGGACGGTGTTATGAGGTAGAGAGGGAGAACGGTGTGGTGGTTTGGAGGAGGTCAGACAGTGAGAAGGAGGAAGAGAGGGACAGTGTTGATGGAGAAGAGAGGGTAGGAGAGCTGCGTTGATTTTTTTTTTAAGGGAAAGTGCTTTAGAGTCTTTCCAAAATGAAGGCTTTTTTCTTTTTCTCCTTTCTGAAGGCTTCAGGATCCTCTCTATTTAAAGAGGTCTTGGACGTCTTCCATCAGTGGCAAGTGGACTTCTTTATTATTTTTTCCTTGTCTATTGCCAGCCGCCCTTTGAAATTAGCAAATCAACTTGGATGAAGTGTTGCAAACAGCCTAGATCTTTGACAATCAGGGAGAATGGAGGCTGGTGGGAATTTTTTATCATTTTCTTCCTTGTCTGTTGCCAGCCGCCCCCCATAATTCAAGGATCCACTTGGACAGTGGAAATCCAAGTCAGCAAGGGCATTCGGTGTAAATATGGGTCGGATTTCACCTTCTCTCCAGAATCCGAGTGGAAAAGGTGCTTCTTGTGCACACGACCGAGTGGAAAAGGTGCCTTTTGTACACAAGACCGAGTGAAATCTTTGCTCGGTGTTGAGTTGAGGGGTCGGTGTTTAGGGGAAAACCGGTCGGTGTTAAGCATGAAGACCCCTGCTGCTTAATTTTCTCTTCATTTCACTTGAGCGAGAGATTCTTGCTTAAGCGAAAACACTCCAGTAGCTCACTGTCCATCTTTCACTCAAGCGAGAATCTATTCCGCTTAAGCGTTTGTTGAAAGAAACTATCTCGCTCAAACGGAGAAAGGCTCGCTCAAGCGAGAAGTCTTCCTTAACTCGGATTTGCTCTGGAATTGAACCACTGTTTCACTCGGATATGTCTATGGAATTGAACCACTCGGAGAAACCTTTGCTCGGATTTGTTTGATAGTCACTCAGCCGAAATGACCTTTCCCTAACTCATTCAAACGATGCACTCGTATACCTTCATTCGGGAGTCCGAGTTGATTTTCACTAGGAATTTCATTCAGTCGTCAATTAACTCACTCGGATATATCTTTCACTCAAAAATTAGAAATTTGAAAGACTGGAATGTGGCTGATAGGAATTCTTCCGTGTCTGAGCCTTGCTTTGCTCGGAAATACAGCTTTCGGCACCAACTCACTCGGTAGTCTTCCTTGGAGACATCATACTCGGGCTTAGTGTGAAACTATGAGTCTGCCCGAGTGTGATTCACTCGGTCGGATCTTTCATTGCTTGAAGAGACATTTTTCTGAAACAAACTACTCGGAGAGGACCTGTTCCGCATGAGAATGCCATCTCCTCCGAATGAAACCACTCAGAGACCTCCTTATTCAACACATTCATTCAGTGGCTTCTTCTGCTCGGAATCAACTCACTCGGGACAGCTTTGCCCAGAAAAACACTTGTTCCCCAATCAGTCCTGCTTCAGTCAGCATCCTTTCACTCGGATAATAGATTTGGGCACTATTTATTCAGGGTTAGTCCCTTTTTCACTCGGAATGGTTTTGATAGGGAAGCTTCCACTTGGATTCACCTTCAACAGTGAAGTATTCCACTCGAAAACGATCCATTCTAAGTGAATCCACTCGGATTTGATCATTTCTGAGTCATTCTACTCGGATTTCATCATTCTGAGTCGGATTTGTTTTCAATCAGAAAGGTTTCAGTCGACAATCAGCCCTTCATTTGGAGTCAGCTTTGTTTTCAATCAGAAGGATTCCAATCGACAATCAGCCCTCGGATATACTCATTCAGGAGTCGGATTTGTTTTTACTCAGAAAGGTTTCAGTCAGAGATTATTCACTCGGATATGCTTTCCTTGGAATCTTACTCGGGCTTAGTTTGAAACATTGAGAGAATCTACCCAAAGTGATTCGCTCGGAAATATCTCTGCCCAGAAAAAGCATTCATTCAAAGTCAGAGTCTCCATTCGGAGGTACTTCAGTCGGGAATTCAACACTCGGGTGTATCTTTGCCTGAGAGGCTCAATCTGGATCTCACAATTCAGAAATTCCCTACTCAGAGACATCTCACTCGGAAATTATCATTCAGACATAAAGAAGTCTTTGCTTTGATCAGAAGTAAACCTCTCGGAAGTAGTCCACTCGGAAACTGTCAGTCAGAGACATCCCAATCGGATTTTCACTCAGTAACAGCTGACTCAGATATCTCACTCGGTAACAGCCACTTCACTCGGTAACGTCTCACTCGGAGACATTTTACTTGAAACGCCTTTCCGCTTGAGCGGGATTCCCACTCGCTTGAGCGCTCACCTTTACGCTTGGGCGAGGTTCCCTCTCGCTTGAGCGAGAATAGGCCAGAGGTCGAATCCCTGATTCACCACAGTCTTGCTTGGGCAAAATTCCCACTCACATCACCACACATCAACATACCACTCAGCCATGTCTCATTCCGAGTCATCTTACTCGGAAATGATCATTTCCGAGTCAGAACTTTTTTTTAATTCTTTTTTTAAATTCTTTTCTTTTTCTCTCTCTTTTTTTTAACTTGTGGATTCCCTATTCTTCGTGAAAATTGACTGGACCGAAATAGGTGTTCACACTAGACTTCTCCGATTTTGACGCTTGTATGGCTTGCATTAAAGGTAAGCTTGCAGCTAAACCGAAGAACAAATTTGGGAGTTGTCATGAAAACTTGTTGGAATTGATTCACACTGACATGTGTGAGCCCATTACACCTACTACTATGGGTGTATATAGGTATTTTATTACCTTTATCGATGATTTTTCTCGGTTTGGTTGGATAGAGATTCTTCAAGAGAAATCTTCTTCCTTGAATGCTTTCAAGTCATTTAAGACTACCGTTGAATTGAAAACTAGTAAAAAGATAAAATGTATACGATCTGATTGAAGAGGAGAATACTATGGTAGGTATAATAAGACCGGAAGGAATCTAGAACCCTTTGCCAGATATCTTGAAGAATGTAGCATCAAAACTCAATACATAATGCTAGGTATACCAGAACAAAATGAAGTGGCAAAAAGGAGAAATCATGCACATATGGACATGGTGAGATCAATGATGGGCCTTTCTTCCTTATCAAATTTTCTTTGGGGAGATGCCTTAAGAACTACTGTATATGTTCTTAACCAAGTTCCCAACAATTCTGTACCAAAAACTCCTTATAAGCTGATGACTAGTAAGAAGCCGAGTTTGAAGCACTTGCATGTTTGGGGCTGTAAAGCAAAGGTGAGACCTTATAACCCTTTATTAAAGAAACTTGATTTGAAAACTGTTAGTGGCTTCTTCATTGGTTATTGTATGGGTTCAAGAGGTAGCCAATTCTATTGTCCTTCTCACTCCACACGAATATAGAGTCTAATCGTGTAGTATTCTTTGAGGATGACTTAGGAAGTGGGAGCATTGCATCATAACTAGTTGTCTTTGAAGAAGATAGAGTTGAAGTCCCTGTACCATAATTTTCTATTCTAGAAATTGATACAACTCCTTTTATGCCTAATAATGAACATGCTCTTATCCTTGATGAAACTATGACAGCAACTATGGTGACTCATCAAGATCATGACATTGTTATAGACAATGCCCCTCTAAATGATGAAAATGAACCAACACCAGTCGTTGTTGAGGCTATGGTGAGGAGATCTCAGAGAGTACGCAAGTCATCCATCTAGATGATTATTATAACAGCCCTGATTTTTTAAAATAGGAAACTAGACCCTCAGGACTCTTGAGGACACTCTGTTGAGCTTTTGATAAGAAGCTCGCGGCTTCAGCCTGTTCCCCGAATAATTTAGAATGAGAAAATAGAGAGAAATGGAGTTTAATATGAAAGATAAGAATACCGAGAGAATGTAATGAGTGAGAAAGGTAGAAATAAGAAAATAATAAATAATATTCGACAACACTGTTTAATTAGAAATAATACGTAATGACGATTATTTCAGGTACAAATTAATTTATAACTATATTTATTTGATAATTATTTTTTGTTGACAATATTTAATAGATACATAATTATAATAATTTATTTTGAAATTATATATATATATATTAAATTGTTTATTTATTTGATAATTATATTCAATATAATACCACTCGGTTCCTCATATTTGAACTGTGGGACCCAGCCTAAGGTCAGACTCTGACTGTTCAACACAAGGGTAGTGATCCAGTAGGGATACTAGTCCTGTAAGAATCCATCTACGAAGAATCAAGGGTGTCTGACTTGGCCTGATAAGCTCAATCAGAACCTTTGACGTCTCCTACGTTTGACCGTTCATATACCTCAGGATATCCGATGGTGGCATGGTCAGTCTCTGGTGACTCATTTCAATGTTTTAGGAATTTTTCTTGAAAGGATCGAAGCTTGATTCAGACTCTATTATCCTTGTTTTTCAATAAGTTGATTTCCGTATAAATCACTTTAAAACTAGACCTGAATACCTTTGGTGTTTTGGACCCAGATTTTTCATACCATCTTAGAATTGAATAATTTTGGTCTTAATCTCTTCATTTTGAAAAGATCTTCAATCTTCTTTTCTATCCCCGAACTCTAATTCTTACTTTGTCAACCCTAAAATCAAAGATTAAGTATATTCATCTCAAAATTCCAATGGTTGGACGTTTTTCTCTACGCAAAGTTCAGAAAGAAATTCATAACTTTCTCATACGACCTTCAATTTATGCAAACTTGGTGTCAAAATCTCTTTAACATAATTATCTACGTTTTCCATGAAGATATCAAAAGCTAAATCCTTCTAGATTGGTACAGTTGAATAAATCTTTGTGACCTCTTGGCTGTTTCATTTCAATGTTGTCAGCCTTCGATAAAATTCATGTATCTTCTTCGTCCAGTGCTTTAATCACTCCATTCTTTTTGCTATAGATCCTTATCATAGACCTATACCATTTTAATGAAGGGCATGAAATCAAATTCCTAAGGGAGAATTAATGGTGAATTTATTTCTAAGACCCTAGCTAATCCGGGAAGCTTCTAGAGCACCCTGTCGTAAATCGGTATATCTCGGCCTACAGAACCTGGATCATCACAAATGATATATCAAATTAAATAGGATACTTCATTAAGGTCTCGAAATCCAATTCTCATCCCATAAATCCCAGAAATTAAAACACTACACTAATTCACGTTTTTCCAGTAATAGTTTGCACTAGGTCCAGTATGTTCCACATAACTCTCTCATATGGCCATGAAATTGAATGAGGCCTTCACCAAAGTTTTCCTAACTCTATGCATCACAACTTTTATAAAGGACACAAAGCCCAAAGCGCAACCCATTTAGCGCATAAAAATAAATTATATAGGGAATAAAATTCCTGTTATAGCCCTGCACCCTTTTAGTATTTGGGCCATATCTCACTCAATGCTTGATGGATTTTTTGTGATCTATATGGATTTAAAGAGAACAAAAAGTTCTACAACATTTATGTTCATCCCATTTGCAAATTCGGTCCATAAAGGCCCCTAAATCCATAAATAAGCTGATGCCTCTGAGTGTGTCACCTTGTTCTTCATGCAAAATTGGTCCAATCACTTTCTACCATCCAAGGAACACATGTTAACTCTAGAATAACTATTCCTCCATGCATAACACTACATCTTGCCACACCCTTCCATGTGTCATGACCAATTTTTACTCTCTCATGCATCACACCACTTATCTTCTTGAGAATTAACCACCAAGATAGCATGTTACCATGATAGATTGCCATACATGATCCCTTAACCATACCATACATCCAAAAATCACAACCAACCCCTCTCTTTATTCATGTTACCCTCCTTACACACTCTATTTTATTTCCCATTCATCACCATGTGCATATTTTTACCATCTCCAAAATGCTATGTCACCATGCACTATATCATGCTACATCATGCCATCATGTTAAGCCATTCATTCCCCCTCTAAAACACTTACCCATTCTTTTATATTCTTTCCTCTAGATTCCAGCCACCATTTTGACTTTCTTTCACCTCCATAAATCAATAATTCAAGATGCCATCCCTCATCCTCTTAGCTATGGTCACATTATAACAAGTCAAGGTGGAATTCTTGCAACTTTAGCTCTTAATTCTTGCTTTCTTTTTCTTTTTAGAAAATCCGGCAGCATGTATATTATATGTTGACTACTTCCTCTCCATTTTAACTTACAAAACTATGACCTCACTTATTAAATATTGTGTGCATGTTGTGTTTTCTTAAGATCGGGAACGATTGGCGACGAACGACAAAATTTTTTAAGAGAACGGTAAATTTTTGGCAACCGGTCCCTTTGATATTAGTTAAATTCATGGCTATCCTATAAATTCCTTGTTGGCCGTGACCCTTTTGTAGCTCAAAAAGTTTTGCATGTTAAGTTTTAGGTACCGTCGGCGACGATCGGTGGACGCTCTAGAACATTCGGTGAATTTTCGGCGAGACCACCGTTTTCTTCTTTAGGGCAGCAGCTGTCCCGTGTGGTAAGGGGGGTCTTTTCCTCATTGGATTGTATTTTTGGTTGTTCTATAATATTGCTTACGTATTCGGTGATCCCCGTTTTAAATTTTGTTATGATCCAATGGTTAGATTTTAAATTGCGAAGATTTTCGTAATCGACCGTTAAAATTATTATATTTTTAATGTAGTAAGTATTTTAGAAATTTAAATATTTTAGTAAACTAGTAGAATGACAGTCATAGAAAGGATATTGGAATTTGGTGTTAATAAATGGATAAAAGAAGTTAATGTAACTTATAAGATAACAATTATTTCGATTAAATTCGGTATTTAGGAATTAGAATAAGGATTAGATTTAAAGCATTTTCCTAAGGAAAGTACATTAAGTAGAATGTAACAAAAATAAGAATTTTACACTAAAGATTTTCTACAAGAAGAGATAATTAGACTTAGTGAGTTGAATAAAGCCTTACGAAAATAATGAGACTTATGTAATAAAAATATTTTTAGAAAAATATACTATGGGTTATTTGAACTAGTGAGTAAAATTTAGAGACAACAACTTTTATACTAAGAACTAAAAAGAAAGAGTAAGGAGATTTTAGAAAACAAAGATAGTTTAGAAAATCTTAAGAAAAGTTCTACGATATAATAATCATGATCTAAAAATTTAAGTTTACATATACCAAGGATGCTAAAATTCAATGAGAATTAAAAGGTAATTAATACCATGTGATAATCAATGTAAGTACATTAAAGTTCATAAGAACGTTACTTAGGAGAAGAATTTAAAGGAAATGAATGAATACTTATATCGGTAATATATAGTAATATTTAGCGAAGTTGAATACCAACTTAAATGATAAATGAATAAATTAAAGAATAATTAACTTGGTGGTAGTAAGTAAGGGACAATAAAAAGTGTTACTAGCACCTTAAATATATTTAATAAGTACTTTTGTTAGTAATTTAAGGTTAGTCATTCAAAGTGTATTTTCAAGAAACCAAGTTCACATAGTAATATACTAAATAGTTACATAAGATCACTCAGTAACAAGAGATAAGTCATGCCTAAGGAAACATAACCCATGAATACAACTTTACTATTGATAAGTCGATTAATTAAAAAGGATAATCAAGATAAATAGTCTGATAAGATTCAAGTAAGAAACCTAGATTAAAACATTTATAAAGAAATATTCATGAGTATATCGATATATGTGATCCTCTCATTATAATGATATATATCATGATTGTTGTATAATATTTGTATGATGAATGATGTGTGTGACGACTGTTATGTAATTGTGTACATAAATAAATTATGTTAATTATATGTGATAAGTATATGTGATGAGATGTATGATGAGTATGGTAAGATGACATGTGTATGGACTATAATGTTGTACTTATATGATGCATTAAATGAATATAATGAAATAAATAAGAAAATAATGAATAAATGTCTTAGTAGGGATCCTGAGATGAATAAATTTTGAAAATGATATGGTAAGACTAGTTCGGATCCGATGTGATGATAGGTATTGTAACGCCAATGTACCCATGATTTCTAAAAAGTATGAGGTCTTGTTTCATTTCTAAGTGTCGGATGGGACCGTTACGAATTAAGGAATTCTGAGAAAACAAGGGAAAGAATAGATTGAAATTTCATGAAAGGAAGAAGCCCGATGTTAGAAATGAAATGGAGTCATTAAAAGGACCCTACCGAGGACTAGTGAAAAGAAAATTGTGTATTGTATGCATCATATATGGAAGTTAAGGAGGGATGTTGGAAAAATCCCCTAGAGCATACAGTGATGGGTACACTAAAGAATCTGCCAGCATCTCGATACTTGAGGGAAGTCTAGGGAGTATCACCAGAGGCGGGAATTCCAAGTGGCATCGGATTCACGCCCGTCATCAGACAACTCGTAGCAAACTCTGGTATACTTCGACAAGAGGCAGGATTTTCAATGACCGTGGAGTGCCTGTTCTGTGGTGATGTGTGATTGGCCATTTTAATGTTGGGACTGTGAGTCCTTACCCAATTGTGAAAACCAGAACGAAGAGAGCTCTGGTCGCTCTAGTTGGGTAGGGGAGATAAGGGTGGCTGGTTACACACATGAGTATTGGTATATGAGATTGTTGAGGAGGAGATGGGCCCACATGCATCATGATAACTAATAAAAGATTCAAAATAACAAAATGAATTCATGCATCGTATCATTGTATTGAGATTGTGATTTCTCGTTGTTTGAATATGATTGTGTAGAACTTAGTAACCTGAGGGATGAATGGGAAAATAGGGGATGATTAGCTGAGATCAAAAGTGGTGAGATAACTTAGAGTGTAGTTTAGGAACCCCAAAGAGAGTGGGTGGGACTTGATCATGGATTGTTTGTGTTGTATGTGGGCAGGTGTTGATGAGACACCTTTCAAAATGTTGTGGAGGTGAAGACTCACCCTTACGCTATTTTTCCAGACATCGTGAGGATGAATACAGACTTCAGAATGAGGAGCAGCTAGACTCTTCTTGGACCATGGACGTATTGAATAGCTTAAATTTTATTTTCATTTATCGAAGCCTGCATGCCCTTTTACTTTCAGTTTGTACAGTGTCACGACCGGGATCGCAAAAACGAAAAAAATAAAATGGGTTTCAAAATCCTTTGGAAAAGAAAACAGGGAGTCGCCACCAATATTTTTTAGGATAAAAATATCGGGAAAAACCTCTTTTTAAAACACTGGTTATGAAAATGAAATTCTAAGTTCGGGAGTCAAATTACAGTTGAGGAAGGTATTAGCACCTCACAACTGTCCGTTATAAAATGGTTACCTCAAATTGATAACGCTTATTTCAAAATAGTCTAGAAATTATTTTAACTTCTTTTATGAAAAGAAACATATACAATGACAAAGCATACGAAAATAGACAAAATAGATATGAAAGTTTGAAATAAGATTAACAAGACGTCCCGTCCAAATTAATCTTAAATTGAACAACTTGACCAGACAGTGACAATAAGAAATGACAAAACAGTAACAGTGACACATTTTACAAAACAGTGACCGTAAGAAACATGAAAAAAATGATAGTCAAACATTTGACTAACAGTAACAATGAGAATAACGTGAGGTAAAAATAAGGATTAACAGGACGTCTCGTCCAAATTAACCTTAAATTGTACCACGAATCAAAGATTAGAATAAAGATATATGAAAAGAGATAAAATAAAATTAATTAAACAAAACAAAAGATTAACAGGACGTCTCATCCAAATTAACCTCTTATTATAAGAAATATATTAAAAATATGAGGAGACCAATAAGACGTCTCGTTTAAATTAATCTCCCTTTATCAAAAACATTATTATTATTGTATATCAAAAAATATGATGAGATCAACAAGACGTCTCATCTAAATCATTCTTATTTTAAAATATTATTAAAATACATAGAAAATACCATGAGACCAGCAAGACGTCACGTCTTAATTAATCCCCTTTGTTAAAAATGTTATTACTAATGTATATTTGAAAAATATGATGAGATCAACAAGACGTCTCGTCTAAGTTAATCACATTTTAAAATATTATTATTTAATGGATGACAACTGATTGAAAATTTGAAAAGGTTAACAAGACATCTCGTCTAAATGAACCTCTTTTTGATAAAACGATTTTCTAAAATCAAATAGTGAAAATTTATCGAGACTAGACAAAGAATACACAAACTTACTAAAAGGAAAATGGGTAATGTTTTTTTGGTTGAAGATAATGTTGGGTTGTTAACATTTTTAATTAGACACAATTTTGAAATAATGGAGAAACAGAAACTAAATAAAATAAAAGCATAAACAAATCACATTTTTGTTGAGATTTGTACAACCCGATTCTTTCAAAGATGAGCGAGTGCCTTAAAAGAAAATTACAGCCTAACTATACGGTAAATGAAATATCTGGAAAAAGAAATAGTATACAGACAACTGGTTAATATTCCTTGTAAACAGGAATAGTAACATGAATAGAAATAGTAGCAGAGATAGAGTAGAGATTCAAACATACATCACAATATCCTACTATAAAACCAAATTATAGTAACAGCAAGAGATAACAGAGAAGACAGAGTCCAATACAACAATACTAATCTGATCCTTATACAAAAATTCAACCTTTTAGAAAATAAACACTGGTTTTCTCAGAAAATATAACAAAATGGTTTTGCTTACTGATTGAGTTCTTGCTGTTGCTGCTGTGCTGTTGCTGTAGCTGCTGTAGCTACTGTTGTTGCTATTGCTGCTATTGTTGTTGCTGTTGCTGTTGTTGCTGTTGCTGTTACTACGAATTTCTACTGTAAAAATCCAGAATTACCTTCCAAAACTCAAGAATATTGAGATAATCTCCTCTCTAGAAAATCTTTTTCGAACCTCTCTAGAAAAAAAAATCTCTAAACCCCCCTTCTTCTGTACAGAGGGGTATTTGTAGCCTCTGTTCCTTACCCCTCTTGTTGTATAAACATTCGAAAGTGGAAGCTCCGGTTACTGCTTTGATGGAGGATGAAGAGGATGACACTAACTTGAGTGGTTAATCTAGTTGGACTTCCACCCCTGCAAGTGGTCTTGAAGCCCTTGAAAATCCTCCAGAAAATTTGTTGCACTTCCTTTGTTTCTTGTTCTATTCTTCTCCACCAGCAGAAACCTCCTCCTTGTAGCCCCTCTCACGTTGGCTTTCTTCTCTCTCTTGAAGGCAATATTTTCTTTTTGCTCCACATATGTTGCACTATGCTTTTTGTTTAATCCTTCCCCCCACTCCAATTTTCTCTACTGCCGTGGGAATTATTCAAGACACAAAGTGGAATGTTTCATTGAAAAATATCATCAAGACTCTAAATGCCATGGTCTTGCTCTTCATGTGACCAACTAAAGAGCATGGGCTTATTACTTAAATCATGGCTTGGTGGAGCATGTATACTTGATTAAAATATAGCATTATCAAGGCTTATTATTTGCATTATGGGAGCCTGTGACCGTGAGTGTTCAACCAATGCATATACACTCCAAAATTAAATTCCAATGAAACCCTACATAGAGCCTACCTTGTACATTTAATAAGAACTTTGGCCATTTCTCCTCTTTTCCTTGCCAAAACCGTGATGCTTCTCCTTGTGGTGGGTTCCATGATTTGTCATAGCAATTAAACAATTCCCTTGCTTGTTGTCTGATTCACGTTGCAATCTTGTTATGATGAATGAATGGTTTTAATAAAATAATGATGGGTAGATGTGCAATATGACTGTATGAATTATTTAAGAAAGGAAGGCTTGGTTTTTGAATAAAATAATGGACTCATGGAGCTTGCTTTTGGTGTGGCCGTGAATGCATAAGGTGAATGGGCATTGCATAAAATATTTCTCTTGCATCTTCCATAATTTACATGAATTGCTAGGTTCATAGGGTTGAGTTTCTTTTGCCAAAAACTTTAGAATGGTGAAGCCTTCTTGAATAATTGATTCAATTTTGACTTGGTCAAAATTGGTGGCTTGATTTGAAAATTGGTTTCACTTTGAAAGCCTTTACCATGAATGGTCTTAGGAGAAATGTAATGAAGCATTTGTTTGCATTTTTCAATTCTCCTTTTGACCATGTGGGACCATGCTTTTGTATTTTATGCTTTCCATTACAATTTTGGGTAATTTCTTATGCACATGACATTAATTCACATGAACAACAAAGAAAGGGGCTGTTTGGTGGCTTTCATTCTCCATTTTATGCATTAAACAAAAACCGCTCACATATTTAAGGGCTGATACGGGCCAAATTTGAAACATTTCCCAACATGAGAATTGTAGGTCTTTCTCTTGGCTTTAATTTGATATATGGCACAAAACTTTTCATTAAGAAACGAGGGAGATATGGCCCATCTACGAAAACTGCTCCAAAGTGTGACGGGAATACATTTGCAAGTAAAATAAATTCACTAGGCAAAATGGATGGAGAATTAGCTTTCATGCCCTTCATGAAGTTTGTAGATTTCCTTGATGTGGATCCATAGCAAAAAGAATGGAGTCATTTCAGTACCATATAAGGGAGATGTGAATTTTTTCCTAAAGGTGTGTAGAGCAGTCATGAAACTGGAATAGGTCTAGGAAGATTATTAAATCTGTACCAATTGGTAAGGATATAGCTTTCAAGGTCTTCATAAAAGTCGTAGATAATTTTGTTACAAAAATTTTGAGACCGGGTTTGCATAAATTGAAGATCGTATGAAGGAGTTATGAATTTTTAAGTGAACAATGCGTAGAATAAAGTGCCCAAATAATGGAACTGTACCAATTGGCCGGACAAAAAGAGGTGTTCATAGATGCCTCTCTTTACTTCTTTTCCACGAAAAACATGAAGTCTCTTCTTGTTTTTGAAGTGGAAAGGAAGTAAAGACATGAACACCATTTTCAAATTTATGCTAACTTCAGTAACTAGGAGAGCAAGTAGTGCCAATTTCTATGACTTAAAGAATGAAGTAAGGTGTCAACTTCTATGACTTGGGAAATACAACAAGAGTGCCAGCTTCGGTGATTTAAGTGAAACAGTTGTGAAAATCTTGCGGAATACAAACAAGAGTGCAAACTTTGGCAATTGGGGAAAACAAGATGCCAACTTTGGCGATCAGACGGGGGAGGAAGCCTAGGAATTGATACCTGAAGCTTTTATTTTTTGAAGAAAACAATTGACACAAGGGGTTACCCTGGCATTTTGAGTAGCCTAGGAATGGGTATCTGAAGCCTTAGAGAAAAATAAATGATAGGGGGATGCCCTAGATTGAAACAGTTTAGGGAAAGATATAACCTAGGGACGGGTACCTAAAACTTTTGTTGGGAAATAAAAGACTTGGGGTGATGCCCCTGGTTCAAATTGGGAAATGACCTAGGTGAGGATTTTTGAGGCTTTAACTGGGAAATAAAAGACTTGGGGCGATGCCCCTAGTTCAACAGGAAATGAAAGGATTGGGGGTGCTGCCCCTCGGTTGACAGGAAGTAAAAGGATTGGGGGTTGACCCTCGGTTGACTGGAAATAAAAGGATTAAGGGTGTTGCCCCTCAGTTGATTGGAAATAAAAAAGATTGAGGGTTGACCCTCAGTTAACAGGAAATAAAAGGATTGTGGGTGTTGCCCCTCGGTTGACTGGAAATAAAAGGATTGGGGGTTGACCCTCAGTTAACAGGGAATGAAAGGATTGGGGATGTTGCCTTTCGGTTGACTGGAAATAAAAGGATTCGGGGTGGACCCTCGGTTAACAGGGAATAAAAGGATTGGGGGTATTGCCTCTCGGTTGACTGAAAATAAAAGGATTGCAGGTTGACCCTTGGTTAACAAGGAATGAAAGGATTAGGGGTGTTGCCCCTCGGTTGACTAGAAATAAAAGGATTGGGGGTTGACCCTCGGTTAACAGGAAATAAAAGGATTGAGGGTGTTACCCCTCGGTTGATAGGAAATAAAAGGATTAGGGTTGTTTCCCCTCAGTTGACTGGAAATAAAAGGATTAGGGGTTGACCCTCGGTTAACAAGGAATGAAAGGATTGGAGGTGTTGCCCCTTGGTTGATTGGAAATAAAAGGATTGGGGGTTGACCTTCGGTTAACAGGGAATGAAAGGATTAAGGGGGTTGCCTCTCGGTTGACTAGAAATAAAAGGATTGGGGGTTTACCCTCGGTTAACAGGAAATAAAAGGATTGGGGTGTTAGCCGTCGGTTGACAGGAAATAAAGGGATTGGGGGTGTTTCCCCTCGGTTGACTGGAAATAAAAAGATTGGGGGTTGACCCTCGGTTAACAAGGAATGAAAGGATTGGGGGTGTTGCCCCTCGGAAGGAAGAAAATGAAAGACTTGGGGGTAATGCCCTTGATTCAAAAGGAGAATACAAGGTTTGGGGGTGCTGCCCCTCGGAAGGAAGGAAAATACAAGGTTTGGGGATGTTGTCCCTCGTTTGGAAGGAAAAGTCCTGGGGGTGATCCCCCTAGTTCGAATTATTTGTTGGTGGGGAAAGTGTCTGGTATAACAACTGGAAGGAAAAGGAGCCTGATTCGGCAACTGGAAAGGATACTCGATTTGATGACTAGAAAGGGTGCCTGGTTCGGTGACTGGAAAGGAAATATGCCTAGTGTGGCAACTGAAAAGGATGGCTGGAGGAGTGCAAGTTTCAGTAGTTGTGATTCCATTGGGGAAAAGATTTAATTGGAGTTGGTTTTCGGATTGCAGCTCTACTATGGAAAAGACTTGATTGGTACCAATTTTGCAGCAATTATAGTTCCACGGGGAAGAGTAGCTGATCGGAGTCCGTTTCTGGATTATGATTCCACTAGGGAAGAGGAGCTGGTAGGAGTCCGCTTTGGGATTATGGTTCCACTAGGGAAGAGGTCTTGATTGGTGCTAGTTTTGTGGCAATCGTGGTTCCACTAGGAAGGAGGAGTTAATCGAAGTCCGTTTCTGGATTATGGTTCCACTAGGGAAGAGGAGTTGATTAAAGTCTGTTTCTGGATTGTTAAGGAAAGGATTTGATGAGGCATCGAGACTTGACACATGTCTGTCTACTACAATAACCTTATAGAAAAAGGTAAGCAGTGCAGAGATAAAATAAAATTTGGGTAGATTCCTTGGAATCGTAACCCTTAAGATGACTCATTAGCGGAGCAAAAATCTTGAAAATGTGCCAACTCCGGCAATGAGAAAACTTGAGAAAGCCAATCCTTGGTGGTAAAAGTTTGAAAAGGTGCCAACTTTAGTAATGAGAAAACTTGAAAGGGCCATGGAAACTTGAAGAAGTGCTAACTTTATTAAAAGTGTAGTGAAACTTTAAAGAGGTATCAATTTTGGCCCTGTAGAAACCTCAAAGTACAATGAAGTTTAAAGGGGCGCCAACTTGGCACTGTGGAAACCTAGAAGGATGCCATGTCCGGCAATGGAAAAGTAAAAGGTGTCTCATTCGGTGACTGGAAGGTAGAAGGGTGCCTCGTTCGGTGACTGGAAGGTAAAGAGTGCCTCGTTCGGCGATTGGAAGGTAAAGGGTGCCTCGTTCGGTGACTGGACATTAAGAGATGCCAGTTTTAGGGAAAGAAACTCGAAAGACGCCAACTTTGGAAGTTTATGAAAAGAAACTTGAGAGAAGCCAGTTTTAGTGATTGAGGAGGAGAGTTTAAGAAGTGACAACTTTGGAAACTGAGGAGGATACTTTAAGAGGTGCCAATTTGGCGATTGAGGAAGAGACTTTGAGAAGTACCAACTTTGGCGATTGAGGGAAAGACTTTGGGAAGTGCCAGCTTTGACGATTATGGGAAAGACTTTGAGAAGTGCCAGCTTTGGCGATTGTGATTTCACTGGGGAAAAGAACTTGACTAAGTTATCGAGACTTGACACATCTGTCTTCTACAACAACCTGCAAAAAAGGTTAGTAGTGCAAAGTAAAACAAATTGGAATTTGAAGAGACTTCCCACAGAAACATAATCCCTACAGACTTGAGGTGACTCATGACTAAAATAGAGTGGATGAGGTAACCCTAGCCTCGTGGAACATGTCTGGCCTAGTCTTCATAATAATTGCTTAAGGTGAGATCAAGTAATAGGAGCGTCTTGCCCTTACAACTTTAAATAGTCATTACTTTCTTATTTTATATATTATGGAAAAACATATGTTTTATCAAATCTAGGAAAATCACAACATGAACACGTATCAAAAAGGGGTGAGATTGTATTCGTAAGTTGAGTAGGTGTGGGAAAAGGGAAGCAAAAGAAACAAGTGGAGTCATATGGGAAATATTGATAGTTGGGTGGAATAGGAATGGTTTTACAGATCCTTTAGTGAATCCTTGAGAACAACGCGTATCTCAATCCCACATCACGACTTTGAATTCACCATTTCACTCTGCCTCTGAGAAGGTAGTCTGACCATGATCCTTGTGCCCCAGTTTGGAATCAGACTGTTTGCATGGGAAGCTTTAAATTACTTTGCCGAAATCTTGGCCCTAATTTCTTGCCTGAGCCGCTGTTTTAGGTTTTTGACTCACTAGGTCACTCTAACTTTTGCCTAGGCTGCCCTTCCAGGTTTTCATCCTAGCGAGATTTTCTCTATTTATGACTTGTTTTTTTTTCTAATCAAGGTTGCGTCCTTCACAACAAAGGTTTAAGCTGATTGAAAATGTGCTTGTTTGGTCTCTCTTGATTTAGTTTCATCCCGTGGAGCAATAGATGTCATTTCAAATAAGAAGGTTTGCTCTAATGCATGTATCCAAGGAAACAGGGGTGAGCCCTTTTCGGCGCCAATGAGGGGGGCTCATTCTGAGTCTTTATTCTTTTTGTTCATTCTTTCATCTTTTTTTGACTTTTTCTTTGTTATTGTTTTCTTCTTCTTTTTTTCTTCTCTTTTTTGTTGTTCTTTTTTTTTTTACCTTCGAATGACCCCCTGGGTACCTTCGTTATGGTCTATCCGCTTTATTTACGCTTAGCCAATGTGGCGAAGAACTACGATATTAATGGTATTGCTAACAACGACTTAACACAGTATACCATTCCCTTGGTTACACCGGCATGAGAGTAGTTATACTCCTTTAAGGTTGGGGTGTTGATTGTGACAAGGATGAAACATTGTTTTTGGCACATTCTTGGCTTGATGACATCTATGCCCCCATGTAGAAAGGTGATGGTCTGCTCTATGATATGAATATGCCCAGTATGAGAACATGAGGGCATCAGCTTGCCCCAACTGGTATTGTGTAGGGTACTAACCTTGATTCTTTTGTTTCTTTCCCTTTTTTATTTTTCCTCCTTTTTATTTTTTTTTATTTTCTTGGCAGAGGATCTCTTGATCGCGTTTACGTTTATGGGCCACGGTAAGTCCTTTCCATCTGTGTTGGTCAATACTGAAACTTCCTTGAATTGCGGGATCTGGCGGTGCTATCATCCACATAAACATCTTTATTATGTCAGCAGACTAGGTTACACCTGTCCTTTGATAAATTACCAAAATGTTTTCTAAGGCAACTTGATCAAATTTCCCTATTTTTCATGAATCTTGAACTCTTGTTAGCCTCTTCACTCCATGAGTTGGTCATATCAATCACCTCCTGATAGGGCTGAATGCCCCTTATTCAAACATCCTGGTTAATTTAACCAAGGGACCATTGTCTTAGCCATCCTCTTTGTCAGTGTGATCAACCGGGTGGTCAAAGTTATGAAATAGGATTGTGACCTCATTGCTCTCAGAAGGATCATTTTTAGATCTGTACTTATTCAATATATAATGACAAAGAAAAAAAATGAGCAAATGGATAAAGGGAATAGGATTCAAAACAGAGATAGGGGAAGCAAGAAAAAGTATTTTGAAATTCGACACGCATTCATTGAGAGAAACTTGAAATAATAAGAACATGTTTTTGCCCTTATTACATAAAACGTCCCAAAGCCTTAGGCATAGCATTTGGGTTGGAAAGTCATTATAACAAAATTTAAAGTCGTAGGGAGCTGGACAGTCTCCTAGTCACGAATCTCTCCACCTGGTGGGAAAATCACAAAGCTTGCATCCTTACGAAGCCATCTTCAATGGTGATGACATCCCTTCCATGCTCCCAACCCTCTTTTATCGTACTAACCACAAAATTCTTATGGTTAGACAAGGGGTTTATGATCATATTAGGACTTCCTTCCTGGAAATGTAGCCACTTGGCTTTGATCAGATCCTTCACCTTGAATTTCAAAGCTAAACAGTTCTCCGTGGTATGCCTTGGTGCACCGGCGTGGTAATCACATTGGGCGTTAGGATTATACCCTTTAGGGTAAGGAGGAACCACCAGTTTCAAGGGACAGGGTACTGCGAGGGAGTTATGGATAAGGTGAGGTAAAACATCTATGTAGGTTATGGGAATGGGGTCAAACCAGGCCGGTGTTCGATTATCGATGGGTTTTATTATGCTTCGGTTGGAATTAAGAGGCCGAGTCCGTCCTTGTGGAGGATAGTATGGCATAGGCTGTGGATGAGGGGGTTTAATAACAGGCAAATGGAAGTGGGTAGGTGTTCAAGCGATAGATAGATAGAAGTGGGGTTGTAATGGGGGAGGATAGGAATCTTGGTTATGGGTGGTGGTGGCCATATAAGGTGTAGGAAGATTGGCAGGCTGAAAGGCAGTGTGAGGTATTGGTCTTGGTTGGGCCCTCTTTTGGTTGTAGGAGATAGAGTTGGTTCCCCTTTTCTCTTTCCTTTATTTCCCGATGCAGACCTTCTCGTGATAGGTGCCCCAGATGGTTGGGAGGATTGTGAAACATGGGGATTCATTATTTGAAAATTATAATCTTCTTGTTGGTTATAGAATGAGGGAGAGTATACTGAGGGTATTGCATAGGGCGGGTTGTCGTTTGAGTCTACGAAGGCGTGTTGTTGTGCATAAGATATGCCGTAGGTCGGTTGAGGATCAACAATGGGGTTAGTCTCGTTGATAGTGAGGGGAGGTGTCATGGAAGAGGGAATTTGGATCCTTGTCAGTCCAGAAGGATGGAGTAGGGTGGTTGGTAGATGTTGGTCATTCTTGATACCTGCAGAGGGTTCCCATTCTGTGATCCTCTTTTCTAAAAGTCTGGTCATCTCCACTATTTGCTCCTTTAGCGGGTTGACTTTGCCCTTGAGGTTTTCATTTTCTTGCTCTCTTTCAGCCATGAGTCTCTTTTGAAGTCTAGTTCCGTAAGGATGTCTCTCCGTGGTGTCTTTTGGAAAACAAAAGTGTCAGGTGGAAATAGAAGGCAATAAAATGGCGTGTAAAGCAATCATAGGCCTTGACGAGCATCCTTTGACTGTTCCTTAGAACATATCGTTCAAAAGTACTAAGTATGGTAAACATGGAATTTAATACGGGATAGTTGTGAAGACAGAAGGATCCTTCATTCTGAGATAAGAACCTTAAGTTTAACCATTTCTGGCTCGGACAACCATGGCCCTCATCCTATAAGTTTGATCCCATGTTAATTTCCATATCTGCTCAAAGGTATTTGCTAAGTTCCGAGTAGCTTTCAACAAGGACAAAGAAAAAAGGAGAAAAATCAATTGTTGACAAGTTTTGTAAATCGCTACTTCCTTATTAATTTATTGGAAAACATTTTCACTTGGGAAAGTAACGGTCGACAAAATTCGTGTCAAACTAAAGTCGTGTGGGTCTTGGATCTTCCAAACGTCGTCAATATTTTGCTTGAAGAGAAATTTTGTTTTCATTTTTGTTTTGACGATTGGGAAGATTTATACCCCAGGACTCAGAATTACATGAAAAGAGAGGGAGCTGCTTGTCCGTTAAAGGATTACTAGTTTTTCTCTTAAAAAAATGAGTCATTTTTGGAATAAAGTAATCCTTCGAACGGGTAAGTAGTTCATCAATTTGGATTTAAAGGGAAGCGAGAATGAGATAAGGTATAGTAAAGTCTGCCCTTTTGTGTCCTAAGTCAGGTTTTTCTGAAAGTCTTTTTTGGGCCCTACGACTTATCTAAGAGTGATTCCTCACATTGGGTGGCTTGCACTAGACTTCTAAAAGGTTACTAGAGCCAAGATCCTACTCATGATGTGACCACAATAGTAGGGAATCTACTAGGTGCGTACATTATGAAAGGTTGAACTCTAGTTGAGGTTTTTACCATTGCCGGATGGGAAGTACACCCCAAACGACACCGCTACCAACCTCCCCTAACTTAAGCTTTATTTGGGGCCCAGGTATAGAGCGTCACTCATAAGTGTGTGCAAATTGTGAGTGTAGTGTGTGAAAGGGCATTCAATACCTGTACCTTACCCCATCCTGCACAGAGAACAAACACAGAACAATAATACAAAGTCGTCTACCCTAGGTTTAATAATCACAAATATTAACAGGAGATACAATAACAAAATATAAACAGAACAGAAACACATAAGGATTGACAGAAAATAAAATAAAAGAAGAAGTCAAATAATTAACAGGTTATTTAAAACATACGTTATCAACTTGATTGGCTTGACTCTCTTCATGTCCCCAGTGGAGTCGTCATCTGTCATGACCGGGATCACAAAAATGGCAAAAATAAAACAAGTTTCGAAATCCTTTCAAAAGGAAAACAGGGAGTCGCCACCAATATTTTTTAGGATAAAAATATCAGGAAAAACCTCTTTTTAAAACACTGGTTATGAAAATGAAATTCTAAGTTCGGGAGTCAAATTATTGGTGAGGAAGGTATTAGCACCTCACAACTGTCTGTTATAAAATGGTTACCTCAAATTGATAGCGCTTATTTCAAAATAGTCTAGGGATTATTTTAACTTCTTTTATGAAAAGAAACATATACAATGACAAAATAAGATTATATATGAAAGTTTGAAATAAGATTAACAGGACATCACGTCCAAATTATGCGAAGATTATATATGAAAGTATGCGAAAATAGACAAAATATATATGAAAGTTTGAAATAAGATTAACAGAACATCCCGTCCAAATTAATCTTAAATCGAACAACTTGACTAGACAGTGACAATAAGAAATGACAAAACAATGACAGTGAGAAATTTGACAAAACAGTGACAGTAAGAAACATGAAAAAAAAATGATAGTAAAACATTTGGCTAACAGTAACAATGAGAATAACGTGAGGTGAGAATAAGGATTAACAGGACATCTCGTTCAAATTAACCTTAAATTGTATCACGAATCAGAGATTAGAATAAAGATAAATGAAAAGAGATCAAATAAAATTAATTAAACAAAACAAAAGATTAACAGGAAGTCTCGTCCAAATTAACCTCTTATTATAAGAAAATATATTGAAAATATGAGGAGACTAACAAGACGTCTCGTCTAAATTAATCTCCCTTTATCAAAAACATTATTATTATTATTGTATATTGAAAAATATGATGAGATCAATAAGACGTCTTATCTAAATCATTCTCATTTTAAAATATTATTAAAATACGTAGAAAATACCATGAGACCAATAAGATGTCGCGTCTTAATTAATCCCCTTTGTTAAAAATGTTATTACTAATGTATATTTGAAAAATATGATGAGATCAACAAGATGTCTCATCTAAGTTAATCACATTTTAAAATATTATTATTTAATGGATGGCAATTGATTGAAAATTTGAAAAAGTTAACAAGACGTCTCATCTAAATTAACCTCTTTTTGATAAAACGATTTTCTAAAATCAAATAGTGAAAATTTATCGAGACTAGACAAAGAATACACAAACTTACTAAAAGGAAAATGGGTAATGTTTTTTTTGTTGAAGATAATGTTGGGTTGTTAAAATTTTTAATTAGACACAATTTTGAAATAACAGAGAAACAGAAACTAAATAAAATAAAAGCATGAACAAATCACATTTTTGTTGAGCTTTATACAACCCGATTCTTTCAAAGATGAGCGAGTGCCTTAAAAGAAAATTACACCCTAACTATACGGTAAATGAAATATTTGGAAAAAGAAACAATATACAAATGACTGATTAATATTCCTTGTAAACAGGAACAGTAACATGAACAGAAATAGTAGCAGAGATAAAGTAGAGATTCAAACATACATCACAATATCCTACTATAAAACTAAATTGTAGTAACAGTAAGAGACAACAGAGAAGAGAGAGAGTCCAATACAACAATACTAATCTGATCCTTATACAAAAATTCAACCTTTTAGAAAATAAACACTGGTTTTCTCAGAAAATATAACAAAATGGTTTTGCTCACTGATTGAGTTCTTGTTGTTGTTGTTGTTGTTTCTATTGCTGTAGCTTTTGCTACTGCTGTTGTTGTTCTTGCTGCTGTTGTTGTTACTGTTGTTGCAGTTGCTGCTGTTGCTGCGAATTTCCACTATAAAAATCCAGAAGTACCTTCCAAAACTCAAGAATATTGAGATAATCTTCTCTCTATAAAATCTTTTTCGAATCTCTCTAGAAAAAAAATCTCTGAACCCCCCTTATTCTGTACAGAGGGGTATTTATAGCCTCTGTTTCTTGCCCCTCTTGTTGTATAAAAATTCGAAAGTGGAAGCTCCACTTACTGCTTTGATGGAAGATGAAGAGGATGACACTAACTTGAGTGGTTATTCTAGCTGGACTTCGACCCTTGCAAGTGGTCTTGAAGCCCCTGAAAATCCTCCAGAAAATCTATTGCACTTCCTTTGTTTCTTGTTCTATTCTTCTCCACCAGCAGAAACCTCCTCCTTGTAGCCCCTTTCACGTTGGCTTTCTTGTCTCTCTTGAAGGCAATATTTTCTTTTTGCTCCACATATGCTGCACTATGCTCTTTGTTTAATCCTTCCCCCCCACTCCAATTTTCTTTATTTCCATGGGAATTATTCAAGACACAAAGTGGAATGTTTCATTAAAAAATATCATCAAGACTCTAAATGCCATGGTCTTGCTCTTCACATGACTAACTAAAGAGCATGGGCTTATTACTTAAATGATGAAATGAAGTGGTTTCCTTGTCTTTGCCAGTGGGAATCATGGTTTGGTGGAGCATGTATACTTGATTAAAATATAGCATTATCAAGGCTTAGTATTTGTATTATGGGAGCTAGTGGGAATCATACTTTACCGTGAATGGTCTTAAGAGAAATGTAATGAAGTATTTGTTTGCATTTTTCAATTCTCTTTTTGACCATGTGGGACCATGCTTTTTTATTTTATGCTTTCCATTGCAATTTTGGGTAATTTCTTATGCACATGACATTAATTCACGTGAATAACAAAGAAAGGGGCTATTTGGTGGCTTTCATTCTCCATTTTATGAATCAAACAAAACGTTCTTGCATATTTGAGGGCTGATGCGGGCCAAATTTGAATAATTTCCCAACATGGGAATTGTAGGTCTTTATCTTGGCTTTAATTTGATATATGGCACAAAAATTTTCATTAAGAAACGAGGGAGATATGGCTCATCTATGAAAACAGTTCCAAAGTATGACGGGAATACATTTGCAAGTAAAATAAATTCAATAGGTAAAATGGATGGAGAATTAGCTTTCATGCCCTTCATGAAGTTTATAGATCTCCTTGATGTGGATCCATAGCAAAAAGAACAGATTCATTTTAGTACCATATGAGGGAGATATGAATTTTTTCCTAAAGGTGTGTAGAGCAGTCATGAAACTGGAACACGTCTAGGAAGATTATTAAAACTGTACCAATTGGTAAGGATATAGCTTTCAAGGTCTTCACCAAAGTCGTAGACAATTTTGTTACAAAAAGTTTGAAACTGGGTTTGCGCAAATTGAAGGTCGTATGAAGGAGTTATGAATTTTTAAGTGAACCATGCGAGAATAAAGGGCCCAAATGATGAAACTGTACCAATTGGCTGGACAAAAAGAGATGTTCACATACAGTTACTATTATGACCATGCATTATATAAGATTACGTTATATATACGATGTATCTGTTCCACCAAGTTTCTTTGTACAAAAAAAAACTTCCACGTTTTTCTAAAAACTCGTAACCTCTCAGTTGACCTGGATAATCTAGTGGAAGGGATTGTCCTAGTTAATCGAGGGTGTTACAATTATGTTGTGTATCTTCAAAAGCATGAGTTTGACATATGTGGTGATGATAACCTTATCAGTTTTGAACAAGCTATCTCTAACTCTTATGCTTTTGAATGGGTGAATGCCATGCATGATGAGTTAGCTTCTATGGGTCACACTAATTTTTGGGAGCTTGTTTCCTTACCACCTAGTTGCAAACCAGTTGGTTACAAGGGGGTTTTCAAAACCAAGCATAAACTATCTGGAGAGGTTGAAAAATACAAAGCTAGGTTGGTGGCAAAAGGGTACAGTCATAAAGAAGACGTTGATTTTAAGGAGACTTTTTCACCGGTCTCCACTAAAGATTCATTCCGTGTTGTTATGGCTATGGTGGTTCATTTCGATTTGGAATTACACCAGATGGACGTCAAAATAACTTTTCTAAATGGTGATCTTGTTGAAGATATTTACATGGTTCAGCCTGATGGTTTTGTTAAAAAATGTAAAGAACATTTAGTTTACAGGTTGAAAAAATCCCTTTATGGTTTAAATAAGGCTTCTAGATAGTGGTACTTGAAGTTTGACCAAGTGGTCACTTCTTTTGGTTTTCAGGAAAATGCATCAAATCAGTGCATCTACCTAAAAATGAATGGGAGCAGGTTTATCATCCTTGTTTTATATGTTGATGATATGCTTCTTGCTAGCAGCTCTATTGATCTTTTGAATGAGACAAAGAAAATATTGAGTAGCCACTTTGATATGAAAGACCTTGGTAATGCTTCTGTTGTTTTAGGCATCCAGATCTGTCGTGATAGGTCTCGTGGTACTCTTGGATTATCTCAAAAGGGGTATATTGATAGAATTGTCAAAAGGTTTAATATGTACTTTTGCTCCCCATGTGTCGCGCCTATTCAAAGGGGTGAGAAACTCTCTAATTCTTAGTGTCCTCATAACAATATAGAGTTGATTGAAATGGAGAAAGTTCCATAGACTTCCACTATTGGGAGTTTGATGTATGCTCAAGTCTACACTCGTCACGATATTGATTATACTGTTAATGCTTTGGGCAGATACTTGAGCAACCCAGGTTTGGTTCATTGGAAAGCCGTGAAGAAGGTCTTTAGATATTTGTAGGGAACCAAAGAGTATTTGTTAACTTATACAAAGTCTAATCAGCTTGAGGTCATTGGTTACTCAGATTTTGATTTTGCCTATATATATGTTAGGAGTAGGAGTTTTATCTTGTATCTGCTTATTAAGACTATATGATATATTTTTGTTGAAATCATTTTGTTGACATATCTTTACATGCTTGGAACATATGGAAATAAAATTCATATTTCTTTATCTATATTGTGTTATGGTGTATAGTGTATATCCCTATCAGATATGATTATATGCTATTGTGAGATTATTATTATGTTACAGATAGTAATTAATAACTTGTTCTGAGAATATAGTTTTTGTGTCAAATAACTTGATAATGCTATCCAAGTGGGAGATTGTTGAAATTTTAAATTCTAATATTTAAATTAATATAATATTATATTAATATTTAATGGATAAGCATTATTAATTTAAATATATCTATATTCTGTTATTAATTAAAATATATAATAGTCTGAATAGAATCATCTATTCAAATATATATCATATTTGGGCTTGTTGATATCCTAGTGCCAATTGATAAGTCCCTGCTCCCATCTGGTTAGCCTATATATATGTTATCCCATAAGATGAATATTGCAGTGTGTGTGCAAACAAGGGTAAACAAGACTAGGAGTAGTAAACGCTCAATTGAATCAGAAAAGGTCATGAACACAGAGTATGCATTTATCACGCTAATTAATAATGTATGTATATGTGGAATAAATTCTATGTTGTTATGATATTATGTTAATTGTAGGGTGATCGCCCTTGGTCCTTGGGTTACGCAACCAGGCAGGTGGCTTTGACCGTTATGGAAGTAACAACTCATGCTTCTCTAGGTTCACATATGGCTTTGTTCTCAGGTGGGAAACCCCTACTGAAAGAGACATTAAAGCTAAATATGGATGGCAGCTGGCTATCTTCATCAAGGAACATGAATGGTGGAGGTATTATTCGGGATCATCTAGGAAAATGGATTACAGGGTTCTCTTGCTCTCCTGGCCTAGGGAATGTTTTTCTTGTGGAACTTGGAGCTGTGAGGGTAAGCCTCCAGGTTGCTTAGGATCGTCACATTACATCGCTTATTTGCGAAGTGGACACCTTGGATGTTTTTACATCATTACAACTAGACAATGCATTGGATCGCCATTGGTTTCACAAGGAGGTAGAAGTGGTTAGAGTCATGCTGGCTTAGCCTTAGAGTGTAACGATTACACATTCCCTACAAGAGTGTAATCAGGTTGCAGATAGGCTTGCACGGTTAGAAGGGGCCTTGGAGAAGGGTCTAGTCGTTTGGTCTAGCCCCCCAGATTCGATTGTTACTTATCTAGCGTTGGACTTTCTATCATAGTTTCTTTGTTGTTTCCGTTTATTACCAAAAAATTGTATTATGCTTAATTACATGATTAAATTCCCAATGACTAGCATATAAACAAAACACATCAATATAAAAACATAAGGTTTATGAGTTAGTTAAACATGACATTTTGTAACTTCTATAAACTAGTATTTTAAAGACAATATTAATACCAACAAAAGTGTTTATTGATCCACATCATTAATCATTGAATTTATATCTTTGAATATATGAAAGTTGAAATTTACATAATGATTTTGTTAGTGTGTAAAATATGAAAATATTTTTAGAAACTCTTAATAAGATATGAAGTATTTTGACACAAATAAACCTTCAGTGTACATTCAAATTCATCTAGACTTTACCTCATTAAAAAAATGACCATATTAATAAATTTAAAAGAAATTAAACATTTATAATTTCTAGTAAAACTACAATCACAATATATATTATATAAAATTGGGTATTATAGCAAGTTGAATTTGTAATTTATGAATAAGTTTGAAAGGGTTTATGGATAATTTATGAAAATAATTTTGTCAAATGAGTTATTTTTTTGGTAATTAATTTTGTCTTGATGGTGAAGTACAAATAATATTAAAATATTATGTTCCATTCTGTATATGTCAAAGTTCAAATAATTTTAAAATATTATATTACCTTGTTTCATATAATATATATCTTGTCGGTGTACTTTCACCATGATTTTTATTGGAAGATGACAATTGTTTAATTTCTTTTTAAATAACTAACATGGTCAGTTTTTAATGATGAAAAACCTAAATTAATTGGATTAGGTCTGGAATGTTTATTTGTGTCAATATACTTCATATCTTATTAAGAGTTTATAAAAATATTTACATAATCACACACCAATAAAATTATTATGTAAATTTCAACTTTCATATATTCAAATACATGAATTTAATCCTTAAAGATATGGACCAACAAACACTTTTGTTGGTATTAATGTTGTTTTTGAAATACTAGTTTATAGAAGTTACAAAACGTTATGGTTGACTAACATATAAACGGAACACATCAATATAAAAACATAAGACTTATGTGTCAGTGAAACATAACGTTTTGTAACTTCTATAAACTAGTATTTTAAAAACAACATTAATACCAACAAAAGTGTTTGTTGGTCTACATCATTGATGATTAAATTTATATCTTTGAATATATGAAAGTTTAAATTTACATAATGATTTAGTCGGTGTGTGATATATGAAAATATTTTCATAAACTCTTAATAAGATATGAAGTATATATTTTGACACAAATAAACCTTCAAGGTACAATCCAATTCATCTAGGCTTTTCATCATTAAAAAATGACCATATTAATTAATTAAAAAGAAATTAAACATTTATAATTTCTGGTAAAACTACACTGACAATATATATATATATATATATATATATATATATATGTATTATATGAAACTGAGTAATAGAGCAAGTTGAATTTGTAATTTATGAATGAGTTTCAAAGGATTTATAGATAATTTATGAAAATAATTTATAAGCCAGATGAGTTGTTTTTTATTTATTTTAATAACTTTTTTGTGTAGCTTATTAATATAAGTTATTTTTAACATATTCTAACAAGTTACGCACTCAAATATATAGTGTAAGTTTTCATTTTATAATAACTTATTGCATAAGTTCTTCATTAAGTTACATATCTTAACACATTCTAAGTTTATTTCACTTCATTTTGTTCCACCTATTTCATTGTGTGTCACACACACACTTTATTCAAGCTCACTCAAGATGAACCTTTTTTAGATATACACTTCATTCAAGCTAAAATTTAAAAAATCATATTGAGAAGCAAAACTCTCCCAATTAAATTTAGGTAAATGTGTTCATACTTGGAATTGAAAAATATATTTCTTTTATTAATTTTTTGTAATTAATGTTTTCTTGATGTCAAAGTACAATTAATATTATAATATTATGTTCCATTCCTTGTATGTTGAAGTACAAATAATACTAAAATATTATATTACCCCGTTTCATATAATATATATCTTATTAGTGTACTTTCATCAGGATTTTTATTGGAAGATAACAATTGTTTAATTTCACTTTAAATAACTAATATGGTTTTTTATGATAAAACCTAGATTAGTTGGATTGTATTTTGAAGGTTTATTTGTGTCAAAATATTTCATATCTTATTAAGAGTTTATAAATATATTTATATAATCACACACCAATAAAATCATTATGTAAATTTCAACTTTCATATAGTCAAATATATAAATTTAAACATTAATGATGTTGACCAACAAACACTTTTGTTGGAATTAATGTTATTTTTAAAATATTAGTTTATAGAAGTTACAAAACGTTATGTTTGACTAACATATAAAAGGAATACATCAATAGAAAAACATAACGCTTATGTGTTAGTCAAACATGACGTTTAGTAACTTCCATAAACTAGCATTTAAAAATAACATTAATACCCATAAAAGTGTTTGTTTCACAACATTAATGATTACCTTTATATCTTTGAATATATGAAAGTTGAAATTTACATGATGATTTTGTTGGTGTGTGATGTATATAAATATTTTTATAAACTCTTAATAAGATATGACGTATTTTGACACAAATAAACCTTCACGGTATAATCAAATTCATTTAGGCTTTTCATCATTAAAAAAATGACCATATTAATTAATTAAAAAGAAATTAAACATTTATATTTTCTTGTAAAACTACACTGACAATATATATTAATAAAGCAAGTTAAATTTGTAATTTATGAATGAGTTTGAAAGGGTTTATAGATAATTTATGAAAATAATTTATTAGTCAAATGAGTTATTTTTATTTATTTTAATAAATTATTTTGTATAGTTTATTAATATAAAGTTATGATTTAGTGTGCTTACCGACCCTAGAAGCAAGGGACACAAGTTACTACAGAAAATAAATAAATGCAAGTTAAATCGAATTAAACACTAGACGAGGTGCACAACAACCGAAGTGGTCATAAAGACGAGATGACAAGTCTTGATTACCACACGGGACGAGGTGCACAGAATAAGTATATAGTGAAATTTTAGTATGGAATTATGATAATGACCCTGGTCAGTAAAGCTGCCAATATCTGAGTCAGATGGAAGTAGGCAACTTGCACCTGCAAAGGCTGCAGTCACTGAACACTGTTAAGAGCGATCAAATCACCACTTGCACTTAGGGAAGATCTATAAATACAACTTATTCATTAATTCATAACAGAACAACATTTTACTAAGCTTAATATTCCCGTAATCATTCTTTTTTCCTGTAATAACCGTGCTGACTTAAGCATCGGAGCCTCTTTTTTAGGTACACCTCTGATGTGTTCCCTCAATTCATGATTAGAATTGACTCATATCAATACCTTAATACGAATAGCACAGAGTTCCTACCAGACCTGTGTGTATAATACCGTACTCCCACTGCGACGGTGTAAAAGTGAGAGAGAGTGAGACACACTTGATAGTTTGAAAAGGGGAACTTCATACCCCGACACCAGTCAGACCATTGGCACATCCAGTGGGACAGCTCCCAATGGATCCACTTGAAAAGAAGAAACTAAAGAAGGAGTTACCAAACTTCATTCTAGTTGACAGAAGCTTATTTTGAAGGGGGACATCGGCCCCTTACCTAAAATGTTTGAATGAAGCAAAAGTGGAAGAAGTAATGACCGAAGTGCATGAAGGGGCATGTGGCCACCACCGCGGTGGAAAAATTTTGGCAAAGAAGATATTACAGGCAAGTTATTGGTGGCCCACAATGACCAAAGATCTTATGAAGTACGTCAAAAAATATGACACCTGTCAAAAGTACAGCAATGAACATCACGTCCCAGCAGAGAAGCTTTTCACATCGGCTGTCCCTTGGCTTTTCCATCAATGAGGTATGGATATCCTAGGTCCATTTCCAAAGGCCCCAGGTGGGGTCAAGTATCTGATTGTGGGAGTTGACTACTTTACCAAAGGGATTAAGGCAGAAGCAGTAGTACACATCACTTCTACCTGAACTTGAAGATTCCTATATGAGAACATAATTACTAGTTTTGGTATTCTAGGAAGAATTGTTACTGACAACGGAATGCAGTTCATAAATGCTAAGTTCATAAGCCTCCTTGAAGGGCTCCAAACCTAATAAGTATTTTCGTCAGTTGAACACCCATAGACGAATGGTCAAGCTGAGATAGCGAATAGAGAAATTTTGAAAGGATTAAAGAAACGGCTTAAAGATGCAAAAGGGGAGTGGTCTAATTAACTGTGTCATGTATTTTGGGCATATCACATTATGCCTCATTCATCTTTAGGATAATCCCTATTTTGGTTGGTATACAGAGTAAATGTGGTTATACTGGTTGAAATTAATCATATTTCCCTAAGGATTCAACAGTTTAGTGAAGAAGAAAATAGCCTACGGTTAAGAGATGAGTTGGACTCCCTTCATGAAGTTAGGGAAGCAGCTTTCATCTGGGATCAAGTCATCAAGGCTAAAGCTGCACTACGCTACAACAAGAAGATTCAGAAATAAAGGTTCAACTTTGGTGATCTAGTCTTGAGGAAGGCCTTAGTTGGAAACCTATTTGTGCCCTAAGCAAAACTTACACCTACATTAGAGGGTCCATACCAGGTCAATGACGTCACATCAGGAAGAGCTTATCTCTAAGAAACCTTACAAGTTAAAGTATTTAAGAATAAATGGAATGTAAAGAACCTGCGTATGTGTTACAGCTAACTGGCATCATAAGCCATGCACTCTTTTTCCCTACCTAGGCTTTTTCCCATAGGGTTTTACCTAGGAGGTTTTTAATGAGGCATGCAGTCAGGGTGTTACTTTAGAAATAAAATCAGTTGAAGAAATATGATTTCCACTGCATTTCATCCTTAAAAGGACTTGCATTCTTTTATTAATTAGTTAAACCCTAGAGTGGCTTTATGCCTCGAGAGTGGTTATTAATTATTTAAACCCCAAAGTGACTTTATGCCCCGATAACGGTTATTAATTATTTAAACCCCAGAGTGGCTTTATGTCCTGAGAGCGGCTATTAATTATTTAAGCCCTGGAGTGGCACAATGCCCCAAGAGCAGTTATTAATATTGGAAGTGGCTAATAAGCCCCAAAGAGCGATTTACAAACCTTAATGTCTTATACATCATATAACAGACATAATTGCGGAAGAAAAATTTCTAACACTAGCGATAACTAAAAGTACGAGGAATGGGTGGCCACACCCTAGCAAAATTTAAAGGGTACTAAGGCTAAGTTAGAAAATAATTATCAAAAGGATGGAGCTCATCTCGTCAACAGAGCAAGTAAAAACCTAAAATCAAGGGTCCATATGACCACCATCGTCTTCCTCCTCCTCATGCACAGGCTCACCGTTGTCCTCCCCTTTACTGAGATCCTGAAGTTCTGTGAAGTAAATGATGAGAAGTGTCATCTTCTTCTGTCGCCAAGGGAGTGAATTTGAATGACACATCGGAAGGAATGAAGGACTCATCATTAACCTCAGTGAACAACTCCTCATCATAAAATTTGTTGAAAAAGCTAATCTCATTCAGGTTAAGCTCGACACCTTGGTTATAGAAGACAACCTGACAGACATCATGGCTAAAAACATCCATGGCAACACGGGAAAAAAGGGCCATATCTTTGTTGTATTTTGCTTCTTCAGGTCGACCACTTCCTGGCGGAGTTCATCATTCTCTTTCTTTAGATTGTCCTCCACTTTTAAAGTGCTTGGTTACTCTCGTTCAAACTCTTAATCTCTAATGAACCCGAGCTTAGTCCTCCAAAAGGTGAGCATTTTTTTCCTTTAACCACTCTATATCCTTTTTGGGTCCACCAGAAGCGGTAGAGTAGATGACAGAGAGGGTTTTCAAATGACCCTACATCGCCGTCTTAAGGGAAAAGTTAATGTCATTGGCTTTTAGTCCCTCTTTAAGTTGGTAAGAGGGGGAGGAATTTGGTTGTTGGGGAGGTGGTTCTTTCAATAAGCTTGTCCAGGACTTCCATACTGGGGTCTTATCTAGCAACCTCTTTTTTTCCTCAACAGTGAAGGCCTTGCCTTTGCCGGAGTCATCTTGCCCCGTGGCGGTCTTTTGTTTTTTGCTGGGGCCTCTACCTTGTTTATTTTTCCCTTTCTTTTTTAAGGCAGGGTCAGATTCAACCGAAATGATACCACTCGGAATCTGGAGGGAGGTGTTATTCAAGTGGCCTCAATACTCAAGAGGGGGGGTGAATTGAGTGTTAAAATTTTTTCTTTAGAATGCCTTTGAAATTGATTCCTCTTTTACAAAATATGCTTGTATATAACAGATAGCAAGTGTAGCGCAAGAATCAATGTAAAACAATGTGCAAATGTCACTTAGGCAATAAATCAAACACTTGGTATGCAACACTTTAATACAAGTTGTTCAAGCAAATATTTGATGGGCTTTCACAATCAACAATAATAATTCAACTAAAAGCAATATGTAAATGCAAGAGAGTAGGGAAGAGAAGCTTGCAAACCAATTTAACAAGTTCCACCAACCCGGTGTACGTCTCGTCTTCAAGCAACCCACTTGAAGGATTTCCACTATTGAAGTTTAGAGATACAAGTTATGAGCAATTGTAGCTTCCTAGTGTCCCACACTCAAGAACTCAATCCTCACTAGCACAAGGGAAACCCACCCAATCTCTCAAACTCTCAATATCCCAAAGGTTGAACCCCAACCTTTGTAACCACTCAACCTAGAGTGAAATTTGGTGTTTGGTGTTTGTGTTTACAAGTAATATACTCTCTCAATAGAGTTGATATACAAATGAAAGCTCTCATAATTTCTAACTCTCAACAAGAGAGGATATACAAGTTCTAAGTTCAAAGTTTTAGAATATACAAAGAAAATGAACCCACTAAGCACAAATGCAAGTTTAGATTGATTGCTTCTTGTTGGGATTTGTTGTGCTTGAGTTAGAGGTCCATTTATAGAGCTTTGAAGGTCCTCCTAGTCGTTGCACATCATGGTTCCAGCTTGTCTCTGCGTATAGTGGGTATTAGATCTATGTTTCCCACCAAAAAATGTCTTTTTAGTGATGTTTCCCACTACTTGAATTGATTCATACATTTTTGAAACGATTCAAAGTATTCTGACTTAGGCATTTTAGGCTTGCAGGGACGTGTGAATCGATTCAAGCTTTGGTGAATCGATTCAGGACATTCTATTTTGAATTTTTGGGCTGTCAACTTCGTGTAAATCGATTCAAGATCTGGTGAATCGATTCAGAACATTCTGTTTTCATATTTTTGGGACTTCCAGGCCTCTGAATCGATTCATGTGTATGTGAATCGATTCAGGAAATTCTATTTGTTGTTTTTCCATGCTTTTATTATGTATCCTTGATGCATTTTGAGTCATGGTTCCTTTCCTTGATCTTCATGCATTGTTTTCTTGATTCTTTGATCATATAGGAGCATGTTCTTCATGATTCCTTGAATCTTTGATTTGAGTACATCAATTGTATTCTTTTGATTTGTTCATTTCATTTGTTTTTGATCCATGAATGATGCTCTTCTTATTCTTGTATACTTGTCATTATCAAAACCTATCTACAAAATACAAATACAGGAGGGGGCCTTCTTCATTTGAAGAGTGTCCCTATTTTCTTGAGAAATATTGGCCATCAAACTGACCAGGAGATTGTAGAAAGGCTGTAAAGCTTGGCACTCATGTTCCCTGAAATAATTACAAATTCATAGTTAAGAACCAGTGTTGAAAAAAAAAGTTAAAGGGAAGGGGAAGGAGCGAATACCCAAATGAGAAAGATACTCATTTCTGGTCTCCGTGCAGCCAACGAGAGATTGATATTTTAAGGGCGCACCCCGAGAGATGGTGTGAAGGGTGTTAAAGTAGGAGTTTTTAAAGGAGGCTCTTATAATCTTGCAAGAATCCGCAAAAGGTCTCAAAGTTGACAATGTCACTCTGACACCGTAAGTTGACTTCGGTGCCACCACAACGCATTACCCGATCATACTGTAAGAAAAACACAAGGGTTGGAGTGAAGCCTAGATTTTACCCAGAACTTCAAGGGAAAGAATCAGAGCCCAACCGTTGGGAAGTAGCTGGCTGAGAGCGATGTTTAAATATCTCAGCACCCCCATTTTAAACTTGGTGAAGAGGAACCAGACCCCAACCTTCGTCAGTGTATAATCATGAAAAAAATAAAAATCTATCGCGAGGGATGTGGCAATCTCGCTCCTCGAATGTCGGGACATAAAGAATGAAAGAGTTTTCATATCTCCTAGAACACTAAAATGAGCTGGCCTCAAGCTCAATACCGTCACTTGTGTTAGAATGTCAGCTTCGGGTAGCCACAACGTCCTGGGAAACCCAGAAGTAGGGGTTGTCATCCTTGCAGGCATACGCAGTCTGTAACATCCTAACTTTAATTAAGCCAAAACCAGGGAAAATTTTTCCTAAAAAAAATAAAAATCTACCCAACAGCCAGGTAAAAATAAAGAAATGCAAAGGAAGGCCAAAAAGCCGACCAGAAGCTAGGAAAGCCATTCACTTGAAGAACCGGGTCTAAAAAGAAGGGAAACCAACCAGAAGGGAGACGGTAGAAGAATAGAACAACACTCAAGCGAAGCTCCCAATACAACGCTCACTCACTCAAGCAAGATCCGACTCCGCTTGAGCGAGACCGTACCACTCGCTCGGTATCTAGAGACAACCTTTTACTCGGTAATAACTTAGTCCACTCGGTGACTGAGGGTTATCCCACTCGGGCTCCAATGACCCACACTCGGGATATCTTCCAATCAAACGCTACTCAGTATAACACAACCTCAATTCACTCGGTACATCATTCGTAAACTAGCTCATACTCTGAGCAGTAACTTACTCGGTATCTAATACCAAGATCGACCAACACTCATTCGGCCTTACACTCGGCAATCATGCCTAATCTCACTCAGAACATACCTTAACCACTCATTACACAGGAATAGACTCCCCAATCAATTCCACTCGAAATTATCCGAACTCCTCAATACTCGGAGAAATCCACCAAGTGAGTCACTCGGAATTATACCACACTTAGCCACTCAAAATACATATTACCCTATTCACTCGGACTAGGTACCCATGTTCATTCGGAAACATATATAACTTAGAATATTTCACTCTAAGCCATCATAACAGCTCCTCACCACAAAGGTGACATACGCACGGATTTCTACTCGGGAATATACAACCTCATCCCTACTCGGGATTTACCCATATTTTCACTCGGTACAAAGGCCACCCAGTGATCCTCACTCGGAAATGGATCTAGACTTCTTACTCTTCTCACGAAATTCATTAACTTAGAGTTATTCCTTCAACACCATTCAATTCTAGTCAGTAAGAAGCATCAAATCAACATAATCTCATACATAAATATACTATCTACTTTCCAAAGCTGACTACTCATTCAGCAACACTCAACACGAACATATATATATATATATATTCACATTGTCACTATACTATGTAAATATACACACAGGCACTTGGATTTTACACACAGAATAGGATGGACACATAGTAAGGTATAAATTTACATATAGGAAGTGCATGAATAATTACAACGCATTATCGTGCTCTCAACCCGAGAGAGAGTTCAGTTTCTGATTTAAGAGAGTCTAAGGTCAAAGTACGAGCCGGCCAAGGCTTAACCAAAACCATACTTGATATCTACATATATACATACATATATACATCCATAAGGCACAAACATTTCACTCAGCATATCGCTCCAGTCTTCACCCATCGTTCCGAGAGATATTCACTGAAAACATTGCCACAGTAGGGGTGAGTTTTTACATATAAAAAGACAATTAGTGACTCAGCATCAGCATCATTACACATACTTATATACACTCGGTTCACATTCAATTCAAGTTAAACCACGTAAGCTACGACGTTCCTATTTACATGCATTCACATATATACCATGAGGAGTTCGCTATTACTCACATAGGGCTCATATCAATTCACTCGGAACTCATTCATACCATTCCATATCCTGCTATTCGTACTATCCTACTCGACATCGTACCTACATACAACCTGCGGATCTGACTCAAGCAATGACCTACAGTTACAGGTCCCCTTTACTGGCCCCTCGTCCATTAGCTCTTCCCGCGTGGTACCGGTCTCCCAGTGACGTCTCAAGACTTAACTCTAGCTCCTTCGGCTACCACGAGCTCTCATAGGATCTAGCCAAGGGTCTGTAGCTGGAGACCATTCCTTCGGGGTTCCTGACCTCTTACGGGTCACCCCATTCCTGTACATGCAACATATGTACCTTAACGACGTGGATCCTCGACTGTTCGACTCATTCTTCATGATCATTAGAGTTATAACTGATCCAACGTAGTCCCTACATTCAATCACCTATTGTACCAGTACACTTAGAAATCATTAGCTCGTGAGGCAATATTACAGACGAGATCAATCAACAATTACATATGCATATCCACTCGGTAATAACTACAATCAAGGCATGCATCACACTCATTTATATGTAAATGATTACTGAACTTCAGCAAAATCCCAGGTGCATGCACATAAACATATAACCATCAACATAACTCAACTAACACACACATAGTATTTAAGGACCAACAGTTATGCATCACACACAGACATCATAGATACATCCACCCACATACAAGGCAATACATTCGTCTGGCACTGTTCATAACCATGCATTTAACATGCAAGAACCCCTTCCTCCTACCTACTCGAAGAGATGCGAGGAGTTCCTTTGTTTTTCAACGCTAATCCGTGTCCTGTTTCCTCCACATAGAGTCCGTTGCACTTGTTTCCACAATCACCCACTCTGGTTCAGTAATCACCAACCCAGTCGAACTACCACACGTACGGCTTGGAAGACTGGAAGCTGTTCCACGTATCGCTCCTCCCAACAGTGGAGAACTCGAATCTTCACACACCACAGTTGTCGCTGATAGAAAAGAAAGGAAGAAGAAGAAGAAGAATCGCAGAAGGAGAGGAGAAGTTTCTTTTAGAGAATGAAGAAAAATGCTCTGGACGAAGGAGCATACTCCCAAGGTAATGAGGAGAGTGAGTGGAAGAACGTGCAATGACAGCCTCCATCACATTATATGTCACACCACATTAATTCCCATCAACATCAACATTTCTTTTTATTTACAATTATAATTAATCCTATTTTTGTAATTAAATTCCCAATCTTTAATATAACCATTAATTTAGTAATTAGGGTGTTATATCTCCCCCTCATAAAGGAATTTTGTCCCTGAAATTCACCCGATAACTCACCTTGGTTAAACAACTCGGGGTACTGCTGCCTCATGGCATCCTCACGTTCCCAGGTATAAGAGGTATACCCGTTCTGTTGCCATTCTACTTCAACTAGTTGTACATCCTTGCTCCTCAAACGCTTTACCGATCGGTCCACGATTCTAGTCGGCACAGTCACAGTGGTCAGGTCTCCCTTGATTTCCACTTCATCATCAGGCATTGTGTGAGTGGAATCGGGTAGGTATTTCTTTAGCTGGGACACATGAAACACGTTATGCAATCGGGATAAGTGAGTCGACAACGCCACTCGGTATGCCATGGAACCGATTCGTTCCAATATCTCATAAGGCCCAATGTATCGGGGGTTCAACTTTCCACTTTTCAAGGCTCGCCCGACTCCTTTACTTGGTGAAATCTTTAGAAACACTCTATCCCCGACTAAAAATTCCAGCAGGTTTGGTTCGTTTGTCATAGTAGCTCTTCTGTCTGTCCTGAGACGCCTTCATCTTCTCCCTTATTCCTTGGATTTGTTCTGAGGTTTGTTTCACAATTTCCGGCCCCAAAAGTAAACTTTCACCTATTTCCGACCAACAGAGAGGGGTTCGGTATTTTCGCCCATATAGTGCTTCATAGGGCGCCATACCAATACTGCTGTGATGGCTATTATCCGACCCACGACTTAGAATTAGCAGCCGTGGTGTTCGGATAATGCTGCTCGTGAGGTCTCAATTGCCGAGAGGCATACGCTATCACTCGGTTTTTCTGCATTAACACGCACCCCAGACCGAGTCCCGACGCGTCGCAGTAAACCACAAAGTCCTCTTGTAAGTTTGGTAATGCTAACACAAGAGCGGTCGTCAACTTATCCCTTAATACTCGGAAACTGTTCTCACATTCGGAATTCCAAATGAAAGGGACACTTTTCTGAGTCAGTTTAGTCACTGGTAGGGCAAGCTTAGAAAATCCTTCGATAAACCTTCTATAATAACCTGCTAGACCCATGAAGCTCCTTACTTCCGAAACCGACTTGGGTCTCTCCCATGCCATTACAGTTGCCACCTTCGATGGGTCCACCGAGACACCTTCCATGGAAATTACATGTCCTAGGAAGTGGATTTTATCCATCCAGAAATCGCACTTCGAGAGCTTTGCAAACAACCGCTTCTCCTTCAATACCTGCAGTACCACTCGGAGGTGTTCCTCATGCTCCTCAGGGGTCTTAGAATAGACTAAGATGTCATCAATAAAAACTACAATGAACTGGTCAAGATACGGGTGGAATATGCTGTTCATGTAGTTCATGAATACAGCAGGGGCGTTAGTCACACCAAACGGCATTACTACATACTCGTAGTGGCCATACCGAGTCCTAAAGGCAGTCTTAGGGATGTCCGAATCCTTCACCCAAATTTAGTGGTATCTCGATCGTAAATCGATCTTCGAGAAAACCGAAGCACCACGCAGTTGGTCGATCAAGTCGTCAATCTTGGGTAACGGGTACCGGTTTTTAATCGTAAGCTTATTCAGCTGTCGGTAATCTATGCATAACCTCATGCTGCCATCCTTCTTTTTGACAAGTAGCATAGGTGCGCCCCATGGTGATACACTCGGTCTAATGAATTGTTTTCCGAGTAACTCGTCCACTTACTTCTTTAATTCGATTAATTCTGTTGGGGACATTCGATAGGGTGCACTGGAGGCTGGCTCGGCTCCAGGGATCAAGTCTATAGAGAATTCGACTTCTCTATTCGAAGGGACACCCGGCACATCTTCCGGAAATACCTCGGGGAATTCACGAACAATCAGTATATCGTTCACTCGGGTTCTACTCTCTCCCTCAGTTAGACAAAGCATCATAAATATCTGAGTTATACCTTGTACCGTGTAGTTCATATTGTCTTGTCTCGGAAATATTATCCTTCAATTTCTACAGTCCACCAACACCTTGTTGGCTGAAAGCCAATCTATGCCAAGCACAATGTCGAGATCTTTTAGAGGTACGCACACCAAATCGAAGGTAAAACTCCGATCGTCCAATACAAATGTTATATCTTTACACATTGATGAGGTCAACACCTTGGTGCCAGTCGGACTGGCCACCTCTAAAGCCCGATCCATGAATACAGTCGGTAACCTTAAGCGTTTCATACACTCATCAGCTATAAAAGAATGAGTAGCTCTAGAATCAAAAACTACATTAAGAGTATTTCTACCGAGTAAGCACTTACTCTGCACTAAGTCATTCGCTTGTGTCATTTCTTCGGCGCTGATGGCATAGACTCTCCCAGCAGCCGGTTGGTTGGTGTTTCTTCTTCAGTTGTTTGGAGCAACCATCATATTTCCTCTGGCTCCATTACTTCTGCTCCCCGATCCTTGACTACCATTTCTACTGCTCCTCCCTTAGAAACTCCCTTGACGTGCATTGGTGTTTGTCTGACGTAATCAGGGACAGTCGGGGCGGATGTGCCCTTTCTCCTTGCAATGAAAACATATGACATCTCCTCCACTAGTATAATCCTGAGCATAGTGGTCGCCACCATATTTAAAATGCCTGCCATATTTTGGGCGTCCACTAGTCTGACCTCCTTGGTTACCCCGACCTCTATATCTGGCAGAGGGTCCATTTCTCCAGCCGTTACCCATTCTCTTGAAACGTGACGGTTGAGGCTTCAAAGAGGAGTCTGCCCTATTGCTCCAGCCCGAATGGGCCTTGTCATCTTCCTCGTAAATCCTACGTTTATTCACCAATGCGGGGAAGCTTCTAATTTCCTGATATCTGTAAGCCTTTTTAATATCCGATCGTAGTCCATTCTCAAATTTAAGGCATTTGGAATTCTCCGTTCCGGGTTGTTGAAAAGGTGGGTAAAACAGACACAGCTCTTCAAATCTGGTTGCGTATTCTTCTACAGACATGGAACCTTGTCTCAGTTCCATAAATTCCAGTTCCTTCCAACTCCTCACCGTGTCGGGGAAATACTTTTCTAGGAAGCACACTTTGAAATTTTCCCAGGTCAGCTGGGTGTCGGCATCAGCCAATCGGTTTCTGGCGATCTTCCACCAGTTTTCCGCCTCATCCCGCAGCATGTACACTGCGCATTCCACCTTCTGGGCCTCGGTGCAGTGAAGGCCCCCAAAAATCCTCTCTAACTCTTGAGTCCATTTGTAAGCCGCTTCAGGGTTAATCCCCCCTTGGAATTCGCTCGGTTCCCTCTTCAGGAAGCGGTCTAACACTTGACCATCTTCAGTACGAGGCTGGTTCTACCTCTCAAACACATCAGCGAAACGTTGGAAGGCCGTAGCTATGGCTTCCATGCATTGACGATTCGTCATTACTTATCCTGAAATTAACACCCTTTCAAGGATAAGTATATAAATTATTCACTACCGATCGGATATCAGTCCATTCCCTAACATAGCATATTATCACACAATTCTCAGCATCACATTTTCAATTGAATCAGGATTGGATAATCTTCCTATCCTCAATTAAGGCTTCAACATTATTCATGTTCGATCAGAATATCACAATAATATTGACCTCTCGGTCATAATACACACAACCGCTTACACTCGGTAAGCATACCTTGGCCTTGGACCTTTTTGGTCTGCTCTGATACGAAAATGTAACATCCTAACTTTAATTAAGCCAAAACCAGGGAAAATTTTTCCTAAAAAAAATAAAAATCTACCCAACAGCCAGGTAGAAATAAAGAAATGCAAAGGAAGGCCAAAAAGCCGACCAGAAGCTAGGAAAGCCATTCACTTGAAGAATCGGGTCTAAAAAGAAGGGAAACCGACCAGAAGGGAGACGGCGGAAGAATAGAACAACGCTCAAGCAAAGCTCCCAATACAACGCTCACTCGCTCAAGCAAGATCCGACCCCGCTTGAGCGAGACCGCACCACTCGCTCGGTATCTAGAGACAACCTTTTACTCGGTAATAACTTAGTCCACTCGGTGACTGAGGGTTATCCCACTCGGGCTCCAATGACCCACACTCGGGATATCTTCCAATCAAACGCTACTCAGTATAACACAACCTCAATTCACTCGGTACATCATTCGTAAACCAGCTCATACTCTGAGCAGTAACTTACTCGGTATCTAATACCAAGATCGACCAACACTCATTCGGCCTTACACTCGGCAATCATGCCTAATCTCACTCAGAACATACCTTAACCATTCATTACACAGGAATAGACTCCCCAATCAATTCCACTCGAAATTATCCAAACTCCTCAATACTCGGAGAAATCCACCAAGTGAGTCACTCGGAATTATACCACACTTAGCCACTCAAAATACATATTACCCTATTCACTCGGACTAAGTACCCATGTTCATTCGGAAACATATATAACTTAGAATATTTCACTCTAAGCCATCATAACAGCTCCTCACCACAAAGGTGACATACGCACGGATTTCTACTCGGGAATATACAACCTCATCCCTACTCGGGATTTACCCATATTTTCACTCGATACAAAGGCCACCCAGTGATCCTCACTCGGAAATGGATCTAGACTTCTTACTCTTCTCACGAAATTCATTAACTTAGAGTTATTCCTTCAACACCATTATATTCCAGTCAGTAAGAAGCATCAAATCAACATAATCTCATACATAAATATACTATCTGCTTTCCAAAGCTGACTACTCATTCAGCAACACTCAACATGAACATATATATATATATATATTCACATTATCACTATACTATGTAAATATACACACAGGCACTTGGATTTTACACACAGAATAGGATGGACACATAGTAAGGTATAAATTTACATATAGGAAGTGCATGAATAATTACAACGCATTATCGTGCTCTCAACCCGAGAGAGAGTTCAGTTTCTGATTTAAGAGAGTCTAACGTCAAAGTACGAGCCGGCCAAGGCTTAACCAAAACCATACTTGATATCTATATATATACATACATATATACATCCATAAGGCACAAACATTTCACTCAGCATATCGCTCCAGTCTTCACCCATCGTTCCGAGAGATATTCACTGAAAACATTGCCATAGTAGGGGTGAGTTTTTACATATAAAAAGACAATTAGTGACTCGGCATCAGCATCATTACACATACTTATATACACTCGGTTCACATTCAATTCAAGTTAAACCACGTAAGCTACGACGTTCCTATTTACATGCATTCACATATATACCATGAGGAGTTCGCTATTACTCACATAGGGCTCATATCAATTCACTCGGAACTCACTCATACCATTCCATATCCTGCTATTCGTACTATCCTACTCGACATCATACCTACATACAACCTGCGGATCCGACTCAAGCAATGACCTACAGTTACAGGTCCCCTTTACTGGCCCCTCGTCCATTAGCTCTTCCCGCGTGGTACCGGTCTCCCAGTGACGTCTCGAGACTTAACTCTAGCTCCTTCGGCTACCACGAGCTCTCATAGGATCTAGCCAAGGGTCTGTAGCTGGAGACCATTCCTTCGGGGTTCCTGACCTCCTACGGGTCGCCCCATTCCTGTACATGCAACCTATGTACCTTAACGACGTGCATCCTCGACTGTTCGACTCATTCTTCATGATCATTAGAGTTATAACCGATCCAACGTAGTCCCTACATTCACTCACCTTTGTACCAGTACACTCAGAAATCATCAGCTCGTGAGGCAATATTACAGACGAGATCAATCAACAATTACATATGCATATCCACTCGGTAATAACTACAATCAAGTCATACATCACACTCATTTATACGTAAATGATTACTGAAGTTCAGCAAAATCTCAGGTGCATGCACATAAACATATAACCATCAACAGAACTCAACTAACACACACATAGTATTTAAGGACCAACAATTATGCATCATACACAGACATCATAGATACATCCACCCACATACAAGGCAATACGTTTGTCTGGCACCGTTCATAACCATGCATTTAACATGCAAGAACCCCCCCTCCTACCTACTCGAAGAGATGCGAGGAGTTCCTTTGTTTTTCAACGCTAATCCGTGTCCTGTTTCCTCCACACAGAGTCCGTTGCACTTGCTTCCACAATCACCCACTCTGGTTCAGTAATCACCAACCCAGTCAAACTACCACACGTACGGCTTGGAAGACTGGAAGCTGTTCCACGTATCGTTTCTTCCAACAGTGGAGAACTTGAATCTTCACACACCACAGTCGTCGCTGATAGAAAAGAAAGGAAGAAGAAGAAGAAGAATTGCAGAAGGAGAGGAGAAGTCTCTTTTAGAGAATGAAGAAAAATGCTCTGGACGAAGGAGCATACTCCCAAGGTAATGAGGAGAGTGAGTGGAAGAACGTGCAATGACAGCTTCTATCACATCATATGTCACACCACATTAATTCCTATCAGCATCAACATTTCTTTTTATTTACAATTACAATTAATCCTATTTTTGCAATTAAATTCCCAATCTTTAATATAACCATTAATTTAGTAATTAGGGTGTTATACAGTCCGCTATCATAAATTTATCTTCAGGATCATTTCTTACCACAATAGATCCAGTGGCATCCATGGTAATGATGTGTTCTAGAAAAGGAACAGTCAGGTAAAAATCAATATCATCAGTGTAATAATGGACTATGCTAGAATCCATATCTCGGTCCAATGATGAGAGCGACAATGGTGACTAGGGTAATGGAAAATCAAAGGAAAAGGACTCCGGATTAGGGGGCAAAGCCGCCAAGTTTGGTGAGTCCCTAACCCGACTGACCCAATATCCTATCCTCACCCATCTTCATATATTTGTTTGAGTGAACCGCGGTCCTTGCTGAGGAACTCCAATTGGCCAACTAGAAATGATTTCTATCGAACTGTCTCTCTCACAGTCGTTGTTAGTGGAAAAATTAGACATCTTAAAGGAAGAAAGGGTGCAAGAATGAAGAAAAATGGCTACCTCTATGGAAAATTCTTGTAGTTCTTCAAGTACGGGCCAAGACAGAGTATAATTTAGCTTGAACAACGGAGAGACAAAGGTTCAACGTAGAGACAGCAAGTGAGGAAGCATATGAAATCTCACCTTTGTTTATAGGCGATGAAGTAGTTATGGGCCAAAGTTGTAACATCACGGCCCATGGATAATGTAGAAGATGAAATGTCGTGGCCCACTGAACCAATATCATTTCAACTCCTAGCGACACGACCATTTTGACAGAATGGTGTAACATCCCAAATTTTAAAGAAAATAAAATTATTCGACGGTGATAAATGATTATTTATAGTCCAATAATTATGGGAGAATTAATTAGACGCTAGAGGTGAATTATCGGTAAATTAAGATTTACCAAAACTAGACGATTTAACTGATGGTGTGGGACCCACTTGGTCAACTTAAATAATCGATGGGTCTAGAATACTTAGAAAATTATTATGATTATGGTGGTATAGTTAAAATAATTTTTAGTGTTGAGGAAATATTTAATTAGACACAACATAAGTTATTAAACGGGGAATATATGAACCAAATAGAATTAAAAGAAAACCTAAAATCCTATTTCCCCCTCTATTTCCACCGTACACTTTCCCACTCTACTTTACTCTCTTCTATCCATTGGGTAATAGGATTTTTAGACCATTGGAAAAGGCAAGTTAGTGCACTTATTTACCCATTGGACAATGACCAATTTTGGTAATCTTTTCCTCTCTCTCTTCTCACAACCGTGCTTCACTCCTCTTCTCCCCTCCATCTCTAATTTTTCTTCTTCTCTTCCATGCTTCCCCACCAAAACCGAACCTCACTCTCTCCCTTCCAGTTTCTTGCCAAAATTAATGCTTGGACAAGGATTCATGAAGCTTGCATGGTATTTAGGGGTAAATGTTTTATGGGTTCTCCATCCTTTCCATTTTTGTGTTTGGCCATGGCTTGGGGAAAGAGGTAAGATTTTGAATCCACCTTACCCTATTATGATTGATGTTGTTATGCTTGAAATGGAGATGTTAGAAACTTTGGGTGTTGAAGAAAATGTTGAAACCCTAAGCTTGGAACATTGGAAATATGATTTTTGAGTATGGCTTGAAGTTGTATAATGGATGAGGGTTATTGAGCTAAGGTTTCTTAGAAAATTGTGGATTGTAGAATGTTGTTGGAAAATTTTAGAGAAACCCTAAGTATTGGGAATTTGGGGGGTTTTTGGCTAAATTGAAGATTTTGATGATTTTGGATGCTTTGGAATAATTTTATATGAGGAAAGGAATTTTTAGAAGTATTGGAATTGATTATTGATGTTGACGAGATTTTGAACCAAGTTTAATATGGTTGAATGATGATTTATGCATGTGGAACCCAAACCATAGGGTAGATGACCATTGGGAACATTGTGTGTTATTTACATTGGTTGGCACTTTGATGATGATAATATGCTTGTGATGATGTAAAAGAATTGATGGAATTGATGATTGTCAATTGTGTAGAATCCTTAAGAGTTGATGATTTTGGGGCTTTTGGCCTAGATGAGGAGATTGATGATTTGTTTGTCATGAGAATGATTTTGATATATAGGAGAGATGATTGGAATGATTTGTCATAATTGATGGAGTTATTGGGTTTTGATGAGGTCCCAATCTCAAAGTTTAAGAGATATATGTATATGAGGATATATAAGGAATTAGAGGAGTTGATATTTGAGGTTGTTGGATTTTGATGAGGATTTGATAAGGACCTAGGCCATGATATGTGCCACTTGAAATATGTTGATTGTTGATGGTTTAAATGAAGCTAAAATGGCTTATGTTAAGTATGAATGACAATGATGGTAAGTGGATGATTTATGTAAAGATTAGATGCCATATTGATAAGGAATGCAATATTGTTGTTGTTGGGTTTGGTTAACCCTTTGAAACTTAGAGAATCATGGTTTTAGAAAAGGAATTCCCGAAGCCTAACATAAGAGTATAAATTGATGTTTTGACAAGTTTAGGACTTGTTACTAAGCTTGATGATATGGGAGCAACTATTTAGAATAATAATGAAACCCTTGTGATGGCTCATAATTGAATGAATGCATATGTGTATGTTGTGTAGATTGTAATTTGAACGATGTGGTGAAATGATTGGAGCAATTGGATTGCGGTTCTTCTCTCGAGGTAGGAGAGGAGTTTACATTTCAATTGCATGAGTAAAATGATTGATGATTGATGGCTATATGACTTATACTGATGCTTGCCTTGTCTTGATTATTTGAATAATGATTGATAGTGTGATGGATGATAGGCTTGGCAATTTGTTGAATGTTTGGGAATTATATATATATGAGATAATAATGAATATTTAGTGGTCCCTTTTGATGGGCATGATTTATTTGTTGATAGAAATCCATGAATGGATGAATTACTCAAAAATATGAAGTTATGTTTATGATTTTCATGCATAATTGAGGAACTAATAGGGCTATATTGAGTTTTAGTATGATTGAATGCCATGGAATAATTCCAATAGCCCATATATGTAGTTTATGACTTGTAGAAATTGTAATGAGTCAATTCCATTAAGAATAGGCCCTTGAGTTGCACAAAAACACCTTGGAATGGTTTAAATGCATTTATGTGCATAAGTCCCTTATTTTTAGGAATTTTTAAGTGAGGCCAGTGACCACGCGTCACAAATGATGTATATTTGTTGGGGTTAAAATTTCATAGCATTTGGAGTTCATATGAGAAAGTTAGGAGGGTTAAAAGTTAAAAAATCAAGCATTTTCTACATAAAAACAGCAGCAGGGTTGTCTTGAATCGATTCAAGACTCTTTAATCGATTCAAGAAGTGTTGTTTTTGTAACACCCCGAATTTTATAAAAATGAATAATTAATGTGAATAGCAAATAGTTGATGCTTATTGAGGAAGATGGGTGAGAATATGTGGAATAAATCCAGTTTGATTTATAATGAGGAATTCTGAGTGAGAATGCTTAGGAACAAGTTATATATGTCTTATATGATGTATATGATAGCATGGATATGATTAAATTGGCTTATGATGAAGTTTCATAAGTTGGATTATGTGAAATCTGCGTTTCTTGCCTCTGTGTTGATAGTCTCACCCGAGCGAGAAGAGATCTCGCCCAGGCGAGGATTCCCTGTGTTGGCCTTATGGTTTCTGGGCAATTTTCACTCAGGCGAAGGTTAATTTCGCTCAAGCGAAATTGCCTATGTATCAGTGTTGCTCTCTGGAAGGGATTCACAGTATCAGTGTTTGCTCTCTGGAGGAAATTCGCTCAAGCGAATGGAGTCTCACCCAAGCGAAGGGTCTGAGAAATGGCATTCGCCCAAGCGAGTGAGGGATCAGCTTGAGCGAGCCAGTGAGGAATTGGTCACTGGATCTTTCTTCGCCCAAGCGAATGTGAGTAGCTTGAGCGAAAGTGGAAGTATGAATGCTGGGTGATGCTCACTCAGGTGTGACTGGTACAGTTGTACTAGACTAAGTGTGGTAAGTATATGGTGAGTGTGTGGGATTTTGAACGAGATTTCCCTTGAGTAAGAACCTTAGAAAATAATTATGTGATGTTGTCAATTTCCAAGTGAAATTCCGAGTGGCCTTGTCAAGGCAGAACCCTCCGAATGAGGGAGTAGATAAAATTCTGAGTGAGAGGCTTTCTATGTGAAATTCCGAGCAGTTGTGTTCCGAGTGGAAGTATCCGAGTTCAAGGTAACTCATTCCGAGGGAAGTCTCTCTGTGAGTGTAATTCCGAGTGGAAATGGCACCGAGTGGGGTGTGTTGTCCAGAAGTATTTTGGAATGACTTCACTCGTGGGAAAAACAAAGGAAGTCAGCCTTTGGATTGTTTATCCGAGTGGAATCCTGAGTAAGTGTGAAAGCAATAAGCATTCCGAGTGTATGATTATATATGTGGGTCGGTAGATTAGATTTGTGGACAGGTTTGTATTTATGAGAATATACATATATACATAAGGGATTTATGTTGATTTGATGCTTCTTACCGACAGGAATATGAATAATGTTGGGTGAATAATTCTAAGTTGATGAATTCTGAGAGAAATATAGGAGGCTTGGATCTAATTCCGAGTGAGGCTATGATGTTTGTCCTTCTTTTTTGAGTGGAGAATATTTAAATGGATTTTTAGAGAATTGCCATTGATGAACCCATTCGGTGTAGGATTAGATGGGAGAATTTCCCGAGTGATCCTTGTGTGGCCTTTTCCCGGGTAGAAAAGCATGAGTAAACCCCGAGTGGGATGGGTTTAGATATTCCCGAGTGGAATTCCGAGTGATCCTCTTTCAAGGGAGAGTTGTTGTAATGGTTTAGATTGGACTGTATCCTAAGTGTAGGAAATATATATATAATCCGAGTGAATAAGACTATATACTCTGAGTGGTTAGGATCTGAACAAGTCCGGGTGAGACTTAATGAATTCCCCGAGTGAGTAAGATATCATATGCCGAGTGAATCTGGCTGGAATATTCCGAGTAGAGTATGATTGTGGAGACCCCTTCTAAGTGAAGGAAGGTCTGCGTACACTACTAGAAAAATGACTGATAGCTACACACCAGTAGCGACCGCCGAACACCGTCGCTAATCAGTGACCGCATTAGCGACGGGAAAAAGAAAAGGGACTTCGAAAACGAAAACAGTGACCATATTAGCGACCAACAATATGCCGTCGCTGAATTTGGCAAATAACCGTCACTAATACCGTCGCTAACTCATACCCCGTCCCTGACACGGTCGCTAAAGTTATTTCCCTCCCTTTTTTTGGTTTCCCTCCAAGTTATATATGGCGCCAAGTGATAGCGACGGGGATACTGCGGTCGCTATGTCTTCTGATAACTCAGCGACGGGTATATCCCGTCGCTATACAGGAGCTTAGTGACGGATATGTTCTGCCGTCGCTAATATTCAGGAAATTAATGACGGAATTAGTGTGTCGTCGCTATGGACCCATAAATGTAGCGACGGTGGAGTTACACCGTCGCTAATATTTTAATCTAATTCAGACATCCCTTTTCCCCAATGTTCTGTTCTAATCATTGCCCTAAACCAATCTACTCTCCCTTGCCCCCGTCTCCCTCCGACTTTCATCTCTGGTCATCTCCCTCTGTTTGTGTCCCTCCCTCTCGCTGGCTCCCCCCGTCTATGCTCATCTCCCTCCCTGTCTTTGTGCCCTAAACTTCTCTGTCAGTTTCCCCTTCGTCACCTTCCTCTCTGTGTTTCTCAAGTTCCTACGTGCGGCCTCCCATACCACTTGTGACGAACGGTAAGTAATTCCCTATTTACTTCTTCCATATTGGTTCTTTCACGACTATCTCTCACACTCTGTCACTTTCTCAGATTTCATCGTGAGGCTTGGGTGACCTCCGACGTGACCTTCCTGGTGGAGAGCAAAGATTACCTACGACCTCAATTTGGTAAGCTGATTTGCTTCCTCCGTAACTCTCATGTTATATAACTTCATCTGTGAATATAATTGGAATATTTTAGGATGGTGCAAAAGTTCTTAAAATTTAGTCCTATACCCATAAATTATTATAAGTTTTCATTATAAAACATGTACATGTAAGAGATTAGTATATTATTACTCCATTGGTAAAGGTAACTAGGCTAAGAAAAGAGCAACATTGGATGGTGTAATTGTGAAAATTAGCAGTTGGGTCGAACCAGAGGTAAAATTGTTGCTCTCTGCTTCCTTGTCCTTGGGTATATATGTTAGTGTGGATAGTGTATGGTTGTCCTGTGCTGTTACCTAAAAACTCAAAGTCTATGTCATCATGTTGGCTTCCTGCAGAGGATAACTGTGTGGATTTTGAGTAAGCATTAGACTTAGCACTAAACTTACTAATAGAAGTCTGATGGATATGGTTGTTCTATGTTGGTGTTTATGAGAGTGACATCTTAGATCCAGTTTAAACGAACTTACATAATAAGCTGTAACTGTTCCGGCAGAATTATCAGGTACCAGCTTGATTAGCATTTCAATACTTCCAAATAAGAATGATCTCTTTGATTGAGCTGCTGATCCTGAAATCCAAAGGCTCCACATGTTTCCACTTTAGCTAATAACAGATGAATGCATTTTCTTAAAAATTATTGACGTCACTGCCGTTAGCATGATTTTTACTTGAGTACAAATTTCTGTCTAAAGAGCGATGTGAACATAATGTGATGCCTGGTATTTACCCGTAAAAATGTTAATTCATAATATCATTTCCACTAATATTCCATTGAAACATATTGAAAATGTAATAAACTTGTACCTTTGTTTATTATTTCCTATCTCGAGGATGCAAAATTTCTGTTGCCATAAAACACGAGTTTATTAAAATCTAAATAGTTGCATGTTAAGTATAAATGTTTCACCTGAGGTTTTATCCAACACAAGATGAAGGTCTTCACCCAGAATAGATGCGTGTTGAACGCCCCAAGTGAGGTACATGCTCTTGGAAAAGTCGGCATCCACTTGGATGATGTTGGGTGCGACTGCACAGATTAGCAAAGCCACCACCACTTTTTCTAGTTTGGCCATGCTAACTCCCATGAACAACCTTTTGCCTATGTTTATCATTTGTATGATATTGAAAACTGGGACGATTTATCATTGGTTGGTGATGCCCTTATATAAGTTCCAACGAACAATATGACATTCTGCAGATGAACGTTGTGTGATAGTTATACATTTAATTGGTCTGGATGTATATTGAGCAGTTCATATGATTCCCTACATGTCATTTAAATGATCTGTCATCCTTATACATTTAAATGTCAGTAACTGCTAAAAGTAGATTTAGTTTAAGATAGGATGTGAGAGGTGGTAGCTAAACCCTAAACCCTAAATTTAAAGAATAGAGTAAAGTGAATTTAAAGAATGTTGTTAAAAGCTATATAATGGAGTGTAGTAGCAGACACTAACGAAGTCTTGTTACTTTTGACCAATGAATCTTACGCTTAAACGTAACCCATGAGGTCAATGGGGAAACCCATGAAATGTATGATAACCTCGTAAAGTTATGGAATCCTATGCTCTAAAAATTATACTCACTGTACCTTATATAATTCATATTTTATTAACACAAGATAAACATTCCTTCTTTGGTTCAACTCCCAATCAATGCCTTTCTTAAAATCTTAACATTCAATAGTTTTTTCCTTTTTTCCCCCCAAAGGGAAAGCAAACTTATTCTGATGGCTTGGCTTTGGTGTAACTTGGATGCTACTAAAAAAGATGTTTGATTTGATAATGGGATTAGTTTGGTCTTTTAATGCGTGGCATAAACCCGTAATATAGGGTTTGGATTTCAACCTTAATTCTGTTATTATTTAATACTTATCTCATCATTTTTACCATTATTCCAAAGAATAAAAAATAATAGACTTACATTTAAGTTTTTTGGTTTAGTATATTCCATTCGGAGTCAAATTAATGTTATGTAATGAGTGTTAGACAATTCATATTTAGCATTTTTGTTAGTATCAATCACGTCCATGTTAACAGTAAAGCAGGACCATCGTACCCAATACAATATAATATAATATAAATTAGTTTTAATAATTGAAGTTAAACATAAATTAAAGTTGTTTCAAATAGATTAAATTGAAACTATAAAGTCATAATAACTTAAAACATAAAGTCATAATAACATGTAAATGGTAAACATCAATAGGGTTGGTATTTGTTGCAATTTAGTATTGTGAGTCTGTGACTGTGACAGGACCAGAATTGGAGGAACAGCACTTATTTTAATATTCTTCAACATGAAACAGCTGCATAAACAGAAACCAAAAAGGAACCATAAGCAGAATGAACCACAATGGTAAACTGAAGAAAATAGTTTTAAGCTGAAGAAAACAGAACAAACCATAAACAGCAGCCTAACCAACTCGAACCATAAACAGTTTTAAGCTGAAGAAAATAGTTTCAGCTGTCAAAAATGGAGAAGGCCAAAATGGTAAACTGTTTTTTTACAAAAAAACAGTATTAGTTATGTTAGGAGAAAAACAGAGTTGAGAAACAAAGCTTTTTTGAAGAAAGTTGAGAAAGTCACCGGAAAAGTCATCGGAATGGTTGCAGAGGTGGTCGCCAGAGACTCCACAGCTATCGCAGTTGCTCTGCCTCGCCGGAAACGGTCACCGGAGGCTGATGTATGCTGGCAGTGGAGGGTAGACGCAGGGAAGGAGGTTACCGAGTGAAAAGTCTATCAGAAATGGAGGGGGGGCTGCTGCAAAACCTATTTTTTTGGGTCTTCTAAGTGACCTGGCCTGGCCCAACAGGGCCCAAACGCTGGAAACCCGTATAGAGCCGCTATGACTGTGATGCCCCGCCATGTGAATGAAATCCCTTTGGTGACCTATCACTTAGCACACAGTTTCCTACACCTTCTATTCTTTTTCTTCCCAATGTGAATGAAATCCCTCAGCAACACACCTGTTGGTCTAGACATTCTATTTTTCCCTCTGTGGTTCTTCACATCACCTAATTTCAACAATATATGTTGGATGTTTTACACCTGAAACTGCAACCTTTCTATTTGTTCAGAACCTCTTCTTGGTTGTTCTGTTACCCTCTTTCTTTGCAAGTCTCCTCCATGCCTCTCCAATTGCATTGAAGATGAGGTTCTTTTTTTCTTCTCCATTGGCCACTTTAGTCTTTAGTTGCTTGTTCATCTCTAGAAGTTCAACCTTCTCTTTGTGTAACCTTACATTATGCTGTTTCATGGTCTCAAAATCTTGATCCATGGACTTTCTCTTTGACTCCAATTTTTCTCTCTCAAATTGATATTGTTGAAGTGAAGTTACTAGGACAAAGTTCTCTACAGATAGCTAATGCTTCTCCTCTTGGCTTTTCACAAGAGAACTTTTCAAGCCATCAATGGTGTCCAAAAAATATGATATTGGTATTTCCTCATGCTAGATTCCTTTGTCATGCCTGCCATCTGGATCAATGTGAAGAGCCCTATATACTTGATGAATACACCTTTTAAGCTTTCTAATTTCATGTAGCAAAAACTCCTCTTCCATCAGTTGCATGAGATTTTCAGTTTCCAGGTCGGAGATAACTTTGTTAGAAAACTTTGATGCCTCAACGTGTAATATCCCTATTGACAACAGTGAGTGCAATCAAATATTTAAATGCCTCAACGTGTAACGTCCCTATGATAAAATGTCTTGTTTCTTTTAATTAATGTAATTTGCCTCTTTCGTGTGACATAAGATATGCTATTGATGTGAACTGAAGTTGATAATTTCCTAAATAGCGTTAGGATTCAGTTTTTCTGTTTTCCCTTTTTTAGTAAGTTGTTACATTATTAGCTATTACATCTTTAGAAACCTCATTATGGAAACCAGTTGAATGTTGAGAACTTTGATTAACACTTTTAACCATCAACATTGGTTCAGTAGATATGCGATATTATCTCTTAATCTAGTGAGAAATAGAGAGTCTTGTTGTCACGTCATCCAATCCAGGTGGAGGACACAATGGCGCAATGATACATGGTTTGCAGTTATCCCCAATGCATGGAAGTTCTGAGTAACTTTAGCTTTGGCGGCTACCCCCAACAAAAATAATCCAGGAATCAAATTGAAGAATAAGCTCTGCATAATTGAACCAGAATTTTAGGTACCCTCCAAAAGAAGAATTTATGTTCGTTTTCCTTGGCTTTTCCTACTCCAAAACCATTGTTTTCTTTCCTTGTACTGTCTAAAAACGTTGGAAACTTCCTTGTTTGCTTCTGCTCACTTCTTAATATAGCTCAAACCTTCACCTTTTTGACCTTTTTTTTCTTCTAATATGCTAATAACGCCCGGTGAATTGATTGGGATAGACCTTATATAATATTGAGTTATTAGTAATTAATTTTCCAATTGAGTGGGATAGACCTTATATAATATTGAGTTATTACAATTTGCTTCGACTGTCTCTGTTTGTTTAGTTTCCTTGCAATGTACTTAATCTATAATTTGCTTTATGTGTCTCTCTTTGTTTAGTTTCCTTGCTACTTGTAACCGTCTAACCAGTTATTGGTTTGTCATGCAGACTAGCACACGTTACGTGTGGTCTGTGATCGTTTGTCGACAGCTTTATATTCTTCCCTCACTTTTTTCCTCGAGGTAATCCCGTAACACTGACTTTGTCATTATGTGTATGCATGTGGATTATTGTTTGTTAGTGGAGAGCAGAGCTCATTAGGCATTGGTTTTGTATGCTGATAACATGATTTGAAGATGCATGTGTAATATTGTTTGCTAGTGGAGAGCAGAGCTCATTAGGCATTGGTTTTGTGTACTGATAACATGATTTGAAGATGCATGTGTAATATTGTTTGCTAGTGGAGAGTAGAGCTCATTAGGCATTTGTTTTGTGTGCTGATAACATGATTCTTTATGCATGTGTAATGTTGTTTGTTAGTGGAGAGCAGAGCTCATTAGGCATTGGTTTTATGTACTGATAACATGATTTTGTGTTCATAACTCTGAATATCATATACAATGCGTATGGTATATTTATTTATCTATACTGGGAAGTTTTCTGTATGCAACAGGTGGTTTGTAAATGTGGGAAATGTCTAGTTTACAGGGGAGACTCTGCCAAAATTATGACAGGGTCCCTGTTTTAGGGAACTTAAAAAATAAAACTCATGATTTAAAAATGTAGGGTTTAGTCGTGTGTGTACCCATTAGATTCCCGTTCAAGTTTCAAAACAACCGGTTGGTGTACCGTGTTGTGTTGGATCTTGAATTGTCCCGGTTGAACAGTTTGGTATGAATTGTAACCAGTAGGGCGTAACCCATCAATGTTGTATTTGGTCATGATTTGAGACGTTGAATGTTCATTTGAAATTTTGGTTATGGTGTTTCGTATTGTCCCTAGGGTGCATGTCTGCGTGTGGTGTTTGATACCGTACATATCTCTGTGTACTCGGGGACCAATGCAAAATGCTGCCAAAATTTCAAATGAACATTCATTCAACTTCTCAAGATAGACCACATACAATTATGGGATGGGTTACAGATGGTTGCATATTCATCCCGAATGGGATAGGGCCCCACCAATTTGCAACATCAAAGAGATAGAGTGATTCACAACCGATAGTTAAATAAAAATTTAAACGTGTAAGGTAACAGAAATCGTGCTTGTTAGATATTATAAATGGAGGTACCGGCAAATCGGCGATGGATGTACAACCGACTAGATCGCAATCGGCGAGTGACTGAGGAGTTTATGATTGGGCTATTGGAGTTCATTCCGTTCGCTACGGCAAACACGCCTGGATTTGAAGCAACTCAGAAGATTCGTTGTCCGTGCTCAAGGTGCAAATGCATGAGTTATGAATACGCGGATGATGTCATGTGCCACCTAACTGAGAAAGGGTTCATGGAAACATACCACTGCTGGTACAACCATGGTGAGCAGTTACCGCGTTGACCATCAGACGTAACCGTGCAACAGTCTTACTACGAGGTTAGAGGAATCAGGGATACGTATAACAACATAGAACAAATGGTGATGGATCATGTTGGACCCTCCACCGGGCGTATGCTGGAACATAATGACCAAGCAGGTCATGGGGACTCTGACAATGTAGAGGAGGATCCTAATCCGGAGGTGAAGAGATTTTATGATTTGTTGGCGGCGGCTCAGACTCCATTGTGGGACGGGTGCAACAGTCACACTGAGTTATCCGTCTCCCTAGCTGCTTTAAGCCTAAAGGCAGATTATAATCTTTCTGGAGGTTGTTTTGATAGGATGGTCACTCTGATGGGTTCCACCATGCCTACTAATCACAGAATGCCAGCAAACCTGTACCGTGCTAAGAAACAAGTGGCAAACTTGGGGTTGGGTTGTATGAAGATAGAGTGTTGTGTTGGTGGGTGTATGCTATTCAGAAATGAGTTTACAGACAAGAGTGTCACAAAATGTCTGCATTGTAATGAGGAACGCTACAAGACGGTTAAAAGGAGAGGGAAGGTAACCCGGACGGCCAGGAAGAAAATGTGGTACTTCCCTATAACACCGCGTCTTCAACGCCTGTATGCCTCATTGTCCACGGCAAAACACATGCGTTGGCATGCTCTAAACCGAACACAAGAGGGGTTTCTTTGCCATCCTTCCGACGGGAAAGCATGGAAGTGTTTGGATGAGCTATATCCGGACTTTTCTGGCGAGCCGCGCAATGTAAGACTTGGCTTATGTACTGATGGGTTTAACCCTTTCAGTCAATACGGAAGGGCTTACTCTTGTTGGCCAGTCATCCTGACCCCATACAATCTGCCGCCTGATATGTGTATGAAGAGGGAGGTCATGTTTCTATCTATACTGGTTCCAGGACCCAAAAATCCAAAGGCGAACATAGACGTGTTTTTGCAACCGTTGGTTGAAGAGTTATCATAATTATGGGATGTCGGGGTAATGACATATGATGCGTCTTTGAAGAACAACTTTATGATGCGTGCTGTTTTGATGTGGACTATTAACGACTTCCCGGCCTACGGTATGCTTTCTGGATGGTCAACGTCTGGGAAGCTTGCTTGCCCTGTATGCATGGAACATACCGGGGGGGAATCACTCCTTGTTAGTGGCAAGACAAGTTTCTTTGACTGTCATAGAAAGTTTCCACTGTTGGATCACCCGTTTAGGAGGAACAAAACCGCTTTTAAGAAGAACAAGGTTGTTAATGAACCTCCACCCCGTAGGTTATCTGGTACACGGGTTTGGCAGAGGGTCGAAGAGTATCCTTACATCTGGGACAAGAATGTTAAGGAGTTTGCGGGTTATGGTAAGGAACACCACTGGGTGAAGCAGAGCATCTTGTGGGATTTGCCATATTGGAAAGACTTGTTGTTAAGACACAACATTGATGTCATGCACACTGAACGTAATGTTTTCATGAATATTTTTGACACTGTTATGGACATCAAGGGGAGAACAAAGGACAACGAGAAGAGTCGTCTAGACCTTCCGATTTGGTGTTCTAGGAAGGAGTTGGAATTGAGGGACGCGGGACGTGGTAGAATGTTTAAACCCCATGCAAAATATGCTTTAACTAGACCACAACAGATTGCTGTGTGTATTTGGATGAATGGGTTGACCCTGCCTGACGGATTCGCTTCTAACTTGAGTAGATGTGTCGACATGAAGGAAGGCAGAGTGTTTGGCATGAAAAGTCATGATTGCCATGTGTTTATGCAACAACTACTCCTGTACGCGTTTCATGCCTTACCGAAGCCTATTTGGAAACCGTTGGTGGAGTTGAGTCACTTCTTTAAGGAGTTGACGGCTACTTCGTTGACTGTGGAGAAACTTGTGAAGATGGAAGAAACTATCCCGGTATTGATTTGTAAGTTGGAGCAGATTTTCCCACCAAGTTTTTTTGACTCGATGGAGCATTTGCCTATCCATCTACCGTACGAGGCCTTGGTTGGTGGCCCGGTGCAGTATCGTTGGATGTATCCATTCGAAAGGTGAATGCTTGGTGAACTCTTTAATTTCCTTGCAAACACTTCTTATAATAGTATTTTCTAACTTAACACTATCTTCTTAATGATGTTGAAGGTTCTTACGCTCTTTAAAAGATAAAGTGTCGAACAAGGCCTGCGTTGAAGCGTCAATTTGTGAGGCATACTTAGTCGAAGAAATGACAACCTTTGCTTCTTTCTATTTTCCGACGGAGATAGAAACTAGAATGAGTAGAATTCCCCGTAATCTTGGGGTAGCCAGCCGCACAGGGTTTGATGAACAAACATCGATTTTCAACTATCCTGGTCACCCGGGGGGCAGGCTCACAAAATGTTACATTGATGAGAAAGATCGAAAGGCGGCTCACTTGTACATTCTTCTCAATTGCCCAGAAGTGAAACCCTTTATTGAGTAAGTCATAGAAGTTATATTATACATTCTTAACGTAGCTTTTATATTAAACTTATTTGTTTCTTTCAATAGCTTATACACAGATATGCTAAAACTTGAGCAAAATGATTTAACTGATGACCAAATTCATAGTGAGGTGTCATCCAAGTTCGTTGGTTGGTTCGCGCAACATGTAAGACCCGTATACCAAGTGTTTTTAAGCCTATTTGCTTCTAACTCCCGTTATCTAACAATGACCTACTTCTTATGTTGTACATAGATACAAGACCCTAACAACCATATTGAAGATTCTTTACTCCAAGCCCTTTCTTGGGGGCCGGTGAAGACTGTTAAAAAATGGCCTATTTACTACGTAAATGGCTACAAGTTTAATATTCTTCAATAGAGTGAAGGGATGCGCACCCATAACTACGGGGTTTGTGTTAAAGGCACCGCCGGTCAGTTGGAAGAAGACTTTTATGGAGTGCTGACGGAGATTGTTGAAGTTTCATTCTCTGGATGACTAAGAAGAGATATTGTTCTATTCAAATGTGATTGGTTCGACAACACAATCGGTGTTGGAACAAAGGTTGACAACAACTACGGCTTAGTTGAGGTCAAGAAGAATGGTAGATATAAGGGTTTGATCCCTTCATTTTTTCCCAACAAGCTGAGCAGGTTTATTACACCGACTTCCCGGGAGGACATCGGGACTGGTATGCAGTAATCAAGGCCAAGGCCCGAAGTCAGATCACTGACAATGTCTCCGAGGAGGTCGATGACGCTTATCAGCTTGCACCACACGAGCTCAATGATGCCAATTTGTTGTTCAACATTGATCCACTCATAATGGATGAGACACTCGCCACTACGGGGGGTGAACACATTGACAAAGACCTTGTCTCTCGATCAAAACGGTCTAGGGCTGATTTGGAGACTGATGAACTTGTTCAAACAGATAACTACAGTGACACTGAAACTGAGGGGGAATTTGAAAGTGAAACAGACACAGAGTATGTAGTCGTTAAACAAAATGTTACATAGGTTTATATATATCCCGAGACTAACCTTTCTTTTCATGATTTTATCCACAGATGACGGGACGTCGACTGCCTTTCAGTAGGGGTGGTGGGTCCAGGACCCCGACATCCAGGCTGGGGACTCCCACCCCAGGACAGCAGACTACTCCATCATCACTACAGTAGAGCACTCCATCACTACCACCACCACCACCAGAGCAGACCACTCCTCCACCACCACCACCACCACCAAAGCAGACCACTCCACCTGGTGGCTTGGAGGACCATGGCCATTAGGCGACCCCACCTCCGGCGTCACCTCTGCCCATGTTGGTACCCGTGCCCGCCGAAGACGAGTAAGTGACTAAACCTTAAATACTTTTATGTTATTTGTATGATACTTTATATTAAACTTTAGTGGAAAGACTTGTTGGTTTATTGGATGTTACTTTATTTAGTACTTGTATAGATTGAATTGTACTGGGCACTCTTCTGTTTGTAACAGGGTAACTATTTAAACTTGGAAATGTTACATTTACAGGGGAGACTCTGCCGAAATTTTGGGGGTCTCCCTAGATTGTGTGTTGTTTTACTCCTAACATAATTGTTGTCATTACAGCTTTGTTGATAGTAGTCGCACTACCAAAGCGATTACTAAGGTTTTGAAGGCCCAGTGGGATGGTCCATATATATCTTGGACAGATGCTGGGAAGGTTGTGCAAGATAGGTGGTTCGACACCTTCTCGGTAAGTTCCAACTTCATTTGTTGTGACTTGATTTGTAAAATAGACCTGTTATTAATTTTGATTTCTTATTTCATTTTACAGCGTGATTACCAGTGGGCGGAGGGTATGATTGATGAGATTAGGAAGGTCTTTGCCACAAAGACCTCCAAAATCATCAAGAGTACCCTTTGGAAGGTGAGGGACAAGGGTGAGCGCCCTCGTTGGATCCCGGAGGACCATTGGGACGGGATGGTCCAGAAGTGGGGCGGGGTCCCGTTCCAGCAGGCGAGTGCTCGGAACAGGGCCAACAGAGCCGCCGATGCTGCAGCCTTGGTTTACACTGGGGGTAGCATTTCAACCCTCGAGCACAAGAAAAGATTTGTAAGTCTATTTATGTTAAACATTTCTATTATGATTCGTCTTACATGTTTACAAATAATAATCTCAATGTTTTTTGTCCACCACAGGAGCAGAGGGAGCACCAGGAGCCTTCTTTGTTTGAGGTCATGCAAATGACCAAGAAGAACAAAGCCGGTGCATGGGTAAACCAGAAGACTACGGATCTAGCGGTATTTACTTTTAACTGACACATGCTTATAATTTACAAATCAGCTTACTAATCCAATCGTGCTTGTTTTTGAATTTACAGGAGGCGTATCAGGCCAGGAGGGCCGAGAAGGAGGCTGACCTGGTGGCTTCCACTCCTGAAGGGGAGGTTCCTCCCACCCTATCTTGTTCTGACGACAACGCCATCTATATGGAGGCGGTTGGCGGTGTGAACAAGAAAGGGAGGGTATTTGGATTGGGTGGCGTCGGCACGCAGCTGGCGAAAAAGGGGAAGACCCCTTCCTCTTCGTCTTCCTCTGGTCTTCCGACTGAGGTCGTTCAGGTAATTCAAAACCTGAACGATGAGCTACAGGAGGAGCGACGTCAGAGGCAGTTGCTGTTGGAGCGGGCCGAGGCGGACCGACAGAAGGCCGAGGCGGACCGACAGCGGGCCGAGGAGCAGCACGCCGAGACTCGTCGGCAACTTGCTCAGCAGTAGGAGCTACTGATGTAGTTGATGGCGAGGCTACCTCCCCCCACTTCCCAGGCGCCCCCACCACCACCCCAGGATCCCCCACCACCATGATTGTATTTTTTTTATTCATACACATTGTATATTTGACTTTTAGTTATGTTATATTTTCATTCAGTATTTATTTTGTCATTCTTTATTTATTATGTCAATATTTATTGGTAATTACATTCAAATCAAAAAGCCTTATTCTACCTATCATTAATAATTCAACCTATTTGATAAATTAATTTAATCTATTATTTTGTTTTTAATAATAATTTATTATTTTAAAAAATTTATTTTAATTTAATTATAAAATTTTATCAGCCAATACAAAATATTAAGATATTTTTAAAGTTAAATTAACAAAACCAGTCAATATTGAACCAACTTTAAAAAAATTTAAAAATTCCAGTTAGCGACGGTAGTGGACCGTCGCTGAATTATTAACACTAGCGACGGATTGTGTCGTCGCTACATGAATACAACTAGCGACGGAAGGTTGTGGTCGCTGTATTGTTAACACTAGCGACGGACTCTGTGGTCGCTGCAGGAATCCACTAGCGACGGATGTTGTCGTCGCTGTATTATTAAACATAGCGACGGCCATAAGTGGTCGCTACAGGAGTACCGATAGCGACGGCCTATGGTGGTCGCTGTTGGCTGTTAGTAGCGACGGGATTTTGAGGTCGCTGTATGGCAACACTTAGCGACGGCTGGAGTTATTGGGGCAGAGACGATTTTAGCGACAGGCTTACGCCGTCACTATGGTAGCCACGGCATGTATGTGGTCGCTGATGTGTTTTCGATGAGGGTTTTAGCGACGTCCTCTTTCCCGTCTGAAATGCCGTCGCTAAAGGTTTTAGCGACGGCAATTCCATGGATTAGCGACCAATTACTTCCGTCGCTAACAGGTTTTTTTTTAGTGGCGGTATTCTCCGAGTGAGAAATGTGAAAATATACCAAGTGGTGAATGTGGAATACATTCCGAGTGACTTATAGTTGTGATACACCGAGTGGTGTTGACAAGCAAATATTCTGAGTGAGGAAGGATTTGGGATTCCGAGTGGGATGCCCCTCATTTACCGAGTGGAAGACCCAATAAGTGATGGGTCTGTTTTAGAGAAATTACTGAGTGAAGGGTTGATTGAGATGACTCGGATTGGATTGGAATTGCCGAGTGAGAGACTATATGAGTATGAGTCGGCCCAAAATGTCTTGGTTGAATGGAAAGTGGATCGGTTTAGATTGTTATGTCAAGTGGGAAGCCGAGTGTGAGATGACTCGGATTTAGTTGAAGTTGCCGAGTGAAAATCGAATTAATATTGGGTCGGTTTTAAGGAATCCTGCCAACAGAAACCCGAGTGCTGGGAAAGATGATTTCTGGTTGGATTCGCTTAAGTGAATTAATACCTCGCTCAGGCGAGTGAGTGTGGAAACATGTACTGGGGTTATTTCACTTGTGCGAATGGAAAGGCTTATGCGAGATGGAGTTGTTTCGCTCAAGCGAATGTGGGTTTCGCTTGAGCGAGTGACACCCTGTTTGTGTGTGTCTTCCCTTTTCTTTCGGTTTAATTATGTGGACCCTTCTTTTACTTGGTTCTAAGGATATAAAAGGATATTAAAGTAAATATAACATGGCATGATGGATTATTGGACTGCCATTTTAATTATGAGGTAATAGTGAGATATTTTAAGGGGAAACAATTATTAAAACAAAAACTCTCACTTTCTTTCTACCTTTCACGTCACTTCTTCCCCTCCTTTCTTCATTATTCTTCTTCGTCTTCTTCATGCTGTTCTCCATATCCTTTTTTCTTCTCTCCAAAAACCCAAGCCGTGTGGAGTGTCTTCTCCTCCTTCACCATTTTTCGTTTTATGGATGCTTGAAGGAGAATGGAACTCCTCCCTTTCTCCCACTCTATTTCCGTGAGGATTTCTCCCTTTATGGGAAGCCCAATGTTGGTTCTTGGGTGAGGTAAGTTCTCCACCATTCTTTATGAGTTTTATGCCCTAGATGTTGGGTCCTATGTATTTGTGGGAGTGTTTATGGCATATAGGTTGTTGGGAGAGCTTTAAAGTGAGGAAACCCTAGGTGGGGTGTTGTTATTATGACTTTAATAGTGGGTTATTATGGAGATGCATGAATTAATATTTGGATGGGTGGAAAATAAATGAGCAATTATGATGTTGATGGGTTTTGGTGAAACCTTAACTTTAATAAATTGGGGGAAGTGTGAAAGGAGAGTAAAATGTATGTTTAATGACATTGGGGAAGGATATTAATGATGGAAGATGGCTATTGATGGTGATTAATGAGTATTGGTAGCAGTTGTTGGGTTAGTTGGCATTTATGATCTAAAGGATCTTGACTTTGGGAAAGGAATTCCCGAAGCCTAATACAATTATATAACTTAGTATTTAACAAGTCTAAGACTTGATGATAAGCTAGAAAATGTCTAAAACTATGAGGAATGCCTTGTAATGGCTTATTAATTGTATGAGTGTATATGTATAATATGTAGATCGTATTCCGAAGGGTGCAAAGGAGCTCTTGGAGCATTGGAATGGTTCGGCTCTTCCCTTAAGGTAGGAGAGGAGTTAACATTCAAATTACATGAGTAAATTTAATAGAGATTGTGTATGTGATTGATACTCATGCTTGCATAGCCATGTATATGTATTGAATTGTTTGGAATGGCAACTTGATAAATATAGAAAATTATTATGATACTCTTGTGTTGGGTTGGAAATCCCCAATGAATATATATAAGGATATTGATAGATAAAATGAAATATTATGACATTCTAGCGGTGGATACAAGTAGTTGACTTGTATGTGTGTAAGGCAATGATGATTGCCAAATATGTGAATGGTGAATATGCCTCGAATGATTTTATGTGTGGATTGATATTATTATATGTGCTATGCCTTTGATATCCATGTGTGGATTGTTATGAGTGGTGTTTGTGGCCATTGAATGCCAATTATTTGAATGATGTGCCTTGAGGGGCCTTGTGAATATTTATACGCCATTGATGATAAAACTAAAATATATAATATACCCCTAACTGAGAGGGTGAGATATCCTTGTGAGGTTGTTATTGAGCATATGCATTGTTGCATTTTGCATTCATGGCATGGCATAGCATTGATATTATGTGGTTGCGATCACAATGATGAAAGATCCTGCGGGATTCTATGAAGGGAGTACCCCTTGCGAGGCGGGAAACCAATGTGATGATGATATGATATGGTAATGGTGGTTGCGATCACCTGATTATGGAATGTGAAAGGCCCTACGGGGACCATTGTATGATGATGAGCCAGTGGTTGCGATCACTTGGTATTTGATATGATAAAGGGCTTGCGAGCACCTATGATGCCCATGGTTGCGATCATGAGGCGGGAGTACCCCTTGCAAGGCGGGAAACCTATGAGGATTGTTAAACGTGGTTGCGATCACGAGAAAGCTCCTTGCGAGGCTGCTATAGGGAGTACCCCTTGCGAGGCGGGAAACCAATGATTATAAATGATTGATTATGGTGGTTGTGATCACCCGTGATATGAAATCGGATCCGTTGCATATGCATTTGAAATGGGATGACCACGAGTGTTGAGAAACCCCTTGCGAGGAGGTATTGATTAGAGATATAATGAATTGATAAGAATAATGATTATGAATGCCCTTGTTGATAAGTGGCAAAGTGACAGTGTTTGTGATTATGTACAGGTTGTGCTTACTTATGATATGAATTACGATTCATGAGGCCTGTATGCCCATTGTGATAATGAGATAATGAATGAATGATAATTTAATGTTTTGATAGCAAAGCACACATGATGTTTGTATGCATATACACATGATCACAATATATATATTATTCGTCATTTTGAATGTATAACTCACTCTCCCATGTGGTCTCCTTTTTAGCATTGTGATGCAGGTTACCATGGGACAAATTCGGATTTAAAGATCAAACTTGGGTAAAGGTAAATAGTGGTAGAGGAAGTGCCTTGGCCGACATCATTTATGAATTCATGTGTAATGAATAAATTGGGTATGATGATATAGATGATTTAGAGATTTTAAGTATGTATAAGATAATCCCTTGAATTGATGGATGATGAATAAATATATGTAATTGTGTAAGAGATGGTTGTCTAATAGGCTTATAATTATGCCATTGCATGCTAGCCTAGCCTTTTCTCATATCGTCATATATGGGACTAGGTGTGTGCCCGGTATACACATTCTTCCGTTGTATACTCTATTATTTTTGTATACCTTTATGGGCGAACTAGTTATAGATCCAGGTTTAATTTATTAAAATTGTACACTTTGGTTTTCTGTGATTCGAGTTTTGGTGTGATGCTGAACTTAGTTTGGAACGCGAAAAATTTACTCGCATTTATATTAATTATGACGATCACATCGAGATTCGAGTACAGGAAATCAGGGGTGTTATAGTTTTCACTGTTTTGGGCTCCAGGGGCGTTTGAATCGATTCATACGAGTTTGTATCGATTCAAGGACCCTATTTTCACTATTTTTGAGTTCTAGAGACGTTTGAATCGATTCAAAGACCTTTCAATCGATTCAAAGCCCTGTTATAGCCATTGTTATGCTGTTTTTCCAACTACTCTGTTTCCTTTGTTGTTTTTGGCCCCTTTGGGCATCTTAATGACATTTTTGGCCTCTGACTTCTTCATGAAAGTTTTAGATAATTGTGCTATGGAGGTGTGAGAATTGGTCTCACTTTAATTGGAGTTTTATAACTCTCATTAGGCATAAAACACGTGACCCACTGCATTATAAAATTCAGATTTAAGAGGGTTTTGAACCCAACTTTTTATGGTTATCAAATTGGAACTAATAGGTGATATTTGTGACATGTCCCATTGTTTTAAGACTAAAAATAAGTTTCTCTCATGCCTTAATGTTGTAATTTGTCATGAGCTTAATAGTATCTAAAACCCCTCTATTATGTAAAAGTAAGAGATTATGTCAGGGGTATATGATAATAATGTGTCTTGGGGTGTTTGATATTAATTGAAATATGTGATGAAAACATGAATGTTCACCATCAATGATATGATATGATGATTGATAATGAAAAGTAAATGTTATGGTTGTGTGACACACCCTTAAATGGTGATGAGACTAATAAAGGGACATTTGCTTGATAATGTGTTTGTGGTAAATCGATGAATCGGAGATGATATCGATAATGTATAATGATGGATGATGTTGTTGATCATTTCCTTGAGTAAAGGATGATTGTTATTATAAATGATTATTGAATGTCATTGTGTGTGATACAAGTGTGATCTTGTATGTGTGGTTTAAAATTATATTGGTGAATTATTATGAATGTCACACTAATATATGAAACAATAGTAATGATCAATGAGATGAAAATGCACTAAGAAATATGTGGTGATATTGGTGAAAGATTGATGAATATTGTTGATGATTGTGATGCCATTGTGATTTGTTGCAAGTATTGACTTACATGTATGGTATGAAATATATTGAAATGAAAAGCCACACTTAAAACTTGAAACAATGGTTATAACCAACAATGATAAAATCCACTAAAGATTGTATGGTGGTATTGGTGATGATGATGATGTTTGACGAGTGGCATGGTAGGATGCATAGTGTGAGAATGCATTGATTGACATTGCATTGCATCCATGGCATATCATACGCTGTCTATGTGGAATATTAAGGGTTCCAATAGGAAGACCCAATGCACGGGTAAATTGTTAATGTTCCCTAGTGATTCTGGGAATCATGAAGCTACCCTTAGATTGGTGGCGAGGCACCTTATGTGGCAGGCCCAATGGGCGGGCGGCTCTGTGATGAGCAAGTTACCTCGGTGTCCGATGGGGCACAGCTCTCTTGATGTGTGTTTGGGAGAGGCCTGTAGCACTTTTGGCAAGTGAGGCCATGTTGTTGATCCGCAAGTCACGGGGTGACTAGTGCTACAGATGGGCAATAGCGGTTTGCTACCAATAAAATATGATGTTGAGCATGCATGAAATGAGATATGTGTACACATTATACTACTGTAGCAGGGGCATAGTAACACACCTATGCTTGACCCACAATTTGGTGTTTATTCCCATAGTCAGATCCGCATTTGTTATCGTTATTCCATTGTGCATATGCATTAGCCTAAGAGCATTTGCATATAGCATAGAGATATACTAAAAGGTGATGATGATTGAGATTGAGATGTGATGATGATGAGATGGGTATATGAATACAACAAAAATATATTGAATATGATGATATTGTATGTGATTTCCTAATGTGATGAAAGGCTTGTTTGTCTATGGTTGATGACAATGATGTTGGCCGTTGTGGCATTAAGAAAAGATGTGTATATGATTGCTTTGCTATGAATTGATGAATAAATACATAATATGTATATTATTGAAATGAATAGATTATGATGATTGTTGATGATTCTAGCAAAGCATACATGATGTTAATATGCATATGCACATATTCTTAATTGTATTCATATTCGTCATTTGAAATGTATAACTCACCCTCCCATATTGTCCATTTTTAGCATTGATGCAGGTATATCATGGGATGAGGATATTTTTAAAGTAAAGCTTTTGTGAAGATAAAATAGTGGTAATGGAATGCCTTGGTCAGCAACGATTGTAATTCATTGTATTGTGAATAAAATGTATATGATAGTGTGAATAATTATATATATTGGTGGATGTATTGTAAATGGCTAGATATGTGAATGATATATTGATATTTGGGGTATTGGGATTCATACCCATTTGATGAATATACTGACATTGGACATGTAGCCCATTTTGGGAATGTATAAGTGCTGATGATACATGATATTGAGATAGAATTGAATGTGGCCATTTATGGAACATGGATATCGGAGACGTATATTGCATGACCATATATATATATATATATATATATATATTAGGCAATGCATGTTTATTACTTATATGTAAGATGGATTGTGACCTAATAGGCTTGTGTTATATATTTGCATGCTTTGTCGAACCTTTTCTCATATCTTCATATATGGGACTAGGCGTGTGCCCTGTATACATATTCTTCTTCCGCTGTAAACTCTATTATTTATGTATACACTTATGGTAATTTATTTAACGATCCAGTTATAAATTCTAATATCTCACTCTTCAGTTTTCTGGGGTTCAGGTTTTGATGTAATCGTTGAGGTGTTTTGAAACTATTTTAAAACGTGAAAAATTTACTCACATTTTTATTATTGTTTATCTTGATTACATCGGGATCCGGTTCTGGAGAACCAGGGGTGAGAGATGGCGCGTAGCCAAAACATACCAATTGCGGCTTGCCATGTCAGTAATCCACGTGCCATGTCATTTTATCAGAAGGATTTCAAAGGACGTGCAATAAATGTAGCCACCAAACGCAGTTGGTGAAGCCGGACTGGGTATTAAACCCAAAAGTTGTACACTACAACAGTAAATTCCCTTGAACTCGTAGTAACTACCACCACGGTTAGTAGTTACGATTACAGTAAAGATTATTTTTACCGATGTACCTCAAGCAAGGGCCGATGGCTAAAAAGAAATAGCTCATTACTGCAACACTATCGCAATAACAAGCTAGGGGAAAATGATCCGGTGTGCATACCAGCCTCAGAAGCAAGGGATACCAGTTACTGCAGAAAATAAATAAATACAAGTTAAATCGAATCAAACACTAGATGAGATGCAAAACAACTGAAGTGGTCATAAAGACGAGGTAACAAGTCTTGATTACCACACGGGATGAGGTGCACATAAGTCAAATTATATACCAAAATTTCAATATGGAATCATGATAATGACCCCGGTCAGTAAAACTGCCAATATCTGAGTCACATACAAGTGGGCAACTTACACCTGTAAAGGTTGCAGTCATTGAACACCGTCAGGAGCGATCAAATCACCAATTGCACTTAGGGAACATCTATAAATATAACTCATTCATTAATTCATAATAGAACAACATTTTACTAAGCTTAATATTCATAAAATCACTCTTCTTTCCTGTAATAATTGTGCTGACCTAAGCATCGAAGCCTCTTTTGCAGGTACATATCCGGTGAGTCCACTCAAACTGTGGTTGGAATTGACTCACATCAGTACCTTAACACAAAGAGCACAGAGTTCTCACTGGACCTGTGTGTATATTACCATACTTCCACTGAGACTATGTAAAAACAAGAGAGTGTGAGACAGATTTGACTTCGGTTTAGAAAAGGGAACTTCATACCCTGACACCAGTCAGACCAAGTTATTTTCAATTTATTCTAACAAGTTATGCACTCAAATATATAGTGTAATTTTTCATCTTATAATAACTTATTTCTTAATTAAGTTACACATCTAAACACATTGTGAGTCCATTTTACTTAATTTTGTTCCACCTAATTTATTGAATGTGTGTATATACAAACACAAACACTTTATTCAAGCTAAAACCAGAAGAACCATTTTTAGATATACACTTCATTCAAGCTTGAATTCAAAAATTCATATTGAGAATCAAAACTCTCATAATTAAATGTAGTTAAATGCATTCATACTTGAAACTGAAAAATATGTTGCTTTTATTAACTTTTGTAATTAATGTTGTCTTAATAGTAAAAAACAAATAATATTAAAATATTATGTTCCATTCTGTGTATGTTGAAGTACAAATAATATTAAAATATTAAATTACCCCGTTTCATAAAATATCTATCTTGTCAGTGTACTTTCACCATGATTTTTATTGGAAGATGACAATTGTTTAATTTCTTTTTAAATAACTAATACGGTCATTTTTTTATAATGAAGAACCTTAATTAATTGGATTGTATCTAAAAGGTATATTTGTCTCAAAATATTTCGTATCTTATTAAGAGTTTATAAAAATATTTACATAATCACACACCAAAAAAATCATTATGTAAATTTCTACTTTCATATGTTTAAATATATGAATTTAATCATTAAAGATGTGGACCAACAAACACTTTTGTTGGTATTAATGTTGTTTTTGCAATACTAGTTTATAGAAGTTACAAAATGTTATGTTTGTCTAACATATAAACGAACACATCAATAAAAAAACATAAGGTTTATGTGTCAATCAAACATAACATTTTGTAACTTCTAGAAACTAGTATCTTACCAACAAAAGTGTATGTTGGTCCACATTATTAATGATTAAATTTATATCTTTGAATATATGAAAGTTGAAATTTACCTAAAGATTTTGTTGGTGTGTGATATATGTAAATATTTTCATAAACTTTTAATAAGATATGAAGTATTTTGACACAAATAAACCTTCAGGGTACAATCTAATTCATCTAGGCTTTTTATCATTAAAAACATGACCATATTAATTAATTAAAAAGAAATTAAACATTTATAGTTTTTGGTAAAACTACACTGACAAGATATATATTATATAAAACTGAGTAATAGAGCAGGTTGAATTTGTAATTTATAAAGGAATTTCAAAGGATTTATACATAATTTATAAAAATAATTTATAAGTAAGATGAGTCGTTTTTTATTTATTTTAAATTTTTTTTTGTATAGCTTATTTTTGCAACTTATTCTAACAAGTTATACACTCAAATATATAGTGTATGGTTTCATTTTATAATAGCTTATTGCATAAGTTCTTAATTAAGTTACATATCTAAACACATTGTGAGTCCATTTCACTTCATTTTGTTCCACCTATTTCATTGTATGTGTGTTTATTCAAGCTAAAACCAGAAGAACCATTTTTAGATATACACTTCATTCAAGCTTGAATTAGAAAAATCATATTGAGAATCAAAACTCTCCTAATTAAATGTAGTTAAATGCATTCATACTTGAAACTGAAAAATATGTTGGTTTTATTAACTTTTGTAATTAATGTTGTCTTGATAGTAAAAATAAATAGTATTAAAATATTATGTTCCATACTGTGTATGTTGAAGTACAAATAATATTGAAATATTAAATTACCCCGTTTCATAAAATATATATCTTGTGAGTGTACTTTCATCATGATTTTTATTGGAAGATGACAATTGTTTAATTTCTTTTTAAATAACTAATACGGTCATTTTTTTATAATGAAGAACCTTAATTAATATGATTGTATCTGAAAGGTATATTTGTCTCAAAATATTTCGTATCTTATTAAGAGTTTATAAAAATATTTACATAATCAAACACCAAAAAATTCATTATGTAAATTTCTACTTTCATATGTTTAAATATATGAATTTAATCATTAAAGATGTGGACCAACAAACACTTTTGTTGGTATTAATGTTGTTTTTGCAATACTAGTTTATAGAAGTTACAAAATGTTATGTTTGTCTAACATATAAACGAACACATCAATAAAAAAACATAAGGTTTATGTGTCAATCAAACATAATATTTTGTAACTTCTAGAAACTAGTATTTTACCAACAAAAGTGTATGTTGGTCCACATTATTAATGATTAAATTTATATCTTTGAATATATGAAAGTTGAAATTTACCTAAAGATTTTGTTGGTGTGTGATATATGTAAATATTTTCATAAACTCTTAATAAGATATGAAGTATTTTGACACAAATAAACCTTCAGGGTACAATCTAATTCATCTAGGCTTTTCATCATTAAAAAAATGACCATATTAATTAATTAAAAAGAAATTAAATATTTATAATTTTTGGTAAAACTACACTGACAAGATATATATTATATGAAATTGAGTAATAGAGCAGGTTGAATTTGTATTTTATAAAGGAGTTTCAAAGGATTTATAGATAATTTATGAAAATAATTTATAAGTAAGATGAGTCATTTTTTATTTATTTTAATTTTTTTGTATAGCTTATTTTTGCAACTTATTCTAACAAGTTACGCACTCAAATATATAGTGTATGTTTTTATTTTATAATAGCTTATTGCATAAGTTCTTAAGTAAGTTACATATCTAAACACATTGTGAGTCCATTTCACTTCATTTTGTTCCACCTATTTCATTATGGGTGTCACACACACACTTCATTCAAGCTCAAACAAGAAGAACGATTTTTAGATATACTCTTCATTCAAACTTGAATTCGAAAAATCATATTAAGAAGTAAAACTCTCCTAATTAAATTTAGATAAATGCATTCATACTTGGAACTGAAAAATATGTTACTTTTATTAATTTTTTGTAATTAATGTTGTCTTGAATTCGAAGTACAAACAATACTAAGATATTATGTTCCATTCTATGTATGTCAGAGTACAAATAATACTTAAATATTATATTACCGCATTTCATATAATATATATCTTGTGAGTGTACATTCACCATGATTTTTATTGGAAGATGACAATTGTTTAATTTCTTTTTAAATAACTAGTATGGTCGTTTTATATGATGAAAAACCTAGATTAGTTGGATTGTATTTGGAAGGTTCATTTGTGTCAAAATAGTTTATATCTCATTAAGAGTTTATAAAAATATTTACATAACCACACTCTAACAAAATTATTATGTAAATTTCAACTTTCATATATTCAAATATATAAATTTAATCATTAATGATATGGACCAACAAACACTTTTGTTGGTATTAATGTTGCTTTTGAAATACTAGTTTATAGAAGTTACAAAACATTATGTTTGACTAACATATAAACAGAAAATATCAATATAAAAACATAACGTTTATGTGTCAGTCAAAAGTAACATTTTATAACTTCTATAAACTAGTATTTTAAAAAAATCATTAATACCCACAGAAGTGTTTGTTGGTCCACAACATTAATGATTAAATTTATATCTTTGAATATATGAAAGTTTAAATTTACATAACGATTTTGTTGGTGTGTGATATATGTAATTATTTTTATAAACTCTTAATAGGATATGAAGTTTTTTGACACAAATAAGCCTTCAGGGTATAATCCAATTCATTTAGGCTTTTCATGATTAAAAAAATTTACCATACTAATTAATTAAAACAAATTAAACTTTTATAATTTCTAGGAAAACTATACTGAATTTACATAATTTATATGAAACTAGGTAATAGAGTAAGTTGAATTTGTAATTTATGAAGGAGTTTGAAAGGGTTTATAGATAATTTATGAAAATAATTTATAAACTAAATGAGTTGTTTTTATTTATTTTAACAAATTATTTTGTATAGTTTATTAGAATAAGTTATTTTCAACTTATTCTAACAAGTTATGCACTTAAATATATAGTGTAAGTTTTCATCTTATAATAACTTATTGCATAAGTTCTTAATTAAGTTACATATCTAAACATATTCTAAGTCCATTTCACTTCATGTTGTTCCACTTTTTTCATTGTGTGTCACATTTTATTCACGCTCAAACAAGAAGAACCCTTTTTAGATATACACTTCATTCAAGCTTGATTTTGAAAAATCATATTGAGAAGCAAAATTCTCAGAATTAAATTTAGTTAAATGCATTCACACTTGAAACTGAAAAATATATTGCTTTTATTAATTTTGTGTAATTAGTGTTTATTCAGTAAATTTCAACTTTTATATATTCAAATATATAAAATTAATCATTAATGATGTGGACTAATAAACACTTTTGTAACACCCTAATTTAATAAATAAATAAATGCCAAAACCGAATTTTTTTTCCACTAAAACAGCCAAAGGACAACCGACACAGAAGAAGGAAGAGGAAGGCAAGGGAAAATAAAAGAACATTCATACGTATAGCAATCAGCGAAAGGGACAAGGCTTGAACCGATCCATTCAGTCCTGCGGAACACATCAGCGCCTAAGCGAATTCCTTAACAACGCTCACTCGCTCAAGCGGGGTCCAACACGCTTGAGCGAGGCAACCAACTCGCTCGGGCGAACAGCCCTTCGTTTATGCGAAGCCAGCACAAAGGCCTTCCATCCACTCACACTCGCAGGAGCTAAGTCTAATTCGCTGGGGCGAACACAGGTACAAGGTAATTTCTCACTCGGATTTGGGACGTAGGTTCACCCGATAAATCCTCCCGCTCATACCTCACTCGGGAATTTACACAGCTCCTTATTTCATTCATGTAGGTCACAAGTATAAACCACTCGGGAAATGACTCCCTCAATTCTACCACTCGGGATCCAGAACTCTTCCTTACTCGGAATATTTCCTAGTCAAACATCACTTGGGGTATTAGACTTCACTGCAATCGGGAATGTACCGTACACCCGTCGCTCCGTATATTTTTTCATATCTCACACCCAGAGAACATACGGACCTTCCCTCACTCAGAAGGGGACTCCATTAACCTACTCCACTCGGAATATTCATTCCAGTCGGAAAGACGCATCAAATCAACATGAAACACTTATATGCATGTTTATATATTCATACACTCGGAATATTTAGCATTTTAACATTATTCATTCACCAACACCCATTACCCGATACAAGTACTTGATACCAATATAAACCATATATATATATATAAACACGTATTCGGATTACAATACATATATACTCGCATTCGTTATACAGCATTATTATATGAGCCGCCCAAGGCTTAACACTGACTAAATATAATATAAATATACAAGGCATGCACTCAACAGTCGGAGTGAACCCCACTCGGACTTGAGTCCTTCACATCATTCCCGACCGACCTGCACATACTGAAAAATGGTGTAGGGGTGAGCTTTTACATATAAAATGATTGTTACTGACCCGGATTTAATCCCCAATTTTTAGTTATATAGTAACATCACTCATTCGGATTTATACAATTCAGTCAGGATCAAGTAATTCACATCATTCACAATAACATAGACTCACAGTCATAACATAGACTCACAGTCATAACATAGACTCACAGTCATAACATCGCCTCACACTCGGCCACAGTACCAACGCACATATATTCCCTAGTCGGAATTCACCCCACTTAATCATGGCCATACTAATCATGCCATTCACAACAGCCTTTACACATATAAATATATACACACAATCACATTGAACTCATCAACAATATAAATATGTGCATTCACATTCAGTCGGAATTCATTCAGTCATCCAAGCTATACCAACCATGTCAATCTCAATAACAATGCTCCTACATACATGCATGCGGATCTGACTTAAATAGTGATCTCAGTTACAGATTCCTTCCTTGCCTCTCGTCCATTAGCCCTTCCCGTGTGGTACCGGTCTTCCACAAACATCTCGAGACTTAACTCTAGCTCCCTCGGCTACCACGGGTCCTCATGGATCTAGCCAGGAGTCTGTAATTGAAAGTCACCTCATAGGGCTCCTGACCTCCCACGGGTCACCCTTTTCTCATATATGCAATTTCATGCAATTCCACACAGCATTCAGATTCACTCGGAATTCCACAGTTTCATCACAGTATCACAAACGTTTATCATAGTAACTCATAACAAGTAAATCAGGGTAACAACATTACAGTACACCACTCGATGTTCTTAATGAAACCAGCATGCATGTCAACACAACATTCCAAATGGGGACTCAGCGTAACAACTCATATCTCATGCATTCATAATTTATCATGGCATTCTCATTCACATACATCTAGATATAAACTGTAAACAGAACTCAGCAAGCAACCCCCTTTTTAACTCATGCACTAGGCAATAATGTTAACGCATACATGTATTCACTCTGCTTTCTCATATTCAACAGCATGCATCTCAGAAATATTAACAAGCACTCAAGGATGGAATCACCCGACACTAGACAGACCACAACCATCCTAGACCCGGGCGTTGCAAGCACTCCTACACGAATACAACACATCAATTAACACACTCAGACACAACACAACGCATAAAAGCAAAGCACCCGGAACCCGTCCATAAACCATGCATTTGACATGAAGGCGCCCCCTACCTGGCATGAAGATTCCAGAGGCTCCAAGGGCTTATAGCTCCAATCGGTTGCTCTGCACAGCCCATTCACTGATTCACAATGGGGCGACCCTTCGTGTAACATCCCGAATTTTATAAAAATGAATAATTAAGGAGAATGAATAATAAATGATTGTATATGAGAGGATTTGTGTCCCAAAAATATTGGAATGATTAAATTAGGATTTATTATGGATAATTATGATTTATTAAGATTTAAGGAGAGGAAATTATACCCGATTAGAATATGAGTGTTGGACCAAGTATCTCCGATTGAGATGCCTTTGGTCAAGGCTGTTAAGAATATTAATGGGAATCCGAATCTATATTCAGAATAATTTTTGGATATAGTATTGAGCCCGAACAGAGAACCTATGTATTATAAAACAGAGAAATTATTAATGAGGGCTAAACTTTAAAATAAAAATCCCTCCCCTTCTCTTAATTTTCACGCCACTTCTTCTTCTCCTCCTCCTTATTCTCTTCTCTTCATCACTTCTCCTTCTCCTCTTCTTCTTCTTCTTCTTCTCCTCAAAACCCTAAGCTAATAGTGGCCCTCTCCTCCTCCACCATTTTCATCTTCTTGGGAGCTTGAAGGAGAAGCTTGTAGCTGGAACCCTTCTCTCTCTTCTCTTCCATTTTCGTGTGGCCCTCTCCTTTTCTTGGGAGCTACCCATTTTCTTCTCATGAGGTAAGCTTCTTACCATTTCTCAAGAGCTTGAACCTTTGGTTATAAGTTGTAGGTGTTGGAAGAGTGGTTTATGTATGTGGGTTATTGGTAGAAGCTATTTTTATATAAAACCCTAAGTGGGGTATGAGAAATATGTGTTTCTGTGTGGGTGTTGAGGGGTACACAAAAATTTAGTGTTTAATGATGGAAGATGATGATTATTTATGATTATTGTTGGATTATTAATGGAACCCTAATTATAAGATTTGGGGGAAATGAGTAATAATGCCATAAAAAATGGTTTTTAGTGAAAACCCATGATAATATGTGTATGGGTGTTGTTAATGATGGAGATTAATGGTTATTGGAAATGATTATTGAGCTTTAAGGAAACCCTAAGTATGATAAATTGGGGGTCTTAGCTAAATAGGTGATTTTGATGATTATTGATGTCTTAAGAATGATTTTATATGAGGAGATGAATGTTTGAAGCATTGGTGTTGATTAATGAGGTTGGAGGAATTAAATTGGATTGTTGATGTTTATGATGATGTTAAAAATGGTTGCAAGCTATTGATAAAGGATTAAGGAAATAGATGCTTAAGTTGATGAGTAAGTAGACCTTGATATATGCCATGTTTATAGTGAAATGATATGAATGGCAAATTGTTGGCTATTGATGATAATGTATGTGTATATATGATGATGAATAACCCATGAAGGGTTGAAATATGTACATGTTAATGAACCATCCTTGAGGGGATGAAGTATATGTTTTGTGAATTGAGAATTTATGTGGATGATTGGCATTGAATGAGATGGCCATTGTGATGGTATTGGTGATAAATTTGAGGTTTATGCATAATTGAGGAACTCATAGAGTCAAATAGAGTTTTATGTGATTTTGATGGCTTGGGTTAGTCCCAATAGCTTCTATGTGTAGTTTATGACTTGTAGAAATTGGAATGGGTCAATTCCATTGAGAATTGACCCTTGAGGTGCCCAAAAACATTTTAAATCAGGTAAAACGCAATTATGTGCATAAGTCTCTCAATTTTGAGAATTTTTGAGTGAGGCCGGTGGCCACACGTCACAAATAATATATTTTAGCTTGTGACAAATTTTGATAGTCATTGGATTTGAATTGAATGAGATTGGGTGATTGGAAGTTGAAACTTTGGTGTTGTTCTGCATAAAAATAGCAGCAGAGCTGTCTTGAATCGATTCAAGACCCTTTGAATCGATTCAAGAGGTGTTGTTTTCACTATTTTGGGCTCCAGGGGCGTTTGAATCGATTCATACGAGTTTGAATCGATTCAAGGCCCTCTGTCAAAATTTGAGATTTTGGGACGCTTGAATCGATTCATACGAGCCTGAATCGATTCAGAGCCCTGTTATGGCCACTGTTGTGCTGTTTTTCCAACTGGTCTGTTTTCTTTGCTGTTTTTGCCCATTTGGGCATCTTAATGACATTTTTGGCCTCCGACTTCTTCATGAAAGTTGTAGATAATTATGTTACGGAGGTGTGAGAATTGGTCTCACATTAATTGGAGTTTTATAACTCTCATTAGACATAAAACACCGGACCTACTGCGTCATAAAATTCAAATTTAAGGGGGTTTTGAACCCAACTTTTTATGGTTATCAAATTGGGACTAATAGGTTATATTTGTGACATGTCCCACTATTTTTAAGAATAAAAGTAAGCTTTTCTCATGTCTTAATGTTGAAATTATTATGGGCTCACTATTGCCCAAAATCCCTTTTAGTATGGAAAAACAAGAGAATTCACTAAGGGTATATGTGTGGTTTGTCTTAGAGGTGATTGGGGAATGCCTTAAGGCCATGGCAAGCTAAGTATATGTCTATGCTATGTTACGAAATCATGTATGTTTCCCCTCTATTGATATATTATGAATCTTGATGAGAAGTAAATGATGTGGAATGTAGTTAGCCTTTAAGATCTAGAGGATCTTGGCTTTGGGAAAGAAATTCCCGAAGCCTAATATAATTACATAGCTTGGTGTTTACCAAGTCTAGGACTTGATGTTGGGATTTATGATAAGCTAGCAAATGTTTAAGAATTATGAGGAATGCCTTGAGATGGCTTATTAATTGTATGAATGCATATGTATATTATGTAGATCATATTCCGGGTGATGTGATGGAGCATTCGGAGCATTGGAATCGTTTTGGCTCTTCCCTTGAGGTAGGAGAGGAGTTATATTTTCAAATTGCATGAGTAGTTTGATGGTGATTGTTGTATGTGTTCTATACTCATGCTTGCCTTGCCATGTATATGTATTGAATTAATTGAAATGACAATTTGATAATTATTGAGAACTATTATGATATCCTTGTGATGGGTACAAGTAATTGACTTGCATGTGTGTGAGGCAATTATGGTTGCTATATATGTATATGTAATTCGTAACACCTTGTTGCCACGTGTGTGGATTAATATTATGATGATTGCTATGCCCTTTGATATCCATGTATGGATTGTTATGAATGATGAGATGAAAATCCACTAAATGAAGTGTGGTAATATTGATGAATAATATGTGATGTTGAAATGCCATAGTGGCTGTTTACAAGTATTGACTTGCGTGTATGATGTGAAATATATACGAAAATATGTTGAGATGGAAATGCCACATTAAAACTTGAAAATAATAATTATGAAACCAACAAGGTTGAAACCCACTAAGGTGTATGGTGGTGTTGGTGATTGTAATGATGATGATGATGATGTTTGATGAGTGGCATTTAGGATGCACAGAGTGAGGATGCATTTGATTTGCATTTGCATTGCATCCATGGCATATCATCGTTGTCTATGTGGAATATTAGGGGGTTCCACTAGGCAGGCCCAGTGGGAGGGCGGCTCAGTGCACGAGCGTATTATTGATTTCCCCTGTGACTCGGTGTGTGAGTCACGAAGCTGTCTATAGTTTGGTGACGAGGCACCCTATGTGGCAGGCCCAGTGGGCGGGTGGCTCTATAGTGAGCGAGTTACCTCGGTGTCCGACGGGGCAGGCTCTCTCGATGTGTGTTCGGGAGAGGCCCGTAGCACTTTTGGCAAGTGAGGCCATGTTGTTGATCCGCAAGTCACAGGGTGACTAGTGCTACAGATGGGCGATAGCGGTTTGGTACTAGTAAAAGATGTTGTCGAGATGCATGCATGCTTTAAGATATGTGTACACATTTTACTACTGCAGTAGGGGCATAGTAGCACACCTATGCTTGACCCACAACTTGGTGTTTATTCCCACAGTCGGATCCGTATTTGTTGTTGATTATTCCATTGTGCATATGCATTAGGCATAAGAGCATTTGCATATAGCATGGAGATATGCCAGAATATGATGATGATTGATGATGATTGAGATGATGGTATTGGTGTTGATGAGACGAGAAGTTAATATAATGGAAGACCACATAAAAGTAAGAGAATATATGAATAAACGAAATGATGTGAATATGACGATCTGTATTTACGGCCCAATGTGATGAAGGGCGTGACTGTTTACGATTAATGATGATAATGAATATGAATGCCCTTGTTGATAAGTGGCTGGTGATTGTGTATATGATTATGTATGTGCTTGTGCTTATTTATGATATGAATTGTGATTCATGAGGCTTGTATGCCTATTGTGATAATGAGGTAATGAATGAATGATAATTTAATATTTTGATAGCAGAGCACACATGACGTTGTATGCATATACACATGATCACAATATATATATATTATTCGTCATTTTGAATGTATAACTCACTCTCCCATGTGGTCTCCTTTTTAGCATTGTGATGCAGGTTACCATGGGATGAGTTCGGATTTCAATTAAAGCTTAGGTGAAGGTAAATAGTGGTAATGGAAGTGCCTTGGCCGGCATCATTTATGGATTCTTGTGTAATGAATAAATTGTATATGATTGTATAGATGATTTAGAGATTTTGAGTATGTATAAGTTACTCCATTGAATTGATGAATGATATATATATATATATATATATATATATATATATATATAGAATGTAAGAGATGATTTGATGTGTATTAGAAGGATTGAAATTGAATGATGTTAATTGATGGTTGTGATAGTCGGGAGAAGATCCCCGAATGTAGATGAATATATTTATGTATATGTAATTATATCTTAGGCATTACATGCTTATATAATTATGTAAAAGGATGATGGATGTCTATTAGGCTTACGATATGCCATTGCGTGTTTTACCGAGCCTTTTCTCATATCGTCATATATGGGACTAGGCGTGTGCCCGGTATACATATTCTTCTTCCGCTGTAAACTCTATTATTTTCGTATACCGTTATGGGCAATTTATTTATCGATCCAGCTTCAGGTTTTATAATCTCACTCTCTGGTTTTTCTGTGATTTGGGTCATGATGTGGTCATGGTGATGTCTTAGAAATATTATCAAACACGAAAAATTTATTCGCAATTTTTATTAATTATGTCGATCACATCGGGATTCGAGTACAGAAAATCTGGGGTGTTATACTTCGCCAGTCATCCACCATTACACTTGGCTTTGGAGGAACTCCGAGCCACTCTTACTCTTAAACAGCTCTGCATGCAAGATCAACGGGGAGGCCCAAGCCCTCAGGGCACCACCTTGACCTTCCACTCGGTCCAGTGGAGATTTCCAAGCTTCTGAGGCACCCATTTCCCTGCTCGCTCTTTTGAGCAGCTCCATCACAACGCTGGTGAATGCTCCAACCTCTCTGAACACTTCGTAGTGCAGATCTCCACTGAGACTCATGCAGCCTCAAGCAAAGGAGAGGGAGAAAAGAGAAGTCGCCGAAGGGAAGTGGAAGAACAGGGAGGGAACAGAGTGTCGTCCCTGAGTCACCGGAGGAGAAGTTCTCAACCCAACATCCTCACTCTCATGCTCGACGAAGGAAGGAGAAGAAGAACGAAGAGTGAAGAAGAAGAAAAGAAGAGAGAACGGAAGGGAGAGAAGCCTGAGGGGAAAAATGAATAATAAAGTGGCCCAGTAGTACATATATGCATGCACGGAGAAAGGAAGAGTATGGTGGGAAGTCGTGCACAGCAGCAGCCCCCACATGCGTCACACGCACATAGTTACAACTAATCAGCTATTGACAACTAATCACAATTAATCAGCCTTTATTTCCTTAAGTTAAATTAATTAAGTCAATTACAATTAATAAATAATTTTTCCCAGTTTGAAATTATTATTTTAATGATTTATTTTCATTCGACAATTAACTATTAAATCGGGATGTTACAGTTCTCCCCCTCACAAAAGAATTTCGTCCTCGAAATTCAATCGGTAACTCACCATAAATAAATAACTCAGAAAATTGCTGTCTCATTTAATCACACGACTGTGCTTCCACAAGCATTCACCGACCGGTTCACAATTTCATTCGACAAAGCTTCACCTCTCAAGCGGTTTACCGACCGCCCCACAATTCCAGTCGGCAAAACACAAAAGTCAGGTCCTACCTGATTACAACCTCATCATAGAATGCAATATATTTGGGGACTCAATTTTTCAAACATACAAGTTACCCCATTTAACTCGGCCCAATCACCACAATCAATGGCACCCTCCAGTTCTTTGGCCACTCGGTCCTACACTCCCAACACCATTCGACATATTTACACCACCGGGTTCCCCGACTCAATGAGTCACTCGGCACAGCCATGAACTCACACAGAGCATAGGCTCAACATTGTGTCACTCGAGACACCTTCTAGATGTTAATCAACCAGTTGGGAAGAATTCAGTCGGTAAACAACATTACCGATTCCCACTAATACTCACCAATGTTCGATTTATCTCGGATGAGACTCTCGGATATTCAGCATCCGACCATAAGATCTTTTCTCTAAACCATGATATATCTTGGCAATACCGAGACAAACACTCAAAAGAGATTCAAGGTGCTCCAATTAGCATAGACTGCCTGGATTTCTCCCTACAAGCATCACACTCGGTTCTAAAATCTCAGATTCCTAACCATTCCTTCGGCCAATTCCATGCCTACACCCTGAAAAGGTCACTCGGAACTCTCAATCAAAAGGGATCATTCGGGGTTTGAAGGCAATTTACACCAGACATCTCTCCACTTACCAAAAAGTCACTCGGAATCCGAGTCTATTTCGAAAGCAAATCTGAGTTCAAACTCAGCAGTGCCAAACATCCACTCGAACACATCTATGAATAAACTTACCTCTCGGGTATTTACTCTTCCTCGGGGTAATTCACTCAGAGACTTACCTATTCACAGCCCCACATTCCGACCAGAAGTTCTTTTGGTAAAGATTCATCAGGGGCACAACCTACAGACTTAGAATTTTCACACGATGGGAACCGTCTACATGGTACCATCCACTCGAAAATATCATGCTCCGAGTCACATCACCCGAATCTAACCCTTACTCAGAAGTGTCACGCTCGGACACAATTCCCTTAACTTGGTAATGATCCTCTTTATGAGATCTTACTCGGGACACCATAACTTTACTCAGGAATCCTCTCTCCCAGAAAGATTTCACTCGGATCTGTCTCCACTTTTTCGCACTCGGAATATACTAACCTTTCCTGAGCAAATCCTCACCTTTCAGATTTCTTCCGCCCAAGGTCATTGTTTCCCCACTAATCCACAATGCCACTCGGCTAAACTCTTAAACTTCTAATTCCAGTGACAGACTTACTCGCCCATCAATCTCAATAACCATTTATTATTTTAATAGTCAATTCGTACACAATCACCTCTGATTCACTCGGAGGTAACACCTCACGGTTAAACAAACCTTGCATCCTCACTCAGAACCGCCCGATAGGCTCACCATCACCATAAGCAGCTACAACCTCACCTGCCTGACTCATGGATTGCTACATCCATCTTATAGGATGACGTCTCATTCCTATAGGGTTACAACAATTACATGGAGTCGCTACAAGGGTGTACACTGCCACAGTGCCTATGGTATGAAGGGTCGTCTCGGAACGGCATACATTACACACTTCTCACACACACCGACCAAATCACTCAGCTAATACTTACTCACAAGAATTAATGGCAATTCACATACATATATAAACACATATTCACATCAACATTATCATGATGCACCACGTAGGGCACATCACACAGCAACAATCACGAAATATAATTTACCACTACTGTAAAACAGTATAATGGCTACAGGCTTCCGACTCACACAAAAATCACACACCTCCTCATTACTCATAAGTTAGCGCAATTCTCCTGATGACAATCGTCAAGTAGCAGTTACTATCACCCCAAAATGGTATAATAACAGTCGGTTTCCGACCCTTACCGCGTAATTACTTCTTCCTTAGATCCTATCCACCTTAAACCATACAGTATCATATATATATATACACATGTGTACCAACAGTCAATACATACACGCTATCATTCAACCAGAACACATTCACGCATCATTCAATCGGAATCTATCCAGCCAGCTCTCGGCTATATTACTTACATTATTTATAATCCCATATAATCACAGCCATAGGCTCACTTTGCACTTAGCGACAACATCAACGCATATATATATTCAATCATCCAATCGGAATATCAAATTCACACTCGGCCATACAATTCATATCATTCACCACAGTATGCATTACAACCACAACATCATATTACACCCGGCCATAACATTAATATACATACATTCATTCAATCGGATTCCATTCAATCATGTTATTCTAAATAACATTCCACATATTCATGCAATTCACATTGAGCTCAACAACAATCATGGTGTGCACACATTCATTTCACCCAGATCCGGTTACCCATTTTTATTGTTGCAACATAGGCTCCAAGCCTTTCCTCAGCTCCAAGCTAATTCGGCCATTTTACAGGTACCAAACCGTTTGCCCTCACGCGTAACACAATTGCTCCAAGCAACAATGGGAGTGTTACGGGCAGCCCCGAGTCCAACCCGGTAAGCTTGCCTTGAGTCCAACCCAAGGTCTTTAAGCGTCCAACGCTTAGTGCACTTGGCACTGCCCCAAGTCCAACTCAGGGTCTTTTTATAGTGCACCCGGCACTGCCTCGAGTCCAACCTGAGGACCTTCGACACATATTCATCTGATTGCCGATCGGTATTAAGCGCTTACGCTATATGCTCCAAGCATTTCCAGTGGCGAATCAGATGAATATAGTCTTATTCACCCGGCGTCCAACGCCAATGCACTCGGCATTCAATATCAATACATGCATCCAATGCATTTTATCATCATTATTCATAACAAAGGTCATCATAGCAATAACACCATACATGCACTCGGTAAACTACATACTTTTTAATATAAAATCCCACACGGGAATTAATATAACCGGCCCACATCTCATGCAGGACTTTATCATTGGACCATAACCACTTCTATACTATTAATTTAGACATCACATGCATCATATTATAAACCACACACGGAAATCACCATGCAGGTACCTATCACATATATTCAACTTTTTCCTTAACAATACATACATCATATATAGTCAGCATTAAACACCATTAAGGCTCAAAGAGATAGTCTTTTACCTATGCAATCAGCATTCATACTTACAATAGCCCGTAACTCATATAATCCACACACGGTGGTAAGCAGCAAAAATTCCTTAACATATACATCTCATACTCAAATTCTTCATCCTATGAGGCTACACAATCACTTATTCTATATACATCATACAGGTTTCTATCAATATTATTCATTCAATCAATTCAGACATGTGAGTTCGACTCCGTCTGACAGCATGCCTCGGCTATGGGCCATTAGCATGGCCTACATAAGAGGCTGAACTAACTAATTCAGTTTCAATACACATGAAAATTTCCACATCTATCATCCTATTTCTTCTCTACTGACCAGGCTTAGAAATACTTCTTAGTATATCGGGAACAATCAGTCAGGGTCATCACAAATCTCTATTCCCCTGGGAACACACCCCTGGCAGTACCCTCTGTTCCTAATCTCAAACAAACGCACAGGCATATAATCACACCATTCATAATTCAACGTATATCAAATCCGACAGGATACCACCAGCAATGATGACAACCGGTCATGTCGCACATAACCGCTTACACTCGGTAAGCATACCTTGGCCATGGACCTTTTTGGTCTGCTCTGATACCAAAATGTAACACCCTAATTTAATAAATAAATAAATGCCAAAACCAAAAATTTTTTTTTCCACAAAAACAGCCAAAGGACAACCGACACAGAAGAAGGAAGAGGAAGGCAAGGGAAAATAAAAGAACATTCATACGTATAGCAATCAGCGGAAGGGACAAGGCTTGAACCGATCCATTCATTCTAGCGGAACACATTAGCGCCTAAGCGAATTCCTTAACAACGCTCACTCGCTCAAGCGGGGTCCAACACGCTTAAGCGAGGCAACCAACTCGCTCGGGCGGACAGCCCTTCGTTTAAGCGAAGCCAGCACAAAGGCCTTCCATCCACTCACACTCGCAAGAGCTAAGTCTAATTCGCTGGGGCGAACACAGATACAAGGTAATTTCTCACTCGGATTTGGGACGTAGGTTCACCCGATAAATCCTCCCGCTCATACCTCACTCGGGAATTTACACAGCTCTTTATTTCATTCATGTAGGTCACAAGTATAAACCACTCGAGAAATGACTCCCTCAATTCTACCACTCGGGATCCAGAACTCTTCCTCACTCGGAATATTTCCTAGTCAAACATCACTTGGGGTATTAGACTTCACTGCAATCGGGAATGTACCGTACACCCGTCGCTCCGTATATTTTTTCACATCTCACACCCAGAGAACATACGGACCTTCCCTCACTCAGAAGGGGACTCCATTAACCTACTCCACTCGGAATATTCATTCCAGTCAGAAAGACGCATCAAATCAACATAAAACACTTATATGCATGTTTATATATTCATACACTCGGAATATTTAGCATTTTAACATTATTCATTCACCAACACCCATTACCCGATACAAGTAGTTGATACCAATATAAACCATATATATATATAAACACGCATTCGGATTACAATACATATATACTCGCATTCGTTATACAACATTATTATATGAGCCGCCCAAGGCTTAACACTGACTAAATATAATATAAATATACAAGGCATGCACTCAACAGTCAGAGTGCACCCCACTCGGACTTGAGTCCTTCACATCATTCCTGACCGACCTGTACATACTGAAAAATGGTGTAGGGGTGAGCTTTTACATATAAAATAACTGTTACTAACCCGGATTTAATCCCTAATTTTCAGTTATATAGTAACATCACTCATTCGGATTTATACAATTCAGTCAGGATCAAGTAATTCACATCATTCACAATAACATAGACTCATAATCATAACATAGACTCACAGTCATAACATAGACTCACAGTCATAACATAGACTCACAGTCATAACATTGCCTCACGCTCGGCCACAGTACCAACGCACATATATTCCCTAGTCGGAATTCACCCCACTTAATCATGGCCATACTAATCATGCCATTCACAACAGCCTTTACACATACAAATATATACACACAATCACATTGAACTCATCAACAATATAAATATACGCATTCACATTCAGTCGAAATTCATTCAGTCATCCAAGCTATACCAACCATGTCAATCTCAATAACAATGCTCCTACATACATGCATGCAGATCCAACTTAAATAGTGATCTCAGTTACAGATTCCTTCCCTGCCTCTCGTCCATTAGCCCTTCCCGTGTGGTACCGGTCTTCCACAGACGTCTCGAGACTTAACTCTAGCTCCCTCGGCTACCACGGTCCTCACGGATCTAGCCAGGAGTCTGTAATTGAAAGTCACCTCATAGGGCTCCTGACCTCCCACGGGTCACCCTTTTCTCATATATGCAATTTCATACAATTCCACACAGCATTCAGATTCACTCAGAATTCCACAGTTTCATCACAGCATCACAAGCGTTTATCATAGTAACTCATAACAAGTAAATCAGGGTAACAACATTACAGTACACCACTCGACGTTCTTAATGAAACCAGCATGTATGTCAGCACAACATTCCAAATGGGGACTCAGCGTAACAACTCATACCTCATGCATTCAGAATTTATCATGGCATTCTCATTCACATACATCTAGACATAAACTGTAAACAAAACTCAGCAAGCAACCCCCTTTTTAACTCATGCACTAGGCAATAATGTTAACGCATACATGTATTCACTCTGCGTTCTCATATTCAACAGCATGTATCTCAGAAATATTAACAAGCACTCAAGGATGGAATCACCCGACACTAGACAGACCACAACCATCCTAGACCTGGGCATTGCAAGCACTCCTACACGAATACAACACATCAATCAACACACTCAGACACAACATAACGCATAAAAGCAAAGCACCCGGAACCCGTCCATAAACCATGCATTTGACATGCAAGGCGCCCCGTACCTGGCATGAAGACTCCAGAGGCTCCAAGGGCTTACAGCTCCAATCGGTTGCTCTGCACAGCCCATTCACTGATTCACAATGGGGCGACCCTTCGCCAGTCATCCACCATTACACTTGGCTTTGGAGGAACTCCGAGCCACTCCTACTCTTAAACAGCTCTGCATGCAAGATCAACGAGGAGGCCCAAGCCCTCTGGGCACCACCTTGACCTTCCACTTGGTCCAGTGGAGATTTCCAAGCTTCCGAGGCACCCATTTCCCTGCTCGCTCTTTTGAGCAGCTCCATCACAACGCTGGTGAATGCTCCAACCTCTCCGAACACTTCGTAGTGCAGATCTCCACTGAGACTCATACAGCCTCAAGCAAAGGAGAGGGAGAAAAGAGAAGTCGTCGAAGGGAAGTGGAAGAACAAGGAGGGAACAGAGTGTCGTCCCTGAGTCACTGGAGGAGAAGTTCTCAACCCAACATCCTCACTCTTATACTCGACGAAGGAAGGAGAAGAAGAACGAAGAGCGAAGAAGAAGAAAAGAAGAGAGAACGGAAGGGAGAGAAGCCTGAGGGGAAAAATGAATAATAAATTGGCCCAGTAGTACATATATGCATGCACGGAGAAAGGAAGAGTGGGGTGGGAAGTCGTGCACAGCAGCAGCCCCCACACGCGTCACATGCACATAGTCACAACTAATCAGCTATTGATAACTAATCGCAATTAATCAGCCTTTATTTCCTTAAGTTAAATTAATTAAGTCAATTACAATTAATAAATAATTTTTCCCACTTTGAAATTATTATTTTAATAATTTATTTTCATTCAGCAATTAACTATTAAATCAGGATGTTACAACTTTTGTTGGAATTAATGTTGTTTTTGAAATACAAGTTTATAGAAGTTACAAAACATTATGTTTTACTGACATATAAATGGAACACATCAATATAGAAATATAACGTTTACGTGTTAGTCAAACATAACGTTTTATAACTTCTATAAACTAGTATTTTAAAATCAACATTAATACCAACAAAAGTGTTTGTTGGTCCACATCATTAATGAGTAATTTATATCTTTGAATATATTAAAGTCTAAATTTGCATAATGATTTTGGTGTTGTGTGATATATATGTATAAACTCCTAATAAGATATGAAGTATTTTGACATAAATAAACCTTCAATGTAAAATCGAATTCATTTAGGCTTTTCATGATTAAAAAAATAACCATAGTAATTAATTCAAAAGAAATTAAACATTTATAATTTTTGGTAAAACTACAATGGCAAGATATATATTATATGAAACTAGGTAATAGAGCAAGTTGAATTTGTAATTTATGAACAAGTTTTAAAGGGTTTATAGATAATGTATGAAAATAATTTATAAGTCAAATGAGTTGTTTTTTATTTATTTTAATAAAATATTTCGTATAGCTTATTAGTATAAGTTATTTCAACTTAATCTAACAAGTTATGCAATCAAATATATAGTGTAAGTTTTCATTTTATAATAACTTAATGCAAAAGTTCTTAATTAAATTACATATCTAAACACATTCTAAGTCTATTTCACTTCATTTTGTTCTACCCATTTAATTGTGTGTGTATACATACACACACTTTATTCAAGCTGAAACAAGAAGAAACATTGTTAGATATACACTTCATTCAAGTTTGAATCGGAAAAATCATATTGAGAAGCAAAACTCTCCTAATTAAATTTGGTTAAATGCTCTCACACTTGAAACTAAAAAATATATTGCTTTTATTAATGTTGTGTAATTCATGTTGTCCTAAAGTCGAAGTATAAATAATATTAATATATTATGTTCCATTCTGTTAGGGGTCGCAATACGGGCCTACAGGCCGGGCCAAGGCCCACCTTACCCCATCATAATACGGGCCAGGCTAAAAAATAAAAATAGACCAAAAACATTGGTGTGACTCATATTCTATATGGCCCGTAAGCTAATGGGCAAGCCCATTTTTTTAAAAACTATGCATGTCGTTTTTCTATTTTAATTTTATATTTTTAAACCTTTTCTTTTTAAAAAAATTTTAGATATAAAAATCATATTTTACCTTTTTTAAAACAAGTCTTTTTAAAAGTAACCCAATTTAGTTTATTAAAAGTTTAAATAAGTTATATTTGCATTAATGGAAAAAAATTTATTATTATATTTTACAATATTATATTATTAAATTTATAAATATATATATATATATATATTAGGAAAGCAGGAAACGTACATTATAAGTAAAACGAAATGTTTCAGGGCCCCTGTATAGAAAGAAAACAGAAACATATCCTCTTTAATATATATCAATTATATATTAATATAAATTTTCTTTTTTAATATATTAATGTTGGACCGACAGGCCGGTCTGACCTGCACAGGATTCATTTTTTATGACCTTAAAAAGGCCAGACTTATTTGGGAAAATAAGCTTTAATCCTTGGCCTGGCCAGCCTATTTTAATTGGCTAAACATGTTGGCTAGTGGGCTAAGTCCATGTTACCGTCCCTACATTTTGTGTATGTCAAAGTATAAATAATATTAAAATCTTATATTACCCCGTTTCATAATCTTGTCATTGTAGTTTCACCTTGATTTTTATTGAAAGATGGCAAATGTTTAATTTCTTCTTAATTAATTAGTATGGGCATTTTTTTTATCATGAAAAGCTTAGATAAATTATATTATATTCAGAAGGTTTATTGGTGCCAAAATACTTCATATTTTAATAAGAGTTTATAAAAATATTTATGGTTATCACACATGATAAGTCTTGAAAAGACTTAATTATTCTGCCTTTTTTGTGACTTAATTTATTGTTTAGTGATTGGTTTAGCCTTATTATTTAATTAATTGCTAATAATTTATAATTTATTTAATTATTTCAAAAGTGCTTAATTTATGTAAGAAACTGATTAAAAACATTAATTAGTTAAGAAAATGAGTTTTCATTAACCCAACGTACAAATACTGGACAATCAGTGAACAAACGCTGGGCAAATTAGTTGTTTATTGGTGCAGGAAAAAGAGCGCTCAAGCTGAAAGGAAAAAGCCAAGCGAGATTTGGAAAATCCGAGTGATATTTCACAAATCCGACTGAGAAGAGTCCAAGAGCCCAAACTGAGTGAGACTTCAAAGAGGCTGACTGAAAAGACTTCCCAAAAGGTTGATCGGAAGGAATTAATAAAAGTCCGACTTAAAAGACTCCCAAGATACCGACTCAAAAATAGAATAGGGAACCGAATACTGCATGAAGAACCCGAGCGTCAATTTCAGAATGCTGATTGAATAATCAATTCGCTCAAGCGAGAGTCAAATTCGCTCAAGCGAGGGTCAAAAATTCATTCAAGCGAGCAAGTTCGCTCAAGCGTGACTCCAAAACATCACCCATCGCCTAAGCTTCCTCCATAACGCTTAAAGCGAGAAAGCAATACTGCAGTACATATCTCGAGCTCGCCCAAGCGAGAACCCAGTTCGCTCAAGCGTAAAGGCTGATATTTAAAACATTGATTGTTCCCTCCAGAAGACACTCGGCAACAGTGTTGTTTCCTGCTGTCTTCTCTCCTACTTCTGCACCTTAGTAATTTAAGTAGTGAGTTGTTATTAGTTAGTGCTGCGTTGTGATTAGCTAATGATGAGCTGTAATTTATTAAGAGCTAAGCTGTAATTAGTTAGTTATTCTGTAATTCTGTAATTAGTTAGTTAGGTTAATTATTAACTTAGTTTTCCCAGTGATTAGTTAAGTTCGTTAGTTAGGTAGATGCTTATATATGTGTTTGTACATATTCTGTAAAAAGGACCAGAAAACAGAGTACATAGAATACAATTCATTTTCCATTTTCTAACATCTTGCTACTTTCTTTCTCTCTCTAAATCCTCTCCTCCATGACGTTCCACAATCCTTTGATGGAACCGAAGTCGATGGAGTTCTAAATTCCTAAGGTTGGGATTATGAAGGTTAGCAAGGGAATCTTGAAGCTGTGAGCGAGGAAATCAACTTCTAGATCCTGAGGCGAACAAGCTGTGTTGGTTTAGCTTGTACTAGTCTGAGATTGAGGTACTTACCACAATCCCTGTGGGACGATCAAATATAATACAATTTTAACGACTGGTGCACTTGCCAAAGCGTAAATCTTCTGAGAATTACACATAAAAATAATGACTCAGAGATTTAGCAAAAAGTTAATGGCGCCGTTGCCGGGGATTGTTGAGTAATATCAACAATCCTTGGACCGATACTAGACTGAACCGTTTACTTCTGTTTGCATTTAATACGTAGTTTGAATTTTGTTTTTATTAGTAGTAGTTTGTTGTTTTCGAGTAGCTGTAGTCGTAGCTGTGAATCGTTCTTTTGTTCGACATTTGTTGTATGCAGTCAAGGAGCAGAGGAGAGCCTTTCTTCTTTGATCCTGATATCGACTTGTTAGAACGTAAACTGAGAAAAGAGAAAAAGCAAAAAGAACAAAAAGAAATGGAACAGAGGAGAGTTACTCTAGGTGACTACTCCCGACCGACTGAAGAACGATCGCAATCTAGCATCCTTAGGCCACCGATTTCAGCAAATAATTTTGAACTTAAACCAGCTTTACTGCAGTTGGTAAGAAATAAACAGTTCGGAGGAAGTGAGGTTGAGGATCCAAATTTGCATCTAGCAACCTTCCTCCAAATTTGTGATACAGTAAAAATGAACGGAGTCCCTGAAGAGGCAATCCGACTGAGATTGTTTCCATTTTCTCTAAGGGACCGAGCTAAAGCCTGGTTGCAGAGTCAACCGAGAGGCAGTATTTCCACTTGGGAGGACTTGCAAAGAAAATTTTTGATTTAATACTTTCCTCCTTCTAAATATGCGAAGTTGCGCAATGAAATCACGTGTTTCCAACAAAGAGAAGGTGAATCTTTGATGGAAGCATGGGATAGGTATAAAGAGAGTTTGAGGAGATGTCCTCATCATCAGATTTCTGATGTGCAACAAGTCACTATTTTCTATAATGGTGTCAGGCCAGCTACCAGGGTCCTGATTGATGCCTCGGCTGGAGGGTCATTAACAACTAAAACTGTAGAAGAAGCCATAGAGCTGATTGACGTTATGGCTTCTAATGAATGTCTAATTAGTGAGAGGAGCCAAGTCCCTAAGAGAGGGATATTAGAACTAGAAGCACAAGATGCTTATTTGGCTCAGAGTAAGCTGATGACTTAGGCTTTGGAGAAACTAAGCATACAGATTTTAGAACTCCAAAAGCCGAGTCAAGTTTCTATGATAAATTGTGTCTTTTGTGGTGGAGACCATGAAAATGGAATGTGTGATCCAAATGTGCCTTCCGAGCAAGTGAACTATATGGGGCAGCAACAATATCAAAGGAATTATCCTTCTAATTCCTTTAATCCTAATTACAGGAATCACCCTAATTTCTCCTGGTAGAAAGGTCCACATTTGAATCAGAACATCCCACAAAATTAACCCACAAATAGACCACAACAACCTTCTCACCCTCCTGTTAAAGAAAAGTCAGAACTTGAGAATGTACTTTCTCAGTTCATCCAGGCCACTCAGGCCAGTTTTAAAAATCAGGAAACGTCCATAAGAAATCTAGAAAATCAAGTCGGACAGCTTTCTAAGCAATTATCTGAGAGGCAAGCAGGTAATTTCCCTGGAGATACCAAGGTAAATCCAAGGGAACATTACAAGGCTATAACCACTAGGAGTGGAAAAATTCTTTCTCCATCTCTGAGTCAGGAAATAAGCTCAGAAAAAGATAAAGAAAAAGAAATAGTGCAAGAAACTGAGCAGGTTAATAATGAAGCTGAAAATGAAAATGAAACAGAAAAAGAAAAAGAAAATAAAGTCCACTAAAAGAAAAAGAAAAAGGTTGATCTGATTCTGGAGGAAGCTTCTAAGCTGACTCCTGAAAAACTGAGGAATGCTCCATTTCCACACAGGTTTAAAAAGCAACTAGAAGAGCAAAAGTTTGCTAGGTTTTTAGATGTATTCAAGAAACTTCACATAAATATCCCTTTTGCCGAGGCATTGCAGGAGATGCCTTCCTATGCAAAATTTTTGAAAGAGCTATTGTCTAAGAAGAGGAAGCTTAAGGGGGATGAAATGATTACTCTCACTCAAGAGTGCAGTGCAATCATCCAAAAGAAACTTCCTCAAAAGCTAGAAGATCCTGGATCTTTTACAATACCATGTGCAATTGGGGATATTCATGTAGGGAGTGCTCTTTGTGACCTAGGAGCTAGTATAAATCTGATGCCTCTATCTTTGATGAAAAAACTGGGAATTAATGACCTGCAACCGACTCGCATGTCTTTGCAGTTGGTTGACAGGTCTATTAAATATCCCCAGGGGATGCTGGAAGACCTGTTAGTTAAGGTAGACAAATTTATCTTCCCAGCAGATTTTATAGTGTTGGATATGGAGGCTGATCGAGAGATTCCTTTGATCTTAGGCAGACCCTTTCTAGCTACAGGCAGAGCATTGATTGATGTAGAAAAGGGTGAACTCATGCTGAGAGTTCAGGAGGAGCAGGTAACTTTTAATGTCTTCAATTCCATGAAACATTCGACTGAAAGGATGGATTGCTTAATGATTGAAGAAATTAAAAGTTACCAGACTCCAATGCTTTTAAAAACTGAAGAAGAGGTCTTACGAACCTTTTTGGAGGATGACTTTGACTCCAAGACTGAGGAGTTAAATGACTCTCACTCGGAAATGCTGAACCTACTGGAAGTATTGGAAGTAGGTGATTTTGAAAAAGAAAAGAAAATGATTTAAAAATTACTGAAGTTGAGAAAGGAAAGGAAGTTTCTGAAGAAAAATGTGATTTAAAACCTTTACCTTCTCATCTGAAATATGTTTTCTTGAGAGAGGATAAAACACATCCTGTCATTATTAATGCTGACTTAAAAGAAGAGGATGTTGTCAAATTAATACGGGTTTTAAAAACACACGAATCTGCGATTGGCTGGAATATTTATGATTTGAAGGGAATCAGTCCATCATTTTGTATGCACAAAATTTTGATAGAGGATGATTATTCCTCTGTAGTTCAGCCACAACGCAGATTGAACCCCATAATGAAAGAGGCTGTCAGGAAAGAGGTGGTCAAGCTTCTTGATGAAGGAATCATGTATCCTATCTCGGACAGCGCTTGGATCAGTCTGGTCCAAGTGGTGCCCAAGAAAGGAGGGATGACAACTGTTAAAAATGAAAAAGGTGAAGTCATAGCTACTAGACCGACCACAGGATGGAGGATGTGTATAGACTATAGAAGGTTGAATGACTTCACTCAGAAAGACCACTTTCCCTTACCGTTTGTTGGCCAGATGCTTGAGAGACTATAGGGTCATGAATACTACTGCTTCCTTGATGGTTACTCGGGTTATAACCAAATTGTGGTTGACCCAAAAGATCAAGAGAAGATAGCATTCACCTGTCCATATGGAATTTTTGCCTATAGGCGCATGCCATTCGGTTTGTGCAACGCTCCAGCAACCTTTCAAAGGTGTATGTTGGCAATCTTTGGGGACATGGTGGAGAAATTCATTGAAGTATTCATGGACGATTTCTCTGTCTTTGGTAGTAGTTTTGATACATGCCTCAACAACCTATCTAAGGTGCTGGTGAGATGCCAGGAGGCTAACCTCGTCCTTAACTGGGAAAAATGTCATGGTTAAGGGAAGGATAGTCCTTGGCCACAAAATCTCTGCTGAGGGCATTCAAGTGGATAGAGCCAAGATAGAAATCATTGAAAAACTTCCTCCTCCGATCAATGTGAAAGGAGTGAGGAGTTTTCTAGGATGCGCTGGCTTCTACAGAAGATTTATAAAAGATTTTTCAAAAATAGCTAAGCCTTTGACCGACTTGCTTGTAAAAGATCATGTGTTTGTGTTAATGAAAACTGTGTCAAGGCTTTTGAAAAATTGAAACAAAGTTTAACTTCAGCTCCGATCCTTGCAGCACCCGATTGGCCTTTACCGTTTGAATTAATGTGTGATACAAGTGACTTTGTAGTCGGAGCTGTGCTGGGTCAGAAAAAAGGAAAATTAACTCATGTAATTTATTATGCTAGTAAAGTGTTGAACGAAAATCAAATACATTACACCACTACTGAAAAAGAAATGCTTGCTGTGGTGTATGCATTTGATAAATTTTGTGCTTACTTGATTGGTGCTAAGGTCATTGTACATACAGATCACTCGGTAATCAAGTACTTACTAGCTAAGAAAGAATCAAAGCCGAGACTGATCAGGTGGGTTCTGTTACTCCAGGAGTTTGACTTAGAAATAAGAGACAAAAAGGGAGTGGAGAACTCAGTTGCCGATCAACTGTCACGTCTAGAAGGTGAATCAGATTCTGTTTTAATAAAAGAAGAATTTCCAGACGAGAGGTTGATGGCAATTATCACCGGGCCATGGTATGCTGATATGGCCAACTTCAAAAGTGCCTCGGTGGTACCTGACGGCTGGACATCCCAAATAAAGAAAAAATTCTTTCATGATAGTAAAACCTTCCTTTGGGATGATCCATTTCTGTATAAAATAGGAGTAGATGGAGTGATCAGGCGATGTGTGCCTGAATCTAAGCAAGAAAGGCTCTTGTGGCATTGCCACGACTCCTATTATGGAGGACATCATGGTGCCTCCCGTACAGCAGCAAAGGTTTTACAGAGTGGCTTTTATTGGCCGACTATCTTTCAGGATGCTAAAGTGTATGTCAAAAGGTGTGATAAATGTCAAAGGAGCGGAGGTCTCTCTGCTAAAGCTGGCATGCCTTTGATAAACATTTTAGTTGTAGAATTATTTGATGTCTGGGGTATCGACTTTATGGGACCATTTCCAAAGTCGTTCTCCAACGAATATATACTTGTTGCTGTAGATTATGTCTCCAAATGGGTGGAGGCAATCCCGACCAGAACTAATGATGCACATGTGGTGCTTAGGTTCATAAAGAAGAACATTTTCTCTAGGTTTGGAGTTCTGAGAGTGCTCATTAGTGATGGGGGTTCACATTTTTGTAATAAAATAATGGAAAAAGCCTTACGGCACTATGAGGTTTTACATAAGATATCTACTCCATACCATCCACAAACTTGTGGACAAGTTGAGCTATCAAATAGAGAAATTAAGAGAATTTTAGAGAAAGTGGTCGGGAAATCTAGGAAAGATTGGTCGGTAAAATTAGAGGATGCATTGTGGGCCTACAGGACAGCCTTTAAAACTCCGATTGGCATGTCCCCTTATCAGTTAGTCTATGGTAAGGCATGCCATCTCCCTGTGGAGTTGGAACATAAGGCATGGTGGGCCATAAAGCTATTAAACATGGATTGTGACCAATCCCAGGAGGAAAGAGTTTTGAAACTCCATGAACTTGAGGAGTTCCGACTCAACGCTTATCAAAGTGCCTCCATTTATAAGGAGAAAACAAAGAGGTGGCACGATAAGTGGATCAATAAGAAGGAGTTTCAAAAGGGTGATCAGGTTTTGTTATTCAATTCCCGACTGAGACTCTTTCTTGGAAAGCTCAGATCTAAGTGGTCGGGACCTTTTCTTGTAAATGAGGTTTTTCCTCATGGTGCAGTTGAGCTGAAAGACCTGACCACCGATCGTAATTTTAAGGTGAATGGCCAGCGACTCAAACTCTACTTTGGAGGAGAGTTTGATAGGCAGAAAACCTCCTTGCAGTTGTAGGCATCCTCTTAGATGCCAGAAGGTCAAGCTAGTGACCTTAAAGAAGCGCTCTAGGGAGGCAGCCCTAAGTTCCGAGTGGTCCATTTTGTGTTTTGTGTCAGAATTAATTAATAATAATAAAAAACTAAAGAGTTTGTAAATAAAGTTTGAATAAAATTTGTGAAGTTTCAAAGAAGGGAATCCGATCCTGATTCTTCCATTCCGCTCAGGCGAAGCACTTATAGCTTAGGCGAGAAGCTTCTGTTGTTGTTTCGCGCTTAAGCGAAAGTTTACTAAGCTTGAGCGAGAGTGGTACACTCAGATCATTGTTACTCATTATTAACCTTGTTTCCCGACTAAAAACTCTTCACTCGCCAGTCTTCAATAAACTCCCAATTTTGATGTGAATAAAAAGGAAGACTTTAATAAATGATTTTTGATCGTTGATTTAATAAACGGGTCAGATGATGAAGGGTGACTTATTTCAGTCAGCCTTTTATCACTCGGATTCCTCACTTATCATTAGTCTTCTATTCACTTAGTATATTTTCTTGTCAGTCTTGTGTTCACTCGGTCTTCCGCTTTTCATCTTTCTTCCACTCGGTCTTTCTTTTCCACTCGTTATTTCATGGATGCTTCGTCTGTATTTTTTTTCAATCTGACATCCACTCATTGTTTTCATTCACTCAGTTCCCCCTGAAGTTGTTCAGTTATCCACTCAGTTCTTCTTCTTCTTCTTCTTGTTCTGTTTCTTACTCGTTTACATCCATTCGGTGTTCCATCCACTAGATATACCATTCACTCGGTTCTCTCTTTCTCTGTAGTTATGCATTCACTCTTTCACTTTCTTTCACTCGTTTTTTCGTTCTTACGTCCACTCAAGGATTGTGCATTTATTCGTTTTTCATTCTCACCAGGTATAATCCACTCGGTATAATTTGTACTCGTTTCATCTACTCGGCATTCATTCATTCGGTCACTTTCACTTCTGTCACTCATTCACTCGGTATCTCTTCCACTCATTCTTTCACTCTTCCAATTGTCATTTATTTCACTCTTTCTTTCTTTCACTCGGCCTTACTTTCATTGTTCTTTCTCCCACTCGCTTTTCTGTTCACTCGTCTTTTCACTGTTTACTCGTCTCTCATGCACTCTACTTTATTCATTCATTCTTTCACTCGTTCTTGTAGCCATTCGTCCTTCATTCACTTAGGATCATTTCCATTCAATTTTCATTCACTCAGGATCCTGTTCAATCATTCACGTGTCGTTCTTCCATTTGTTCTTTCACTCACTCTTTTATTTACTTATCACCTTCATCCGCTCGGTATATTTTCACTCGTCCCATTTACCCGGAATTTGGTTTCATTCATTCTTTTTCATGCGGTCTTCCTTCCACTCGTTCTTTTTCATCCACCCTCACTGTCACTCATTTTTTGTGTATCCACTCGGCATCTCTTCCCAGTCTCACTCAGTCTTCCTTCTATTCAGTATGTGAGCCGAGCAAGAGAGCCTATTGAAAAAAAACAATAAATAAAAATAATAAAAGAAAATGGAGCGTTGGTATGTCAACATTTCAGCGTGCTTACGTGTATCTCAGGTAGAGGGTCAAACAGTATAAAAACCCTTTAGCGTACAAACCCTAAATTTCTACGCTAAAACTTAGGTTGAAGAGGAAAAGCCACACCTTCGAATTCTTGAAGAAAGGTACCATCTTTTCACTTATTTCTTTCACTTCTAGTACATGCTTAGTAATTTCCTGTTTCATTCTTAATATTCTTCCATTGTTTATAGCCATGCATCTCACATTTTTAGTTTGCTGTGATTGTTTTGCGTTTCTATGCTTATTTTCATTTAGGTTGTTTATCAGCATTTTTATCATCCAATATGAAAAGAAGATCACAGAGACTCCTGCAAAAACCTAGACCAAATTTTACAGAAGCAAGTGTGAGAAAAAAGCCAAAAGATAACGAAAAGGAGGTAACAGCCATAAGTATATCTGATTCTCCTGAACCTGCACCCAGCCAAAGTCAAACTGAAGGGAATACCTCTCCTTCGGTTCAGAGGAACACATCCCCTGCAGTTGGGAGGAACGAATCGCCAGAAGCTGAAAGTTTTGATGGGTTTAGGTTTCGAGATGCGAAGGCTGCCCAGGAATATGAAAAGAAATTCGAAACCAGGGGAGTCATAAGGGACAGAGCTCTTGTCCTTGAAGAAGACAAAAGTGCTGATGATACTGTCCAAGCTGCCATGATTCAAAGGGGCTGGCAGTTTTTCAACAAAAATTTGGGCCATGGATACCAGGAACTCACCCGAGAGTTCTATGCCAATCTCAGAACCCACTCAAGAGAAGACGACTTTCCATTTTCCTCCTTCCTGAGAGGAGTCACCATTCCTTTAACTGGTGACATCCTGAATAAACTTCTGCAAGTACCAATTCTGGAGGAGGAAGGATGCCAGTACACATGGAAAGTTGATATTTTTCATCGGGCAGAAAATGCAAATTTGAGGAAAGATATATTAGAAGAATGTTGTCAACCAGGCATTACTTATCTGACAAAGGCTGATGGTCGACCAAAGAGTGTCAAGAAAAATTCTCTAAACCATCTTCCACTGTTGTGGTGCCATTATATCCTCTCATCTTTACAACCTGTGATGCATGCAACAGAAATCACCATTAAAAGGTTAGTATTGATGTTCTGCCTGATGAAGGGTTGGCATGTAAATCTTGGTGAGTTAATCTTAGAAGAAATGATGAAAAACCTGGATAAGAATCTTCAACTGCCATACTGCTCGGTTATCACCTTGCTAGCTCAAAATTATCAGGCTAAGGTCAACTATGCTGGGTTGACAAAGGTCAAGCCTGAAAGAGTGATGGATAAGCAGTGGGTGATAAGCCATGTTGATAATTTTGTGCCCAAAGAGCCCAAGCGTCCCAGGCAATCTGCAGGAGTCGGTTCTTCTTCTTCTGACATTTCTATAGTGTTGCAGGAATTGCAGGTCATGAAGAAGATGCAACTTGGAATCTATAATCGGGTCTTGAACCACGATCTCATGCTCAGGAAGATTGCCACCAGATTAAGGGTAGAGCACACAGCAGAAATGGGAGCCCCACCTGACAGAGATGCATGGTTGGCTTCCATTGGATTCACTATTCCCTCTGAGGACGTACCCTTGGCAGCTGACCTCCCACCATCTTCCGAGCAGGACAAAGAGAATGCGGATCAAGATGATTGATTTTGTTGCTCCGTATTTTGTTTATTATGATGATTTTGTAATGACTTGACATTATTTTAAGTGTTTCCTGAACAATGAATTCTCTTTTATTTTAGTTGTAATGAAATTTTATTTCTTTGTTAAAATTACTTGTTATTATTCTGTTTTTCGAATGTATCGGTAAATTCATGCATCCCAATCCGACCACGTGTTTCCCATTCACAGCCACTCAGGTAAAAGGGGAAGTATTTTTCCGACTCCTTAATTGATATTCTGACTCATTAATTGATAAAATATGTTTATTGTTTAATTTTAAATCCATCTTAATAATTTAAAGTTTGCTGATTCTTAAGCTTTAGTCGGATAAATTAATTGGTCGGCTTTGTTTAATTCATGATCTCTGCCCATAACTATTTTTCATCATTAATTAATTGTTTACTCGGCATGCTAGTTAGCAATCTGAATGTATGACCTTACATTAAATTTGGGGACATGACTGGCTGATTAACTGTTATATTCGTAGCTTTTGAGCCTGTTTTATTCTTTTCCGAGTGAACTTGCATGCTAGTTAGTGAGACAGAATTTGCTTCAGTGCTTGCTAATTGATTGTATGCCAGCCAATCGGAAATGATGAAGGCCTTCTTTGTTAATTTAGCCAGGGCTAAAAATTAGCCTTCCTAATATTTTAAATTATCCTTTGACCCAATAATTATGTTTGAGCCTGAGACCCTTTTATTTTGTTTATTCACCTAACGTTACAAGCCTATATATCTAAAAAAAACTGACTACTTTATCCCTTGATGTTCCACTGATGAATTGCTCAGTCTTATTTATTGCTAGGGACTAGCAAGTTCTAAGTTTGGGGATGAAGAGTATGCCTAACAACAATTAAGGACACACTCCGACCTTGGTTATAGATGAATAAATAGAGAAATGAAGGGAGAAATAGAAAAGCCAAGAAGAAAAATGAAAAAAAAAATCAGAAAGGAAAAAGGTGCAAAGCACCGATTGAAAAATATGTGATCGGAAAAAGATGGAAAGAAAGAAAGAAAAGGAAAAGTCTGAAGGACTGAAAGGAAAAAAAGGTGCAAAGCACCGCAAGTTATTAAGTTAGCATTCACTCAGAAAATAATGGAGCTTGCTAAGTAGAGGCAATTTAATTAAAATTGAGTCAAGGCATCAGTGGACACATCTTGTAACCCGTCTCTGACTCGGAAAACAATAATTGAGCCTGTAGCCCAGCCCCATTATAAGCTTAAAAAAGCCCTTACTGATCTGATTGTGTTGGCATATGGCATGACGTTTAGAACTGTTGCAAGCCTATGTTTATCTAACAAGTATACAGGTGATGAGTGCATTCTATTTAAACTATACACCGAGAGAAGAGTGAAACACCGACCCAGTGAGGAAAGCATCAACAGCTTGTTTCCCAAAGGAGCTGTAAGTTATTATATTTTCAGAAATTGCGAGAAGAAAGCATGGTCGGAATTCAATAATTATAGCATGAACTAAGTTAAGGAAAGGTTGATTGTGTTGAATAACAGCTTGTTAGTTAATTAATCTGAATATTTGTTTGAGGACAAGCAAGTTTTAAGTTTGGGGATGTGATAAGTCTTGAAAAGACTTAATTATTCTACCTTTTTTGTGACTTAATTTATTGTTTAGTGATTGGTTTAGCCTTATTATTTAATTAATTGCTAATAATTTATAATTTATTTAATTATTTCAAAAGTGCTTAATTTATGTAAGAAACTGATTAAAAATATTAATTAGTTAAGAAAATGAGTTTTCATTAACCCAACGTACAAATACTGGACAATCAGTGAACAAACACTGGGCAAATTAGTTGTTTATTGGTGTAGGAAAAAGAGCGCTCAAGCTGAAAGGAAAAAGCCAAGCGAGATTTGGAAAATCCGAGTGATATTTCACAAATCCGACTGAGAAGAGTCCAAAAGCCCAAACTGAGTGAGACTTCAAAGAGGCTGACTGAAAAGACTTCCTAAAAGGTTGATCGGAAGGAATTAATAAAAGTCCGACTTAAAAGACTCCCAAGATACCGACTCAAAAATAGAACAGGGAACCGAATACTGCATGAAGAACCCGAGCGTCAATTTCAGAATGCTGATTGAATAATCAATTCGCTCAAGCGAGAGTCAAATTCGCTCAAGCGAGGGTCAAAAATTCGTTCAAGCGAGCAAGTTCGCTCAAGCGTGACTCCAAAACATCACCCATCGCCCAAGCTTCCTCCATAGCGCTTAAAGCGAGAAAGCAATACTGCAGTACATATCTCGAGCTCGCCCAAGCGAGAACCCAGTTCGCTCAAGCATAAAGGCTTATATTTAAAACATTGATTATTCCCTCCAGAAGACACTCGGCAACAGTGTTGTTTCCTGTTGTCTTCTCTCCTACTTCTGCACCTTAGTAATTTAAGTAGTGAGTTGTTTATTAGTTAGTGCTGCGTTGTGATTAGCTAATGATGAGTTGTAATTTGTTAAAAGCTGAGCTGTAATTAGTTAGTTATTCTGTAATTATGTAATTAGTTAGTTAGGTTAATTATTAACTTAGTTTTCCCAGTGATTAGTTAAGTTCGTTAGTTAGATAGATGCTTATATATATGTTTGTACATATTCTGTAAAAAGGACCAGAAAACAGAGTACATAGAATACAATTCATTTTCATTTTCCAACATCTTGCTACTTTCTTTCTCTCTCTAAATCCTCTATTCCATGACATTCCACAATCCTTCGATGGAACCGAAGTCGATGGAGTTCTAAATTCCTAAGGTTGGGATTGCGAAGGTTAGCAAGGGAATCTTGAAGCTGTGAGCGAGGAAATCAACTTCTAGATCTTGAGGTGAACAAGCTGAGGAGTGGATCTGTTTTGCTGGATTGACAAATCCAGAACTGATGAAGAACTTCGCCAGTGAGGAATCATGGTTGAAGCTTAGGTAACTTCCAGCTTTCTAACTAGTTCAGGCCTAATCAATTTAGGTGAATAGTTAGAGTTCAACCTCCAATTTCGCATTAGATTCTTAGGTTAATTGAGCACTTGAGGAATTAAGGTTCGATGCTTAAGGATTAGTGTTTTTCACCTAAGGAATTAGGGAATAACCACAAGCGGATTGTCCTCTGGATTATGAAGTTTGATTATACTTTAATTACATGTTTCTTGATGAATTTATGAACTGAAGCAATCCTGACCTATTCTCTATTAATCACCTTTTCACATTTTGTCTTAACACTGTTTCTGGAAATACAAAAATAACTAGAAAACATTAAAACAACAAAAACCGAATGAACTTTCTGTGCTTGTGTTGGTTCAGCTTGTACTAGTCTGAGATTGAGGTACTTACCACAATCCCTATGGGACGATCAAATATAATACAATTTTAACGACTGGTGCGCTTGCCAAAGCGTAAATCTTCTGAGAATTACACATAAAAATGATGACTCGGAGATTTAGCATCAACACACCAACAAGACCATTTAGTAAATTTCAACTTTCATATATTCAAATATATATAAATTTAATAATTAATGATGTGGACCAACAAACACTTTTGTTGGTATTAATGTGGTTTTTGAAATACTAGTTTATAGAAGTTACAAAACGTTATGTTTGACTGACATATAGACAGAACGCATCAATAAAAAAACATAATGTTTATGTGTCAATCAAACATAATGATTTATAACTTCTATAAACTAGTGTTTGTTGGTCCACATGGTTAATGATTAAATTTATATCTTTGAATATATGAAAGCGTAAATATATAAAATGATTTTCTTGGTGTGTGATATATGTAAATATTTTAATAAACTCTTAATAAGATATAAAGTATTTTGACACAAATAAACCTTCAGGCTACAATCTAATTCATATGGGATTTTCATCATTAAAAAATGACCATATTAATTGATTAAAAAGAAATTGAACAAATTTATGGTAAAACTACACTAACAATATTTATATTATATGAAACTGGGTATTAGAGCAAGTTGAATTTGTAATTTATAAACGAGTTTGAAAGGGTGTGTAGATAATTTATAAAAATAATTTATAAGTCTAATGAGTTGTTTTTTTACTTATTTTAATAAATTATTTCGTATAGTTTTTTAATATAAGTTATTTTAAACTTATTCTAACAAGTTATGCACTCAAATATATAGTGTAAGTTTTCATCTTATAATAACTTATTGCATAAATTCTTAATTAAGTTACATATCTAAACACATTTTAAGTCCATTTCACTTCATTTTATTCCACCTATTTCGTTGTCTGCGTGTATACACACACACGCACTTTATTCAAGCTAAATCAAGCAGAACCGTTTTTAGATATACATTTCTTTCAAGCTTGAATTCAAAAAATCATATTGAGAAGTAAAACTCTCTTAATTAAATTTAGTTAAATGCATTCACACTTGGAACTGAAAAATATGTTGCCTTTATTAATTTTTGGAAATTAATGTTGTCTTGATGTTGAAGTATAAATAATATTAAAATATTATGTTCTGATCCATGTATGTCAAAGTATAAATAATATTAAAATATTATATTACCCTAATTCATATAATATATGTCTTGTTAGTGTACTTTCACCATGATTTTTATATGAAGATGACAATTGCTTAATTTCTTTTCAAAAAACTAACATGGTCATTTTTTAATGATGAAAAATCTAGATTAAATGGATTGTATCTGGAAGGTTTATTCGTGTCAATATACTTCATATCTTATTAAGAATTTATAAAAATATTTACATAATCATAAACCAAAAAAATCATTATGTAAATTTCAACTTTCATATATTCAAATATATAAATTTAATCATTAAAGATATGGCTAAACAAACACTTCTATTGGTATCAATGTTGTTTTTGAAATACCAGTTTATAGAAGTTACAAAACGTTATGTTTGACTTGTTAGAATTTTAAATTTCAATATTTGAATTAATATAATATTATATTAATATTTAGTGGATAAACATTATTAATTTAAACATATCTATATTTTGTTATTAATTATAATATATAATAGTCTGAATAGAATCATCTATTCAAATAAATATCATATTCGGGTTTGTTGATTGGATAAATTAGGGATGGGTTAACCTATCCTATTTCCTATTGAGAGGTTCCTACGGTTAGCCAAGGCCTCAATACTCAAGAGTGAGGGTGAATTGAATATTTTAAATTTTTTTACGGAATCCCTTTGAAAATGGTTAGTAATATACAAATGATGCAATATAAAAGAGATAATAATTATGAAGCATATATCATGTGACGTCCTACGTCAATTTACGTTTATTTATATTCGTTTAATAAATTTTTCACAATAAATTTTTCACGATTAATAATAATTAATTAAGTTCTAATTCAAAACAATGTTTATTTTCCCTAAACATGTTCAAAAGGATAAACAGTAATAAATAAGTCGAATAAATAAAATAAGAAAAAGTAATTAGTTAAATGAAGAGAAAGAGAAAATGGAACCAGGGGCTACTCGCTTGAGCGAGATCAGGAATTTTCGCTTGAGCGATGTTCCTGCTCGCTTGAGCGAGTTCCACATACCACTACTGAGCGAGCCACCAAGTGCCTGACCGAAAATCCTTATGCCTCAGGTTTCTATTTCGCTTAGGCGAGATTGTCTCGCTTGAGCGAAATAGCTCCAGTGACATCACCAACGCGACTCGCTTGAGCGAAGGGTCTAGATAACCAACTCGCTCCAGCGAAAACACTCCAGTGGCTAATTCCCTCTTACTCGCTTGAGCGAGTATATCTCACTTGAGCGAAGACAATCTAGAATCTAATCCTATGGCCCTCGCTTGAGCGAGGCTCAATCCGCTCAGGCGAAAATCATCCAGTAGCCCCCCCTGCTACTGCAAACACATCTCGCTTGAGCGGGAGCCTCACCACTTGAGCGAAACTGACACAGTGGCCATTTTCTCTAGCTCTCGCTCAAGCGAGACTGAATCCGCTTGAGCGAAATTGGGCCAGTGCCTACACTATAGGTATAGAGCATTCTCGCTTGAGCGAGAATGCACCTCGCTTGAGCGAGAATGCACCTCGCTTGAGCGAGTTGTGCAGTACATGTGTAAAAACTGGAGATTTTTACACAACCTGATATAGTTGTACCTTCATATGCATCTTTTATCTAATTCATCCATTTTCCTCATTCAAGCATGTATATGGGATTAATTTTAACTAAACACACTCATCTATCTCATTTCTAATTCATCAAATACATCATAATTAAATTCATCATTCAATTTTCACAAGAACAAACAAGACCTGGTCATAACAATAATATTAGCTCCATGCTAATATACATAACTCCAACTCATAGGACTAAACATAGCCATTAATACCTCATTACTTCATCAACATAAATTCACATTCTCATCAACCAACATGCAATCTCTATTCATTACTTATCACAAACATTCATAACTACATTAATCACATTCTAAATTAGTACAGCACACATAGGAAATATATCATAGCATCACTTGCACCAATCACAATACTCATTACACATGGAATTTATTTCATATTTTCTTCAGCTCCTTGGCATCAATCCTCCGCTTGGCGTATCTCTGGAGCTTCAACCTCCTCCCTGTCACTGGTTACTAAATTAAAAGAAAACCACAACAAGGGTGAGTGTTTGGTATCACAATTAATCTAGAACGGTAATTAAATAATAAGATACATGTTTACAAACTCTACTTTATACAATTAGTCTCGCCTTTTATCATCAACCTATACTTACCAATCATAACTCCATTCAAATTCTTTATCCTCGAATTGCAAATCACAACCAACAAATATAATAGAGCACATACACATCATCATACACTGCCAATAATTTCATCAATTGTCAGCACTGACTCTTACACAAAATCGACGCCTAGTATCCGGATACTAAAGGATCGGCCTTCAGCTAGGGGTCCTACTTGACACCCCGTGAACCCTGCTTGGTCCACCGAGTCCTACTTGACTCTCCACCTCAACCACTGGGTCCTACTTGACCACTGGGTTGCTCAATTGACCACAAAAACCACAGGAGCCAGAAACGAAGGGCTATACATACCATCGGCCGTCCCACACCACATAATCATGCATATATGTATCACATTCCTCATATCATGTACCAAGTGGCCATCACAACAAATCATACTCATCAAATGGGTGACCTACTTGTCAAGCCCGCTATCACAATGCCACTATACACATTGATTTATCACAATGTAAAACACTTTATTCTCATAATCATCATAAAACATACACAATTCACATTCATACAAACATACACATACAATTATCATTCAATAACTATTCTCATTATTCCAATGTTTGACTAGATAATTCAATTCAGTCGTAAGTACCTATTCTAATTAATTACGACCCGAACACCCTTTTTACCTTGATTCCAAGCTTCGACAATTTGTTCTTAATGCCGGTTGCGCCCTCTAAGCGCTGGGTTCAAGGTTCTACCTCCGAATTCAACACCCGTTTTGCTAATCGGTCTTCCGACATTCATTTTGCTACCTACGGAGGTCGAAACACAAAACCCCTTAACATTATACTACTTTCATTGCTCTAAAGACCATTTTTAAGCTCTCATGCACTAGAGGAGTGGAAAACGGAACCTTACCCCACCATGCATGACCATTTGGTTTAAGGGAGAAAGCGAAAGAGATGAGATAACTCAATTTAAAGGGTGCATTGTACTCACCTCGAAGCCACGATCTCAAAAACGTGGTTACTTTGAAGTTTCGACGCAAAACGGACCTCCCCTTGGAGCATGCAACCTTCGGCAATGGTGAGGGAGAAAGAAGAAGAAACTCGCGTGAAGGTGAGGAAGAAGAAGATGAAGTTTTGTTATTTTAAGACCCAGGGGCAAAACAGTCTTTTCCCCTATTTCTTTTATATTTTCTTTGAAAGTTTTAATTAAACTTTTACCTTTTACCCCCATTGGTAACTTTTAAATTTACTTCCTTCTAATTACACTTCATTTAACCCTTTTGTAATTAGTCAATCAAGTAAGTTTATTTATTTTCATAATATTTAATTATTTATAATTGCATTTATATTAATAATAATTCCCAAAATTTCAAATAAATCTCAAAGACAATTATTATTATTTTCTGCCAATCGAAATTTTACTAAAATATTAGGGATGTTACATGCACCTCCCCTAAAAAGAGATTTCGTCCCCGAAATCAGCGTACCTTATCGGAAAAGATCGGGGTACAACTGCCTCATGTCTGATTCCAACTCCCATGTATAGGTTATTCCGTTTAGATTTTGCCACTTCACTTTTACCAATGGTACTTCCTTATTTCTTAGCCGTTTAGTCTGGTATTCTTTAATGTAGATGGGTGCTACTTCCACCGTCAAGTCCTCTTTTAATTCGATAGAATCTGCCGGTACAATCATAGAATCACAAGGAATGTACGCTCGAAGTTGTGACACATAAAACACATTGTGGATATTAGTTAACGATTGGGGAAGATCCAATCGGTAAGCGACATTACCAATCCTCTCCAAAATCTGATATGGTCCAATGTATCTTGGGTTAAGCTTATGACTCTTCAGTATCCGACCTACCCCTTTGGTAGGTGAAACCCTTAGAAATACCCAATACCCCTTTGGTAGGTGATGTCCTATGTCAATTTACATTTATTTATATTCGTTTAATAAATTTTTCACAATAATTTTATCATGATTAATAATAATTAATTAAGTTCTAATTCAAAACAATGTTTATTTTCCCTAAACATGTTCAAAAGGATAAACAGTAATAAATAAGTCGAATAAATAAAATAAGAAAAAGTAATTAGTTAAATGAAGAGAAAGAGAAAATGGAACCAGGGCTACTCGCTTGAGCGAGATCAGGAATTTTTGCTTGAGCGATGTTCCTGCTCGCTTGAGCGAGTTCCACATACCACTACTGAGCGAGCCACCAAGCGCCTGACCGAAAAGCCTTATGCCTCAGGTTTCTATTTCGCTTAGGCGAGATTGTCTCGCTTGAGCGAAATAGCTCCAGTGACATCACCAACACGACTCGCTTGAGCGAAGGGTCTAGATAACCAACTCGCTCCATCGAAAACACTCCAGTGGCTAATTCCCTCTTACTCGCTTGAGCGAGTATATCTCACTTGAGCGAAGACAATCCAGAATCTAATCCTATGGCCCTCGCTTGATCGAGGCTCAATCCGCTCAGGCGAAAATCATCCAGTAGCCCCCCCTGCTACTGCAAACACATCTCGCTTGAGCGGGAGCCTCCCCGCTTGAGCGAAACTGACACAGTGGCCATTTCCTCAAGCTCTCGCTCAAGCGAGACTGAATCCGCTTGAGCGAAATTGGGCCAGTGCCTACACTATAGGTATAGAGCATTCTCGCTTGAGCGAGAATGCACCTCGCTTGAGCGAGTTGTGCAGTACATGTGTAAAAACTGGAGATTTTTACACAACCTGATATAGTTGTACCTTCATATACATCTTTTATCTAATTTATCCATTTTCCTCATTCAAGCATGTATATGGGATTAATTTTAACTAAACACACTCATTTATCTCATTTCTAATTCATCAAATACATCATAATTAAATTCATCATTCAATTTTCACAAGAACAAACAAGACCTGGTCATAACAATAATATTAGCTCCATGCTAATATACATAACTCCAACTCATAGGACTAAACATAGCCATTAATACCTCATTACTTCATCAACATAAATTCACATTCTCATCAACTAACATGCAATCTCTATTCATTACTTATCACAAACATTCATAACTACATTAATCACATTCTAAATTAGTACAACACACATAGGAAATATATCATAGCATCACTTGCACCAATCACAATACTCATTACACATGGAATTTATTTCATATTTTCTTCAGCTCCTTCACATCAATCCTCCGCTTGGCGCACCTCTGGGGCTTCAACCTCCTCCCTGTCACTGGTTACTAAATTAAAAGAAAACCACAACAAGGGTGAGTGTTTGGTATCATAATTAATCTAGAACAGTAATTAAATAACAAGATACATGTTTACAAACTCTACTTTATACAATTAGTCTTGCCTTTTATCATCAACCTATACTTACCAATCATAACTCCATTCAAATTCTTTATCCTTGAATTGCAAATCACAACCAACAAATATAATAGAGCACATACACATCATCACACACTGCCAATAATTTCATCAATTGTCATCACTGACTCTCACACAAAATCGACGCCTAGTATCCAGATACTAAAGGATCGGCCTTCAGTTGGGGGTCCTACTTGACACCCCGTTAACCCTGCTTAGTCCACTGAGTCCTACTTGACTCTCCACCTCAACCATTGGGTCCTACATGACCACTGGGTTGCTCAACTGGGCACAAAAACCACAGGAGCCAGAAACGAGGGGCTATACATACCGTCGGCCGTCCCATACCACATAATCATGCATATATGTATCACATTCCTCATATCATATACCAAGTGGCCATCACAACAAATCATACTAATCAAATGGGTGACCTACTTGTCAAGCCCGCCATCACAATGCCACTATACACATTGATTTATCACAATGTAAAACACTTTATTCTCATAATCATCATAAAACATACACAATTCACATTCATACATACATACATATACAATTATCATTCAATAACTATTCTCATTATTCCAATGTTTGACTAGATAATTCAATTCAGTCGTAAGTACCTATTCTAATTAATTACGACCCGAACACCCCCTTTACCTTGATTCCAAGCTTCGACGATTTGTTCTTAATGCCGGTTGCGCCCTCTAAGCGCTGGGTTCAAGGTTCTACCTCTGAATTCAACACCCGTTTTGCTAATCGGTCTTCCGACATTCGTTTTGCTACCTACGGAGGTCGAAACACAAAACCCCTTAACATTATACTACTTTCATTGCTCTAAAGACCATTTTTAAGCTCTCATGCACTAGAGGAGTGGAAAACAGAACCTTACCCCACCATGCATGACCATTCGGTTTAAGGGAGAAAGCGAAAAAGATGAGATAACTCAATTTAAAGGGTGCATTGTACTCACCTCGAAGCCACGATCTCAAAAACGTGGTTACTTTGAAGTTTTGACGCAAACGGACCTCCCCTTGGAGCATGCAACCTTCAGCAATGGTGAGGGAGAAAGAAGAAGAAACTCGTGTGAAGGTGAGGAAGAAGAAGATGAAGTTTTGTTATTTTAAGACCCAGGGGTAAAATGGTCTTTTCCCCTATTTCTTTTATATTTTCTTTGAAAGTTTTAATTAAACTTTTACCTTTTACCCCCATTGGTAACTTTTAAATTTACTTCCTTCTAATTACACCTCATTAAACCCTTTTGTAATTAGTCAATCAAGTAAGTTTATTTATTTTCACAATATTTAATTATTTATAATTGCATTTGTATTAATAATAATTCCTAAAATTTCAAATAAATCTAAAAGACAATTATTATTATTTTCCGCCAATTAAAATTTTACTAAAATATTAGGGATGTTACATATCATACTAAAATACTTTGAGTTGAAGGTACAATATTCAAGAATTGATTTTGATAAACAAGGCAAGTTATTAGTTTAAGCAATTCTTGAAATACTTGGCATGCAATAATTAATTCCAATACAAATTTAACTTAATCAATTTCTAACAAATTAATTAAGCATAATTAATTTACCAAGTTATTAACAATAATATTCAACTCACTTATGCAATAATTAAATCCAACAAGATTTAAGTCAATTAATTTAAGGATTTAATTTAAGCAATTTCAACATACCAACTAGATATAAATATTTTAGCATGTAAATTAAATTCATAACAATAAAGGAGTTTAAGGAAAAAGAGAATTTACAAACCGATATAACGAGTTCCACCACCCCGGTGTACGTCTCGCCTTCAAGTAACCCACTTGAAGGATTTCTACTATTAAGAATTTGAGATTACAAGCTTTGAGCAATTGTCTCCTAGTGTCCCATACTCAAGAACTCAATCCTCACAAGCAAAGGGGAACCCACCCAATCTCATAATCTCTCAATAACCAAGGTTGAATCCCAACCTTAAAACTCTCAGAATTTTGGTGTTTGATTTACAAGATTTTTCTCTCTCAATAGAGTAGATATACAACTTGAAGCTCTCACACAATAATAATAACTCTCACAGAGAGGATATACAAATTTAAGCTCACTCAAAAATATTTTTCTCTCTTAAAATAAATTCTTAAAGAATTAATTTTCTAATAAAGTAAACAAAGAGAATAGGCAACGAAGAGGAAGGAAGAAAGAAAATAGAGGAAATGCTTCTCCGTTGGTGTGTTTCTGCCTCTTTACTTCTTCTCTATTTATAGCAATCAAAAGCAAGGGGTTTCCAATTTTTAATTCCTTCTAAGGAAAATTTCCCCAAATTAATCCATGATTTAGGTTCCTTGTTTCCTAGCGCAAATTTCCTGACCTTGAATCTGTAAATTGGCATCTTTGATTTCTTGAAAATCCAACGCGTAAATTAAACTTCCAGAAATCATGAAGCGTTGTTTTTCATGACATGAATCGATTCCCAAAATGATGAATCGATTCCTTTGATTTTTCTGCCTTTAATTTTGTTAAAAATACACTGCATGAATCGATTCCTCCAATGCTGAATCGATTCCCATGCTTTTTCCTACGTATGAATCGATTCCCAAAGAGGAAGAATCGATTCCCAAAGCAATGAATCGATTCCCATTTCCTTTGAATCGATTCCCAGGCATTTAATAGGCCATGAATCGATTCCTATGTCTTCCGAATCGATTCCCACGCATTTAATAGGCCATGAATCGATTCCTATGTCTTCTGAATCGATTCCCATGCTTTTAATAGGCCATGAATCGATTCCTTTAAGCTTGAATCGATTCCTTGAATGCATGAATTGATTCCCAAAGGTGCATGAATAGATTCACCATTTCCATGAATTGATTCATAAGAGCGCATGAATAGATTCGCCATTTCCATGAATCGATTCATGAGAGTGCATGAATAGATTCACCATTTCCATGAATTGATTCATAAGAGTGCATGAATAGATTCGCCATTTCCATGAATTGATTCATGAGAGTGCATGAATAGATTCGCCATTTCCATGAATTGATTCATTGCAACAATTACATTCTCCCCCTTTTTGATGATGACAGCTAATGTTACATATGCATTGCTAATGCGTTCTTCATGCTTGAGTCTATGTTTGTCATTATCAAAACCTGTTTCAACATATAAACACATTCTCCCCTTTTTAATGATGACAACAAATGTTCATCTCTTAGGGTGTTAGTTTTATAACAGTTATAGCTCATGATTTTGACAAACAAAACAACTTCCCCTTACTGATGCATTTAGATACCAATTATGGATTTGATTGATGTTATACCATTTTATTGCATACCACATATTAATATCTAGAGTCAATAATCAACCACATAATTCATTTATCAAGTATATAATTTTCTTAATCAAGTAGGCATATAATTCTCTCCCCCTTTGGCATCATCAAAAACAAAAATAAGTATAAGAAAGTAGAATTCAAAGTAAAGATAAGTGCTATAAACCAATATTAATCACAAAAAGATAAATTAATGACAATCATCTCTTATATGTATTTTCCCCTTAATTAATGTAATAAATGCCAATTGATACCACTTGTTAATGTAGGATCATACATAGTCATAATTTAAAGGAAATACCACTTGTTAAAAAGATCATATTATATCATGCGAGATAATATCTCTCCCTTAATCATGCAATTGATTGCTAACTAATTTTTAATCATGTAATTAATATCACTTTTCAAGTATGGTAAGCATCACATGATTCTTTTCAATTAAGCACACATATAGTTCTCTTGATTGTTATTACTACTAGCACATTTGTTAATTAGTCAAAATATAAGTAAACAAGTAATTTTCTCAATTATGGTAAGCACATAATTATTTCAAATAAGCACATAATCTTGTCCCTTTTTGGCATTATCAAACACACAAGGATATTCTTCCAAGTAAGCATATAGGAGAGTAGAAACAAAATTATAAATATAAGTTCAATAAGCATAATCATAGAGAAATGAAATTAAGGATAATTGTTCATATGTATGCCCCCCCTTACTACTGTAATTGATATCACTTGTAAAAATATACCACTTATTAACGTGTGAAACTAATTATAACAATTTGATCAAGTTTGATACCATTTGTTTACTTTTTAAGCATATGATCTCCTCCTTTTAATAGATACCACTTGTTGAAACAATAGATATCACAATATAAATAGATACCACTCAAAAGTTAGATATCACTTGCATATAAAATTCACTTGTTAATCATTTAAGTTATAATGATGCATTTCTAGGTATCAGAGCAGTAACAGAGAAGATTTTTCAAAAAAATGTATACTTATATCTGGGTATCAGAGCAGGGATGAAGTGATATATACAACTTGTTTTCTTTTAACAGTACATGGTCTACCTATTTCTAGTTCATTGTCTATACCACTTGTTAATGCAATTTTGCTTATATCTAGGTATCAGAGCAATAGTGGAATGATTAATACAGCTTGTTGGCTTACTCATGCATTTGTATTATAACATATGCCAATATATAATTTTTTTTATGACCTTTTTATCTCAAATATTCTCTTCTTAACTTGTGCCTATGATGTTACATATAGGTCTAGTCAAGCATTTACCTAGGGCACATATGTCATTTATTTAAAAGCATGTGATTATACAAGAGAATACATTTGGCATAGATTCACAGAACCATATCATGGTTATGGTGCGGCTATAATGCAAGTCATATAATCAATTTGCCATAACATATATGTCATACCACTTGTTATCTTGATGCTATGTATGATACCACTTGATGGATTTACCAATTTAAGCTCTTGATATCAATTATTAACATTTAAGCATTTAGCACAAGATTGTTATCATTCAAGCATACATCATTCTTGATTCAATCAATTATTCTTTTCAAACTTAATGATGCAATACTTTCAAATTTCTTTTCACAGTCAAGATTATGCATCATCAAACATATGGTGTAGATAAGAATTATAAAGTCAATCAAGATAGATACCAATTGCTCAAGCATGGTGTATTAAGGAAGATCATGTCATGCATTATCACTTATCATATCATGCATTTTTTCTTAATATTTCATGCATTGTCTCTTAATATACCATGATGCATAGATATTTAACATTAAACTCTTTTGTTCATACCTATGATGTTACTAGTCATTAAGGTCTAGGCAATCACTTGTTATAACATACATAGAGCATACATACTTTCTCTTAGGCATTTTCAAAAATAACATATAATTGAATAGAAAATATTTTGCCTAAGATTGACAGCTTTGTAAGTCATATAAGCATAATATAGTCCTAACTTGAAGCAACTTTAAAATTTGTCATAATCAACTTGTCATAACATTTTCTTGATATGAAGTTTAATGCCACTTGTTATGAAAAGATACTTGCTTATTAGGAAAGTTATATGACATACCACTTGTTAAAAAAATTATGCATAAATTATCAAAGCATAGATACTACTTCAAGATTATGTCCCTGTGATCTCTTCCTCTTACTAATTCAATTGATACCATTTTGTTAAAGGAAGATGTTTGTCACTTAGATACCACTAGTTAAACAACATATCTCTTGTTCAATAAATGATACATCATCAAGAATTCATATTTAATCAAAAATTCATGCATCATTAAGAATTCATACATTATCAAGGATTCATACATAATACATACATCATCTAAGAATTCATACATCATCAAGAATTCATATATCATTAAGAGTTCATGCATCATTTAAGACTTCATACATCATTAAGAGTTTGAATTTAAGCATCAAGATTTAACATTTCAGTATTTTGATGTTTCAATCTTTCCTAACACACATAGATGCAAACAACTTTAATCTTAAGTTTTTCATGTAATCAAAACATGTTATCCAAGCAATCATTTATCAAACTTATTGCCAATCATTTAAATCAAAGTCATAAGGATATGCACATACATCATTGATCCTAAGATTTTAATGAATTAAGGGGTTTTAAAGTTATTCATTTATCCATCTCAAAACTTAACACCTTTCATGCTCAAACTCACATATCAAATCAAAGTTAAATCTTCACACATCAAAATTCATTATGAACAAGTATGGAATTTGGCTTTATAAAATTATTTAGACATTTCTAAAAATTCTCAATAAACTATCAACCAAGTGCATGGATGTTTTAACATAATTAAGCATACAATCACATGGCAGACGTGATATTTAATCAACTAGAGTAAGGATCCGATCATACCTCGGTATTTTACAGTTCCTACATCCTTATCTTTCTCATTCTTTGTTCTTTGGAGTGAAGATTGTGAATCTTGATTCTTAGGTCATTTGTCAATGAGAAATTACCGATTTAAAGTATGCCTACAAAACTTCAAGTTTTATGGTACCCTTTGAGAGTTGGGTCCTTTCTTGTTAGTTTAGGATTTCAAAGTTGTTTTTGGAATCCATACCTTTCTTGTACACTTTTGACAAGATTTCTTTATAAAGCAATTTGATGATATATGACCATATATTCCACAATAGAAACATGTTGCATCCAAAGAATAAGTCTTAGTATAATTGTAATGGCTCCTTTTATATTCTATGTACCTTCTCTTAAAACAATTGGATATTGTATGACCCTTTCTTTCATGGTTTGCACATTTTAGAATAGGTATAGGTTTTTCCTTAAGGGGTGCAAGGGGTTTCTTGCATTTCTTTTCCTTTTCAAATTTTCCATGACCTATTCCCGTTCTATCAAGGGTATACTTTTGATTTTCAAGAGATGCACTTAAATTCTTTTGACTATTTGTAAGCTTCTTAAGTGTTTCTTTTAGATCTTTATTTTCTTTTTCAAGAAGCATACATTTATCAAGTAACATACATTTCTTATCTTTATTACAAGTCCTAGGAGTGACATTTAAAGCTATTAACTCATCATTTTGAACTCTAAGATTTTCTTTTTCTATGTGAACATCATGCAATTCATTTTCAAGTTTCAAAATGGTTTGTTTTGAACATGCATATTTCTTTGATACTAAAACAAACTTTTCATGCAATTCATCAAAAACTTCTAACAACTCATCTTTATCAATTTCACTTTCATCATCACTAGATTCATTTAGAGAACTTACCTCATCATCTTTGGAGTGCTTTGTCATAAGGCAGAGGTTGGTAAATTATTCTTTCTATTCATCGAGCTCTTCTTCCAGACTTATTTTGAATCTTTCATTTTTGCTAGTAAGAGTACTAATTCTTGCATCTTGATCATCATTAGTATTTCCATAAATTGTTTCAAGAGTTTCCCATATTTCTTTAGCATTGTTACAAGTAATAACTCTAGAAACATCATTAGGTTCTAATGCTAATGTGATAAGAATTTTAGCTCTTAGATTAAATTATACCTTTCTTTCTTCTTCCTTAGTCCATAAGTTCATGGGCTTCATAAATTCTATATTATTAACAATGTATTTGGGAATGAAAGGACTAAATTGAATAGTATTCCATACCTTAAGGTCATAGGATTGGACAAAGATTTTCATCATTTCTTTCCAAATAGCATAGTCTTTACCATTGAGGATTGGTGGTTTATTTCTTGTACCATTTTATGGAAATGCATCATAAGAGGTAGAGGCCATCTTGATCTCCTACAGCTGTTAAGCCTTGTGGCAAGAGTCAAGCTCTGATACCACTTGTTAACCAAGGCCTCAATACTCAAGAGGGGGTTGAATTGAGTATTTCAAATTTTTTCACGGAATCCCTTTGAAAACGGTTAGTAATATACGAATGATGTAATATAAAAGAGATAATAATTATGAAGCATATATCATACTAAAATACTTTGAGTTGAAGGTACAATATTCAAGAATTGATTTTGATAAACAAGACAAGTTATTAGTTTAAGCAATTCTTGAAATACTTGGCATGCAATAATTAATTCCAATACAAATTTAACTTAATCAATTTCTAACAAATTAATTAAGCATAATTAATTTACCAAGTTATTAACAATAATATTCAACTCACTTATGCAATAATTAAATCCAACAAGATTTAAGTCAATTAATTTAAGGATTTAATTTAAGCAATTTCAGCATACCAATTAGATATAAATATTTTAGCATGTAAATTAAATTCACAATAATAAAGGAGTTTAAGGAAAAAGAGAATTTACAAACCGATATAACGAGTTCCACCACCCCGGTGTACGTCTCGCCTTCAAGTAACCCACTTGAAGGATTTCTACTATTAAGAATTTGAGATTACAAGCTTTGAGCAATTGTCTCCTAGTGTCCCATACTCAAGAACTCAATCCTCACAAGCAAAGGGGAACCCACCCAATCTCATAATCTCTCAATAACCAAGGTTGAATCCCAACCTTAAAACTCTCAGAATTTTGGTGTTTGATTTACAAGATTTTTCTCTCTCAATAGAGTAGATATACAACTTGAAGCTCTCACATAATAATAATAACTCTCACAGAGAGGATATACAAATTTAAGCTCACTCAAAAATATTTTTCTCTCTTAAAATAAATTCTCAAAGAATTAATTTTCCAATGAAGTAAATAAAGAGAATAGGCAATGAAGAGGAAGGAAGAAAGAAAATAGAGGAAATGCTTCTCCGTTGGTGTGTTTCTGCCTCTTCACCTCTTCTCTATTTATAGCAATCAAAAGCAAGGGGTTTCCAATTTTTAATTCCTTCTGAGGCAAATTTCCCCAAATCAATCCATGATTTAGGTTCCTTGTTTCCTAGCGTAAATTTCCTAACCTTGAATCTGTAAATTGGCATCTTCGATTTCTTGAAAATTCAACACGTAAATTAAACTTCCAGAAATCACGAAGCTTTGTTTTTCATGACATGAATTGATTTCCAAAATGATGAATCGATTCTTTTGATTTTTCTGCCTTTAATTTTGTCAAAAATACACTACATGAATCGATTCCTCCAGTGCTGAATCGATTCCCATGCTTTTTCCTACGTATGAATTGATTCCCAAAGAGGAAGAATCGATTCCCAAAGCAATGAATTGATTCCCATTTCCTTTGAATCGATTCCCAGGCATTTAATGGGCCATGAATCGATTCCTATGTTTTCCGAATCGATTCCCACGCATTTAATAGGCCATGAATCGATTCCTATGTCTTCTGAATCGATTCCCATGCTTTTAATAGGCCATGAATCAATTCCTTTAAGCTTGAATCGATTCCTTGAATGCATGAATTGATTCCTAAAGGTGCATGAATAGATTCTCCATTTCCATGAATTAATTCATAAGAGCACATGAATAGATTCGCCATTTCCATGAATCGATTCATGAGAGTGCATGAATAGATTCACCATTTCCATGAATTGATTCATAAGAGCGCATGAATAGATTCACCATTTCTATGAATGAATTCATGAGAGTGCATGAATAGATTCACCATTTTCATGAATTGATTCATTGCACCAATTACATTCTCCCCTTTTTTGATGATGACAACTAATGTTACATATGCATTGCTAATGCGTTCTTCGTGCTTGAGTCTATGTTTGTCATTATCAAAACCTGTTTCAATATATAAACACACCTACTCCCATCCGGTTTGCCTATGTATACGTTATCGCATTAGATGAATATTACAGTGTGTGTGTAAACAAGGGTAAACCAGACTGGGAGTAGTAAATGCTCAATTGAATCAAAAGGGGTCATGAATTGCTTCACATCGGGTATGTATTTATCACATTAATTAATAATGTATGTATGTGTGGAATAAATTCTATGTAGTTATGATATTGTGTTAATTGTATTATGTTTAATTACATAATTAAATTCTACAAATGGTATCAGAGCCTAGTTTAACACGTATCATGATTTTCCACTTCCTTATCAATTTTTGTAAAACTATTAATATAATAGTATAATCGATAATGGCCACGTTCTTATTTTTATTAATTTTTCATAACTGAACACCGTTAAATTTCAATATTAATATCTATGAGAATTAATTTTGATTTCGGTCGCATGCCATTATGCAATTATATATATATATATATATATTCTGTTGCTCTATTAGTGATTCCCTGTAGCGTGCTATTATATTTGTACATAAAATTGTATTTGGCTTGTTCCATGTAGCGTGTAGTATATATATATTAATTGGCATTGATATTAAAATCGTAATTGGCTTGTTCCATGTAGCATGCTATATATAAATATAATTGGCATTAACATTAAATAACTACTAGATGAATTTGCTGCACCTGCTCATAAATATTGCAAATTTTGTGACAATAAATTAAAGACTCACTTGTGATATATGTACGTAATGGTATAATTAGGTGCCATCTTTACTGTATATATATTGGGACATTAATAGTTATATTTTGGCCTTTCTTTTCAATAGATATATTTTTTTGTGTTTAGAATTTTAACCATCCTAAAGGTTTATTCGACACAAATTTGTTTCCGTATATGTATGGATTTTTTGTACCAAGACTTGTGTGGAAACGTGATGTGTCAGCAACATTTCGTATGCTTGGTTCTGAAATTTTTTTCGTGATAAATCACGTTTGTTACTCAGTAACATTGTGTAACAAAATAATGCATACAGTTAACATGATAAATCATATTTAAATTTTGAAACTCATGCAATAATTAATTTTAATAATGTATGCATAATTATTTTGTATAACTATTATCTCACCTATTGGGACTATTTATACAAAATTATGAGGATCATATTTTTTATGGAATTGTTTGATATAGTTGTGACAATTCTTGTTTTTCATGCGTTACTTTAGCTTATTCTTGATCCTGTAATTTTTTTCAATAATGTACGCATGATTATTTTGTAAAAGTATCATCTCACCGATCGTGGGACTATTTATACAAAATTTTTATGAATTATATTTTTGTTTTGATTATTTAATGTATATTATGTTAATAATAATTATACTCTATCGGTATGTTATTGTTAATGTGATCCGTGAAATTATGTACACTTGTATGTTTTTGTTATGTCAATTTTGTACCTGTACTAATACCCTATGGGTATTAGGATTTTTTGATGTACAATTTTGTGCATTATTTTTGTTTATAAATATATTTTTATTTGTTGTAATTTGGGACCCTTAGACGGGGTTACAATAAGTATAAAATTATGTGATGGGCATACTGAATTTTGCATACACTAATTATTTCCTACATCAGTATCAATGCCCTCTTCGGTGAAAATGTTGAACGGGACGAATTATGAGGATTGGAAGGAGTCTCTGGATTTGTATTTGGCTATGGCCAATATTGACTTAGCTTTGCAGGAACAATCTCTACATGTTGACCCTTAATGAGATATACGTGAATTCTGTGGTTGGACATAAGTGTAGCAGGATGAGTGAGAACTCTTCTATGTTATAGCATAGACGTTTAGGGCATATTTCTAGGTGAAAATGTGACAGCACCTATGGTGACTCATCAAGATCATGACATTGCTATAGATAATGCCCTTCTAAATGATGAAAATGAACCAGCACTAGTCGTTGTTGAGGCTATGGTGAGGAGATCTCAGAGAGTACGTAAGTCATCCATCCAGATGATTATGTAGTGTATCTTTAGGAGCATGAGTTTGACATCTGTGGTGATGATAACCTTGTCAGTTTTGAACAAGCTATCTCTAACTCTCATGCTTCTGAATGGGTGAATGCCATGCATGATGAGTTAGCTTCTATGGCTCACACTAATTTTTGGGAGCTTATTTCCTTACCACCTGGTTGTAAACCAGTTAGTTACAAGTGGGTTTTCAAAACCAAGTGTAAACCATCTGGAAAGGTTGAAAAATACAAAGCTAGGTTGGTGGCAAAAAGGTACAATCAGAAAAAAGACGTTGATTTTAAGGAGATTTTTTCGCCGGTCTCCACTAAAGATTCATTCCAAGTTGTTATGGCTATGGTGGCTCATTTCAATTTGGAATTACACTAGATAAATGTCAAAACAGCTTTTCTAAATAGTGATCTTGTTGAAGATGTTTACATGGTTCAGCCTGATGGCTTTGTTGAAAAAGGTAAAGAATATTTAGTTTACAGGTTGAAGAAATCCCTTTATGGTTTGAATAAGGCTTCTAGGCAGTGGTACTTGAAGTTTGACCAAGTGGTCACTTCTTTTGGTTTTTAGGAAAATGCATCAGATCAGTGCGTTTACCTAAAAATGAGTGGGAGTAGGTTTATCATCCTTGTTTTATATGTTGATGATATTCTGCTTGCTAGCAGCTGCATTGATCTTTTGAATAAGACAAAGAAAATGTTGAGTAGCCACTTTGATATGAAAGACCTTGGTGATGCTTCTGTTGTTTTAGGCATCCAGATTTGTCGTGATAGGTCTCATGGTACTCTTGGATTGTCTTAGAAAGGGTACATTGCTAGAATCATCAAAAGGTTTAATATAATTTTGCTCCCCAAGTGTCACGCCTGTTCAAAGGGGTGAGAAACTCTCTAATTCTTGTGTCCTCAAAATGATATAGAGTTAATTGAAATGGAGAAAGTTCCATATACTTCCGCTATTGGGAGTTTGATGTATGCTCAAGTCTGCACTTATCCCAATATTGCTTATGCTGTTAATGCTTTAGTCAGATACTTGAGCAACCTAGGTTTGGGTCATTAGAAAGCCGTGAAGAAGGTCTTGAGATATTTGTAGGGAACCAAAGAGTATTTGTTGACCTATACAAAGTCTAATCAACTTGTGGTCATTGGTTACTCAGATTCTGATTTTGCTAGTTGCTCTGACGACCATAAATCTACTTTAAGCTTTATTTTTATAATGGCAGGAGGATTTGTGTCTTGGAAAAGTGTCAAACAGACAATTACAGCTACTTCTACCATGGAGGCAGAGTATATCGCTTGTTATGAGGCTACCCACCAAGCTATATGGCTAAAGAATTTGATTTCTAGCTTCCGCATTGTTTAGAGTATATCTAGGCCACTTGTGATTTATTGAGACAATATTGTTGTTGTGCTTCTCTCTTAGAATAATAAGAGCTCTACTTGTTCGAAGCATTTCGATATAAAATACTTGTTTGTTAGAGAGAAAGTACTTGAGTTTTAGACTTGTATCGAGTACACTGCTACTAGAAGCATGTTAGCAGACTCATTGACTAAAGGTTTGACTGTTGGAGCATTTCAGAATCATGTAACTCATATGGGTTTAATCAAGTCTTTTAACGTTTTGGATTAGTGGGAGTTTTATCTTGTATCTGCTTATTAAGACTATATGTCTTCTTGAGATATGTTTTTATTGACGTCATTTTGTTTACATATCTTTACATGCTTGGAACTTATGGAAATAAAATTCATATTTCTTTATCTATATTGTGTTATGGTGTATAGTGTATATCCCTATCGGATATGATTATATGCTATTATGAGATTATTATTATGTTATAGATAGTAATTAATAACTTTTTCTGAGAATATAGTTTTTGCGTCCAATAACTTGATAATGCTATCCAAGTGGGAGAATATTGGAATTTTGAATTCCAATATTTGAATTAATATAATATTATATTAATATTTAGTGGATAAGCATTATTAATTTAAACATATCTATATTCTGTTATTAATTATAATATATAATAGTCTGAATAGAATTATCTATTCAAATATATATCATATTTGGGCTTGTTGATAGGATAGATTAGTAATTAGTTAACCTATCCTAGTGCCTATTGATAGGTCTCTGCTCCCATCTGGTTTGCCTATACATATGTTATCCCATTTGATGAATATTACAGTGTGTATGCAAACAAGGGTAAACAAGACTGGGAGTAGTAAATGCTCAATTGGATCAGAAGGGGTCATGAATTACTTCACATCGAGTACATATTTATCACGCTAATTAATAATGTATGTATGTGTGGAATAAATTCTATGTTGTTATGATATTGTGTTAATTATAAGGTGATCGCCCTTGGTCCTTGGGTTACGTAACCAGGCAGGTGCCTTTGACCATTATGGAAGTAACAACTCATGCTTCTCTTGGTTCACACATGGCTTCGATCTCAGGTGGGAAAGCCCCACCAAAAGAGATGTTAAAGCTAAATATGGATGGCAGCTGGCTACCTTCATCGAGGAACATAAATGGTAGAGGTATTATTTGGGATCATCTAGGAAAGTGGATTATGGGGTTCTCTTGCTCTCTTGGCGTAGGGAATGTTTTTCTTGAGGAACTTGGAGCTGCGAGGTTAGGCCTCCAGGTTGCTTGGGATCGTCACATTACATCGCTTATTTGCGAAGTGGACTCCTTGGATGTTTTTACATCATTATAACTAGACAATGCGCTGGATCGCCATTGGTTTCGCCAGGAGGTAGAAGTGGTCAGAGTTATGCTTGCTTAGTGATAAGTCTTGAAAAGACTTAATTATTTCATCTTTTATTTAACTTAATTCATTAAATATTGTTTAGTTTGGCATTATTATTTAATAAATTGTCAATAATTCTTATTTTATTTATTTAATTCAAAAATGTTTAATTTATGTAAGAAAATGATTAAAAATAATAATTAGTTAAGGAATTATGTTTATTTATAAATTCACTGCGCTGGACAGCCAGCGTACAAACACTGGGAATTATTTGTTTGCATGTGCAGGAATAAGTCACGCTCAAGCTTGAAGGCTGCAAGCTCAAGCGAGAGAGCCATGCAAAGTACGTAAAGAGAAAAGATAGGAGAACATGACCTCGCTCAAGCGTGACTCCAAAACAGCTTTTCACGCTCAAGCTTCTTCATCACGCTCAAGCGTCTCTCCCATAGTGCAGTGCATATTTCGAGCTCGCTCAAGCGCGAGTACATCACGCTCAAGCGTGAGCCCTTCACGCTCAAGCGTGAAGGTGGTTATTTAAACTGATGCTTTCCCTCCAAAAGAAGCTCCGCACCATTGTTGTTCCTATTGCCTAGTGTATTGCTACTGTACTTTAGTAATTTAAGTATCAAGTTGTAATTATTTATTTATTTGTAATTATATAATTAGTTTAGTTAGTTTAATTATTAATTAAGGTTTATTTGTAATTAATTAAGTTAGTTAGTTAGTTAGATGCCTATATATACTTGAACATACTCTGTAAATAACACAGACATATCACATGGAGACAGTAGATACAGAATACGATTCATTTGCTCATTTCCAATCTCTCTCTAATTTCTCTCATCCATGTCTCTCTACATTCCTTCGATAGAATCCATGTCTATGGGTTTCTAAACCCCTAGGGTTGGGATTGCGAAGGTTTGCAATGAATTCTTGAAAGTGTATTGAGGAAGTCAACTTCTAATTCACGAGGAGAACAAGCTGAGGAGTGGATCTACTTTGCTGGATTGACAAATCCAGATCTAATGAAGAAACTTACCAGTGAGGAATCATGGTTGAGGCTTAGGTAACTTCTCACTTCCTAACTAATTCAGGCCTAGTAATTAGGTGAATAGTTAGGGTTCAACCCCTAATTTCACATTAGATTCCTCTGTTAATTGGGCACCTAAGGGATTAGGGTTTAATGCTTAGGAATTAGTATTAGTCACCTAAGGAATTAGGGATTAACCATCTGTGAATTGTCCTTGTGAGTCTGAAGCATGATTGAACCTTAATTGCATGTTTCTTGATGAAATTGTAAGCTGAAGCAATCCTAACCTATCTTTCATCAATCACATTTCATCTTTTGTACTGTCTTTGAAAATACAAAAAACATTAGAAATATAAAACAACAAAAATAGAATGAAATCTATCTGCATTGCATTGGTTCAGCTTGTATCAGTCTAAGATTGCGGTAATTACCATAATCCCTGTGGGAACGATCAAATATATTACAAATTTAATGATTGGTGCGCTTGCCAAAAGAAATAAATCCTCTGAGAGTCGTATTTTAAGTCAATATTAATTCAAGATTTTCCAACCAAATTAATGGCTCAGAGATTTAGCATCACTTACCCTTGGACTGTAACGGTTACACATTCCCTGCGAGAGTGTAATTAGGTGGCAGATAGGCTTCCACAGTTAGAAGGGGCCTCGGAGGAGGGTCTGGTCATTTGGTCTAGCCCCCCAGATTCGATTGTTACTTATCTAGCGTCGGACTTGCTATCATAGTTTCTTTGTTGTTTCCGTTTATTACCAAAAAAATTGTATTATGCTTAATTATATAATTAAATTCTGCATAACTAGCATATAAACGGAACACGTCAATATAAAAACATAAGGTTTATATGTTAGTCAAACATGACGTTTTGTAACTTCTATAAACTAGTATTTTAAAGACAACATTAATTCCAACAAAAGTGTTTATTGGTCCACATCATTAATCATTGAATTTATATCCTTGAAGATATGAAAGTTGAAATTTACATAATGATTTTGTTGGTGTGTAAAATATGTAAATATTTTTAGAAACTCTTAATAAGATATAAAGTATTTTGACACAAATAAACCTTCAGGGTACATTTAAATTCATCTAGACTTTACATCATTAAAAAAATGACCATATTAACAAATTTAAAAGAAATTAAACATTTATAATTTCTAGTAAAACTACACTCACAATATATATTATATGAAACTGGGTAATAGAGCAAGTTGAATTTGTAATTATGAATAAGTTTGAAAGGGTTTATAGATAATTTATAAAAATAATTTTGTCAAATGAGTTATTTTTTATTTTATTAAATTATTTTGTATAGTTTATTAATACAAGTTATCTTTAACTTATTCTAACAAGTTATGCATTCAAATTTATAGTGTAAGTTTTCATCTTAAAATAACTTATTGCATAAGTTATTAATTTACTTACATATCTAAACACATTTTAAGTCCATTTCTCTTCATTTTGCTCCAACTATTATTGTATGTGTGTATACACACACAAACACCTTATTCAAGCTAAAACAAGAAGAACCATTTTTAGATATACACTTCATTAAATTTAGTTAAATGCATTCACACTTGGAACTAAAAAATATATTGCTTTATTAATTTTTGGTAATTAATGTTGTATTGATGGTTAAGTATAAATAATATTAAAATATTATGTTCCATTCTATGTATGTCAAAGTACAAATAATATTAAAATATTATATTACGTTGTTTCGTATAATATATATATATATATGTATGTATATCTTGTCGGTGTACTTTTACCATGATTTTTATTGGAAGATGATAATTGTTTAATTTCTTTTTAAATAACTAACATGGTCAGTTTTTAATGATGAAAAACCTAGATTAATTGGATTACGTCTGGAACGTTTATTTGTGTCAATATACTTCATATCTCATTAAGAGTTTATAAAAATATTTACATAATCACACACCAACAAAATCATTATGTAAATTTCAACTTTCATATATTCAAATATATGAATTTAATCATTAAAGATGTGGAACAACAAACACTTTTGTTGGTATTAATGTTGTTTTTGAAATACTAGTTTATAGAAGTTACAAAACGTTATGGTTGACTAACATATAAACGGAACACATCAGTATAAAAACATAAGTCCTATGTGTTAGTCAAACATAACATTTTGTAACTTCTATAAACTAGTATTTTAAAAACAACATTAATATCAACAAAAGTGTTTATTGGTCCACATCATTGATGATTAAGTTTATATCTTTGAATATATAAAAGTTTAAATTAACATAATGATTTAGTCGGTGTGTGATATATGAAAATATTTTCATAAAGTCTTAATAAGATATGAAGTATATATTTTGACACAAATAAACCTTCAGGGTACAATCCAATTCATCTAGGCTTTTCATCATTAAAAAATAACCATATTAATTAATTAAAAAGAAATTAAACATTTATAATTTCTGTTAAAACTACACTGACAAGGTATATATATATATATATTATATGAAAGTTGAATTTGTAATTTATGAAGGAGTTTTAAAGGATTTATAGATAATTTATGAAAATCATTTATAAGTCAGATCAGTTGTTTTTTATTTATTTTAATAAATTTTTTTGGGTGGCTTATTAATATAAGTTATTTTCAACTTATTCTAACAAGTTATGCACTCAAATATATAGTGTAAGTTTTCATTTGATAATAACTTATTGCATAAGTTCTTAATTAAGTTATATATCTAAACACAATCTAAGTCTATTTCACTTCATTTTGTTCCACCTACTTCATTGTGTGTTTCACACACACACACACACTTTATTCAAGCTCAATCAAGATGAACCTTTTTAAGATATACACTTCATTCTAGCTGCAATTTGAAAAATCATTTTAAGAAGCAAAACTCTCCTAGTTAAATTTAGGTAAATACGTTCATACTTGGAATTAAAAAAATATATTTCTTTCATTAATATTTTGTAATTAATGTTTTCTTGATGTCGAAGTACAAACAATATTAAGATATTATGTTCCATTCCGTGTATGTCGAAGTGCAAATAATACTAAAATATTATATTACCCCGTTTCATATAATATATATCTTATTAGTGTACTTTCACCATGATTATTATTGGAAGATGACAATTGTTTAATTTCTTTTTAAATAACTAATATGGTTATTTTTTATGATAAAAGCTAGATTAGTTGGATTGTATTTTGAAGGTTTATTTGTGTCAAAATACTTCATATCTTATTAAGAGTTGATAATATATATTTATATAATCACACACCAATAAAATCATTATGTAAATTTCAACTTTCATTTAGTTAAATATATAAATTTAATCATTAATGATGTTGACCAACAAACACTTTTGTTGGAATTAATGTTATTTTTGAAATACTAGTTTATAGAAGTTACAAAATGTTATTTTTGGCTAACATATAAAAGGAACACGTCAATAGAAAAACATAACGTTTATGTGTTAGTCAAACATGACGTTTAGTAACTTCTATAAACTAGTATTTAAAAACAACATTAATACCAACAAAAGTGTTTGTTTCACGTCATTAATGATTAATTTTATATATTTGAATATATGAAAGTTGAAATTTACATAATGATTTTGTTGGTGTGTGATGTATGTAAATATTTTTATAAACTCTTAATAAGATATGACGTATTTTGACACAAATAAACCTTCATGGTACAATCAAATTCATTTAGGCTTTTCATCATTAAGAAAATAACCTTATTAATTAATTAAAAAGAAATTAAACATTTATATTTTCTTGTAAAACTATATTGACAATATATATTGATAAAGCAAGTTGAATTTGTAATGTATGAACGAGTTTGAAAAGGTGTATAGATAATTTATGAAAATAATTTATTAGTCAAATGAGTTATTTTTATTTATTTTAATAAATTATTTTGTATAGTTTATTAATATAAAGTTATGATTCAGTGTGCTTACCGACCCTAGAAGAAAGGGAAACCGGTTACTACAGAAAATAAATAAATGCAAGTTAAATCGAATTAAACACTAGACGAGTTGCACAACAACCGAAGTGGTCATAAAGATGAGGTGGCAAGTCTTGATTACCACATAGGACGAGGTGGACAGAAGTCTAAGTATATAGCAAAATTTTAGTATGGAATCATGATAATGACCCCGGTCAGTAAAGCTGCCAATATCTAAGTCAGATGCAAGTAGGCAACTTGTACCTACAAAGGCTGCAATCACTGAACACTATTAAAAGCAATCAAATCACCACTTGCACTTAGGGAAGATCTATAAATACAACTCATTTATTAATTCATAACATAAAAAATTTTACTAAGCTTAATATTCCCGTAATCACTCTTTTTTCCTGTAATAACCATGCTGACTTAACCATCAGAACCTTTTTTTAGGTACACCTATGATGTGTCCCCTCAATTCATGGTTGGAATTGACTCACATCAATACCTTAACGCGAAGAGCACAGAGTACCCACTAAACCTGTGTGTATAATACCGTACTCCCACTGAGACGGTGTAAAAACAAGAGAGAGTGAGACACATTTGACTCTGGTTCAGAAAGGGGAACTTCATACCCCGACACCGGTCAGACCATTGGTACGCCCAGTTGGGCAGCTCCCAACGGATCCACTTGAAAACAAGAAACTAAAGGAGTTACCCAACTTCGTTCTAGTTGACGGAAGCTTATTTTGAAGGGGGATATCGGCCCCTTACCTAAAATGTTTGAATGAAGCAAAAGTGGAAAAAGTGATGACCGAAGTGCATGAAGGGGCATGTGGCCACCACCGCGGTGGAAAGAGTTTGGCAAAGAAGATATTAAAGGCAAGTTATTGGTGGCCTACAATGACTAACACTACTAAAAAAAACCTGTTAGCGACAGACAAATACAGTTGCTTAATTATGCTCCTGGTGTCGCTAACACTATTAGCGACGACATTTATGACGGACATACATCGTCGCTATATCCATAGTCGTTGACACCACAGCGATGCGAAAGCCTTCCGTCGCTACTTTGTCGAAGGTGTAATGTTGTCGCTAAAGTGGTCCCTATGTTGGTGACGCATGCCGTTGTAACAGCCCAATTTTTAATTAAATTTGAATCAGTAGTTAAACAATGAAAAATTAAAGTTTCTTAGAAAAATAAGAAATAAATCTTAGAAAGTAGGAAATTTTATTCTGGTTACAGGGATATTTTTATTTCATGAATCGGATTTTAAAGTGAGACTAAACAGAAATAAAACGTCAAATAAAATGTAGAATTATTAAAGAACCCGTTATTAAATTAAAAGAAAGAAAGAAAATATCTTCTCTCTCGAAAACTCTTTGTGTCTCATTCTTCCTTCATTGCCTCATTTCCACCACCATTGGAAGCCTATAAATAAGGCTTCAATCTTCCAAATCTCTTTAAACCAAAAACAATATAAATTCCTTAACCCTTCATCTCCCTCTTCAAGCTTTCGAAAACTTCATTACTACACTCAAGCTCTTCAATTTTGCATAACAAGAAATTACTCAAACTTAAAGAATTGAGGAGATACAAAGGAGTTTAGCTCAAGAAAAGCTTAGGGATCTTCAATTGAGGTAAGAAAGAGGAGATAGGATATTAAATACATAGAAATTAAGTTAGAATTGCTTGTTTAATTGATTAATAGTTTAAAAACTCATATAATTAGATTTTAATTTAATTTGAATTAAGTTGTAAAATTGATGTTAATAGGTTTGGAATATGATATATGATATGTTTTTGATGTTGTATGATGATTTGGAATTAATTGGTATGTTTAATTTGTATTTAAAATCAATTAAAACAGCAAAAACAGAGAAACAGAGGTGTTGTTTGCGTTCTGCAGAATCAGACCTTTTAACAGTGGACATTTTCAAGCGGTGTTAAAAACTGGAAGCGGTGGTATTTCGTAAATAAAAACATGCGGTGGTATTTTTGTAAATATATCATAAGCGGTGGCATTTTTATAAATAAATTAGAATGATGGCATTTTTGTAAATAAGACCAGTGGTATTTTCATAAATATGATAAAAAACTTAAAATAATGATTTTTTTTATAAATATCAGAATTATTATTATTATTGAATTTTTATTATTCTAGAGACTTTATTTTGAAATAAAATAAATATAATTAATTAAATTAAATTTAGAAGTTTATTTAAACATTTAAAGGAAGAAAACTCTTGTTTTTATATTATTTTAGTAGTATAATTTTATATCATAGAAACTATGTTTTCTATATTCTTTGGAATATGATATTAAATAATTACTATAACATAGAAAATGTGTTTCCATATTTTTTGAATTATTAAATATTATGGAAAATATGTTTCCATATGTTTGAATTATGATATAAATATTATAAAAAATGTGTTTCCATATGATTGAATTATGATACAAATATTATGAAAAATGTGTTTCCATATTCTTTGAATTACAAATAAAGTATGCTTATTTGATTGTTATAATAATTTTATTGTTAAAATTAATTATATAAAGGAATTTGATAATTTAATGCATTCATGCATCATATGCATTGGGCGTTCAAAGAATCCGCCGAGGGGTTCTTTGAGGGTGTTCTCGGTGGGGGAACACGCTCTGTTGAGCAACAGACCTCTACGGTGGTTTTATACCACGGCCGTCTTAAGGGCTAAGCAGTGTGTCCTTAAGAGGGGTCCCACAACACTTGTTATTGATATTATGATGTTGTTATCGGATGTTGGTGTTGCATTATGAGGCGCGGTATCGGTTAGATATCCGTAAAAATATTATTATTGGAAATCACTACTTATGTTCCCACCAAAATAGATCCATCATGCATTTTCATTCTTATAAAGAATGGAATATAATAACATAAATATAATATGAAACATTTGTTTGGCATCTGCATCGCATAGCATCCTACTTGTGTTTGTGTATGTTCTAATTTAATTTTTATTTATTTGATATTTTATCTCACTCTTTCTGTTACTTGTGGCAACCCTTTAGTGTTTATTCAGGAAGACATGTGACAAACTGGATGATGCTTGATATGGATGAACTATGAAGACTTTGGATGCTGATACTTGCTTGCATAGCTACTTTGGCTGTATTATGTGCATGTTATGTTTTGGTGCTTTATATATTTATATTTTATAAGATCTAGGTGCCTGTTTTAAAATATAATATGTATGGAACTCTGATGTTATGTATAATAATAAGAAGTTAATTATGAAAAGGTTACGCACTCTGATATTGTACCAGTAACCTCTGGAATCAGGTTGTGAATTACTTGATAATTACCAGGCGAAAAATAAGTTATCTAAGAGATTTTATATGGTGACGGTAATTATCTTGGGATTTGCAAGTTGACTCCAGGGTGTTACAGCCGTCGCTATGGGTGCCCCACAGTGACCCCATGACACCGTCGCTAAGCCTGTAAAGTTGCGACCACAGTATGTCATCGCTAACATTATGTATTCAGCGTCTACTAGGACCGTCACTAACAGTATGTACTCAGTGACAACTCGGACCGTCGCTAACATTCAGTATTCAATGATGACTCGGACTGTCACTAACATTGTGTATTCAGCGACGCAATAAATGCCATCGCTAATATTAGTTTTTGTTTTTTATTAAATTTATTTTTTTGACTTTTAAAATATTAATATTTTGAATATAAGTTTTGTTTATTTAATTTTAAACCAGAAATATTGAATAACATAAAAAATTATAAATGAAAAATGACAAAAAGTAATACCGAATAAAATATAATATAAACATAAAAAATATAATGTTGTGTCGCTAAATATACAAATAAATGAAACATAAAAAATAAAATCATGGGGGAGGGGGATCCTGTGATGGTGGTGGTGGTGGCGGCGGCTCGGAAGTAGGGGAGGGAGCCTCGCCATCAACTGTAATAGTAGCTACTGGTGCACAGCAAGCTGTCGACTAGTCTCGACGTGTTGCTCCTCGGTTCGTCTTCGGTCCTCCTCAGCCCGTCGTCGGTTCGCCTCGGCCCGTTCCTCCAAAAGCTGCCTTTGGCGTCGCTCTTCTTGTAGCTCATTGTTTAGGTTTTGAATGACCTGAACATCATCCGTCGGAAGGCCAGAGGAGAAAGAGGTCTTTCTCTTTCTCGCAATCTGTGTGCCCATGCTTCCCAACCCGAACACCCTCCCTTTTTTGTTCATACCCAAGTTCCTCTATCTAATGAAGAACTTCTTGCAAGGCTCACCAATCATTTTGATCAACGTTTTGATTGCTTGGAGAATAATATGAATGCCCGCTTCAACTAAATGGAGGATACTATGACCACTCAATACAATGAACTTAATCAACAATTCTCTGAGTTTAAATTTTTTAATCCATAAACTAGAACTTGTTGTATCTCTTTGTTTAGTTTGATTATTTTATCATGTTCCTTCAATAACAATGTTCTCATGTTTTGCTAAATCCTTTAAGTTTTTGATGATGCCAAAGGGGGAGAGAAATCTCATTTGTGTGTTTATCTTTATCACTTCTCTTCGTATCTTGAATGATTATCATTGTATGATTATTTGCCTTAATTATATGAATCATTTTTATGGCACAATTACATAATTAAGGGGGAGCATTATATGCAAATACCTTGCAAAATAAAAGTGGTATCAAACTGCAATAGATAGGGGGAGTCTTATTGTTTGTCAAAAACTTGCATTATAAACTATTATGAAACTAACGCCCCAAGAGATGAACACTTATTATCATCATCAAAAAGGGGGAGAATGTGTTTATATGTTGCAACAGGTTTTGATAATGACAAACAAGATTCAAGATCAAACATAATAATTACGGATAAAATTAATTATGTTGGATGATGCAAAAATGATGAACTCCAAAAGAATAATTCATGGCATTGACAGAGGCTTAAATCCAGTGAAATAAATTCATCAAAATGCCTACGGACCAAGACAACAAGACTATATGCAATAACATGTGAAAAGGAATACCAAATACATGAAAAATGGAGCATCAGCATGATGAATCGATTCAAGCATATGCTGAATCGATTCATGCGTGATAAAAGGTCCCAGGATGTGATTTTTGGGTGCCTGAATCGATTCATATACTCCTGAATCGATTCATACGTTCAAAATTGCCCAGAAACTTCAAATTTTCATAGATGAATCGATTCATATGTAATGGGAATCGATTCACACGTTGTAATTTACCCAATGAATCGATTTATATTCAAAATGAATGGATTTATACGCTGATTAAAGTCTAAATACACTAAATGAATCGATTCATGAATAGATTCATTTAGTGTAAATTTGAATTTCAAATTTTGAAAGCTGACAAACTTGCAGGATTTACAAGAATCTCTCTCTGTCTCAAATGTCAATCAATCAAGCTGCCAATTTACAGATTCAAGGTCAGGAAACTTGTGCATGGAAATAAGGAACTTAAATCATGGAATGTTTTGTTGATTTATGCTTTTGAGGGAATTAAAAATTGCAAAAATTGCATGCACCCTTGCCTATAAATAGAAGAGAAGCTGAAGGCCAAATGCACACCAAGCAAGCTACAAAAATCACATTGCTTCTCCTTCTCTGTTCTTGATTCTTGGCTATTTACTCTCTGTTTCATTTTCTTTACAATTAAATATTTGAGAGTTATATTGTGAGAAAAATATTTTCTTGAGTATTAAACTTGCATATTCTTTTCTAAGAAGAGAAAAATATTTTTCAAGTGATTAAAATTTGTATATCCATTCTATTAAGAGAGTCACACTTGTAAAATCACATACACAAATTCTGAGAGTTTTGGGGTTGGGTTTTACCTTGTAATTGAGAGATTGGGTGGGTTACCCTTTTTGCTTGTGAGGATAAAGTTCTTGAGTGTGGGACACTAAGAAGTTGTAATTGCTCAAAGCTTGTATATCAAATTCTTAATAGTGGAATCCTTCAAGTGGGTTGCTTGAAGGTGAGACGTACATCGGCGTGGTGAAACTCATTATATCGGTTTACAAATATCTCTTCCTTAAACTTCTTTATTATTGTCATTTATTTTGCTTGGTAATTTAAGTACTGCATTAGCTTGATATAAATTGTTTAATTAATTATTTATATTAGTTTGTTTCAAAAATCTAAGTATATTCTTGAATCAATTGTGTTAAAATCATTTATTACTCTCTAAGTGCTAAAATAGCTTCATAATTAATTTGATATTATTACTTGTTCTTTTGTGTATTATTCTTACTTATCAAATTGATTACAAAAGAATTAATTTCAAAAGCATTCCAACGAAAATTTTTAATACTCAATTCACCCCCTTCTTAAGTAATTGAGGCCACTTGGTTAACACTCTGCCTCCTTCTTGACCCTCCTAGTCTGATACGCCTCCTGTAAATGTAAAATAATAGGATTAGTAAGCTGATTTGTAAATAATAAGCATGTGTAAGTTAAAATAAAATACCGCTAGATCTGTAGTCTTTTGGTTAACCCATGCACCGGCTTTGTTCTTCTTGGTCATTTGCATGACCTCAAAAAGGGAAGGCTCGTGGTGCTCCCCCAGCTCCTGTAGTAGACAACAAGCATTGAAATTATCATTGGAAAACATGTTAGACCAATCATAAAAGAAATGTTTAACATAAGTATACTTACAGATATTTTTTATGTTCGAGGGTTGAAATACTACCCCTAGTGTAAACTGACACTACAACATCGGCGGCTCTGTTTTCCTTGCTCTGAGCACTCACCTGCTGGAACAAGACACCGCCCCACTTCTGGACCATCCCATCCCAGTGGTCCTTGGGGATCCAACGAGGGCGCTCGCCCTTGTCCCTCACCTTCCAAAAGGTACTCTTGATGATTTTGGAGGTCTTTGTAGCAAAGACCCTCCTAATCTCATCAATCATACCCTTGGTCCACTGATAATCTCATTGTTATATGAAATGAAATTTCAATATTAAAAATATATATATGAATTAGCCATAAATTGACATCAAATTAAAATTTTAGCTTACTGAAAAGGTGTCAAACCACCTATCTTAGATAGCCTGCCCTGCATTTGTCCAAGAGATATATGATCCATCCCACTAGGCCTTCAGAACCTTAATAATCACTTTGGTAGTGCGACTACTATCAACAAAACTGATAGCCAATAATTAGAAATAAATAAAACAATTACACACGGGGAGGCTACCAAAATTTCAGTAGAGTCTCCCCTATAAATGTCACATTTCCAAATTTAAACGGTTGCCATGCTATAAACAGAAAAGTTTCCAGTACAGTTCAATCTATACAACTACTAAGTTAACCAACATACAACTATCTGAGTTTTATATACAAAGAAACTAACAAGCTACCAATTAACTTAAAACAAATTATAGTATACTTACTCGTCTCCGGCCGGTAGTGGGACTAGCATGGGTAAGGGGATGTCAGAGATGGGATGGCCTTAATGCCAGCATCATCCAAACCACCAGGTGAAGCAGTCTGCTCTGGGTGGTCTGTTATGGGGTGGTCTGCGGTGGTGGTGAAGGAGTGATGGTCTAATGTGGTGTGGTCTGCTATGGTGGTGAAGAAATGGTTGCCTGCTATGGGATGGTGGGGCCAGGTGGTGAAGGGGTGGTGGCCTGCTGTAATGTAGTGGCGTGTTGTGTGGTGGTGGCCTGTAGATGGGATTCAGGGGTCCTTGAACCACCACCCCGGCTGAAGGGTAGTCGACGTCCTATCAGTTTCACTAGGTTCCTCAGGTTCCTGGCTATCTATTTCAACAAGTTCCTTAGTCTCCAAATCGGCCCTAGACCATTTTGACTAGGACACAACATTTTTGTCAATGTGTTCACCCCCCATAGTGGTGAGTGTCTTATCCATTATGACTGGATCAATATTGAACAGCAAATGACTATCGTTGAGCTCATTCAGAGCGAGCTGATAAGCATCCTCAACCTCATCAGAGACATTGTCAGTGATCTGACTTGAGGCCTTGGCCTTGATTACTACGTACCAGTCCCGGTGCCCTCCAGGGAAGTCCGTGTAATAAATCTGCTCGGCTTGTTGGGTAAAAATAAAGGGATCAAACCCTTTATATCTACCATTTTTCTTGACCTTAACTAAGCCGTAGTTATTGTCAACCTTTGTTCCTACACCGATTGTGTTGTTGTACCAACCACACTTGAATAGAAAGATATGTCTTCTTAGTCGTCTAGAGAAAGAAACTTCAACAATCTCTGTCAGCACTCTATAAAAGTCTTCCTCTAACTATCCAGTTGTGCGTTTAACACAAACCCTATAGTTATGGGTACGCATCTCTTCACTCTATTAAAAAATATTAAAGTTGTAGCTGTTTACATAGTAAATGGGCCATTTTTTAACAGTTTTCACCGGCCCCAAAAAAGGACTTAGAGTAAGGGATCTTTAATATGGTTGTTTGGGTTTTGATGTTGGAAATACGCACTAAAAGCCTATATAGCACGCATCATTTTGAATAAGTCATTTTTGTTAAATAGTTTAACAACCTTTATTTATCCTTAGAGTAATAGGTCATATGAGAGTTATTCCTAAAATGTCCCTAGTCAAGTATTTACGTGGGGACATATAAATACATTAAGACTAGTGTGTGAGTGTACTGATGATCTGATCTCACAGATCATGGATATAAATGATATCAAGTCTTCACACAGGTACACATTAAGAGTAATGGTGTACTGGACAAACCCACCATGAGAACGTTGCATGGATCGTTACATGAATGTCATAAACGATTCTCAATGTGATAATGGTATATGTAGTCCTTTGACCTGAAGTCACTACGATTCCTACATAAGCAGTTTATTGTTTTATTACAATCAAACATCTTTTGTAACAAGAGGACTATAAAGGTTGTGGTTAGGCAATGAACAAATTATGCAGAGGGACGTGAGTGATATAGATGGGATTTGTCTCTCCTATGTGACAGAAGTGATATATATAGGCCACTTAATGGAGTGAGACTAAGGAAATGCATGGCCATGCTAGAAAGAATAAATATTGGATATTTATTCGGATAAAGTCTACTCCGGTATCAAGTAAAATAAATTGGACCGTACAAGGATGACGCGGCCATGCCTTGGACCCAATTTGGATATCGTGACAAAAGGAACAAACATATAAAATAATTATCACTTATAGGTTATGTTGATAATAAATAATATTCAGACATAATGATACATTGCTAGATGCTTCTCTTATTTTATATTAATAATAAAATAGTTTATTATTAATATAACCGAGTATTTTACCTATAGGGTCACACACATAGAGTAAGCCCATCAGAAAATAGCTTTTTATTTTAGTTGGACTAAAATAAGACTATTGGGCCTAACTCATTTAGAATGAGTAAGGAGCCCACTCTTTAGGGAGCAAATTAGGTCAAACCTAAGCCTATAAATAGAGCATAAGATGCTCATAGGCGGCTACCCAAAATGAGACATAAAATATGCAAAAGTTGCAAAAGCTACACGCCGTCAAACTAGCATTTGGAAGGTGTAGCATTTCTGGTGGGAGTACTCGTGTGGATCCTAAAGGACGAGGCTACGATTGCTTCGATATTCTTCAAGAGGTAATCCTAAAACGCAATTTTTTTTTGTGTTTGTCTTATGCTTTGAAACACAACGCTTTGCAAATCCTTGTATTTCCGCTGCTCATACACTAGGGATTCCCTAACAGTGGTATTAGAGCCTGGTTGCAAAATCGTATTGTGGGCAAACGTTTGTTTAAAGAACATGTAAAAATAAAAATAAAATTTCTTTTATGAAAAGAATTGTAAAGGTTGAATCCTTTTGCAAAGGTTGCATCTCTTATTAGATATGTTGCAAAGGTTGCATTTTTAATGAGATATTATGTAAAGGTTGTATTTTTATGAGATATGTTGCAAAGGTTGCACCTTTTGAAAGCTAATATCAATATATTTTTGCTTTATGTATATTGATTGCTTTTCTCAACATTTTAATTAAAGAACATGTTTTTAGGATGTGCTTTATTATATGAACATGTTGTATGTTGCAATGGTGATTGTTTTATATGTGTTCTAATTATAAGGCATGTTTTATGTTTATTTAATTAAATTGAAATCAAGGGTTGTATGCAATGACATCTATATGCTTTCTCTTTTCTAATATGAATTGTTCATGTGAGATTGTGTTTAGAAAGTTTAAGAGTTAAACCCTAGCCGTAATAAAAACTAAGATTCAAAACTTGAAACCTAGCCGTAATGGTATTTTATTTATTTGTAAATGTTATAAATAAAATATTTGATTTTAATATTATATTTTAAATTCAATTTGTAAAAGTTACAAATAAAATTTTTAATTATTTCTTAAAATTAAAGTTTGTAAGAGTTACAAATTTAAATAATTTATTCTTATTAATTTTAATAGGATTTGCATTGTTTGTGATCCTTTTAAAATTAATGTGATTTGTAAGAGTTACAAATTTAAATAATTTATTCTTACTAATTTTAATAGGATTTGCATTATATGTGATCTTTTTAAAATTAATGTGATTTGTAGGAGTTACAAATTGATTCATATTTATTAAATTTAATATGATTTGTAATTGTTACAAATAGAAGATAAGATCTTTATTAAATTTAATAATTTTAAAATCAAATATTTAATCCTTAATAAATTTGATAGGATTTGTAAAAGTTACAAATTAAAGATAAGATCTTTATCAAATTTAATAGGATTCGAAATAAAATATTTTGAACTCTAGAGATAAGGTCTAAAATTTAAACATTGATCGTTCTTAAAAAATAGGATGATTGTTGAGACTCTAGAGATAAGGTTTAAAAGTTAAACCTTGATTATTCCTATTTTAGGATAATTGTAAGGGTCAAAAGATAAGGTTTAAAAGTTAAATCTTGGCCATTTCAAAATTAAAGATTTCAAATTGTTTGAAATCATAACCGTATATTTTGAGTTGTTAATGGTCAGTGGGACGTTCTGGCTAGGAAAGACTTGGTACTTTAGCGGTCACTCCGGACCCACCTCTCTTTCCTGGGAACTAACCTCATTACAGTACTAAATTTTTGGGTTGGAACACGCTAAACTTCTTTGCATAGTTTTCCTTTTATGACCCCGCGTGTTTAATTATGTGTTTTAAAATTTATTTTATTTTAAATACAATTGATTACTCTATTAGTTGATTAATTAACACGTCCAACGGTGAATGGTTATGGTCTTAAATTTTTTTTATTTAATTTTAAATACAGCCTGTGTGCTGTGCCTTTCTCTATTCTTAAATTTCTTCACTCAACCCTTCACTCGTATGTAAAATGAGTTTTCTTTATTACATTGTAATCTTGGAAAAGCCAAGAAGGTGGGGACCTAGAAGAAACCTAGAGTGGTGATTCTTGATGGATATGACCTTGAAACGAACAAAGGAGTGGTTACTCTAGGAGGATGGTGGTTTCAAGAAGTAGGACTTCATGAAGTCAAGACACCATAGTTCCTTTAGGTTTATGTTATTTTATTTTATTTTCTAGGAAGACCATAACCATCTCACAATTTTGATTGCATGTTTTGGGGTTTTATTTTGCGTTAAAGTGTTTAATGAAAGTCGGTAATGAACAATAAGAAAATTGAAATCCCTCAAGCCTGACAATCATACCTTCCAATAAGTAATAACGTCTAACTTGATATAAATAAAGTGCAGGTCATGTCATAGTTGGGTGCCTTTATTTATGTTTAGTAGGACATGATTGGATAATTGGATTATCCAAGTATTATTAAGTTTTATTCAAATAGACATTTTTCAATTGGATTGGAAAAGCTTAAGGGTATGAATAGTCTAAAACGCGTTCTAATAAACAACAGTCATCAATGCTAGTTTCAATAAAGTGCAGGTTCTGCCAAAGTAGGATGCTTTGATTGATATTAGTAAAGGATGATGGATAATTGGATTATCCAACCATTTGTTACTGGACTTATCTAGGTATCTTTAATCAGATTGAAGAACCTAGAAGCGTTAATATTAAGTTTCAACGCCTCCTAATAAGTAACACTCATCGAGACTAATGTCAATAAATAGTCGGCCTGCCAAAGCAGGGTGCTATCATTTATATTAGTAAGGCGCGATGGGATAATTGTAATATCCAAATTGTTTTTATTAGGCCTAAACTTAACTAAGTTTTTCAATTGGATTGAAAATAACTTAGAGGCGTAAGGATTGAGCTTAAATTCATAAGATGAATAAGGGTAAAGAGTTACCCACTCAATTATCCAAGAGTTACATGAGATGTAATTAGAAATGTGTTTCCTATCTAAATAACCAAGGGTTGGGCGATTAGCCAAAGCTGACTCAACACTAGGCCAAATATGGATCTTGGCCCACTAGAAAAATCTTCCAATGGGATTTTTTATGATTTAGTGAGGGTATTTATTTTGAATCAAAACAGTGGGAGACAACATATTTATTTAATGACCAAAATTTAAATATGTTTTTAAATAGAAGTTTTAGATTTGCATGTAATTTGTTTTAGAATAACCATGATATACCAAATATTGTTTTGTTGCAATCTATCCTTTGGAAGGACACTTTATCTAGAAAAATGCCTAGATGGGTATTGAGACTTGAGAATTATCTTCATTAAAGATGAAGCGACAGTGTGTCATGTTTGGCTTATATATCATCTATGGTTGGGTCTTGAATACCCTATGGAATCTGCATAAACTCTGAGCTGTAAAAGGCAATATGAATATATGGGAGATATACGATATGATCGTATACAGACTTTATTAAGGCCAAGTTGGTCTGGAAGTCTAAAAGGTGATCAAGAAAGAAAATTGTTTCCAGTTTTAGCCAAAATAAGAAATTAAAATAATTTGTCTAAAGAACTTGAAGGAGTTCAAAAGAAAGGGAAGTAAGACTTCCACTACAGGTCATGTTATAGAAGTCAAGTTATTTTACTTCACTAACATTAGTATCAGATACTAGTAGTAGATCTTAAATTTTGAAAGATCAAGGAAGTAGATCACTTGTTAAGGGTGGAGAAATCTGTGTAAAATTGAGCAAAAGTTGCTACAATAAGGATAAGATCTTTACCTATTGGGCTAGTTAGTGAACTAGACATTGTGCATATTGTTTCTTATTAAACAAGAAATGTTTTTCTTATTATAAAATAACTTTATTTCTTCAAATGGATGTTGATGCACAATTGAGTAATGAATTCCACATCCTAAATCTCAAAACACCCATTTATAACAACTGCCAAAGTAGGTTAAAATAAGTGATTTTTGAACCTTACATACATGGTATTGTCTCCTAAGGCAAATGGATAAGAAACACATTTTCTAAATACCATTAATGTGGTTATATGGACTCTTTTTGATTTTGGAATCAATAGAGACATGTAAATCTTATTTATTGGAGAGATAATTGAGACCTCATTCATTGAAAAGATGAGTAATCTATTATCTAATACATAATGATGTATGTGGGCCTATTGAAACAATAACTAGATATATTTTTCAATACTTCAACATACTAATTGAAAAGTTAATGAGTATGGATTTATGTAACATAAGTTAGAAAGTCTTTGAAAAGTTTAAAGAATTCATAATGAAGTGAAAAACCAAATTGGCAAGACAATTAAAGCTCTTGATTAGATCAAGATAGCAAATAATTTGAGCTATAAGTTTGATAACTATCTAATAGAGTGAGAGATTACCTCTTAACTCATTCCTCATGGAATGCCTTAATAGCATCTCGATAGGGAAAAGTCAAACCTTGTTGGACACAGTTTGATTATTGATTATTATTAAACATCTCTAACTCCTTCAACGTCCTTTATTAACAAAATTTCCACACTTAACCATGTTTCATCTTAGACTTTCTTAAAGAAACCATATATGATATGGACTAGGAAGAAACCTAGTATGTCTTTACTAATAATTTGGAACTATGATGCTTCTATAGAGCATCCAACTCTGACAAGGTCAGATCCAAATTAGATAAATGTCTTCTATGAAATACCCAAAGAAAGCTAAGGGTTATTAGTTCTACAATTCATCTGAGAATAAAAGGCTTGTTGCTTAGAATGTTGCATTCTTGAATAAGAGTATATCCCTTAAAGAATCAGTGGGAGGATGGTAGAGCTTGAAGAAATTCAAGTATCACAAAGCATTTAAAAGTCAAGGATGGACTTGGAGCAGAAATCACAAAGTGTTGTGAAATCCTTAGCTCTGGTAGCATAAGACTTGCGTAAGATAAAATAAGATATGTCACCAAACCTAAAAGATATGGATATCTCATAAATCAGGAAGGAGGCATATTGCTAAATGACCAAGCTTCTTATGAAGAGGCCAATGCAAGTTTAGATTCTAAGACATGGCATAAGACCATGGGATTTGAAATAGGTTCCATGTATATTAACAAGGTATGAACCTTGGTTGACGCACCTAAAGGGTAAAACCTATAGGATGCAAGTGGGTTTTCAAAAGGAAAACTAAACATGGATGGTAATAAAAGTACCTTTAAAAGCAAGATTGACAAAATTCAATTAGCTTAAAAACCATTTAGATCCTGCTTGTTGTAGCAGTATACCACCATTATGAGATATGGTAGATAGATGTTAAGATAGAAATCATCTTGAGGATGTGTATGTGACACAACCTAAAGGCCTTTTATGCCTAAAACATCTAGGAAGGTATATGAACTACAAATGTTCTATTTATGGACTAAAGCAAGCTTTTAGAAGCAAGAATCTTCATTAAAGAATGAAGATAAATCTTGTGACTATAAAAGGGTTAGTAACTACACAATTATAGTTCTAGTATTACATGAAGAAGACATGCTTCTTCTAGAACTAATAATATTCTCATTCTATAGTCAAGAGTATCCTTAAACACTTAAGAAGGACTAAGGATTTAATCTTGATAAATGGAAGATGAGCTCGTTGTAAAGGTTACATCGATGCCAATCTTTTGATTAATTTGAAAGACTTAAGATTGCAATCAAAATATATGTGTTGTCAAGATGTTTGCGATGTATGCTTGAAAGGTTCAAAGCAAGAAACAATTGTTGGTTCTACTAACAAATCTAAGTATTTTGCTATGTTAAATTACAAAAGAAGTCAATTTACATTTAATCATTCCAAATATTTTGTACCCTATAAGTTTCCACTGTGATGACAATGGAACCATAGAACAATATAAGGAAGTGGATTAATCCAAGCATATACTTAAATAGTTCCATCTTTAGAAGATGTGAAAATATGCAATGTGCATACCAATAAAATTGTTAGGAACCCACTAGTAAAACCACTTACATAGTAAAAGCATAATGGCACTATAGATGTCATTGGGCATTAACCTTATCGGCTCTAAGTGCAAGTGGGAGATTATTGGAAATATGCACTAAAAGCCTATATAGGACACATCATTTTGAATAAGTCATTTTTGTTAAATAGTTTAACAACCTTTATTTATCCTTGGAGTAATAGGTCATATGAGAGTTATTCCTAAAATGTCCCTAGTCAAGTATTTACATGGGGACATATAAATACATTAAGACTAGTGTGTGAGTGTACTGATGATCTGATCTCATAGATCATGGATATAAATGATATCAAGTCTTCACACGGGTACATATTAAGAGTAATGATATACTGGACAGACACACCATGAGAACGTTGCATGGATTGTTATATGAATGTCATAAACGATTCTCAATGTGACAATGGTATATATAGTCCTTTGACCTGAAGTCACTATGATTCCTACATAAGGAGTTTTTTGTTTTAATACAATCAAACGTCTTTTGTAATAAGAGGACTATAAAGGTTGTGGTTAGGCAATGAATAAATTATGCAGAGGGATGTGAGTGATGTAGATGAGATTTGTCTCTCCTATGTGACAGGAGTGATATCTATAGGCCACTTGATAGAGTAAGACTAAGGAAATGCATGGCCATGCTAGAAAGAATAAATATTGGATATTTATTCGGATAAAGTCTACTCCGGTATCAAGTAAAATAAATTGGACCGTACAAGGATGACGCGACCATGCCTTGGGCCCAATTAGGATATCGTGACAAAAGGAACAAACATATAAAACAATTATCACTTATAGGTTATGTTGATAATAAATAATATTCGGACATAATGATGCATTGCTAGATACCGCTCTTATTTTATATTAATAATAAAATAGTTTATTATTAATATAACCGAGTATTTTACCTATAGTGTCACACACATAGAGTAAGCCCATCAGAAAATAGCTTTTTATTTTAGTTGGACTAAAATAAGACTATTGGGCCTAACTCATTTAGAATGAGTAAGGAGCCCACTCTTTAGGGAGCAAATTAGGTCAAACCTAAGCCTATAAATAGAGCATAAGATGCTCATAGGCGGCTACCTAAAAGGAGACATAAAATACACAAAAGTTGCAAAAGCTACACGCCGTCAAACTAGCATTTAGAAGGTGTAGCATTTCTGGTGGGAGTACTCGTGTGGACTCCTAAACAACGGGGCTACGATTGCTTCGATATTCTTCAAGAGGTAATCCTAAAACATAATTTTTTTTTGTGTTTGTCTTATGCTTTGAAACACGGCGCTTTGCAAATCCTATGGGAATCCTTGTATTTCCGCTGCTCATACACTAAGGATTCCCTAACACTTGAATCTATATACAGCATAACACATAGGTCATCGTTAGATACCTAACATTAGAAGTACAACTAAAAAACACATGGTATATGGGTCTTATGTGTTATGCAAACCAACTGATGAATTTGGATGATACCTCACTATGAATTTGGTCATCAGTTATATCATTTTGCTCAAGTTTTAGCATATCTGCATATAATCTATTTATAGAACAAAAATTTAGATACAATAAAAGCTAGCTTTAGAATGTAAACTATAAGTTGGTGACTTACTCAAGACATGGTTCCACTTCTGGGCAATTTAGAAGAATGTACAAGTGAGCTACCTTTCGATCTTTCTCATCAATGTGATATTTTGTGACCTTGCCCCTCGGACGGCCGGGATAGTTAAAAATTGAAATTTGATCATCCAACCCTATGCGGGTGGCCACCCCAAGATTGCGAGGAATTCTACTCATCCTAGTTTCTATGTCTGTCGGAAAATAGAAAGAAGTAAAAATGGTCATTTCTTCCACTAAGTATGCCTCACAAATTGATGCTTTAATGCACGCTTTGTTTGACACTTTGTCTTTTAAAGAGCATAAGAATCTAGAATAACATAAACAGATGTTAACTTACATAATACTACTATAGTTGGGCAAAAATTTACAACGAAATTAAGTAATGATAGAGTTCACCTACTAAGGCCTCATACGGTAGATGGATAGGGAGATGCTTCATCGAGTCAAAAAAACTTGGTGGAAATATCTATTCCAACTTACAAATCAAGACCGAGATACTTTCTTCCATCTTCAGAAGTTTCTCCTCAGTTAACGAAGTTGCTGTCAACTCCTTAAAGAAGTGTCTTAACTTAACCATCGGTTTCTAAATAGGTTTCGGTAGGGCATAAAATGCGTACGGCAGTAGCTGTTGCATAAACACATGGCAATCATGACTTTTCATGCCAAACACCCCGCCCTCTTTCATGTTGATACTTCTACTCAAGTTAGAAGCGAATCTGTCAGGCAGGGTCAACCCATTCATCCACATACACATAACAATCTATTGAGGTCTAGTTAAAATATATTCGGCATACGGTTTAAACATTCTTCCACGCCCTGCATCCCTCAATTCCAACTCCTTCCTAGATCACCAATCGGAAGGTCTAGACGACTCTTCTCTTTGTCCTTTGTTTTCCCTTTGATGTCCATCACAGTGTCAAAAATATTCATGAAAATATTTCATTCAGTGTGCATGACATCAATGTTGTATTTGAACAACAAGTCTTTCCAATATGGGAATCCCATAAGATACTCTGCTTCACCCAATGGTGTTCCTTCCTATAACCGGCAAACTCCTTGACATTCTTATCCCAGATGTGCGGATACTCTTCGACTCTCTGTCAAACCCATGCACCAGATAACCTACGAGGAGGTTCATTCACAACCTTGTTCTTCTTAAAAGCAGTTTTGTTTCTCTTGAATGGGTGATCCAATGGTAGAAACTTTCTATGACAATAAAAAAAATAGTCTTGCCACTAACAGGGAGTGATTCCCCCTGGTATGTTCCATGTATACAGGGCAAGCAAGCTTCCCAGATGTTGACCATCCAGAAAGCATATCAAAGGCTGGGAAGTCGTTAATGGTCCACATCAAAATAGCCCACATCATGAAATTGTTCATCAAGGATGCATCATAGGTCATCACCTCAACATCCCACAATTGTGACAACTCCTCAACCAACGGTTGTAAAAACACGTCTATCTTTAGATTTTTGGGTCCTGGAACCAGTACAGATAGAAATACGACCTCCCTTGATAAGTCTTGAAAAGACTTAATTATTTCACATTTTTATTTAACATTATTCAGTAATTATTGGTTAGTGTGTTAGTATTATTTAATAATTTGATAAAAATTCGTATTTTAGTTATGAATTTCAAAAGTACTTCATTATGTAAGAAAACGATTGAAAATATTAATTAGTTAAGGAATTTTGAAGTATTTATAAATTCACAAAGCAGCCAGCATATAAATGCTAGGCAATTAGCTGTTTAATAGTGCAGGAACAGGGCGTACTCGAGAAAAAAAGACAAATCCGATTGAAAATTACAAAAAGCCGAGCAAGACCGACTGGGCGAGACTTCAAAGGGTTGACCAAAAAGAATTAACAAAAAGCTGACTGCAAAGATTTCCAAGATACCGACTCCAAAAGAGAACAAGGAACTGATTGAAAATAAAAGGAAGAACCCGAGCGTCCATTTCAGAAATGCTGATTGAAAAGATAATTCGCTTAAGCGATAGTTTAATTCGCTCGGGCGAAGGTCAAAGTTCGCTCAAGCAAAGCAAGCCTACGCTCAAGCGTGACCTCAAAACATCACCTTTCGCCTAAGCTACTCTATCGCGCTTGAGCGAGAAAGCCATTCTGCATTACATATTTTCAATTCGCCCAAGCTTCGCCATAACGCTTAAGCGATAAAGCAACACTGCAGTACAATTCCCGAGCTCGCCCAAGCGAGAGTTAATCAGCTCAAGCGAAAACCCAGCAGCTGAAGCGAAAAAGCAGTAACTTAAACCCTGTTTCCTCCCTCCAACAACACACACCTGGTGCAGTACTGTTTCTGCTTCCATTGCCTTCTTCTTCAATGCTGCAACCTTAGTAACTTAAGTAGTGAACTGTCAATTAGTTGGTGCTGCGCTGTAAATTAGCTAAGGCTGAGCTGGATCCTGTTAAGAGCTAAGCTGTAATTAGTTAGTTACTCTGTAAACTGTGTAACTAGTAGTTTAGTCGTTAACTTAAGTTTTCTAAGTTATTAGTTAAGTTAGTTAAGTTAGGTAGAAATATATATATAGGTTGTACATATTATGTAACACACGCATACACAGATACGAAATAACAGAACGGAGAACATTCATTACACACTTCGAACATCTCACTACATATTTTTTCTCTCTCTAATCCTCTCCTCCATGATGTTCCACAATCCTTCGATGGAACCGAAGTCAATGGAGTTCTAAATCCCTAAGGTTAGGATTGCGAAGGTTAGCAATGGAGTCTTGAAGCTGTGAGCAAGGAAATCGACTTCTAGATCCTGAGGCGAACAAGCTGAGGAGTGGAGCAGCATCGTTGGATTGACAAATCCAGAATTGATGAAGAACTTCACCAGTGAGGAATCATGGCTGAAGCTTAGGTAACTTCCAGCTTTCTAACTAGTTCAGGCCTAATCAATTTAGGTGAATAGTTAGAGTTCAACCTCCAATTTCGCATTAGATTCTTAGGTTAATCGAGCACTTAAGGAATTAAGGTTCATTGCTTAAGGATTAGTGTTTTTCACCTAAGGAATTAGGGAATAACCACAAGTGGATTATCCTCTGGATTATGGAGTTGATTATACTTTAATTGCATATTTCTTGATGAATTTGTGAACCAAAGCAATCCTGACCTATTTTCTATTAATCACCTTTCACATTTATTTTAACTCTGTTTCTGGAAATATAAAAACAACTAGAAAACATTAAAATCATAAAAACCGAATGAACTACCTGTATTTCGTGTTGGTTCAGCTTGTACTAGTCCAAGATTGAGGTACTTACCACAATCCCTGTGGGACGATCAAATATTCTACAATTTTAACGACTGGTGCGCTTGCCATAAGTGTAAATCCGAGAGTCATATTTTGTTTTACTAAGATTTTCAGCACCAAGTTAATGGCTCGGGATTTTAGCATCAAGTTAATGGCGCCGTTGCCGGGGATTGTTGAGTAATATCAACAATCCTTGGACCGGTACTAGACTGAACCGTTTTACTTTAGTTTGCATTTAATACGTAGCTTCACTTTTGTTTTTAGTAATAGTAGTTTGTCATTTTCGTATAGATTTAGTTGTAGCTGTGAATTGTTCTTTTGTTTGACATTTGTTGTATGCAGTCAAGAAACAGAGAAGAACCTTTCTTCTTTGATCCTGACATAGACTTGTTAGAACGTAGACTAAGAAAAGAGAAAAAGCAAAAAGAAGAAAAAGAAATGGAACAGAGGAGAGTTACACTAGGTGACTACTCCAGACCGACTGAAGAAGGATCGCAATCTAGCATCCTTAGGCCACCAATTTCAGCAAATAATTTCGAACTAAAACCAGCTTTACTGCAGTTGGTAAGAAATGAAGTTCGGAGGAAGTGAGGTTGAGGATCCAAATTTGCATCTAGCAACCTTCCTCCAAATCTGTGATACAGTAAAAATGAATGGAGTCCCTGACGAGGAAATCCGACTGAGATTGTTTCCGTTTTCAGTGAGGGACCGAGCAAAAGCCTGGTTGCAGAGTCAACCGAGAGGCAGTATTTCAACTTGGGAGGACTTGCAACGAAAATTCTTGATTAAATATTTTCCTCCCTCTAAATATGCAAAGTTGCGCAATGAAATCACATGTTTCCAACAAAGAGAAGGTGAGTCTTTGATGGAAGCATGGGATCGGTATAAAGAAAGTTTGAGGAGATGTCCTCATCATCAAATTTCTGATGTGCAACAGGTAACTATTTTCTATAATGGTGTCAGGCCAGCTACCAGGGTCCTGATTGATGCCTCAACTGGAGGTTCATTAACAACAAAAACTGTAAAAGAAGCCATAGAGCTGATTGACGTTATGGCTTCTAATGAATGCTTGATTAGTGAGAGGAGCCAAGTCCCTAAGAGAGGGATATTAGAATTAGAAGCACAAGATGCTTATCTGGCTCAGAGTAAACTGATGACTCAGGCTTTGGAGAAACTAAGCATACAAATTTCAGAACTCCAAAAGCCGAGTCAGGTTTCTATGATCAGTTGTGACTTTTATGGTGGAGACCATGAGAATGGATTGTGTGATCCAAATGTGCCTTCTGAGCAAGTGAATTATATGGGGCAGCAACAGTATCAAAGGAATTATCCTTCTAATTCCTTTAATCCTAATTACAGGAATCACCCCAATTTTTCCTGGCAGAAAGGTCCACATCTGAATCAGAACATCCCACCAAGTCAACCCACAAATAGACCACAACAACCTTCTCACCCCCCTGTTAAGGAAAAATCCGAACTTGAGAATGTACTTTCTCAGTTTATCCAGGCCACTCAGGCCAGTTTTAAGAATCAGGAAGCGTCCATCAGAAATCTAGAAAATCAAGTCGGACAGGTTTCTAAACAATTAGCTGAGAGGCAAGTAGGCAATTTCCCTGGAGATACCGAGGTAAATCCAAGGGAACATTGCAAGGCCATAATTACTAGGACTGGAAAAATTATTTCTCCATCTCTGAGTCAGGAAATAAGTTCAGAAAAAGAAAAAGGAAAAGAAATAATACAAGAAAGCAAGCAGGATAATAATGAAGTAGAAAATAAAAATGAAACAGAAAAAGAAAAAGAAAATAAAGTCCATCAAAAGAAGAAGAAAAAGGTTGATCTGATTCTGGAGGAAGCTTCTAAGCTGACTCCTGAAAAACTGAGGAATGCTCCATTTCCACACAGGTTTAAAAAACAAATAGAGGAGCAGAAGTTTGCTAGGTTCTTAGAGGTTTTCAAGAAACTTCACATCAATATCCCTTTTGCCGAGGCATTGCAGGAGATGCCTTCCTATGCAAAATTTTTGAAAGAATTATTATCTAAAAAGAGGAAGCTTAAGGGGGATGAAATGATTACTCTCACTCAAGAGTGTAGTGCAATCATTCAAAAGAAACTTCCCCAAAAGCTAGAGGATCCTGGATCTTTTACAATACCATGTGCAATTGGGGATATTCATGTAGGAAGTGCTCTCTATGATCTAGGAGCCAGTATAAACCTGATGCCTCTATCTTTGATGAAAAAACTGGGAATTAATGACTTGCAACCGACTCGCATGTCCTTGCAGTTGGCTGACAGGTCCATTAAATATCCCCAAGGGATGCTGGAAGACTTGTTAGTGAAAGTAGATAAATTTATCTTTCCAGCAGACTTCATAGTGTTGGATATGGAAGCTGACCGAGAGATCCCTTTAATCTTAGGTAGACCCTTCCTAGCTACTGGCAGAGCGTTAATTGATGTAGAAAAAGGTGAACTCATGCTGAGAGTTCAGGAGGAGCAGGTAATATTCAATGTCTTCAATTCCATGAAACATCCGACTGAAAGGATGGATTGTTTAATGGTTGAAGAGATTAAAAGCTACCACACTCCAATGCTTTTAAAAACTGAGGAAGAGGCCCTACGAAATTTTTTAGAGGATGACTTTGACTCCGAGACTGAGGAGTTAAATGACTCTCACTCGGAAATATTGAGCCTACTGGAAGTATTAGAAGTAGGTGAGTTTGAAAAAGAAAAGAAAATTAATTTGAAAAGTGCTGAAGCTGAGAAAGGAAAGGAATTTTCTGAAGAAAAATATGATTTAAAACCTTTACCTTCTCATCTGAAATATGTTTTCCTGAGAGAAAACGACACTTATCCTGTCATTATTAATGCCGACTTAAAAGAAGAGGATGTGAATAAACTAATTGGGGTATTAAAGGCACATGAATCCGCGATTGGCTGGAATATTTCTGACTTAAAGGGAATCAGTCCATCATTTTGTATACACAAAATTCTAATGGAGGATGACTATTCCCCTGTAGTACAACCACAACGCAGATTGAACCCCATTATGAAGGAAGCGGTAAGGAAGGAAGTGGTCAAGCTCCTAGATGCAGGAATCATTTATCCTATCTCGGACAGCACTTGGATCAGCCCGGTCCAAGTGGTGCCCAAGAAAGGAGGAATGACGACTGTAAGAAATGACCAAGGTGAAGTTATTGCCACCCGGCCCACAACAGGCTGGAGGATGTGTATTGATTACAGAAGGCTGAATGACTTCACTCGGAAGGACCATTTCCCCCTGCCATTTGTTGACCAAATGCTCGAGAGGTTATCAGGGCATGAGTACTATTGTTTTCTTGATGGGTACTCGGGTTATAACCAAATTATGGTTGACCCAAAAGACCAAGAAAAGACTGCATTCACCTGTTCTTATGGAATTTTGCATATAGGCGCATGCCGTCCGGGCTGTGCAACGCTCCAGCAACCTTTCAAAGGTGCATGCTGGCAATTTTTGGGGAGATGGTGGAAAAATTTATTGAAGTGTTTATGGATGACTTCTCGGTATTTGGGAGTAATTTTGATTCATGCCTCAGCAACCTATCTAAGGTGCTGGTGAGATGCCAAGAAACTAACCTCATCCTTAATTGGGAAAAATGCCATTTTATGGTTAAGGAAGGGATAGTTCTTGGCCACAAAATCTCTACTGAGGGCATTCAAGTGGACCGAGCCAAGATTAAAATTATAGAAAAACTTCCTCCTCCAATCAATGTGAAAGGAGTGAGAAGTTTTCTAGGATGTGCTGGCTTTTATAGAAGGTTCATTAAAGATTTTTCAAAAATAGCTAAGCCTCTGACTGACTTACTTGTGAAAGATCATGTATTTGCGTTTAATGAAAATTGTGTCAAGGCTTTTGAAAAATTGAAACAAAGTCTGATTTCAGCTCCGATCCTTGCAGCACCTGATTGGTCTTTACCGTTTGAATTAATGTGTGATGCAAGTGACTTCGCAGTCGGAGCTGTACTGGGTCAGAAAGTAGGAAAATTGACTCATGTTATTTATTATGCTAGTAAAGTGTTGAACGAAAATCAAATACATTATACCACTACTGAAAAAGAAATGCTTGCTGTGGTGTATGCATTTGATAAATTTCGTGCTTACTTGATTGGGGCCAAGGTTATTGTATATACAGACCACTCGGCAATCAAGTATTTACTAGCTAAGAAAGAGTCTAAACCGAGACTGATCAGGTGGGTTCTGTTACTCCAGGAATTTGATTTAGAAATACGAGATAAAAAGGGAGTAGAGAACTCAGTTGCCGACCAACTGTCTCGTCTAGAAGGTGAGTCGGATTCTGTCTTAATAAAAGAAGAATTCCCAGACGAGAAGTTAATGGCAATTATCACCGGGCCATGGTATGCTAATATGGCCAACTTTAAAAGTGCCTCGGTGGTACCTGATGGTTGGACATCCCAAATGAGAAAAAAATTCTTTCATGATAGTAAAAACTTCCTTTAGGATGATCCATTTCTGTTTAAAATAGGAGTTGATGGATTGATCAGGCGGTGTGTGCCTGAATCCGAGCAAGAAAGGCTCTTGTGGCATTGCCACAACTCCTATTATGGAGGTCATCATGGTGCCTCCCGTACAGCAGCAAAAATCTTACAGAGTGGCTTTTATTGGCCAACTATCTTTCAAGATGCTAAAGAATATGTCAAAAGGTGTGATAAATGTCAAAGGAGCGGAGGTCTCTCTGCTAAAGCTGGCATGCCTTTGACAAACATTCTAATTGTGGAATTATTTGACGTTTGGGGTATCGATTTTATGGGACCCTTTCCTAAGTCGTTCTCCAACGAATATATACTTGTTGCTGTAGACTATGTCTCCAAATAGGTGGAGGCAATTCCGACTAGAACCAATGATGCACAGGTGGTGCTTAGGTTCATCAAGAAGAATATTTTCTCTAGGTTTGGAGTTCCGAGAGTAATTATTAGTGATGGGGGTTCACATTTTTACAATAAGATAATGGAAAAAGCCCTGCGTCACTATGAGGTGTTACATAAGATATCGATTCCTTACCATCCACAAACTTGTGGACAAGTCGAGCTGTCAAATAGAGAAATCCAAAGAATCTTAGAGAAAGTGGTCGGAAAATCTAGAAAAGATTGGTCGGTAAAATTAGATGATGCATTGTGGGCTTACCGAACAGCTTTCAAAACTTCGATTGGCATGTCCTCGTATCAATTAATATACGGTAAGGCTTGTCATCTCCCTGTGGAGTTGGAACACAAGGCGTGGTGGGCCACAAAGCTATTAAACATGGACTGTGATCAATCTCAGGAGGAAAGAGTTTTGAAACTCCATGAATTAGAGGAGTTCCGACTCAACGCTTATCAAAATGCCTCCATCTATAAGGAGAAAACAAAGAAATGGCACGATAAGCGAATTAATAAGAAAGAGTTTCAGAAGGGTGATCGGGTTTTATTATTCAATTCCCGACTGAGACTCTTCCCTGGAAAACTCAGATCCAAGTGGTCGGGGCCTTTTACTATAAATGAGGTTTTTCCTCATGGTGCAGTCAAACTGAAAGACCCGACTACTGATTAGATTTTTAAGGCAAATGGCCAGCGACTCAAACTCTACTTTGGAGGAGAGTTTGATAGGCAGAAAACCTCCCTGTTACTGCAGGCATCTTCTTAGATGCAATAAGGTCAAGCTAGTGACCTTAAAGAAGCGCTCTAGGGAGGCAACCCTATGTTCCGATTGTTTTGTTTTGAACTTGGAGTCGGAATGAATAAAAAGAAAAACTAAAAAAAAATTATTAAATAAAGTTTGTGAAGTTGAAGAAGGAAATCCGAGCTAGATTCTTCTATTTTCGCTCAGGCGAAGCACTTGTAACTTAGGCGAGACACTGCTGGGTGTTGTTTCACACTTAAACGAAAATTTACTGAGTTTGAGTGAAAATAGTACACTCGGATAACTGTTACTTATTTTTAACCCTTCTTCCCGACTGAACTTCACTCGTCATTTTTCAATAAAATTCCAATTCTTGATGTGAATAAAAGGAAGACTTTGAAGGATTTCTGATCGTTGATGTAATGAACGGGTCAGATGGTGAAAGGCGACTTATTTCAGTCGGCTTTTTATCACTCGGATTCCTCACTCATCACAATCAGTATTGTATCCATTAGTCTCCTATTCACGCGGTCTTTCAGTTTTTTATTCATTCACTCGGCTTTCTCTCTTTCTCTTGGCCGACCTTTATCACTCGGTATTTCTTTCATGCGTCTCTTTTCATAATTCCTTTCTCATTCACTCAATGTCTCATTAGAGTATTCGGTTTCTTCCACTCGGTACTCCGTTCACTCGGATCCTTCCGCAGTCGTTCATTTTTCACTCATCTTTCTTACTCTGTCACTTCATTTTATTCTGACTTTCGTTTTTCACCTCATATTCTTTTCATTCGGTTCTTCGTCCACTTGGTATAACTTATATTCATCTATTCCACTCAGCCTTCATTCACCCAGTCAATCTTTCACTCGTCTTTCATTTACTCATTCTTCATTCACTCAGTATTCTTTCCATTCAGTATATCATTCACTCGTTTTTCATTCACCCTGTGTTCACGTCACTCGGTTTTTCATCCTTTCAGTCTCATTCAAATTCTCTCGTTTCTTCGACCGATTCCTTTCTCGATGTTATTCATTCGGTAGTTTGTTATTCATTTTTCCATTGGCTTGTGCATTTACTCATCTCCTTCATCTAGTCAGTATACCATTTACTCATCTCCACTCGGAATATTCTCAGTCGTTCTCCCATTTATTCTTTCATCTACTCATTTTTCTCACCCATCCTCAATCCACTCGTTCCTCAATTCACTCGGTCGCCATTCCACTTGTTGTTTCATTCCTTCAGCTTTGCTCTCAATTTTCTGTTCGTCTGTTATTCATCGGTTCTTCCATTTACTCATTCCTTCTCTACACTCGTTGTTTTGTTTACTCTTCCACTCATTCTTCATTTCTCAGATCTCTATCACTCGGTATCTTTCTCCATACTCACTCGGTCATTCTTTTCACTCATTTACGCAATCTCTTCCTTTACAATCTTCCATTCTTTGTATCTTATTCATTTACTCGGTATTCCTTCATTCATTCATACTTCCATTCGTTTCTTCTACCATCCGTTTTTCTATTCACTCATATTTCACTACATTGGTTCACTCGTCTCTCATACGCTCTATTTCATTCATCTATTCTTTCACTCGTTCTTATATCTATTCGTCCTTTATTCATTCAGGATCTTTTCCATTTAGTGTTTCATTCACTTAGGGTCCTGTATTCATTCACGAATTTTTCACTCATTCATTTTTTCACTCATTCATTTACTTATAGTTTTCATTCGCCCATTCTATCTTATCATTTGTTCATTTATTCATCTTTCATTCTCTTGTGTCCACTTGGCATCACATTGGTAGCATCCCACTCTTACTCGATCTTCTACCTATCCAATATATGAGTATTTTAAAAAGAAAAAAATAATAAATAATAATAATAATATATATATATATTATAATAATAAAGTAATAATTAAAGCTGGAACACATTTACGCGTTTCTTGGAAAATGAATTCAACAATATAAAAAACCTTTCAGCTTCCAAACCCTAAGTACCTATGCTGAACTTGGGCTGAAGACGAAAAGACATTTTCTGGTTTCTAAGAAAGGTATCATCTTTCCACTTCTTTCACTTATTTTGTGCACTTGTAAGTTCGTGTTTATTATCTTCTTGTTTCATTGTTATTGTTTTCCACTGTTCATAAGCCATGCATCTCACAGTTTTGGTTTGCTGTCTTTCTGTTGGATTTCTGTTTTTATTTTTGTTTATTTAGGTTGTCTATCATCATTCTTTTAACATTAATCATGAAAAAAAGATCACAAAGACTTCTGTAAAAACCTAGACCAAATTTTGCAGAAGGAAGTGTGCGAAGAAAACAAATAGATAACAAAAGAGAAGTGGCAACCATCACTATATCTGATTCGTCTGAACATTTACCCAGTCAAAGTCAGGGTCAAAGGGATGTATCTCCTCTGGTTCAAAGGAATGTATCCCCTGCAAGTGAGGAAAATGAATCACCAGAAGTTGAAAGTGTTAAGGCTGTTGAAAACTGTGCTATGAAGTTTAAAGCCACAGAGCCAGAACGTCCCAGGCAATCTGTAGGAGCTAGTTCTTCTTCTTCTGATATTCTTATGGTGTTACAGGAATTACAGGCCATGAAGAAGATGCAAATTGGAATTTATGATCGGGTCTTGAACCACGATCTGATGCTCAGGAAGATTGCCACGAAACTGAGGGTTGAACACACAGCAGAAATGGGAGCCCCACCTGATAGAGATGCGTGGTTAGCTTCCATTGGATTCACGATTCCCTCCCAGCAGGACAAAGACGATGAAGATCAAGATGTTTAAGCAGTTGTTCCACGTTTTTATGATGTTTTCTATGTAATTAATTTGACATTATTGTAACTGCTTTCTGAACAGTGAACTTGCTTTTATTTTAATTATGTAATGAATATTTTATTTTCTTGTTAATTTGTTTGTTTATTCGGTTTTTCATATGTATTAGTAAAATCCACGAGTCCCAATCCGACTACGCGTTTCCCATCCATAGCCACTCAGGTAAAAAGGGAAGTATCTTTCCGACTTATTCCTTAATTAATATTCTGACTTATAAATTGCAAAATTATGTTTATTGTTTCTTTCACTCCATCTTAATAATTTAAAAGTTGCTGATTCGTTAAGCTTAGTCGGATAAATTAATTGATCGGTTTTGTTTAACTCATCATATCTGCCACTAATGATTTTTCATCATTAATTAAATTGTTTACTCGGCATGCTAGTTAGCAATCTGAATGTATGATCTTACATTAAGTTTGGGGACATGACTGGCTGATTAACTATTATATTCGTAGCTTTTGAGCCTGTTTTATCCTTTTCCGAGTGAGCTTGCATGCTGGTTAGTGAGACAGAATTTGCTTCAGTGTTTGCTAATTGTTGTATGTCAACCAATCGAAAATGATGGAGGCCTTCTTTGTTTATTTAGCCAGGGCCAAAAGTAACCATCCTAATTTTATTAATCATTCTTTGACCCAATAATTATGTTTGAGCCTGAGACCCTTTTATTCGTTTTAAAAACCTAACGTTACAAGCCTAATTATCCAAGAAAAACCCGACTAGAGTACCCTGGATGATCCACTGGTGAACTACTCGGTTTTTGCTTATTGCTAGGGACTAGCAATTTCTAAGTTTGGGGATGAAGAGTGTGCCTAACAGTAATTAAGGACACACTCCGACCTTAATTATGGATAAATATGTAGAAAAATAAAAGGAAGAAAGGCATATGGCATGACGTGTAGAACCATTGCAAGCCTATGTTTATCTAACAAGTATGCAGGTGCTGAGTGCATTCTATTCACCTTACACACCGAGAGAAGAGTTAAACACCGACCAGTGAGGAAAGCATCAGTAGCTTATCTTCCAAAGGAGGTGTAAGTTTTTATACTTTTAGAAATTGCGAGAAGAAAGCATGATCGGTATTCAATAATTATAGTATAAACTAAGTTAAGGAAAGGATGAGTGTGTTGATCAAATGCTGTTAGTTAATTAATCTGAATATTTGCTTGAGGACAAGCAAGTTTTAAGTTTAGGGATGTGATAAGTCTTGAAAAGACTTAATTATTTCACCTTTTTATTTAACATTATTCAGTAATTATTGGTTAGTTTGTTAGTATTATTTAATAATTTGATAAAAATTCATATTTTAGTTATGAATTTCAAAAGTACTTCATTTATGTAAGAAAACGATTGAAAATATTAATTAGTTAAGGAATTTTGAAGTATTTATAAATTCACTAAGCAGTCAGCATATAAATGCTAGGCAATTAGCTGTTTAATAGTGCAGGAACAAGGTGTACTCGAGAAAAAAATACAAATCCGAGTGAAAATTACAAAAAGCCGAGCAAGAATTTAAAGAGCCGAGTGAGAATTCGTAAATCCGACTGAAGGAAGTTCACAAGACCGACTGGGCGAGACTTCAAAGGGTTGACCGAAAAGAATTAACGAAAAGCCGACTGCAAAGATTTCCAAGATACCGACTCCAAAAGAGAACAAGGAACCGATTGAAAATAAAAGGAAGAACCCGAGCGTCCATTTCAGAAATGCTGATTGAAAAGATAATTCGCTTAAGCGATAGTTTAATTCGCTTGGGCGAGGGTCAAAGTTCGCTCAAGCAAAGCAAGCCTACGCTCAAGCGTGACCTCAAAACATCACCTTTCGCCTAAGCTACTCTATCGCGCTTGAGCGAGAAAGCCATTCTGTATTACATATTTTCAATTCGCCCAAGCTTCGCCATAACGCTTAAGCGACAAAGCAACACTGCAGTACAATTCCCGAGCTCGCCCAAGCGAGAGTTAATCAGCTCAAGTGAAAACCCAGCAGCTGAAGCGAAAAAGCAGTAACTTAAACCCTGTTTCCTCCCTCCAACAACACACACCTGGTGCAGTACTGTTTTCGTTTCCACTGCCTTCTTCTCCACTGCTGCAACCTTAGTAACTTAAGTAGTGAACTGTCAATTAGCTGGTGCTGCGCTGTAAATTAGCTAAGGGTGAGCTGGATCCTGTTAAGAGCTAAGCTGTAATTAGTTAGTTACTCTGTAAACTGTGTAACTAGTAGTTTAGTCGTTAACTTAAGTTTTCTAAGTTATTAGTTAAGTTAGTTAAGTTAGGTAGAAATATATATATAGGTTGTACATATTATGTAACACACGCATACACAGATACGAAATAACAGAATGGAGAACATTCATTACACACTTCGAACATCTCACTACATATTTTTTCTCTCTCTAATCCTCTCCTCCATGATGTTCCACAATCCTTTGATGGAACCGAATTCAATGGAGTTCTAAATCCCTAAGGTTGGGATTGCGAAGGTTAGCAATGGAGTCTTGAAGCTGTGAGCAAAGAAATCGACTTCTAGATCCTGAGGTGAACAAGCTGAGGAGTGGAGCAGCATCGCTGGATTGACAAATCCAGAATTGATGAAGAACTTCACCAGTGAGGAATCATGGCTGAAGCTTAGGTAACTTCCAGCTTTCTAACTAGTTCAGGCCTAATCAATTTAGGTGAATAGTTAGAGTTCAACCTCCAATTTCGCATTAGATTCTTAGGTTAATCGAGCACTTAAGGAATTAAGGTTCATTGCTTAAGGATTAGTGTTTTTCACCTAAGGAATTAGGGAATAACCACAAGCGGATTGTCCTCTGGATTATGGAGTTGATTATACTTTAATTGCATGTTTCTTGATGAATTTGTGAACCAAAGCAATCCTGACCTATTTTCTATTAATCACCTTTCACATTCATTTTAAGTCTGTTTCTGGAAATATAAAAATAACTAGAAAACATTAAAATCATAAAAACCGAATGAACTACCTATATTTCGTGTTGGTTCAGCTTGTACTAGTCCAAGATTGAGGTACTTACCACAATCCCTGTGGGACGATCAAATATTCTACAATTTTAACATCTGGTGCGCTTGCCATAAGTGTAAATCCGAGAGTCATATTTTGTTTTACTAAGATTTTCAGCACCAAGTTAATGGCTCGGGATTTTAGCATCAGGAGGTAGATTGTATGGGGTCAGTATAAGTGGCCAACAAGAGTATGCTCTTCCGTATTGACCAAACGGGTTGAACCCATCAGTACATAAGCCAAGTTATACATTGCGTGACTCACCTGAAAAGTCCAGATATAGCTCATCCAAACACTTCTATGCTTTCCTATCGGATGGATGGCACAAAAGACCCTCCTCTGTTCAGTTCAGAGCATGCCAACGCATGTGTTTTGCCATGGAGAATGAGGCATACAGACATTGAAGATGCGTGTTATGGGAAAGTACCACATTTTCTTCCTGGCTGTGCTAGTTACTTTCCCTCTCCTTTTAATAGTTTTGTAACGGCCCTCATTACAGTGTACACATTTTGTGACACTCTTGTCTGCAAACTCATTTCTAAACAATATACACCCGCAATCATAACACTCTATCTTCACACAACCCAACCCCAAGCTTGCCACTCTTTTCTTAGCATGGTATGGGTTTGATGGCATTCGATGATTACTAGGTATGGTGGAACCTATCAGATCGACCATCCTATTAAAACAACCTCCTGAAAGATTTTAATCTGCCTTTAGGCTTAAAGTAGCTAGGGAGGTGGATAATTCAGTGTGACTCTCACACCCGTCCCATAATGGAGTCTGAGCCACCACCAATAAATCATAAAACCTCTTCACCTCTAGATTAGGATCCTCCTCTATATTGTCATCCTTATTCCCTGCTTGGTCATCATGTTGTAGCATATGCCCAGTGGAGGGTCCAACATGATCCATCACTATCTGGTCCATGTTATTGTACGTATCCCTGTTCCCTCCGACCTCATAGTAAGACTATTGCACGGTTACGGCTGATGGCCTGGGCGGTAACTGCTCACCATGGTTGTACCAATAGTCATATCTTTCCATTAACCCCTTCTCACTTAGGTGGCACATCACATCATCCACGTATTCAAAACTCATGCATTTTCACCTTGAGCACGGACAACGAATCTTCTGAGTCGCTTCAAAATCAGGCGTATTCACTGTAGTGAACGAAATGAACTCCAACAGCCCCATCATAAACTCCTCAGTCACTCACCGACTGTGATCTAGTCGGTTATACATCCATCGCCAATTTGTCAGAACCTCCATTCACGATATCTAACAAGCAGAGTTCTAGTTACTTTGATTTAAACATTATGTTACAACCATCTGTAGCCCGTTGATGTTGTTTGTGATCTATCTTGTATCCTTGATGTTCATTTGGAATTTCAGCAGCATTTGGCATTGGTCCCCGAGTACACAAAGATACGTGCGGTGTGAAACACCATACGCAGACATGCACCCAAACACAATATGAAACACAGTAACCAAAATTTGAAATGGACATGAACAACACAAGATAGATCCCAAACAACAGCAATGGGTTACGCCCTACTCGTTACAAATTCATCCCAAACTGTCCAACCGGGATAATTCAAGATCGAACACAACACGGTATATCGGCCGGTTGTCTTGAATCTTGAATCTTGAATGGGAACCTACTGGGTACACACACGACTAAAACCTACATTGTGCAACTTAAATATACTTTTTCATGTACCCTAAAACAGGGACCTTGCCAAAATTTTAACAGAGTCTCCCCTATAAACTAGATATTTCCAAATTTTAAAAATAACCTGTTACACACAGAAGATTCTCCAGTATAGTTCAATATATATGTTACGCATTGTATATGAAATTGAAGGAGGTAATCACCACAACCTAGTGACCTATGCTCTCCACTAACAAGCAACAATACACATGCATAAACCATTATGTTATCAGCACACAAAACTAATGCCTAATGAGCTCTACTCTCCACTAACAAACAACAATACACATGCGCACTTTTAACACATGTTATTAATACACAATGTAACATCCCGAATTTTAAAATAGAAGATTAATTAAGGAAAATAAATATTGATAAATATGAATTGTTTAATGTCTCAATAAATTGAAATTAATTAAATTAAGATTTTTGGGAATTGTTGGTAATTTATGAAGATCGATTAAGCTGAATATGAGCCGGTTGGAATATGGGTGTCGGACCAAGTGTCACGGAATGAGATGATATTGGTCAGGGCTGTAGAGAATAATATTGGGAATTTGAATATACATTCGGAATAATTTTCGGATGAAGTATTGAGCCCAAACGAAGAGCCTGTTAGTGACAAAAATGATGAAATTCTAATAATTGGAAATCAAATAAAACAAAAAGCCCAAAATTCCTTTCCTTCTCCACGCTGGCTTCTTCTATTGCCATGGAAACATTCCTCTTCATCTTACTCTCCATTTCACTTTCATTCTTCTTCTCTTCTTCTTCCAAGAAGCTTAAACTCGAGAGGTGATTATCTCCTACCGTATTTTCGTTGAAGAAACTTGAAAGCTTGGAGTTCTCCCCTCTTCCTCCTCTCTTTTCCGTGCTAACTCTCTTTTTCTCTTAAACCCATTTCGTTTGGGTGTGAGGTAAGTTCTTTCACCATTTTTGGAATGGATTGATGATGATATTATGGGGTATTATGATTTGGAGAGGAGATGCATGTGCATGGGTGTTTATTAGAGCATTTAATGCTTATGCCCTAGAATGGGTCATCATAAATGTGAGTATTTATGAAGAGGAAATGGTAGTTGGTGTATTAATGAGGGTAAAGAATGAAGGTTTATGATGTATTAATGAAGGTGGATAGGTTTTGGAGGAAACCCTAACCTTGAAGTTGGGGGGAAAATAGTTAAAGTTAGTTTAAGAATGTGTTTAATGGAGAAATATATGTCGTTGAGGAGTTTTGTGAAGCTTGGGGATAGGGTTGTCTTGTAACCCTTGAATTTAATGATGGTGGCTTAATGGGAAGGAATTCCCGAAGCCTAATAAAGAATAAAAATGATATCCACAACATGTCTAACACATGTTGTGACATTATAAATATGAATATGACTAAATAGAATTGAATTGATGACTTGAGTAGTTGATTGATTAAGGTTTTACATGAATGTGAATGTAGGACCTATTCCGAACGATGAGGCGGGACCGTCTTATCAACCGGAATTCTTCTCTTGAGGTAGGAGAAGAGTCTAAGTTCTCAATGCATGAATTTGAATGTTAATTGATTGTGGTATGTAGTGTTATGCATGTTAGCCTTGCTTGAATGTTGTAAGAAATGATGATTTATGGTGTGATGTAGTTAATATGTTTGGCAACATACTTTTGTGCATTTAGAATACTCATGGTATGTTAAGTTGTGTTTACCATGAATATGACATGAATGATGAAGTTGTTTGTTGAGATTGAGAATAAAGAGAATGCCACCTAAAGATTTAAACTATTGTGAACAATCAATGTTAATAAAAGCTTATGGTGATGTTAATAATGATGTTGATGATGTTGGATGATGAGGGGCATGTATAGGATGCATAGAGTGAGAAATGCATATGGTCTGCATTTGTATCCATGGCATACTACATAGCCGTCGTTGTGGAACATTAGGGGAGTTCCCTCGGCCGAGCCAGTGGGAGGGTGGCTCGGTGCATAAGCAAGATGTTTTTCCCCTGTGACTTTAAGTAAAGTCACGAAGCCGCCCATGTATTGCTTCGGGGAGCTGCATGTGGCCGACCCTTGTGGGGGTGGCTCTTGATGAGTAGGTGACCCCGGTGGTCTTTATGATCACAGCCGCCATGATTTAATATCTGGCCGGCCCGCAACACTATATGTTGATATGTTGTGTACCGCGGTCATGGTGAAAATGGCCAGGTGTTGCAAGATGGGCGATGTGGTTTGGTACCAGTAAAACAATTGGTGAATGCATGCAATTTAAAGAATAAGTGTACACATTTTACTACTGCAGTAGGAGTGTGGTTAAATGACCATGCTTGAAACCCATAGTTGGTGTTGAATTTCCCACAGTCGGATCTGCAATTGTTGAAATATTCCTTGTGCATATGCATTAGTTAAGAGCATTTGCATATAGAAGTAAGTATGCCAAGGTGGTGAGATGTGATGATAACTTTGTGAGGTGGTAAAAATATAATTAAGACAACATAAAAGATATGAATACCAGTTAAAGGTTGTGTAACAATTCAATGGTTGAATAATGTGATTATGTATATGCTTGTGTGCTTTGTGTGAAATTGTGTTGGTATATGGCATGATGATTATTGTTGATGTGCAAAGTATATAGGTGGGATGCCTTTATGCATAATCACTTGGTATTCATATTCATACCTTTGGAATGTGGACTCACTCTCCCATGTTGTCAATTTTAGACTTGTGATGCAGGGCATTCATGGGAAGAGTAAGCATTTTGAAGTATACTTATGGCTGTGGAGGTAATTAGTGTATAGGGAGCGCCTTGGCCGGCGATATATGTAATCATATCTATTTTGTGTAGCAAGAGATGTAATGAATGTGTATTTTGGAAGTTTATATGATAGATGATTTTGGAGGGTCATGGAGGAAAATGAGAAATTGTATGTATATCTCATTTTCATTAGTGACCCTAAGTATGTATGAAGGTTTAAATTATAATGGAAATTCCCTATGTGTTGATGAATGGATAAAGAATTATATTTGAGTATTTCTTTTATAAAGCTGAAGAGATGAAGAATTAATTTATATATATGATTTTGAAGAGTTGAATGGAATTTAAGAATATGCTGGTGCAGAACCAGTTTTAAATGATCTAAATGATGTTTGATATGTAAGGCATTCTGGTAGTATGAATGGAGTTCAATTTTAGTGGATTATGTTGTGTATATTTCGTGTTCTGCATGTTGTCTGATGATTTCGCTCAGGCGAATTGAATTCTCGCCCGAGCAAGAGCCACACCTATTGGAAAATTGGTCTCTGGGCAATTCTCGCTCAAGCGAGAGTGAACCTCGCTCAAGCGAGATTGTCCCAGTATCAGTGTTTAGATACTGGAGGAAATTCGCCTAGGCGAATGGAGCTTCGCCCGAGCAAGGGCAAAGGGATTAGCCACTGGTCTGATTTCGCTCAGGCGAATGGCCAGTTCGCTCAAGCGAGAATGTTAGTAGAATCAGGGATTTAGCTACTGGATGAAATCCGCCCGAGCGAAGGATCTTGGGGGATGGCAATCGCCCAGGCGAGACAATTAAATGGTGAGTGGGTGAGTTCCTGAACAAACTTTGTCTAAGTGGAAGTTTTGGAAATAAACTAAGAGGTGGTGTAATTTCCGAGTGAGTTCCGAGTGACCTATGTCCGAGCCATGGCTTTCCGAGTGAGGAAGTGTCCATAATCTGAGTGAGAAGGCTTTTGAGTGTAATGATCTGGGCAGTGGAGTCCTGAAGGGGAATTTCCAAGTCCAGTGTACTTGTTCCGAGTGGTGTGTCCCGATTTTGTATTCTCCGAGTGGGAGAACACCGATTGGTGATATCGGTATGAGTTTATCCAGGAATTCCCTGGAATAACTCCACTCGAGTGAAAAAGAGAGGAAGTCGGATTTGTAATAAAATACCGAGTGAAAGCTGGTCAGGCAATGAGTCAGTCTTGGAATAAGACTCCGAGTGAGTGTCCAACTAGGTGGAGAGTCGGTTCCTGGAGTGTTCTACTGAGTGGAACCCCGAGTGGGTGAAGACTCAGATTTAAAATGAATTTACCGAGTGGAAGTTTGAGTGAGAGAGGACTCGGTCTGGACTGACTTTGCCGAGTAGAGGATTGAGTGAATGATGGGTCGGTCAGGTTATCTTGCTGAGTGGTGAACCTGTGTACTTTGAGTCAGTTTCAGGGAGACTCTGCTGAGTGAGAACCTGAGTGCCTTGAATCAGTTTTGGAGGGATTACGCCGAGTGAAAACCTGTGTGTTGGGAGTCGGATTTGGTGGGGCTTTGCTGAGTGTAAACTTAAGTATTGGAAAGCCTTACTAAACGAGTGGATATAAGCCCAACTCTGTAAGTTGTTTGCTTAAGCGAGGAAGTCTTGCCCAAGCGAGTCAATCATGAATTCGATTCTGGACGAATTTCGCCCAGGCTCGCTGGTTTCGCCCAAGCGAGGTTTGTGTGACTCGCTCAAGCGAGTCAGAATTCGCTTAAGCGAGATCGTCCCCTGATGCATAATTATTCCTTTCGCTCAGCTTTTCTTTACTTCGCCCAGTGTGCCCACGTTGGCTCGCTCAAGCGAATGAGAGTCTCGCTTGAGCGAGGGACACTTTGTTGTTCTTTTTGGTTTTGATTTTAACTTGGAAAAATTATCATAAAAATTTAACCTTTTAATTTCACCCTCTCATATCTTCATATATGGGAGTGGTTCATCACTGATCCAGGTACTGTGTCAAAAATGCTTCTGCACTTAATTTCTTTCATTGAATTTATGATTTATAAAAACGTGAAAAAATTTACCCTGATTTTTGGGGTGTCTCACACAAAACCAATGCCTAATGATCTCTGCTTTTCACTAATAAACAATAATCGACATGCATACATAACACTGTTAAGCAACATCATATACGATAATGGTTTGGTAAAATTACCTCTATGCTGTACCTAACTGTAGTGAAAGCACGCAAGTCATACCCGTGATAAACGAATGTAAGCCAACAATAAGAATGAACCCTAAACCTATTATGCCATAAAAAATAAAAATCAAACTTCCAAAAAAGACATGATATAAAATTTTTAAAGTAGACTAGTTACTGACATGAGAAGAGGCCATTAAGGGATGATGGACATAAGAAGAATTACATTTGTTCAAGTTTGAGGTAGTTTGGTTGAAGGAGAAAAAGGAGTGTCAGAAAGTCGTGAAGGATAAGAAGTAGTAGTTGTGTTGTATGTTAACGTTTCTTATTTGAAAAAGAATTACATTTCTTATTGATGTAGATATTCTTTCTATCTTTGTTTCTTCTACATGTTTGTTTGTCTCTTATGTGAGTGATGCAGAACCATGTAACTTTAAATTGAATTAATAGAGATATGAAGGGACTAATGTTTAAACTCTTCCATGATTAAGTAGTGTTCACAGGCAGCATATGTAGCATTTTTGGCTTCTCTTAAATAAATAAGTATTGTAGATCTAACATTTTACTTGTTATTGTCATTGTTTTATTTTTATTCATTGGTTATGTAAGACTTAACTGGTTCTGAATCTAAGTGAGTTAGTATTTATAATGCATATAATTTTTAGTGAAAGAATATTATATAATGGCCAAATCATTATATTTTATTGTGTTAATTATAGGTATTATTCTTTAGAATGTAGATACACTAATATTTGGTTTGTGTAATCACAATTTATCATTATTCTTTAGATTGATTAATATAAAACAATTCATGGGTACCTTAATAATATTATATAATTTTCAAAAACAAATCAACCTAAATTAATATTAATTAAGCAACTAGTTAATTAGATATATATTAGTCTAGATAAACACTTCAACGCTTTATGGGAAATTATTGTAATACAGGATCATCTATGGATTCAGGTGGTGATCATTGGGGTTTTTTGTCATCTAAGCATAAGAGAAGGATGAGTTCAAGAAAGGTGTTTAATGAAGTTCATGGGTTGAGTTTAAGGAACGTGGAGAAGAAAAGGCGTTTGGGTGCTTTGAGAGCTTCTTCTGATGCCAATGGGAAGATAAACATAAATATCTCAAACAAAGAATTGGACAAGTTGTTGGGAAAGGGGACAGAGAAAATATAATTATAAAAATATTACAAAAGGTCATTCAAGTAGTAACTAGTAAGTTAGGAAGTAAGCATTTAATATTAGTATCACATATAAATATATCTAGTAAAGTAAAAATCATCTTAGCTAGGATTAGTTTTTATCAAAAGAAGATCATCATGATCAAGTCTATAAAATACAGCTAGTTAACAACTCAATCATAAATTAATATAAGATAACAAGTTAAAGTTTCACTCATGATATAAGACAACCACATGTTCATCTAGCAATCCAAAATTATAATCTCTTAACACTTAAAAAGTCATTTCAAACACAATTAGTATAAGGAGTAATAATCCATAATTAATATGAAAAATGATTATTTAACTAAACATTAAAATTAATATGTGAGCTTACAACCTGTAATGTAGTTTTCCTTGTAGAAAGTGATAAGCTCTCCCAAGATGACTCAAAATATGTAACTTCCTGCTAAGTGAAAAATAATTATGTTAGCAATTACTTATTTTTAGATAGAGTGGATAGATATAACTTAAAATATTTATCAAAATATGAAAGATTAACAAATGAGAACAAATAAGGAAAAAATGATAATCAATGCCTATACAATACAGCCAGTGGTACAAAAACAATTTACTTTCCAAATTTTAGAGTATAAAAACAAAACCATAGGTTACACCTTAGTACAAACCCATAACTCATGTTTATTTGTCATGAAACAATCTACATATATCAAAAGTTTAGTCTGCAGCACTAGATAGAGTAAAAAATATTTTTATGAAGTTACTATATACTTTGCATGTTGCTGCCACTTTGCTCAGCTTAAGAGGCAGTTCATTCAGAAGGGTGTGGATTGATGTGAAAATTCTAATAGCTAAGGACAAGACAAAGTTCACTCCAATATATTTTGTATCCTAATATTCATGCTCCTAGGACTCTTCAATTTTTTCCCTTCCCACTTGCATTCTACCATTGTCTACACAATAAGGGAAACTTGCAGCAGAGAAAGGACTTAGAAGAACATAACAGTTATTGAGACTAATTAAAACAACTGTTAAATTGGCTCAAATGTGGCTTACTATGAATAAGAGGTAGTTAATGTACTAATTAAAACAAAATTATCAAATATATGTGATGAAGATGATGGCTAATAAAGTTGAGATAAGACTTCACACATTTGGATTGAAAAATAATATCTATTTTGGGAGCCAAAAGTCAAGTTCATGGCTTAGTCAAATGAAAATGAGTGGTAGATTCATGGCACTACTAAGACAGAGAAACCGGGAAGGAGTAGTAAGTGGTTTTCTAAAGCTTCATGTGTAGAAAATTCAAATGCATTTCTATATTATTTTTTTGTCGTGTGGCTAGTCTTAGTGATTTATTTTCTCCTTTTTAACAGGTTTCTTCGCTTAATAATATGTTGGCTTATGACAAAGCAGTTCCCTCATGGCTACTCTCATGGGAAGTGAAAGGGGAACTTGTTGATCTTTACACTATATACATGAAGAGTAATCCAACTCTTGAAAAATTGTCTTATTTACAGTATCTGTTTAGCATATGCCATCCACTATAGGTGATAACTTAATAATGAGGTAAACATAGAACTTGTTGTGATATTGGTTTGTTCTTAATATATCTAATTATAAAAACTGAATTTGTAGACGCGGGCATTACTTTTAGTAATTTTTCTTGTTTTATAAATTTCACATTATTATATTTATCCAAAGCTTTTTACACTTCAAAATAGGTGACATTCCTTAAAAGATCCAGTGTAGATCATATGTAACCTATAGTTCCTTAACATGTAGTAGGTCAAATTAGTCTCTCATTATCCATGTATGTCTTTCATTGGTCAATTTAATTGCTAAGGTTCCTAACAATATCCCGTGGCGGTCTTTTATTTTTTACTAGGGCCTTCACCTTGTTTATTTTTCCCTTTCCTTTTTAAGGCGGGGTCAGCTTCAACCAGAATGATACCACTCAGAATCTGAAGGGAGAGTGCCTTCTTCATTTGAGGAGTGTCCCTATTCTCTTGAGAAACGTTGGCCTCCAAACTGGCAAGGAGATTGTAGAAAGCCTCTAAAGCGTCGGTACTCATGTTCCTTGAAATAATTAGAAATTCATAGTTAATAACTGGTATTAAAAAAAAAGTAAAAGAGAAGAGGAAGGAGCGAATACCCAAATGAGCAAGATACTCATTTGTGGTCACCGTTCAACCAATGAGAGATCGACATTTTAAGGGTGCACCCCCGAGAGATGGTGTGAAGGGCGTCAACAAATGACCCTAGAACAATGGGAGAGTTGGCTTTCCTCGACCGCGTACGCGGAGCTCTCAAGAAGAAAATGTTGATGAGTCTAACTGGTGTGTAATAAGAATCGGCCTTGCTCATCTTTCCAAAATAACGAATCAAACCCTTTTGCCAAAACTTTGAAGTAGGAGTTTTTAAAGGAGGCTCCCGCGATCTTGCAAGAATCTGCGAAGGTCTCAAAGTTGACAATGTCACTCTGACATCATAAGTTGGCTCCAACGCCACCACGGCGCATTACCAGATCATACTGGAAGAATAGCACAATAGTTAGAGTGAAGCCCAGATTTTACCTAGAACTATGAGGGCAAGAAATAGATCCCAATCATTGGGATGTAGCTGGCTGGGGGCGATGTTCAAAAAACTCAGCATCCCCATTTCGAACTTGGTGAAGGGGAACTGGACCCCAACCTTCAGTGTATAATCATGAAAAAATAAAAATCTATCGCAAGGGATGTAGCAAACTCATTCCTCGAATGTTGGGGCGTAAAGAATGAAAGAGTTCTCATATCTCTTGGAACACCAATAAGAGCCGGCCTCGAGCTCAATAACGTCACTTACGTTAGCATGTCAGCTCCGGGTAGCCACAACGTCCTGGGTAACCCAAAAGTAGGGGTCGTCAGCCTTACAGGCAAGCCAATCCACACGGTTCGCTATCATAAATGTATCTTCAAGATCATTTCTCACCACGGGAGATCCAGAAGCATCCATGGCAATGATGTGTTCTAGAAAAGGAACAGTCAGGTAAAAATCAATATCATTAATGTAGTAATAGACTATGTTGGAATCCATATCTCGGTCCAAAGATAAGAGCGGTAATGGTGACTGGGGTAAAGGAAAATCAAAGGAAAAACACTCTGGATTTGGGGGCAAAGCTGTCAAGTTTGGTAAGTCCCTAACCCGACTGCCCCAATATCCTATCCTCACCCATCTGTGTATATCTGTTTGAGTGAACCGCGGTCCTTGCCGAGGAACTCCAATTGGCTAACTAGAAATGATTTCTCCCGAACTGTCTCTTTCTCTCAGTCGTTGTTAGTGGAAAAATCAGACATCTTAAAGGAAGAAAGGGTGCCGGAATAAAGTAAAATGGCTACTTGTATGGATAATTCTTGTAGTTCTTCAAGTACGGGCCAGGACAGAGTACAATTTAGCTTGAACGGCAGAGAAACAAAGGTTCGAGGTAGAGACAGCAAGTGAGGAAGCACCTAAAATCTCACCTACATTTATAGGCGACGAAGTAGTTATAGGCCAAAGTTGTAACATCACGGCCCATGGACGATGTAGAAGATGAAACGTCACGACCCACTGAACCAGCATCATTTCAACTTCTAGCGTCACGACTATTCTGAGAGGATGGCGTGTGGCCAAAACGTACCAACCGCGGCTTGCCATGTCAGCAATCTACGTGCCATGTCATTTTTCTGAAGGATTTCAAACGACGCGCAATAAATATAGCCACCAGACGTAGTTGGTGAAGCTGGACTGGGTATTAAACCTAAAATTTGTACACTACAATGGCAAATTCCCTTGAACTCACAGTAACTACCACCACGTTCAGTAGTTACCATTATGGTAAAGATCATTTTTACTGATGTACCTCAAGCAAGGGCGATGGCCAAAAAGAAATAGCTCATCACTACAACACTGTCGCAATAACAAGCTAGGGGAAATAATTCGGTGTACATACCGGCCTCAGAAGAAAGGGACACCGGTTACTGCAAAAAATAAATAAATACAAGTTAAATCGAATCAAACACTGGACGAGATGCACAACAACTAAAGTGGTCATAAAGATGAGGTGACAAGTCTTGATTACAACATGGGACGAGGTGCATAAAAGTCGAAGTATATACTGAAATTTCAGTACGAAATCATGATAATGGCCCCGGTCAGTAAAACTACCGATATCTGAGTCACATACAAGTGGGCAACTTGCACCTGCAAAGGTTACAGTCACTGAACACCATCAGGAGTGATCAAATCACCACTTGCACTAAGGGAACATCTATAAATACAACTCATTCATTAATTCATAACAGAACAACATTTTACTAAGCTTAATATTCTCATAATCACTCTTTTTTCCTGTAATAACCGTGCTGACCTAAGCATCGGAGCCCCTTTTGTAGGTACACTTCCGGTGGGTCCACTCAAACCGTGGTTGGAATTGACTCACATCCGTACCTTAACGTGACGAGCACAGAGTTCTCCCTAGACCTATGAGTATAATACCGTAGTTCTACTGAGACAGTGTAAAAGCGAGAAAGAGTGAGACATATTTGACTTTGGTTCAGAAAGGGGAACTTCATACCCTGACACTGGTCAGACCAAGTTATTTTTAACTTATTCTAACAAGCCATGCACTCAAATATATAGTGTAAGTTTTCATCTTATAATAACTTATTTCATAATTTCTTAATTAAGTTACATATCTAAACACATTCTAAGTCCATTTCACTTTATTTTGCTCCACCTATTTCATTGTATGTGTATGTATATACAAACACAAACACTTTATTCAAGCTAAAACAAAAAAAAAACCATTTTTAGATATACACTTCATTCAAGCTTGAATTCGAAAAATCATGTTGAAAATCAAAACTCTCCTAATTAAATTTAGTTAAATGCATTCACACTTGAAACTGAAAAATATGTTGCATTTATTAACTTTTGTAATTAATGTTGTCTTGATGGTAAAAAACAAATAATATTAAAATATTATGTTCTATTTCGTGTATGTTGAAGTACAAATAATATTAAAATATTAAATACCCCGCTTCATATAATATATATCTTGTCAGTGTACTTCCACTAGGATTTTTATTAGAAGATGACAATTGTTTAATTTCTTTTTAAATAACTAATACGGTCATTTTTTATAATGAAAAACCTTAATTAATTGGATTGAATCTGGAAGGTTTATTTGTCTCAAAATACTTCATATCTTATTAAGAGTTTATAAAAATATTTACATAACCACACACCAACAAAATCATTATGTAAATTTTAACTTTTATACTTTCAAATATATGAATTTAATCATTAAAGATATAGACCACAAACACTTTTGTTGTTATTAATGTTGTTTTTGCAATACTAGTTTATAAAAGTTACAAAATGTTATGTTTGACTAACATGTAAACAGAACATATCAATATAAAAACATAAGGTTTATGTGTTAGTCAAACATAACATTTTGTAACTTCTATAAACTAGTATTTTACCAACAAAAGTGTATGTTGGTCCACATCATTAATGATTTTAAATTTATATCTTTGAATATATGAAAGTTGAAATTTACATAAATATTTTGTCGATGTGTGATATATGTAAATATTTTCATAAACACTTAATAAGATATGAAGTATGAAACATCCTTACCTAATTAAAACCCAAACTGAGACCAGGGAAATTTTTCCAAAATTCACCAAGCAGTCAGGGTAAAATAAATCAACGTAGGCAAAGGAAAGCAAAAACCGACAGCAGAAGAACAAAGCTTAAGCGAGCCCAACAGTGTTCACTCGCTCAAGCGAGACCCAAATCCGCTTGAGCGAGACAACCCATCTCGCTTGGGCGAACACCCATTCGTTTAAGCCGAAGCCAACCCAAAAGCCTTCCATCCAATCGCACTCGCTGGAGCGAATCCTTATTCGCTGAGGCGAGTAACTCCACTCGGTATTCCCTCACTCGGATTCAAGACCGCGTCCACTCAGGAACTGTCCCCATAGGGTCATGCTTCACTCGGCAAATTCATACTTAGCCATATACTTAGTTTATTCAAGAAGCCCAGACGCATGCTTCATTTGGAAGCGTCGTTATCTCCACTCGGGAAATGATTCCCTCACCCATCACTCGGGAGATATAGTCTACTTCCCACTAAGGCTCCCCCACTCGGAAATGCTTAACTCCTCGCCACTCGGGATACATACTAACTCCTCTACATACGGAAGACTTGTTAAACTAAAATCTACTCCGTATCATCCAGATCTTACCCCCTCTAATAAGTTCACCACTACAGGCTTTACTCAGAGTCGTATTGCCAATTCAACCGTCAGGGGAAACATTCACTCGGTTGACTTCCACTCGGAAACATCAAAATACCCTTCAATCGGAAGATTGTATCTAAGAGATCTCTCGCTTCATAACTGTTGCTACCCAATTTTGTCTGGGCCCATTTAAAATTTTCAAAAAAAAATAATAAATAATAAAAAATACCAAAAAATAAAAGAATTCTTTTTAAAAAAAAGTGAACCTATGGGCTTGTTTGAATTTCAAATTATTGATTCGGGCTTTGATTTTAAAATTTTAAATCCTTAGCAAAACCATAAATTTTTAACTTCTAGACTTAGAGAATTTTAAAATTCAAGAAGAGAGTTTGAAATTTGAATTTTATGAGGGATAAAATTTTAGAAGATTAGAGAAAGAAAGAGATAGAGGTTTTTAAAAATAAGATGAGATAAAGTTTTAAATATATTATATAGAATGTGATAAGGTTTTTTAATTATAAAAATCAAATCAGGTTTTATAATTAAGCTAACCGTATCTAATGTTATGAGATAAGGAAAAAGGCATAGATTTCACAAAAAGGATAAAAGAATTATTATTATATATATATTTAACGCTAAAGAGATAAGAGGAGAGGAAAAGAATCAGATTTTTTTGTTATCTATTCACATTAAATGTTAAAAGATAAAGGAAATTATAATATAGATAAAAGTGAGGAACGTGAATCAGGGGAGGGAGGTATGAAAAATTAAGCATTATATATACCATTCACGCAAGGGATCAAGGGGAGGGAAAAAAACGTAATTGAGGAGCAGGCCAGCATTTAGGAAAAATCCACATAGTGGAATACGTTCATGCGGAGCAGAGGGAGGAAAAGAAATTTTTCACGCAAGCCGTCAAGTGGTTCAAGACATTCACGCGAGATTTTTTTTTACGTATTAGCAAATAGGAAGAGCAATTGAAATCAACAAGAATAGGTATTTGTTCTTCTTCCCTTTTACTTTCTTGTTCAAATTCATCTATGATTTTTTATTTCCTAGAAAATCATAATAGGCTCGATTGAATGTATGAAGCTCTTCTTCATCTTGAAGAATCTTAATAACCAGTAGCATAGGGTACCCATTAATGTTTGCTACAATATTAGAGAATAAAATTAATATTGGTATGTGCCTAAAATTAAAATTTTTATGTTAGGGTTAATTTAGACAAGATGCCTTGTTAACCTATGTTTAATTTTTAGATCATAAAATATTTTGGTAGTACCAATAGGTAACAAAAAATTAATACATTCACATTAGGGATCAATTCGGACGAGACGTCCTGTCAATCTATGTTAAATTTTCTAAAATAATAAAGACCATAAAACACTTTAATAATATCAATAATATAACAAAAATCAAAATATCTTTATAGATTATTTGGACGAGACTTCCTGTTAATCTAGGTCTTCAAATAAACTTTTCATTCTTAAATCAATCTAGATTGTTAAGTTTTCCCTCTAAACATATAATAAAATCAATAAAACCCAAGGTTCTTTTTTTCTAAAAATAATACACCACTTGAAATCAATTTGGACAAGACATCCTATTGATTAATATTTTTTAATCTTAGACATTTTTCAATCTACTTCGTTTTTTTTAAAATAACCCAAAGAACTACGTAACCCTGATTTCCCCTAACGCTTGGGGAATACGTAGGAGCAGGGAACAATTATTCCTATCGGGCCCAAATTTTAAAAAAATATATATCCCTTTTACTAGTAAAAATAAAATCATCATGCTTTTAACGATAACTCGATTAATTTGGACGAGACGTCCTATTAATCGTAAAGTTTATAATTTTAAAAATCATTAAATCAACAGCCAATCCATAAGGCATCTCTAAGAGGTTTAAATTATAAAGTAGTAGGATTATTCAAACTTAAACAATTTAGGGTAACCGTTTAAAACGGACAGTGTGGGGTGCTAATACCTTCCCCACCTGTAATTAGACTCCCGAACTTAAAATCTTAATTTATGACCAGTACCTTCACGTTAAGGTTTTTCTGATGTTTTACCTTAAAAACATTAGTGGCGACTCCACGGTTTCCGGAGGGAACTCGGGAAACGCTAATTTTCTTTTTACGGTCGGCCTCCCGCCGCGATAGAGGTCACGACAGATGGCGACTCCACTGGGGACTTTAGAGAGTCAAGCCCGTTTAATTTGTTTGAGTATATTAAAATAATCCTAAATAACTTCTTGCCTATGTTTTATGCCATGTGTTTTGTTGATATATGTTATTATTGAACCTTAGGGTAGAGGACATCATATTATTGTGTTATTGAACCCTAGGGTAGATGATTTTTTTTGCTCAGTGTTTGTTTCTTGTGAATGAAGGGTAAATTCCATGTATGCCCCTCACACACTACACTTACACTTTTTCACACACATTCTGAGTGGGACCCTACACCCAAGGGTCTGAATAAACCATTAAGTTTAGGGGAGGTTGTGTAGCGGTGTCATGATAAGTCTTGAAAAGACTTAATTGTTCTGCCTTTTATTTGACTTAATTCATTGTTTAGTGATTAGTTTAGCCTTACTATTTAATTAATTGCTCATAATTTATAATTTATTTAATTATTTCAAAAGTGTTTAATTTATGTAAAGAAACTGATTAAAAACATTAATTAGTTAAGAAATTAAGTTTTCATCAACCCAGCATGCAAATACTGGACAATCAGTAAACAAATGCTGGGCAAATTAGTTATTTATTGATGCAGGAAAATGATCGCTCAAGCCGAAAGGAAAAAGCCGAGCGAGTTTTGGAAAATCCGAGTGAGACTTCACAAATCCGACTGAAAAGAGTCCAAAAGATACCGACTCCAAAATAGAACAGGGAACCGATTGAAATAAAAAGAAGAACCCGAGCGTCAATTTCAGAGTGCTGATTGAATAATCAATTCGCTCAAGCGAGAGTTAAATTCGCTCAAGCGAGGGTCAAAATTCGTTCAAGTGAGCAAGTTCGCTCAAGCGTGACCCCAGAATCTCACCCCTCGCCCAAGCTTCTCCATAATGCTTAAGCGAGAAAGCAATACTGCAGTACATATTTCAAGTTCGCCCAAGCGAGAACCTAATTCGCTCAAGCGAAAAGGCCGATATTTAAAACAGTGAATGTTCCCTCTAGAATCCACTCGACACCAGTGTTGTTTCCTGCTGCCTTCTCTCCTACTTCTGCACCTTAGTAATTTAAGTAGTGAGCTGTTAATTGGTTAGTGTTGAGCTGTAAATTAGCTAATGATGAACTGGAATGTGTTAAGAGCTAAGCTGTAATTAGTTAATTATTCTGTAAATTATGTAATTAGTTAGTTAGTTTAGTCGTTAACTTAAGTTTTCTAAGTTATTAATTAAGTTAGTTAGTTAGGTAGATGCATATATATATGTTTGTACATATTCTGTAACACACAGAGACAGATTCACATAGAATATATCGAACACATTCATTCAAAACTTCGAACATCTCACTACTTCATTTTCTCTCTCTAAATCCTCTCCTCCATGACGTTCCACAATCCTTCGATGGAACTAAAGTCAATGGAGTTCTAAATCCCTAAGGTTGGGATTGCGAAGGTTAGCAATGGAATCTTGAAGTTGTGAGCAAGGAAATCAACTTCTAGATCCTGAGGCGAACAAGCTGAGGAGTGGATCTGAATTGCTGGATTGACAAATCCAGAACTGATGAAGAACTTCACTAGTGAGGAATCATGGTTGAAGCTTAGGTAACTTCCAGCTTTCTAACTAATTCAGGCCTAATCAATTTAGGTGAATAGTTAGAGTTCAACCTCCAATTTCACATTAGATTCTTAGGTTAATTGAGCACTTAAGGAATTAAGGTTCGATGCTTAAGGATTAGTGTTTTTCACCTAAGGAATTAGGGAATAACCACAAGCGGATTGTCCTCTGGATTATGAAGTTTGATTATACTTTAATTGCATGTTTCTTGATGGATTTGTAAACCGAAGCAATCCTGACCTGTTTTCTATTAATCACCTTTCACATTTCATCTTAACTCTGTTTCTGGAAATACAAAAACAACTATAAAACATTAAAACAACCAAAAATTGAATGAACTTTCTGTGCTTGTGTTGGTTCAGCTTGTACTAGTCCAAGATTGAGGTACTTACCACAATCCCTGTAGGACGATCAAATATACTACAATTTTAACGACTGGTACGCTTGCCAAAGCGTAAATCTTCTGAGAATTACATATCAAAATAATGACTCGGAGATTCCACGTCAATTTAATGGCGCCGTTGCCGGGGATTGTTGAGTAATATCAGTAATCCTTGGACCGGTACTAGACTGAACCATTTACTTTTGTTTGTATTTAATACGTAGTTTGAATTTTGTTGTTATTAGTAGTAGTTCGTTGTTTTCATGTAGCTGTAGTCGTAGCTGTGAATCGTTCTTTTGTTTGACAATTGTTGTATGCAGTCAAGGAGTAGAGGAGAGCCTTTCTTCTTTGATCCTGACATCGACTTGTTAGAACGTAAACTGAGAAAAGAGAAAAAGCAAAAAGAACAAATAGAAATGGAACAGAGGAGAGTTACATTAGGTGACTACTCCCGGCTGACTGAAGAAGGATCGCAATCTAGCATCCTTAGGCCACCAATTTCAGTAAATAATTTTGAACTTAAACCAGCTTTACTGCAGTTGGTAAGAAATGAACAGTTCGGAAGAAGTGAGGTTGAGGATCCAAATTTGCATCTAGCAACCTTCCTCCAAATTTATGATACAGTAAAAATGAACGGAGTCCCTGAAGAGGCAATCCGACTGAGATTGTTTCCATTTTCTCTAAGGGACCGAGCAAATGCCTGGTTGCAAAGTCAACCGAGAGGTAGTATTTCCACTTGGGAGGACTTGCAAAGAAAATTTTTGATTAAATACTTTCCTCCTTCTAAATATGCGAAGTTGCGCAATGAAATCACGTGTTTCCAACAAAGAGAAGGTGAATCTTTGATGGAAGCATGAGATCGGTATAAAGAGAGTTTGAGGAGATGTCCTCATCATCAGATTTCGATGTGCAATAGGTGACTATTTTCTATAATGGTGTCAGGCCAGCTACCAGGGTCCTGATTGATGCCTCAGCTGGAGGCTCATTAACAACTAAAGCTGTAGAAGAAGCCATAGAGCTAATTGACGTTATGGCTTCTAATGAATGTCTGATTAGTGAGATGAGCCAAGTCCCTAAGAGAGGGATATTAGAACTAGAAGCACAAGATGCTTATCTGACTCAGAGTAAGCTGATGACTCAAGCTTTGGAGAAACTAAGCATACAGATTTCAGAACTCCAAAAGCCGAGTCAAGTTTCTATGATAAGTTGTGACTTTTGTGGTGGAGACCATGAGAATGGAATGTGTGATCCAAATGTGCCTTCCGAGCAAGTGAACTATATGGGGCAGCAACAATATCAAAGGAATTATCCTTCTAATTCCTTTAATCCTAATTATAGGAATCACCCTAATTTTTCCTGGCAGAAAGGTCCACATTTGAATCAGAACATCTCACAAAATCAACCCACAAATAGACCACAACACTCCTCTCACCCTCCTATTAAAGAAAAGTCAGAACTTGAGAATGTACTTTCTCAGTTCATCCAGGCCAGTTTCAAAAATCAGGAAGCGTCCATAAGAAATCTAGAAAATCAAGTCGGACAGCTTTCTAAGCAACTAGCTGAGAGGCAAGCAGGCAATTTCCTTGGAGATACCGAGGTAAATCCAAGGGAACATTCCAAGGCTATAATCACTAGGAGTGGAAAAATTATTTCTCCATCTCCGAGTCAGGAAATAAGCTCAGAAAAAGATAAAGAAAAAGAAATAGTGCAAAAAAACTTAGTAGGTTAATAATGAAGCTGAAAATGAAAATGAAACAGAAAAAGAAAAAGAAAATAAAGTGCACCAAAAGAAAAAGATAAAGGTTGATCTAATTCTGGAGGAAGCTTCTAAGCTGACTCCTGAAAAATTGAGGAATGCTCCATTTCCACACAGGTTTAAAAAGCAAATAGAAGAGCAAAAGTTTGCTAGGTTCTTAGATGTATTCAAGAAACTTCATATAAATATCCCTTTTGCTGAGGCATTACAGGAGATGCCTTCCTATGCAAAATTTTTGAAGGAACTATTGTCTAAGAAGAGGAAGCTTAAGGGGGATGAAATGATTACTCTCACTCAAGAGTGTAGTGCAATCATTCAAAAGAAACTTCCTCAAAAGCTAGAAGATCCTGGATCTTTTACAATACCATGTGCAATTGGGGATATTCATGTAGGAAGTGCTCTTTGTGACCTAGGAGCTAGTATAAATCTGATGCCTCTATCTTTGATGAAAAAACTAGGAATTAATGACCTGCAACCGACTCACATGTCTTTGCAGTTGGCTGACAGGTCTATTAAATATCCCCGAGGGATGCTGGAAGATCTGTTAGTTAAAGTAGACAAATTTATCTTCCCAGCAGATTTTATAGTGTTGGATATGGAGGCTGATCGAGAGATTCCTTTGATCTTAGGTAGACCCTTCCTAGCTACAGGCAGAGCATTGATTGATGTAGAAAAGGGTGAACTCATGCTGAGAGTTCAGGAGGAGCAGGTAACCTTTAATGTCTTCAATTCCATGAAACATCCGACTGAAAGGATAGATTGTTTAATGATTGAAGAAATTAAAAGTTACCAGACTCCAATGCTTTTGAAAACTAAGGAAGAGGCTTTACGAACCTTTTTGGAGGATGACTTTGACTCCGAGATTGAGGAGTTAAATGACTCTCACTCGGAAATGCTGAACCTACTGGAAGTATATGAAGTAGGTGATTTTGAAAAAGAAAAGAAAAATGATTTGAAAATCACTGAAGTTGAGAAAGGAAAGGAAGTTTCTGAAGAAAAATGTGATTTAAAACCTTTACCTTCTCATCTAAAATATGTTTTCTTGAGAGAGGTTGAAACACATCCTGTCATTATTAATGCTGACTTAAAAGAAGAGGATGTTGACAAATTAATAGGGATTTTAAAGACACACGAATCTGCGATTGACTGGAATATTTCTGACTTGAAGGGAATCAGTCCATCATTTTATATGCACAAAATTCTGATGGAGGATGATTATTCCCCTGTAGTTCAGCCACAACGCAGATTGAACCCCATAATGAAAGAGGCTGTCAGGAAAGAGGTGGTCAAGCTTCTTGATGCAGGAATCATCTATCCTATCTCGAACAGCGCTTGGATCAGTCCGGTCCAAGTGGTGCCCAAGAAAGGAGGGATGACAAATGTTAAAAATGAAAAAGGTGAAGTCATAGCTACTAGACCAACCACAGGATGGAGAATGTGTATAGACTATAGAAGGTTGAATGACTTCACTCGGAAAGACCACTTTCCTTTGCCGTTTGTTGACCAGATGCTTGAGAGACTATCGGGTCATGAATACTACTGCTTCCTTGATGGTTACTCGGGTTATAACCAAATTGTGGTTGACCCAAAAGATCAAGAGAAGATAGCTTTCACCTGTCCATATGGAATTTTTGCCTATAGGCGCATGCCATTCGGTTTGTGCAACGCTCTAGCAACCTTTCAAAGGTGTATGCTGGCAATCTTTGGGGACATGGTGGAGAAATTCATTGAAGTATTCATGGACAATTTCTCTGTCTTTGGTAGTAATTTTGATACATGCCTTAGCAACCTATCTAAGGTGCTGGTGAGATGCCAGGAGGCTAACCTCGTCCTTAACTGGGAAAAATGCCATTTTATGGTTAAGGGAGGGATAGTCCTTGGCCACAAAATCTCTGCTGAGGGCATTCAAGTGGATAGAGCCAAAATAGAAATCATTGAAAAGCTTCCTCCTCCGATCAATGTAAAAGGAGTGAGGAGTTTTCTAGGATGTGCTGGCTTCTACAGAAGGTTCATAAAAGATTTTTCAAAAATAGCCAAGCCTTTGACCGACTCGCTTGTAAAAGATCATGTGTTTGTGTTTAATGAAAACTGTGTCAAGGCTTTTGAAAAATTGAAACAAAGTTTGACTTCAGCTCTGATCCTTGCAGCACCCGATTGGTCTTTACCGTTTGAATTAATATGTGATGCAAGTGACTTTGTAGTCGGAGCTGTACTGGGTCAGAAAAAAGGAAAATTAACTTATGTAATTTATTATGCTAGTAAAGTGTTGAACGAAAATCAAATACATTACACCACTACTGAAAAAGAAATGCTTGCTGTGGTGTATGCATTTGATAAATTTCGTGCTTACTTGATTGGGGCCAAGGTCATTGTATATACAGATCACTCGACAATCAAGTACTTACTAGCTAAGAAAGAATCTAAGCCGAGACTGATTAGGTGGGTTCTGTTACTCCAGGAGTTTGACTTAGAAATACAAGACAAAAAGGGAGTAGAGAACTCAGTTGCCGATCAGCTGTCTCGTCTGGAAGGTGAATCAGATTCTGTTTTAATAAAAGAAGAATTTCCATACGAGAGGTTGATGGCAATTATCACCGATCCATGGTATGCTGATATGGCCAAATTCAAAAGTGCCTCGGTGGTACCTGATGGCTGGATATCCCAAATGAAGAAAAAATTCTTTCATGATAGTAAAAACTTTCTTTGGGATGATCCATTTCTATATAAAATAGGAGTAGATGGAGTGATCAGGCGATGTGTGCCTGAATCTGAGCAAGAAAGGCTCTTGTGGCATTGCCACGACTCCTATTATGGAGGTCATCATGGTGCCTCCCGTACAGCAGCAAAGGTTTTACAGAGTGGCTTTTATTGGCCAACTATCTTTTAGGATGCTAAAGTGTATGTCAAAAGGTATGATAAATGTCAAAGGAGGGGAGGTCTCTCTGCTAAAGCTGGCATGCCTTTGACAAACATTTTAATTGTGGAATTATTTGACGTCTGGGGTATCGACTTTATGGGACCATTTCCAAAATCGTTCTCCAACAAATATATACTTGTTGCTGTAGATTATGTCTCCAAATGGGTGGAGGCAATCTCGACCAGAACTAATGATGCACATATGGTGCTTAGGTTCATAAAGAAGAATATTTTCTCTAGGTTTGGAGTTCCGAGAGTGCTCATTAGTGATGGGGGTTCACATTTTTATAATAAAATAATGGAAAAAGCCCTGCGTCACTATGAGGTTTTACATAAGATATCCACTCCTTACTATCCACAAACTTGTGGACAAGTTGAGCTGTCAAATAAAGAAATAAAGAGAATCTTAGAGAAAGTGGTCGGGAAATCTAGGAAAGATTGGTCAGTAAAATTAGATGATGTATTGTGGGCCTACAGAACAGCCTTCAAAACTCTGATTGGCATGTCCCCGTATCAATTAGTTTACGGTAAGGCTTGTCATCTCCCTGTGGAGTTGGAACACAAGGCGTGGTGGGCTACAAAGCTATTAAACATGGATTGTGACCAATCCCAGGAGGAAAGAGTTTTGAAACTCCATGAACTAGAGGAGTTCCGACTCAACGCTTATCAAAGTGCCTCCATTTATAAGGAGAAAACAAAGAAGTGGCACGATAAGTGGATCAATGAGAAGGAGTTTCAAAAGGGTGATCAGGTTTTGTTATTCAATTCCCGACTGAGACTCTTCCTTGGAAAACTTAGATCTAAGTGGTCGGGGCCTTTTACTGTAAATGAGGTTTTTCCTCATGGTGCAGTTGAGCTGAAAGACCCGACCACCGATCGGATTTTTAAAGTGAATGGTCAGCGACTGAAACTCTACTTTGGAGGAGAGTTTGATAGGCAGAAAACCTCCTTGTTACTGCAGGCATCCTCTTAGATGCCACAAGGTCAAGCTAGTGACCTTAAAGAAGCGCTCTAGGGAGGCAGCCCTACGTTCCGAGTGTTTTATTTTGTGCTTTGTGTCAGAATTAATAAAAAAAAAAGAAAACTAAAAATTTAGTGAATAAAGTTTGAATAAAATTTGTGAAGTTTTGAAGAAGGGAGTCTGAGCCTGATTCTTCCATTTCGCTCAAGCGAAGCACTAGTAGCTTAGGCGAGAAGTTGCTGCTGTTGTTTCATGCTTAAGCGGAAGTTTACTGAGCTTGAGCGAGAGTGGTACACTCGGATAACTGTTACTCATTCTTAACTCTTTTTCCCGACTGAACTTCACTCGTCATTTTTCAATAAATTCCAAATTTTGATGTGAATAAAAAGGGAGACTTTAATAAATGATTTCTGATCGTTGATTTAATAAACGGGTCAGATGATGAAGGGTGATTTATTTCAGTCAGCCTTTTATCACTCAGATTGATCACTCATCACAGTCAGTTTGTATCCATTAGTCTCCTATTCACTCAGTATATTTTCTTGTCAGTCTTGTGTTCACTCGGTGTTCCGTTTTTCTCATTCATCCACTCGGCTTTCTCAGTCAGTCTCTCATTCCCTCGCCCAATCTCTTTCACTCGTTCTTTATTCACTCGGTCACTCTTTCATTCTTCCATTCATCACTTATTCACCCGATCTTTTTCACTCATTATTTCATGAATGCTTCATCTTCTGTTTTTCTTTTTCATCCACTCAGTATTTTTATTCACTCAGTTTCCACTGTAGTTGTTCTTTTATCCACTCAGTTTATCTCCTTCCCCTTCTGTCTTTTACTCATGTTTATTCGCCCGGTCAGTCAGTCATTCTTTCATGTTCTTTCACTCGTTTTTCCGTTCTCCGACCACTCGTTGTTCATTCATTCGTTTTTCATTTTTACCCGGTATAATCCACTCGATATTCATTTACTCGTTGTTTCGTTCCACCTAAATTCTTTCGTGGTTTTCTCACAAACCACTCTGTATTTTTCTTTTTCATCCAGCTTCAATCTACTCGTCTTTCTTCCACTCGGTCACTCTTTCCTTTTCATTCCTCACCTGTCATTCAGTCTTTCATTACCGCACTCTATCTTTTATCCATTCGTTCTTCCACTTGTTGTTTCATTCACTCAGCTTTGCTTTCATTTTTTTTTTCGTTCGTCTTTTATTCATCAGTTTTTCTATTTACTCATTCCTTCTCTGCACTCGTTGTTTTGTTTATTCTTCCACTCGTCCTTTACCACTCAGTATCTCCATCACTTGGTATCTTTCTCCATATTCACTTGGTCATTTTCTTTTCACTCTTTCTTTCACTCGGTCTTACTTTCATTATTCTTTCTCCCACTCACTTTTTTGTTCACTCGCATTTCACTGCAGTTGTTCATTTGTCTCCTATTCGATCACTCTACTTCATTCATTCATTCTTTCACACGTTCTTGTATCCATTCGTCCTTCATTCACTCAGGATCATTTCCATTCAATTTTCATTCACTCTGGATCCTGTATTCATTCACGTGTCGTTCTTCCATTTGTTCTTCCACTCACTCTTTCATTTACTTATCACTTTCATTCGTTCATTCTTTTTCATCATTTGTTCATTATTCGTCTTCTTCATCACTGTCACTCATCTTTCATGAATCCACTCGGCATCTCTTCCCACTCTCACTCGATCTTCCATCTATTTAGTATGTGAGCCGAGTAAGAGTGTCAAAAAAATATAAAATATTATAATAAGAATAAAGTAATAAATAAAGCTGGAGCATACTTACGCGTTCTTGGATAGTGACTTTAACAGTATAAAAACCTTTCAGCGTCCAAACCTTAAGTACCTACGCTGAAACTTGGGTTGAAGACAAAAAGGCACTTTCTGATTCCTAAGAAAGGTACCATCTTTCCACTTATTTCACTTATTTCATTCACTTCTAAGTACATGCTTAGTATTTTCCTGTTTCTTTGTTAATATTCTTCCATTGTTCATAGCCATGCATCTCACATTTTTGGTTTGCTGTGTTTCTTTTGGATTTTTGTTCTTATTTTCATTTAGGTTGTTTATTAGCATTTTTTTTTATCATTAACCATGAAAAGAAGATCACAGAGACTCCTCCAAAAAACCTAGACCAAATTTTGCAGAAGGAAGTGTGAAAAAAAGCAAACAGATAACGAAAAGGAAGTGGCAACCATAAGTATATCTGATTCTTCTGAACATACACCCAGTCAAAGTCAAGCTGAAAGGAATGCATCCCCTGCAGTTGAGCGGAACGAATCGCCGGAAGTTGAAAGTTTTGATAGGCCCAGGTTCAGAGATGTTAAGGCTGCTGAAGACTATGCTATAAAGTTTAAAACCAGAGAGCCCGAGCATCCCAGGCAATCCGCAGGAGCCGGTTCTTCTTCTTCTGACATTTCTATGGTGTTGCAGGAATTACAGGTCATGAAGAAGATACAACTTGGAATTTATGATCGGGTCTTGAACCATGATCTCATGCTCAGGTAGATTGCCACCAAATTAAGGGTAGAGCACTCAGCAGAAATGGGAGCCCCACCTGACAGAGATGCGTGGTTGGCTTCCATTGGATTCACTATTCCCTCTGAGGACGTATCCTGAGCAGCTGACCTCTCACCATCTTCCGAGCAGGACAAAGAGAATAAGGATCAGGATGATTGAGTTATTGATCCGTATTTTGTTATTATGATTGTTTTTATGTAATGACTTGACATTATTTTAAGTGTTTCCTGAACAATGAATTCTCTTTTATTTTAATTGTAATGAAATTTTATTTCTGTGGTAAAATTGCTTGTTATTATTCTGTTTTTTTCGGTTGTATCGGTAAATTCATGCATCCCAATTCGACCATGTGTTTCCCATCCACAGCCACTCAGGTAACAAGGGAAGTCTTCTATTACTCCGACTCCTTAATTGCTAAAATATGCTAATTGTGTTTAATTTCAAATCCATCTTAACAAGTTAAAGTTTGCTGATTCTTAGGCTTTAGTCGGATAAATTAATTGATCGGCTTTGTTTAACTCATGATCTCTGGCCATAACTATATTTCATTATTAATTTATTGTTTACTCGGCATGCTAGTTAGCAATCTGAATGTATGACCTTACATTAAGTTTGGGGACATGACTGGCTGGTTAACTATTATATTTGTAGCTTTTGAGCCTATTTTATTCTTTTCCGAGTGAACTTGCGTGCTAGTTAGTGAGACAGAATTTGCTTCAGTACTTGCTAATTGATTGTATGCCAGCTAATCGGAAATGATGAAGGCCTTCTTTGTTAATTTAGCCAAAGCCAAAAAGTAGCCTTCCTAATATATTTAATTACCCTTTGACCCAAAAATTATGTTTGAGCCTGAGACCCTTTTATTCTGTTTATTCACCTAACGTTACAAGCCTATTTATCTCGAAAAAACTGACTGATTTACCCCTGGATGTTCCACTGATGAATTGCTCAGTCTTACTTATTGTTAGGGACTAGCAAGTTCTAAGTTTGGGGATGAAGAGTGTGCCTAGCATCAATTAAGGATACACTCCGACCTTGGTTATAGATGAATAAATAAAGAAATGAAGGGAGAAATAGAAAAATAGAAAAGCTGAGAAGAAAAATAAAAAAATGAAAAAAAATCAGCAAGGAAAAAGGTGCAAAGCACCGATTGAAAAAAATGTGATCGGAAAAAGATGGAAAAGAAGAAAGAAAAGGAAAAGTCCAAAGGACTGAAAGAAAAAGAAGGTGCAAAGCACCGTAAGTTATTAAGTTAGCATTCACTCAGAAAATAATGGAGCTTGCTAAGTAGAGGCAATTAAGTTAAAATTGAGTCAAGGCATCAGTGGATACATCTTGTAACCTGACATTCACTCGGAAAACAATAATTGAGCCTGTAGCCCAGCCCCATTATAAGCTTAAAAAGCCCTTACTGATCTGATTGTGTTGGCATATGGCATGACATGTAGAACTGTTGCAAGCCTATGTTTATCTAACAAGTATGCAGGTGATGAGTGCATTCTATTTACCCTATACACCGAGAGAAGAGTGAAACACTGACCCAGTAAGGAAAGCATCAACAGCTTGTTCCCCAAAGGAGGTGTAAGTTATTATACTTTTAGAAATTGCGAAAAGAAAGCATGGTCGGTATTCAATAATTATAGCATGAACTAAGTTAAGGAAAGGTTGATTGTGTTGAATAACAGCTTGTTAGTTAATTAATCTGAATATTTGCTTGAGGACAAGCAAGTTTTAAGTTTGGGGATGTGATAAGTCTTGAAAAGACTTAATTATTCTGCCTTTTATTTGACTTAATTCATTGTTTAGTGATTAGTTTAGCCTTATTATTTAATTAATTGCTAATAATTTATAATTTATTTAATTATTTCAAAAGTGTTTAATTTATGTAAAGAAACTGATTAAAAACATTAATTAGTTAAGAAATTGAGTTTTCATTAACCCAGCATGCAAATACTGGACAATCAGTAAACAAATGCTGGGCAAATTAGTTATTTATTGATGCAGGAAAAGGATCGCTCAAGCCGAAAGGAAAAAGCCGAGCGAGTTTTGGAAAATTCGAGTGAGACTTCACAAATCCGACTGAAAAGAGTCCAAAAGATACCGACTCCAAAATAGAACAGGGAACCAATTGAAATAAAAAGAAGAACCCGAGCGTCAATTTCAGAGTGCTGATTGAATAATCAATTCGCTCAAGCGAAAGTTAAATTCGCTCAAGCGAGGGTCAAAATTTGTTCAAGTAAGCAAGTTCGCTCAAGCGTGACCCCAGAATCTCACCCCTCGCCCAAGCTTCTCCATAATGCTTAAGCGAGAAAGCAATACTGCAGTACATATTTCAAGTTCGCCCAAGCGAGAACCCAATTCGCTCAAGCGAAAAGGCTGATATTTAAAACAGTGATTGTTCCCTCTAGAATCCACTCGGCACCAGTGTTGTTTCCTACTGCCTTCTCTCCTACTTCTGCACCTTAGTAATTTAAGTAGTGAGCTGTTAATTGGTTAGTGTTGAGCTGTAAATTAGCTAATGATGAACTAGAATCTGTTAAGAGCTGAGCTGTAATTAGTTAATTATTCTGTAAATTATGTAATTAGTTAGTTAGTTTAGTCGTTAACTTAAGTTTTCTAAGTTATTAGTTAAGTTAGTTAGTTAGGTAGATGCATATATATATATATGTTTGTACATATTCTGTAACACACAGAGACAGATTCACATAGAATATATCGAACACATTCATTCAAAACTTTGAACATCTCACTACTTCATTTTCTCTCTCTAAATCCTCTCCTCCATGACGTTCCACAATCCTTCGATGGAACTGAAGTCAATGGAGTTCTAAATCCCTAAGGTTGGGATTGCGAAGGTTAGACATGGAATCTTGAAGCTGTGAGCAAGGAAATCAACTTCTAGATCCTGTGGCGAACAAGCTGAGGAGTGGATCTGAATTGCTGGATTGACAAATCCAGAACTGATGAAGAACTTCGCTAGTGAGGAATCATGGTTGAAGCTTAGGTAACTTCCAGCTTTCTAACTAGTTCAGGCCTAATCAATTTAGGTGAATAGTTAGAGTTCAACCTCCAATTTCGCATTAGATTCTTAGGTTAATTGAGCACTTAAGGAATTAAGGTTCGATGCTTAAGGATTAGTGTTTTTCACCTAAGGAATTAGGGAATAACCATAAGCGGATTGTCCTCTGGATTATGAAGTTTGATTATACTTTCATTGCATGTTTCTTGATGAATTTGTGAACCGAAGCAATCCTGACCTGTTTTCTATTAATCACCTTTCACATTTCATCTTAACTCTGTTTTTGGAAATACAAAAACAACTATAAAACATTAAAACAACCAAAAACCGAATAAACTTTATGTGCTTGTGTTGGTTCAGCTTGTACTTGTCCAAGATTGAGGTACTTACCACAATCCCTGTGGGACGATCAAATATACTACAATTTTAATGAATGGTGCGCTTGCCAAAGCATAAATCTTCTGAGAATTACATATCAAAATAATGACTCGGAGATTCCATGTCATGTCATTTGGGACATTCGTCTCCGTCTGGCATCGTGAGAGCCTCAGCTAGAGTGTGACTTTCTCATGGTGCCCACACCTGGTAGATTTCCTATCGTTGTGGTCCACATCATGGGTAGAGTCTAAGCTCTAATGGCCTTTAGTGATTTAAAATAGCCACCCAATGTGAAAGGACACTATTAGAGGAACCTTAGAACCGATAAGAGGCCTTCAGACAAACCCTGTATAGAGAACACAAAGGGCAATGGTATTTTACCTTCCTTTCTTTTAAATTAAAAGACTCCTTTTCCAATAAACATTTTCTTAAAAAAAAGCCAAATAACTTTGACATGGGGCAAATAGTTCGAGCCCGTTCAATTTTGTGCTTTAAATTATAGGCCTTTTGGATCGTAAGTTTTTATGTAAAGTTTTCCAAAAAGTGGATGATCTGAGATGTCTGTAATTTATTCACATAGAAAATATTTTTAAGAAAATAATGATAACAAGCCCATAAGTTGATTTTTTTCCTCTTTCAGAAAGTAATCGGAACTTGGCGAGTATCCAACAAAAATGGAAACTAATGTGGATTTAGATGAATGTAGGGCCAACAAGACCGAATTGAGGAAGTTACTACATGTCAAGGTTGGGAAAATTGACACTGCTAGCCTGCAGGTTTTGGGAAAGAAGCTGAATCTGACCCAAAGGATGACCTTCTCAAGGAAATATGGGAGGATCCTAAAGCTTTTGGAAGTTGAAGTACAGGTCGAAGCACTCACTCTTTAGCCCAATTTTACGACCCACCTCTTCGATGCTTCACATTTCAAGACTTCCAGTTAGCGCCATCAGTGAAAGAGTTCGAGCAGATTTTGGGCTTACCATTAGAGGGGCAGGTACCTTACAAACGACTTGGGCAGTATGCTAACGTCACCTCCCTTTCTTCAATACTGAAGATTAGTCTGACCGAGCTAGAAGAAGCGCGACTATGCAGGAATCAGATACCAGGGTTTACCAGGGCATATTTGGAAAAACACATGAACAGTTTGGCTGAAAATAAAGATTGGGAAACTTTCATGGATACCTTAGCACTTACCCTTTATGGTATCATCTTGTTTCCTCGAATCGAGAACTATGTAGACTATGATGCTATAGATGTTTTCCTGGCTCGTAAACTTCATCGTGAAAATCCTATTACTGCACTTTTGGCGGATGTTTACTGTACCATGGACTATTGCCATACTCAAGGGGGGAAAAGAATCCTTTGTTGCTCACATGCTTTGTATATGTGGCTTACATCACATGTCTTCAGCCAAATGGGCAAGGTTGAATGCCCTATATCAGACCTAAAGTGGTGCCAGTTGACTGTGAAGAGCGGGCGTGAATGGGCCAGCCATCTTATTGGGCTCACTGCTGAAAAGGTAAGATGGTATCCGCAATGGCTAAAGGTTGACACCATCATTCACCATTGTGGAAGTTATCCGAATGTCCCGCTCATAGGCACTCGCGGATGCATCAATTATAATCCAGTCATAGCCAAGCGCCAATTGGCTTACCCTTTGCTCGGACCACCAAGTGAAGAGTCATTGACCCCCTTTGTCCTCTACTACACAAACGGGGAATACGCTTCTACCCTCAAGCATATAAGGGGTGCCTGGCAAAAAGTTTGCAAGAAAGGGAAAGAGTTAGGTGTCAGAAGTCATGGTATTAAAGAAGAATACTATCAGTGGATCCTAAATCGGGTCTCTATCGTCAAGCTGCCATTTAGGACATTCGATCCCCCTCCGAGGTATGAGTCATCTACTGGACCCCTTTTGAAGATGAAAGGGCCAGAGAAATAGAGGAGCTGAAAGCCAAGAACAAGAAGTTAGAAGATGACTTGACAAAAGCCTATCAAGATTGTGCTCTTTTGAAGAGGGAAAATCATGAAAAAGAACAAGCCTATGAGGACATTAGTAGAAAGCAAAAGGCCAAAATGATTCATAGGCAGAAGTTAGATCAATGCCTCCTAGCAGCTAACTCCCAGCTAAAAGCCAAGAATGAAGAAAGAGATGTTATTCTTGTAGACAAACAGCTATTGAAACAGATGATGGAGAGAGCAAGAGAAAATGAACAGAAGGCCGTAACAGAAAAAGATTTTCTGCAATCTCAAATCACTATCATGGAGCAACAAATCAAAGATATGACAGAAATGTCTCGACAAGAAATAAATGATGAGCAATGGCGTGCATACGAGATAGAGAACAGATGTCAGGAGATGATACAGTCTTTGAGAGCCGAAGTAGCAAATCAGGATGAAATCATTCACTCATGGATGCGCCGCTTCCACCAGCTAGCGTATCTGGAAAACGAAACTTTGGAAGACATCCCACAGCTGCTGAGAGAGGCCGATGGAATGATAAATCCCCTCATTACCCCCAAGGAGATTGTAGTTTTCCTAGAATATTATAAAAATCAGCTTAATGAAATGAAGGCTATGATTGCCCGAGCTAGGAGAGACTGATTATTTCTGCTGGATGTAATGACTGCTTTTATTAAAGTAATAAAATGATTGCTTCACGTCCACAATGATACCATATTAGTTTCCATATTGCTTAACTTAGTACTTTTGAACGAGACGTTCTGAGGAACGGTAAAAGGATGCTCGCCAAGGCTCATGATCGCTTCAATCATTTTTTTTATTTTTTATTTTTTTTATTATTTATTTCTTTATTTATTTATTTATTTATTTATTTTTGGTCTCTTTCTTTTCCTTTTTTTCTTTTCACTAATACATTTTTTTTATTTAAAAAACAAGAAAGAAAGAAAGAAATCACGGGGAGACATTCTTATAGAACCCGGCTTCAGACAAGACTCATGGCTGAAACAGATAACGAGACTAAGAACTTAAGGAATGAGGTCAACTATTTAAGGGAGCAGATAACTGAGTTGACCAAGCTTCTAGGAAAAAGGGTCACAGAGGAGGGCCCATCCACAAACAACGAGCGTCAACCAACTTCTCTGTCTGCTAACGATATCGGAAACCTGGGCAAAACTGCTGAACCCCGCACCATGCAACCACCATTTTATGGCATGCCATATGGATACATGCCTCCTCAAACCTTCACTGATCAGGATGATAACCTCATACCCTTTTCGTTGTATGGTTTACCTCCTGGTTATGTTCCTCCTGTAATCTCGGGTCCACAAGATGGGAACGCAGTACCCCCGATAAACCCACAGGTTCAGAATCAAGTCCAGAGCCCACAGACCTCTGAGCTTTGAAACACTCTTCAGGCAACTACACCTATTCCGAACCCACAAGGAGCGACACAGTCAAATCTGGCATATCAAACACAACAATTCCCTCACCTCCAATCACAGCATAGTTATCCTTATGGGTATATGATGCCTCACCCTGTCGTCGTGCAAACCACCAATCCTGCTATTGCAAATGCTGAGCCTAAGGGAAAGATGGAGATTCTCGAAGAACGCCTTCGCGTTGTGGAAGGTGTGGGAGGTTTTGGCCCAACAGATGCATATGAACTTTGCCTGGTTCCAGATGTTGTGATACCCCCCAAATTTAAAATGCCCGAATTTGATAAATATCAGGGTATGTCTTGTCCTCGGAATCATCTGACCATGTATTGTCGAAAGATGGCTTCCCATGCCCTCGATGATAAACTGCTTATTCACTGTTTCCAAGATAGTTTGGCAGGAGCTGCCCTGACTTGGTACATGCATCTAGAACGTGCTCGCATACACTGCTGGAGGGACCTAGCTGATGCCTTCTTGAAACAATACAAATACAACCTAGACATGGCACTAGACAGGATACAATTACAAAATATGACTAAGAAAGATAATGAGTCTTTCAAAGAGTATGCCCAGCGTTGGCGAGAAGTGGCTGCACAAGTGGACCCCCTGCTGCTAGAGAAAGAGGTTGTGGCAATGTTCATCGATACACTCCAAGCTCCTTTTTATGACAGAATGATTGGGAGTGTATCATCAAATTTCTCTGACATCATTACCATTGGGGAAAGAGTGGAAAGCGGGGTAAGGACAGGGAAAATTGCCCAAACTGCATTAGGGGAACCTTCCATGAAAAAACATATGCAAACTGGAAAAAGAAAGGAAGGTAGGGCTAATGCTGTCACCTATGATTTAAGGAACTTTCCTCAAAGACCGCACCACCCTACATTTCTTCACCAGAATGACCCCTATAAATTCACATTATATCCTCAAGTAGCTGCTACTGCTAATAACCATTCTCAGCCTTCCCATCAACCACCTCATTATCAGTCACCCATACCACCACACAATCATCATCACATGCCAATACAACCACCGTAACAATGGACTCGGCCACCAAACCCTAATCAAAATCAGAGAAGGATAAACGATGGTCGCAATCATGTTTAGTTTGACCCAATCCCTATGAGTTATACTGAACTGTTACCGCACCTTATCCAAAAATCCCTTGTGGTGCCTTGTCCTTCCACAATTCTTGGACCACCTTATCCCAAAGGATATGATCCAAATGCTCAATGTGACTATCATGCCGGGGCACCAGGGCACTCAACAGAAAACTGTTTGGCTTTGAAATGTAAAGTGCAAGACTTGATTAAAGCCAAGTGACTTAATTTCCGGGAAGGAAATCCGAATGTGGCTACAAATCCCTTGCCTAATCATGAAGATTCTGGGGTTAATGTCATAGAAGAAACAGAGGAATATGTGAAAAACGTCTGTGACATCAAAACACCATTGAAAGAAATTCATGGTCATTTAATTAAGGCAGGATTGATAGAGGCATCTTGGGACCTTAGTTTTCATGAAACCCTTCAAAGGTTGATGGATAGTCATTTCGTACAAATCTATAAGCACCATACCGATGGCGTAAATATGATCCAAGGGAAACTGAAGGTTCCAACTCCCGTACCGTTAGTAATTTACTATACCAAGAGCTCTGCACCAACTGATACTCCAATGCCTCAAACAGTAACTATCGAAACACCTACTCCTTTTTCATTCAAGGACTCTCACGCTGTGCCATGGAAATACGATATGAATGTAATTGCCAAAAGCTCTAAAGCAGATGGACCATCCTCCTCTGATGTAATAAATATATCTGGAATAGGAGGAGTTACCCGAAGCGGCAGAATTTTTGCTCCGCTAGAGTTAAGAAAAGACCCTAGGTCCGCTATCAGAAACGCTAGCAATGGAAAAGCTAAAGCTGATGAAAAAGAGATTGAGGAGGTTAAAAGTACTGTATCTGATAAAGAAGCCCACGAATTTCTAAAATTCATTTGTCAAAGTGAGTACCAAGTGGTAAACCAGTTGAATCGTACGCCTGCAAAAATTTCTCTTTTGTCATTATTGCTTAAATTCAGAACCTCATAGGAAAACACTTATGAAAGTTTTGAATGAAGCCCATGTTACCCGTGACATTTCTGTTAACAAATTCCAAGGGATAGTGGGGCACATTATCGTTGATAACTATCTGACTTTCACCAATGATGAGATACCAGCAGAGGGAATGGAGCACAACAAAGCCCTCCATATCTCAGTCAAATGCCAAGACCATATTCTGGCAAAAGTGCTCGTGGATAATGGGTCATCTCTTAATGTTATGCCCAAATCTACGCTCGCTAAATTACCTTTTAACGGGACCCATATGAAACCAAGTACCATGATAGTGCGAGCCTTCGATGGGACTCGAAGAGAGGTAATGGGGGAAATTGAGATTCCTATCCAAGTAGGCCCGTGTACTTTTGCAGTTCTTTTTCAAGTCATGGATATCGTACCAGCATATAGTTGTTTATTGGGTCGGCCGTGGATCCATTCTGCTGGAGTGGTCCCATCCACATTACATCAAAAGCTGAAGTTCATCATAGGTAACAAGCTAGTAATTGTTTCAGGAGAGGAAGATTTCTTGGTTAGAAAACCTTCATCCACTCTTTACATCGAAGCGGCGGAAGAAGCTCTTGAGACATCTTTTCAAGCACTAGAAATCGCCAATGCTTCTTACATAGGGGAAGGAACCTCAATGATGAAAGCTCATATGTCAAATGCGTCCTTGATGATAGCGAAAATGATGTTGCAAAATGGGTATCAACTCGGGAAAGGTTTGGGACATGGACTAAAAGGAGAATTGAAAGTGGTACAATTACTAGAGAATAAGGGCGGATTTGGCTTGGGATACAGACCCTCTGAAGCCGATAAAAGGAGGGTTATAGAGGAAAAGAAGGAGAGAAGGAAAGCTCACCTGGAAGGCTGTGAACCTCGCATCAAAAGAATCCCTATCTGTGACCTTTATCAGAGTTTTCGGAGCGCAGGCCTAATATATCCAGATCAAGTGGCTGCTATTGAGGACGACTCTTATGATGATGCAAGCTTTGTGCGCCTCTGTTCACCGGGCACAGAACTTTGTAACTGGGAGGCCATTGAACTCCCCACGAGTTTAATTTTTGATTCAAAGTAATTTGTAATTGCCTTAATGACTTAATTTCCCCATTGCTATGCCCAAGGCTTTGGGGTTTACTTTTACAATAAGGGCAAAACAAGTTTTTTCATGTTTTTGAAATTTCCATTAATAAATGCATATTTGAATTTCAATATCTCTTTTCTTTACATCTTTCTCAAATTCCCTTTCCCTTTTCCCTCATTCGAGTATTTTTGTTATTCACCTAAAGGCAGACCTAAAAAAGATTCAATCGAAAGCAGTAAGATCACGATCCCATTTCAGGATTTTGAGTATCCAGTTGATTACGCTGATGAGGATAGTGAGGAAGATTATGGTCTCTCACCCGAATTAACTAGAATGTTGGAACAAGAAGCCAGAGAAATTCAACCCTATCGGGAAGCGATTGAGGTCATCAATTTGGGGAATAAAGAAGATAAAAAAGAGGTTAAAATTGGCACTTCCTTGAGCCAAGAACAGCGGGGAGAACTGATTAAGTTATTGATAGAGTTTCAGGATATCTTTGCTTGGTCCTACCAAGATATGCCTGGGTTAGATAACAACATCGTGGAGCATAAACTACCCTTAAAGCCTGAATGTCTCCCGGTTAAGCAGAAATTATGCCAAATGAAGCCCGAGATGCTCTTAAAGATCAAGGATGAAGTAAAAAAGCAATTCGATGCTGGATTTCTAGCTGTTGCAAAATACCCTCAATGGGTGGCCAACATTGTCCCCGTCCCAAAGAAAGACGGAAAGGTGTGGATGTGTGTGGATTATCGAGATCTGAATAGAGCCAGTCCCAAGGATGACTTTCCCTTGCCACAGATTGATGTCCTAGTCGATAATACGGCTCAGAATTCCATCTTCTCATTCATGAACGGTTTCTATGGGTATAACCAAATTAAAATGGCGCCTGAGGACATGGAGAAAACTAACTTTATCACCTTGTGGGGAACCTTTTGCTACAAAGTGATGTCCTTTGGTTTAAAAAATGCTAGGGCAACTTATCAGAGAGCAATGGTGACCCTGTTTCATGACATGATGCATAAAGAGATAGAAGTCTATGTAGATGACATCATTGCTAAATCCCGAAGTGAGGAAGGGCACATTCGTGACTTAAGAAAACTTTTTGAGCGACTGAGAAAGTTTAGACTCAAGCTAAATCCGGCTAAGTGCATTTTTGGTGCGAGATCTGGCAAATTGCTAGGATTTATGGTGAGTAAAAAAGGAATAGAAGTTGATCCTGATAAAGTCAAAGCAATTCTTGAAATGCCTCCACCCAGTACAGAAAAGGAGGTCTGGGGATTCTTAGGAAGGTTAAATTATATCGCTCGATTCATTTCACAACTAACGGCAACTTGCGAGCCTATTTTCAAGCTACTCCACAAGAATCAACCAGGACAATGGAACGAAGATTGTCAACTAGCCTTTGACAAGATAAAACAATACTTACAGGAACCACCTATCCTGATACCTCCGACCCCTAAGAGGCCTCTCATTCTTTACTTGACGGTGTTGGATGAATCCATGGGTTGTGTACTAGGGCAGCATGATGAGCCAGGAAAGAAAGAGCATGCTATTTATTATTTAAGCAAGAGGTTCACAGAATGTGAGTCAAAATATTCTGCGTTAGAGCGTACTTGTTGTGCATTGGCATGGGCCGCTCGACGTTTAAGACAATATATGTTGTTTCATACTACTTGGCTTGTATCCAAAATGGATCCAGTCAAATACATCTTTGAAAAACCCGCCTTAACTGGGAGGATTGCTCGCTGGCAAGTTCTGTTGACTGAATATGACATAACATATGTCACCCAGAAAGCCATAAAAGGAAGTGCTCTAGCAGATTATTTAGTGCACCAACCTGTGAATGACTATCAACCCTTACAATTTGAGTTTCTTGATGAGGACGTCATGACCTTGATTAATGAAGAGGAAACCCAGGGAAACAAATGGATTTTAAGATTTGACGGAGCGTCTAATGCACTGGGGCATGGAATAGGGGCAGTTCTGATTTCTCCAGATAAAAAGATTATCCCTATTTGTGCCAGGTTATGCTTTGACTGCACCAATAACATCGCTGAATACGAAGCATGCGCTATGGGGATCCAAGTAGCTTTAGAGACGAAAGTAAGGTTGCTGGAAGTTTATGGGGATTCTGTATTAAAATATGAATGGGAGACTAGGGATACCAAGTTAATTCTTTATCATACTCACATTAAAGAATTAATCAAGGGGTTTGACGAGATCTCTTTTCACCATATTCCTCGTGATGATAATCAAATGGCCGATGCTTTGGCAACCCTGGCATCGATGTTCAAAATAAGCAATGATAGTGACATGCCCCTCATTGAGGTAGGCAACCATGGCCAACCTGCGTACTGCCAATCAATAGATGAGAAGACAGATGGGAAGCCCTGGTATCATGATATCAAAAACTACATCAAAAGTCGAGAGTACCCTCGGGAAGCTACAGAAAACAACAAAAGAACCCTACGACGACTTTCTATGGGTTTCTTCTTAAATGGTAATGTGCTTTACAAAAGGAATCATGACTCCATACTTCTTCGATGTGTAGACGCGAATGAGGTAAAAGGGATCATGGTTGATGTTCACGAAGGATCCTTCGGAACTCATGCCAATGGCCATGCCATGGCAAGAAAGATCCTAAGAGCTGGGTATTACTGGACAACTATGGAACCTGACTGTTTTGACTATGTTCGGAAATGCCATAAATGTCAAACCTACGCTGACCGAATTCATGCACCCCCCTCATCCCTAAATGTTTTATCAGCTCCATGGCCCTTCTCGATGTGGGGTATGGACGTCATTGGGCCCATCGAGCCAAAAGCCTCAAATGGCCATCGCTTCATGTTGGTCGCTATTGACTATTTCACTAAATGGGTCGAGGCAGCGTCCTATGCCAATGTGATAAAAAATATTGTGGTTAAATTTGTCAAAAAGGAGCTAATATGTCGATATGGCTTGCCAAGTCAGATCATTACTGACAACGGCACAAACCTAAATAACAAAATGATGAAGGAATTGTGTGAGAATTTCAAAATCCATCATCATAACTCCTCCCCGTACCGGCCAAAGATGAATGGAGCGGTTGAAGTAGCAAATAAAAACATCAAGAAGATAGTACAGAAAATGGTTGTGACCTACAAAGATTGGAGTGAGATGCTCCCTTTTGCTTTACACGGGTATCGTACTTCGGTTCGAACTTCAACAGGGGCAACCCCGTTCTCTTTGGTATATGGCATGGAAGCAGTCATACCTATTGAAGTCAAAATCCCATCTCTAAGGGTAATCATGGAGGCCAAATTGGAAGAAGCTGAGTGGGTTCAGGTTCGACATGACCAACTGAACCTAATAGATGGGAAGAGGTTAACTGCCTTATCACACGGACGGTTATATCAGAAGCGTATGAAAAAGGCTTATGAAAAAAAGGTACGACCTCGGCAATTTCAAGAAGGGGATCTAGTTCTCAAGAAAATTTTGCCAATCCACAAGGATCACAGAGGCAAATGGACACCTAATTATGAAGGACCATAGGTGGTAAAAAGAACTTTTTCTGGCGGAGCTTTGGTATTGACCAACATGGATGGAGATGACCTACCGATGCCTATAAATGCAGACGTAGTCAAAAGATACTTTGCCTAAAAATAAAAAATAAAAAAATAAAAAAAAACAAAAAACAAAAAACAAAAAAGGGGCAATAAATGAATCATGCTCGCTAGGCTGAAAACCTGAAAAGGCAGCCTAGGCAAAAATTAGAGCGACCTGGTGAGTCGAAAACCTGAAAGGGCAGCTCAGGCAAAAATTAAGGTCAAAATTTTGGCAAAGTAACTGAATATCCCCCATCCAAGCAGAGCAGAGCAGAACTAAACTGAGGTACAAGGGCAAGGACCATAGTTGAATTACTTTCTCAGAAGCAAGATCGAAGGTTAAACTTGTCGTCTGATACAGGATCAAGATTCTTACTATTCTCAGGGATTCACTGGAAGATCTGCAAACCCCATTACATCCCCTATTATCAAACTCTTTACCTACGTTTGTTTCTTTTTGCATCTGATTTCCCTTTGTCTTTTTCGATACTTGATCGACCCACATAAATAAATGTGCTACCTTTTCAATACGCATTTATACATGAGTTTCATTAATATGACAAAACATGTGTTTTAATAAAATAAAACAAGGCAATGACAATTATTTTCAGAAAAAGAAAAGGAAAGTCGTGGGAGTAAGAGGCTTCTGTTATTTGTTAGCACCTCAGATAAGCATCACAGGGACCACGTCGTATACATACCCAGAAGAGAAAATCACCTTGTTCATCCATTTCAACCAAGACTATAAACCTAAAATCTATAAAGATTACAGCTCTAAAGGTTTCTCCCCGGATTTCAAACTTGATTTTAATTTCTTGTCGCCGAATATGGCATATTTTAAATTTTCATTAGCCGAGCGGGGCACCATTTTACTTTTCAATTGCCAAACAGGGCACCATTTTAATTGCCGAGTGGGGTATCATTTTACTTTCCAATCGCCGAACGAGGCACAATTTTACTTTCCAGTAGCCGAACAAAGCACAATTTTACTTTCCAGTAGCCGAACAAGGCACCATTTTACTTTTCAGTTGCCAAGTGGGGCACCATTTTTGCCAAGCGGGGCATCATTTTACTTTTCAATCGCCGAACGAGGCACAATTTTACTTTCCAGTAGCCGAACAAGGCACAATTTTACTTTCCAGTAGCCGAGCGGGGCACCATTTTACTTTCTTGTCGCCAAACATAGCACTATTTAAATCTTCAGTCGCCGATCGGAGCGCCATTTTACTTTTTAGTTGCCAAGCGGGGCACCATTTTTGCCGAGCGAGGCATCATTTTACTTTCCAATCGCCAAACATGGCATCATTTAAATTTTTAGTCACCGAGCGGGGCACCATTTTACTTTTCAGTTGCCAAGCAGGGGCACCATTTCAATTGCCGAGCGGGGCATCATTTTATTTTCCAGTCGCCGAGCGGGGCACTATTTTACTTTTTAGTTGCCAAGCGGGGCACCATTTCAATTGCCGAGCGGGGCACCATTTTATTTTCCTAGAGCCGAACGTGGCATCTTTTAAACTTCCAGTCGCCAAATGGAGCACTCTTTTACTCTCCTGTCGTCAAACATGACATCATTTGAATTTTTGGTTGTCGAGTGAGGCACCATTTTAATTTCTTCGTCGTTGGCGCCCTGGACAAAATTGTTTCGCACTGTCTTTACTTATCTATTACTGCAACACAGTAAAAGAAAAGTAAAGAGGGGCAAGCTGTTGCTACCCAATTTTGTCCGGGCCCATTTAAAATTTCCAAAAATAATAATAAATAATAAAAAATACCAAAAAATAAAAGAATTCTTTTTAAAAAAAGTGAACTTATAGGCTTGTTTGAATTTTAAATTATTGATTCGGGCTTTGATTTTAAAATTTTAAATCCTTACCAGAACCATAAATTTTTAACTTCTAGACTTAGAAAATTTTAAAATTCAAGAAGAGAGTTTGAAATTTGAATTTCATGAGGGATAAAATTTTAGAAGATTAGAGAAAGAAAGAGATAGAGGTTTTTAAAAATAAGATGAGATAAAGTTTTAAATATATTATATAGAATGTGATAAGGTTTTTTAATTATAAAAATCAAATTCAGGTTTTATAATTAAGCTAACCGTATCTAATGTTATGAGATAAGGAAAAAGGCACAGATTTCACAAAAAGGATAACAGAATTATTATTATATATATTTAACACTAAAGAGATAAGAGGAGAGGAAAAGAATCAGATTTTTTTTGTTATCTATTCACATTAAATGTTAAAAAATAAAGGAAATTATAATATAGATAAAAGTGAGGAACGTGAATCAGGGGAGGGAGGTATGAAAAATTAAGCATTATATATACCATTCACGCAAGGGATTAGGGGGAGGGGAGAAAACGTAATTGAGGAGCAGGCCAGCATTTAGGAAAAATCCACATAGTGGAATACGTTCACGCGGAGCAGAGGGAGGAAAAGAAATTTTTCACGCAAGCCGTCAAGTGGTTCAAGACATTCACACGAGAGTTTTTTTTACGTATTAGCAAATAGGAAGAGCAATTGAAATCAACAAGAATAGGTATTTGTTCTTCTTCCCTTTTACTTTCTTGTTCAAATTCATCTATGATTTTTTGTTTCCTAGAAAATCATAATAGTCTCGATTAAATGTATGAAGCTCTTCTTCATCTAGAAGAATCTTAATAACCAGTAGCATAGGGTATCCATTAATGTTTGCTACCAAATTAGAGAATAAAATTAATATTGGTATGTGCCTAAAATTAAAATTTTTATGTTAGGGTTAATTTAGACAAGATGCCTTGTTAACCTATGTTTAATTTTTAGATCATAAAATATTTTGGTAGTACCAATAGGTAACGAAAAATTAATACGTTCACATTAGGGATCAATTCGGACGAGACGTCCTGTCAATCTATGTTAAATTTTCTAAAATAATAAAGACCATAAAACACTTTAATAATATCGATAATATAACAAAAATCAAAATATCTTTATAGATTCTTTGGACGAGACGTCCTGTTAATCTAGGTCTTCAAATAAACTTCTCATTCTTAAATCAATCTAGATTGTTAAGTTTTCCCTCTAAACATATAATAAAGTCAATAAAACCCAAGGTTCTTTTTTTCTAAAAATAATACACCACTTGAAATCAATTTGGACAAGACATCCTATTGATTAATATTTTTTAATCTTAGACATTTTTCAATCTACTTCGTTTTTTTTAAAATAACCCAAAGAACTACGTAACCCTGATTTCCCCTAACGCTTGGGGAATACGTAGGAGCAGGGAACAATTATTCCTGTCGGGCCCAAATTTTAAAAAAATATATATCCCTTTTACTAGTAAAAATAAAATCATCATGCTTTTAACGATAACTCGATTAATTTGGACGAGATGTCCTGTTAATCGTAAAGTTTATAATTTTAAAAATCATTAAATCAACAACCAATCCATAAGGCATCTCTAAGAGGTTTAAATTATAAAGTAGTAGGATTATTCAAACTTAAACAATTTAGGGTAACCGTTTAAAATGGACAGTGTGGGGTGCTAATACCTTCCCTACCTGTAATTAGACTCCCAAACTTCAAATCTTAATTTATGACCAGTACCTTCACGTTAACGTTTTTCTGATGTTTTACCTTAAAAACATTAGTGGCGACTCCACGGTTTCCGGAGGGAACTCGGGAAATGCTAATTTTCTTTTTACGGTCGGCCTCCCACCGCGATGGAGGTCACGACAATAACATATTGATCAACGTACCACGAAAGTGATTTTAATGGGCATATTCCACTCGGAGTTGGCCCAACCTTTCTTCATTCAGAAGAAAGTCACTCATCACGCCTTACACAGGATTAACTTAGCTCTTATTTACTCAGAATCATGCAACTCTATATGCTTAGCAGAATGCAACGTATACCACCTGGACATTCACACACGTCACAAGATGAACACACGGTATTATATATATATATATATATGAATATTTACATGCACATGATCATACTCTCAACCCGAGAGAGTTCAGTTCTGATACAGTTAAACAAAGGACCACAATAAGAGCCGGCCAAGGCTATGACAAAACCTTATATACAGCATATACATATACATATACATCTCCACAGTACACAAGCACTTCACACGGTATGTAGCTCCTCCATCATTCACCATCTCGTGTGATGTTCACTGAAATATAGCCACAGTAGGGGTGGATATCTTAAATATTAAATGATAGATACTGACTCGGATTATTCCTCAATCATGCAACAATATATATATAGCAACAATCAATAACATACACAGTGCCAATCAATCGGAACACACACGAGACATCTCCCGATCAGAATCTACCTAGTTGTTTCTCAGCTATACGCACATATTATTCTCAATAACATTAACACATATACATACAATCACGTCACAGTCAGCATCAATCGCACATGTACACAGATTCATTCAATCGGATCCGACTCGCGTATTATCAGTTTTCATCGTTGCAACGTAGGCTCTCAGCCTTTTATTCAGCTCCCAGCTGACTCGGCCGTTTTACTGGTACCAAACCGTTTGCCTTCATTTGTAACACAAACACTCTCAGCGTCAACGGCAGTGTTACGGGCAGCCCTGAGTCCCACTCAGTCAGCTTGCCTTGAGTCCCACTCAAGGTCTTTAACAGCATCTCATGCATTTAATAACCGATTCAAATGGTAGTGTCACACACTACATGCTCTCAGCATTCTTATCGCTGCATCTCATGCAAGGTATTATCATTGGATTACGAACAGAATCAGCAAATCACTTCCACACTATTAACTCATGCACTTCATGAACCACATGCATTTACCACACACAGAATGAACATACAGACGCAGATTTCACACACACGACCTTTTACTCAACAATACATGCATTACATGCAATCGGTATTAGACATTATCAGAACTCAATGAATTAATCTTTCCTTACATGTAGTCAGCATTTAGATTCATAGTAACCTGCATGTCACATAAATCACATGGTAATCATCAACAATATTTTAACACATTCTCCTCATGCAATCATTCAACGTTTTCAAGATTGTTAACATGCATTTCATGGATGGAATTAGACATGCATTCTCAACCCCTAGTCATCATACATCCGGGCATCACATATCCTTTACGCAATCAAACACACCTATCAACACATCTTAAATCACCAGAATCAACAAGTCATTAACACCCGAAACCCGTCCATAACCCATGCATTTAAGATATAAGATACCCCCCTACCAACTAAAGAGACTCCTAGAAGTTCCTCTGTTTTGGCGTTGGTCCGCTGTCCTCTTTGCTTCGTCCACCACTCTCACTCGTTCAGTCCCCCTCGAATGCAGTCGCACTCTTTAATCAGTTTGGGAACAGGAAGCTATTCTTCTTCCACTTTGACGATTGTCCTTCACCAACAGAGGGGAACTTCAGATCCTCTGCAACATCGCTATCGCGAGTTTACGAAAACAGGGAACAGAGGAGAAGAAGAATGAAGAAGAAGAGAAGTAGGAGAAGAGGAAGGTTTCGAGGAAATTAGAGTGAGTGGACAGTAGTTGGAGGCCTCTAAACTTATACCGAAGAAATGAGGAGAGTGGGATGGGAGAACATGAAGTTGGCAGCTTCTCACGTGTCACTCATCTTAATCAATCAGCAATCATCTTCTTAAATTAAAATTAATCACAATTAATAAATAATTCATACTTTGCAATTATTTTTTTTTTTAGTTTAGTGGCTTAATCTCATTCGGTAGTTAATTTTTAAATCGGGATGTTACAATTCTCCCCCTCTCAAAGAATTTCATCATCAAAATTCAAACAGTGTCTTACCTTAGATAAACAACTCGGGATACTGTTGCCTCATGGCATCCTCGCGTTCCCAGGTATAAGAAGTATAGTCGTTTTGTTGCCACGCTACTTCAACCAGTTGTACATTCTTGCTCCTCAAGCGTTTTACCGACCGGTCCACAATTCTAGTCGGTACAGCCACGGTGGTCAAATCCTCTTTGATCTCCACTTCATCATCCGGCATTTCATGAGTGGAATCGGGTAGATACTTCCTTAGTTGAGACACATGAAACACGTTATGCAATCTGGATAGGTGAGTTGGTAATGCTATTCGGTATGCCACAGAACTGACCCGCTCTAATACTTCATAGGGTCCAATGTATCGGGGGTTCAACTTCCTACTCTTAAAGGCTCGTCCGACTCCTTTACTCGGTGAAATCTTTAGGAACACACTATCACCGACCGAAAACTCAAGTGGCTTAGTCCGTTTATCATGATAGCTTTTCTGCCTGTCCTGAGACGCCTTCATCTTTTCCCTAATTACTTGGATCTGTTCTGAAGTCTGTTTCACAATTTCCGGCCCTAACAGTAAACTTTCACCAATTTCCGACCAACAGAGTGGGGTTCGGCATTTTCGACCATACAGTGCTTCATAGGGTGCCATGCCAATGCTGCTGTGGTGGCTATTATTATATGTAAATTCGATCGGAGGGAGGTACTGCTCCCAACTACCACTATGCTCCAACACACACGCCCTCAGTAAGTCCTCCAAACTTTGTATCGTTCGCTCGGATTACCCATCCGACTGGGGATGGTAGGCGAAACTTAGCCAAAGCTTCGTGCCTAATTCCTGGTGTAGGCTTGTCCAAAACCGAGACGTGAATCTAGGATCCCTGTCCGACACGATAGAAGTCGGCACACCATGCAGTCGGACAATTTCTCGGATATAGATCTGGGTTAATTTCTGTAACGGGTATCTTAAGTTCACAGGCAGAAAGTGTGCACTCTTTGTCAACCGGTCTACAATGACCCAAATGGCATCATAACCCGCTCGGGTTCTAGGCAATCCCATTACAAAGTCCATGGCAATTGAGTCCCATTTCCATACGGGGATTTCAAGGGGTTGCAATGCACCATACGGTTTCTGGTGTTCGACCTTCGACTTCTGACAGGTAACACACCGAGCCACATATCCGCTACATTTCTCTTTAATCCGAGCCACCAGAATTGCAGTCTTAGATCGTGGTACATCTTCGTAGTGCCTGGGTGAATACTTAGCAGGCTCTTGTGGGCTTCATCAAGCACCATTCTTCTTAATTCTCCTTCACCCGGCGCATATATCCTACCCTTCACTTGGAAAATTCCATCCGATCCCTCGGTCAGAGACAAGTCCTTACCCTTGGCCTGAGTCTCCTTCATCTCAGCCAAGCAGGGATCTAACTTCTGCTGCTCAAATACCAGTTTCATGAACTCATTGGCAATCTTCAACGTACCGAGCGTTATCTTCCGAGACGAAGGGACGTCAACATGCAAATTCATGTCTCGGAATTGCTCCAGTAACTCCACCTCCTTCACCATCATCACTACCATATGGAAGGATTTCCGACTCAATGTGTCAGCTACAACGTTCGCCCTACCCAGATGATACTTCAATTCGAAGTCGTAGTCTTTCAAAAACTCTGTCCATCTCCTCTGCCTCATGTTCAGCTCTTTCTGGTCGAATAAATATTTAAGGCTCTTGTGGTCGCTGTACACCTCAAATTTGGAACTGTACAAATAATGCCTCTATATCTTTAATGCGAAGACCACAGCTGCCAATTCCAAGTCATAGGTCGGATAATGCTGCTTGTGCGGCCTCAATTGCCGAGAGGCATAAGCTATCACTCGGTCCTTCTGCATTAGTACGCACCCCAGGCCGAGTCCTGACGCATCACAGTAGACCACGAAGCTCTCTTGTAAATTTGGCAATGCCAACACTGGAGCGGTTGTCAACTTAGTCTTTAACTCTCGGAAACTGTTCTCACACTCGGAACTCCACACGAAAGGGACATTCTTCCGAGTCAACTTGGTCAGTGGCAACGCAAGCTTAGAAAAACCCTCAATAAACCTTCTATAATAACCAGCTAGGCCCATGAAGCTCCTTATCTCCGAGACCGACTTGGGTCTCTCCCATGCTATTACAGCTGCTACCTTTGAAGGATCTACCGAGACGCCTTCCTTGAAAATTACATGCCCGAGAAAGTGGATCTTATCCATCCAGAAATCACACTTCGAAAGTTTTACAAACAGCTATTTCTCCTTCAATATTTGAAGTACCGAACGGAGGTGTTCCTCATGCTCCTCAGGGGTCTTGGAATAGACCAAGATGTCGTCAATAAAAATGACCACGAATCGGTCTAAGTATGGGTGGAAGATGTTGTTCATGTAATTCATGAATACAGCAGGGGCGTTTGTCACACTAAACGGTATTACTACATACTCGTAGTGGTCGTACCGGGTCCTAAATGCAGTCTTGGGAATATCCGAGTCCTTCACCCGGATCTGGTGGTATCCCGATCGTAAATTGATTTTCGAGAAGACTGAAGCACCATGCAGTTGGTCAATTAAGTCGTCAATCCTGGACAACGGGTACCGGTTCTTAATCGTAAGCTTGTTTAGTTGTCGGTAGTCTATACATAACCTTATGCTGTCGTCCTTCTTCTTAACAAGTAACACCGTTGTGCCCCATGGCGATACACTCGGTCGAATGAACTATTTGCCGAGTAACTCATCCACTTGCTTTTTTAACTTAGCCAATTCTGTTGGGGACATCCTATAGGGTGCACTGGAGACCGGTTCGGCTCCAGGAATTAAGTCTATAGAGAATTCAACTTCTCTATTTGGAGGGACACCCAGCACATCCTCCGGAAACACCTCGGGGAATTTACAAACAGTCGGAATATCGTTCACTCGGGCTCTACCCTCTCCCTCAGTTAAACAAAGCATCATAAATAACTAAGCTATACCTTGTACCGTGTAGTCATCACTGATCTGCCTCAGAAAAATTACTCTTCAGTTTCGACAGTCCACCAATACCTTGTTGGCCGAAAGCCAATCCATGTGAAGTACAATGTCGAGATCTTTCAGAGGCACACATACAAGATCGAAGGTAAAACTCCGATCGCCCAACGTAAAGGTTACATCTTTGCACATCATTGATGTCAACACTTTAACGCCGGTCAGATTGGCTACCTCCAAAGTCCGATCCATATACACAGTCGGCAACCTCAAACGTCTCACACAATCGTCAGCTATAAAGGAGTGGGTGGCTCCAGAATCAAAAACTACATTAAGTGTATATCTACCGAGTGAGCACTTACTTTGCACCAAGTCATTCGCTTGCGCAGCTTCCTCGGCGTTGATGGTGTAAACTCTCCCAGCAGCCGGTAGGTCGGCATTTCTTATCCGGTTGTTTGGGGCAAATATCATGTTTCCTCGAGCTTCATTGCCTCTGCCCCTAGTTCCTCGGCCACCATTTCGACGGCCTCTCCCTCGGAAGCCTCCATGGTGCACATTGGCGTTTGCTTGATGTAGTTGAGGGCAGTCAGGGCGAATGTGCCCTTTCTCATTACAATGGTAGCATACCATTTCATCATCGTTGCTGTAATCCCGAGCATAATGGTTTCCTCCACACTTAAAACACTTGCCGTCTCCCATACGATAAGCTGAGCGTCCTCCCTGCTGACTCCGACCCTTAAACCTGGAGAAGGGTCTGCTTCTGCCAACGTTACTTGGTCTCTTAAAGCGAGATTGCTGGGGCTTCAAGGAGGGGTCTGTCTTGCTACTCTGGCCCGAGTTGGCCTTGTCATCTTCTTCAAAAATTCTGCATTTATTCACCAATACAGGAAAGCTTCTAATTTCTTGGTGCCTGAATGCTCTCTTAATGTCTGACCTTAGTCCACTCTCGAACTTAATGCATTTGGAGCTCTCGGTTCCGGGTTGTTGGAAGGGCGGATAAAACAAACATAACTCTTCAAACCTGGCAGCATATTCCTCTACAGACATGGAACCCTGCTTCAGTTCCATAAATTCCAGTTCTTTCCGACTCCTTACTGTGTCGGGGAAATATTTCTCCAAGAAGCACGTCTTAAAATTCTCCCAGACCAGTTGGATGCCAGCGTCAGTCAATCGGTTTTTGGTGATCTTCCACCAATTTTCTGCTTCGTCCCGCAGCATGTACACTACACACTTGACTTTCTGGGCCTCAGTGCAATGAAAGCCCCTAAAAACTCTCTCCAAATCTTGAATCCACTTGTAAGCTGCTTCGGGATTAAATCCCCCTTGAAACTCACTCGGCTTCCTCTTCAGGAAGCGATCCAATACTTGGCCATCTTCAGTTCGAGGCTGGCTCTGCCTCTCGAATACGTCAGTGAAACGCTGGAATGTCGTGGCTATGGCTTCCATGCTATGACGATTCGCCATGACTTATCCTGAAATCAACACCCCTTTTCAAGGATAAGTTTACAGAATTACTCACTACCGATCGGATTTCAACCCAACATTCAACAACTATAACACATTATCATACAATTCTTAAATATCATATAATTAATCGAACCAGGACAGGAATGATCTTCTACCCCCAAAATAACATCTCATAAACATATGGCCACACAAATCATACTTAATTAGGCATTAATGTCCTCAGATATTACAAGCAATTTATAACGACTGGTCACAATGTACATCACTGCTCACTGGGAGTAAGCATACCTTGGCCTTGGACCTTTTAAGTCCACTCTGATACTAAAATGAAACATCCTTACCTAATTAAAACCCAAACCGAGACCAGGGAAATTTTTCCAAAATTCACCAAGCAGTCGGGGTAAAATAAATCAACGTAGGCAAAGGAAAGCAAAAACCGACAGCGAAAGAATAAAGCTTAAGCGAGCCCAACAGTGTTCACTCGCTCAAGCGAGACCCAAATCCGCTTGAGCGAGATAACCCATCTCGCTTGGGCGAACACCTATTCGTTTAAGTGAAGCCAACCCAAAAGCCTTCCATCCAATCACACTCGCTGGAGCGAATCCTTATTCGCTGAGGCGAGTAACTCCACTCGGTATTCCCTCACTCGGATTCGGGACTGCGTCCACTCGGGAGCTGTCCCCATAGGGTCATGCTTCACTCAGCAAATTCATACTTAGCCATATACTTAGTTTATTCAAGAAGCCCACATGCATGCTTCATTTGGAAGCGTCGTTATCTCCACTCAAGAAATGATTCTCTCACCCATCACTCGGGAGATATAGTCTACTTCACACTAAGGCTCCCCTACTCGGAAATGCTCAACTCCTCACCACTCAGGATACATACTAACTCCTCTACATATGGAAGACTTGTTAAACTAAAATCTACTCCGTATCATCCAGATCTTACCCCCTCTAATAAGTTCACCACTACAAGCTTTACTCGGAGTCGTATTGCCAATTCAACCGTCAGGGGAAACATTCACTCGGTTGACTTCCACTCAGAAACATCAAAATACCCTTCAATCGGAAGATTGTATCTAAGAGATCTCTCGCTTCATAACAGATTGATCAACGTACCACGAAAGTGATTTTAATGGGCATATTCCACTCGGGGTTGGCCCAACCTCTCTTCATTCGGAAGAAAGTCACTCATCATGCCTTACACAGGATTAACGTAGCTCTTATTTACTCAGAATCATACGGCTCTATATGCTTAGCAGAATGCAACGTATACCACCTGGACATTCACACACGTCACAAGATGAACACACGGTATTATATATATATATATATATATATATATATATATATATGAATATTTACATGCACATGATCATACTCTCAACCCGAGACAGTTCAGTTCTGATACAGTTAGACAAAGGACCACAATAAGAGCCGGCCAAGGCTATGACAAAACCTTATATACAGCATATACATATACATATACATCTCCACAGTACACAAGCACTTCACATGGTATGTAGCTCCTCCATCATTCACTGTCTCGTATGATGTTCACTGAAATATAGCCACAGTAGGGGTGAGTATCTTAAATATTAAATGATAGATACTAACTCGGATTATTCCTCAATCATGCAACAATATATATATATATAGCAATAATCAATAACATACACAGTGCCAATCAATCGGAACACACACGAGACATCTCTCGATCAGAATCTACCTAGTTGTTTCTCGGTTATACGCACATATTATTCTCAATAACATTAACACATATACATACAATCATGTCACAGTCAGCATCAATCGCACATGTACACAGATTCATTCAATCGGATCCAACTCGCGTATTATCGGTTTTCATCGTTGCAACATGGGCTCTCAGCCTTTTATTCAGCTCCCAGCTGACTCGACCGTTTTATTGCTACCAAACCGTTTGCCTTCATTTGTAACACAAACACTCTCAGCGTCAACGGTAGTGTTACGGGCAGCCCTGAGTCCCACTCAGTCAGCTTGCCTTGAGTCCCACTCAAGGTCTTTAACAGCATCTCATGCATTTAATAACCGATTCAAATGGTAGTGTCACACACTACATGCTCTCAGCATTCTTATCGTTGCATCTCATGCAAGGTATTATCATTGGATTACGAACAGAATCAGCAAATCACTTCCACACTATTAACTCATGCACTTCATGCACCACATACATTTACCACACACGGAATGAACATACAGACGCAGATTTCACACACACGACCTTTTACTCAACAATACATGCATCACATGCAATCAGTATTACACATTATCAAAACTCAATGAGTTAATCTTTCCTTACATGCAGTCAGCATTTAGATTCATAGTAACCTGCATGTCACATAAATCATATGGTAATCATCAACAATATTTTAACACATTCTCCTCATGCAATCATTCAACGTTTTCAAGATTATTAACATGCATTTCATGGACGGAATTAGACATGCATTCTCAACCCCTAGTCATCATACATCTGGGCATCACATATCCTTTATGCAATCAAACACACCTATCAACGCATCTTAAATCACCAGAATCAATAAGTCATTAACACCCAGAACCCGTCCATAACCCATGCATTTAAGATATAAGATACCCTCCTACCAACTAAAGAGACTCCTAGAAGTTCCTCTATTTTGGCGTTGGTCCGCTGTCCTGTTTGCTTCGTCCAACACTCTCACTCGTTTAGTCCCCCTCGAACGCAGTCGTACTCTTTAATCAGTTTGGGAACAGGAAGCTGTTCTTCTTCCACTTCGACGATTGTCCTTCACCAACAGAGGGGAACTTCGGATCCTCTACAACACCGTTGTCGCGAGTTTATGAAAACAGGGAACAAAGGAGAAGAAAAACGAAGAAGAAGAGAAGTAGGAGAAGAGGAAGGTTTCAAGGAAATTAGAGTGAGTGGACAGTAGTTGGAGGCCTCTGAACTTATACCGAAGAAATAAGGAGAGTGGGATGGGAGAACGTGAAGTTGGCAGCTTCTCACGTGTCACCCATCTTAATCAATCAACAATCATCTTCTTAAATTAAAATTAATCACAATTAATAAGTAATTCATACTTTGCAATTATTATTTTTTTTAGTTTAGTGGCTTAATCTCATTCGGTAGTTAATTTTTAAATCGGGATGTTACAAAGTATTTTGACACAAATAAACCTTCGAGGTACAATCCAATTCATCTAGGCTTTTCATCATTAAAAAATAACCATATTAATTAATTAAAAAGAAATTAAACATTTATAAGTTTTTAAGTCATATGAGTTGTTTTTTATTTATTTTAATAATTTTTTTGTATAGCTTATTAATATAAGTTATTTGCAACTTATTCTAACAAGTTATGCACTCAAATATATAGTGTAAGTTTTCATTTTATAATAACTTATTGCATAAGTTCTTAATTAAAATACATATCTAAACACATTCTAAGTCCATTTCACTTCATTTTGTTTCACCTATTTCATTGTGTGTGTCACACACACACTTCATTCAAGCTCAAACAAGAAGAACCATTTTTAGATATACTCTTCATTCAAACTTGAATTCGAAAAATCATATTGAGAAGTAAAACTCTCCTAATTAAATTAAGATAAATGCATTCATACTTGGAACTGAAAAATATGTTACTTTTATTAATTTTTTGTAATTAATGTTGTCTTGAATTCGAAATACTAACAATACTAAAATATTATGTTCCATTCCGTGTATGTCAAAGTACAAATAACACTAAAATATTATATTGTTGTGTTTCATATAATATATATATATATATATATATATATATATATATATCTTGTGAGTGTAGTTTCACCATGACTTTTATTGGAACATGACAATTGTTTAATTTCTTTTTAAATAACTAATATGGTCGTTTTATATGATGAAAAACCTAGATTAGTTGGATTGTATTTGGAATGTTTATTTATGTCAAAATACTCCATATCTTATTAAGAGTTTATAAAAATATTTACATAACCACACTCTAACAAAATTATGTAAATTTCAACTTTCATATATTCAAATATATAAATTTAATCATTAATGATATGGACCAACAAACACGTTTGTTGGTATTAATGTTGTTTTTGAAATACTAGTTTATAGAAGTTATAAAACATTATGTTTGACTAACATATAAACAGAAAATATCAATATAAAAAAATAACATTTATGTATCAGTCAAAAATAACGTTTTATAACTTCTATAAACTAGTATTTTAAAAACATCATTAATACCAACAAGAAGTGGTTGTTGGTCCACAACATTAATGATTAAATTTATATCTTTGAATATATGAAAGTTTAAATTTACATAACAATTTTTGTTGGTGTGTGATATATGTAAATATTTTTACAAACTCTTAATAAGATATGAAGTATTTTGGCACAAATAAGCCGTCAGGGTACAATCCAATTCATCTAGGCTTTTCATGATTTAAAAAATCTACCATATTAATTAATTAAAACAAATTAAACTTTTATAATTTCTGGGAAAACTACAATGATAATACATAATTTATATGAAACTAGGTAATAGAGTAAGTTGAATTTGTAATTTATGAAGAATTTTGAAAGGGTTTATAGATAATTTATGAAAATAATTTATAAGTCAAATGAGTTATTTTTTATTTATTTTAACAAATTATTTTGTATAGTTTATTAGTATAAGTTATTTTCAACTTATTCTAACAAGTTATGCACTTAAATATATAGTGGAAGTTTTCATCTTATAATAACTTATTGCATAAGTTCTTAATTAAGTTACATATCTAAACACATTCTAAGTCCATTTCACTTTATTTTGTTCTACCTATTTCATTATGTATGTCACACACACACTTCATTCAAGCTTAAACAAGAAAAACCATTTTTAGATATACACTTCATTCAAGCTTGATTTTGAAAAATCATATTGAGAAGTAAATTTCTCATAATTAAGTTTATTTAAATGCATTCACACTTGAAACTGAAAAATATATTGCTTTTATTAATTGTGTAATTAATGTTGTCCTAATGTCAAAGTATAAATAATATAAAAATATTATGTTCCATTCTGTGTATGTCATAGTACAAATAATAGTAACACATTATATTACTCTGTTTCATATAATATATATCTTGTCAGTATACTTTCACCGTGCTTTTTTATTGAAAGATGAGAATTATTTAATTTATTTTTAAATAACTAATCATTTTTTATCATGAAAAGCCTAGATTAATTTGATTGTATCTGGAAGGTTTATTTGTGTCAAAATTCTTCATATCTTATTAAGAGTTTATAAAAATATTTACTAATCACACACCAAAAAAATGATTTTGTAAATTTCAACTTTCATATATTCAAATATATAAATTTAATCATTAATGATATGGACCAACAAACACTTTTGTTGGTATTAATATTGTTTTTAAAATACCCATTTATAGAAGTTATAAAATGTTATGTTTGACTAACATATAAACAAAACACATCAATATAAAAACATAAGTCTTATGTGTTAGTCAAACATAACGTTTTATACACTAGTATTTTAGAAACATCATTAATAGCAAAAAAAGTGTTTGTTGGTCCACATCATTAGTGATTAAATTTATATCTTCGAATATATGAAAGTTGAAATTTATGTAACGATTTTGATGGTGTGTGATATATGTAAATATTTTTATAAACACTTAATAAGATATGAAGTACTTTGACACAAATAAACCTTCAGGGTAAAATACAATTCATTTAGGCTTTTCATGATTAAAAAATTACCATATGTATTAATTAAAACAAATTAAACATTTATAATTTCTGGGAAAACTATACTCATAATATATAAATTATATGAAACTGGGTAATAGAGCAAGTTGAATTTGTAATTTACGAACGAGTTTTAAAGGGTTTATATATAGTTTATGAAAATAATTTATAAGTCAAATAAGTTGTTTTTTATTTATTTTAATAAACTATTTTGTATAGTTTATTAATATAAGTTATTTTCAACTTATACCAACAAGTTATGCACTCAAATATATAGTGTAAGTTTTCATTTTATAATAACTTATTGCATAAGTTCTTAATTAAGTTACATATTTAAACACATTCTAAGTCTATTTCACTTCATTTTGTTCCACTTTTTTATTGTGTGTGTCACACACACACTTTATTCAAGCTCAAACAAGAAGATCCATTTTTAGATATACACTTCATTCAAGCTTGAATTCAAAAAATCATATTGAGAAGCAAAACTCTCCTAATTAAATGTTGTTAAATGCATTCACACTTGGAACTGAAAAACATATTGCTTTTATTATTTTTTGTGTAATTATTGTTGTCTTGATGTCGAAGTATAAATCATATTAAAATATTTTGTTCCTTTCCGTGTATGTTGAACTACAAATAATGTTAAAATATTATATTACCCCGTTTCATATAATATATATCTTGTCATTGTACTTTCACCATGATTTTTATTGGAAGATGACAACTGTTTAATTTCTTTTTAAATAACTCATATGGTCATTTTTTATCATGGAAAGCCTAGATTAATTGCATTGTACCCTGAAGGTTTATTTGTGTCGAAATAGGTCATATCTTATTAAAATTTAATAAAAGTATTTACATATATCACACAAAAACAAAATCATTATGTAAATTTCAATTTTCATATATTCAAAGATATAAATCTAATCATTAATGATGTGGACCAATAAACATTTTTATTGGTATTGTTATTTTTAAAATACTAGTTTATAGAAGTTATAAAACGTTATGTTTGACTAAAACATAAACAGACACACCCTTTATTCAAGCTCAAACAAGAAGAACCATTTTTAGACAGACACTTCATTCAAGCTTGAATCTGAAAAACCATATTGAGAAGCAAAATTCTCATAATTAAATTTAGTTAAATGCATTCATACTTAAAACTGAAAAATATATTGCTTTTATTAATTTTGTGTAATTAATGTTGTCCTGATGTCGATGCACAAATAATATTAAAATATTATGTTCCATTCCATGTATGTCGAAGTACAAATATTATTAAAATATTATATTTCCCCATTTCATATAATATAGTTGAATATGTGATTTATGAAGGAGTTTGAAAGGGTTTATAGATAATTTATGAAAATAATTTATAAGTCAAATTTGTTTTTTATTTATTTTAAAAATTATTTTGTATAGTTTATTAGTATAGTTATTTTCAACTTATTCTAACAAGTTATGCACTTAAATATATAGTGTAAGTTTTCATCTTATAATAACTGATTGCATAAATTCTTAATTAAGTTACATATCTAAACACATTCTAAGTCCATTTCACTTCATTTTGTTCCACCTTTTTCATTGTGTGTCACACTTTATTCACGCTCAAACAAGAAGAACCCTTTTTAGATATACACTTCATTCAAGCTTGATTTTGAAAAATCATATTGAGAAGCAAAATTCTCATAATTAAATTTAGTTAAATGCATTCACACTTGAAACTGAAAAATATATTGCTTTTGTTAATTGTGTAATTAATGTTGTCCTGATGTCGAAGTACAAATAATATAAAAATATTATGTTCCATTCTGTGTATGTCAAAGTACAAATAATAGTAACATATTATATTACCCCGTTTCATATAATATATATCTTGTCAGTGTACTTTCACCGTGTTTTTTATTGGAAGATGAGAATTGTTTAATTTATTTTTAAATAACTAATATGGTCATTTTTTATCATGAAAAGCCTAGATGAATTGGATTGTATCCGAAAGGTTTATTTGTGTCAAAATACTTCATATCTTATTAAGATTTTATAAAAATATTTACATATATCACACTCCAACAAAATCATTATGTAAATTTCAACTTTCACCTATTCAAATATATTTATTTAATCATTAATGATGTGGACCAACAAACACTTTTATTGGTATTAATTTTTTTGAAATACTAGTTTATAGAAGTTACAAAACGTTATGTTTGACTGACACACAAACGTTCTATTTTTCTATAAATATGTTTCGTTTATATGTCAGTCAAACATAACATTTTGTAACTTCTACAAACTAGTATTTTAAAAACAACATTAATACCAACATTTATAATTTCTGGTAAAAGTACACTAACATGATATATATTATATGAAACTAGGTACAGAGCAAGTTGAATTTGTAATTAATGAATGAGTTTGAAAGAGTTTATAAATAATTTATGAATATAATTTATACGTCAAATGAGTTATTTTTTATTTATTTTAGTAAATTATTTCAAATAGCTTATTAATGTAAGTTATTTTCAACTTATTCTAACAAGTTATGCAATCAAATATATAGTGTAAGTTTTCATTTTATAATAACTTATTGCATAAATTCTTAATTAAGTTACATACATATCTAAGCACATTCTAAATCCATTTCACTTCATTATGTCCCACCTATTTCATTGTGTGTGTATATATACACACACTTTATTCAAGCTCAAACAAGAATAATGATTTTTTGATATACACTTCATTCAAGCTTGAACCGGAAAAATCATATTGAGAAGCAAAACTCTACTAATTAAATTTAGTTAAATGCATTCACAACTAAAAAATGTATTGCTTTTTATTTAACTAATGTGGACCTGATGTCAAAGTTTAAATAATATTAGAATTTTATGTTACATTCAGTGTATGTTTATATACCAGTCAAACATAATGTTTTGTAACTTTTATAAACTAGTGTTTTAAAAGCAACATTAATACACACAAAATTGTTTGTTGGTCCATCATTAATAATTAAACTTATATATTTGAATATTTGAAAATTGAAATTCATATTATGATTTTATTGATATATGATATGTAAATATTTTTATAAACTCTTATTAAATTTTGAAGTATTTTGGTACAGTTAAACCTTCAGATCCAATCCAACCCACCTAAACTTTTCATGGTAAAAAAATGACCATATTAATTAATTAAGAAATTAAATATTTACAATTTTCCAATAAAAATCATGGTGAAAGCACACTCTGAATATTTATTTCATAAAAACTTTATTCTTAACTTTTTTTTTTTAATTTATTCTTAATCTCTTCACTATACAAGAAATGTGTTAGCATTAATGCACAAAAGAGTGGTAATTAATTAGCTCTTTCCTCTAATTAAGATTTTAAAAGAATTAAATGTATCTAATGAAAACGCGAGAAGGTTGGTCGCAAAAAAAGGCTTCAGAAAGTGAGACTCCTTTGCTCTACAAAGCGTTAGAGGTGCCAAAAACATGCACGTAATAATAAGAAGAGATGTAAAACGACATCGTCCCTGCTGCAAGCACATGTCGTTTTGTGCGACCCGGCCCTCTCAGAGGGCCACGTCATCTTTGTTATTACTGAGAAGATCAGAGAAGAGAGTGATCAAAACACAGAAAAATCAAGAGATGGTTCATTCCAAAAACCTTCCTTAAAAGCGATTCTTGTCTTTATACTACAATCCAATTCTTCTCACACAACAACAAAAGGAAACTATTAAGTTCATTATTCTTTATTTACCTATATAACAAAATCCAATGCCCCTAAATTTTCTCATCTCAGTTTTTTGGTTCAGTGGTCTATGCCTTATAATCATCATTTTGTGTCACCATCACTATGGCCCCAACAAAGAGAGCCAGAACATCATCAAGGGCCTCAAGCTCACAATCACAACAACACCAAAAACAGCCTCTGGCTTATCTTCCAGAGGATGTGTTGGAGAATGTTTTCACCTTTTTACCCATAAAAAAGGCCATTGAGGTATCCACTGTCTCCAAAAAGTACCAGAAAACATGGCTCCGAAACCGCAAATTCTTGTTTGGAAGAGAGTTTTCTCTCATGTTCACCCGACAGGAAATGGTTGAATTGGTGAATCGCCTATTTGATTCACACCAGGGTGAACAGATTCAGACTTTTCACCTCCACATTGATCCAATTGGGGTTGAAGAAACGATCAATAAGTGGCTAAACATCAGCATTGAAAAGGGTCTGGAAGAGCTTGACTTGTATTTTTTCCAACCCGGTTGCACCCTCGGTGTTAATTTCGTGAACTCTCTCAAAACTTTAAGAACCTTAAAGCTCGTGTACTGTGAGATAGAGTTACCACCAGCATTGAACGGTTTAAGGTTTTTGAACACCCTTGTTCTGTGGCACACCTATTTCACCGAGGAAAAGCTCGAGACTTTGTTGAAACACTGTAACTTGCTTTCGTCTCTTGACATGTTTCACGTCTCTGGGCTTTCCCATGCCCACTTTAGTGCAATGCACCTTAAGCAATTCAAGGACTTGAAAATCGCTTATTGCTCTGATTTGGAAGTGGTTGTGATTGAATCATCAACCATTCGTTCATTATTCTTTTGTGGCCCCATAACAGGAATTCGTTTGCTTCATACGGTCAAATTGCGTGACACAGTCTTCAACTTCGAACCAAGCGGTAACAGAAGCTATTTGCGATCTACTTCTGTGGAATTTCTCGTCAAGGATCTCCAATTTCATGTCTCAGTTCTAACCACTTCGGCTTTATTTCCTGAGGTATATATAACATTATTCAATTTCAACTAATAGCTGCAACTCTTGTTGCCCCTTACACAAATGTTTTTTCTTACTATATACTTTATTCGAATTACATTTTTGATATACTGATGATGAGATTTTTGAAAAAAATAATAATTGGGTTTCAGGCTTTGACTGCTAAGTTTCGTCGTGGGGTTTTTGGAGAAGCAGTGTACACCTTTATCTGTCTGACGGAAATCCAGTTATTCATGGAAGGGGGGCTTTTTTGCAATCCATATGACATTTTTTTGCTTATGAAGCATTGTCCAGTCCTTGAGAGGCTCTTCATCGATGTGAGTATATCCTCAACTAATTACTTACTTATTACCAGTGACTTATACTAATTGCTGATTAATTTGTGTACCATTTTACAATCGAAAGGTGTGTGTATATCCAGTTGTTAATTAATCGTTGGGAATATAATACATAGGTTATACTCAATTCTCTTGTGTGTTTTATTCATTAGCTTGCACTTGCAATTCTGATCAGTTTTGAAGGATGAAAATGTTGAATAGATTAATTATTATGATTGAAAAATTTTACCATTTGATCATTTTCATTTACTAATACCCAAGATAAAATTGTGCTTTTAATTATTTCTTAACTACTATAAATTTACTACCAAAGAAGAGGATACATCCATGGTCATGGATATATATATATATATATATATATATATATATATATATATATATATATAATACTTTTCTGACTATTAATTAAAGGAAAACGTTTTAAGGATAAGAACGCATATTTTTGGTCTTTGCATTAATTATATGTTACAGTTTTCAAACCAATTTTCGTTTTATTTGACTAAAACATGTGCTTTTATTAATTACTTTGTTATTATTTTTAAGAAATTTTAAATAATATATAAAGAAATAATTAGTGCAAATAAAATACTTTTGATATTAATGTATTTAATTTAATTTGATAAAATATTATATTATGTTTATATATGATTTGAATTTGAAGTCTAAATTAATTTTTTTTGTGTGAAAGTTTATAAATTCATATTTAAGTTAATTGAAATTCCATATAATATAAATAGAGAAGCTTTAAATTATTTTTTTATTCTAATAATTATTTATTTACTTTTACAATAATATTGATGCATTTAAATTTTATAATCATATGTGTGAATCATGCAAGTTTTAAAACCAATTAAAATCTTACAAATTTTATATTTAATCATTGCACATGATTTTTTGGTTTCAGTGGAGATTAAACATATGCTAGGTGAGTTTCACTAATTCACACACTAAGATTAATTAACTGAATGAACCACTTGACAACTTTTTTAAAATTTTGAAAAACTTAATTTTCTTTTCTTAATTTATCTCCTCTTGGCAATAGCTAGCAAAGAAATTTATTTTCCGAGCACAATGATAGTGTCAATACTACACATTGCTCGGACTGATTTTTGTATCTTCAAGTAAAAACATAGAATTAACCTATAGGGTTGAGGGGTTAGAGTAATTTATCTTACAATAATCACTATTAGTATTCAGTAGTATATTGAAACACGAAAGTGATTTTGTTTTACTAAAATCGAGTTAAACCCTATACTTAATGAAAGAGTTTTTTAAAAAAAAAGAGAGTAGAGAATTAATGGAAATAAAATTAAAATGGGTAATTTTTAAAAATCTCTTGAAATATATGATTTTATAATATTGCAGATGAATGATTACAATTTTGAGTGTGGGACGTACTGGGAATTGCATCAGAAGCCTGAAATTGAGAAAGTGGAAGACAAGTTTGGTTGGCTGAGAATTGTGAAGCTGCAGGGATTCAAGTTTCTGGCATCTGAACTTGAATTGGTTAAGATCATTCTTCAGAAAGCAATCAACTTGGAGTCCCTTATTCTTGTGACACCAAGGAATGGCCGCAATAAGCTGTGCAAGCAAGATGCATCCCAATATGAACATTTATTTCTCAATTGGCAAACTTCACAAAAGGCTCAAATTCTTCTCTATGATCATTGTAACAATGACCACAATGCCGTGCGTCCATTCCATTCTAAATTCTGGTATTGACCCAATTACCTACAGCTTCCATGGACGTCCCTGTTCTATAAATAAAATGTTAGATTGAGGATATATAGGAAACTGCTGTTGGAAGAACATATTGCATTGGGGTAGGTAACTTCAATACTCCCCTTTATTACATTGTGACCTTGCTTAATTTCCTATGAAGTCCAATTTGGTTGTGGATGGTAAAAAATATTTGTTAGTTAAGTTAATTTCATTGCGAATGTTATATAAGATTGAACAAGACATCTAATGGTGTGTGAAATTTTTAGAATTAGATATGTCGCCTAATATTTATATTTATATGCATTAATGATTATGCCCTAAATCTTGTATGATGTATAATGATCATGTTTTTATTTTATGTGGGACTTATTTTAACACTTTAACAAATTTTATTTTATCCAACTAAACTTATCAAACATTATGTAAACCAAACATAAATTAATACTTTTCATAACATATTCAAACATAAATCTTAATAACCAAAATTAATTTTACTCAACAATTTTTCTCAAAACCTTATAATTTACTCAACTTTCAACTATATAGTCGGTTAACCCTTTGTCACATGCACAGGTTGTTATTGAATAATCCTTCTCAATGAAATTTCACATGCTAGTTAATGAACAGATAAAAATTGAGAGTGAAAACACGTCTTATCATTAATTTAAAACGAATTATTAAAATGCGATATAATTTATTTTAAAATACTGATGTATAATTATACAAAAATAGTATTTTGATTTTATGGTCCTTTAATTTTTCTTTGATCCATTTTAATCATCTAAGTTTCAGCAATGTTTCATTTTAGTTTCGTTTAATCTTACTATTTTATTTATCAAATTTTAGTGAAATAATTATTTAGTTGATGACCCCTTGCTAAGTTAGAGAGCTTATGAGCTTGGAAGGCAAAGTTTAGGCCTACACAAGGGACTTATAAGCTTGGAAGACAAGATCTAGACCCATATACACACTTTGGACCCAAAGCAGCCAAGAAGACCACATTTTTAACTTATATCATACTCATGTTTATGTTTGACCTAGATTAAGCGATGTACACACAAGCTAAATCATTATGATTTGGGTTGCGATTAGGTTTAATATGTGTTATTTACGCTCAATATTATTAACACTTCTTATTTTCTCAAAATAAACCCCTTATTTACAACTGATGATCTTTATATATAAGTCTATTGCGATAATATATAACCTTTTTAGAGGAAATAATTTATTATGTTTTTTAATTATGATAACATATATTAGAATTAAATTTTTTTATTTTTATTTTTATTAACTGTGATGATATATACAAGAATTTAATTTCTGGAAGGTATATAGTATGTTTAAATAAATATTCGATTGTAATCATAATTAATATTTTAATTTTATTGGAAAATAACTTTTATTATAAAATTTAAAAAAAATAAATTGGATTGCAATTCATAAGACATTAAAATGTATCAAATATTTCATAAAATAAGTTTTTAAATGTTTCATAAATGTGTGTATCTATGTATAAAGAAAATATGAGATACTTTTAACCACATCAATGATTAAAATGAGTCAAATTAAAGTTGAAGGACCAAAATAAAGTTAATCTAAATGTTAAATGATCAAAATATCATTTTCCCTATCTTTTTAATTTTTCACCTTAAAAAGGTCAAATCTATTTTATTGATACACGTTAAATAATTATAAGACTTAATCTTATAAAAAAAATAAGAAAATGACAAAATACGTACTTACACCTAACCTCTTTGTGTCACATGATTTTCTTATAACAAACATTGAGTTTCTTCATCCACCATTCTAACGTGAAATTTACTAGCTACGAGTATTTTCTTTTAATTTAGAGGAATATATAAATGTCACCTTTTTAAATACATTTTTCCTTTGAACCCAAAGAAAAAAAACACGGTTGCAAGTTAAAATAGATTGGAAATCACGAAATTATAAATGAATTTTCAATAATTAAGAAATATAACCGCATAACGGTTTCACGAGTATCAACCAACTTAACAAATAATAAAAATAACACACGTTAAAAAATATATTATTAGTATTTTTTGTGCCTATAATATTTTTTATCATCCTTGTGGAAATATTTGGTTTATACAATATTGTTCTTACAAGGAGATCGGTCTATATCACAATGAAAATCATTGGGGTATCCAGATTATTGTTAAAACTGTTTTCTTGGTTCTGGTATCAGAGTTCTACTCTTTGGTGGGTTTTCCCATTAAAATATATCGATCTTTGTCCCTTAGGGCTTCTTTCACAACACCACCCCTAGAGTCGCATCTAAGATAGATAAATACAAAAATAACTTCTCTCTGGTATTAGGCTTCACCAATATCGATTAAACTCTAAAAGACCTTTTCCTATTCCTCCCACATTCATACTTCTTATTTTTCTTTAGTATTTTGTATAACGGTAGTGATCAGTGTACCAATCTTGGACACGAATCGAAATAAGGTAGCTATCTTACCATCACTACCACAAAAAGGGATTTTAGGGCGCTTGTTTTGGGGGCCTTTAGGGCGTTTTTAGGCACTTTATAAACGTTTGTTGTAGTAGAGTAGCACATTTATTAAAGCACTTTTAAAAGCGCTTTATAGTATGGTATATTTTTTAAAGCGCTTATTTCAATTATACATTTTAGAATGGTCATTTTTTACAGCGCTTATTTTAGTTATGTGTTTTAGAAAGTAGACGTTTTAAAGTGTTTCTCACTATTAATTGCTTTAGAAGATACTATAGTTTACAACGCATGTTTTAAATAAGCACTTTAGAAGAATTTATATTTTACAGCACTTGCTCCAATTACGCGCTTTAGAAGAGGGATATAGTTTACAACATGCGTTTCAATTAAGCACTTTAGAATAGTATTTTAATATTTTATAGGTCTTGTTTCAATTACTATATATTTTATATGTCTTGTTTCAATTACTGTATATTTTATGATTGCATTGCATGTAATAAAAATATATTTAAAAAATATTTCCTTCCATATATTTAAAAGAGGTTGTATTCAAACTTTATTTCAAACACCACAAAAATATATAACCAACAACCAACTAGATTAAAGCTGCATAGACATAGAGTTAAGTCACTTGGAATGGTCAAAATACATATTCAAATAAAGTTTTTAACAACGTATCTAGATAACTCTTCGTTGCCCTCCATTAATCCATTAATTGAGAATGAGCATAGGTGGCACAACTATACTCGGGGAAGAACTGCAATAACATCAATTAAAGAATAAATTAACATCGAAATTAAATGGAGTTTTTTAAATTAAGAAATAACAATAAATATAATTTATACACTATTCATATCATTGTGGGAATCACAAGTTGGTTAGCTAAAATGATCTCTTTCATAAATCTCCTTATATAATTGACACAGCCAATACCATTCAATTGACAAGGACACTGTTAAAATAATGAAAATCAATAAGAGGATAATAGTTGTCTCCTAAATAATATATACAAGATTGTTTAATTAGAAATACCTCTATAGATATCCAATTAACTACAGTACTTGACTTGGATTTTGGAAACCTAACGCCAGTATTTGGTCGAGAAATTTGCAAAGCTCTTACAATGAAAAAAGGCTTGTATAAGTAAATGTTTTTAACAATAAAAGAGATGACTGAAAATAAATTAACAACATATATTACTGCCTAAACATTGTCTTCATGCTTGGTGTATTTCTTGGATCACCATGTAGGGAATCTAGATAATATATTGTATCCATTGTGGTAGTGATAACAATCAACACCCAATGTTCCCTGTACAAATAATATTTAATTAATTAACCATTCATAAATATTAATCTTTAAACAATGCATAAGAGAAATTAATTCAATCGAAAGCCACTTACCCCATATTGGGGTGCTAAAAATAATTTATCCTTCTCTTTAAACTTTCCAAGCACATTAGCAACATATTGGGCACATCCATTAACTAATGAAGATGTAAGATGCGGAGATAAAAAAGAGAACTTTCTTGTCTTTTGAGTTGGAAGTAACATTTTGTAACAACCCAAATTTTTTAGCGGTAATTAAATAGTGAAAAAATTAAAGTTTCTCAGAGAAATAAGAAATGAATCCTAGAAAATAGAAAATTTAATTATGAATACAAGGATATTTTTAGTCTGACTTAAAACGGAATTAAACGAGAATGGAACGTAGAATAGAATAATAAAATAAAATAAAAATCTTCTACAGTAAAATGCTACAGTAAACATCATGTGAAAAACTTGCGAAATGTAGAGAATTCAGGAGAGCTCTCCATTTTTCCACCGCCTCATGTCATTTCGAGCTGCTACAGTAATTTGTTACAGTAACCGCCATTGAAAGCCTATAAATAGAGCCCTAACCTCCCACATTTCCTCAGACCACAAACCTCACTGATCCTATAACCTTTCATCTCTCTCTTCAAGCTCTCAAAACCTTCATTCTTTAATTTTCGCATAAGAAGAAATTACGCAAACTTGAAGATTTGAAGAAATACAAGGGAGTTTAGCATAAGGAAAGTTTAACGATCTTGATTTGAGGTAAGAAAGAGGGGATAGGATTTAAATACATAGAAATTAAGTTAGAATTGCTTGCTTAATTATTTAGAAACTCATATAGTTAGATTTTAATTTAATTTGAATTAAATTGTGAAATTGATACAAATAGTTTGGAATATGATATTAAACAATTACTATAACATGGAAAATGTGTTTCCATACTCTTTGACTTATTAAATGTTATGGAAAATATGATTCAATATGTTTGAAATATGATATAAATGTTAGGGAAAATGTGTTTCCATATGATTGAATTATGATATAAGTAGTATGGAAAATATGTTTCCATATTCTTTGAATTACAAATAAAGTATGTTTAATTGATTGTTATAATAATTTTATTGTTAAAATTAATTATAAAGGAATTTGATAATTTAATGCATTCATGCATCATATGCATTGGTCGTTCAAAGAATCTGCAGAGGGGTTCTTTGAGGGGGTTCTCGGTGGGGGAACACGCTCTGTTGAGCAACGGACCTCTGCGGTGGTTTTATACCACGGCCGTCTTAAGGGCTAAGCAGTGTGTCCTTAAGGGGGTCCTATAACACTTGTTATTGATATTATGATATTGTTATCCGATGTGGCGTTGCATGATGGGGCGCGGTATCGGTTGGATATCCGTAAAAATGTTATTGTTAGAAATCACTGCAGATGTTCCCACCAGAATGGATCCATCATGCATTTTCATTTATATATATAAAAAACGGAATATAATAATATCAGTATAATATAAAATACTTGTTTGGTATCTGCATCGCATAGCATCCTACTTGTGATTGTGTTTGTTCTGATTTAATTTCTATTTATTTGATATTTTATCTTACTATTTCTATTACTTGTGGTAACCCTTTAGTGGTTAACCAGGAATACATGTGACAAAGTGGATGTTGCTGAATATGGATGAATTATGAAGGCTTTTGATGATGATGCTTGCTTGCATGACTACTATTGTTATATTATGTATATGCTATGTTTTGGTACTTTACATCTTTATATTTTATAAGATCTAGGTGCCTGTTGTAAAATATAATATGTATGGAACTCTAATGTTATGTATAATAATAAGAAGTTAATTATGTAAAGGTTGTGTACTCTGATATTGTATCAGTAACCTCTGGAATTAGGTTGTGAATCTCTTGATAATTACCGGGCGAAAAATAAGTTATCTAAGAAATTTTATACGGTGACGGTAATTATCTTGGGATTTGCAAGTTGACTCCAGGGCGTTACATATTTCAAAATATAAATACCTTAAAAAATATATGCAAAATCAATTATCATTAAAGAGAATCATTCAAAAAAAAGTACTAACACAATTAACTAGCATTTGTGAAACCAACAATACCTAATATATGTGCAAATAAGAGAGACACTTATCTATTCATGATGAAGAAGTTCGGTGATTTATTGTTTCCCAATATAGTCAACAAATGCCTTACTAAATATTGCTTCCTTCATTTCTATGTGCAATTAAAATTCATTATCCATCTTAGTTTGCACATGAATATCAAGATAAGTCATGAATGGGGTATGAGTTGAAATAGGCATCAAAGAATTGAATCATATTGTTTCCTGTTTTATTTTTCCCAATTGTCACTGACTCCTTTAAATGAGGTAATACTTTGTTATTCTCTCCTTTTGATTGTGCAAATGCCTAAGAAAGTCAAGTAAGCAACAATCATATAAAAAATATTGTAACATATCAAATATACTGAATCAAATTAGATGTACCAACATACAATAGTCTCCAAACTAGTGAGGTTGATTGGCCAAGCCATAAAAGCACCTATAGCTCCTCCAACTTTTATGATTCCTTCATAATCATCTTCAACCGGTAAATGTGCATGTGGTTTTTATTGTGTTTTTCCTTCACTTTAGTAAACATACTGAATACAATGCCAAGACAGGATGATTTAGACCTTTTAATAATATAAAATAAATTATACTAATTCTTTAAGCTCCCTAAAGCCAAACCTAGCCCTAACTTTGTGTCTTTGCAAGGATCAACGAAGGGAGCAAAAACTATAAAACTTCTACTACTGAATCTACCTTGATAGCTTTTAAGTCCAACAAGTGTCACAAAATTTGAGTTGCAATAGACCAAGATGCACTAGTGTAAAATATAACTACGAAGACAGGATTTGAGCACGGTCCTGGGAGAACCATGCTTAAAAAAAATGAAGTGGCATTTTTGTGATTTTAGTGAAGTTTTTTAAACACGGTTGAGGACTAACCGTGCTTATAGGGGTGTTTTAATCACGGGTGTTAGATGACCGTGCTTATAGGGGTGTTTTAATGACGGTTTCTACAAAACCGTGTTCGTAGGCTCGAAGTTATTAACACGGTTCCATGGTAACCGTGCTTATAGGGTGTTTTCAAGCATGGTTGTGTGTGTAACCGTGCTCATATGTTAGCGCAAAATTCGAAATTCAATTAAAATACCTGCACTCTTTATATTCCTCTTTCATTTCAGCTACGGTTTGCTCTCAAACTCCTCTCTCCTTCCATTCAGTTTCCTCTCAAACCCCTCTCTCCCTCTATTTCGAAATCCCAAATCCCTCCCTCCCTCCATTCGAAAATCTTGAATCCTTCCCTCCCTCCATTTTCCTTTCACGAAAAGCTCTATTTCCTCCCTCCATTGACGCGGTTCACTCCACCAAAAGGTGTTCTTCTTCTCTCTTTCTCTCCACGAAGCTTTCAATTCGTGTTCCTCTACTCACGCTTGGTCATCTACTCACGCTTACAGGTTCGTATTTTTACCCCTCATTTTCATTATTATTTATTTGTTAGGAATTGTAATGAGTTTATATGTTAAGCTTAGTAGTATTTGGAAAATGAAATGCTATATATTAGGAAAATGTGATTAGGGATTTAAAATGTTGTTAGCTATAGATTAGGAGTGTTAGGATTGATTGTTAAATTTATTGTGTATTTATGTGTTTATTAATTTAGGTAATTTAAATTAATATTAAAGTTAAAAAATGATATTTTGAACTAAATAAATACATAAACATTGGATTTATATTCCTTACATTAGTAAAAAAAATTTTCAACACATGAAAATTAATATTTTGAAGTAGATAAAAATTTAGTTGTAAATGTAAAATAATAAATTATATGAATTGTAACAAAATAATTAATAGGAGTTATTTTTGTTGATTAGACAATTAAAAATTTTAATTACATAATGAATTGCACGACCTAATTAATTTAGTTTATTATACATTGTTTACTTTCTTTAATCGCTTTTTATTATGTGTTACTAATTTTGTGCATGTAATTTATATTTGTTATAATTTTAGAATTTGATAAGTTTATTTAGTCCCCTTTATATGAGTTTGTGATTTATTAAATTGTATGAGCGAACCATAGTTTCCCGTTTGAGATTCGACACAAATGTAATTAAATTAATTGATTTCATCGTTTGTGTTGAATCTTGAATTGTCTGTTTAGACAGTTTGGGATGAACAATTTTTTTATGCATCATTGCTATGTACAAGTTAGGACTTATTTTAAAATTTGATAAAGTTTTGGTTAGTTAAGTTTTGTATTGTTCTCTGGGTGCATATTTGATTGTGGTTGAATTTGATTTCACCACTTTCATTTCGCGTACTTAGAGACCAATACGAAATGCTGCCGAAATTTTATCAAATTTTAAAATGACTCTTAAGTTATATGTGGTTATGAGGTATAGAAAAATGTTTATCCTGAATGGGTAGGACCACCACCTTTGTGAAGAAAGTAAGATTCATAGCACCATTAAATTTACGGGTATCGTAAACAGTGAGTATGGATCGAAGTTGGATAGCTGCATCACATATAAGTCCAGAATATAAGGGTGGAGTTGAAACATTCATAGAGTACGTGATACGAAATGCTGAAGAGGTGAATGGAATGTATTTTTGCCCTTGTGTTAAATGCTTAAACATGCGCCGACTAGAATTGGCAGAGGTGCGAGAACATCTATTGTGTGATGGATTTCTTCAGAGTTATACGCGATGGATATGGCATGGTGAACATGTTGAGGTGCCAAGTACTAGTTTTCAAACAAAAGACCAAAGCTTTGCTCATGAGGTTGATGATGACATGGATGACCGACTTGAGGATATGATCCGTGATGTAGGGGTAAAAAGTTTTAAAAGAGCTCATGTATATGCGAGTCTATGTGAGGATTCTGAAAAGCCGTTGTATCCGAATTGCTCTAATTTCACAAGGTTGTCAGCAGTTTTACGATTATTTAATTTGAAAGCGATAAATGGGTGGACAGATAAAAGCTTCACTGACTTGCTTAAGCTGTTGAAAGAAATGCTCCCAGTTGGTAACACTTTGCCAAATCATAACTATGAGGCTAAAAAGGTGTTGTGTCCTATGGGCTTGGAGTATACGAAGATACATGCATGCCCAAATGATTGTGTATTATACCGTGGTGAGTACAAAATGCTATATCGATGTCCTAGGTGTGGGGTGTCACGGTATAAGAAGAAAGAGGTTGATTCTGATGATTTCTGCAAAAAGGGGTCTCCTGCGAAGGTGTTATAGTATCTCCCTATAGTTCCAAGACTAAAGCGTCTATTTGCCAATGCAGATGATGCGAAGCTTATGAGATGGCATGTTGATGAAAGGATTGTTGACGGATTAGTTAGGCATCCGGCAAATGGATTACAGTGGAAGAAAATGGATACGATGTTTTCAGATTTTGCCCGTGACCCAAGAAATGTTAGGCTTGCACTAGCCACAGACGGCATGAACCCATATGGGAACCAAAGCACAAACCACAGTTCGTGGCCTGTTTTGTTGTTTGTTTACAACTTGCCGCCATGGTTGTGCATGAAGCGGAAGTACGTTATGTTATCAATGATGATTTCTGGTCCACGACAACCAGGGAATAACATTGATGTATACTTATCTCTGTTAGTTGAAGACAGTTGAAGACCTGAAAATGTTATGGGAAGAGGGGGTTGATGTGTTTGACGGGCTTACAGGACAATAATTCAATTTGAGGGCTATGTTATTTTGTACGATCAATGATTTTCTAGCGTATGGTAACCTCTCGGGCTATAGCGTCAAAGGACATAAAGCGTGTCCTGTATGTGAGGAGGGAACTAGTTCTGATCGACTACATCATGGAAGGAAAAATGTTTATCTTTGACATCGTAGGTTTCTCACACCTAATCATCCACTTCGTAGGTTGAAGAAGTCGTTCAATGGTGCATAAGAGTTTGAAATGCCTCCCCCACCATTGTCTGGTCGACAAGTATATGAAAAGGTGAAAGAAGTCAATGTGGTTCTTGGTAAGTCTGAGAAGCAGTCTATCTCAAAAAACACGTGGAAGAAAAGGTCAATATTTTTCGATCTGCCATATTGGAAAGAGCTTGATGTGAGGCACTGTATTGATGTGATGCATGTGGAGAAAAACGTGTGTGATAGTTTGGTTGGAACCCTGTTAAACATACCTGGAAAAACGAAGGATGACCTGAATTCGCATCTAGTCTTGGAGTTGTTGGGTATACGTGAGGAGTTGCACCCATAAGTAAAGGGCAAACGAACATATTTACCGCCAGCATGTCATACCTTGTCTAGAAAAGAGAAGCAAAGTTTGTGTGAATCGTTGTGTAGTGTCAAAGTTCCATCTGGGTACGGTTCCAACATCAACACTTGTGTTTCCTTGAAGGATCTGAAGTTAGTTGGTTTGAAGTCACATGATTGTCATATGCTGATGCAACAATTTCTACCCATTGCCATTCGTGGCATTCTCCCTCAAAATGTCAGACATGTGATAACAAGGGTGTGTTTATTTTTCAATGCCATATGTGCCAAAGTAATCACCCACGATGAGTTGGAAGCATTGGAACAGGAAGGGTTTCTTATACTATCCCAGTTGGAAATGTATTTCCCTCCTTCATTCTTTGACATAATGGTACATTTAATCATCCATTTAGTGAGGGAGGTCCGTTTGTGTGGGCCAATGTTCTTGAGGTGGATGTATCCTGTTGAGCGATACATGAAAATTTTGAAAGGTTATATGAAGAACCAACGCCGTCCCGAAGCATCGATAGTAGAAAGGTACATTGTAGATTATATGTCACAGGCTGAAAGCATTGGTATTCCGAAGACTCGTCGCGAAGGGCGATTGGATGGGAAAGGTACAATTGGGAAAAAAATAAAAAGCATGGCACGTGATGAAGTACTCCAAGCACACTTTTATATTTTGAACAACACGGATGCTGTGCTCCCGTATTTAGCTGCACATAAAGACATAGTCAAAAGAAACAGCCCTAGAATGGCTGAAAAGTGGGTGTTGAACGAACACAACAAAACGTTCATGCAGTGGTTCAAAATAACCCTTCTTAAAGATACATCTACTTCTGAGACGTTGCATCGACTGGCACTAGGACCTAACTTTGATGTAATCACTTATTGTGGATATGACATAAATAATTATTGTTTCTATACAAGGATTCAAGATGACAAGAGTACGGTGCAGAACTGTGGAGTTATGGTTGTGGCCGTATCAATGCATTTTTCCACTTCAAAGGACAAAAACCCTGTCATGGCCGAGTTATGTTATTTTGGTGTCATTGAAGATATATGGAAAGTTGATTACGGTCATTTCACAGTGCCTGTTTTTAAATGTAAATGGGTTGATAGCAAAAGTGGTGTCAAAATAGATGATTTTGGTTTTACGTTAGTGGACTTAAACAAGGTTGGTCATAAGGAGGAGCCTTTCATTATGGCAGCTCAAGTAAAACAAGTTTTCTACATTGTTGACCCATCAAATAAACGATGGTCAGTTGTTCTCCAAGGTAGACACAACATTGAGGATCCATGTCTTGATGTCCTAGACATACCTTGTCTAACAACACGTACACCAACGGACATTGTGGAAGATCTCATAGATGATATAGTTGCGACTCGTAATGACCACCAACAGGGTCTGTGGGAAACATAGGGTATGGTTATATATCATTCACCATGTTTATATATCATTCACCATGTTTATATATTATTCGTCATGTTTATAAACTAATTCTTGTTTTTTTGAACAGATACTTATGGCTGATCAGGATTCACATGCGAGATCTGACTCCCAGAGCACAGATTCCTCAGCTAGGAGGAAAGGTGTTACCCGGATGACCAGTGTTGCACTTAGGCGCCATCAGGGTCAGAGGACCCATGTTGACAATGATATTTGCACCGGGAGGACTTCAGGACCCAACGCCGCCAAGTTTCAGAGTTACTTAGGTGTCTTGGCACAGTCGAAGGTGTCCATCATTATCCCTGATTGGGATAGTGTTGAGGAGGTCGTGAAGAATGCAATTTGGGCTGATGTTATTGTAAGTATAATTATCTGTACATTTATTTACTCATATTGTAGTTTTTTATGCGTAATAATCTTATCCTTGTTTATTTGGCACTTGTAGGATGCTTGGGATATTCCTGCAGTTGATACACTACGTAGGAAGATCATGTCTGAGATCGCTGACCGATGGAGGACATTCAAGAGCAACCTGACCTCCACGTATATTTTAATTTTGAAATATAAATGTTTAAAATCATCATGTTTTAAGTTATCAATTACTTAATTCAAATATTTTAAATTTTAGGTATGTCTATGGGAAAAAGCAGGGTGAGTTTCCTAGAGATAGATACACATCCATAGATCAGCAGACTTGGGATGCATTTGTGGCATCCAGGCACACAGACGACTTTATTGTATGTATCTTTTACTGATTATGTTTTTATAGTTATCGGAGAATGTATAACGTATAAATGTCTTTGAATTGTTTTTGATGCAGGCCAGATGCATGAAAGCACAGGAAATTAAGGGGAAAAATGACTGCCCTCACAGGTTGTCACGTGGGGGTTACCAATTGTTGGAGGATCGAATAATGGAGGAGAAAGCTAGGCAACGTCAAGGTAGCCACCCTTACGCCACTATTTTGGATCCCCCCTCCCCACCCACACGACATGAAAAATGGAAGCGTGCCAGGACGAAGAAGAGTGGTCAGTACACTTCATCACATGTTGAGGAGGTTGTCTCAAGGATTGTAAGTACAAAGCTTATCAATACTTTTTATGAAACGTTAAATGTCCATCAAACCCTAACATTAATCACTGATTTTCGGTTACAGGATTCCTTGGTTGAGCAGTCGACCCAAGGGTCATTTGTGTCACATGGTAGGGATGATATATTGACCGCCGCCATCGGTCGACCAGAGCACCCTGGACGAGTACGTGCAGCTGGTCGAGGTCATGGTACGTTTACATTAATAGTCTTAGATTTTGTATGATAACATTTTTATTTCTAATTATTCTTTCTCTGCAGGCCTCCGAAGCTATTTCGGCTATCCAGCTACCCCTTCCCAATCCATATCTGATTTGGAGAAGACCTTTGAGGACAAGGTTGCCGCAGTGAAGGCAGAGGCAAAGGAGGAAATGCAGAGGCTGCTTCAGGAAGAGATGGCACGGTTTCAGAGTGAGATGATGGCGTCATTCAGTCAACAATGTCAACCTACGCCACCGGTGGTGGACCCACAGGTTATATTGTACATTATTTAATTGAATCACCTATGATTCGTTATCATTATTTCTTGAATAACTTCAAAATGTTGTGTAATTATGCAGACTAGGCGGGTCAGTACAAAGGGGTCATGTGCTGCACCTGACGGTGACGATGACGACGTAAATCTTGAAGACTGCCGTCAGTGTGACCTATTTGTGGATGGAGTGGAAGAGCCAGTTGCCATTGGTTTAGTGTATAACCAAGGCTCTTTGGTTCACCATCAGAAATTGCCTGATGGTGTGTCAAGGATTTCGGTTGTACAGGTCCTTGAGGCAGATGCAGTTGTTCCCATTCCAACATCTGAGGTACGTCTGGTCGGCCAGGCTGTAGGACACTTCCTTATGTGGCCGACCAGACTTGTGTCAGATTCTGGTCCCCAGGTATGCTCTTTACCCAAGCATCAATTATATATTAAGTTATGATTTCAATAATCATAAATTGCTTCTAATTTTTTAACTATTTTAACAGGGTGTTGCCCCATCAAAAAAGCCAGAGCCCCCTTGATCCGATGGAACGACTATGGGACATATCGGCTAGGCTTCGCAATTGCACTATCCCGGTCCCATAGGAGGAATCCATTTTTGGTCTCCCGAGTGAGTTCCCAGTGTACATTGCACGACCTGACTTGTGTGAGGTCCTAATGGGGAAGACGATGTTGAACATTTTAGTGATTCAGTGTTGGGAGCTGTAAGTATAATGTTTTTCATTCAATGATAGTGTCAATTAAATTTATATTTTTTACAAAACTAAACGTCTATAAATTTGATTAGGTTTTTACATAGACTTTGCATAAAGAGAGGTGTCGATGACACTTATGGTTTCCTGGAGCCCTCTCTAATACAACTTTGTGCGAACAGCAAGGAAAAGATTCAGGCATACATCCAGAATTGGATGCATGCCTCGGACAAGACTGTGTACCTTGCGCCATTTCATAGAGAGTAAGAGTCTAATAAATATTTAGTTATTTTTGTTAATTTAATAATAGATTGTGTTGTTACTATTCAATGGTACATTGCAGCCTTCACTGGCAACTGTTGGTCATTTGCCCGAAGGACGGCATTGCTGCATGCTTCTGTTCGTTGCATGGGAGTCCTGGTGCGGACTACATGAAAATACTCGATGGGTAAGTTGATTTTTAAAAATAAAACAACTTTACATATTTGATTAAGTCATTCTATTAACTAAACTGATGTTTTATTCTCTTACAGGGCTTTAATTGGGTACCATCTACTACGTGGCAAAGTGAGCAAGAAAAGACTAGAGTGGGTCTTCCCAAAAGTAAACACTTCAATTAATAAGCATTACTTTTAAAGTTACCTCAATTAGTAACAAAAACAATAACTAATTGTGAAATCAATGTATGGTACCTTGTAGTCTTATCGGCAGGATGGCACCTTTGAGTGTGGGTATTTCGTAATGAAGACGATGCTCACCATTGTCCAATCTGGTATAGTAGACGGATGGACAATTGTAAGTTTTTGCTTCCTACTTTAATTTATTTGGTTTTTATATATTACTATTACAATTTGTTGCTCACCTATTAATGATTATGTCTTCTTTGCAGCACTTTCGAGACTCTTCCTCAATGTTCCATGAAGGATACATTGACGACATCAGAAACCAATGGGCCACCAGCCTTCTTCAACTCAAGGAAGGACTCCAATAGACTTCTGTCATTTATTATATTATTACTGTGTAGTTATATACCTATTAGTGTAGCTTAATCACTTATTGTGCATTTTATATACCATATTTGATGTTTAGATAGTTTGATTAAAATTTTTTCATTTTCATTATTATTTATCATTGGACTGTCTGGTTACTGTTTACAGGTTTTTGGGAAAGAATAAAAATTAAAAAAAAATTTAAAAAAAAATAAGGTTTTAAGCACGGTTATGGTGTTAACTGGTTTAACCGTGCTTAAAAGTGTTGCTAAAACGAAGCTTAAGTTGGCAGAAACAAGCACGGTTCAGAAGGAACCGTGCTTAAAAGTCACATACAATCACAGTTAAAAGGGAGATACAAGCACGGTGAACCGTGCTTAAAAGTCCCCCACCTACTAACACGGTTGAAGTTAACCGTGCTTAAAAGGCACATACAAGCACGATTGGGAACTGTCCTTAAAAGTCCCCTTCTACAAGCACGGTGGGAACAAGCACGGTTCTGGAACCGTGCTTAAAGGGTCACCAGAACCGTGCTTAAAAGTCCTTTTTCCACTAGTGATGTGCAATTTAGAAACGCTAAAAGAAACAAGATTCCACAACAATGGTATTGTTTTGAACTGAAACTAGGATTGCAACTATTTGAATTAACTTATCAAAAGTTTACTTGAAGTACCTCTACATCTTAACTTTCTAATGAGGTAAGTCTTGTGTTTAATAGATATGTACTACTTAGGTTATGCTTGAACGAATGGAAGCTATCCAAACTTGGAATATGCATAACAAATACCAACTTTGAACAAAAATCTGGTACTAAATGGTAAAGAAATAAAAAGTAAAATTTTACACATTGAAAGATGTATGTCTCAGCTTTCTTACAAAAAAAATAAGTGGCTCCCAAATGCAACATATCTAGCTCGAGTTATGAATGAACGAGAAGAGGATGCCCAAAGTATGACAACATACCAAAAAATATATGTCTATTTGAAGTATAGCAATTATATAACATAAAACAGCTATTTATAGTTTTTAATAGACTAACTAAATGGCTAAAAGAAAAGAAGCTACTCGTGAAAAAAAAAAAACTAACTAACAATAATCAATTGGCAGTTGACAAATAATAGACTTTCCAGCTAGAACTAAAACTACAACATAACGCACAACAAATATTTCATTGACACATTAATGGATCCAACCCCAACTATTCATATCCACAGGCATGTGAAAAAACCAGGGAAAAAGAAATGAAAGGTAAAAGACGTTCATAGATCATACCGATATAGACTTAGAACTGCAGCAGAAATACTCAATTTACAGAGGGCAAAGGCATCATTTGCTTTACATTGAATACATTAGGTCACCACTCATCCAATCAGAGGCAGAAAAGAGAAACTAAAACAATGTAAAAATTAAATAAAATGTAACCGACATTGTTAAGGCAATGGAGTAGGCCCTATAAATAAGCACAAGTGTATTGAAATCAAAATGTGGCCTCAAGTAGCCAATTTCGTGCCAAAGCTTAAGAAGTTATACCATCTACTCCATCACAATTACTAAAACTTTCTCTTCAGGTGTAAGTATCAATGAATGTGTATTGGGTAAGTAATTAAAGGTATATTTAAAGTATCATAAAAGAGTGAGAAAAATGATACAAAAGAGAGATGTAAAAAAAAAAATATTTCTCTATCATGAAGCTACCAAAACAAGCACTCAAGTTTCATTCAAAACGCAAACAGAAAAGTAAGGGCACAAGATCAAAACTTTAAGCACAAGAGAGAACAGAGAAGACAATAGCATTTTCCACCTTCCGAGCATAGGGGAAACACATGGTAGAGAAGGTGGGGACACAATGGTTACCTAGAATGCCAAAGTTGCCAAAGAAGGTACTATTCAGACAATAGTAAAGGAGACGCCTTCGATACCTGCCACGCGAATAAGCTATCGAGTGAAGGAAGCAGGGAAAAGGCTCGTGAGAATGGAAAAGAAAACAAAAATAGAAATGCAAGTGTGAAAATAAAGTTATTTCCACATGAACGGTTACCTATTTCTCTTAATTCAGAAGACGCTCGTGGTTGTAAGAGTGCAAGAAAAGAGAAACCCGCGACAGGGAGAAGCTTGTGACGGTGTGCAGGAGAGGCAAACGAAGACGAGAAGGGTTATATGAACCCTTTTAAAATATACGGCTTTTAGTTATGATGACATTTCTAATATATTATATAATTAATAAAACTTAAGAACCGTAAATACTTATATTACAAATATATATATAAATGTGTAATGTACTTTATATTCTATATAGTAAATAATTTTATAATTTTTAAATATTTTTTGAAACAACATATCTTACGATGGTTTATTTTAATTAAATTTTAATCATAATTATAGAATATTTTAAATTTATAATTTTAGATTATATCTTTCACAACACGATAATAAGTTAAATATTCCCTCCGTTCCTTTTTATCGGTCTCTATTTTGAAAAAAATTATTCCTTTTTATTTGTCTTTTTAGAATTTCAAGAACTTATTTATTATTTTTTTCTATTATACCCTTACTTAGAGAATGACCAAACACTATTAACATTAATAAAGATTTAATTTAAGATAAGGATAAAGTAAGAAAGTAAATATAAAAATGTTGTAACCCAAAAATATTAATTAGCCTTCTTAATTTGTGTGATTTAACCTTAAAAAATAGATAAAAAGAAACAGATGTAGTATTATATTTTAATAGATATATTTAATTGTTTAAATCGTATTAATTTATCTAATATTATTTTAAATACATTATCATTAGTATTAAAAAATTAAATACATATTTGTAGGGGTCCATCTCTGGTTATAAAAAAAATAATCACTAATATATATTATTATTGGGAGAAAAGAAAATGTTATAGATGAAATCTAGTCTAGGTAAATGGAATTCATTATTTGAACATGAAATCTTTTTTTATCAATAAAACATGCAACAAAATTTAGTAGGAAAAAATAAAATATATTGGGCTTAAGATGATAAATATACATAGATACCATTAACCCACACAACAAGAAAATAAATAAACACGGATCCACATAACAAGTGTCTCAAATCAAATCATCCCTTTAGTTGCCGCCAGCCGCCGATTTAGAATTGTAGTCAAATAACTCGCCCCTTAGATTCTAACACGTGTCATGAAATCATTGGTTCAAGAGCTCTATTTCTCTGTGGCCATAGCCCACAACACGACAAGTCCACGTAGTAAGGAAGGTACCGACAACACCGACTCTAGTATAGCAAGTCGTCACGTCACACCCCCTTGCTCCACAAGCCTCTCCTAAGTTGTTGTGTGTCCCACATAACGGCTCGCATAAGTGTTTCTGCTTTCTGTTTCTCTTTCTAACTGTCAATCAGCAACAATTGTGCAAGTTTATTTCTTTCCTTTATATTTTAATTTTTAAATATTTTTAAATAGAAATAAAAAATTCATGACAGATTTCTCTTTTATTTTAAATGTTGAGAACTTCTTTCTCATTTACTGTTATAATTTATATAAAGGTGATTACTCTCATTGTGTCTCAATTATTAAACAACAGTACAATTTGATCAATTTCAATTAGGATTCCCAAAATTTTGGTGAACAGAAGTAAAACACCTTTAAATTTAATATATTCATGGAACAGTTTTTTTTTCTTTATCAAAGATTATTTCCATTTTTTACTGAGTTTCATCGAAACTCTTTTAGGAAAGTTTTGATTTTTATCAGTTTCAAATTGATGGTTATTTCTCTTATGGGTTTGTGGCAATGGTTGATAAATAGTGCTTGGCTTTGATGTTGCAGATTGCACACAAAATCTGAGATTTTTTTAGTAATTGATCTTGCATTTGGAAGTATAGCAATTGGGGAAATGGGTCATAGAAATAAAAAATTCATGACAGATTTCTCTTTTATTTTAAATGTTTAGAACTTCTTTCTTATTTTCTGTTATAATTTATATAAAGGTGATTACTCTTATTGTGTTTTAATTATTAAACAACTGTATAATTTGATCAATTTCAATTTTTTGGATTCCCGAAATTTTGGTGAACAGAACTAAAACACCCTTAAATTTAGTATATTCATGGAACAGTTTTTTGTTTTTTGTTCTTTTTTTATCAAAAATTATTTCCATTTTTTACTGAGTTTCATTGAAACTCTTTTAAGAAAGTTTTGATTTTTATCAGTTTCAAAATGATGGTCTAATTATTTCTCTTATGGGTTCGTGGCAATAGTTGATAAATAGTGTTTGGCTTCTTGATGTTGCAGATTGCACACAAAATCTGAGATTTTTTTAGTAATTGATCTTGCACTTGGAAGTATGGCAATTGGGGAAACTGGTTATAATTCTACACGAATGTTGGGAACGAAGAGGGTTGTGGTTTCCAACTCTCCTCCAGTGACACCATTGAAGAGAATGCGCAGTGGAAGCATCTCTCTGAATTCTGAGAGGTTTTCGTCTCCCCTTGAAGCCCTTCCTTCGGATGTTCTGGTGATTATCAAATTTGTAAACTTGTTTTGGTTATTGTTATTATTATTATTATTATTATTATTATTATTATTATTATCTTTTTTGTGGGGGAAGCTTGGATTTTGATTCTCTGTTGTTTTGGTTCAACTGTGTTATGGGGTACTCTGAATGGCAGGTTCAAGTGTTATGTGGTGTGGACCATGAAGATTTGAAGCAGCTTTGTTCTGTGTCCAAAACAGTTAGAGAAGCGGTATGTATTTGTGGTATAGAAGGCGAGTTAACTGAATACTAAATATAATTTTTGGCTTGTTTTTCTAATTTGATTATTCCAATTAGTCACTTTTGGATTTTGCCTATTGCAGACTCTGACTGCGAAGGAATTGCATTTTGGGTATAGGACACCAAAAAAGAAAACTTTTACCTTTCAAAAGGAGGATGCTAATAGGTTTCGAGAAACGGAAGCTCCAGGCGCACTATTGAGGAAGTCCAAGTCAAGGCTGAATCGGAAAAAGCTTGATGATATCACTATGGCTTTGTTTGCTTCCATGGATGAAGAACACACAACAAGGAGGAACAACTGAAGATAAGGATCAGATACGAGGATTTGTGAATAGATTATTCTTACTCATCGTTCCAAAAAAAAACTACACTAGAGGGGGATTTGAGGATTAGTCAAAGGATGTTTTAGGCTTATTTCACACGTTAAGCAATCTTCAAAGCGTTTCTTCAACTCCTTCATTTGAAGATTCCTTTGGCTAGTGTGTAATTTTTCTGTACATCTCTAAATATAGATAACCTGTAGAGATTCTGAGAATCTTGTTTGGAGGGTAGTCTTTAGCCCTTCCACTATCATAAATTGGAGTGCGTACAGTAACTACAGTTGATACTGTGTACACTCTGCAATGAGAAAAGTTTCATTCTTTTAGCTGAAAAATTTGTTTCACGTCCCACTTTTCATTATCTTGTTTTTATTATATATTGGTGTTGCGTAACTTTTAATAAGTAGATAAGATTTTCTTAAAATAAATAGAAATATATTGGTGTTGTATGTTTGAAAATTTGCTTATTTTAGTTTCTGTTTATTTTTTAAATTTTAAATAAATATATTAAAATTTAAAATAAATTTCTTTAATTAAAAAACACTTATCTCTTATAGTAAGAATAAACAAGCCTAGAACTTTTAAACTTGGAGTTTATTATGAGCATTCATAAATTGTTTATAGTTGTGTGATATTTGTTTCTCATAGAGAATTCGACGAAGAAATTTTCTTCACTTTTAAACCTAACCTAGAACTTTGGCAACCAATTTTTTTTGTCTCAAATTTTTTATCTAGTTGATTCTCAAATATGGAAGGTTTGTGTTTTTTGTTTTTGTAAACACTGGTGAACTTGTTAGATTTTTGCTCTCAAGAACTGTTTTCTATTTTCAAAAATAAAAATGGAGAAAAAAAAGCTGTTTGGCAGAAGTAATTTATGAAAATTCTATTTTAAAATTTTAAAAAAAAAACGATTCAAAGAAGCCCTTATGTAGGTAAAAAAATTTTCTCTGGATTGGATTGAAGTAAATTACTGAATATATATTAGGAGTATCATTCTAGAAATCTTGAAATACTTATTAGGGATTTCAGATTTATTTTTAAAAAATCTTTTTAATTAAATAGGTCAAATCTAAGATTTTTTTAAAAAAAACTTTCTAGTTTATTGGACCAATATTTTTAGGCTCTTATGTATAATTTTATAAAGAAATATAATTTGTAATATATTACAATTTATAAATATACATGATATTTTCTATTAATTATAGTTTATAAAATTAAAATTTGTTATATACAAAATTGTTAATTAAATCATATATATTATATGTAGGTTGTTAATCTTCTAGAGGCATTGATTTATTTAATATATATTTATTTGTCATTTTATTAACAATAATCTAAATTAGATTTTTATACAAACTATCAAACTAAACTAAACTTTTAAATAAACCAACTAAATATAAAAATATGGCCTATATCATAGCATCCTTACTAACCATTTAAATCATTGAAGAATTTGCAATCCTCTCTTCATGATTACTATTTTGACCGTACGTGTGTTTATCATCTTTTGGTAGAAAATTAAATAACATCAATAATTTCTTTCTTCTGTTAAAATTTAATTTAAATATATTAAAATAGAAAAATTTTCAAGCTGTTCTTTAATTACGGATCATAATATGAATAAATTTTTCTTAATTATGTATAATTATATTAAGTTATATATAAGGTTATTTTAATTGATTGAAACTTCAAAAATCTTTATAGTAATAATGCATTAAAATTAAATCTACATTATTATTCTTTTGTATAAATTGATACAATTATTATAAATATTGCACACAAGATCGGATATATGTTTAGTTTTTAGTTTTGGGTACCTAAACAAGCCTAAGTGGAATTGACATTAAAAAAGTTTTGTATTCATCCATTAAACAAAATTTATAAATGTCTTAAACGATATATCTAATCAATATTTATTATTGAATAATATGTACGACGTCTTACTTAAATTCACAGAATTAATCCTTAGAGTTTATAAAATATGAGTAATTTTTTTACGATTAACAGAACAACCCCGACATACTAACCCTAAGAATCTAAGTGACATACAACTTAACATTACACTCACAACGGAAGTCATACACTACAAGTCCTAACGGACTTAAGAATGGACCTACATGTTCCAAACAATGGACAAGGTATCCTTCCCTTCCCATATATGAAGATGAGTCGAGAACCAAGGGATACCGACCTCAGGGCATTACTTAAATAACCTAGGCACATGTTGATTCATCATTCTATCAGTCCAAAAGTCCTGGACAATACGAATAACTAAGTTCTCAACATAAGATCATGGTGAATTAAACCTCCAATAAGGTATCAGCTACCTATTCTCTAACAATCAGATAAATATAATTATCAAAAATATAATTACCACATATATATTAATTGGCATTGTAACCGCATAACTACCAATTTGGGCCGATCAAAGGGACATACAAAAACTTAATATATTACTTGGTATAAACACCACAACAAACCAATTAAACACCAAACCATCTTTGACATTGCATTGCTCCCGCCTTCGAGCTCACCGAGCGACATCATCACCCTGCAAACTCACTAAATTGAAAGTTGAGGGATGAGTACCACTCTAAGCAGTAAATAACAACCCGTAATTAAAACGCTCATTAGGTCAAGTAATTTAATACTACAATCACAATACAATGGTATATACGCCACTAAATGATACTACAGTTATCAATTCAATTTCCAATATCATATATATATATATATATATATATATATATATCAGTCATTAATTCAACATCACACATCACCAGGTATATATCAATTATTAATTCAATATCAAATATCACTGAAACATTCTTACTTAATTTTCAATTTATAAACAGAATAATAATAATAATAATAATAATAATAATAATAATAATAATAATAATAATAATAATAATTTGGGTGTTTTAAAATAATTCAATCCACATAAAGCTTAATTTAAAATTCTCATCATCAACTTAATAAGTATATATAACTATGACATCCCCTTATTGATTACCAATGTCTATGTTGGAGATTTGGCCTAAAACAAGGTAAAAATTTTCGCGTGGGAAACCTTCCCGACGATAACCATTGGAAACCAACAGGGCAAGTCATGAAAATAACATAAAATTGCCAAAATAGAGCCTAGTAATCGATTACCATAAACAGGTAATCAATTATCAGCTCATTAGAATACCATAACAATTATAGTAACAGGGTAAACGATTAGCCTAATCGATACAGGGCAGATAGAAGACTCATAATCGATTACAAGAATGTAGTAATCGATTACCATGACAACAGAATGTAGAATTTTGCAGGTTTTTACCAAATTTTGAGATTCTAATCTATCAAAAACCATCCAAATGATCACCAAACATTATGAAATTTTACACGCACCATCTATGGCTTAATTATGACTTGCTGGGCCTGATCACATCGAAATATCCTAAAAAATGAGTGAGATATGTAGATTTATGCATTACGGTCAAGTTATGGTAAAATGCTAGCGTATACTACATTGAATCCTATTCTTGTGGCACAATGACTATTCCAACATAATTGTATACCTGTTTAAGAGTTATTGGACATATCCAGAGGTCCAAAAGCCTCACACATTAACTTATGACTCGTCCAGTTCTTTTAATTCCATTAAAGTTATTAACAACTCATATGCCTACTTTCTCCAATTTTAATGCAATAATTATGAAACTTCTCTAACACCATAAAAACATCATTCCGAACTTGCTGGCACAGTTTGTTTCCTTAAATTCTATCATAAGGTTATGCTCAAAATGCAAAAAACATCATTTAAATCAATTCTAGATATAAACCTTAACCAAATTCATTTAAAACCATAATTTAATTATACTAACAAATTTAAAATGCCAATACGAAGCTAATAAGCATATTCGGGGATCCTAATTCCCATAGATGTTCAGAATCCATAGTTCACTTCCTTAGCTTAATAGAATACTTTTAAGTCCTTGACATTCATCGAACCTTCTGACTTTAATTTCATAAACTCTACCCTCACAATCAATCCTTCACCCATCATTCATCATCACTATCTAAACATCAAAATCAAAGCACTCAATACACAGTTCCTGCCCATTTTGCAAACATAATCATACAATTTCTCAGTGACATATTTTCATGATAACAGAAACTGGACATATTCAAATATTTATCATAATCAAATGGATTAGTGCCATATAAAAATCACCATACCACATCATCAGCATAAGTAATCAAAAAGTAATCCAACAATCCATACATAACTCATAGATCAAAACACTTAACCACACCATACACTTATATACATAACTTCATCAATCAAACATATATATACATCTCAATCCAAAAAGATCCCTTACATTGCCTGAATGCTTACTTCACACTAGTCTCCGCAACATCAGCAAGCTCTTTATTTTCAGTCACTAAAAACAACATTTGAAGGGATGAGTAACTGGTTATAAAATTCAATGTAAATAACATTTAGCAAATTAAGTGAGGATACTCCCACCTTCAAACATATCCAATCACCCTCGCCTTTTCATAATTCAATTCCAATCAATGTTATAATTAATAACTTACAGATCACATAAATCATACACATATTCATGTAAACACCGTAATTTCAATCAAATCATAATTAACTCTCGTATATTACATTAGACGCCTAGTATCTGGATCCTAAAAGAGCAACCATCAGCTGGGAGTCCACCTAACATCCTGTGAACCCACCTGGTTCACCGAGCCCACCCAGCTCCCCACCTCACCACTGGGTCCTAAAAGACCACTAGGTAGCTCAACTGGGTCACTAACAACCATAGGAGAAAAAAATGAGGGGTAGGAATGGTTGTCCTCACCACAACACAAGCATATACATCATTAGGGGTGTGCATGGATTGGATAAGTATAAATCCAATCCAAATCCAATTTAAAACCATTTATTAAGATTAGATTTTAAAATGGATTTATTTTTTTATGTTAAACTGGATTTGATCTAAATCCAATTTTTTTAAAAATGGATTTGTCCAAATCCAATTTTTGAAATCCGGATTTAGTCAAATCTGATTTTTTAAATCTAGATTTTATCTAAATTTAAAATCAAATCTGGATTTTATCTAAAAATTTAACTGCAGCTACTCATTGCATATCCACTTGTTTACCCTTTTTTTTCTTCTGCTTCCATCTTCGTCGATTCTAATTACAATTACAATCACATGCAAAAGTTGAAATTTAAAAAATATTGTGAAAATACATGATTAATTAACATAGATAATGAAGAAGCGTGTTTACACCACTAAAAACACATCTGTTAGCGACGGAAAGAATTGGTCGCTAATCAATGCAAAAACCGTCGCTAAATAAACTAGCGACGGTATTTCAGACGGAGAAACAATCGTCGCTAAAACCTTCGTCGAAGATAGATCCGCGACCACAGAGACGCCGTCGTTAAATTACTGACGGTGAAAGACCGTCGCTAAGATGGTCTCTGCTTCAGTGATCTCAGCCGTCGCTAACCGACCATGTTTAGCGACGACCAGTACCCCGTCGCTACTAGTAGACATATAGCGACGCCCTTACCCGTCGCTATAAGTATTATTTAGCGACCACCCTTATCCGTCGCTATGTGTAGCCAAACAGCGACCAGCTACGACCGTCGCTATAGTAGGCATACAGCGACCAATTATAGCCGTCGCTAGTAGTAGCCTTATAGCGACCACGGTATCCGTCGCTATGGCTAGCCATACAGCGACTACTAGTCTTTATATAGCGACCACCTATGTCCGTCGCTAATAGGATTTTTTATTTTTTTAAAAAATGGTTTAAATATATATAGGTTTTGTTAATTTAACTTTAAAAATGTTTATTAATATTTTGTATTGGGTGATAAAATTTTATAATTAAATTTGAATAATTTTTTTAAAATATTTAATTATTATTAAAAACAAAATAATGGATTAAATTTATTTATCAAATAGGTTGAATTATTAACGATAATCACAATAAGGCGTTTTTCTTTGAATTTAATTACCAATAAATATTGACATAATAAATAAAGAATGACAAAATAAATACTGAATGGAATAATATAAAAACTATAAATGAAATATACAATGTGTATACATAATAAAAATACAATCATGGGGGTGGGGGATCCTGTGGTGGTGGTGGGGGCGCCTGGGAAGTGGGGGGAGGTAGTCTCTCCATCAACTGCATCAGTAGCTCCTGCTGCTGAGCAAGTTGTCAACGAGTCTCGGCGTGCTGCTCCTCGGCCCGCTGTCGGTCCGCCTCGGCACGTTGTCGGACCGCCTCGGCCCACTCCTGCAAAAGCTGCCTCTGACGTTGCTCCTCCTGTAGCTCGTCGTTCAGGTTTTGAATTACCTGAACAACCTCAGTCGGAAGACTAGACGAAGAGGAAGAGGAAGGGGTCTTCCCCTTTTCGCCAGCTGTGTGCCGACGCCACCCAATCCAAAGACCCTCCCTTTCTTGTTCACACTGCCAACAGCCTCCATATAGATGGCGTTGTCATCAGAACAAGACAGGGTGGGAGGAACCTCCCCTTCAGAAGTCGAAGCCACCAGGTCCGCCTCCTTCTCGGCCCTCCTGGCCTGATACGCCTCCTTAAATTAAAAAAGCTGATAGGATTAGTAAGCTGATTTGTAAATTATAAGCATGTGTGAGTTAAAAGTAAATACCGCTAGATCTATAGTCTTCTGGTTTACCCATGCACCGACTTTGTTCTTCTTGGTCATTTGCATGACCTCAAACAAAGAAGGCTCCCGGTGCTCCCTCAGCTCCTGTGGTGGACAAAAAACATTTAGATTATTATTTGTAAACATGTCAGATGAATCATAATAGAAATGTTTAACATAAATATACTTACAAATCTTTTTTTGTGCTCGAGGGTTGAAATGCTACCCCCAGTGTAAACTGAGGCTGCAGCATCGGCGGCTCTGTTTGCCCTGTTCCGAGCACTCACTTGCTGGAACGGGACAGCGCCCCACTTCTGGACCATCCCGTCCCAATGGTCCTCCGGGATCCAACGAAGGCGCTCACCCTTGTCCCTCACCTTCCAAAGGGTACTCTTGATGATTTTGGAGGTCTTTGTGGTAAAGACCTTCCTAATCTCATCAATCATACCCTCTGCCCACTGGTAATCACGCTGTAAAATGAAATGAGAAATCAAAATTAATAAGAGGTTTATTTTACAAATCAAATCACAACAAATGAGCTAGGAACTTACCGAGAAGGTGTCAAACCACCTATCTTGGACAACCTTCCCAACATCTGTCCAAGATATATATGGACCATCCCACTGGGCCTTTAAAACCTTAGTAATCGCTTTGGTAGTACGACTACTATCAACAAAGCTGTAATGACAACAATTATATCAGGAGTATAACAACACACAATCTAGGGAGACTCCCAAAATTCCGACAGAGTCTCCCCTGTAAATGTAACATTTCCAAGTTTAAATAGTTACCCTGTTACAAACAGAAGAGTTCCCAGTACAATTCAATCTATACAAGTACTAATTAAAGTAACATACAATAAACCAACAAGTCTTTCCACTAAAGTTTAATATAAAGTACCATACAAATAACGTAAAAGTATTTGAGTTTTAGTCACTTACTCGTCTCTGGCCGGCACGGGTACCAACATGGGCAGAGGGGATGCCGGAGGTGGAATGGCCTGATGGCCATGGGCCTCCAAGCCACCAACTCCAGGAGTCTGCTCTGGGGTGGTTAGCTGTGGGGGTGATGGGGTGGTCAGCTGTGGTGGTGATGGAGTGGTCTGCTGTAGTGGTGATGGAGTGGTCTGCTATGGTGGTGATGGACTGGTCTGCTGTAGTGGTGATGGAGTGGGTCGTTGCGGTGGTGATAGAGTGGTCTCCTGCCCTGGGGTGGGAGTCCCCAGACGGGATGCCGGGGTCCTGGACCCACCACCCCTACTGAAGGACAGTCAACGTCCCGTCATCTGTGGATAAAATCATGAAAAGAAAGGTTAGTCTCAGGATATATATAAACCTATGTATATATGTTTAACAACTACATACTCTGTGTCTGTTTCAGTTTCAAATTCCCCCTCAGTTTCAGTGTCACTGTGGTTATCTATTTGAATAACTTCATCAGTATCCAGATCAGCCCTAGACCGTTTTGATTGAGAGACAAGGTCTTTGTCAATGTGTTCACCCCCCCGTAGTGGTGAGTGTCTCATCCATTATGACTGGATCAATGTTGAACAACAAATTGGCATCGTTGAGCTCGTGTGGTGCAAGCTGATAAGCGTCATCGACCTCCTCGGAGACATTGTTAGTGATCTGACTTCGGGCCTTGGCCTTGATTACTGCATACCAGTCCCGTTGTCCTCCCGGGAAGTCGGTGTAATAAACCTGCTCAGCTTGTTGGGCAAAAATGAAGGGGTCAAACCCTTTATATCTACCATTCTTCTTGACCTCAACTAAGCTATAGTTGTTGTCAACCTTTGTTCCAACACCGATTGTGTTTTCGAACCAATCATATTTGAATAGAACAATATCTCTTCTTAGTCGTCCAGAGAACGAAACTTCAACAATCTCTGTCAGCACTCCATAAAAGTCTTCTTCCAACTGTCCAGCGGTGCCTCTAACACAAACCCCGTAGTTATGGGTACGCATCCCTTTACTCCATTGAAGATTATTAAACTTGTAGCCATTTACGTAGTAAATAGGCCATTTTTTAACAGTTTTCACCGGCCCCCAAGAAAGGGCTTGGAGTAAAGAATCTTCAATATGGTTGTTAGGGTCTTGTATCTATGTACAACAAAACAAATAGGTCATCGTTAGATACCGGGAGTTAGAAGCAAAGATAAAAAACACTCGGTATACGGGTCTTACGTGTTGTGCGAACCAACCAACGAACTTGGATGATACCTCACTATGAATTTGGTCATCAGTTAAATCATTTTGCTCAAGTTTTAGCATATCTGTATATAAGCTATTCAAAGGAAACAAATTTAGATACTATAAAAGCTACATTTAGAATCTAACATATAACTTTTATGACTTACTCAAGAAAGGGTTTCACTTCTGGGCAATTTAGAAGAATGTACAAGTGAGCCGCCTTTCGATCTTTCTCATCAATGTAACATTTTGTGAGCTTGCCCCCTGGATGACCAGGATAGTTGAAAATTGATATTTGTTCATCAAACCCTGTGCGGGTGGCTACCCAAGATTGCGAGGAATTCTACTCATTCTAGTTTCTATCTTCATCGGAAAATAGAAAGAAGCAAAGGTTGTCATTTCTTCGACTAAGTATACCTCACAAATTGATGCTTCAACGTAGGCTTTGTTCGACACTTTATCTTTTAAAGAACGTAAGAATCTTCAATATCATTAACAAATGTTAAGTTAGAAAATACTATTATAAGAAGTGTTTGCAAGGAAATTAAAGAGTTCTGGCATTCACCTTTCAAATGGATAACCCAACGATACTGCACCGGGCCACCAACCAAGGCCTCGTACGGTAGATGGATAGGCAAATGCTCCATCGAGTCAAAAAAACTTGGTGGGAAAATCTACTCCAACTTACAAATCAATACCGGGATAGTTTCTTCCATCTTCACAAGTTTCTCTACAGTCAACGAAGTAGCCGTCAACTCCTTAAAGAAGTGACTCAACTCCACCAACGGTTTCCAAATAGGCTTCGGTAAGGCATGAAACGCGTACGGGAGTAGGTGTTGCATAAACACATGGCAATCATGACTTTTCATGCCAAACACCCTGCCCTCATTCACGTCAACACATCTACTCAAGTTAAAAGCGAATCCGTCAGGCAGGGTCAACCCATTCATCCAAATACACATAGCAATCTGTTGTGGTCTAGTTAAAGCATATTTTGCATGGGGTTTAAACATTCTTCCACGTCCCGCATCCCTCAATTCCAACTCCTTCCTAGAACACCAAATCGGAAGGTCTAGACGACTCTTCTCGTTGTCCTTTGTTCTCCCTTTGATGTCCATAATAGTGTCAAAAATATTCATGAAAACATTACGTTCAGTGTGCATGATATCAATGTTGTGTCTTAACAACAAGTCTTTCCAATATGGCAAATCCCACAAGACACTCTACTTCACCCAATGGTGTTCCTTACCATATCCTGCAAACTCCTTAACACTCTTATCTCAGATGTAAGGATACTCTTCGACCCTCTGCCAAACCCGTGCACCAGATAACCTACGGGGTGGAGGTTCATTAACAACCCTGTTCTTCTTAAAAGCGGTTTTGTTTCTCCTAAACGGGTGATCCAACCGTAGAAACTTTCTATGATAGTCAAAGAAACTTGTCTTGCCACTAACAGGGAGTGATTCGCCCCCGGTATGTTCCATGCATACAGGGCAAGCAAGCTTCCCAGACGTTGACCATCCAGAAAGCATACCATAGGCCAGGAAGTCGTTAATAGTCCACATCAAAATAGCACGCATCATAAAATTATTCTTCAAAGACGCATCGTATCTCATTACCCCGACATCCCATGATTATGATAACTCTTCAACCAACAGTTGCAAAAACACGTCTATGTTCGCCTTTGGATTTTTGGGTCTTGGAACCAGTATAGATAGAAACATGACCTCCCTCTTCATACACATATCAGGAGGCAGATTGTATGGGGTCAGTATGACTGGCCAACAAGAGTAAGCTCTTCCGTATTGACCGAACGGGTTAAACCCATCAGTACATAAGCCAAGTCTTACATTGCTCGGTTCGCCAGAAAAGTCCGGATATAGCTCATCCAAACACTTCCATGCTTTCCCGCCGGAAGGATGGCAAAGAAACCCCTCTTATGTTCGGTTCAGAGCATGCCAATACATGTGTGTTGCCATGGACAATGAGGCATACAGGCGTTGAAGACGCGGTGTTACAGGGAAGTACCACATTTTCTTCCTGGCCGTCCGGGTTACCTTCCCTCTCCTTTTAACGGTTTTGTAGCGTTCCTCATTACAATGTAGACATTTTGTGACACTCTTATCTGTAAATTCATTTCTGAACAGCATACATCCGCCAACACAACACTCTATCTTCACACAACCCAACCCCAAGTTTGCCACTTGTTTCTTAGCATGGTACAGGTTTGTTGGCATTTGATGATTACTAGGCATAGTGGAACCCATCAGATTGACCATCCTATTAAAACAACCTCCAGAAAGATTATAATCTGCCTTTAGGCTTAAAGCAGCTAGGGAGGCGGATAACTCAGTGTGACTGTTGCACCCGTCCCATAATGGAGTCTGAGCCGCCGCTAACAAATCATAAAATCTTTTTACCTCCGGATTAGGATCTTCCTCTACATTGTCAGAGTCTCCATGAGCTCCTTGGTCATCATGTTCCAGCATACGCCCGGTGGAGGGTCCAACATGATCCATCACCATTTGTTCTATGTTGTTGTACGTATCCTTGTTTCCTCCAACCTCGTAGTAAGACTGTTGCACGGTTACGTCTGATGGTCTTCGCGGTAACTTCTCACCATGGTTGTACCAGCAGTGGTATATTTCCATGAACCCTTTCTCAGTTAGGTGGCACATGACATCATCCGCGTATTCAAAACTCATGCATTTGCACCTTGAGCACGGACAACGAATCTTCTGAGTCGCTTCAAATCCAGGTGTGTTTACCGTAGCGAACTGAATGAACTCCAATAGCCCCATCATAAACTCCTCAGTCACTCACCGACTGCGATCTAGTCGGTTGTACATCCATCACCGATTTGCCAGTACCTTCATTTACAAAATCTAACAAGCACGATTTCTGTTACTTTACATTTTCAAAATTTTATTTGACTATCGGTTGTGAATCACTCTATCTCTTTGATGTTGCAAATTGGTAGGGCCCTATCCCATTCGGGATGAATATGCAACCATCTGTAACCCATCGATATTGTATGTGGTCTATCTTGTGTCGTTGATGTTCATTTGAAATTTCGGCAGCATTTCGCATTGGTCCCCGAGTACACAGAGATACGTACGGTATGAAACACCGCACGCAGTCATGCACCCTGGGGACAATACGAAACACCATAACCGAAATTTCAAATGAACATTCAACGTCTCAAGGTAGACCACATACAACATTGATGGGTTACGCCCTACTAGTTACAAATTCATACCAAACTATCCATCCGGGATAATTCAAGATCCAACACAACACGGTACATCAGCCGGTTGTTTTGAAACTTGAACGGGAATCTAATGGGTACACACACGACTAAACCCTACATTATTAAAGTTGAGTTTCATTTTTTAAGTTCCCTAAGAAAGGGAGCCTGCCGAAATTTTGGCAGAGTCTCCCCTATAAACTAGACAATTTCCCAAAATTAGAAACGGCCTGTTACATACAGAAAACTTCCCAGTATAGATAATTATATATGCTACGCATTGTATGTGATATTGAGAGGTATTAAGTCCTAAATCATGTTATCAACACACAAAACCAATGCCTAATGAGCTCTGCTCTCCACTAACAAATAACATTACAAATGCATAAAAAATCAAGTTATCAGCACATAAAACCAATTCCTAATGAGCTCTGCTCTCCACTAACAAACAACATTACACATGCATAAAAAATCATGTTATCAGCACACAAAACCAATTCCTAATGAGCTCTGCTCTCCACTAACAAACAACATTACATATGCATAAAAAATCATGTTATCAGCACACAAAATCATTGCCTAATGAGCTCTGCTCTCCACTAACAAACAACAATTGACATGCATACACATAATGAGAAAGTCAGTGTTAGGGGATTACCTGGGCAAAAAAGTCAGGGATGAAGTGGAAGCTGTCGACAGACGATCAGAGACCACGCGTAACGTGTGCTAGTTTGCACGACAAACCAATAAGTGATTGGACAGTTACAAGTAGCAAGGAAGCTAAACAAAGAGAGACATGTAAAGTAAATTATAGATTAAGTTCATCATCAAAATGGGTGGGACAACAAATTGAAGATACAAGTTTAAACCGTCCTATATTGAATGCAAAATGGCTTCTAGTTTGTGTGTGTGAATGCTTTATTCATATCTTGGAAACTTCAAACCTTTGACTTTTGACCATGGAGAAGGACAAAATCAAAGCAGGGTTGACCTCACACAAGAGCTTGGTTAGATTTATAGCAAGTGGAACAATGATGTCATGTCATGCATGGGAAAGAATTTAATGCATATTTAAATGATGGTTTTTTTTAGTCATAGTAGTCAATCCTAAATAGCGGCGCGGAGCAGCCGCCCTTAAAACTGGGATAGCGGGATAGCGAAATGCGAGATGACCGCTATTTTGAATAAACCTATATAAATATTTCCAATATTTTCTATACATATATATGCAAAATAATTCACACAAAAATTAAATTTAAAGCCATACAAGCATATTCAAATTATTTAGAATGTGAAACTAATATGGAGAGGAATTATTTAGAATGAAACCAATATGGAACAAAGAGGGGGAAGGAAAACTGTTACTGTAGTGCTGTAACAGCACCATGGCAACAACACCATTGAAAACAGAGCAGCAAAAAAATAGAACATATGCATGGCACTATTAAAAAACAAAACAGTAAAAAACAGAACCACCATCAGGACCATTAAAAAAATATCATGCACGGGACCACCATTAAAAAACATGCACAGACCCATTAGTAGAATAGAGAATATGCACAGCACCATTAAAAAATAAGACAACTAGAACCATAAAAAAATAAAACCCATTACAGCAACATACACTGTAAAAAGAAACCATTAAAAAACATATGCACAGCCCCACCATTAGAATAGAGAACATGCACAACACCATTAAAAAATAAGACAACTAGAACCATAAAAAAACAAAACCCATTACAGCAACATAAACAGCAAAAAGAAACCTCCAACAGCCTTCAACAACCTTCAATAGCCTCCAACAGCATTTCAACAGCCCACCAGAAAAGAAGAGAAGAAGAACTGAAGTAGGGAAGAAGAGGTGAAGAAGAACAGAACTAGAAACTCGCCGGAGAAGCACAGGTTCGCCGGAGAAGACAGGGGCTCGCCGAAAATCGGTGGGACAGGCCGGAAATAGGGGCTAAAGGCACAAACTTTGTTGAAGCAAGATCAGTTTTGAGTTTGACCCAAAACCTTAGTTGACTCAAGTCAAGTCAATTATGGTTTGGTTCTAGTGCGCATACAAATATTAATATTTCACAATTATTCATACTATTTTTTTTTCATTTTTAAAAGTTGAACAAACTTATTTAACCTTGTAGTAAATCGTTAACATTCTCTTCATTTTTTTAAAACTTACGGATGTCATCAGAACTCATCAACTCTTCCTAGGTTACCACAATAGCTATTTTAATATGATTTCCTTCCTTTATTCCTTGTGTTATGTACTTATTTTCTTTTTAAAAATTGTATGCATTTTGTTATTATTGGGTTCAGATATCGTATTCAAGTTTATAAAGTTTTAGATGTTATTCTTCATAAACCAAATCAAGTTTACAAAATTTTTGGATGTTAATGAAGTTTTAGATTTCAGAGTTCAAAAATCAACTTTACAAACTTTCTGTCTGTAATTTTTCAAAGATAAAAAATCAGGTTTAGAAAGTCTCTAGATGTTATTTTTCAGGGACCATAATTCAAGTTTATAATTTTTTTCTTCCAAATGTCACTTTCATGTCATTTTCCAAAAACAGAAATTAAAGTTTATAAAGCTTTTAAATATAATTTTCCAGAGACCAAAAATAAATTTATAAAAAATTTCAGATATCATTTTCTAATTAAAGATCAAAATTTAAGTTGAATGTGATTTCCTGAAATCAAAATTCAAGTTTATAAGTGTTAGTTGTCATTTTTTAGAATAAAATCTTTCATATAAGCCTTATAATTTGGACTATCACCTTTAAATTCTTCTAAGAAAATGGTAATTCAAAAATAAAATTTTGTTTCGGATGTCAAACCTTACACCCTCCATGAATAAATCTTGCACAGAAGAGAGAAAACCAAAGAAAGTGATCTGTCCAGAACCGGGGTCAAGAGATCCGGTGTCGGGTCAGTCACAGATAGTTACATGATTACGTCTCTGAAGACCAGTTATATGAGTATCCGGTTTACGTATCCGGTGTCTCTGTATGATGAGAGCGGATTGGGCGTCCTAGAGGTCCTTCACACCGTCCTTACGTGTTGATGTGGGCGAAAGGTGGTGTCACCTGCAAAGATTCTCCGACGCTCAAGTCAGTGATGATATTCCAAGTAAGGAATGTTTTCAGAGAGTAATTCTAAGTTTTAGAGTAAAAAAGATCCCTCCCTTCGTTGATGAAGGGAGTTCATATACCTGATTGGCTCGATATTCGAGGATCTGTTAGTGGGGAATCACTAACCTCCAATAACATCTTAAATTATTATTTTATTACACACTTACCAGTATGATTGGGTCAAATGGCCATTTTATATTGAGCGTAGGGAGTATAGGCTAGAATTAAGGGACAAATTGATCATTCCCGTGAGCAGATTTTGGCTCGTAGTGCAGGGAATTATCGATTGGTCCCTGTAGCAATGCCTTTTGTCTTCTGTATAGTGACATATATGTTATCCGGTGTCATGGTGTTATCCTGGACAACCGGTATAGGGACAGCGCCTGATACGGAATTAGAGTCTGGATATATACCGATGACACCGGTTGCACGTTGACGAATTGACAAAGACGTTGAAATATGTCTTGTAGATCAGATACCGGTATCAAGACCGGATCATATGTCCCCTAGCTTGTGTGAGGGACTGTGTAGTTGTTCACATGAGCTACTCAACCTGCGAAAGGTCTAGATGCCGGTATAGCTTTGCAGGAAACGGTTTTATGCATGTGTGCTGTTCAGCATTATTACATCATGAGGAACCATCCTAGGGTTGAACGTTCCATTGTCTTGATGTTGTTATAATAGTTTCAGATAAAGATTCGCAGCAGGAGAATACCAAAAGTTTTTTTTGAAAACTGAGGACCCTTGAAATTCGAGTGACGTCTGTAAAGCATAGATTGCATCACATGATTAGACATTAAATGCCTTTAATCACGTGTGCGAGCAGTTATTATGTCTGAGATAGAAATCTCAGTAACCGTCGTTTGGGGCTTAATGGGCCTACAATTTTTAAAATTTTTGGGCCCAGCGGAGAGGCCCTTTGACGAATTGATATTGTTTTGGCGCCCATGAATTTAAAACGACTGTGTCGTTTGACTTGTAAATCGACGCGTTTAGTAGTGAACGACACAACCTCAAGAGTTGGTAACCGAACCTTTTCATTTCCTATAAAGAAACACTTAGTGGATTCTGGGTACCACTCACCTCTGATTTCTTAGCAAAACTCTGCAAAAATTTTGTAAGGACGCTTGCTGCTTGTTTTACGAAGTTTTTCTCAGTCTTCATCTTCCTTATCATCTGAGGTAACCATTTTTCTTTCCCCTGTTATTTTCATATTCTTTTGCTCTGCTGTTTTTTCTTGAAAAGAATGTATCTTATGAGGGGGAGATTAACTTCTCGCAACCCTAATTATCGTGGGGGAAGAATCCTTGTGATTCTTTCGAGGGCTGAGTCATATCGCTCAGAAAGGGGATCTTACTCACGGTGGAGAGTGACTTTTCCCTTCTCAGAGTCGTCCTCTGATTGTAGTCGCTCTAAAAAGTAAGATGAGTAATGATTGTTACCCTTCTGACGATGTGACTTTTTATCATAGAGCAGAGATTTTTGTTCACGCTACTCAAACGATGTCTGGAGAAGGAACCTCTGGAGATCAAACTGTTCTAAAAACAGCAGAAGGTCTGTACAGTGTAGTCGCCTCTCGGCTAAACTGGGGAGAACTCCAGGCTAAGTGGCCCTTCTGCTGGATAGCTGACAAGTTTAAAAACTTAGCCTCCCATCATGCGAATGAGGATGGAGCTCAGATTCAGCCAAGGTTTACAGTTTGCGCTGAGGAGGAAATGAAAAAATGGTTCAGGGTATTTGCACCGCTCCCTACAGAACAGATATACCACGTTGTCCCAGATGAGCGTTCGGTATATATGCATGATTTTGTATTTTATCACCTCGGAGTTCATTTCCCCTTATCCGAGTTTCAAATGGGTGTATTAAGGTTCCTAAATTGTGCACCTTCTCAACTTCATCCGAACGGTTGGGGACTCATCCGTGCTCTAGAAGTATTGGGAGACTACTTCAACTTTACACCCACCATAGCGATGCTGTTCTACTACACTCAGGTAGTTCGGAGGGCTAACAAGCAAGGCGGTGTAGGTCTAATCACACTCCGGACTCTATGTTCCTTCGTGAACTTCGAATCCTACATCGATTCGGCTAAAGTTGACGGGAAGTCATTTAAGTCCTTCTTTACCCAGATATCAATTAAGAAGAATAAACCCGTCTTCTGGAAGAACGAAGAGGGTCTTAATAAATTTCCCCTGAGCTGGACTTATGAGCACTTTCTCCTGAACTCTTCAGCATACTTCACTCATCAGTCTGAGCTATCTACTGAAACAGCGATGGTGTTATTCGCCCTTGAAGCATATTCTACACGCTTTAAAGCATTTTTGTGTAGACGTCTTTTAAGTAGTTCAAGTACAGTCCGGGATGAATATCTCCGTAATTCTCGTTTTATTTTTCTTTTCCTCCTTTATTAATTGTATTGAGCATTTCTTTGTTGCTAACATGTTTTATTTATGTATGTAGGTGAAATAGAGCAAAAATCTCCAGACATGGACAAGTTGAAAAACTTGAAAGCAGGAGGTAAATCTGTAGCTGGCGAGAATGAAATCCTGCCTAAGAAGGATTCTGTGAAGGATTGTTCCGAGTTGATCATTCTGACCTCGGATGTAGAAGGGGAGATTCCACTGGTAGAGGGCGGCTCGACTGGTGTTGGCGCAACTACAAGTCAGCCCAAAATAACAGAGAGGAGGAGGAAGATCAAGAATGACCCTTCAGGAGGACCATCGAAGAAACATAAACCTTCAAGGAGTCCAAAAAGGGCAAGGGCTTCAAAAGGTAAAGCTGTAGAGACCTCAGATGCAGCTGAAGTTCCTTCTGGACTCCATAAGGGTATTCTTTCTGGGGTCTCTGGATCTAATCCGATCTCTTTCCCAATGGCTTCATTCCTTACTCCCTTCCTCTCATACCGGGGGACAACTCCAGCGATTCTTCCTCAGCCGTTATACGAACTCCGGCCCACGCTTAAAACTAAAGAAATCAAGAAGGCGTGTGAGGCCAGAAAATGGCAGTTAGCAGAATTGACTGGGATGCTTCACTCGCTCAGTTTGTTAGCTGATGATATTGACAAGGTTGATGAGCTGAGTGATAAAGTAGAACAGCTCAACCTCTCGTCGGGGAAGGATAAAGCTGCCTTAAGATTAATGGAAGATCGCCTTGCCAAGTCTAAAGAGTTTGGAGATATTATGAACAAGGAAAATCTCAAGCTCAAAACCATGCTTAAAGACTTGGAGGGTAAACTGGCAGAGAAGGAGGAGATGCTTGGTAAATCTCAAGAGGAACTCCATAGCAGTCAAGCTAAACAAGTTGATCTTGAAGATAAAAGCAAAGCTGTTGTGGAGGATTATTTCAAACAAGCAGAGGAGTGGTCCCAGAAGGAGAAGAAGTTCCTCCTTGAGATCGAGGGACTGAAGGCTAGGAGCACGGAGTCCCAAGGATCGGATGGAAATCTTTCGAGGTTGCAGGAAGAATTGGCTGTAGCAAGAGCTGAGGCGGAGGAAGCCATTGATATATGCGACCAGGTTACTAAAGAATCTTTCGGCCTGGCTATACGTCAAGTCTTCTACCGCAATCCCACTACGAAACTAAACCTTTATGGAATGAATCCATTTTATGAATTTCATGGAGGGAAGCTATTCGCAATGGTTGAAGATCGTCTTGAAGATCCTCCGGAGTCCTTATACGGTTTGCCCCCTCTTCCAAGGGTCAAAGTATGGGTCCGGATTCTGCTGTTCCTACACCAGAGGGCATCTCATCTGAAGGAGGTACTGAGGCACCTGAAGAGAAAGCTCCGGAAGAAATCCCAAAAGAAGGGACGCAAGAACCTAGAGAAAGGGAAGGACAAAAAGAGACAGAAGAGTAAGTTCCCCCTCTATAGTTTTGCTATTTTTTGTATGTAAAGTTATGTACCGGGATCAACTCCGGTGTTACATGTAATCTTGCTTTTCACGAATGAATAAAATTCCCTTTCAGAAATTTGTCTTCAATACTTAATGAAGAATAATATAACTTAGATGTATATATCGTTTCAGTGATTGATAATTCGTTCAATATGACTAACGTTGAGGTTGGATTGAAATATTCACCTCAGAAAATCATATAATTTTAGAACGGAAAGATACATACATGAATACTGTCCCCAAGTATAGGTATGTTAAGGAATAGGTACCTGTCATAGGGCATCATCCTTAATTCTTTTGAGGAGAAAAGAAGTCGATCCGTTGTTCACAGAAACGGTGACTCAGGATGAATGACTAGCATTAATTGGTGTTATTCTCACAGGACGGTTCACAGAGTCGATCCGTTGTTCAATGTAAGAGTATTGTTCCGAGTTCAGGGAACTGAAAAGATACATAAAGATGATGGTTGGGTCTTCCATCATAGTGATAGTGATGGGAACTTCTCCATGCCAGGAGTTGTGTCATCAAATCACAGATCAAGTGATAGAAAATATCCATCCTGGGGAAATACCTCTCAATCATAAGAGTCCGGATTGAGCCTTCAAGATCACAGGAGTTTTATCATCAAATCACAGGATAGGTGATTGAGATCGTCCGTCCTGGGGAAACACTTTTTAATCGTCAGGATACAGATTGAGACTTCAGAAGCTTCCATCATAAGATGATGATGGGAATTATCCATGCCAGGAGTTACATCATTAAATCACAGGATAGGTGATTGAGATCATCTGTCCTAGGGAGTACACCACGCCAGGAGTTACATCGTCAAATCACATAATAGGTGATTGAGATCATCCGTCCTGGGGGGTACATCACGCCAGGAGTTACATCGTCAAATCACAGAATAGGTGATTGAGATCATCTGTCCTGGGGAAGTACATTTCAATCGTCAGGGTACGGATTGAGTTTTTGATTTCGTTCAAGTCTGGTATCGAGACGAGGTCATCATTCTACTTGTCCCCTAGCTTGTGTGAGGGACTAGTAAAGTGGCTCATATAAGGTATGTCGTTTTAGAAGAAATGTAGATGTCGGATGATACACGTTGTCACGTAGACATCTGTTCTTGGAACGAAGGTTCCGTCGTTGTGGCACTCGCGAGGACGGATATGGACAAAGATTCTTTGTGCGAGTATCCCAAAAGTTTTTGAAACTTATAACCCTTGGTATTCGAGTAATAGTTGCAACGTTTCTCATGATTGGACATTTAATGCCTTTAATCATGTGGGCGAGCCATTATTGCCTTAAATGCGCACGTCTTTATAACCGTCACTAGGGGCTTCATGGGCCTGAAATTTAAATTCTAAGGCCCATTTGAGAGGCCCTTTTGACGAATCGTCGTTAATTTCGCACCTTTAAGGTTTGAAACGACAGCCTTGGATTTACCAAAATGGCGTCGTTTAGTGGCAAACGACATAACCTTCGACTCGTAATTGAGTCTGTTGACCCCTTATAAAAGGGATACTTAGTGAATTCAGAAATCACTCAGTCTTGCTTTCCTGACGAAACTCTGTAAAATTTTCAAGAAGACATTGTTTGCTTGTGTGATATTTGATTCACCACCCTTCTTCATCCTTAGGTAACCTTTCCTTCGTCTTCTCGTATTTTCTTCTAGTTTTTCTAAATGTCTGGGAGAGGTTTCACTGGCTCGAGCCGCGTTGGCCCTAGGGGGAGAGGAGGAAGAGCGTTGTCTCGAATTTCCTCTGGTCGTGGTGGGAGGATCCCTGTGATCTTCCATTCAAACCCACTTCATTCAGAGAGGGAGGTGTCGCCCTATTCAAGGCGAAGGGTGATAATACCCTCTTTAGAATCCTCTTCTAGTGAGAGTGAGGAGAGCGCTGATTTATACCTCTCTAATGATGTGAGTTTTTATCGCAGAGTGAAGGTGTTTAAACTAGCTATAAAGGAGATAACTGGAAAAAGTGCCTCTGGCAGTGGAGGACCATCTCAGTAGTATGTCTTGAAGACTGCCTCTGGGCTGTGCAATGTAGTTGCACACCGGATTGATTGGGTTAAGCTCCAAAAGGAGCGTCCTTATTGCTGGGTTACGGGTGAATTTCTTTCAACACCGTCTATCCATGCTCGGGAGGACGGAGCAAGGTTGGATCCCCGCTTCACAGTTTTCAAAAAGGAGAAATTTAAGAAGCGTTTTATGGTGTTGGCTCCTCTTCCTTTAGAACAGGTTTGTCATACACCGGATGAGAGGTCAATATTCATGTATGACTTCGTATTTTTGAATTTAGGTGTACGCCTTCCCTTCACAAAATTTTAGATGGGGGTATTGAGGTTTTTAGACTGCGCCCCCTCTCAGCTTCACCCTAATGGATGAGGGTTAATCCATTCTCTTGAAGTGCTTGGGGATCACTTCAATTTCACACCCACGGTGGCCATGCTTTTTTATTTACACAAGTGGTCCGTCGTGCAGATAAGGAGAAGGGAGGAGTAAGTTTGATAACCCTCCGTACTAACTCCAAAGTCATCAACTTTGAGTCATACACTGACTCCGCCAAAGTAGATGGGCGTTCATTCAAATCATATTTCACCAGGATTCGTGTGAAGCCCAATGACCCAGTTTTTTGGCTGAATAAAGACAGGATTCAAGAATTTCCCGTAGCCTGGACTCACGAACACTTTTTGTTGACGTCCTAGGCTTATTACACCGATGAGGATGAGTTAACCCCAACATCGGTCTCCGTTCTTTCTGCACTTCAATCATACACCGCCTCGCACAAGTTTTTCTCTTGCAGGCGTCTGCTAGGGTCGGAAACTACCCACGAAGAATACTTACGTAATTTTTTGTGATTTTTTATTTTCCTTCTTTTTATGTCTTGATGTCTTCTGTTACTGATGATCTTTCTATCTGATTATGCAGTTGAAATTGAAGCTGAGTCACCAGAGATGGATAAATTGAAGAGCCTCAAAGCTGGAGGGAAATCTGTCGCGGCTGAAAACAATATTCAGCCAAAGCGGAATTCTAAGAAGGCTACTGTCGAGACCATCATACTCACTTCATCTGCTGGTGACGATATTCCTTTATTGGAGGGCGGATCTGACATACCGAAAACTCAGCCCTCCCCTCAAAAACCAAAGGCCGAAAAGAAGAGGACGAAAGCAGAACATGATTCTTCCAAGAAAACGGAGTCTCAACCCTCTCCCAAAAAACCAAAGACTTCCGAAGGGGCAGATGACCTTGGGGCCTCTAAAGGAAAGGGGATTGAAGAGACAACAACGGCTGCCCCCAGCAATGTGATTACCTTTGGCGCCAGGCCAATAAGTTCTTACTTTGCGCCCAAGGTTTCCTGTCCTCCTCCAGGGAACTCCAATCTTGCCCCATACCTAGTGTATGAGGGTCCAGTGCCTCAATGCATCCCTGATTCTCCTATAAGCTGAAGACTTTAGAGCCTGGAGAAGTAACTCGAGCTTGTGACGCTGGAAAATGGCAATTCGTTGAACTGTCCAGTCTTCTGAGATCGGTTCACAGGCTGTCAGAAGATAATGAAAAACTTGGCCAGTTAACGAGCAAGGTTAACGACCTGAACGTTGCCGCAGCTAAGGACAGAGCGACCATTCTTCGCTTGGAAAGTCGGTTGGAAGCTTCCAAGGAAGAAGGGTACAAGAAAGACGAAGAAATCTCCAGGCTGAAATATCTTGTTAAAGAGTTGGAGGCTCAAGCACTTGATCAGAAGAAAATCAATTCCGACCTCCACGCCAGCCTCTGTACGGAGAAAGAGCATTCGGCCAAGTTGGGAGAGGAACTGAAAGAAGCCAAGGTCGTTTACTCGCAAGGAGTTGAAGACTGGGCCCGTAAGGAGAAGGAGTTGTTACTAAAGCTGGCGAGTTCGAATGACGAGGTCAAAGTTCTGAAAGCGGATCTGACTGCTGTAAATACCCGAGCGGAAAAGGCTATGGATATCTGTGTCCAGGCAGTCGAGGAATCTTTTGGGCTTGCTGTTCGTCAAATTCAATACCGAAATCCCAAAGTGGAACTCAATTTGAACGGTATTGATCTGTTCTATGAGTTTCATGGAGGGAAACTCGTAGCTTTGGTTGATGATCGTCAGGAGGAACCGCCAAACACCATGTATAAGCTAGCTCCTCTTCCCAAAGGCCAGTCAATGGGATCTTCTCTTCTGACTCCCATCACCCTACAGCCTAGAAGTGAAGGAACAAGTGCTGATGTAGGTAAAGCTGCTGGTGAAGGGGGAGGCGAGGCCAGAGATAAAGGCAAAGGAAAGGGCGGAGAGACAAGCCAACAGAAATAGTGCCTTCCTTGTCTTACAGTTTTTATTGATTCAGATCTGCTGTGTTCTGGGATCAGCTCCGGATTACTGAATCAATTCTTTAATGTAATTCATGATTTGATCAATGAAAATACAACTTGCTTTATACGTTTGTCCGTTGAGAGTAATTTCAAAAGAATTATTGTATATGTAATGATCCAATCCGGATGTAGACGCGTAAATATTACATTGGATAACAGCAAACAAGTTTATTTCTCATGTATAGGTACCTTAATCTTCGATGATTAGGCTTTCAATTATAAGTACCATAATGAGGTTTGCTGTTGTGGTGAGACACGTTGTCACCATGAGAACGGCTTGCAGTGTTAGCCTTGAGGGAAAGTAATTGTGAGGACGTTTTACTAAGTGTCCATCCTTCAGAATACTCGTTAGTCATTGGATACTGTCCCCAAGCATTATTGGGTGATCAGTTCTGAGTGAGCAACTGACTCTGAATGAGTGATATTTTTGAGTGATATTTCTGAGTGGAATTTATTTCGATTGAGAATTCCGAGTGAGAGCTCTTCTGAGTGAAAGCTCCGAGTGGAAGCTTTCAAGGTAATCTTTCTGAGTAAAGAGTTCTGATTGAACTCTCCTGAGTGGAAGGCTCTGAGTGATTCTTCAGCCGCACTTGGTTTAATTGTGTTTACTACACTCGGAGTTCAGTTTTAGCCTTACAATCCGAGTTTTCATTTGGGCTCAAGTTTTTTGAGTGTGAATTCTCCTGAGTAGAGTATTTCTGAGTACAACACTACTAATTAGGATTGCACCGAGTGAGACATTTTCGACTCTTCATGGTATAGCATCGAGTGAAAAATTTCCGAGTAAGGAATTCCAAGGGAAAGTATTTCCAAGTGGGGAATTCCTAAAGGAAGTACTTTTCAGCGATTTTGAATAATCCCAAATATGGTACTTTAAGCGTGGATTTCACTGAGTGAAGCATTTTCGAATATCATAGCTCCGAGTGGAGCATTTCTGAGTAGGAAAAAGATCGAGTGAAATACTTCCAATTCCCGTGTGACATGGCACCGAATGGAATATCTCTGATTCCTTCATGGCGTGGTAAAGAATGGAGAATTTCCAAACGAAATGCTTCGGGTGAATACGCCTCAGATAGAGACATGCCCGAGTGAATTATTCCTTAATCGGAAATAATGAGTCGGGCTTCGATAAAATATGACCCGAGCATTTGAAGTTAAAATGTTGCCGAATAAGGAATTTCAACAGAAAGTATTACCAATTGAAGAATTTCCAGGAGAAGTGCTTCTGGGAAATTTAGAGTTTGGTGTCACTTACTTGTTGTATTTGGAGTTCGGTTCGATCCTACAGTCCAAGCCTTTCACTGGGGTTCAGTTTTGATCCTGCAACCCACGTCTTTCTTGGCGTTCGGTTTAATCCTACTAACCGTTCTTCACCGACGTTCGGCCAAACCTACTAGTCATACTCGGAGTTTGGTTCAATCCTACAATCCGAGTCTTCAACACGGGGTTCGGATCAGGGCTAATCCTGAACAACTGCACCCGTTACTCAGGGTTTAGCGTGGTCTTGAAAGAGAACCAGCTTACTGCGCCTAAGCCTTCTCCGGTGTTCGGTCATACCTACTAACCGTACTTGGAGTTCGGTTTGGTCCTACAATCCAAGCCTTCAACGGTGTTCAGCCAAACTTACTAACCGTACCCAGAGTTTGGTTTAATCCTACAATGTGGGCCTTAGAATGGGGTTCAGTACAGCCTTATATAAAGGTCTGATCCTACTACGCCCAGGTCTTCCATATTTTGTACACATTCGAGGAGTTACATCGTCAACTACAGAATGGGTAGTTGAGATCATCTGTCCTGAATATGTTTGTGCACACCGGATAGACTGAAAATCACAGCATAAGAAAAACTCGAAAGAGTTAAGTTGATGTATGAGATTCTTATTGAGCAAAAATAAGAATTACAATTGATATAATGATTTCTCCGTTGAACAATCTCAAGTGAGGAGAAAAGAGTGCATGTTGCTCCAGCAGCTAGCTATAATAAATGCGCAAGTTCTGGGTATTCCACTTGTTTCAGATTGGAGTGCCATCAAGGTTTTCAAGGCGGTAAGAGCCTTTGCCAGCAATCTCGGATACCCTGTATGGGCCTTCCCAGTTTGGGGCTAGTTTGCCTTGATGAGCGAATTTATTTCCCATACTTGCTTTCCTCAAAACCAAATCTCCGACGTTGAAAGTCCTTGATTGGACTCGTTTGTTATATCGAAGAGTGACTTTGGCTTTGATGGCCTGATCTCTAATGAATGCGTCTTCTCTGAGTTCTTGTATGACATCCATTTCTGATGCCAAGTTAGCGGTATTGCCTTCTTCAGAGAAGTATTTGACCCTGGTAGAAGCGATTTGCAGTTCCACAGGTATCATTGCCTCCACCCCATAGCTCAGGCGATATGGGGATTCATTGGTGGAAGAATGAGGCGTTGTGCGATATACCCAAAGGACATGACACAATTGGTCTGTCCATCCGCCCTTGGCTTCACCAAGACGTTTCTTCAGTCTTTTCAGCACCTCCCTATTGGCCACCTCAGCCTGGCCGTTAGTTTGGGGATGTTCGACGGAGGAAAATATTTGGGTTATTCCTAACCCTTCAAGTAAATCTGCAAATTTCCTGTCCGTGAATTGGGTGCCATTGTCTGTGACAACCCATGCTGGGACTCCGAATCGTGTTATGATATTTTCATACATAAAACGACGAGTTCGGGCTGAAGTAATATGCACCACCGGCTCTGCTTCAATCGACTTAGTGAAATAATCAACCCTTACAATGAGATATTTGATGCCCCCATGAGCAGTTGGGAAAGGGCCCAAAATATCCAATCCCCATTGGTAGAACGACCATGGAACAGTAGATGTGAAGAGTTCTTCTACCGGTTGTGTGGTGAAGATTAGAAAATTTTTAGCAGGCATAGCATTTCTTGACAAAGTCAATGGAGTCCTGCTTCATTATGGGCCACCAATATCCCGCTCTGAGGATTTTTCTCATCAGACTTCTTCCTCCGGCGTGGTGTCCACATTGTCCTTCGTGCACTTCCTCTATTACTTCATGTATTTCATTCTCTCTCAGACAGATTAAGTAAGGTACTGAGAGTGCCCTTCTGTAGAGGTTACCATCTATCATAGTGAAGTATGGCAGTTCTCTCCTTATTCTCTTCTTTTCCTTCTCATCAGTAGGCAACTGCCCATCGGCCAAATAACGGATGTAGGAGGCCATCCATGTATCACTATAAAGGGAATTGGTCATTATGGCATTTAGAGAAGGGAAAAGAGGAATGCTGGGCGATGTCAGTGTACTCTGGACCAACGTTGTGGTGCTGCCTGGCTTTTTGGTGCTTGCCAATCTGGAGAGTATATCCGCTCTTGTATTCTCTTCGCGTGGAACATGTTTGAATTCTATTTTTGAGAATTTCTCTCTCAACTCTTTGACACGGTTTAAGTACAGTTAGAGTTGGGGCTCACGAGCTTGATAATCTCCCAGGATTTGTGAAATCACGAGTTGTGAATCACTGCATAGCGTCACCTCAGAGGCTCCGATGTCAATCGCAGCTCGTAGTCCAGCCAAGCAAGCTTCGTATTCAGCTTGGTTGTTGGAAGTTTTGAAATTAAAATGAAGGGAGATCTCTAAGTGTACTCTATCGTCACTTTCGAGAACTACACCTGCTCCGGAGCCCTTTTGATTCGATGAACCATCAACATAGATGGTCCAATGGACGCAAGGTGTATCTGGATCTATCCCTGTCATTTCCACAATGAAATCGGCTAGGACCTGAGCTTTAATAGCGCCTCAAGGTTCATAGGATATATCAAACTCTGAGACTTCAATGGACCATTTGATCATCCTACCAGCGAGGTCAGGCTTGATTAACACAGAGCGGAGTGGCAGATCCGTTCTTACCAAGATTGGGTGTGCGTGAAAATACGGACGTAGCCGTCGAGAGGCCCAAACAACAGCGAGGGCGGCCTTTTCAATTTTTTGATACTGGATCTCAGCACCTTGTAAAGTTTTGCTGGTGAAGTAGACCGGCCTCCGTCCATCAGGAGTTTCTTTTACTAAGGCTACGCCCAAAGCTTCATCTGAAATAGCCAAGTATAGGATGAGTGTGTCCTCGGGGTCAGGCTTCATAAGAATAGGAGGTTTGGGCAACACCTCTTTAAGCTCTTGGGATGCTTGTTCTTGTTCCTATCCCCACTCGAATTTCTTGGACTTTTTCAGCACTTTATACAGAGGAAGTGACCTGTTAGCCATCTTCGGCATGAACCGTGCCAAGGCTGCTACTTTGCCATTCAGGGATTGGACTTCTCTCAGATTCTTTGGACTCTACATGTTGAGAATCATTTGGCATTTCCCTGGATTGGCTTCGATACCGCATTGAGTTAACATGAAACCTAAAAACTTCCCAGCTGGGACAGCAAAAGTGCATTTCAATGGGTTTAACCTCATGTTAAATTCTCTCAAGCGGATAAACACTTGGCGTAGGTCTTCAATATGATCACCCCCAACCGATGTCTTGGCTATGATGTCGTCAATGTACACCTCAACAAGTATGGTGTGCATGCCCTCAAACACCTTATTGATCATTCGCTGGTATGTGGCCCCAGTATTTTTCAGGCCGAAGGGCATAACGGTGTAGCAAAAGACACCACGATCATTGACAAAAGCTGTTTTCTCCTGATCCTCCTCGCACATCGGAATTTGGTTGTAACCTGAGTACGCATCCATGAAGCTCAGGTATTGGTAACCAGAGGAATCATCCACCATCCGATCTATGTTAGGAAGAGGATAAGGATCCTTTGGATAGCAATGGTTGAGGTCCACATAATCAATGCACATTCTCCATTTGCTGTTGGCTTTCCGGACCATTACTACATTTGATAGCCAAGAGGAATAACGGATTTCTTTGATAAATCTGGCCTTCAGCAATTCCTCGGTTTGTTGGCAAGCTGCTTTCTATTTCTCTGGTCCCAATCTTCTCTTCTTTTGGGTAACTGGTCTTGTCTCTGGGTAGACGGACAATTTATGGCAACAGAAAGTAGGATCTATGCCAGGCATATCGGCTGCAGTCCATGCAAAAAGGTCTTTGAACTCCTGTAGGAGCATCAACAGTCGCTGCTCCATTTTTGTATCTAGCTTGTCATTAATATGGGTGACCTTTTCTGGAGAGTCTCCCAATACGATGTCCCTGGAACTTCCATCCGGTGTGGGCTTTGATGGGTTGGACAGATCAATGTGCAAATCCGCCCTAGGGTCCAGGTCGACAAGGCTCACAGAACCAGCAGTTGTCCCACAGTCATTGAGTTTCCTCTTTTTATTGGAGGCTTCCAACTTTGTCATATTTAGGCTCAGGTTGTAACAGTACCTGGCCATCTCTTGGTCACCTCGGATGGATGAAATAGCGTTGTCCTTATCGATAAACTTGATAAGGAGATGTGGAGTTGACACGACTGCCTCCATAGCATTCAGGGTGGGGCGTCCTATGATGTCGTTGAATGGTGACTCGACATCGATTACCAGCACTCAGGATTTAACCGTTCTGGCTCCTGGCTCACCTTCAAAGGAGATAAGGGTATCAAGGTATCCCTTTGTTGGTTGCTTTACACCATTTAAAGCTGTTAGTTCCTGTGTGTAAGGCTGTAAGTCTGAGTCATTAAAACCCATCTTTTTAAAGCAATTATAAAAAATAACATCACAGGAACTTCCCTGGTCAACAAGGATTCTTCGGACGTCCTTGTTGGCTATCACTGCAACGATAACTACAGCATCGTCTCCACCAGGAATGGTAGGACCAAAATCCTCATCAGAGAATGAAATTATTGGAGCTTCAACCCCTCCTCTGTAAGGACGATTGTCTTTAACTTTTCCTTGTATAGACAGAATCATTCTATGATGATTCTTTCGGGCTATAATTGAAGCTCCTCCCCCAGCGAACCCTCCAGCGATCATATCAATGACTTCACGCCGGCCTTGACGTTGTTACTGAGGCATGTCATCTCTGTGTGCGGTATCATCAGTCATTGCACCTTTCTGTTTCTCCACAGCAGAGAATTTTCTAACCGGATTACGGTTATTGTCATCCCCATCGTCTGGATCTCTCTCTCTTTTCTCACTCTGATCTTCCCTGTCAAAGGATTTTTCTTTGAACAGGTACTGCTTTAATTTGCCCTCTCTAATTAATGTTTCGACTGTGTTTTTTAGAGCTTGGCATTCGTCAGTAGAGTGACCTGTCTGTTCATGAAAATCGTAGTACTTACGGGGATTCCCTGGTCTCTTTACAGGGGCTGGTCTCCTAATGCCATAGATGCTAAAAACTGGCCATCCAACCTCTCTCAAAATCTGAGAAGGCCTGGCTGACAGTGGTGCATAATGGCTAAAGGAATTAACATGTCTTTCTCGAGGTTGAGGAGAGGAGTTATTAACCTTGGGGTTATTGAATGGTCTCTCCATGCGTTCTGGCCTCATTTTCTCCTTATCCTTCCGCGATTGTGAAGGTGGTGTTGGTGGCTTTTTCTTTGCAGCCATAGCCTCTAAGTGCATCTCTATACTCACATATTTTGAGGCTTTTTTCCTGAATTCCTCAAATATTATTGGTGGACTTTTTGCTAGTGAGAGAGCAAAGGATGATCCTGGCTGTAAAGCCTCGATAACGACATATAGCTTAATTGATTCTGTGAGGTCAGGAACCAGGGATGCTTCCTTGTAAAACCTCTTCAGGAAATCCTTTAAGGTTTCATTTTCACCTTGCTTAACTTGGGCCAAAGTATGAGATGTCCTGGGAACATCTCTAGAGATGACAAAGTGAGTTTCAAAAATAGCTGCCATTTCAGCCCAAGAATCTATGGATCCAGAAGGTAAACCTTTAAACCAACCGAGGGCCTCTTCTGACAATGTTTGTGGGAACATTCGACACATCACATCTTCATCAGCCCCTAAGTACATGGCTTCAAATACGTAAGCATCAAGATGCTTAGTAGGATCTGTTTCACCATTATACTTTCCAATGGAGAGTGGCTGAGTGGTTTGAAGATGTTTGGGGATGTGGATACTCATAAGCCTCCTTGAAAAAGGAACTTTAAGTTTGTAAGTTACCGAGGGTGCTGTAATTAGCTCCCTCTTCCCTCGAGTAGCTCCATCATCAAAATCGTGGGTCTGTCCTCTTCCCTCAAACGTGGGGATGTTTGAGTATTGAAGAGTTGTGCATTTTTCTCCGTCAGTTGTATGGTGTGTCCCACCAATTTGGGATGTTGATTTCTCTCCCATGTTCTGTCTTTCGCGTTTTAACTCCACTAACTCCTCCATCAATTTCCGTATCATCTCATCTCTTGGATCGGGTGCAGATACTTGCACCATTCTCCTTGAACTCTTGACAGGTGACTCAAAAACCAAGCGTATGTTCACTGGTTGTTCTTGGGCCGTCACATCTTCTACATGCCCATCAGATATGTTTCTTCCATTGCCTTCCATGACGCAAGGTCAGACTTTGTAAACGAGAGGTGGGAATAACTTTATCGTGTCCCACTAGGCGTGCCAATGATCTGTCCAGAACCGGGGTCAAGAGATCCGGTGTCGGGTCAGTCATGGATAGTTAGATGATTACGTCTCTGAAGACCGGTTATATGAGTATCCAGTTTACGTATCCGGTGTCTCTGTATGATGAGAACGGATTGGGCGTCCTAGAGGTCCTTCACACCGTCCTTACACATTGATGTCGGCGAAAGGTGGTGTCACCTGTAAAGATTCTCCGATGCTCAAGTCAGTGATGATATTCCAAGTGAGGAATGTTTTCAGAGAGTAATTGTAAGTTTTAGAGTAAAAAAGATCCCTCCCTTCGTTGATGAAGGGAGTTCATATACCTGATTGGCTCGATATTCAAGGATCCGTTAGTGGGGAATCACTAACCTCCAATAACACCTTAAATTATTATTTTATTGCACACTTACCAGTATGATTGGGTTAAGTGGCCATTTTATATTGAGCGTAGGGAGTATAGGCTAGAATTAAGGGACAAATTGATCATTCCCGTGAGCAGATTTTGGCTCGTAGTGTAAGGAATTATTGATTGGTCCCTGTAGCAATGCCTTTTGTCTTCTGCATAGTGACGTATATGTTATCCGGTGTCATGGTGTTATCCTGGACAACCGGTATAGGGAGAGCGCCTGATACGGAATTAGAGTCTGGATATATACCGATGACACCGGTTGCACATTGACGAATTGACAAAGATGTTTAAATATGTCTTGTAGATCGGATACCGGTATCAAGACCGGATCAGAAAGTAAGAGAGATAGCAAAAACGATATTCATTCATTCCACTAAAAAATGAGCAGGAACAAGTTTATATATAGGGGTAAAGGAGGAAAGAAAAAAGCTAACAAAACTCTAACTAATTAACTAATTACCTAATAGACTAATTAATTAATTAGAATAATTAATTACAATAATTAATGACCCCCCTCAAGTTGGAATGTGTAAATCAAGCATTCCAAGCTTGGACATGATAAAATTAAAGGGACCCGAGACTAGAGGTTTGGTAAGAAGGTCAGAAGTTTGCTCCTTGGAAGAAGATGGATGAAATCTGACTGAAGTAATTCTCGGATGGTGTGGCAGTCCACCTCAATGTGTTTTGTTCTTTCATGGAAAATCAGATTGGAGGTAATATGACGAGCAACTTGATTATCATAGAAGATGGTAATTGAGAAATTATGTGGAATGTTGAGTTCTTTGAGTAAGGAAATCAACTTTTTAGATTCATAGGAAGCTTGAGTAAGTGCCTGATATTCTGCTTCAAATGAAGAATGTGACACAATTGATTTTTTCTTGCTTTTCCATGAAATGAGGGACTTTCCTAAGAAGAAACAAAAGCTTGAAACTAATCTATGACTATCAAGATAAGAGGCCTAATCAGAATCAATGAAACTAGTGGGCTTGAGGTCAGAGGAAGTAGGAAAGAATAGACCTTCAGCAGAAGCAAGTTTTATATATTTAAGGACAAGAATGGCAGCTTAATGAGTGGAAGTAAAAGCAGCCAAGTGTTGGCTTAATTTGTTGACAGAGAAAGATATGTCATGTCCGGTGTTAGTCAAATAGAGCAGCTTGCCAATAAGTTTACTGTAACCAGTGATGTTGCTTAAATAAATATTCTAAACAATGAACTAAACAATAATCAGAACGAAAATCAAGTTATCTTACACAAAAAATCAGAACAAAATAAATAAATATTATAATAAACCAATAAACTAAAATCCAGTTTTCTAAACCCTAAACCCTAGACCAGTTTTCTAAAATTCAGTTTTCTAAACAATGAACTATATATTATATCATATAATAGTTAAACTTAAGAATAAAGACTTTCAATCCAACCCAAAACAATATATTATTATATCATATTTTCTCCATCACAATGGGAATGAAAGCCAAAAACCATACAAATATCACATGCTCAGCCAAACAAAAACTATCATTAAAGTTTTGTTGTTCACCACAACTACCAACCTAGTTAATACTACTTACCACCCAACCCTTATTAACCACAAATTTAATTGATCAGTGTTTCATTGTAGAAGAACAAAAAGTCAAAACACACATTTTTCATTGCAAAATATTCTTAATACAAGGTTCAGTGAGTATTGCACAACATAAAACTATGAGGGGTAACTATTTGCTTTCAACAAATTTTTTGAATCAATAACAGAATTATCTCATTAGTCATGGCTTGAGCTCATTAGAAATTTTAGATAAACTTGTATTCGGGCTTCTAAAACAATTTGACACTGAAAATTTGTTGGTTCTCAAAATTATCATAAGTTTTCCTTCCGTCCAGACAACAATTTAAGTTTTATTGTTCACCAAAAACTACCCAGCTAATTAATACTATTTGCCATCTAACCCCTATTAACCACAAATTTAATTGACCAGTGTTTCACCACAAAAGAACAAAAAGTCAAAACAGAGATTAACCAGCCAGTGTTTTCAATTCATAATATTGTTAATACTACGTTCAGTGAAGACGGAAATTGACCAGCCAGGGTTAACTATAATTGTTAACCACATAAACAATGAAGACACAGTTTTACCAGCCAAAGAAGAGCAGAGATCAGAAAATTTTTTATAGCACAACAGACAAAAAAGAAGAGAACTTAACTTACCTAAGAGAGAAAGAGCCGACTGAGGGAGTGAGGGAAGAGGGGCACTGCCGCACCGGTCAGGAACATCGTCAAGAGCTGTGATACACCCACGAGCTGACCAGGGAGGGAAATGTAATCACTGACGAGGATAAGCTTCGAGGGAGAAGGAGAGGGGGCTTCGAGGGATAAAGAGAAAGGGAAGGGGCTTTAATGGCTTCGACGGAGAAGAGACGGAGAACGCAATCAAGGAAGAGGGAGAGGGAAAGTGAAATGGGGTTTAGGGATTCTGAAAATAAAGTAGAAATAGGATGGAAAAGAGAGGTGGTGCTATCGGAGACGACGGAGAGGGAGACGGTGGAGCAGACGACAGAGGTGAGACAGTGGCTCGTGAGAGGGAGACGACGGAGAAGAAGCTGGCTTCGTGAGAAGGAGTGACGGAGGCGGTGGAGGTGAAGGTTCGGTGGGCAGAGAAGAGGGAAAAGGGTTTAGGGCTTGGGGGATAGCAGAAGTGATTGACAGGGAAGGTCTGCATCGAGTAAGTTGTTATACTTAGTGACGGATCTAATCCGTCGCTATCAAGGTCACTGAATTAAAAAATTAATAATATAGCGACGGCTGACGACATGTGTCGCTAATATACAACCACTAGCGACGACTCTATCCGTCGCTAAATTTAGAAATCCCTCCAAAATTTTGAAACCCTTCTGGAACCTTAGTGACAGACACGTTCCGTCACTGAAGTATCCAAAAATAGCGACGATGATAGGCCGCCGTCACTACCTTGTTCATAGCGACGGCATTCTGCGTCGCTGATTTGTCCCAAGACATAGTGACTGCAGTGTCACCGTCGCTATCACTTAGCGCCATATATAACTTGGAGGGAAACCAAAAAAATCGAGGGAAATAACTTTAGCGACCGTGTCAGGGACGGGGTATGAGTTAGCGACGGTATTAGTGACGGTTATTTGCCAAATTCAGCGAGGGTATAGTGTTGGTCGCTAATATGGTCACTATTTTCGTATTCAAGGTCCCTCTTCTTTTGGCCGTCGCTAATGTGGTCACTGATTAGCGACGGCGTTCGGCGGTCGCTATTGGTGTGTAGCTATTAGTCATTTTTCTAGTAGTGTTAGAAGGCGTGAATAAAAACTTTCATACACGCCAGAATTTAGATAATCTAGTTTTTGTCTTTTTATCCAGTTTATGTTTTAATAAATCCAGATTTTTAAAAATCTGTTCTAATTTTATAAAATATGGATTCTGTGGATCTAGTTTTTTTTATTTGGACAATATAAATCCAGTTTTTAAAAATCTAGTTTTTTTAAATATAGTTTAGATTAGGATTAAGTTTGGATATAGAATCCAGTTTTTTTGCACACCCCTATACAACATATAAGCATCAACAAACCATTCTCAACTCATCCCCAACATAAAAGCCATCACTCGGGATATCAAATAAGCCACACCGGCCGTTAATATCATTATTCACTTTTCAATATATCAATCTTTTTATCACAACTACACATATCATCACCTTCATTAAGTCATCATATATAACCTATCTCAAACTAACCAATTCATCAATTTTCATCACTAACACCAGGATGCATCATTGATATAAAATTACCAACATCGTATACATCATCCAGATATATATAAATCATGTTCCAAGCATTAAACTACCACAACATAGTTATAAACAATTTCTTCTTTGTTGATTTCCACTTATACACATATCCTATATCTTTCCATAATATCAAGAATGGCTATGAATATTATTTCCCATAGAATTAAACCCTCGCACACCTCTTACCTTACTTCCAAGCTTCCTAAGCAATTTTTGCAATATCAAACACTTCAAATATCTAAAATTCAAAAAGAAAACAAAAAGGGATTAAACATTTGACTTTCAAAATTTTAATTTCTATGGCTAAAACTTCCAAAGATCACATTTGAAGCTTGTAAAAGCTTACCCTAGCTAATTACAATTCCCCGTTCAACAACCTATATGCGTCAACTAGATTCTGGAGCTCGGTTCGCAACATACAAGTGTCAAAACGCAAACCCATTAGCATATTCATCATCCAGAGGTTATGAGGAACCTTTCAACCGGTTTAGAAACTTAAAATTCTGCCGAACTCCAAAAACCCAAAATTTAGAGGAAGAAGAAAAGGAAGTCAATTCTTAAAATTGAAAGTACCTTTGCGTTCCTTAAGCTTTGAGGATTCCAAATATGCAATCATCTTAAGTTTTTAATGAAAAACCGACCCTCCTTTGGCTAAAGAAGCATTCGGCCATGAAGAAAGGAAATAGAACAAAGAATGAACGCGAGAGACAGGGAGAAGGAAATGGGATTGAAAAGAACCTAATTTTATTACTTAGGGCATTATGGTCATTTTGCAATTTCCTTTCTTTTCTAGTTTCTTTTATTTCTATTTCTCTTTTCTTTTCTAACGTTATATTCTCACTTAATTAATTAAATACACCATTCAATTTTAATTTAATGACCATCGATCAATTTAATTATCACTAATTTAATTTAATAATTCAATTAAAAATAAAATAAAATTTTATAACTAGGATGTTATAATCACCAAGTCAATCATCACTTCAATATCAATTATCACTTGTTCAATCGTCATTTCAATATCAATATCACCAAGTCAATCATCATTTCAATTTAGAAATAATCGAATATATATATATATATATATATATCAATTAATAATTATAGATATTAGACCATTCCTTTCACTTTCTCATCAATACTTATTTGTCACACTTGACACTCTTAATCATTAATGTTCATTTGCCACACATAGGCAACTCTTAATTATTAATGTCCATTTGCCACACACGAGTATCTCTTAGTCATTAACATCTATTTGCCACACATGGGCATCTTTTTGTCATTGGCATATCACTGAACCATATGCAAAACCATATATCAACGCATATGTTCATCACAACAATATCAACAGCAATAATGCTAGTGCGGATCCGACTATGGGAATATAACAAAATGTGGTAATTATACATAAGTGTGCTATTATGTATATACTATAATATTCTAATGTGTACACATATCAATACCAATGTACATCTCTTTTACTGGTACCAAACTGCCTTGTCCGTATGCAACACTAACAGTCACCCAAAGTGACATACGGTATAAACACGACCATAATTGCCAACGTGTTGCAGACCTCCCTTGAGCACACATCAAGGAAGACGTGATCCATAAAGGAATCACTGGGAGTTCTCACTCATCAAGCCGCTTTACCACTAGGTCTCCTCATAAAGTTTCCTTCCAATCACTATTGTGCCAAGCTTTGTGATTCAACTAAAGAATCACTAGGGTAAATAATAACAATGCCCATGCATAGAGTCACCCTTCACTGGGCCTCCTCGTGGAACCCTTAACATTCTAGACCAAGAAGCAACTGTGATATGTCTTCCAACTTCAATATCTCAAATACTTAATAACCACTAGCTTTCAAGGCCTTGCCTACACTTAACACCATTCCATGGTGGAGTTCAAATCGCTTACTTCACCATCACTCTCGATGGGTTTCTAAACTCATACTTAATGATTGGTGACACACAATTATCAATCAATTCACATTCATTATAAAATCATAATTAATCAGGCATTATCAAGCCCATTAATATATATTTTTCTTAATGTGCATAGGGTTCACTACCCAATTCAAAATTAACATCATCTACCAATTACTTGTGGTTAAGCATTTGCTCATTTAGAACACAGACACACATTAATTAACTTATATATAATTCATAGTTTCATCAGTGCCACCGTATCAACATATGTATATATACACATATAGCACACCACGCATATTCTAAATGCATTCACATCATCAATAATTCATATCACTGACACAGAACTATCTATACACATCACCAGTTAATAAACTGTCGGCAACGCACTCAACTAGCACATCAGTACCAGAAATAACATAATCATTAACATGTCATCAACAGTAAATCACCAACAATATATCACTCGCATATCAGGCTTCAATCATACTATAACGTCGCAGCAGGGTATAACCAGCAATACTCCAATAAAATCAATATCAAATAATCATCAACCATAATAGGTTTTAAGCTTTTACTTCTTAAATATTATTTCATAAAAAATCAGTTTCATTTTCAGAATATTATCAACATTTTCATGGCCAAAGCCAACAACATATATCAAGCAACATATTAAAATAGAATTCCCGTATCAAATTCACGTGATATTAATATTACCAATTATCTAGCATTAGACTCTTATTTTAAAATAATGTTTTGTATCACAATAATAATTATATTTTTATTTATAAAAATTAATATTTTCCAGGCGCCAATATTCAAAATAACCTTTTTAATTTCAAAACCCACCCCAGAATTAAAATTCTTATTCGCTACTCAAGTGGTGGAACCCCTCGTACGGTAACCCGTACCTTAGGGTGTTATCTGGCTTTTCGAAACGATCTTGATTCAACTTCAAATGCCAAAACCTTATATCTGAAAAATTAATAAAAGTCAATCTCGCAACCTAAAACACACTGAAACACTAAGATCGAGGCTCAATCATAAAATTGATGGGGTTTCGGTAAGAATTGAACTTATCGAGGGTTACGAAACTAGTTAACGGGGTGTCAAAACTACCCCGGATCTCCAAAATCTTACTAACATCTTTTCGATCGTACGTGATCAAACTCTAAGGTGTATGCATGGCCTTGCTAGTCACCTAAATGAGACATGCATGGCTTAAAATCCTACATGGATGGCTTTGATCATGCACGCATGGCTTCAAGGAGATAGTCGTTAGCTTAATGATGCAAAATGAAGGATGTAAGACTCATTGTGGCCTCGGGTACAAGAGAAAAGATGGAAGAGATGATAGCACCAAAGAGATGATAATGGTACTTGAAAGTGGTACGGTGGAGGTATGGTGGCTGTTTGGTGAAGATAAAGAGAGGAGAAGAGGGTGGAGCTCATGATCACAATTATAAAGGGAAATGGGAGCACTAGATTGAAAAGATAGTGATGCGGTGATGAGAAGAAGTGGTGAAATGCAATTGTAAAAGAAGACCCGAGTATGGCAAGGCAAGTAAAGAGAAAAGATAGTGAAATGGTCTCAATGGAGATGAGAATTGGAGAATGAGATATGAAGTGAAGAGAAATGAGAGGGTAGGAAGCTTAATGGTACATGGTGATGGAATGAAATGTAGAGAATTACCCAGAGAATGGAGAGTTGGACTATACGGCTGTGAAAATATGTATATATATATATAAGAAATTATAACTTTTTACCTAAGATGGAGAACTTAAGGAACAAGGAGTGAAAGCACATGCATACATGTAGGGGCTGGGTGGCAAGCATTCAGATATGCTTTGATGTTAATGAGATCAAAGTGGTAGATCATGGAGCAATGGTGTATGGATGATATGCTCATGTTTCATCATGAATTTGACAAAGTGATGAACATAAGAGTTTTTCATTATCCTCTCCTCTTTCCAACGATCCAAAGATCACTCAATTCTGATAGCTATAACAAAAGTTATGCCTAAAACACTAAAAGGTGTCTAAGTGATATGTGAACTTATGGATCAGTATCTTAGAATAAAAACTGGGAAATGTGTTCAGAATTAGCCTTTGTGGTTTTTATAAGAATTGTAAGGAATTTTATTATGAAGATTTCAAGACATGAATCACTCAAATCCGATATTGGTAGAATAAGTTATGTTAGAAACAATGACACATGCGTAAAATTTCTACACTTAGCACAGACGAGACCATGGAAACAGGGTTGAGATTTATATAAATTTTAGGGAATTACTTAGACAATGGATTTTGGTCAATAAGTTTAACCCTGTAGCCTTCCCTTTTATTCAGGGTCTCCTAAAATTCTTGGCGCCTAGTTTCGAGCCCAAGTACTGAGTGTCATTACAACACGTGAACGATTATAAGTTGTTTTACATCTTTCAACGTTTTCCGACGATAAATGTCAAAATACAGAATTAGACTCGTAGAATTTATTGATCAATATCATGAGTCTTAGAAAAACATTTAGGTACAAAAATGGTTTAGGCTTCAAGGTTTGGTTTCAGACTCAAGGTAAAAGTCTATTGGCTTGAAACAATCGTATGTTAAATTTTGCTTCTTTGACAAAACTCTTCCCGCTTGATGGCAATTATGTAATTTCTACTCAAACAACTTCTTACAAGGTTATGCTAGCTTCAGGGAGTCTCAATTCATCTCAGCCTCTCACAAAAACCAAAACATAAAATTCTGCTGCTCATAAAATTCAAGATACAGGATCCTGTCACACATAGAATCCTAGATACAGGTCTAGCTGAAGTCTGTGTCTCCCACAAAAGCACAACAACATATACAAATTATTTTATGTAACATCTCAAATTTTTAATAATGTACCGGGTGAATAAAACCATTAAAATAATAATTCCAAAAAGGGGAGAATTTGCTTATTAATTACCATTAACTTAAAAAACGTACTGATTAAAAAGGATAATTGGCTTAGTGGGTGCTGATGGGACTGGGTGACGTGAGCAGACTGCTCCTCACGTTTTCCCACCCCACCATTCTTTCCCTCATGCATGTATTTATAAGTGGACGATGGCCTCCTTGCCATTCGTTCTTCAGAATCCCCTGCGAGTTTCTTCTTCTTCTTTCTTCTCCTTTTATCCTTCTATGCCCTCTGTTCCATTCCCTGTTTCGAAAGCCGAGTGACGGTGCTACAGAGGAGTCAGAGCTCCCTCACACGAGTAGAAGACGAGCGTTGAAGTAGAAGCAGAAACAGCCCTGCACCACTTGTGGAGGGCAATAGCGTTCAAGTAAAGGCTAAGCGAGTGGAAGCGTTGAGTGAAGCAGCGAGGAAGAGAACCAACACTTAAGCGTAAAAGTCTCTCGGAGTCTTGTAGTTGGTAGGGGGAGTACCTTATATGTTAAATGCATGGGTTACGAATGGGTCTCGAGTGTTGATAATGATGGTTCTGTATCCTGTAGTATGAAATGTTTGCATGTTATTACCATCCTTGATGATGCATGTGTTGTTTGAGTTCAGATACCACAGAACCCGATTGCATGTTATGTTGTGTTGACTGGAATGTTTTGTTGAACCCGTTCATGATAATATGTATGCATGCATTGATTAAGTCTTGACACTGCTGTATACCGATTGCATATTGTGTTGTGCTGATTGAGATGTTTGTTTAAACCTGTTGATCTTCATATGGATGCATGTGTTGGGTAAGTTCTGATACTGCTGTATACCGAGTGCATGTTATACTGGAGTTGATAAGAATGCTGTTAGAAACTTGATATTGATTACCATCGGTTGCATTGGACTCATATGTTGCTAATAGAGCTATGATGATGATTGCATGGAAGCATGTGTGTGTTAAATTAATACGTGGAATTCTGGAATGTGTATTACCGACTGCATGTGAAATATGTATATCTGAGTGAAGGTTGTGTGCATGAATTCTATGTTGTGTGATGAATCCGCGTGTGGCGCATGGGATGCGTTGTGCTGGAAGCACGTAGTGTGGGACACTACCATCGGTTATAAAGCGTGGGACGCTATGAAATCCTTGAGTGGGACTCAAGGTAGCCCTTGAGTGGGACTCGGGCTGCCTGTGAACACCTCCGTTGGCGCTGAGAGCATTGGTGTCACCTGTGGGCAAACGGTTGGGTACCTGTAAAACGGCCAAGCAGCTGGGAGCTGATTTGATAGCTGAGAGCTATGTATAAAAAGGCTGAGAGCCTACGTTGCAACGTCTAAACCGATACACACGAATGCGGAACCGAGTGAAATGTTACGTGCCTAGTAACTGTTGATATTATTTGGAATTGGTTATGCATGCGAAGGTGTTAATGAAATGATGAATGTTTATAACCGAGTGAACTACTCTGTTTTAACTGTTGATATTGTCTGGAATTGATCATGCAGGTGTCAACATTATTGAAAGGATGAATGCATATAACCGAGTGAATAATTCGTGTTTATATTGCTACTGAAGTTATATAGAATTAATTATGCTTATGACAGTTTTAGTGAGATGACATATATATATATATATATATATATATAAATGCTCATGACCGAATGCACTATTCCATGTGTATATGCTGTTAATGCCGATTGAAATCTGTTCTAAGAATGTATGTTATGTATTGGAGAGTTGTATATATATATATAGCCGAGTGAGGATTGTGGATTTTTGACTGTTAAATGTTCAAAAAGGTGCACTCTAATTCACGGGTCTTAGTATAATACTACTGATGGTTGCATGTTGATATTATCGAGTTGATGTATGTAAAGGGCCGAGTGATGTCTGATGAATTTCGATTGGTGAGGGTTTTGTATGTGTTCTGGATGATTGGTATTGCCCTGACTATAATTGTTGCCATGTATAATTATGTATATATATATATATGTATTGTTGTATAAATGTGAAGCAACCTGAGTCAGTATCTATCATTTAAAATTTAAGATACTCACCCCTGCTGTGGCAACTTTCAGTGAACATTTCTCGTAACGAGGATTGGAGGAGGAGCTGAAATGCCGGGTGAAGTGTTGATGCACTATGGAATATCATGACTGTGCATATGCTATTTTTAGTATTTTGAGTTAAGCCTTGGTCGGCTCGTGTTTTGTTGTTAGCCCTTTAAACAAAGTTGAATCACTTGGAATGGAAGCATGACTTCGTGTTTGTAAAAATTGTGATATACACTTTTATATGTACATATATGCCTATGCTTATGCCATGTTGCATGTCCATCTCATGCTGGGAAATGTCGGGGTGATCTATATATATATATATATATATATATATATATATGTGCGTTCATATTTTCAAATGTGTAGGAAATAACTTAACTCAATATGAGGGAAGCCAATTCGTGGTCTAGAGTGCGAGTTTACGATTCTGTCACCGAGTGGGAGAGGTTTAGATGTTCTGAGTGAGTGGAATCAGCTAGCTCCGAGTAGGGATTGATGTAGAAGACTGCTCCAACGGCAAGCTGTTAGGATTCGGAGTTGAGAGTCTAGAGATGCTTTCCGAGTGACAACTATTAGGATTTTTCCCGAGTATAGAATAATTAGTGATACCCGAGTGGAAACTAAGTAAGATACCCCGAGTAACATAGAGGGCGCAGAGGTTGTTCCGAGTGAGTGATAGTAAGGACCATTCCCGTATTATTCGTGCATGTGTTCTGATTGTTGAAACTGTAGAATAAATTACATTTCTGAGTAAATTAGGCGTTGGAAACCGAGTGCAGAATGCCGAGTGAAATGAGCAGGAACCGAGAGAAGCTTTCGCTTGAGCGAGTATGCGTTGCTGCGTGATTCGCCAAAGCGAATCCCCCTTTCTTCCGCTGTGAACTCCTCTGAAATCGGCTTTCGCGCTCTTGTTTTTCTTCTCCTCTCATCTTCTTATGCCATGGTCTTCTGATCTTCTTTTTATTGTGAAAAGAAAATTTTTTTCTCTTCTTTCTTTCTTTTTCCTCTATTTTGCCGTCTATGATTCATTTACATTAGGGTGTTACATTTTAAGGTATGGTTATCCAAAAAAATTAGGAATGTTACAATATGCGTGTTTCTATAACTAGGTTTTTGAACAAACATGATGGTTTGGAGAACAGACTTGAAAGGGGCAGGGGGTTCATTTTTTCAAACCAAACAACGATATTTAAACGTAACAACATTTTGCACAACGAACCAGACTTTTACTTATGTGGAGAGCTTGATTCTTTGATTGAGCGAGCGTTATTTACCAGACTTTTACTATCAAATATTTTAATGATAATACACCAGACTTTTGATAGTTAAAGAGTTAGAGAGAAAGAGGCAATACACAAGCAATTTATACTGGTTCACCTCCAACTTGGAGACTACATCCAGTACCTTCAAATCTGAAGGATTTCCACTATGTAAAATCATTTACATCAAATGTTGAGTATTGTTGACTCCAACCACTCTTAGCTTAAGCACAACCTGTGCTTCTGAGTATTCTTGAATCCAGTCACTCTTAGCTTGAGCACAACTCATGCTCTGAGTATTCTTGACTCTAGCCACTCCTGGCTTAAGCACAGCCCGTGCTTCAACACACCAGACCCCTCTGGGTTCCTATGAGTATTATTTTGCAGCACCCACTCTTGGGACATACCCAAGTATTCTTTCACAAGCCACTCCTAGCTCAAACCCCGAGTATTCTTTCAAAAGCCTCTCTAGGCCAATAATGTTTCCCACACTAACAGAGTCTGGCAACACACCAGACCTGTACTACCAGAGGATTGGAAGAATTATTACAAACTGAATAAATAAGCCTTCTAACTTAGCTGAGCTAAGTGATCAACTACATGAGTTAGTTTGTAAAGAAAGAGAAATGCTTATTCATTTAGTAGACTCAGTACCTGTGTAATATGAAACAAGACATAGGAGATACTGAGTCTGAAAGCATGACCAGAGATGAAATTCTCTTTGAAGAGCAGGGAGATATGAGCCGATGGCATATCTCTGGTTGCTATGGCTTTTGGGAGAGAAGGAATGCACATAGCGAGCTTTCTTTGTTCGCATGACAATTCTTCTTGGTCTGAATTCTTCTTCTTGAGCAGATTGTCATTTCATTCTTTTCCTTGGGTTTTTGTATATGAATGTTCGGTGCTTGTTCATACTTTCTCTTCTTCATCCATATTTTTCTTAGTGTATTTTGCCCATCTTCCTTTTCATTAGCAAGCTCTATCTCTTTTTCTATTTTCCATTTTGTGTTTTCTCTATTTTTGTTCTTGCTTGAGTCTTTTCTTGCACTCTTGCTCTAATTTCTTTTGAAAAGATTGGTTCTATTTATAGAGAATTTTCCAAAGAGCCCAAGGAAAGAATATAATTGATATAAGTCTGTTGAGAGATGATATACCCAATGAGAAGGATTTTACACAATGGACAACAAGATTTCTTTTGTCAGAGAGAGACATTCTGAGCATGTAATTGTATAATGGAAAGCTTTGACATGTGTGCGATCATAGGCAGGGTAGAGGTAGCATAAGTTTCACAAAGGAGGAAGCTTTTATCAAAGAATCTCTGAATTATAAGGCACGGGTGAAAGACTTGACACTGTTAGAACATAATCTGCCTTGCTTTGTCATTCTTCTTTTCGTGAATCTTTGCTTTAAAATGCTTATAAAGATGCTTTCTTTGAGCCAGACTCATATAGGAACTTTCTTTTAGAGGATTCTGGGTCTGATGATTCATAAATTATTGATGATGAGACAATTTAAAGCGCAAGTTATTCAGATGCCTTTGCAAGGTCTACGAGCTTTGAGGCACATGTGAAAAACAAGATATGATGTTCAGACTTTAAGGTATGAGATAAACTTTTCTAAGCTAGGTCCGGTAAAACATTCAGATGCAAAGATCTTTCTCTTTGAAGGAGAATTTCCAAACTTCAAGACTTTTCTTATTTTGGATCAAAGGGTTTATGTTGAGACTAGACCTTAAAAACTCTTACAAACTTTTGACACACATACTCCCCCTATCTTTTGTAACAGAAGCCTTATGACATGATATGACTCTATTTAAACTTTTGAAACACTTAAACTTACATATCAAATAATAACATGATATAACTCTATTTAAATTAGAATACGCAATATTAGTTATCAACAAATCTTTAAAAGAATTACGAGTCTTCTTGATTTTAACAAAACATTTCATAAGTGAAGCATTAGAGTTTGTAAACTATAAGGTTAAGAGTTGAGTCTAGTCATAATCGACTTAAGAAATTAAGTAAGTCAAGATTTTATGTATTAAAAGTTTCAGTTTGAGTTTTCCCGTTCAATATTTTACGAACTATTTTTAATTACAAATTATCATATAAATAAAATTTTCTTACTTGTGTATAATTATATTGGTCAACAAGATATAACTCAGCTGGTTAAATAGAATTGTGTATTATTATAAATGTATATTAAAAGTCACATGAATATAAAGTTATTTTAATTGATTGAAAGTTTAAGTTATTATAAATCTTTATTAATAACACATTAAGGGATTGTTTGGCATTTTTTTTACATTTTTGGGTAACTTTTATTCAAAGAATGAGAGGAAATAAGATTCTTTGATAAATTTTTGAAGTATGCTTAGGTTTTACTTAAGTTTTCTAGAAATAATTTTTTATTTTCATCATCATTTTATTCTCATTTAGTTCAATTAGAATATTCCTAAAAATATAAAATAAATTTTTAAAACTACCCTCACTTAAAATATAAAGTTATGATTGTAAAATTTTACTTAGCGTAACATGAGGTTATAAAAATTTTAAAAATTTTTAAAAAAATATTCCTAGTATTACAAATATTTTAATATTATGGATGTCCAAATTTTGTTTATAAATAGGACTTAAGTCCTTCATTACAAAACACACAATTGGAACTCCCTTCATTTCTCTCCCATTCTTTCTCTCCCCCTCTTTTAATCTTCATCTGTCTCTTTCTCATCTTATTTTCTTTATAATTTTATAACACGTTATCAGCACGAGGTTCTGACCAACTAAGATCTAGTCAAGACTAAGTGAGGTAATATATATGATGATTATTATTCTTTATAATTTTAATTTATATTATTTATGTATATATTATAAAAGTTCCTGAAGAACTTATATTCTAAACATCCTAGAAGAATGTATAAGATTATATCTATATCATAAAAAAACGTTCATGAAGAACTTATTTATAAAACATCCTTTTAGGATATATAAAATTAATAGTTAAATAATTCAGAATTCTTGAAGAATTCTTGAAAATATTTATTAATAGTTCCTGAAGAACTATAATAGCCTTAGAAAAGGGCATTTTATTACTTGCTAATATTAATTTTATTTTATATTTCACGTTACTATTTTCCATCTCAAATTAAACATTCACAATTATTTTATTATACACTAATTATTGCACTGCAGTACCTGATTGCATTATTTTATACTTCACATGTTATTTATGATAATTATTGGATTTCCTACATGTGCCTACATGCTTCACGTGAACTTCCAACATGCACTGCACTATATTTTACATTTTACTCATTTCATGTCATTTCATGCACTATACATTATTTTATATTATATTCATTCATGCACTAATTTTATAACAATCTAAAAAAATGTATTCTTAATTATATTTATAATTCACTTTACCACACTACCTCTTATTCACTTGATTATTTTATATATGTACTGCATCACCATTCCATCACAAATTCAGCACTTGATTATTATTAAATATTATTCCTTTCCATTACTAGCTATTGTAGCTATTGTTCATTATAATATTATTAAATTTAGTTTATTGCTTGCTTAACTTCACGGGTCGTGTATTTCATGTAGCTAATATAGCTAATATTGACTTTACTTTCATTTCTGGTGCATGATTATTATATTATTTGCTTACTACACTATAATTATTATATTATTTGCTTACTACACTCAATTTGCAAATATTTTAATCCAAAGCTAGGTCCCATATGTAAAATATTTAATTGCAACAAATGTTATCCTTTCTCCATTCATTCATGTCAAACTAGTAGTTTTCCAAGTGCCCATTATTTTATTAAAAACTATTCTCCATTGTCTAGTGCATTCACGGTCAACAAAGCAATGTTCCATGCTTCCATGTGCTTTTCATGTTAAAAGCTAAGAAAAAGGTCTCATGTGCTTGACTTTTTCCAGTTGCAATTACCCTATATGCTTCAATAATTCTCATGGCCAAACATTAATAAAAGGCCAAGAATTGATGCATCATATCACCCATTATCAAAGCTAAATTTGAAAAAGGAAACCTTAAAATTTGGCCAATTATTATAAATAATATAATATATTTTATATAAATAAAGTGGTTAATAAATAAGATAATATTTATAAGGATTCAAATTCGGGACTTATAACATGATAAGTTATCACTTTATCACTATACTTCTAGTATCTGAATGATATTTTATGAAAATTTTAAATTTTTATTACCGGGTTCCTTATGTGAAATTTTATTTATACTTGCCTCCTTGTAAAAAAAAATATAATGAATTATGAGTCCCATCCAACTAGAACTGCTCCATTCCCAGAAGTGAATGTAGCAACACATGATCATTATACTCATGGTCGTGGCCGTGGTCGAAATGATAAAAAAAATCATCATTTGTATGGAAAAATAAAGATCGTAAGGAAAAGGGAAAAGATATTCAAAGTAGCGAACAAACTAAAAATATTTGTTATCGTTAAGGTCACTGGTCTCGCATTTGTCGCACACCAAAGCATCTGACTAATCTATACCAAAATCCCTTAAAATAAATAAAGGGAAAACAATAGAAACAAATTTGACTGGTATAGATTATATTTATACTCACTTTGATATTAATGATTTCCTTACTCTTCCTGAAGAAGATATTGACCACTCGATTGGACAGGAGAGTGCCCCTAAATAAATTATTTTATATTTCATGAAATTTATTTTGTTATGAATTTATGTTAAATACTTATTATTGTTAATTATATTTTTTCACTCATGATTTTATTATTATTATTTGATGAAGAATGAATGTTTATATGAATGACGAAGATATATGTCATGTAGACAGTGCAACAACTCATACTATTCTCAAGAATAAGAAATAATTCTACCATATAGTAAAACAAGATGCCAATGTTAATACTATATCTGGTAGTATAAATATAATTGAAGGCTCCGACAGAGCCAGTATTTTGTTACCTGGAGGAACAAAATTGCACATTGAAAGTGCATTATAGTCTCAAAGAAATTTATTGAGTTTTAAGGATATCCGCAGAAATGAATACCATATTGAGACCACAAATGAAGGAAATGATGAATATCTTTACATCACAAAGTTAATTTCTGATAAGAAATATATATTGAAAAAATTGCCTTTATTTTCCTTCGGTTTGTACTACACATATATTAGTACAGTTGAAAAAAATGTTATTGTAAACCAAAAGTTTACAAATAAGAATAACTTTGTTATCTGGCATGAACGATTAGGCCATCCTATTCGAAAAATAGTTGAGAATTCAAATGGTCATTGTTTGTCCAGCAGACAAATTGTGCAAACTAATAATTTCTCATGTGCTGCTTGGGAAATTAATTACTCAGCCATCACTAATGAAAATTGGAAGTGAATCACTCATATTTTTAAAGCTTATAAGAGGTGATATTTGTAAACCATTTAGATATTTTATGGTTTTCATTGATGCATTAACTAGATGGTCACATGTTTGTTTATTGTCAACTCGCAACCAGGCGTTTGTGAGATTACTAGCTCAATTAATTCGTTTAAGAGCTCATTTTCTTGATTATCCAATCAAGAAAATACACCTTGATAACGCTAGTGAATTCTCATATCAATCTTTTAATGATTATTGCATGTCCATCGGAGTTGATGTTGAACATCCCATTGCACATGTTCATACACAAAATGGACTTGCTGAATCGTTGATTAAACGTTTGAAATTGATTGCAAGACCATTATTAATGAGATCAAAACTCCCAATTTCAACTTGGGGACATTCAATCTTGCATGCAGCAGCACTGATTCGCATCAGGCCTACAAATTATTATGAATATTCCCCTTTACAATTGGTTCATGGTAAAGAACCAAATATTTCCCATCTAAAAATTTTTAGAAGTGCAGTATATGTTCCTATTTCTCCTCCACAACGCACTAAGATAAGACCTCAAAGAAGGTTGGGAATATATGTTGGATATGAAAATCCATCTATAATAAAATATCTTGAACCCTTAACAGGTGATTTATTTACAACTCGTTTTGCTGATTGTCATTTTGATGAATCCGTTTTCCCATCATTAAGGGAAGAAAATAAACAGTTGGATAAAATGATTAGTTGGAATGAGATATCTTTATCTCATCTTGATCCTCGAACAAAGCAATCTGAACTAGAAGTTCAGAAAATAATTAGTTTGCAAAATTTAGCAAACTAATTGCTGAATGCATTTATTGATCCAAAAAGAGTGACTAAGTCACGTATACCAGCTGTTAATACCCCAATAAAGGTTGATATCCCTGTAGGACAATCTAAAATTATAAATGAGTCTGAAGCCAAAATAAAATGTGACAGACCTGTTGGTTCTAAAGATAAAAAATCCTCAATAAATAAAGAGGATGGTCGAATCAAGGATATAATGACTCTAGAAGAGTCTCCTGATATAATCAAGGTTTCAAATCCAGAAGAAACCAAGGTACCTGAAATTGATAAAAATAAAGAAATCTCTATAAATTATGTCATGGATGAAATATAATGGAATCGACATGAAGTCGATATTGATGAAATTTTTACATTCAAAGTAGCTCTTGATATTATAAATGATGATAAGAATCATGAGCTAAAATCTGTTAAAGAATATGCACAAAGAAATGATTGGCCAAAGTGGAAAGATGCAATGCAAGAAGAGTTAAACTCACTTACAAAAATGAAAAGTTTTTGGACCTGTAGTCCAAACACCTGAAGGTGTAAAACTAGTTGAGTACAAATGGGTCTTTATGAAAAAAGGAAATGAAAATGGTAAAATTGTGCAATATAAAGCAAGGCTTGTTGCACAAGGTTTCTCACAAAGACCTGATATTAATTTTGATGAAACATATTCACCAGTGATGGATGCAAGTACTTTTTGATACTTGATTAGTTTGACCATTCATGAAAAACTTGATTTACGCCTAATGGATGTTGTTGCAGCATATTTATATGGCTCGCTTGAAAATGATATCTATATAAAACTCCCTGAAGGATTTAATTTGCCTAAAGCAAAATGACATCTATATAAAACTCTCTGAAGGATTTAATTTTCCTGAAGCATGCAAGAAAAATTCTCGATAAAATTATTCAATTAAATTGAATAAATCCCTTTACAAGCTAAAGCAATCTGGGTGCATGTGGTACAATTGTCTAAGTGAATATTTGTTGAAAGAAGGATATAAAAATGACCTGATTTGTTCATACGTTTTTTTATAAAAAGTTCGAGAAAGAGTTAGTTATAATTGCTATCTATATGATTTGAACATCATCAAAACTCCTAAAGAGCTTTTGAAGACTGTAAATTGCTTGAAAAGACAATTTGAGATGAAAGACTTGGGAAAAATAAAGTTTTGTCTTAGATTACAATTAGAATATTTAAAGGAAGGAATTCTAATGCACCAAAATACTTATACAGAAAAGGTGTTAAAGCGGTTCTATATGGATAAATCATACTCATTGAGCAATCCGATGGTTGTAAGGTCACTTGAAGTGAGTAAAAGTCCTTTTCGACCTAAGGAGAAAAGTGATGAACTACTTGGTCCTGAAGTACCATATCTCAGTGCAATTGGTGTACTAATGTATTTTGCTAGTCATACACGACCTGATATATCATTTGCTGTCAATTTGTTAGCAAGACATAGTTCTTTACCCATAAAAACGCATTAGAATGAGATTAAACATATATTTCGCTACCTTAGAGGTACAATGGACATGGGTTTATTTTTTTCATATGTATCCAAGGCAAACCTAATTGGTTATGCAGATGCGGGGTATTTGTCTGATCCTTATAATGGTCGATCACAAACACGATATTTGTTTACATGTGGTGGTACACCAATTTCATGGAGATCCATAAAACAAACGATCACAACAACATCATCTAATCATGCTAAAATTTTAGCATTATATGAAGTAAGCCGAGAATATATTTGGTTGAGATCTATGATTTAACATATTCAAAAAACCTATGGCTTGCATGCTGGAAAATTACCATCAACAATCTTATGTGAAGATAATACAACTTGTATTTCTTAGCAAGTCCGATCATGTGAGAATCTAGCAGGTATCTTTACAAAATCATTACCGACCAAAGTCTTCGGGCAACTAGTACAGAAGATTGGTCTTTGGCGGCTTAGACATGGATGTTCTAATGAGGGGGAGGATTAAATAGTTGTACATTTAATTATTTATTTACTTTGTAAAGAATGTTGTACTCTTTTTCCTTCACTAGGTTTTTATCCCACTAGGTTTTTCCTAGTAAGGTTTTAACGAGACACATTCTAAAATATGGACATCCAAGGAGGAGTATTACAAATAATTTAATATTATGGATGTCCAAATTTTGTGTATAAATAGGACTTAAGTCCTTCATTACAAAACACACAATTGGAACTCCCTTCATTTCTCTCCCACTCTTTCTCTCCCCCTCTTTTAATCTTTATCTCCATCTACAAGTCTCTTTCTCATCTTATTTTCTTTATAATTTTATAACACTTAGGAATATTTTAAGATAGTCTTATTACCTTTTATCAAATATTAGAATTTTTTATTCCCATCAAACTTATCTAAAAATGTAAAAACAAAATCATATGTAGCAAATTCCATTAAAATTAAATTCATATTGTTATTCTTTTGTATAAAATTGATACAACTACCTGAAATATTACAAATTAGATTTCGTAAATGGTACATACGAGTTTTTTTATAAAAAATCTATAAAATATATTATAATGTTTGAATTTACAACCTTAAGCTTGAAATTCTAGTTTGTAAAATATATAACATTTTATTTTTACCATTAATAATTCAATTGTTATATTAAAATAAGTTTTTTCATGCAAGTGTATGTAGGGTTGTAAATGAGGAGAGTTAAGTCGAGTCAATCAAATTCTTTTGAGAAAAATTCATGTTTGGTGCTAAAAACAAAAGTTATTTATGTAACTTGGTCTGTTTGAACGGAATTTCCAAGTCTGGGTCCGTTTATTGTGTGTCGAACAAAGTGTTGGTGACTCTTTAAACGTTAATAATTCTGACGACTTGATAGGGGCATGACACGTGATTGTGTCACCACCTTTTCCTATAACATAACTTGTGTTGCCGTTATTAAAAACACAATCAGTTCTGTGTCATATTAATAGTTAACGACACAACTTTGGTGCTAATTTTTTTGACGACATAAAAACTTATGGTGCCAAATTTTTTGATGACACACATGTGTGGTGCCAATTTTTGTGACGGCACACTTGCATTTAAATTCCTTCCAATTTTCGAGTGCTTTATTATTTACTGATTGAAATTTTGTTTGCATTGTGCATATTTGCATTGCGTGTTTACATTAGTTCCTTAAAAATATTTTAGCATTTTATTGGTTGAAAGTTCTTATTAAATTTAATTGCATGTTTACAAGTATTGATCAATAATAATTTTTTAATTTATTGGTTGAGAAGTTGTCTTTAAATTTATTGTGGTTTTACGATTATTTACATGAAAATAATTTTAAAAATGAGTTTTTTGCCTGAAGATGATTCAAACTATAGTATACCTTCTAATGAGGTTCTTAGTGACTCTTGTGTTGACGATATGATATTCATGGTCGATTCTGACAATGATGATGATGTTGTTGGATTAGAAATAACTCCAAATGCTAGTGCATTCAACCCAATCCTGATTCAACAACAACCTCCACATAATGCTGGTAATTTTTATTAGAAGATGTAAATGAGTAGATTATAGCTTGTGCATAAAAAAATATTTTTTTATGCATAAAAGAGTAGGCACTTACGTAGGTATTGGTGTAGTTCACGTAGGTACTGGTGTGGTTCCATTTTGGAATGAAGCGTCTCACTTTTAAAATATTAATATGGAGCATCCATATCAAGAAATAGAATTTGATGATGATACTGAAATGTGGGGGATGAGTTATACGTTGGTCTGAAGTTTGAAACCAAAGTGACGTGTAAAATGCATTGAAACAATTTTCTATGAAGATGCACCAGAGCAATATTGTTGTGGAATCAAAGCCTATTAAATTTGTTGTTAAGTGTCCTAATCAAGTCAGTGGATGTACCTGGAGAATGCGTGAGATTTTGTCAAAGAGAGCACAAATGGCTGATATCTCAATATGAGGGTCCGCATACCTGTGTTAATAGTTTCTTATCACAAGATCATGAAAAACTGGATACAAACCTAATTTGCTCAGTGATTTTAGGTATAGTTAAGTCAATTTGATTTTGATAATGGTTCATCTTTTGAATGTCCAGTACGGTAACAGATGTATTAAATAAAGGGAATAATAGTATTTCGTACCTCTATTGGACGTAATATTGGTCAAACTGAAGCCTCCTACACCACCTGACATTACGTTACTTAGTGGTATGAAACATCTCTGCCATTACGTAGCCTTGTGCCATGTAAAGTTCCCATTACGCTATACAGAGATACGTAATAGTGCATAGCTTGCCACATGGCAGCCATACACATGTTACGGATATTGGACCTATGAAACGTATATTACACATTATGGCAGTATGCAACACAAAATCTGATTTGAAACAAAATGTAACGCCCTCTGTTACACCTTAATAAATACCAGAAAAATTCGTAATTTTTTTTAAAGAAATGATTGTTAAAAGGAAACTATCGGAATAAATTACATACATCATTTCTGAAATACCTCATAGATATTATTAAAACTTTATAAAGTAATTTTACATTCATTCGAAGAAAATAAATATTAAACATTATAAGAAAGAGAGAAAACTCCATGGCCCAAAAGCAGTTGCTTAATAACTTTATTTATTCATTGGACCACAGTATTCATACCAAGCTCCCTTTCTAGAACGCACTATATTTACTGTCGAGATTCTTTGATCCTTCCCTCTGAACCATCAATTTAAAACATATGAAACAAAAACACGAAGAAAGGAGTGAGAAATAGAATATAATATTCTTGAATAAGACATAAGCAACAAAGGGTTTTCACAAACCAATACATAATAATATCAGTCACAATCACATACATAATCAATTATGAATGCACGAATGTTATACAATATCTTTATCATAACTTACCTATATATGTAGGCTCTTAAATTTTAATTTGCACTAGGCTAACCAGGAGTTTACATTGTTCCATAAGTCTGGATAATAATAATATGAACAGCTCAACATGGAAACACTTAGAGACTAGTCAGATTGAGAAAGTTTTTATTGTGAAAGTACCCGACACTAGGGAGCTACCCCAGGTCCCCTGAAGCACCCTTTCACACCCTCTCATCCCAAGGCTCGTAATTAAGCCTCTTCTTATGTATCCTCGGTTTCTATAATCCGTCCCCAGACAATATCATTTTGTTTCACTTTAATGATTTATGATGCATGAACTACTCGCGTATTTAATTAGTTAAGGCTTTCAGAAACTCAGTTATTAAATACCTTAAAGGTTTACAACATCATTTCAATAAACTATACATTTTCTCAATTCTCTGAATTTCTGTCCCACAAAAATAAATTTGGTACAGTATTCGAATCTCATTGAAATTGAGTTTCTAAGCCTTAAATATCTCAAAACTTTCTCATATAAAACTTTACATAATCTTTCTCAAATTGAATCTTAACAAGATCAAATTCTCAATTATTTCCAAATATCTTTAGTTATTAAGTTGGAAAAATAAAATAATTTTCTTTTGAAAATTTTATTTTATTAAAAGAGAATAATCTTTAAATCATTAACCAAAAATACTTAAAATTATAAAATTTTTCTTTAATTCAAGATTTAATTATCTCAATTTGTTATAAATTAATTTTCATAAAATGTCTTCTTTCTAAAATAAATCCTAATTTTTTTATTCTAAATATTGAAAGTAAAGTTAATAAAAATAATTTCTAAGAAGAAAAGATTTAAAGTATTAAAAATTTAAAGAGTAAGGTAAGAAAATTCTTACTAAGTTTTAGCTTTCTGTCATGCTCGCTATATGCTCAAACTCAACATCACAAAATCATCAATCAAAATCAAGCATTATCAATCATAACTAAATATCATCAATCACATCAAATATTATTAATCACAATTAAATATCAATCAAAATTAAATATTATCAATTATAAACAATTCAAATAAATTAAATATCACTCATAAATGTAATTCAAATCTTAATGGTTGTTTAGATTAATAAGATTGATTTTGAGTCTTTATAGTCCATTCCTCGCATGGGTCCATGTAGGTCCATATAGTCCAATCCTCGTATAGGTATAGTTCAGTCCATACAGGTCATAATAATCCAAGTCTTTGCATAGGTTCAGTCTAGTTCGCATAGGTTATCCAGGTATTTGTATAGATAAATTTTAAGTTAAAAAGTTAATATTATAAAATAATAATATTATTAAATTTAAAAGGAGTAGGGAACTCCTCCCATTATTCTTATGTCTTCATATTATATTCTTATCTCACTCCTCCTTACCTCTTGTATACTGATTCGTTATTGAAAATCCATGCGCGCCTTGTCTCAGAGTTCTAAAACATACCAATTTCATTTTAATATAGTTACAAGATGAAAATTAAGATTACTACTTAAAGCAGAAATGGTAAATTTTAAATAGTGAATAATGAATCGTGAATAATAACAGTAAATAGTAAAACATGAATAGTAATGGTAAATAGTAAATCGTAAATAGTAACGGTAACTAGTAAATTGTGAATAGTAATGGTAAATAGTAAATCGTGAATAGTAACAGTAAATAGTAAATCGTGAATAGTAACGGTAAATAGTAAAACGTGAATAGTAAAGGTAAATAGTAATAGTAAATAGTAATTTACTATTTGAATAGTAATTTACTATTGAAATAGTATTTTACTATTCAGAATAGTAACTTAAAATAATATTATTTCTAGTATAATAATAGATTTCTAAAAATGATATGAAAATAACCCTAAAAAATATAAAAGAGAGGTATTCTTACCTTAAGATTTTAGCAGAACCTTCTTCCAAAAAAATTTATTTCTCTCTCTTACTTCCACCACTATTTCACTAGTACTACTATATTGAGAAAACTTAATCTGAAATTGTGAATCCTAAGGAAGAATTCCTTCGGTATTTATAAGAAGGAAAATTACTATACATTCTATTATTTTAATATAAAAGTACTGTACGTTTTTTGAAACTTCAATCCTAGTTACTGTATATCTTTTAAAAATTTCATACATATACAGTATTTTGCATAGTAAATGTCGGCTGAATTATTAAGCGAAATAATAACCTTTCACTCAGTATATTTTAAATATTCAAAATTAGTCCTTTTTGAAATTTAGCGATATTATATCAATCCTCAATAATTTTATAATAAGTAATATAAAGTTTAAATTTTAAAAATCTAAAATTTTCTGTTAATAAAAATTTATTGAAACGTTCCTGATTTTTTTACGATTGGTAAAAATCAAGATTTTTCTCAAACCGATCATTTTTAGATAAGTCTACTTGAAATAGATTTTAGAAAATTTTCTTATAATTTAACTTCACTTTCTTATAAATATTTCTAATTTTAAGTCACTTTATATGAATTTAAAATTATTTAAAAATATTATTTATTAAAATAATTCAAAAATTTCAAAAAAATTCCAAAAATTCATAAATAATACATAGATTAAAAAGTTCTAAAGAACCATAATTTAATTCCTTCAAAATTTTAATATAAAAATAAAAATAGGGATGTTACACAAAGTACCCTAGACAATGAAATATTTTTCAAACTACCCTAAACTAATAATTATTTTTAAAAGGTGCCCCACAGTGGCCAAAAACCCGAAGTTATTGATTTTGAAATCAAATCATTAAATGGAGGATACTTTTTAGCATTGGTTTAGATTCCTGATTTCTAATCCAATTTTGCCAAGCAAGGTCTTGATTGGTTCTTACTGTTTCCTCTTCTTGTTTGGTTCCTGTGGAAATATAGGAACAACTTGATTTTCAAGCAAACATCTTCCTTAGAATCTAATTTGCAATAATAAATACTCAATCGCTGTCAGATTGTTGATAGGGAATTAGGCATTTCCAAGATCATATGATGCAAAGGAAACATGAAATTCATGTCAGATGGTATCCTTCCCCTAAAGAATATCTCAAGCTGAACCTTAATGGTGATTTAGGCATTGACCAGTGGAGGTTTGATCAGAGATCATGAGGGAAGATGGATCAGAGGCTTCATTCTTAATATTGGTTTAAGTTGTTTTGTACAGGCATAAAGCTTGGACCCTTTTAATAGGCTTGAAAATGGCTAGAAAAAAAATAATCAAAGGATTATGGTTGAGCTTCATCCATAGATTGTGGTGAATTTCATTAAAAATAGTTGCTAAAAAGAACATCACTATTTTCCTTATATTAAAGAAATTAAAAAAGCTTCACCATGATTTGTTTTGTTTCAATTAATTATGATTTTAGGGAGAACAACCATTGCGTTGATCACCTTGTAGGTTTTAGCTACTAGGAGTTTCTTGGTTAAACATAAGTCCTTATTCCTTACTTAGTTTGTTTACGAAAAACTTGTGAAGTATCTTTCTTTCCCATTTTATTCTCATTTTTAGTTGTGATAAACCCTGACGAATCACATTGATCATATGTGCATGTTTTAATTAATAATATTAAATCTTATTTATACAACAATAAATTATATTTTCAATATTTATTGATATCCTAATTTGACTTTTACTATTGTTCACTCTGAGAATACATTATCAAATCTTTAAAGAATATTTTAAGGATTAAGGTTTATTTATCAAGAATGTCACTTAAAATATATGGAGACACTAATAGTATATTTATACGTTGAGAAGAGAGCTTTGATTGAAGCCCAATGTCTATCAGATAAAGCTAAATTTCTATAGGATATCTTTAAGTGGGATATCCTAATTTATTGAGATTTATCTGTCTTGTCTTTGTAGAATGTTATGAAATGATTTTTAGAGATGATACTAACTTAGTCAATTTAGATTCAAGCAGAACTCTTGAGAGAACAATTATAAATAAGTTATTCAGTTTACCTTAAGATAATGATTTTATCAAAAGTTTATAAATAAAATAAGTTCTTTCTCCTTCATTTACCTTATCCCATTAGATAAAAAAACTAAGGGTTTTAATTCCTTTCAATACTTACATGACTTAATGTTAATCATAAGATTAAATTAACTTTTAGTGAATATTTTAAGCATTTTTTCCTAACTAATAATATTTTATGAATTATTTTAAAACTCGAATCATAAAAATATGTAACTTAAAGAATAATATTTTTTAATAATGATTCATAGTATATTTTAAAATTAAATATTATAAACACATCTGAAAAGATATAAATAAAATTCATTGAACTCTCATAAAAAATAGAATTCATTGAAGTCATTTAATTATACATTCATGTCTAATATAAGTTGAATGGTTGGTATGGAAGTTGAACTTTGCATAGTAAAAAGAATTAAAGAGAATGGATAATATTTTGATTCATTGACCTCAATTAATTTATACATTCATGTCTGAATAATATAAAATGGATACTTTAACAGTTGTTATGGAAATTGAACACTTACACAGTAAAAAAAGGTATAATATGTAAATAAAAATTTGAAGTTTATAAAGTTTTATATATTTTTAAAAATATAAAATCTCTTCAATTTGAGCTAAGACACAAAATGTATAGTAAATCATTAGGTAGACAATAATAATTCAAACTTATTTTTTTTATCCTGTTACCAATATACGATTTTAATAATTGTAGATAAATTGGTATGGGCCTAGGGACGATGGGTGTCGAGTGATTATAAAAGGCATAAGGGTCTTTCATTTTGGCGCGTGTCTCTTCAATGGCTTCCATGAAACGTCATTTCCCGGAAGAAGAATCAGTTAGCCATCCTCACTCATCAAAGAAGCTCAAGGAATCTCAATCTCATTCATCACGCGTTCATCTCAACCATGCTGATTGTAACTTAGGTATTTAATTCCTCTTTCTCACATCATCGTTGTTATCAATTCTCTATTCGCCAAAACCTAGCATCTTATCCCCAGTATTATAATTAATTTAATGCTAAAGAGGTTCAATTGTTATAATGTCCAAAGAATATCTAGGTGGAAAATGCTTTAGGGTTTTGTGAAAATTTGTCATGTGTTTTAATGTGATACCTATGTTTATAACTTGATTTATTGCTAGATTTCAATATTGAAGGCAATGGAATTGTTGGATATGGTCTTTATGAGCAAGGTTTTGCTTATTGCTGGTCGGGTGCACGTGCTAATGTTGGAATTTGGAGGGGGAAATATTGTTTTGGTTGTAAAGTTGTTTCTGCACAGTTAGTTGATATGAATGACACTGCTCCTGAGCAGCGGCATGTTTGTCGTGTTGGTGTTTCCCGAGGGGATGATGCGGTTGGGAACCTTGGGGAGTCCAAACACAGCTTTGGATATGGTGGCACTGCCAAGTTTTCAAATAATGGAAAATTTTTAACTTTTGGTGATAAGTTTGGTGTTGGAGATACAATTGTTTGTTGTGTTGATCTTGAGAGCAAGCCTTTGGCTTCTATTTGTTTCTCAAAGAATGGCAAATGGTTGGGTTCTGCAACTCAATTTGATGCTGCTTCTTTAGGCCTTGGAGTGGTTGATTCTCCTTTGCAATGGAAATCGGCACTGTTTCCGCATGTGCTTTTAAAAAATGTTGTGGTGCAGATGCAATTTGGTGTTGAAGATGGACTTGTTCCTGAAGAGGGGTTCAAACCTTGGGCTTCTGCTGTTGAGGATAGGAACATGGTTATGGGACCTACCTTTTCTGATCCAAGGGATTGTGAAGTGATGATGATGGTGGGATTGCCGGCATCGGGCAAGACTACTTGGGCAGAGAAATGGGTGCATGATCACCCAGAGAAGCGTTATGTTTTGCTTGGGACAAATTTAATTCTTGATCAGATGAAGGTTAGTGATTTTCTGGGCCAAATGTTGTGCTTATTATTGTTTTACTTTCTGTAGTTTTTTTCTTAACTCAGCGTAGTGCAGGTACCTGGGCTATTGAGGAAAAACAACTATGGTGAAAGATTTGATCTTTTGATGGACAGGGCGACTGAAATATTCAATATACTGCTATCCAGGGCATCTAATGTACCTCGCAATTATATAATTGATCAGACAAATGTTTACAAAAGTGCACGTAAGCGTAAGCTTAGGCCATTTGCTGATTTTCAGAAGGTAGCTGTTTATCATTTTGTTGGAGCTTTGAAGTTAAATTTTCTTTGGATATGATTATATAATTTTTATTTTTGTCAATTACAGATTGCTGTCGTTGTTTTCCCAAAGCTGGAAGAGCTCAAGCTACGGTCTGATAAAAGATTCCGAGAGATGGGGAAAGAAGTGCCACCTGATGCTGTGAATAACATGATAGGTTTTGTTAATTTTTTTATCATTTTCCTTTACTTGTTTTCATCTGGTTTAAGTTTATTATTTCAAATAACTTTCAGTCCTCTTATGACCTATGTGTTCTTTTTATGAATGTGGCAGCTAATTTTGTTCTGCCTAAAAGCAAGGATATGCCTCATTCAGATGAATTTTTCGATCAAGTATTTAATAACCTACTGGTCTACTAGTTTTGTTGCTGTGAATTGTGAATTGTGATTGTGAATTGTGACAGGACTTATGTTTTATTTATATTTTAAAGGTTATGTTTGTAGAATTGAACCAAAACGAAACTCAGAAATATTTGGATCAGATGAAGCATGATCTTGCGACTGTATCTAATAATAACTCGTCAGCATTATCTTGTGGAGGCTCTTTTGCTACATCTGTTTCACAAAATATAGGAAGTTCAGCAGGTTTTTATCTAAATGCAGTTACTTGTATACCTTGCCTTGCAGTATTCTTTTGTTATTTAATAGATTTTACTGATCTTAATGATGATGCACTTTGATTCAGGCTGTGGTACTCACCGACCAGGCTCTTATTCTACTATCTCTCCATCCAACTATGGCATGCCTAGTCAAGTTAGTCAGATTTCCCTAATTTATATATTTCCATTAAATTGCACTCATCCATCTTGTTCATTTTGTTTTTTACAAGTGGCAGCAATGATTCTTAGCTGGAATATATGTTCATAGGTTTATGGAAACAGTAATGTGTCTGAACTTCGTGGAAGTGTGAATTCATTTTCTGGTGTATATCCAAGCAGCCAAATTCCACATGTTTCCGGAGTACCATCTCCTTGTGAACCTTATTCCAATAATGCATCAAGTGGTTTCCCTAGAGATATTGCTGATCGTAGTAGAACTTATGGTGCCATTCATACAGGTGATGCCAGGACATACAACAACTCTATTGTGGATGGCCCATACAGCCCAAACTTGACCGGAAATAATATGCATCTTCGTGATGCTTTTCATGATCCCTATAGGAGTGGCATGAATGCAGCCCCTCCAATTGCAAGTGCAAGGACAATGCCCTTCGATTATGTTGGGAGACCTTATAGTTACAATGGAGTTTTCCAGCCTAACCTGCAAACTCCCTCCCTAACCGCATATGGTAATTACTCTCTTCTTCTTCCACTTCTTTTAAACATATTCTTAAATAATACAATCATAATAATTGTCTGTGACTATGGAATGTCAGATTCGCTTCCCCCTTATGGTACGCCGATTCCTAGACCTCCATACGGAAGTTTACCTGATAACGCGCCGTATTCAAGGAGATATACCTCTCAGCGTCCAAGATACTTGTGACTGATACGAGGATTCTTCTGCTCCATCTGACTATCTAGATGTCCATGCTGTGAAGGGGATAAGCGTCACTGAGGAAGAAAATGAGGTTTATTTTTTAGGGGAAAAGATAAGGAAAAATGTAGTTTGTTAGCTTTTGTATATTCATACACTCACGCTACCAAATGAATGATAACCACTCAACCTAATATATTATTGACGAAATAATCTCTCGGGTATAGTTCTGATCAATGGACTTTTCTGACAATTATGTTATCTAAAAATTAAACTTTACTTAGTCCTTATTATGACTCGAATATTATAACAGCCAACCCACCCTTTATTGGCGAAGTGAGGTACCACCATTAATTAAGCCAAGCTGAAGCACAACTCCATTTTAAAAAATTTATACAGAAGTTGGTGAGGCCATAGTCACCCAACCTCCGGTTTTGAAAGCATAAGGCACGACTTTATGATAAAAAGAAGGGATGGGGTGATTCAATGTTCGGTTTCAGAAACAAATGGTCCCAGTTCATGTGACTAGCCTCACAAAGATGCACACATGCCACTTGCCCTCTTTGCTCTTCTTATTCACCTTTCTTGACTCTACACCCACTGGTCTGGAACCCACACGAAGGTCCAGCTGACATTGTAACGTTCCGTGATGCTCTACTTTCTTGAAAGTTAAGTCGAGACAGAATGATTGAGTCATGATCCCATTTCTATTTGAGTAGTATAAAAAGGTAAAAGGAAACTTGTGATTTTTTGGAAGTTCAGCTTACTATTCAACTAAATTAAATAAACTCTAGTGTTAATCCTTAAAATTATAGGGTAATACATTTTAGTTTTCAAATTTTAAGTATATTTTTAGTTGGGTGGTAATTCTCTGATGTTATAAGTCATTACTATGTTTTATCAACAATAAATTGCATTAAGACGGTTTAAATAATTGCAACACGATCAGAGAGTTTATCAGATAACTATATTAGTGAAACTTATAAAGTTCAACAAAAAAGGAAAGATAATAGAAAAATATAACTGAGGATATCAGAAGACTAATAAATGTTCGTTTGGCAGTGGTTTTTAAGAACACCTTTTGCAAAATGATAATAATAATGATACTACTAATAATATAAGTAGCAAAGAAAATTTAACATAATTGCACATGGTGATTTTTTTCTCATAATGTTAGAAACAATAATTTCTAAAATGCAAAAACCTTAACTCAGCATTAGATGATGGGCAATAAGGGGAATGGAATTACGAGAAGAGAATATGAGATGGGAAATAAATGAAACTCAAGAATGACTACTTCCGTGCCAGTTTTATAGAATACTCAATTGCTGTTATTGTGATGTTCTGTTTGAATATCGTTAATGAAATGAATACAACAGAATAAGGATTTGAAACATGAAGGATAGGGAATTAGTCATATATAGAATTTCTACTATTTATGTTGGTAGGGGTTGTGAATGTTGCATTCATGCATCTTGACTCTTGAGCCAAGATGATGCCCCTTTGGAGAACATACATACAACACCAACACACAATATGATGCTAACATTAGTAGGCAAAAATCTGAGTTTGATCCCAAGTTGGGGATGATCCAATTTTGGAATATATGGTGTCAACTCATGGAGTTGAGGTGAATAGTGAGTTAAATCCTGGAAGTATGGTCATATCATGGTACGAAATTCATAAATAATAAGCCTTTTATGTCTTGTTGCTATACGCAATAGGTTCCTTGCTGTTTACCCCTTTTGGGGTATTTATGGCTGTCACTTTTAATGGTTGAGTAGTTCTGCTATATATATTAACTATTAATTAACTATTGTCCTTGGATGGAAACAACATTTCATTTCAAATTGCTTTGGCTGCTATAGAAGTTGAGAACAAAAAGCAATGATGGACCTGAAAGTCCATTAAGTATAATGAATGGGAGAAATAATTTTGGTACATACTTTCCTGTTATGATCAATATGCTGTCTAGTTAATCATTAAACTTTAGCAGTACTATTTCCCATCTGAGCTGTTATTATTAGTCATTTATAAGGGCTAGCTGAGGCTAGTGCTTATTGCATTACGGACAACAGTATTCAGTGGCATGCACATAAACTTTGTTTTTTGGTTGGTATTTATAAACTATTATATTTAAAATGAGCTAGCGCCTAATTAACCAGAACATGTTCTATGTTAAAGATAAAGGCTTACATTTGTGAGTGAAATATATACAACCACGATATATCATATGAAAAAGTCATTTTTAGATGAGATTGAGGAATAAATACGAATCGTTAAATCTTATCATGAATAGTTGAGATTAAAATATATAGGCCATATACTTTTTTAAGTAATTATGTGACTTTAAAAAACTTTTAATCATGATCATTCATATACGATTGTATGTATTTGTTGTTCTCACTCTCACCTAAGAGAATCTTTCTCATAAGATATCATTTTTAAAAAAAATCTTAATTTTAAGTCCTCATGAAAGTTTGCATCTATAAAAGAAGTCATTATCATTAACTTGTCGTTGTTAATTGCTGAGATGACAAACGTTTTGCCACCTAGGAACAGTCACGTCTCGTCATGTTGAAGTTTTTAAGATTTAAATATATCATAAACCCTCCTAAAATTTTAGGGTTAAAGATACTCTTTAAATAATTTAGTGTTAAGCCCTCATAAAATTTCCTTCTATAAAATACGCCTCCACCCTCAATTCGTTAATGTTAACTAATCATTATTATCTTCCCCAATTTTCACTTGAAATTCAATATTTTTTGTGGGGTTAAAATACCTTTTTAGCCCTTCAAAAGTCTAGGGTATAGGAAAGACCCCTATTAAATTTGCCCTAGAATTTTGGCCCTTATAATATTTTAGGTTATGTGAAATCAAGGAAGCCTGACTTTTTGCTGAGGTGGCTAATGCATGACCCACTTCAATAGTGAAACGTGGAGGATGACATGGCTAAAATTAGCTAAACATCTGTTTAAATAATTAAGTAAGTTATTAACCCTGTTAATTATAATTAACAGATTAAATATTAATTAAAAGAAAAAAAAGAAAAGAAGAAAAGAAGGGATATAGAGAAGCATAAAAGAAATAGCAAAAAGGAGGGAAGAGAGATAAAATTCGAAAGTGAGAGAGAGGGGAGAGAGCAAACTGGCGACGGAGGATGAAGGAGGAGGAGCGGCGGTTGACCAGGGGCGATGCTCGTGGCCTGACGTAAGGGACCGGTCGGCGAGCCTCGAATCTGGTGTAGTCGGCGTCGAGCTTCGCAGAGGAGGAGATGACCGGCGAGCAGCGGTCTAGGTGTGGAGTTTTGGCGGGATCGTGTGGTCGGGGTTCCAGCTAGTCTGATCCTGGTCGGCGTTAGGAGATTGGCATCAGGGGTTGTCGATTGCGGAGGAGAGCTCGTGGTTGGGGTTCTGCTCAGACTCACAAAGGTCGACAACGGCGAGCGCGGCAGTGACGGTCTCCGGCGGCTGTCCTTCTTCTTCTTGCTATTTTCTTTTCTTTGATGGTGTTTGTGTTTTTTGTGGAAGATAGTGAGATGATTTTGGTGGTGATGATTTTTTCTAGTTTTGGTGTATTGGTTTTTGATTTTGTTGGGGAAGGTGATGATGTTCTTGCTGTTTTTTGAATCGACAAAGAAGAAGATTGGTTTGTTATGGTTGTTAACAATGATAAGGAGGGATAAAGATGAGAGGATGAGGTTCTTTGTTTTTGTTTTTTTTTCTTTTGATTTGATGAAGAGGGTTAAGATGAGGTGAAGTTACTGGTGATGGTTTTTTTTAATGTTAAATTGGTGAAGGTGGTTCTTGATCGGTCACTGTCTGGATGGAACGGTGACAGGGAGCTCTCCTTTTTGTTTTTCATTTTGTTGTTTGATTATTTGTTGTTGGGATTTTTGATTTGGGTGAATAAAAAAGGAATAGAGATGAGATGATGATGATTTTGGTTCTGTGGTTTTGTGTATTAGTTTGATGATGAGTTGAAGAGGGTTAAGAAGATGGGATATGATGATGATGAGTTGAAGTTGCTGGTAATGGTGTTTTTGATTTGATAATGAACATGAGATTGTGAAGTTTCCTGGTTTGATGATGAAGAATAGGTTATAAGGATGAAAGTGAAGAAAAATCCTGATGTTGTTCCCCCGATTTTCTTTTAATATTTAATCTGTTAATTATAATTAACAAGGCTAATAACTTACTTAATTATTTAAATAGATGTTTAGCTAATTTTAGCCACGTCATCCTCCACATTTCACTATTGAAGTGGGCCATGCATTAGCCACCTTAGCAAAAAGTCAGACTTCCTTGATTTCATATAACCTAAAATATTATAAGGGTCAAAATTCTAGGGCAAATTTAATAGGGGCTTTTTCCTATACCCTAAACTTTTAAAGGACTGAAAAGGTATTTTAACCTTTTTTGTGGTCATTTTTATTTCTATTAAAAGACATTACAAATGTCAGTAAGAGTCCTTTTTATTGTGTTTGCTTGATCTTCTAAATAACATCACCCTAATTCACCTTTCTTCATAATCAACCTCACCAATCATCAACCATAGAGTCGACAAAAATAAAAGCATAACAACACAACAATGCAAATTAAACTAAACATAATCTCTTCCTCAAACCAACAAAAGAACAAAAAATGCTTAAATATGAAAAAAAATCTTGTAATCACTAGTGGAAAAAAAGGATATAATCACGGTTAAAAAAGGCCTTTATTCACGGTTAAAGAACCGTGGTTGTTGAAGCCGTGGTAGTAGATGATGGTCTTTAACCATGGTTAACAACCGTGGTAATAAATCACATCTAACCACGGTTAAGAACAACTGTGAACATAACTTACTATTTATATTCACGGTTATCGAGAATAACCGTGGATATAGATACATTTTATCCACGGTTGTCCATCAAAACCGTGAATATAAGTAGATTGTAACTGAAACTAAACCATACTTATATTCACGGTTGTGATGGACAACCGTGGATAAAATGTATCTATATCCACGGTTGCCCATCATAACCGTGAATATAAGTATGGTTTAGTTTCAGTTACAAACTACTTATATTCACGGTTGTGATGGACAACCGTGGATAAAAATGTATCTATATCCACGGTTAAGGTAGTAACCGTGGAAAAATCTTGTCTTTATTCACGGTTGTTGCCATAACCGTGAATAAATGCTGAGGTTTTTTTTTTAATATGCACTCTGTTTTATCGTTGCCCAACCCTGCATTCAGACAAGCCAGTACAGTATACAGTATGCCACAGAAACACTATGCCGAAAGAATCGTATGTATATATATATATAACAATTTATTTTCTATATCAATTCATAACAACCTAAAAAATAAAAGTATATACAATTAAGTTGAATGTAATCTAATAAAAGTAAACCCTAAATCCTACTACATACATATATAAAAGAATAAATATCCTATATCTAGCTTTGCCTAAGTTCATGGAAGTGTGAGGCCCATTGCCTTCTAACATCATCCACAAGTTCCTTTGGGAAATATGACCGGTCATTAAAGTGCTGCAAACAATGCACAAAACAATTAGAACAAAAGCTTTATTTATTACATGAAATTGATGAAATTGGAGAAATTGACACGGTGATGAGAATTACCTCTGTCCATCCATCTACTAAATGATGTTGGACAATGGTCAGCATAGTGTGCATGACGAAATAGCCACACTCAAAGGTACCCTTCTGCCTGTAAGACTACAATGGACATATAGTATGGAATAAGTGAATTCGGAACTTAAAAAACATGTACTGAAGATTTGAATGAATACGATTGACTTACTTTTGGGTACACCCATACAACTGTTCTTCCTTTGTGCTTGTTTCCAATCAGTACATTGTATCCAACCACCGCCCTGCGTCAAACAAAACACAAGATAAGTTAGAATTGTATAGTTCTAAAAATGATGTAATTGAATTTGTGGTTATTGTTTAGGGATGAACTTACCGGTCTACTATATCTCTCAGGTCTTGTGGAGCTGTTTTGTGCAAACTATCAAAGTACAAAGCAAGATAGTCCTTCGGACAGATCACCAGAAGCGTCCAGTGAGCCCTGCAGTTACGAGTGATAACTGAGACTTCAAAATGCAAAATATCATAACAATAATTATGGAATAGAGTATTACCCTTTATGATAGGGGCCCATGTATATAGACTTCTCAGACTCAAACATCCAATTCTGGATGTATGTCTGGGTGTTCTGCGAGGTGTTTCCTTGCCTCTGTATGACAGAGGGCTCTAAGAAACCGTAAGTTCCTTGGAAACCCAAGTCCACTGAGAGTTTTGCCAGATACCTAAACAAGGTAAGACATGGTTAGCGACAAATAACTTGTATAATGAAAAAATTGGACAACACAAGGATATACTTACAGCTCCCACAACTGCAAGATGGAGCCGTTCAGCATCGACGTCCCCGTAATAATGTCACAAATGTCAGAACTTGTAACGTAAACTGGAAAATCACTGGGATGGCCGAACACTAGTGGCTGCCATGGGACCTGAACAGTGTCGTTATCTTCCTCATACCCGATGCGCCATAGCATCCGGACGGGATCCTTGGCCGGGTCTGGCTTCTTCAATGGCTGTTCCTGTTGAACAATTGACAACCATCACATTTTGTACCATAATTGACAAGGAAATAAAGCTAGTTAGTGTTTAGGGTTTTTACCTGTCCAGGGGCAATCACCAGAAGTCTGTTGGGCCACATCAGAAAGTGGCCCAACGCCTGACCGACGGTCTTCACCTCCTGAGTTGCCACTGGCACAGCAGCATCCTCCTCGAGGACGAGCACAACCGAGACCCTGGACATACCATCAGGTAATGTCTGATGGTGAACCACAGGGCCTAAGTTGTGCACCATACCAGTGGCAACTGGCTCCTCCGACCCGTCAATGAACAGGTCACATTGACGGGTGTCTGGTGGCTCGACCCCGTCATCGTCAGGGTCAGCCGCAGCGCACGACCCCTTAGTGCTAACCTTCCGTACCTACATATTTACACATCAGGCAGAAGTTATTCAACAATGAAAGTGATTACAAACAATAAAATTGAGGAAAATAAATAAAGAATCTAACCTGTGGGTCGCTGGCTGGTGTAGTAGTCTCCTGGTGGTGGCTGAGTGAGGCCTTCATCTCCTCCCTGAATCGGGCCATCTCCTGGTGGAGCCTAGATATCTCCTCCTGGTACTCAGCCTTCACAACAGCCACCTTTTGCTCCACTATTTGCTCAAGGGATGGGGCAGGGTCGGGAGCACCGTAATAGGCGCGGAGGCCTGTAAAATGTGAATGATTAGCCCATAATTGTTTAACAGATAACAAAATGAATGCATAGAGTTAGTTAGCACTGACCTACACCTCGACCAACAGCACGCACTCTTCCTGGGTGCTCTGGCCTGCCAATGGCGGTAGTCAATATATCCTCCCGTCCATGGGCTACGAAAGACCCTTGGGTTGATTGCTCAACCAAGGAATCCTGAAACCAAACAAGTTAGTATTCACTTCCTTCACGTAAACTGAAAAACAGACACTGATATAAAGGGGAATACTTACTATACGTGAGGCAACCTCCTGAGCCTGTGAGGAAGTGTATTCCCCACTCTTCTTGATCCTAGCCCGCTTCCATTTGTCGTGGCGCGCAGGTGGGGAAGGGGGATCCACAATACCAGTGTCAGTCTGACACTGACTCAGCCTCTCCTGTGCCAGCCGCTCCTCCAACCTACGGTAACCGCCACGTGACAGTGTGTGTGGGCAGTCATTTAGCTTCCTAGTCTCCTTGGCTTTCTTTCTGGTCTCCTACAACAAGAAAAAAAATATTCACAGTTAGCCGTATAAATTATACATATTATTTAATCATCTAAAAACCAATGTACCTGAAACTCGGCAGAATGTCTAGATGTAACAAAAGCATCCCAGGTCTCCTGATCGATGAATGGATACTTCTCTCCAGGGAACTTTCCTTGGTCGTCCCCGAATACATACCTACAATGAAAGGTACATTTAAACTAAGGATTGGCACAATTTGGTGAAGCGTTGATTAAGAATTTAAAGTTCAATATACCTCGTGGTGAGTATGGATTTGAACGACCTCCATCGCTCAGCCATGATATCGAGGACCTTCCTCCTCGCTATGTCGGAAGATGGTATCTCAAAAGAATCCTACATGAAAGGAGTTAGTCCATAAAGGAGTCCTTATTAAGAGTTACATGAAATAATACACTAAAATAAAACTTAAATAATACATAAGTTACCAGAACATCACTCCATAGCTGGTTCTTCACCACCTCCTCGACACTATCCCAGTCGGGGATAATGATGGACACCTTCGACCGTACGACAACCCCCAGATAACTGCTAAGCTTCGTGGCATGCGGTCCACTAAATCTGCCGGTGTTGACATCCATGTCAACAACTGGCCTCTCTCCCCGGTGACGCCTACGTGCGATGTCTGGCATCCGGGTAACACCTCTACTCTTCCGAGCAGAGGAACCACTGGCCTGTGAGTCGGACCTGGATCGTCCATCCTGGTCAGCCATGAGTATCTGTCCAAACAAGGAAAAAAACTGTCAAATATTTAATATAACATTTAAAACAACGAATAACTAATATAACATGTAATGAAATGAATCACCAACAAGATTAATACCCTATTAAGATGAAATATTTTCCCACAAGCCCTCATGGTGGTCATGACGACTGGCAACTACATCATCTATGTCATGTTCCACGATAGATGTTGGAATACGTGTTGTAGTTGATGGAATGTCCACAATATCAAGATTGGGGTCTCCAATGTGTCTACCTTGGATAACAATTGACCACCGTTTGTCAGCTGGGTCAGCCACATAAAAAACTTGTTTCACCTGCGTTGCCATTATGAATGGTTCTTCCTTATGCCCGATCTTGTTGAGGTCCACCAACGTAACTCCTAAATCATCAGTTGTGACACCGTTCTTATTGTCAACCCATTTGCATTTAAACACAGGAACGGTGAAGGGACCGTAATCAACTTCCCATATATCTTCAATCACACCAAAGTAGCATGACTCCGCCATCACAGGGTTGTTGTCCTTTGCAGTTGAGAAATGCATTGACTGAGCCACAACCATCACTCCACTGTTTTGATTTGTACTCTTTTCATCCTGTGTCCTTGTATAAAACGAATAGTTGTTTATGTCATACCCACAAAAGGTGAGGACATCAAAGTTCGGGCCCTGTGCTAGTCGATGTAATGTCGAGGATGCAGATGCATCTTTCAGGACGGTCTTTTGGAACCACTGCATGAAGCTCTTGTTGTGTTCATTCAACAACCACTTTTCAGTCATTTTAGGGTTGGTTTTCTTGACTAGCTCCTTGTGTGTGGCTAGATACGGTTGCACGTCGTCCGTGTTGTTTAAAATATACAAGTGTGCCTGAAGGACATCAGCACGTGGCATGCTCTTCACTTTTTTTCCAATCGTTCCTTTCCCATCCAATCTCCCTTCATGACGGGTCGTTGGAATACCAATGCTTGCAGCATGTGACATGTATTCAGTGCAAAACTCAATTGCTTCCTCTGCAATATATCTTTCCACAATTGAAGCTTCGGGACGACGTTGGTTCTTCATATACCCTTTCAATATCTTCATATATCGCTCAACGGGATACATCCAATGGAGGAACACTGGACCACAACAACGGACCTCTCTCACCAAATGGATGATTAAGTGGACCATTATGTCAAAAAAAGAGGGCGGGAAATACATTTCAAGCTGACATAATATAAGTGATGCTTCCTGTTCCAACACATCCAATTCGCCGGGCACGATTACCTTGCAACATATGGAATTGAAAAACATACACAACCTTGTTATGACATTTCTCACATTTTTAGGAAGAATGTCACGAATGGCGATAGGCAGAAACTGCTGCATCAACATGTGACAATCGTGTGACTTCAACCCAATTAACTTTAAATCTTTCATGGAAACACAAGACTTGATGTTGGAGCCATAACCAGACGGAACTTTCACACTTCGTAACGATTCACACAGACTTTGCTTTTCTTTTCTTGATAACGTATGACATGCTGGAGGCAAATATGTTCTTTTGCCCTTTGATTGTGGATGCAAATCTTGACGTATACCCATCAACTCTAAGTCCATACGCGAGTTTAGGCCATCCTTAGTCTTCCCGGGTATGTTTAAGAGTGTACCAACTAAACTGTCGCAGACATTCTTCTCCACATGCATTACATCAATGCAGTGTCTTACATCAAGCTCCCTCCAATATGGCAGGTCAAAAAACACTGACCTTTTCTTCCAGTTGTTTTGTGTCGGGTGCTGTTTTTCACACTTACCAAATTGCACGTTGACGTCCTTCACCTTTTCATATGCCTGGCGACCAGATAGTGGTGGACAAGCTTTATGACCCTCCATGATGCAACCGCACAGAACTAGTCCCCTCCTCACATACTGGACAAGCTTTATGACCCTTCACACTGTACCCAGATAAGTTACCATACGCTGGAAAGTCATTGATTGTGCAAAATAACATGGCACGCAATTTGAATGATCGCCCGGTAAACCCATCAAACACTTCAACCCCGTCTTCCCACAACCTTTTGAGGTCTTCAACCAATGGAGTTAAATATACATCAATGTCGTTCCCTGGTTGTCGTGGACCAGAAATCATCATTGATAACATCACATATTTTCGCTTCATGCACAACCATGGCGGCAAGTTGTAAACAAACAACAAAACAGGCCACGAACTATGGGTTGTGCTCAGGTTACCAAACGGGTTCATGCCGTCTGTGGCTAGTGCAAGCCTAACATTTCTTGGTTCATTGGCAAACTCTGGAAAAATCCTATCCATTTTCTTCCATTGCGACCCATCGGCCGGATGCCTAAGTAGTCCATCAACAACCCTCTCATCAGCATGCCATCTCATAAGTTTTGCATCATCTGCATTGGCAAACAGACGCTTTAGTCTTGGAACTATAGGTAGATACCACAACACCTTTGCAGGAGACCCTTTAGTGCATACCTCATCAGAATCCGCCTCTTTCTTCTTATACCGTGACACCCCACATCTAGGACATCGATGCAGCATTTCTAATTCACCCCGGAATAATACACAATCATTTGGGCATGCATGTATTTTCTCATACTCCAAACCCATAGGACACAACACCTTTTTGGCCTCATAGTTACTTTTCGGCAAGGTGTTTCCAGCTGGGAGCATTTCTTTCAACAACTTCAGTAAGTCAGTGAAACTTTTATCCGTCCACCCGTTTATGGCCTTCAAATTAAACAACCGCAAAACAGCTGATAACCTCGTGAAATTGACGCAGTTTGGATACAACGGCTGCTCAGAGTCCTGACACAGAGTTGTATATACATGAGCTTTCTTAAAACCTTCTACCCCTACATCACGGATCATATCCTCGAGTCGGTCATCCATGTCGACATTGTTGTCATGCATCGGGCTTCGATTTTTAGTCTGAGAGCTGTTACTTGGCACCACCACATCTTCACCATGCCATATCCAACGCGTATAACTACGTAGAAAACCGTCACACAGTAGATGTTCTCGCACCTCTTCCAAGTCTACCCGACGCAGGTTGAAGCATTTAACACAAGGGCAAAAATACTTTCCATTCACCCCCACTGCATTCCTCGCTACGAATTCTATAAATGATTCAACTCCCCCCTCGTACTCCAGACTTAGGCGTGACGCAGAAATCCAACTCCGATCCATACCAACTGTTTACAAGGTGCTATGATCAACCTCACTTTTTATACAAAGGTGGTGGTCCTATACCCATTCAGCATGACAATTATTTTTATACGTCATTCATATATACAGGTTAGGACTTATTTTAAAATTTGATGAAATTTCGGCAGCATTTCGCATTGGTCTCTAAGTACACAAAATGAGAATGGTCAAATCAAATTCAACCACAACCAAATATGCACCCAGAGAACAACACAAAATACAAGTTACCGAAATTTTATCAAATTTTAAAATAACTCCTAACTTGTACATACTAACAATGACGTATAAAAAATAATTGTTCATCCCAAACTGTCCAAACGGACAATTCAAGATTCAACACAAACGATGACATTAATTGATTTAATGACCATTTGTGTCGAATCTCAAACGGGGAACTACGGTTCACTCATATGCACAACAACTTTCATGCTAAAATATAATGTTTGTAATAACATAAAGATTTTCTATACACATACATGACATGATTCGAACTCTTAATAATATGTCGTAAGAAAATGTTTTGACGTATCGTATGTTAATTAGTTTAGTTAGTGTAAAATGCAAATGATATTTTGTTTTTCACTTTGTGAACTATAATTCAGGAACTGTTAGAGGATGTGGTTGGCAGAAAATTGGTGCCTTTATAAATCTGGGGTCATATTATTTAGTTGGCAGAAAATTGGTGCCTTTATAAATCTGGGGTCATATTGTTTTAAGAGATTTTCTTTTTCCTTCTATTCTTTGTTGTGGTTGTTTTTATCCTTGTCTCTTAAGTAATTTAAAATTATAATAGACCTGATTAAACTGTAGAATCCTTTCCCACTCAGAAAAATCCTAAGGCTTAACATATCCAAGCATATTATATAGGGGCTCTGGTTGGGGATCACGTGTTTCAGAATATCTAAGGCTTAACATATCCATCAATGTACAACAGTAGTAACCTGCACTACCTGATCTGATAGCTGGAATACATAGTATAACTTAAAACCAAGCAGAGAAAGAAAATGAACTTACTTAAACAGAAAAACCCAAGCAACATCTCCCCTAATGCTCCCTAAATCATTAGTAACAAACTGATGCCAAACTTATCCTACCATATGGAATCAGATTTCATGTGAACCAACAATGACTTCAAGAACTTGGAAAAACTATTGAAAGGTTCCTGCCTAACAACTAAGTAACTATACACATACAGCCAGAAGAAAATAGAACGGGTACATTATACATACAACCAGCAGAGGCAATGATGAACGAAGGGCAACGAAGCACTTACTTGAAAATGGTGCGAAGATGACACGAACGAAAGAGGGAACAAGCAAGTGAACACGAACAGCAAAGAACAACCAGGGAAGTTTCAGAAAGGATGAAGACGACGACCAGCGCGAAGAAGAAGAGAAAGTGAAAAAAGAGTGAAAGGCGCGGCTTTTGAAGTTTCAGAAAGGATGTATATTCACGGTTCCCCTTGAAACCGTGAATATATTACACATATATTCACGGTTTAACAAACAACCGTGGATAAATGTTAACTATATATCCACGGTTACGATACCAACCGTGGATAAATATTAAATCTATATTCACAGTTATAGAAACAACCGTGGACATAGAGTACCCAGTGATTAAACCCTAAAACCTGAACTATATATCCACGGTTGGAAATACAACCGTGAATATTGACATCTATATATATCCACGGTTAACATCATAACTGTGAACGTACCCATCAATATATATTCACGGTTGTGACTAAAACCGTCGATATATATTTCAGGTACTATATATCCACGGTTGACTCCTCAACCGTGAATATATATTGATGGTTACGTTCACGGTTATGATGTTAACCGTGGATATATAGTTTTCTTTGTTTAAAACGTTCACCTTATAATTTCAAAAATGCCACCGCGCATGTTTTTATCACTGATCCTCTTCTACCCGTGAATATATCCCCGTTGTTATATCCATTTTTTCCACTAGTGAATATATCTGAATTAGGATAAAATTAGACCCTGGAAGGATTTTAAATGTTAGGAAAAGACCCTCATCTAAAGCTCTAATCCTAACAAAATAAATACATTCAAGAAATTCTATTTCAAATATTATACAAGACTTTCTTTCATATTTTAGTAAAAAAAATCCATTGACAACTTTTGTGGAACACTTAACATAAAAGAAGGAAAAAAAATTCAAACAGAGCACATAACACCAAGAGGAGGAAGAGATACACCACAAAAAAGAGAGCTATGACAGCAACACAAGGAGCGTCAAAGACGTTGTCAACACGGTGGTGGAAGGTGGCAATGAATGGTTTGATGGTAAGGGGACAGGTGATATGGTGGTGCATCGTCAGATGAAGATATAGATTCAACGGTACTTGAATTTTGTGATGGTTTTGAGTCATGTAGTGACTAGAGGTTATGTTAGCTTGGAAGGATGGTAATAATTTATGATGAAATTTTAGGTGATGATGGTGGCGTTCATGAAGGGGAGGGATAAATGCTTGAGGGTAAATTACGATCATGTGTTTTCATTAGTGATTGAAGGATAGAGGTATTGCACGAAAGAAAATTTATTTTTTATATTGATTTAAATAAAACTATTGATTAAATAGTATCTTTAACAACCTCTGTTTTTATAAAATAATATGTATGTATTTTGTAGTAGATAGATACTTGATATTACATTTAATTTTAAAGTATGCTACTTTTTTTTGGGATCGTGCATCCTGCAGTTTATAGTTGTAATGGAGTGGAATGATTGCGACTCTTCCTAAAAGAAAAAACCACTGTAAATTCTCTTTCTACTTTTTTCATAAGTGTCTTGAGACATATGATTGTCTATATGCATCAACTACAACAAAATTAAATAAACAAATACTAAATACTAGATAGATATTCATAAATTAACAGCACTTAGTTTTGTGGCAATTGAATCCTAAACAAACACCTATGACCTAACAACTTTGTAACAGAGAAAAAAAAAAACTAACAACTTTCATAATGTGTGTGTTGATTTGTGAATAGAAACCACTATGCATATCCAGGCCAATCGAATCCCTGTTGAAAGTTTATAGCTGATTTTACCTGGCCTGGCATAAGTGGGCCACCTAAAACTTCAAAGTCCAAATATACTTTAAATTTTGCTATTACCTACTTTGATGTAGTTATTGCATGTATTATTGTGTATTAGTTGCTATAAGGAAGGATGAATACTTAATGATGGAAGAAGACAAGTGATGTAGGGGGGAACCAAAGCAATGTGAGAAATTTAGGTGTTGGGTTGGGTGGCTATGAGGTTGAACCAAGAGGAAATGTAGGGAATGTTGGGGAACAAATTGCTAATAAAGAGCCACAGATGCTATTAATGTGGAAGAATAATGGAGATCTTAATTTGGTCATGTACCTCGAGAATTGTAGGAGCAACTATTAGTATAGTATCATACATTTGATCAATAACTGCTACAACTAATGTTTGCTTTGTTCTTGTTTTTCGGCCAGTCTGTTATTAATTTAACATGTCAAACATACAATGTATTTAGTGTTCTGTTTAGTTTATAGAATAGTTACCCATTCCCTAATAAACTTCCACAGAACACTTGGACAAACTATTTAGTAGATAACTCGAGGTACCTTATTTAATATATGAAATGTTAGTTTTTTTATTTGTACACCGAATATTTCTATATCCTATCGTATTCTTTATTAATTTTCCAACTTACTCATTCAAGAAGGAATGAAATGATTTTCAACTTTCACTTGTTTTAAAGCAAAATTTAGGTGTAATTTCTTAACTATTTTGAGTGTTGCTATTTGATTGGAATTGAGAGTTTACGTTGCTAATCCTCAAAATAAAAGTCAACATACATACAATCATGGCAATCACATAGCATGTAGATTGATTGATAAGGGTTTTAACTTAATATGTACTCTAATTTGAATTATGAATACATAATTCTATCAAATTTTAATTGAAAGAATTTTGTTACCTGAAATGATCTTATTCTATCAGACTCTAAATATTGTATGTATTCGATATTTCTTATATTGTTTTCTTTTCATTAATGTATAATAGAAAACCTATTTTCTTAATAAACAAATGCACCATCTATTCTTTATGACATTATGTAATATTTACCTAAAACCATGAGTTGTGACTTGGGTAAAATGATGATTGTTTAAGGGTTGAAATAAACCTCTCCTTTAACTTTTGCTGATAAAAAAAATGAGTTGTTATTTGTGATGATAGTACAATAATTAGGATTTTGGAAGTGTTTACGCAAACAACTTATTATTTATTATTCATATATAAGTTCGACTTTTTAGTTGATTTTTTAAATCTGTCAAACAGATAGTTTGTTTATTTCCTATTCCAATAAATTTTTAATTTAATTTTATAGTAAAAGTCCTCATGTAAAAATATTTTTTTATAAATCTTTAGTTAAATTATATACAGAAATATTTAGGCTGCGTTTAGTTCACAAGTTTTCTAAGAAAAATAGAAAACTATTCTTGAAAAAGTTAGAAAAATAAAAAAGGTGTTTGTTTAAAAAATATTTTAAAAAAACTTATAGAAAACTGAAATCAGGTTTTCTATTTTTTTAAAAAAAACAGAGAAGTCTTTAAAAGAGTTTTCCAAGAAAATTGAAAAGTGAAAAAAAAATTCAAGAATTTTTCTATCTATTTTAGGAAAATGAAAATTTTAGAAAACAAGAAGAAAACTTTTTTCTAAAAAAACTAATAATTTTCTGTAACTAAACTCAGCCTTAGTTACTACATTTTCTAGGAAAAATAGAAAATTATCAATGGGATACACGAAAAAATAAAAAACATGTTCAATGACCCATTTTTTTCATGAAAAATAGTTGAAAATAGAAAACCAATTATTCCAAAAAACATCCATTATTTAGAAAACAATTCCAAGTAGTATTCTAAATTTTTCTATTGTAAACAGAACCGAATTTTCTAAAACATTTTTCTTAGAATACACGGTCCTCATTCCTTTCTATTTTTTTTTTTACTGTCTTCTCAGTCTTCCTCATGTAACACCTTAAATTTTAAAATAAAGGATTAGTTTAAGAGATAAATATTAAATAATTATATTTGGGTTATTTAATGTTCCAAAATATTGGGAATAAATGAACTAAGATTTTTGGAAACTATTTATGATTTATTGGAACTGGAAAAGTTGAAAATGAGCCCGATTGAAATATGGGTGTCGGATCAAGTATCTCCGATTGGGATGATATTGGTCAGAGCTGATAAGAAAAATATTGGGAATCCGATGGTATATTCGGAATAATTTTTGGATATGGTATTAAGCCCAAACAATAACCCTGTTTATCATAAAACGATGAATTTTTAATGGGGAATTAAAAATAAAGTCAAATGGCCTATTTCTCCTTCTTATTTCCGCCAGCCTTGGATTTTCCTCATAACTTGTACTTCACTTTTCCTTCTTCTACACTCTTCTCCTTCATTTCTTCTTCTTCTCTCCAAAAACCCTAAGGAAAAAGTGGTGGCTTTTTCCTCTCGTATTTTCGTCCTTGAAGAAAGCTTGGAGGAGCTTGGAGCTTGAAGTCTCATCTTTCCTTCTTCTCGTTTTCGTGTGGATTTTTCCTCTCTTGGAAAACTCTCTCATTTCTCCTCTTGAGGCAAGATCTTGCTGTTCCTTAAGAGTATGAATTATGGGTCTTTGAGTTTTGTGTTGGGAGAGTGATTTAAAGAATGTTGTTGGGTTTTAATGAAAACCCTAACCCAAAGATTTATGGGAAATGTAAGATATGAGTGGAGAAACATTTATTGTGTTAAATAACTGTTTTTGGTGAGGTGAAATGTTGTTATTAATGGTAAATGGCCATTAATGAAGCTTAATGGTTGTTGGGAACCATTAATGTGGGAACCCAGTAATGGGTTTGGCAATAAATATGCTTAATAATAAATGCAAATGCCTGAACCGTAGTGGTGGTGGCTGAACTAATGAAATAAATGGAACTTGAGAGTTAAGATGCCGGAAGTCACTAAGTAAATAAATATGAACGTTGGACCGATGTGGTTGAATAGGAAATTAATTGTGTAATATATTGTGATGTAGGAAATAACCCCAGCTATGTGGCAGGACCATCTGACCGCAGTAATTATTACTTCTCTTGAGGTAGGAGGGGGTAACTTTTCTAAATGCATGATTTCATCCATTCTTGATGTGAAAATATATGTATGTGATTGTGCTTGTTGGATTTCCTGTGTGGACGATGTGATGATTCCATGATTGGAGTGCATTTAGAATGATTGATGTTATATAGCATGTATTTATATGATAAATGTGTTATTACACTGAATTGAGCCAGAGTCAATGACCCGATGTGGGATCAGCTACTAGAGTTAGTAGATGGCTAAGGTTTTATGCCAGTACGGTATGTATTTGGTATAATTATCCGGTATCCCAGTGTGAGGGACGACCGATTTTAATGTCTGATATTGTATTTGCTGAGTCTGTATTGTATACAGAACGGGTAAAGCTATATCCGTACTTCGATACCGATATAGAGACCGGATCAGATATTATGTTGAAAATACTGATGAAATGTGCTAAGATGGTTTGAGACCATGTTTGAATTAAAATCAATGATGTGAAGTATCCAAATATTGTATATGTGATTGCCACTAACTACCGATGTGTGAGGATTCCTATAAAAATTGTAAAGATCGAGAATGTTGAAATCCACTAAGTGGTGGTAGTGAATGGATGATTGATTGAGTGGCATTTAGGATGCACAGTGTGAGAATGCATTTATTGGCATTTGCATCCATGGTATATCATTCGCTGCTTATATGGAATGTTAAGGGTTCCAATAGGCAGGCCTAGTGGGAGGGCGGCCCAATGCACGGGGATATTGTTATTGCTCCCTAGTGATTCAGGGAATCACGAAGATGCCCTTAGTTTGGTGACGAGGCACCCTATGTGGCAGGCCCTATGGGAGGGCGGCTCTGTGATGAGCCGTTTACCTCAGTGTCTGATAGGGCACAGCTCCCTTGATGTGTGTTCGGGGGAGGCCCGTAGCACTTTGGCAAGTACGGCCATATTGATGATCCGTAGTCACGGGGTGACTAGTGCTACAAATGGGCGAGAGCGGTTTGGTACCAGTAAAATATGATGTTCAACATGCATGCAATTGGATATAAGTGTACACATTTTACTACTGCAGTAGGGGCATAGTAGCACGCCTATGCTTGTCCCACAATTGATTATGTTGTTTTACCACAGTCGGATCCGCATTTGAAAATAATTCGGTTGTGCATATGCATTAGCTTTAAGAGCATTTGCATATAGCCAGAGATATGTCTAGTTGATATCTGAGATGGCGATGGATGATTGTTGAAGAGAGAGAAGGTAAGCCGAAGTGCTAACATTAAATGTGTGATAATTATTAAAAATATTAGGATAAGTATATACGATATTGCCTTGTGAATATGTGTATTCGGACATGTATGGTACTGAGTTGGAATGATGAACCATGTGTGTGGTGTTATCCTGAACTTGAATGTAGTGCACACATGTATAAATCTCATCATATTGTATGACTTTGATTCATTTGGATTATGTTACTCACCTCCCTGTTGCTATTTTTAAGGTTGATGTAGGTGAGATGAATCCTACTCTTTTAGAGGTCGAGTATTGGAGAAGGTAAATATAAAGGAAATGTGGGTGAGCCTTGGCCGGCATATATGTATTCATTTTGTATGGCATACGATGTATGTATGCCTATTTTGAGATTAATTTGATAACGGTTGACTTTAGGAGGTCATGTAGGAAAATTAGACCGGATGCGTATGGCTAATTTTTATTAATGACCTTGATAGTGTATGGATGATATTATTATTATTGTGAAAATGTATTTCTATTGTTTAACAAAATGATGAGGCATCTTTCATCCTTTTTTAGAAAATATTTTAATCACTCTTGAAATTATTTTTATCTTCTACTTTTCCCTTGTGACAGCCTGCAGTTCGATCGTTCGAGGTGCACTCTAATACCGTTCTCATATCTTCATATGTGAGATCGGTTATTCATTGATCTGGGGTAAATACTTAATATTATATATATATACAGAATAACTTATATGTATTTTTATTTTAAATCGTAAAAAATTTACCCTTGTTTTCGAAATAGGAAATCGGGGTGTTACAACCTGGTATCAGAGCATTGATTGATCATTAATGAATTAGATGTTGTTGAAGTGTGATTGTCACTTAATGTTGACATGTTAATATTAAGCCCGGCCAGGCATTTCCTTTTCATATTTACCTTCAGGTTGTGAATATAATATGATGATATTTATATTGATGATACTTAATAATGATTGATATATATTGAGGAAAGAAACACAAGGTTTCTAATTATGTTGCATTGTGTGTATAGAGTGATTAATGGCGAATAGGCGTACTATTGATGCAGCCGCTATGGCTGAAGCCTTCAATCGATTTGTCGATATCTTAGAACAACAACAACAACCCGTTGGTCAGCCAAATCATGGTCTTGACCGATTTCTCAAACGGAAGCCTTCCGAATTTCATGGGGGCTATAAACCGGAAGACGCTTATGTTTGGATCCGTGACCTAGAACGGATATTTTTAAGTCGGATACGTGGTGTTTATGGCCTGAGATGAAGCTGAATCTTGGTGGATTCTCACTCGTGGCCGTATGATTGCTGCTCACACTCCTTTGGATTGGGAGAAATTTAAGGTGGAGTTCCTTAGGAAATATTTTCGTGAGAGCTATAAGAACAAGAAGGAACTTGAGTTTATGGAGCTCAAACAAGGAAGTATGTCAGTGGAGGAATATGCCTTAAAATTTGAAGAGTTGTGTGTGTTTTACCCACCTTTCCAACAAGGTACTGAAGTGTCAAAATGTGTTAAATTTGAGAACGGATTACGCCAAGAGATTAAGAAGGCGATTTGTCATCAAGAGATTAGGAGCTTTCCTACTCTTGTGAACAAATGTAGAATCTTTGAAGAGAACGATGTGGTGCCCAAGAATTATGCTGGGCATGATCAAAGATTGAAGGGTCAATCCCCTAGCTTCAAGAAGAGAGGTGATTTCAAGAAAAATAGAAAACTAGAGTTCTTACTTTTGTCTTGATTCAATGCCCAAAATTCTATAGATTTGATGTTCTCCCTTGATCCTTGATTTGTTCTCCAAGAAGAAACCTCTCAATTCTCACCCAAAAACTGTTGTTTTTCTCCTCTTTTTCTCCACGCCCCAATTTTTCTCTGTCTTTGCCTTTTTATCCCTTGAAAAACAAGGGAAATTAGAAAATAACTGTTGCAACGTGCAAAATCCACTGGCATTGGATCGTTCTGTGTTGTCCCCAAACGCGTGAGAAATAAAAAACTGGGCAGAAACCACTGGCAGTGGGAAAATCCACGTCCAGTGGATGTTATGGCAGGGAGTTCCACGGCCAGTGGATTTTCCCACTGGCAGTGGATTCTTCTGTCCTCAATTTTTGCATATTCCAGAGAGATCCACTGGCAGTGGATTTTTCCACCGCCAATGGATTTTTCTGAACCTTGATTTTCATGTGTTTTATGGGCGTTTTTGGGCTCCAAAATGCCTTCTTTGGTATATTCTTCTTCAATTGATGGATTGGCTTCAATTTTTATTCTTCCACAAGCTTGAACTCTTTTCATTTTCTTATTCCCTTCAAATTCTTCCAATTCCTTTTGCAAAAAGACTTATATCATGAAGGTTCCTGAAAAATACAACTACCCAAGTAGCATGTGCGGAAATAGAAGAATAATAATGGAAATTAGGGGGAAAATAAGATGGAATGAACTAAAACTAAGACTATATGGACCCTAAAACTAATGCAACCAGACACTTATCAAAACACCCCAAACTAGGACATTGCTTATCCCCAGACAATCACAGTCATCACAAGCATGAACAATAAAGAATAAAGAACTCAACCAACTCAAGGAACCCAAATTGAATTATCATAAGCAAATGATTGCAAGATCATCAAGACAAAAACCACACAATTATTCATACCATGTTTACTAGGACTAGACTACGGATACACATCCTTTCATTTCTCTCTAAGTTTTTAGGCTTGTGTATAAGTATCACTCACATCACAACATTTCAAAACACTACCATAGGCTTGGCAAGTGACCCTAATCTCCACAGTTATCTAGAAAACACGTATGGTCTAAAGGTCTTTCAATTGGTTGTAATGGGGCCAAGGGTTCACAGTTCAGGGATGGATACCAAGAAAAAGGGAAGTTCAAAAGGGTTTACAAAATGAATTTCCTGAGAGTACTAAGTTTTAGAAAGCAAACCAGAAAACACATTTCCTTGTCCCTTCAAAAACTTCTAAGGAGTCTTATTTATTTTCATCATTTTTTTTCTTGAGTCCTTATTTAATTCTCACTTTCATCCTTTTTCTTCTTTTCTATATATTTTTTTTCTTTTTCTTTAATTTGAACCCACAATTTCACATTTCTATTATTTTCATTTCCCAAAACAAACCAATTTTTCTTTGAGCCTTTTCATCTAGTTGCTCTCCTTGAATTTTCTCAGGAATTTAGAAAATTAAATATCAATGGCTTTCAAGAATTAACATTTTAAGCTCAACAGGGGAAACTAATGGTAAATATAGCATTCAAATTCTAAGGCTAAGAACAAAACCTAGATTTCCTTTTTCGTTCCATACATGTAATCATCAACCATTTTGAATCGATCACAAGCCAAGTTCTAGAGTGCCCCAAAAATGCATGATACACTGAAAGAAGAGAAAAAAAACAAGGGTTCTTTAGAATGTTTAACCCTTTTTGGCCAAAAAGCTCTCTAATTAATGGCAATTAGTCATAGTCCAAGCAAACAAGGAATCATCATGAGTGGTTCATGCAGACAAACTAGTAATCATAAGACTCATTTATTTTATTTTATTTTATTTATTTTTTATTTATGGATTCCAAGAGGATTGAAATTTTATCATTCAAATTGGCACACACTTGCAAGACAGTTATCACCAGGAGGTAAACCATGTCATCCTAAACAGAAACATGCAAATCACAAACATAAAACAAAAGCATAAGAAAAACAAAAGCATAAGAGTTCAGAATAAGTTTTCGTTACCTACCACCCCAAACTAAAGATTGACAGTGTCCTCAATGTTCATCAAAGGAAAAGCAAGGTAAACAAATACTTATTCGAATAGAATCACCTTTCATGGAGAAGGTGGGAAATGGCCCTGCTGGGAATGCCAGTCATACATAAAATCAACTCACTGTGAGATATGGTTGAGCTGGGCTCCTTGCCTTTCTTGTTCTTGGGACATAGCTTCCATTCGTAAGGACATGGAATCCATGCGACTGCTCATTCCTTCCATCAGAGAATACATATGCTCCTGTAAAGAGCCTTATGAGGAACGGGAGGTACCAGCTGAGGGCTTTGTGTCATGAGGTGCATCCATGTCATCATCATTTCCTGAAAACAAAAAAGAAGTCTTGCCTTCCAGGCTAGTAAAGCTAGGATCAGGCAAGGGGTAAGGCACAGAGATTCCAGGAATAATTAAAAAATAAACATCATTCTCAAAGACAATCATGCCCATATAGATCATCTCATCAATATCAACCCTCTTGGGTTGACAAAGCAAGTTGTCATCATCCAGATTTATTCCTACATACCTGGCAATTGTGTTAATGTACCCAACAATGACAATCTTACCAGAGGTGGCCCGACCAACTCTAGTAAATTGGCTAAGAAGCCATTTAGAGGAATTAATAGGTACATTATTGATCATGGCATACAAAAAATACAATTCAGCAGCCCAAATGGTACCCGGGCTGTTGAATCGCCCAAAAATAGAGCGAGCCATGAAACGCTGAAGGTATTTAAGGACAGGATGATGCATGGATGAGGCTTTAGTAGATGACGGATCATAAGTATCACCTACTCGCGACAGTAGAGACCAAAAGTAGGAGGCATTAAAGCCCCTAGGAATACGAATAGCATCCATGCGAGCATGCATGTCTTCAGGAGCAGAGGGAAAACCATAGATGGAATCCACCTTCACTAGATCCATTCTAAAATCAGTATTATTAAGCCTAAAAGTAACCTCCCATCCAGAAACATTTGAACATGCTTTAATATCAACAGAGCTAAGGAACTCTAAACTAGTTCGTTCATAACATGGTTCAAAAAGTTTAATAAAATTCTCCCATCCCAAGTTTTAACAAAATTTAAGGGTATCCTCATAGATCCCTAGCTCAGTCAGTGATTCCCTACAAAAAAACCGGGAAGGAAGGATATCCCTCCCGGACAAAGAAGCAAGTCGCATTCTTTGTTCATCGGAAGTATACTCAATATCATCAATGTTACCATAGCTAGATGACTTACCCTTATTTTTGCGCTTTTTGCCAACCGTTTTGATTCTCCCTCGAGACATGATGCCTTTCTTAAAAACATAAATTGGAGAAAAATTAGGCACATAGAATAACTCAAATAATGGTCCAACATCAAAGAAATATATTACACAAATATAAGTTCATGAAATCATCAAAGTATTCACACCAATGTAAAAAGGAAAATTGCCTAATCATGGACAATGGCTTATGAAATCATGTATCCTATGACAAAGGACTAAGATTCAAAGGCCATTGCATGAAAAATATCAAAGAAACATGAAGTTAACATGGTATAGGCATTTTTACAAACACTTGGTGTGCACCATTGTGTAGAACCAAACATAGCAAAGATTTATCATGTAATAGTTCCTTTTGCTCACAAATGTTTAAGAACATAGCCATGAGTCCAAATCAATGCTCAAATAACAATAAGAAACAACATTTAAGTAAGATAAATCAAATGGGGTTCATGGAGAAAGATGAACAAATTTGGTGGTTCATAAGGTTTCAATCAAACTCATTGCAATTTGTGTCATATAATAGCATCATTAACAATCAAATAATGTTTCTATATCATCAATTTACAAGAATAATGAAAGAAACACCCAATTTGAATGAACCCCAAAAGTGTAGAAAAACTCCAAACTTAGAAAAAAATGGTGTTTCTTACTTGTTTTTGGAGATGAAGTGCAGAATTTTTACAATGGTGATGAGTAAGTATGCAAGGATGATGATGGAAAGGAAGAATAGCAAGGTTCAAGAGTGGGTTTTAAGGTGTTAAAGTGAGGAGGATTGGAGTGAAAGAGGGAATATGGAATGGAAAGGCAAAACGTGTTTTTTTAAAAATGGAATGGTGGGCTGGGTACACGATCCACGGCCAGTGGATTATTCCACGGCCCGTGGAGGGTGCTGTTTGGCCCTATTGTTTTGCTTCAAATACACGCGTTGAACACTGATGGGGATCCAAGGCCAATGGATTTTTCCACGTCCAGTGGATCCCACTGGTTTTTGCCTGGAAAAATTAAATTTTTAAGACCAGCAAGGTCCACGGCCAGTGGATCCTACTGGTTTGCCCTCTAAATATTCGCCTCTTTTTTGGCCAGAGAGATCCACTGCCAGTGGATTTTTCCACTACCAGTGGATCTTACTGGTTTATATGCAAAATATTTCCTCTTTTTTTCTTCCTTGGTCACACAGAGGGATCCACTGCCAGTGGATCTCTCTGACTTCAAAAATATTAATGCACCACAAAAGGGATCCACCTTCTCAAACACACATTATGTCATGCAACAACTGAAAGTGAAACACAAGCATAAATCATGTTTATTTCTTTTTTGATATTTTTATACTTTTGTAATTAATTTTTTTTTGTTTCTTGTTTAATGGCACACAAATGAACAAATCAATAACATAAATGGGGTTACCTCCCCACCAGTGCTAAGTTTAACGTCTTCATCCAGACGCTTTCACCGTTTAGAATCAAGAATCCGATCCATCAAGCAAGTCCAAGGCACTTGCATGTTGGATGGGTTCTCCTGTCAAGTAGTGCTTAAGCCTTTGTCCATTTACCTTAAATGGACCAGACTTGTCGCTCCATAACTCGACAGCTCCGGGAAATACCTTTGTTACCTGAAATGGTCCCGACCACCAGGACCTCAGTTTGCCAGGGAATAGCCTCAAACGGGAGTTGAAAAGCAATACCATATCACTAGGGTTGAATAACCTCCGGAGGATGTGACGATCGTGCCATTTTTTTGTTTTTTCCTTGTAAATTCTGGCATTTTCATACACATCCAACCGGAGCTCTTCAAGCCCATTCAACTCCAGCAACCTGTGTTCACCTACAACCTTCATATCAAAGTTAAGCATTTTGATAGCCCAAAAGGATTTGTATTCTAATTCAACAGGTAAATGACAAGGTTTCCTATAGACTAGTTTAAAGGGTGTGGTTCCAATGGGAGTTTTATAAGCGGTTTGATACGCCCATAAGGAATCGTCTAATTTAATAGACCAATCCTTACGGGAGGTATTAACCACTTTCTGAAGAATATTTTTGATCTCCCTATTAGATATCTCAACCTGGCCATTAGTTTGGGGGTGATAAAGTGTAGCAACCTTATGTCTCACCCCATACTTTTTCAGGAGGGTCTGAAAGGCTTTCTCAATGAAATGAGACCCTCCATCACTAATGATGCATTTAGGGACCCCAAACCTCAGAAAAATTATCTTTTTAAAAATCTTGATCACAGTCTTAGCGTCCGAATGAGGTGAAGCAATGGCTTCCACCCATTTAGACACGTAGTCAACTGCGACCAATATAAACTGATCCCCAAAAAAAGGGGGAAAGGGTCCCATAAAATGAACGCCCCACACATCAAATAATTCAACCTCTAGAATGCTATTTAGTGGCATTTCATGCTGCTTACCAATGTTACCTGCTCTCTGGCAAGCATCACAAGTCAGGACACACTTGCGCACATCCTTAAAAAGGTGTGGCCAGTAGAACCCGGCTTACAATACTTTCGAGGTTGTCTTTGATGTACTTATATGGCCTCCACAGGATAAGAAATGACAATGGTTCAGGATGGCATAGACTTCTTCCTCAGGAACACACCTCCTTATCAAACCATCTACACATTGCTTGAAAAGGAGGGGTTCATCCCAATAATAGTGCTTGACATCTGCAAAAAACTTCTTTTTTTGCTGAAAACCAAGGTCAGGGGGTACAATGCCATATGCAAGAAAATTGACAAAATCCGCGTACCAAGGCACTTGTTGGACACTTAAACTAAGTAGTTGTTCATCTGGAAAAGACTCATTGATGGGAACGACATCACCCATCTCATTTTTTTCAGATGACAACCTAGATAAGTGGTCGGCAACAAGGTTCTCAGTACCTTTTTTATCTTTTATTTCTAAGTCAAATTCTTGTAAGATCAAAATCCACCTAATTAACCTAGGCTTTGCTTCTTTTTTATTTAAAAGGTACTTGATGGCAGAATGGTCAATATATACAGTAACATGCGAGCCTACCAAGTACGATCTAAATTTATCAAAAGCAAAGACAATAGTTAATAATTCCTTTTCGGTGGTAGCATAGTTTACCTGAGCATCATCAAGTGTACGGCTGGCATAATGAATCACATGCAGCTTCCTATCCTTTCGTTGCCCAAGTACAGCCCCCACTACGTGATCACTAGTATCACACATCAGTTCGAATGGGAGTTCCCAATCAGGGGGTTGTACTACAGGGGCAGAAATCAGAGCTTGTTTAATCCTGCAAACAGCCTCAAGACAAGATGAGTCAAAAATAAATGGTACATCCTTACCCAAGAGATTTGTCAGAGGCTTTGTGATTTTACTGAAGTCTTTAATGAACCGCCGATAGAACCCGGCATGTCCAAGAAAACTCTGAATGCCTTTCACATTGGTAGGCGGGGGTAACTTTTCAATCACCTCCACCTTAGCTTTATCAACCTCAACTCCTCTCTCAGACACCATGTGCCCAAGAACTATGCCTTCTCATACCATGAAATGGCACTTCTCCCAGTTTAAAACCAAGTTGGTCTCCTTACAACGCTGCAACACTTTATACAAATTTGTCAAGCAATTATCAAAATTAAGACCATGTACAGAAAAGTCATCCATAAATACCTCTATGACATTCTTAATTAAATCAGAAAAAATGGCCTGCATACACCTTTAAAAAGTTGCAGGTGCGTTACACAAGCCAAATGGCATCCTTCTATATGCATATGTCCCATAAGGGCAAGTAAAAGTGGTTTTCTCTTGATCAGATGGATGGATGGGAATTTGATGAAAACCAGAGTATCCATCCAAATAACAGAAATAAGAATGCTTAACAAGCCTCTCAAGCATCTGATCAATGAAAGGAAGAGGGAAATGGTCTTTCTTGGTGGCGCTATTCAATTTTCTATAGTCAATACACATGCGCCACCCAGAAACTATCCTAGTTGAAATCAATTCTTGTTTATCATTTTTCACAACAGTTATCCCCCCCTTTTTAGGAACCATATGTACTGGACTTACCCACTTGCTACTAGCAATGGGATATATGACACCAGCATCCAACAATTTTAGGATTTCTTTCTTAACCACTTCCTGCATTTTAGGATTTAGTCTCCTAAGTGGTTCTACTGTTGGCCTACTCTCATCCTCTACAGTAATCCTATGCATGCAAAATGAAGGGCTAATCCCCTTAATGTCATCCATGGTATACCCAATAACCTTCCTATACAACCTAAGCTATTTTAGGAGTTTTTCAGTTTCCATAGCATTCAATTCAGCACTCACAATCACAGGATATGTAGAGTTCGGGCCAAGGAATTCATAACTCAATGAAGCCAGTAAAGGCTTCAATTCTACTTGGGGACCCACCTCTTTATCATGCATGACCTCAGTATCATGCCTTGGTGGGGCTTCTTCTTCAAAGCAACTTGATGTTCCTGCAGGCTCAATCAAGAAAACATATTCACGTGGTTCATCAGGAAGGGTTTCTTCCTTCACCACTTGGTCAATACAATCCACACTACAACAAACATCATCATTAAAAGGTTTTTTTAAAATATTTTTCAAGTTAAAATCCACCTTTTGGTCTCCCACAGTCAGAGACAACCTCCCATTCTTGACATCTATAACCGCGCCCGCGGTTGCCAAAAATGGCCTGCCTTAGATAATAGGGATCATCGAATCCTCATCCATTTCAAGGACCACAAAATTGGCAGATATAAAAAACTTTCCTATTTTTATTGGAACATCTTCTAAAATGCCTACAGGGTATTTAACAGACCTATCAGCAAGTTGCAAAGACATCCTAGTAGGTTTTAGTTCTCCTAATCCCAATTTCTCAGAAATAGACAATGGCATAAGACTAACACTAGCTCCTAAGTCACATAATGCTCTATCAATAGCCATGTCACCAATCACACAAGGGATAGAAAAACTACCTGGATCTTGAAGCTTGGGGGTAGCTTCTTTTGGATCAGTGCACTGTACTCCTCAGTAAGTGTTATAGTTCCATCCTCCCCTAATTTCCTCTTATTGGACAAGATGTCCTTTAAGAACTTTGCGTAAGTGGGTATCTGTTGCAAAGCATCAGTGAAAGGAACATTAATGTATAGTTTTTTTAGAACCTCAAGGAACTTACCGAACTGTTTATCCAACTTGGCCTTATCCAAACGCTGAGGGAATGGAACGGGAGGCTGATAAGGTTTCACCTCCTCCTTCTTTTCACTCTGTTTTTCCTCCTTTATTACCAGATGAGAAGAAGACTCTTCCCCTTTATTCTCTTTCTCGGGCTCCCCTTCAGTCATCCCAATCGAACCATCATACTGTGTGCCACTCCTAAGAGTGATAGCCATGGTGTGATTGGATGGTCCTATTTCGGGCTTTCCAGGAAAAGTTCTTGGCATTCTTGTTGAAGATGAGGCTTGTTGGGCAATTTGGTTCTCCAACATCTTATTATGAGTGGCAAGAGAGTCCACCTTGGAGGTTAACTTCTTGATAGCCTCGAAGAACTCATCATTTTGCTTAATTTGAGTGGTGACAAATGTCTCCATCAAGGACTCCAATTTTGATTTTTGTGGAGCATAGGGTCCTTGTTGTGACCTGAAGTTATTCTGGTTGCCTGGATTTCCTTGGAATGGTGGAGGTCTATATTGGAATCCTGGTGGGCCTTGTTGTCTGTAATTATTCCCAAAATTTCCACCATAGCTCCCAATAGCATCCACTTGTTGCATTTCAGCTTCGGGGCCTTGGGATACACCAAGCTGAAAACCTGTTGTGTTATGACCTGTAACTCCACACAATTCACAAACCACATTAGAAGCACCTGTTCTTAACTTATCAAATTTAACAGACAGAGCTTCTACCTTAGCAGTTAGAAGGGAAATTGCATCTAAAGAATACTTACCTGGAGTTTTTTATGGTAAACTCCTTTCAGATGACCACTGGTAGGTGTTTTGTGCCACCTCTTCTATAAGATTATACCCCTCCTCCATATTCTTGCTCATAAAAGCGCCGCCAACTGCAGCATCTAATGTAACCCTTTGGTTCGGGGTCAAACCATTATAGAAAATGTGGACCGTCAACCATCTTTCCACTCCATGGTGTGGGCATTCTCGAAGCAACTCTTTATACCTTTCCTATGCATCATATAGTGTCTCATCATCTTTCTGGGTGAAAGTGATGATTTGCTTCCTCAGTTGGTCAGTTTTGCTCTATGGATAGTATTTGTTTAGGAAGGCATGAGATAGCTGCTCCCAAGTAGTGATCAATCCCTCCAGAAGTGAATACAACCATGCTCTAGCCTTATCCCTCAAAGAGAATGGGAAAAGCTAGAGCCGGATTGCATCACTTGAGACGCCATTCACCTTGAGTGTATCACAGTACTCAAGGAAGATTTGGAGGTGTAGATTCGGATCTTCGGATGGTAAACCTCCAAATTCGTTTTGTTGGACCATTGAGAGCAAGGATGGCTTCAATTCAAAGTTGTTAGCCTCAATGGTTGGCCTTGTGATGCTAGGCCTCCTACCCATTGTATTGGGTGCTGTAAAATCATGAAGTGCTCGGTTATTGGGATTGTCCATTTGCTCTTCGGTGTTTGAACTCGAAGCTTGTTGCTTGTTTTGTTCAAGCTATTTCCGAATGCTCTAATCTTACGGAGGGTTCGTTCTATTTCTGGGTCAAAAATATGTTCGAAACTACGACTCCTTCACATATATAAACCTGCACAATCTACAAAAAACACAAAACACCCAAGCGTAATTCTGCAGAAAAATTAAAACCAAAAACCAAAAAAATTATGCAGAAAAATAAAACAATGCAGCAAAAATTATGTAGAAAAAATAAAATAAAAGAATCTAGTCTAATCAAAACACTGTTTAGCCAATATTGGGGGACAATCCCCGGCAACAGTGCCAAAAACTTGATAGCCTACCGCAAGCGCACGGGGTATCGTAGTGATAAAAATATCATCCCACAGAGATTGTTCCCAATTACCGGCTTACAATGCTTTGATTATCTAGACAAATCATTGGTTGATTCAGAAATTATAACGCAAAACTAAATGGCATAAACAGAAAACACTAAACAATTCGCAATGAGAATGAAGAAGTTTAATTGAAAACAATGGAGATTAGTTCCTTGGGAAATAAAGGTTCACATGTATTACCATTATCAAATGCAATTCAGTTTCCAAATTACTAAATCATGTTTCTTAAGGCAAGTTTTCCTAATTTGATTAGTGACCTTCTCTCGAAACCTTACTAACGTATCTAATTACTGAAGAACCGTATTAAATTCACTAACTAGATCCCTTACGCTTTATGAAAACCCGATTATCCCTCAAAGAGTTCCGTTTACTTTCGTAACCCGAATCCTTAGGTCCAATTTTGTTATTCAAACCATATGTCAATCTCTCGATCATCCATACCATTTGAGATCATCTACACTTATCTCTAAGCTTAGTAGAAGCATTAAGAGTGCATAAAATTAAATAAGAAACATGATTCAATAATGAAGAACAAAGAATATTCAATAAAGGTTCAAATACATGCTACACCCTAATTCCCAAGAATGGAATTTAGTTCGACATAATGAAAAGAGTTACAATTCCAAAATATGATCCAATTCCAAACATAGAAGAAATCAAAATTACAAAACAAGGGTTTGAAAGAAAACTAGAGTTCTCACTTTTGTCTTGATTCAATGCCCAAAATTCTACAGATTTGACGTTCTCCCTTGATCCTTGATTTGTTCTCTAAGAAGAAACCTCTCAATTCTCACCCAAAAACTGTCGTTTTTCTCCTCTTTTTCTCCACGCCCCAATTTTTCTCTGTCTTTGCCTTTTTATCCCTTGAAAAACAAGGGAAATCAGAAAATAACTGCTATAACATACAAAATCCACTGGCAGTGGGAAAATCCACTGGCAGTGGATCGTTCTGTGTTGTCCCCAAACGCTTGAGAAATAAAAAACTGGGCAGAAATCACTGGCAGTGGATGTTATGGCAGGGAGTTCCACGACCAGTAGATTTTCCCATTGGCAATGGATTCTTCTGTCCTTAATTTTTGCATATTCCAGAGAGATGCACTGGCAGTGGATTTTTCCACCACCAATGGATTTTTCTGAACCTTGATTTTCATGTGTTTTATGGGCGTTTTTGGGCTCCGAAATTCCTTCTTTGGTATATTCTTCTTCAATTGATGGATTGGCTTTAATTTTTTATTCTTCCACAAGCTTGAACTCTTTTCATTTTCTTATTCCCTTCAAATTCTTCCAATTCCTTTTATAAAAAGACTTATATCATGAAGGTTCCTACAAAATACAACTACCCAAGTAGCATGTGCGGAAATAGAAGAATAACAATGGAAATTAGGGGGAAAATAAGATGGAATGAACTAAAACTAAGACTATATGGACCCTAAAACTAATGCAACCTAGACACTTATCACCGAGGTAATGGCAATGGTGGCCGGAATAGTCATAATCATGGTGCTAACCAACCAACTGCTGGAAGAGTATTCACTGTGACCGGTGAAGAAGCAGCTCAAGCCGATAACCTAGTTGAAAGTAAGTGTGAAATACTCAGAAATTTTGTGCATGTTATTTATGATTCGGGTGCGACCCATTCTTTTATATCTGTGGATTGTGTATGGCGATTGAGATTTCCGGTGTGCTTAATGAAAAATGCCCTTATGGTTACTACCCCAACCGGTGCTTGTCTCAGATTGGTTAATCGATGTGATAACGTCGATATGCTCCTAGAAGGGAGGAGATTTATTACTTCTTTCATTTGCCTATCTATGAAGGGCTTGAAGATCATTCTTGGTATAGATTGGCTTTCCACCAATAAGGTCTTGGTTGACTGTCAACAACGGACTATCATTTTCCCTTCTTCCGATGTGGAGAAATTCGATGTGTAAGGTATAACTCAACTTTGCATACTATTATCTCTTGTCGATAGGACAAATGGTCCCAATCCCTTAAAAATTCCCATTGTATCGGAATTTCTGAATGTATTCCCTGATGAGGTACCTGATTTACCTCCTCCACACGAGATAGAGTTTTCTATTGATCTTGTTCCGGGAGCGGAACATGTTTCTCGAGCGCCATATCGGATGTCTCCGATGGAATTAGCCGAGTTGAAGAGACAAGTTGAAGAGTTATTGGAACGAGAATTTATTCACCCAAGTGTGTCTTGTAACATCCCTGTTTTTAGTAGCAGTCTTATTTAGTAAAAAAGTTGAAGTTTAGAAGGTCTGTAAGTGGTAATAAGTGAATAAATGCCCTGTAGATGGTCTGTAATGTCGCAAGAATTTCATTTTTATATGTAATTATGGAATTTGTATGGACCATTAGTGAAATTATGCAAAAACTGAGTGAAAAAGGGTTCTGTTCCGAGTAACAGAAAGAAATTCCGAGTGAATAATTAGAAATTCCGAGTGAAGGATGGAATTCTGAGTCAGTGTCATGTTTTCCGAGTAAAACATGACTGAGAGGGCTACCACCGAGTGGAGTCCTGACCTGAGAAGCAATTCTGAGTGAAGTGTGTTCAAGAGAACCACTTCTGGGTGAAATTCCGAGTCAAAACACCCTTGAATGACTTGTTCCGAGTCAAACTATGCCAAATGCTACCTTTCCGAGTGACAATTTCTCTGATTATAGTATTCCGAGTGAAGAGACTCAGTCAGGGATATAACTGATGCAATCCGAGTAAGTTAGTCCAAGTCAAACATTCCCAGTGAGGAAGGGGATAGCATTCCGAGTAGGATATATATGAGGTTTAGAGCCATTGAGTGAGGCTAAATATGTAGCCTTTCCGAGTGAATAGGCTTGGATGATCCCAAGTAAGATATACTCGAGTGGGAAATAATACCGAGTGAAAATGATATGTGTAGGAATGGATTTGGATATTCCCGAGTGGAAATCCGAGGGAAGATTTGTTGTAATGGATTAGATTGGAAAATTTCTAAGTATATGATGATACATATATAATCCGAGTGGATTGGGTTAGAACAAGTCCGAGTTGGACTTAGCGTAATGGTTTCCCCGAGTGAATAAAATGAGGTATACTGAGTGGTATTTGATTAGTCCTAAACAGAGTGAAGAAGTTTATGGATTCCGAGTAAGAACACCCTTATTACCGAGTGGATCTTACGTGTGACTTTCCTGAGTGGAAGTATGGAACTGAGTAAACTTCCAAGGGAAGGAAAGTGTATTCTCCGAGTGAGAAATGTAAGTCTATGCCGAGTGATGCATGTGAAGTACATTTCCGATTGTGTTGAAGTTAAATACACCGAATGGTATGGGAAGTATTCCGAGTAAGTGGATGAGTTTTACCGAGTGGAACAGTGTGTAGAGATTCGGATTTGGAATGAAAATTACCGAGTGAAACTGACTACGAGAAGACACGGTTTTAGGATGAATTAACCGAGTAAGAACAATCAGAAACAACTCGGATTTGGGATATAATACCGAGTGAAAGACCAAGTAAGATAGGAGTCAGCACTAATTGATTTTACCGAGTGAGAAAGCAAGTGTTGAGTCGGTTTTAGAAGAATTCCGAGCTAGGTGTTCATCAAAGCCGACCTCTTCGTAGCCACACAACAGCCTTTCCTTCCACACCACAATACCGACCTCTTTCACAGACGGTGTCCATCAAATCCCTCACATACCGTCCTCTACTTCTTTACTCCACATCGTCCCTCACCTAAAAACCGACCTCACTCCATAACCGACCTCTTCAAATCCTCCAACACCGAACACCTTTTAACTCCACTCAGATTACTTTATATATTTAAATATGTCACTAATCCCATTAATGCAAAGCTGACAGTGAAATGAGTCAAAAGTTTCCATTATCTCCACTAACAGTCCACCAACAGCCCACTCACAAAAAGTTGTCCCCCACTTGTCTCCTTTCTCATTATTAAATCAACACAGAACTTATTGCAAGTCTGAAAACTTTTAGACCCAAGAGAACTTAGCAAAAACGCTCTCTATTTCTTCTTCTTCGCACAAAGTTCTTTCTCTCTTTTCTTTTCCCTCTCACTTGGATCTGAAGCAGGACAGTGAAGGGAACATTTTATCCTCATCTAGGAACTCCATTAAGGTAAGGGGGTATATTCTCGGGTATTCTAGGGAAATCTGAGTGAAAAGAAAGGATTAAGGTACCTTGGGTCCTCACCTTTCCAGGACAGATTCGGAGTTGTGTGATTTTAAATGTCTTAATTGTTATGTATTTGTGATAATTGTATATATATTGTTGTGAACATGTTTAATTGACTGCGTTGCTTTTATTGATCATGAGGATTCAGTGAATATGTTTAAATTGACTGTATTGATTAATATTAATGAGTGAATATGTTTAATGCTGGACTATGAAAATATTAAATATCATGGGTATTATGTGAATTCCAATGGAGTTATAAACAGACGTCAGATTCTATGATAATGATGAGCTCGGTATTGTACAAACCAACCAGATCATTTAAGAATATACAAATTCACTTAAATATTTACATCAATCCGACCAGTCTTATATCAACCCGATCGGTTACCTGAAAAATGCAAATACCTCGTTTAAACTTTCAAACAGAAACATATTTCACTCGGTAAACACCTTAATTTCACTCAGAAAACCTCATCAGTGTGATTCTACTCGGATTTATAATCATTTCACGTATAAAACTCCTTTTTAGTCAGAACTTACTCAGGAAAATATCTTATTTTCACTCAGAAAGCTCCTTTCAGACTAATTCCACTCGGAATCATATTTTATTCCACTCAGAAACTTATTTTCACTCGGATTCATAAACATTTTCACTCAGAAAAATTCTCTCAGTCGGATCTCACTCAGAATTTAAGTTATTTCACTCAGAAAATCCTTTTCAGTATCTGTTTCACTCGGAAAACACTTCTCAGACGGATTTCACTCGAAAAACATAGTTATTTCACTCAGAAACTTATTTTCACTCGGATTCATAAACATTTTCACTCAGAAAAATTCTCTCAGTCGGATCTCACTCAGAATTTAAGTTATTTCACTCAGAAAATCCTTTTCAGTATCTGTTTCACTCGTAAAACACTTCTCAGACGGATTTCACTCGGAAAACATAGTTATTTCACTCAGAGACTTATTTTCACTCGGACTCACAAACATTTTTACTCAGGAAACTCTTTTCATACTGATTCCACTCGGAATCATACTTGATTTCACTCAGAAACTCATTTTTACTCAGAATTATAGTAATTTCACTCAGAAAACTCTGCCACAATCTAATTTCACTCGGAAAACAGTTTAACTTCACTCAGGAAATTCTTTTAGTGGTTTCACTCGGAAAACATATTATTTTCACTCAGAAAACTCTTCCACAATCATATTTCACTCAAAGAACATTTTTAACTTCACAGAAAACTCTTTCAGTCTGATTTCACTCGGATTCATGTTCATTTTACACAGAAACTCATCTCAGCCTGATTTTATTTGAAATCCTGCTTATTTCACTCGAAATCTTATTTATTGCACTCGGTAATAAACCTATTTTACTCAGAAAGCTTGGATATCAACATTTCCACTCGGATATAACTTGTTTTTAATCGGAAAATTCATTTCCACTCGGTACCAATCTCTTTCTACTCAGAAAATTTATTTTTATTCGGAAACAGATTTATTTTTTACTTGGATAATTCATTTTCACTCGGTATTTAGCTTATTCCACTCGGAAAACTTGGTTTTTGACATTTTAACTCGGATTATCATTTACCAAACTCTTCTTTACTCCTTTTTAAAATATTGGAAGGTTACAAATATCATTATTGTTCTTATTCCTATTAGTATTATTATTATTGTTATTATTATTATTATGATTCTTATTATTATTGTTATTTTTACTATTATTAACTAGTATTATTATTATTATTGATATTAATATTGTTTTAATTATGAGTAATTAAATAAGGAATATATTATTTTACTCTTTAAACAAAGTATTATTTAGCCAAGACATAACTGATATATTAAGAATGAATAATTTACAACGTTGGAATGGATGATGAGATCCAAGAGCTTGCGAATGAATATTATGAGACTGGAAACACATAGATACCCAAGAATCAAAAGATAAAAAGAATGCATTTCGCATCATGAAAATATTTTGAAAGGAGGAGAAATTCTAGAGCATACACCTGGTACGCTGGAGGACATTCACGTTCGATCCCCATGAGGATCTTGGGAGTACAACTGGAATGGAAACCCAATGGCATCAAAGTCACGCCTGATAGCCGCGATGCAATTCTAGTGTACTTTGACTAAATGACGGAGTGTAACTATGATCGTAGGGATCCAAGCTCCAAAAATATATAAATCAATGATGAGAACCAATGAGTTCATTCGTACCCTATGAAAATGGGAGCTTGGGCGGACCCTGATCGCTCTAGAATGGAATGGAGATATTCCAAAGAATGAGATGAAGAAATGATTTATTGGGCCCACATGCATCATGAGACTTAACCAAAGATAAATCATAATAAATTCAACTCATGCATTCCATGAAAACATGCTTGATTGTTATAATTGTGAATATGCTAATTGTATGATTTATGTGATATTGTATGTTAACTGGATTATGTCCGCACCGGATTAACCATCAGGGTCTTGGGTTATACTCACCCTTACTGTTGACAATTTTCAGAGGAATTAGGAAATCAAGAATCGAGTATGAAGAACAGCAATATGCTGAACCCACTAAGAATGTTCATTAAAAGTAGGATATCTGTAGTTGAATAATAAGACCATGGATGACTGTATAAATATTAAGGGTGCCTGCGTGCCCCATTCTGTTAAGAGTACAATTACTTACAGTTTGTGAATGACTATGTGAATTATATACTATTTGCTTCCACTGATCTGCCATCTTTTTATTTAAAAAAAAAATATTCACTTTTTATGAAAACTTGTGACCTCTCAGTTAAATAGGATGATCCTATAGAATGGGTTGTCTTATCTAACTGAGGGTGTTACATTGGTGGTATCAGAGCATAGTCGATTCATTAAGCTTGGGAGTGGACCATTAGGTTTCCACGTACTCTAATAGAAATATTGAACAGTCCATAAAACACCTAAGACTAGATTACCTATGTGGAATTCTCCACATAACATATACCCTAAACCCTTTTGTTGATATTCTTTCAACAATTTCCTAATGACTCGTCGAAACAATGATCATGATATGGAGGAACTTCTTACTCAAATCGTGGAGACGATAAGACAACGAGAATTATCCCATACTCTACTAGGCAGAGCCAAGGACTAGCTAACTTTCAGCGGAACGATCTTACACAATTCGAAGGAGAGCTACGACAGGAAATCCGTCCAATATTATTGGGACTTGAAGAGTTAAAATAATATCCGGTTAGAATCTGGGTGTCAGATCAAGTATCTTCGACTGAGATACCATTGGTCAGGGCTATTAAGGATATTAATAGGAACACGAATCTACATTCAGAATAATTTTTGGAGTCAGTATTAAGCCCAAACAGAGGTCCTGTTTGTTATAAAGCAGGAAACGCTTCAATGATGGTCCAAGATATAACTTATTTCCTTTCTTTCTTTCCCTCCATTTTCGTGTACATGCTAGGACTTGAGAAAGCTTGGAGTTTGAGGTAAATCTCTCAACTCGTTTGATGTTTGTGACCTAGGTTTTGATTTCTATGTGGTTAGAAAAATGCCTTATGAATGGATTTAGAAATAGGAACCATTTTCATGCAAAACCCAAAAGGTGGAATATACTTATGTGTGTCTTAGGATGAATGTGAAGTAGTATACGAAAATTTTAAAATTTGAGATGGAAGATGATGGTTGCTAATGGTAATTATTTGATTTTAGTGGAACCCTAACTCCAGGATTTGAGGAAATGAGTAATAATGTTAGGAAGATGATTTTTAGTAAAAACCTATGATAATGTGTGTGTAGATGTTGTTAATAATAAAGATGGGTGATTATTAGAAATGATCATTGAATTTTGATGAAAAACCCTAAGTGTAGTGATTTGAGGATTTTAACTAAGTTGATGATCTTGATGGCTTTGAATACTCTAGAATAATTACATATGAGAAAATGAATATCTGAGGCATTAGGTGTTGATTATGGAGGATTGGGAAAGGAGTGTATATAAGTAAGTATGTAATTGGAGTAATTAATTTAGACTATTGATGTTATGATGATGTTAAAAATAGTTGCAAACCATTGATAGTAGATTAAGGAAACAATTGATAGTGGATTAAGATACTTGAGTTAATAAATAGGTGTGCCATTTTGAAATAGTTGAATTAATGATGATCTTAGACGAAACCAAGAGGCTTATAATGAGTTTGGCTAAATTTTAATGATGATTAAATGATTCATGTGATGATTTGGAGGTCTTAAGGCTAAGGAATCATAGTATTGTTATTGTTAGGTGTGGATAGCATTTTAAGATTTTAAAAAAAATCTTGGTTTTGGGAGAGGAATTCCCGAAGCCTAATACAAACGTGTAAATTGGATTTAGACAAGTCTAGGACTTGACAATGAATTTTGGGGAATGATGCCTTATAATGGTATATTAGTAGCAAGTATTTCTCGAAGTTACCCCTACCACTGGGATAGGAAGAGCTATAAAGACCAAGAAGTTAAGTCCCAGATACATAGAACCTATCAGATTCTGCAAAAGATAGGAACCAATGTGTGCCGTATTGCTCTACCAAACCTTTATAATGTCTTTCATGTTTTCCCAACTCCGCAAATATGTACTAGGCCCTGATCATGTTCTGAGTCCCGATCAATTTGTTCTGAAAGAAAACCTTACCTTTGAAGCATCACCGGTTAAGATTGTTGACCGACGTCTCAAACAGCTAAGAGGCAAGGAAATCTCTTTGGTCAAAGTAGTTTGGAGTCAGTTAAATGATAGGGACACTACTTGGGAAATTGAGGAAAAGATTAGAGGATTGTACTCTCAATTATTCCAACTATGAATTTCGGGATGAAATTCCCAAAAGGGAAGGAGAGTGTAACATCCCTGTTTTTAGTAGCAGTCTTATTTAGTAAAAAAATTGAAGTTTAGAAGGTCTGTAAGTGGTAATAAGTGAATAAATTCCCTGTAGATGGTCTGTAATGTCGCAAGAATTTCATTTTTATATGTAATTATGGAATTTATATGGACCATTAGTGAAATTATGCAAAAACTGAGTGAAAAAGGGCTCTATTCCGAGTAACAGAGAGAAATTCCGAGTGAATAATTAGAAATTCCGAGTGAAGGATGGAATTCCGAGTCAGTGTCATGTTTTCCGAGTAAAACATGACTGAGAGGGCTACCACCGAGTGGAGTCCTGACCTTAGAAGCAATTCTGAGTGAAGTGTGTTCAAGAGAACCACTTCTGGGTGAAATTCTGAGTCAAAACACCCTTGAATGACTTATTCCGAGTCAAACCATGCCAAATGCTACCTTTCTGAGTGACAATTTCTCTGATTACAGTATTCCGAGTGAAGAGACTCAGTCAGGGATATAACCGATGCAATCCGAGTAAGTTAGTCCAAGTCAAACCTTCCCAGTGAGGAAGGGGATAGCATTCCAAGTAGGATATATATGAGGTTTAGAGCCATTGAGTGAGGCTAAATATGTAGCCTTTCTGAGTGAATAGGCTTGGATGATCCAAAGTAAGATATACTCGAGTGGGAAATAATACCGAGTGAAAATGATGTGTGTAGGAATGGATTTGGATATTCCCGAGTGGAAATCCGAGGGAAGATTTGTTGTAATGGATTAGATTGGAAAATTTCTAAGTATATGATGATACATATATAATCCGAGTGGATTGGGTTAGAACAAGTCCGAGTTGGACTTAGCGTAATGGTTTCCCCGAGTGAATAAAATGAGGTATACCGAGTGGTATTTGATTAGTCCTAAACCGAGTGAAGAAGTTTATGGATTCCGAGTAAGAACACCCTTATTACCGAGTGGATCTTACGTGTGACTTTCCTGAGTGGAAGTATGGAACTGAGTAAACTTCCAAGGGAAGGAAAGTGTATTCTCCGAGTAAGAAATGTAAGTCTATGCCGAGTGATGCATGTGAAGTACATTTCCGATTGTGTTGAAGTTAAATACACCAAGTGGTATGGGAAGTATTCTGAGTAAGTGGATGAGTTTTACCGAGTGGAACAGTGTGTAGAGATTCGGATTTGGAATGAAAATTACCGAGTGAAACTGACTACGAGCAGACACGGTTTTAGGATGAATTAACCGAGTGAGAACAATCAGAAACAACTCGGATTTTGGATATAATACCGAGTGAAAGGCCAAGTAAGATAGGAGTCAACACTGATTGATTTTACCGAGTGAGAAAGTAAGTGTTGAGTCAGTTTTAGAAGAATTCTGAGCTAGGTGTTCATCAAAACCGACCTCTTCGTAGCCACACAACAGCCTTTCCTTCCACACCACAATACCGACCTCTTTCACAGACGGTGTCCATCAAATCCCTCACATACCGTCCTCTACTTCTTTACTCTACACCGTCCCTCACCTAAAAACCGACCTCACTCCATAATCGACCTCTTCAAATCCTCCAACACCGAACACCTTTTAACTCCACTCAGATCACTTTATATATTTTAATATGTCACTAATCCCATTAATGCAAAGCTGACAGTGAAATGAGTCAAAAGTTTCCATTATCTCCACTAACAGTCCACCAACAGCCCACTCACAAAAAGTTGTCCCCCACTTGTCTCCTTTCTCATTATTAAATCAACACAGAACTTATTTCAAGTCTGAAAACTTTTAGACCCAAGAGAACTTAGCAAAAACGCTCTCTATTTCTTCTTCTTCGCACAAAGTTCTTTCTCTCTTTTCTTTTCCCTCTCACTTGGATCTGAAGCAGGACAGTGAAGGGAACATTTTATCCTCATCTAGGAACTCCATTAAGGTAAGGGGGGTATATTCTCGGGTATTCTGGGGAAATCTGAGTGAAAGGAAAGGATTAAGGTACCTTGGGTCCTCACCTTTCCAGGACAGATTCGGAGTTGTGTGATTTTAAATGTCTTAATTGTTATGTATTTGTGATAATTGTATATATATTGTTGTGAACATGTTTAATTGACTGCGTTGCTTTTATTGATCATGAGGATTCAGTGAATATGTTTAAATTGACTGTATTGATTAATATTAATGAGTGAATATGTTTAATGCTGGACTATGAAAATATTAAATATCATGGGTATTATGTGAATTCCAGTGGAGTTATAAACAGACGTCAGATTCTATGATAATGAGCTCGGTATTGTACAAACCAACCAGATCATTTAAGAATACATAAATTCACTTAAATATTTACATCAATCCGACCAGTTTTATATCAACCCGATCGGTTACCTGAAAAATGCAAATACCTCGTTTAAACTTTCAAACAGAAACATATTTCACTCGGTAAACACCTTAATTTCACTCAGAAAACCTCATTAGTGTGATTCTACTCGGATTTATAATCATTTCACGTATAAAACGCCTTTTTAGTCAGAATTTACTCAGGAAAATATCTTATTTTCACTCAGAAAGCTCCTTTCAGACTAATTCCACTCTGAATCATATTTTATTCCACTTACTTATTTTCACTCGGATTCATAAAATTTTCACTCAGAAAAATTCTCTCGGTCGGATCTCACTCAGAATTTAAGTTATTTCACTCAGAAAATCCTTTTTTAGTATCTGTTTCACTTGGAAAACACTTCTCAGACGGATTTCACTCGAAAAACATAGTTATTTCACTCAGAAACTTATTTTCATTCGGATTCATAAACATTTTCACTCAGAAAAATTCTCTCAGTCGGATCTCACTCAGAATTTAAGTTATTTCACTCAGAAAATCCTTTTCAGTATCTGTTTCACTCGAAAAACACTTCTCAGATGGATTTCACTCAGAAAACATAGTTATTTCACTCAGAGACTTATTTTCACTCGGACTCACAAACATTTTTACTCAGGAAACTCTTTTCATACTGATTCCACTCGGAATCATACTTGATTTCACTCAGAAACTCATTTTTACTCAGAATTATAGTAATTTCACTCAGAAAACTCTGCCACAATCTAATTTTACTCGGAAAACAGTTTAACTTCACTCAGGAAATTCTTTTCAGTGATTTCACTCGGAAAACATATTATTTTCACTCAGAAAATTCTTCCACAATCATATTTCACTCAAAGAACATTTTTAACTTCACAGAAAACTCTTTCAGTCTGATTTCACTCGGATTCATGTTCATTTTACCCAGAAACTCATCTCAGCCTGATTTTATTTGAAATCCTGCTTATTTCACTCGAAATCTTATTTATTGCACTCGGTAATAAACCTATTTTACTCAGAAAGCTTGGATATCAACATTTCCACTCGGATATAACTTGTTTTTAATCGGAAAATTCATTTCCACTCGGTACCAATCTCTTTCTACTCGGAAAATTTATTTTTACTCGGAAACAGATTTATTTTTTACTTGGATAATTCATTTTCACTCGGTATTTAGCTTATTCCACTCGGAAAACTTGGTTTTTGACATTTTAACTCGGATTATCATTTACCAAACTCTTCTTTACTCCTTTTTAAAATATTGGAAGGTTACAATTATCATTATTGTTCTTATTCCTATTAGTATTATTATTATTGTTATTATTATTATGATTCTTATTATTATTGTTATTTTTACTATTATTAACTAGTATTATTATTATTATTGATATTAATATTATTTTAATTATGAGTAATTAAATAAGGAATATATTATTTTACTCTTTAAACAAAGTATTATTTAGCCAAGACATAACTGATATATTAAGAATGAATAATTTACAACGTTGGAATGGATGATGAGATCCAAGAGCTTGCGAATGAATATTATGAGACTGGAAACACATAGATACCCAAGAATCAAAAGATAAAAAGAATGCATTTCGCATCATGAAAATATTTTGAAAGGAGGAGAAATTCTAGAGCATACACCTGGTACGCTGGAGGACATTCACGTTCGATCCCCATGAGGATCTTGGGAGTACAACTGGAATGGAAACCCAATGGCATCAAAGTCGCGCCTGATAGCCGCGATGCAATTCTAGTGTACTTTGACTAAATGACGGAGTGTAACTATGATCGTAGGGATCCAAGCTCCAAAAATATATAAATCAATGATGAGAACTAATGAGTTCATTCGTACCCTATGAAAATGGGAGCTTGGGCGGACCCTGATCGCTCTAGAATGGAATGGAGATATTCCAAAGAATGAGATGAAGAAATGATTTATTGGGCCCACATGCATCATGAGACTTAACTAAAGATAAATCATAATAAATTCAACTCATGCATTCCATGACAACATGCTTGATTGTTATAATTGTGAATATGCTAATTGTATGATTTATGTGATATTGTATGTTAACTGGATTATGTCCGCACCGGATTAACCATCAGGGTCTTGGGTTATACTCACCCTTACTGTTGACAATTTTCAGAGGAATTAGGAAATCAAGAATCGAGTATGAAGAACAGCAATATGCTGAACCCACTAAGAATGTTCATTAAAAGTAGGATATCCGTAGTTGAATAATAAGACCATGGATGACTGTATAAATATTAAGGGTGCCTGCGTGCCCCATTCTGTTAAGAGTACAATTACTTACAGTTTGTGAATGACTATGTGAATTATATTCTATTTGCTTCCACTGATCTGCCATCTTTTTATTTTAAAAAAAAATATTCACTTTTTATGAAAACTTGTGACCTCTCAGTTAAATAGGATGATCCTATAGAATGGGTTGTCTTATCTAACCGAGGGTGTTACATGTCTCCTTGTGGTGCGTCTGTTTTATTGGTGAGAAAGAAAGATGGAAGTATGAGGTTATATGCGGACTATCGACAACTTAACAAGCTAACTATTAAGAACCGATATCCCCTACCTCGTATTGACGATCTTTTGGATCAATTGAAGGATGTCGTTGTGTTCTCAAAAATCGATTTGCGTTCCGGATATCACCAAATTTGGGTGAAGACTGAGGATATCCCAAAGACTACTTTTCAAACACGTTATGGCCACTACAAATATGTAGTGATGCCTTTCGGTATAATGAATGCACCTGCAATTTTCATGGATTACATGAATCATATTTTCCATGAGTATCTTGACAAATTTGTGGTGGTGTTTATCGATGACATCCTTGTCTAAAAAAAAATCATGAAGAACATGAAGAACATCTTCGCCTTGTATTAAATATCGTTTGAGAAAAGGAGTTGTATGCGAAGCTTTCTAAGTGTGAATTTTGGTTATCCGAGGTCCAATTTCTTGGACATGTTATCTCCAAGGATAGTGTTGTAGTTGATCCATCTAAGATTGAAGCTGTGCTGGCTTGGGAAAGATCGACGTCTATAACCGAAGTAAGAAGTTTTCTTGGTCTTGTCGGTTATTACCGGAGGTTCATTGAAGGATTTTCCCGATTGGCTTTGCCTTTAACGAAGCTGACCCGTAAGAATCAGCCATTTGTATGGAGTTTTGATTGTGAAAGGAGTTTTTAAGAGTTGAAAGTTATACTCACTTCTGCTTCGGTGTTGGCTTTGCTGGACTTATTGGATGACTTCGTGGTGTATTACGATGCTTCCAAGCTTGGTCTTGGTTGCGTGTTGATGCAAGGTGAGCGTGTGATAGCCTATGCGTCGAGACAGTTACGATTGCATGAGGTTAACTACCCCACCCACGATCTTGAATTGGTGGCCGTGGTGTTTGCCCTGAGGTTATAGTGGCATTATTTGTATGGCTCTAAGTTTGTAGTCTTTAGTGATCATAAGAGTCTCAAATACTTGTTTGATCAGAAGGAACTTAATATGCGCCAACGAAGATGGATGGAATTTTTGAAAGACTATGAGTTTGAATTGAGGTATTATCCCGGAAAGGCACATGTGGTTGCCGATGCCTTAAGTCAGAAATCGTTACATGTTTCCGCTATGATGGTGAAAAAATGGAGCTCATCAAGCAATTTCAAAATTTGAACATGAGTGTAGAAGTATATACCCCAAAAAAGATGTCTCTTAAGATGTTGACGGTGGCGAATGTATTCTTTGAGACCGTGAAGTTGTAATAACCAAAGGATGAGTATTTGATCGAGATGAAAAAAGCTCAAGATAATAGGAAAAATTCATTTTTGACAGAAGGCCATGATGGCATTTGGCGTGTGAAAGGCTAGATTTATGTTCCATCTGGTGGTGATCTAATTGGTACTTGAAGAAGCTCATAAGAGCGTGTTGAGCATATATCCCGGTGCCACGAAAATGTATCAATATTTGAAGAAGAATTTCTGGTGGCCCGGTATGAAGCGGGATGTGGCTAATTATGTAGCCTCTTGCATTATTTGTCAAAAGGTGAAGGTTGAACATCAGAAACCATCTGGTTATCTGAGACCACTTGATATTCCGGTATGGAAGTGGGACGACATCACAATGGACTTTGTTTCTGGACTAACTAGAACACGTACTGGAAATGATGCTATATGGGTGATTGTAGATTGGTTGACAAAGTGTGATCACTTCTTGCCCATGAACATGAAGAATTCTTTGGAGAAATTAGCACAATTATACATTAAAGAGATTGTTAGACTACATGGTGTGCCTTTAAGTATTGTATCAGATTGCGACCCGCTGTTCACTTCCTAATTTTGGGGAAGCTTGCATGAGGCAATAGGTTCCAAGTTGAAGCTCAGTTCGGTATATCATCCATAAACGGATGGACAATCTGAGTAGACAATTCAAAGCCTTGAAGATTTGTTACAGGATTGTGTGTTGGAGCACGGTGGTTGTTGGGAAAGATTCCTACCACTAATTGAATTTACATACAACAATAGTTATCATAGCACTATTGGTATGGCTCCCTATGAAGCGTTGTATGGCCGAAAATGTAGAACTCCATTGTGTTGGCTTGAAGCCAGAGAGAGTTTGGCTTTGGGGCCAGAGTTGATTACAGAGACGAATGAACAGATTAAAATGATACAAGAAAAGATGAAAATGCCCAAGATCGGCAGAAGAGTTATTATGATAGGAGGCAGAAGCCACTTGAGTTTCAAGTTAGCAATCATGTATTTTTAAGAGTATCAAGAGATAAAGGCATTGGAAGAGCTTTAAAGAGTAAGAAGTTAAGTCTGAGGTTCATTGGACCCTACGAGGTTTTAGAGCGGATTGGCGATGTTGTATATCGGATTGCACTTCCTCCGAACTGTCTAATCTACACAACGTGTTCCATGTGTCTTAATTGAGGAAATATGTCCATGATCCCCTACATGTAATTTCTATGGAAGATGTTGATGTACAGGACGATCTGTCCATTCTTCATGTTTCTATCCGCATTGTTGAACACTCCATGAAGAAGCTACGGAACAAATTGGTACCCTTGGTGAAAGTTGCATGGAAGCACGGAAATACAGAGACGTTCACATGGGAACGTGAGGACGATGTAAGAGCTCGGTACCCCGATGTGTTCGAATCCGGTATGTTAAATTTCAGGGACGAAATTTCTTTTTTGGTGGGGTGGATTGTAACACCTTAAATTTTAAAATAAAGGATTAACTTAGGAGATAAATATTAAATAATTATGTTTGGGTTATTTAATGTTCCAAAATATTGGGAATAAATGAACTAAGATTTTTGGGAACTGTTTATGATTTATTGGAACCAGAAAAGCTAAAAATAAGCCCGATTGAAATATGGGTGTCGGATCAAGTATCTCCAACTGGGATGATATTGGTCAGGGCTGATAAGAAAAATATTGGGAATCCGATGGTATATTCGGAATAATTTTTGGATATGGTATTAAGCCCAAATAATGACCCTGTTTATCATAAAACAGTGAATATTTAATAGGGAATTAAAAATAAAGCCAAATGGCCTATTTCTCCCTTTTTATTTCTGTTAGCCTTGGATTTTCCCCATAACTTGTACTTCAATTTTCCTTCTTCTGCACTCTTCTCCTTCATTTCTTCTTCTTCTCTCCAAAAACCCTAAGGAAAAAGTGGTGGCTTTTTCCTCTCCCATTTCCGTCCTTGAAGAAAGCTTGGAGGAGCTTGGAGCTTGAAGTCTCATCTTTACTTCTTCTCGTTTTTGTGTGGATTTTTCCTCTCTTAGAAAACTCTCTTATTTCTCCTCTTAAGGTAAGATCTTGCTGTTCCTCAAGAGTATGAACTATGGGTCTTTGAGTTTTTGTGCTGAGAGAATGATTTAAAGAATGTTGTTGGGTTTTAATGAAAACCCTAACCCAAAGATTTGTGGGAAATGTGAGATATGGGTGGAGAAGCATTTATTGTGTTAAATAACTATTTTTGGTGAGGTGAAATGTTGTTATTAATGGTGAATGGCCATTAATGAAGCTTAATGGTTGTTGGGAACCATTAATGTGGGAACCCGGTAATGGGTTTGGCAATAAATATGCTTAATAATAAATGCAGACGCCTGAACTGTAGTGGTGGTGGCTGAACTAATGAAATAAATGGAACTTGAGAGTTAAGATACCGGAAGTCACTAAGTAAATAAATATAAACGTTGGGCCAATGTGGTTGAATGGGAAATCAATTGTGTAATATATTGTGATGTAGGAAATAACCTCAGCTACGTGGCAGGACCATCTGACTGCAGTGATTACTACTTCTCTTGAGGTAGGGGGTAACTTTTCTAAATGCATGATTTCATCCATTCTTGATGTGAAAATATCTGTATGTGATTGTGCTTGTGCTTGTTGGATTACCTGTGTGGACGATGTGATGATTCCATGATTGGAATGCATTTAGAATGATTGAAGTTATGTGGCATGTGTTTGGATGATAAATGTGTTATTGCACTGAATTGAGCAGGAGTCAATGACCCGATGTGGGATCAGCTACTAGAGTTAGTAGATGGTTAAGGTTTTATGCCGGTACGGTATGTATCCGATATAATTATCCGATATCCCAGTGTGAGGAAAGACCGATTTTAATGTCTGATATTGTATTTGTTGAGTCTGTACTGTATACAGAATGGGTGAAGCTATATCCGTACTTCGGTACTGGTATAGAGACCAGATCAGATATTATGTTGAAAATGCTAATGAAATATGCTAAGATGGTTTGAGACCATGTTTGAATTAAAATCAATGATGTGAAATATCCAAATGTTGTATATATGATTGCGACTAACTACTGATGTGTGAGGATTCCTATGAAAATTGTAAAGATCGAGAATGTTGAAATCCACTAAGTGGTGGTAGTGAATGGATGATTGATTGAGTGGCATTTAGGATGCATAGTGTGAGAATGCATTGATTGAAATTTGCATCCATGACATATCATTCGCTGCTTATATGGAATGTTAGGGGTTCCAATAGGCAGACCCAGTGGGAGGGCGGCCAGTGCATAGGTATATTGTTATTGCTCCTTAGTGATTCTGGGAATCACGAAGCTGCCCTTAGTTTGGTGACGAGGCACCCTATGTGGCAGGCCCTGTGGGAGGGCGGCTCTGTGATGAGCAGTTTACCTCGATGTCTGACAGGGCACGACTCCCTTAATGTGTGTTAGGGGGAGGCCCGTAGCACTTTGGCAAGTACGACCATATTGATGATCCGCAGTCACGGGGTGATTAGTGCTATAGATGGATGAGAGTGGTTTGGTACCAGTAAAATATGATGTTGAACATGCATATAATTGGATATAAGTGTACACATTTTACTACTGTAGTAAGGGCATGGTAGCACGCCTATGCTTGTCCCACAATTGATTATGTTATTTTCCCACAGTCGGATCCGCATTTGAAAATAATTCAGTTGTGCATATGCATTAGCTTTAAGAGCATTTGCATATACCCAGAGATATGCCTAGTTGATAGCCGAGATGGCGATGGATGATTGTTGAAGAGAGAAAAGGTAAGCCGAAGTGCTAATATTAAATGTGTGATAATTATTAAAAATATAAGGATAAGTATATACGATATTGCCTTGTGAATATGTGTATTCAGACATGTATTGTACTGAGTTGCAATGATGAACTATGTGTGTGGTGTTATCCTGAACTTGAATGTAGTGCACACATGTATAAATCTCATTATAATGTATGACTTTGATTCATTTGGATTATGTTACTCACCTTTCTGTTGCTATTTTTAAGGTTGATGTAGGTGAGATGAATCCTACTCTTTTTGGAGGTCGAGTATTGGAGAAGGTAAATACAAAGGAAATGTGGGTGAGCCTTGGCCGGCATATATGTATTCATTTTGTATCGCATACGGTGTGTGTATGCCTATTTTAAGATTAATTTGATAACAGTTGACTTTGGGAGGTCATGTAGAAAAATTAGACCGGATGTGTATGGCTAATTTTCATTAATGACCTTGATAGTGTATGGATGATATTATTATTATTGTGAAAATGTATTTTTATTGTTTAACAAAATGATGAGTCATCTTTCATCCTCTTTTTAGAAAATATTTTAATCACTCTTGAAATTATTTTTATCTTCCGCTTTTCCCTTGTGGCGACCTGCAGTTCGGTCGTCCGAGGTGCACTCTGATACCGTTCTCATATCTTCATATATGAGATCGGTTATTCATTGATCTGGGGTAAATACTTAATATTATATATATATATATACAGAATAACTTATATGTATTTTTATTTTAAATCGTGAAAAATTTACCCTGTTTTTGAAATAGGAAATCAGGGTGTTACACCTCACATAGGTCACTAGCTTCACTCTCTCCCTTTCACCATTTCACTCCCCCTTTATATCCCTTTCAAATGACAAAAATGGCAACCTCCTCCATCCCTCATCACTAACGTGTACCGATAGTTCTTTATGTGCCTCTATTGTTGTTCCACCTATCGTCGCTAGTCGTCTCCCTCGTCGCTTCACCCACCACCGTTGGGCGTTTGTGTGCACACAATACCACCTGCCGTTTACACCAAGTCCTACCGTAACTATAAAGTGTGTTTTTCCTTCATTCTATTTCAATTTGCTTCATTTAATTTTGACTAATTATATTCAATGATGTTATTCTCTATTTGTTTGATATCAACATTTTTGTATCCACAAACTCTTCAATTTCTATCATTTAGTCTATAACTCTATGTTCCTTCTAAATCTACTAATTACGTAAACTTGTGTGTCTGTATGTGTGCCATTTTATAATTTGTTAAACAATTATCCTTGCATGTCAAAATGCATGAACATAACAACTTAATTAGGAGAGATGTAATAGATTGTATTTTTATTTTTTATAATGAATCTTTGGTTGTACATTCGTTTAATGACCTGTCAATATACTTTAGCAAACCATTCTCTGAATCTGTAATATTGTATCAACATTTCCAGTTTTACCTTCATGCAGAAATAATAGGTGTAAATTATTCAAAGATTTTGATGTGGTAGAACTAGGAATAAAAAAGATTATTCAAAGAACCAAGATTGAACAAGGAAATTCAAGATGTGGAATGAATTCTAATGTGACTTTACATTACTATTGAAAAGTAAGAGAATTTTACAAGAACTGTTATAGCAAGAATAAAATTGATTCCCTTACCTTAAACTTATTATTTATAACAAGTTTATCAACAATTCCTAATAGATTCGGTTATAATTCCTAACAACCTTTGCTATAACTATTTCTGTTTTCAAGCATCAATGAGTTTTTATTGTTGGGACTCCACTAAGATTTTTTCCTTTCAGGCATATAACAATTATTTTTATTTTTCATACTTGTTTACTTAAGTCTAGGACATTGCAATTAGATTAACTAGCTTAACCTACTAATCAAATCTAATATCAATAGCATGTTTGGCCATTTTTTATTCAACTCATGAAAAAAATGACACATAATTAAGTTGTCGTGGAAGGCAATCTTAAAAACAATTTTAAATTGTTTTGTTTACTCTTAAGTTGTATGTACTTTGTTTAACTTTCATACTATTAAACCTTTGCATATGAACTTAATTTTTTTTAATGCCATTGATAATATTTATTAAATAACATATGCATATGTATAATATATTTATATAGATATACACAATATGAGACCATAAATAACATATAGAGAACAATTTATAATTAGTTTGAATGAAAGAATGTAAGGAAAAAATGAAAAGTTGATTGTTTCTGAATAAGTTTTTCAGTTTTTTCAAATTGGAAAATTGATATAGTAACTAAACTTATTTTTTAAAATTTTTTATACTTTTCCATGAACAATTTAACACCTTTACTTTAATAAATTTGCATTTATTTATACATACTCACATTGCATCTAATTTAACTATTCCTAATGACATTTACTACATGAGGTATTTCTGGACATTGGTATTGCTGATAGAAGTTTTTTTTTCCAAAATCCTCCAAAGAAACACACAAATTTAACAATAATGTGTTAACTCAAATAAGATTAACATTCATAGAGAATCTGAACAAGGCTCAAGAGAGAAAGAAACGGATTTGTATTAAATGAATGAAATGACACAGGCACATGGCTTTATATACAAAAGAAAAGAACGGGAAAAAGAGTTACATGTAAAACTAATTAATTATACATACGGCTAAGTAATAGATGAGTTTATGACTCCCCCGTAAGTTGGCAATGGGGAGAAGATATCTGTCATGCCAAGCTTGGAAACAAGACTATGAAATAATTTCGGATGAGAGGTTTTTGTAAGGATGTCGGCAAATTGGTCCTTGGTGGAAATAGGCAAGAGCTTAAAGAGACATTGTTGAAGTCTTTCCTGGACAATGTGGCAATCAATGTCTAAATGTTTAGTGCACTCATGAAATACAGGGTTAGAGGCAATATGAATGGCACTTCTATTTCACAAAAAATGACAGGCAGCTTAGAGTAGGAAATGTGCAGATCTCTAAGTAAATAAATTAGCCATTGTAGCTCACATGAAGCATTGTTAAGGGATCTGTACTCTGATTCAAAAGAGGACTTTGAAACAGTAGTCTGCTTCTTGGATTTCCAACTAACTAAAGAATTCCCAAGGAAGAAACAATATCCTGTGATGGATCTTCTAGTGAAGGAATAACTTCCCCAATCAAAATCACTGTACCCTTGCAAGTGAAGAGAGGAAGAAGCAGAGAAAAATAAACCTTTCCTTAGAGAGGCCTTCAAGTATTTAATGATTCTCAAAGCTGCAACATGATGCTTGGATCGAGGGGCACTTAAGGAATTAGCTTAATTGATGGACAACAAATGTTATGTCAGGTCTAGTGGTGGTCAAATACAACAGCCTTCCTATTAATCTTCTATATCCTGCAACATCATTATACAAGTCACCAGAATCCGTGTGCAGGTTGAGAGTAGAGACCATCAAGGTAGAAACAGATTTGTAGCCTAATAAACTAGCATCAGAGAGTAATTCTAGACAATTCCTTTAGCAAACTAAAATACCCTTCTTTGATCTAGCAATCTCAAGACCAAGGAAGTAATTGAGTGGTCCAAGGTCTTTAATGCCAAAGAGATAATGCAACTCCTTCTTAATGGTACTGAATTCTTGGAGATCATTGCCTACCAAGATCACATTATCAATATACACAGTCAATGCAATGAAGGAAGTGCCATTGAATTTCAAAAATAATGAGGGATCAGATTGAGTAAAGGTGAAACCATAAGAGGCTAAGGTGGAGGTCATCTTTTCAAACCATTTTCTACTAGCATACTTTAAGCCATAGAGTGATTTGATAAGCTTGCAGGACTAAGTGGAGGATGCATGAACCCCAGTTGGAATTTCCATATACACATCCTCTTCTAATCCTCATGCAAGAAAGCATTGTCTACATCTAATTGATGTAGATGCTAGTCATGTACAGCTGCCAAAGCAGGAAGGACCTGAATGGTTGTTATTTTTGCCAAAGGAGAAAAGGTGTCAAAATAGTCAATTCCTTCCACTTGTGTGTACCCTTTTGCAACAAGCCTGGCCTTGTATCTTGCAATAGACCCATCAGCATGTCTTTTGATCTTGAAAACCCACTTGGGACCAATGGGTTTAACTCCACTTGGAGTATTCACAATCTGCCAGGTCCTATTTCTGTTCAATGCATCTAGTTCAGTGTTCATAGCCTTAACCCACCTTGGATTCTGAGCCGTCTCACTGTATGTTTGTGGTTCCACATTAGTAATCAGGGATAGAGTGTAGGATTTATGTGCAGGATGAAGCTTGTTATAGGTATGGTTGGCTAAAATAGGATGTCTAGTAGAACTAGGGGATGCCTCCAGTGTGGGACAATGGAAGTCCATGAGGTGTGATGGTGGTTTGGTGAGTTTGGTTGATTTTCTAATAGGAGCAGTTTGTGGTGATGGGGATGGTTCATCAGAATGGTCAAGGTTAATAGGAATGGTAAATGAACTAGGAGAATCAGTTGAAGTTGTTGGTGTGCCTTCAGACTCAGGTATGTGAGGATCCACACAGTGATAAGTTGGGGAAGAGGATAATGTTGATCTGTGGCCTGATGTGGAATTGTTAAATGGTAAAGTTATTTCAATAAAATGGATATCTCTGGATACAAAAACCTCTCGGGTAAACACATCTAGCAACACATACCCTTTGTTCCAGGTTTGTGACCCAAAAATATAGCCTTCCTTCCTCTAGGATCAAGTTTACCCCTATGCTCCTTGAGGGTGGAAGCATAACATAAGCACCCAAACACTTTTAATTCTTTTAGATCTGGTTGACTGCCATGGAGAACAACATATGGTGACTGGTTTCCCAAGACAGAACTTGGCACTCTGTTCATGAGGTAGGCAGCATGTCCTACTGCATAAGTCCATAGAGACTTTGGGGCATAAGAATGGAATAGCAAGGACCTAGTGATCCCAAGCAGTGTTTGGTGACTCCTTTCCACTATACCATTTTGCTGTGGTGTTTGTACACAGGTTCTCTAGTGCAGAATTCCTCTAGAAGCATAGAAAGAAGGCATTAAAAACTCTGCACCATTATCAGTTCTTATAACTTTAACATTCTTGCCAAACTGAGTCAGTGCCATTTCAATGAAGTTCTGTAAGGTACTTGATGCTTCAGATTTTGCTTTCATCATAACAAGCCAAATGTACCTACTATGGTCATCAAGAATAGTTAAAAATATCGATGCTTGTGAATTCCTGTTATGGATAGATGCCCCTACATATCAACATGAAGCAAATTGAAGGAAGCATAAACTCTACTAGTACTCAAATTGAAAGGCAATCTTTTTTGTTTAGAAGCAAAACAAACATCACAAATCAGATTTTTATTTACTGATATAAAAGGATAATCTTTAATCAAGGATTGCATCCTAGAGATGGACAAATATCCTAGCCTATAGTGCCAAATGGCAGAACCTAGAATTACAACAAGATTACTTTGCACTTTACCATCAACTCCCTTACAAGGAGCCTTCAATTCATATAAACCATTTCTGACTTCAACCAAACCAATCATCTCCATTAAAGCTAGATCCTGTATCATACAGGCATTCTGCTTAAATAATAAAGTGCAATCATGTTGGGCCACAAGCTTACATATAGAGACCAGATTAAAAATAAAATCCGGCAGATACAGAACATCTCTCAACAGCATATTTGGAAAGAGCCTCACAGTGCCTAAGTGTGTGCAATTGAGTTTGTGTCCATTTGGTAGATGAACAACAAGAGGAGGTATGCTCCTTAATGTTTCAAAGAACTCCTTATGTGCACAAATGTGATATGTGGCACCTGAATCCAGGATCCAATTATGTGTGTGCTGTGAACTACAAGGTAAAACAGAATTGTTACCTCCTCTGGCATCAGCAATTGAAGTCACATGATTTGCTGCAACAGTGTTTTGTTGATTAGCTTGCTAGATCAGAGACATAATGTTTTTGAGATGTTCATTAGTGAAAGGTAGACTGTTCTCTTCCACCTTCTCCTCATTCACAGAAATTCTTCTCATTTGCATCAGTCTTAAAATTATCTATGTACACATTGTTGGCATTAGTTGAACCTTTAAACTTGAAGGTAGCTGGATATCTATGTTTTCTGTAGCATATATCTATAGTATGTCCTTGTTTTCCATAATAGCTGCAGAGCTTACTCTTCCAATTAGGATTGAATCCTCTACCTCTTCCATAGCTTCTCTTCCCTTCATCCATGTTGATGATAACTTCGGGATCTTCACTACTTTGCACTCCAATCTGCCTCTCATGTTGTAGGACAAGGGAGAAAACCTTGTTGATCCCTGGCAATGGTTCCATCAAAAGGATCTGTGACTTCACAATGTTGAAGTTCTCATTTAGTCCCATAAGGAACCGAATCATATAATCCTGCATTCGATACACTCTCATGTTCTCCAATGCTTCACATTTACACCGCACAGCACATGAACACATAGAAATTAGTCAATAATTCTCTAGTTTCTCCCACAGGATCTTGATCTCAGTAAAATAGTTAGTTACAATCATTGTTCCTTGCTTGAAACCGAAAATCTCTTGCTGAAGTTCACTAACTCAAACCAGATCACCTTGTGAAAATGATCTAGCAATTCCTTCCACACATCAAAGGCGTTTTCCACAAACAGCATACTCTGACCAATGGATTGGTTCACCGAGCTCACAATCCATGAGTGTACCAAATTGTTGCATCGTTCCCAGGCTGCAAGGCTCGGATCGAACGAATCCGGCACCTGTATGCTTCCATCAATAAAACTCCATTTGTTCTTCGAGATCAACGAATGCTTCATAGCTCTCGCCCATACGTGATAGTTGCGTTCATCGAGCATTGGATTCACTAAGGCAACAGAAGTGACTTCCCTTGGGTGAACATAGTAGGCATGGTTATTAGAACCAGACCGGACCGGCCGGTCGAACTGGGAACCGGTGCCTTGTCCGGTCCGGAACGGGGGAAAACCGGTCAATAATTAAACCGGTCAAAAACTGGTAAAACCGATCAAAACCCGGCCAAAACTGGTTAAAAGCGAAAAAACCGGTCAAAAACCTGGTTTGCAATTTATTTATTTTTTAAAATTTTAGAAACCTTTTTATTGTAGTTTTTTATAGAACCGCACTAATAGACCCTGTACACTAAATAAAATTAATATTTTTTTATTTTACTTAGTTTGGACTAGTGTTTTTAGACCTTTTAAGCATGTTATAGTAGGATGTGTACTATTTTAAGCCTTTTTTACTATGTAATATTTTAATTCTAACATTTATTGAATTTATTAAATAATAATAAATTATTATTATTATTTAATATATAAAATAATAATAATAATAATTTATTATTACCGGTTCGATCACGGTTCAACCACTGACCCTTGAACCGGTGCCTCCATAGGTTCAATGACCAGTCCGGTTCTGAAAACATTGATAGTAGGGATTCAGATTTGGATCTGGTAAAAAAGAAGAAGAGGAGGCATTGTTGTTGTTAGATCGTACCATCGTAGATCAGGATCGCAAAGCCCTTGTTCGGAGCTTTGATACCATCAAATGAGATTAACATTTATAGAGAATCTGAACAAGGCTCAAGAGAGAAAGAAATTGATTTGTGTTGAATGAATGAAATGACACAGGCACATGGCTTTATATACAGAAGAAAAGAGTGGGAAAAACAATTACATGTAAAACTAATTAATTATACACATGGCAAAGTAATGGATGAGTTTATGATTAACATAATAGCTCAATTGTTAGAAAGGTTAGGGTGTGAGTTCTTTTAACTTTGTTAATACATTTTTGATTCTTATCAAAACTAAAATAGTTGAATACTAATGATCACTTGCTCAACATTTTAAGAAACCTCCCATACCCAGTTAACTTTTCATTAGGAAAGCCGAGTATGTAACCATTTGATTAGTTGTTTAATCAACCATACTAGGGTTGGTTAATGAAAATTAACTCAATAGAAATTTGATTTTATTAAAGAATATATAAAATTAATGTTAACTATTAAATTTTTTTTACGTCTATAACTATATATTTACAACCGAGTACTGTGTAACTAAGATGCTAGCCACAAAATAAAATTTTCCTTGACCCATCATATTTGAAATTCAACTTGAATTGTAATGCAACAATAAATTTGGGTTGCTCTACCTAATTGTGAATAACGTGTTGAATCAGATTGTCTCTAAACTTTCTGCCAAGAAAGAGACCGCATTGGGATTTCAATGTTTTCTACCATACTGGGAGCCACCAATGTCGCCAGTTTCCAATTTGGAAATCGTATCAATTTCACTATTATTTCACTAGGAGCGCGTCAGTTTGGTAAAATATTATACAACCCTTTTTTTTTATTTAATTATATATATATAAAGAGAGGTGTAAGTAACAACATCGATCTTCATTCGTGTAGTCTCTGAATATTTGAGTATAACTACTTAGACCCGTAATCCACATTTTAAATAAATAAAATTATTGTAAAATATAATAAGTAAAATAATTTTGTATAAAAAATATATAACTAAATTCAAAAATTATTATAAAATATAGCCTTTTAACTTAATTTAAACGTAGCTAAATGTAAAAACTTCAAATAGTCTTTTTACTAAATCTAAACATAACTAAATCCTAATAAACATAACATAATAAACTCTACGGTATGAGGCTGATATTAAGAGATAATATACACAATAAAGTAATATTAATATAGCGAATAACCTCTATAATTAACGTAAACAATATAGAATAGTGTATTATATCATTATATAGATATATTAGATTTTAATAAAAAAATATACATAATTATATTATAATTATGAAACTGAAACTTCCCTACCTCAGGTTCTTATAATAGTAATATAATATATTAAATTTATGTTTTAAAAATAAGTTTAAATTTTAAAAATATATATTATTATAAAAATCTTTAAAGGTATATAAAAAATAATACTAAAAGGGTGTGAGACAGGTAATATAATAACTACACCCAAACTTGTAGATTTTCAAAGACAATTTTCCCTTTCTTTATCTTCGTTAAGTGAGTAAATATTAATATTTATAAGTATGGATAAATTTGTCACCTCCAACAATATGATCACGTTTTCCACACACTATAATTTCCATTTTTTTATTGAGATCTTAACCGTTTTACGAGTTTAGCACCACATTAACCTTCATCAAAAGGAAGCTAATAAGTTGAGTAATCAATTTTCATCATCTTTTTTGTCTTATGGTAATTATCATGAGTAGCAATGTTAACCTGTATTTTTTATTTGTAGAATTCTACAATAGTCTTAGAGTGTTTTCCTTTATTGTTATGTAAGTTTTATGGGACTTCATTTTATTCTTTTGAAGTTAGATATGAATAGAACTAGGGAACACCTCTGAATTTATTTTATCTAAGTGCATATATTACAACATTTTCTATTATTGTTTTCAGGCATAAAAAAATTCTCAAACTAGCGTTTAAAGTAATTGCATCCGAACAAGAAGTAAAACACATGAAAAGAATAACGTTACATGCATACAAATACACAACGGCGCTGAATTTCTTGTACAGTGGCTCTGTATATGTTACACCACTTTAACAGACTTTGATCGGTTGCATTAACAAAATATAATAGTAAAGTAAATTTTCAATTTTTTGAAGAATCAGAAAAAAGAAAAATAATTACTGCCATTATCAAATACTGTTATTTCTAAATTTGTTCATATGTTAACTTTAAAAAGAATTGATAATTTTTTTAATTCATTCTATTTATGCAAGTTGGATAAAAAAATCCATATCATGTTAGACGGAAAAAAGTGAAACTGTAAAAAAAATGAAAGTTGGATAGAAAAACCACATCGTGTTAAAGAAAAAGGGAAAATAATGAACAAACAAACCAAATTTAAAGAGAAAAATCACATTGTATCATAGGGAAAAAAAGAATAAAAGTGGTTTAAAAAAGGTTTTTTTATTTTCCAGTCAAAAAATAAATAAAGGTAAAGATGGTGAGATGAGAATACAAATTTTCTCCAGTACCTTAGAGCATTTTTTTAAAATACTACTTAAAATAATATTTAAACTTATAAATTTTTTTATTTCTATATTTTTATCCTAATTCTTTAAAAAGTCATTAAATGCATTTTAAAAGAAAAATCATCCTTTATATTATTTTATATTTAAAAATTAATTTTATAAAATAAATTTTAACTCCATCAGCAATTAGATTTCAACTAGTTGGTAAGGTTTTAGCTAACTTTTAAACTTTTAACAAACTTATTTATTTCTAGTTTTAGGTTTCAAAATGAATTTTAAAATAAAATAGTTTCCATTCCTTTTAATATATTTTTAAAACTATCATAGAAGACTGTTTTTGTTTTTTTGTTTGAAGTTTTAAAATTATCCTTTTGATTTTTTTTTTAAAAATGAAAGCTGAAATTCATCTCACATTGATATAAATGAACGAATTTAGAGTGTATTACTCAAAAATTGGTCAAACAAAATTTTTTATAATTAAAAATCATTGAATTTGTATTTATATTAATGTAGTTCAAATTTGACTCATGTGAATGTTTGACTTAAAGGTGAGAATTATAAATATTTTGTTAAATATTACTTGAATCGTATTAAGACTTATTTGATTGAACATGATACTCAAGTTAAATTGTTAAAAAAAAAACACCTTTCACTTACATTACATTACATATAATAAAGTCCTTTGGATTCAAGTAATAATCACTTAGTAATTACTTACCCTAAATGGACCGTCGAAGCAGCATCTCAAATGGTTCTAGGTGAAGTTTCACATTCTGTAAATTTGGAACTCGAATCAAAGTGTTGGATTGGTGATTAAAGTAAAAAAATAGAATAGATTCCATGTATAAAAACCTATATTCAGTACGGATCAAGGGGCTCAATACAGTGGTTGATTAAAATGATGAATTTGAGAAGTGCAAAAGCATAACAACTTTTTAGGCTGGATTTGTAGTTTTTCCATGTATGCATAAAAAGATCGTCTTGGTAATTGCGTAACACAGGACCACACCCCCTTCCCCCCAATATTATTCCATGCCTTCTTCTCACGCCAAAAAGCCTTATAAACCCCACACTCACACCCTGTCTAAAGCCCTTCTCCACACTGTTCCTTTTCACCAATCAAAACTCTGCTTTCTCTGCCCATGGCTTTGCTTTTCTTATCCTCCATTCTTTTCCTATCATACTCATCTTGTGATAAGTAAATAATCACAATAATTGTACCCAATGGACGAGAGTGGATTTCTCTTAGAAATGAAGTTCATTGTCAACTTGTTTTACACAAAAACAGTTTCCCTTCTCTCTGTTTTTTCTTCCGATCCTCTGTTTTCTTGCATTGTCACGTTCTGCACCTTGATTCTCTTGTATTTGCCTCATCTATTTTGGAAAATAGTTTTCTCTCCCGTGCTGATTCTCTCCGGTGCTCTCTTACTTGTTATCCTCCGTCTCGGCGCTATTCAGAGATCCAAGAATGAAGAAAAGGAAAACTTGGGAGAAACAGAACCAATTGCCAACGAAGAAAACAAGGGAAACAGAAATGGGAAACAGGGGAAACCCGTTGAACCCGTGGAAATCGATTCTCTCGACCAAGTTTACCGGTGGGTAAAGAGCCACTCCGAAGAAAAGTTCAAATCCCAAATGGGTTTTCAATCAAGTTCCCTTTTTGAGGAGTCTTTTGTGGAATGGAACGTGAAAGCCCCATTGGAGGTCATATATGAAGGTGAAGAAACAGAGAACGAATCCAATGAGAAACAAGATATGGGTATTTTGAGGTACCAGTCGTTGTCGCAATACTACCCTGAAACTGACTCGGATAGCTCGTCAGAGAGTGAATTTCCGGCGATGGAGAACTTGGACTCGCCGGAGAACTTGTGCTTTAGGTGGGATGAAGAAGACAGAGAAGGGTTAATTGAGATAGCTCTTGATGGTTGTAAGAAGAGGGCCATGGGGTTTCACTTCGAGGAGGAGAATTTGATCGAGATTGATATATCTCCGACGAGGCAGAGAGAATTTTCAGGCGACGACGATCTGTTTTCCGGTGAGATTAGTTGCGACTAGTGTGATATACTATTTAATAAAGGTTAACACAGTGGATTATTATTGTTATTATTATGTGATTTGTTTTGGGGATAAGTGAAAGGGAAAATTAGAGATTTGGAATTATTTTGGGTTTGGCAGAGAGCAGACTATGCCTGTTTTGGATGTGGTCACCATTGTACTCTCATATCTAAGCTTTAAGTGCAGATTAATGACTAATCCCAAATATTCAAGTGTCCTTAAATTACTAACATACCCCTCACTTGTCCCATTTTGCTTTCATTGATAGTATATTGATAATGTCATGTGTTATAGTTTGCAGTACGTAGAAGAATTATTTTAAACCTTTTTTTACTGTACTTGATAACAGTTAGTTAGCACAATGCCACAATCCATATATGTTAGTAGAATTTAATTAGAATATGCAATCATTATAGATTTTGTTCACACAATCATTTAATCATGAATTGCCATATCTCTCTCTCACACACAATATATATGAAGAGATTTTCATACATATATTCACGTTAGGATAAGTTATGGTTTTAGCGACTTTTAAATTTTTATATAACTGAAAATTGCAGGTAAATGCAAACTTAATTATTTGTTATGTGAGTATGACAAACTTTTGAGGTCTCAGAAGGGTAATAAAGTATTTTTCATGTATTCACAAATTGCAATTCAAAATCATGATTATACTAATAAAGTATTTTTCATGTCAATTATTTTTCTAAATTATCACAGTGAATATAGATAAGTGGATATAGAATTGTTCTAATCTTTTTTGGTTACATTGATGAAAGCAAGAGAATTGTTCTATTAAATTTGAAATTTAGAAATACAAAATTAGTAAAATTTGATAAGAATTCTGTCACTCAAGATAGTTTAGAATGTAGCAAAAAAAATGAAATAAAATATAAAACTGTTAGATTTTAAACTTTTAATTTAATAAATACTATATTATTTTAATGGCAACGTAAATATTTTGTAGTATTTAATTTTAATCGAACCAAAAGGACTGTTAATTAAAGAAATAAAGAACTTTTTTGGTATAAGAAACAAAGAAAGCATAAAAGATTCCTTTGATTAAATATTTAACATAAGGAAAGTTGTGTCACAAGAACACATAGAACTGCAAGCGTGAAAATAAGAAAATGTATGAATGTAAAACCCACTCGATCGAAGTGGTTTGCATTGCATGTCCATGTAATATAGTGGTAGCCACTACAAAAGTTGACATCTCATATAATATTAATACTATTAAGATTATATACATATGATATAATTGAAGAATTCTGCAAATTAAACTTTATTTATGTGCTACTTAGTCTTGTGATTTGTGAATGAAAGAGGATTGTTTAGGTCTTGATATCTACTAAGTACTATCTCGATATTGAACACGGTTGAATTCCAAGAGAATTTTCAATCTTCTTACTCACTTATTTCCATGCAACTACAATTTCTGTTTAAAAAAGAAGAAAAGAAAAACTTTAATACAAATGTTATTAATATATTTAAATTAATAATACGCAGTCTTAGATTACTAGCTAGTGATTTTTCACTATATTCAATACTATATATAATCACAAATTAAATGGAAGTAAATTTTTTAATTTATAAAAATATATTTTATTTTGTTCATAAGTTCCGAGTTGATGTGTCCTTACTTAATCATTTTTATCTTGAAAAATAACTAATTACACCCTCTCTGAGTTAGTTTCTTCTCTTTCACCCTTCTCTCATTTTTTCTATCTCCCGCAGCACATGTTTTCTTGTCAATTATCCTCCATATTTTTTTATTCTCTATTTTCTTTGTGACCTGAGTTAGCACAATATTTAACTTTTTATTAGTTTTGATCCTAATAAGTTGCACCTAAAAGATTTTATTATATCCTAATAAGGAATTTTCATATATAACGTTGCAAGGCAAATAAAAGTTAAAGACTAGTTTTCTTTTAAAAAAATTCTCCTGATTTTTACATCATTTATATCATATTTGTTCATATAATAACCGTTTATTCATAATAGTTCTATTAATTATTTCCGAAAACAAAAGTGTATATATACTTACGGGACTATATAACCATTTATCCATTAATAAATGATTTTTATAGTGTATTTTTGACATTCGAGCTAACGTAAATTATTTGGCGAGTGTGGTATGATCTTGGAAGCTTCTCATAGTTCAACAACATGCAAAGTATATAAACAACTTTTTTTTCTATACAATAGTGTACATGCACCTGGAGGGGGGAAAACTCAAACATACATATGAAGTTTTGAACAAATCACTTCACCATTTCACCTTAAAAACAAGGCATGAGTAATTAGTTAGTGTGGTGGATTCTTGTTTCTCTTCATATTTGGTACGTATCGTGGTGTTGGACATTTCATGTCAATAAATTGTCTACAATCCTTAGAACAACTACTGATCTGAACTGACACACCAACTTCAATATTTATTTAGCATAACGTATATGGATCATAAAAAATAAAGATTTTCTTATCGTGACTCAAAGTCATTCTGATGTAAGGTTCCCAACCATCATATAGACCATTCGAATCACCAACACATCCATTGGTGGCATGCTTTCCATGATCCATTGAATTGAGATGCGAAAACGACAAACAAACTAACCAAGTATAGTAAGGTACACATTGCACCCATCTACCAAATAAATATATGAGTTTGTATTACACAAAGCATAGAATAAGAAATTTAAAAGGAAGCATATATATGATAGATAAACCTTTCAGGTGCAAAGTCTCATACTTAGTTGAACAACAAGATAAAGGAGCCTGTATTTTGGATATAGCGTGGTTAAAATTAAGCATTTATTTATTTTTAAGAGAAAATAATATTATAGAGAAAAATCTTTGCACTATAAGTGTAAAACCTACCATGTTGCCGAGCTTATGATGTTAAATCCAAAGTCGTCGAATCAAGTCTTTTCATCCATAATTAATTAAGATGTTTCAAAGTGTTGTCAGCAGATAAATGAGATTAAGATATATACTTCGTCGGGGGCTCCACTGGGTGTAATTGACACTGTGTGAAATGATCAATCAAATTTAAGATTGCCACAAAAGACATAGACAATCACTTGACATGTCTTCCCATTCAAAACGCTACGTTCAAATTAAGTTTGTAGCACACAGGAAAATTAGTAGCCAGTCAATATTTTAAAGATTGGGCCTAGGATTGTTTTGAGTGAAAAGGGAGGGGAAATTACAAGGGTAAGAGATGTAATAAACAAACAAGTTTTTATTTATTTATTTCAAAGAAAAAATATATGGAGAAGAATGATATAATGAAGTGAGGTCCAACAAAAATTAAGGGCTAGTTTATTTTTAGAAAATATTTTTTGTTTTTTTAAATATAAAATTATCATATTGTTTTATATTTTTAAGAGTTTTTGGTGTTTTCTTACAAACTTTTGAAAATAAAAATAATATGGTAAATTTTTAATAAAATTAAAATGATGATTTTATAATTAAAAGAAAAAACATGAAATATTTTCTAAAATTAAATGGGCCTAATTCTTTTTTTTATGAATGTGGTAAGATTTTCATTTAACAAATATCAATAAAATTTTTTAGTGATACAAATATTAATAATTTGATAAATATTATGAAAATAATTTTAAAAAATATATATTGGGAAGAAAAATATAGTGATATTATTATCTTTTCCTAAAAATGTTTCTTCTTCAAAAATAAAAGAAAATCATTGTCGTGACATCCCCTAATTCATTTCACACATTTATCCCGGGGTTTGGTAAAAATGGAATAAATTTTTCGTATTTAACATGTCCCCAAAGATAAACCATGGAAATGGAAGGGTTGTCATGCTTAAGAACCATTAAATTACCAAAATTTAGTACTAGTTATAACATCCCTGGTATTTAATAATTGGGATAAATAATTAAATAAATTTTGATTTAAAATTATGAGAATTAAGGGAGGTAAAGTGAATTATTGGATTTAAAAATAAATTTTAAAGGAAGTGGCATCAGGGGTACTAACGCGTAGCGTGGTTGTGGCGCGACGCGTCAGGTGCGAATTAATAAGTTTACGCGTAGCGTCAGCATCGTGAATCAGAATTAAAAGTTGAAACAGAGATAGACCCGAGAGCGTGCAAAATAAACCCATTTTCCTTATCTTTCTCTCTCAAGCTCTAGGAGCTCAATTCAAGGAGATTTTGGTGAATTCTTAGGGTCTAGTGCGCTGTGGACGTGTGAGGATCAAGGTATGCTTGCATGAATCACAAATTCCATGTTTTCTCCTTTTCACCTTCCTCTTTCTCCCTCTAGTCGTGAGTGACATATGCAAGGGGTCTTTCATTTTGCATGTTTATGTTAAATTGAAGCCCGTGGGAACGTGTATGATGTTGTGGGTGTTCTGCAATGGGTAACAGAATTTTATTCTAACAATTGTAGATTCCAAACGAAGATTCAAGAGGTCATTCAAGGCGGTGGAACTCGAAATCAGGGATCAGAAATGGAAATGAGTTCGGTGAATTTCGGAAAGGACCCGACAATCGATTGGAAGATTTGGAAAGCTCAGAATCGAGGTAAGGAGGTGTGTTGGATTAAGGTTAATATAGAAATATAATCATACAAATTGTGTATAGGAAAAAGATGTGAGATAGCCACCTTAATGTATTATGAATTAAATTGAATAGTTTTTGCTATTGAATACGAATAAGAACTTGAGATACTTTGTAGTAAATTATAATTGGGATGAAATGGTGATTGGAAGATATGCTAGAGTGCGACACTAGGAGATAACTAACTGTTTACCATAATGAGTAAAAGTCTAATATGAAACAGGAATAAGGAATAACATAGTAGGAGAAAATGGTAGTTTTATAAGGTAAAAGCGTAATGATGAGCACGAGGTAATGAAAATGGTGGTTTAGATATAAATGAGTATGTGATCAAAGAATAAGGGTATTACATAAATTATAATTAGGGAAATAATGTTTTAAAATAAATAGATTGTCTCAATTGGTTGATAGAGTAAGACATGAATTTACGAAAGTGCGGTATGGATTAATAAATAAACGTGTATGTATATATATATATATAAGTGCGGTGTATTTATGTGAAGGGATATCATGAGTATTAATATGATTGATAATCATTCTTATAGAAATATATATATTGTTGAGTTAAAGCATGATAATGATTTTGGTGTAGTGAGCCGAGGATGAACTAATAAGGTAATGCGTCGGTAAGTTAAAGATAATGATGGTTTATATTGATGATTAATGGCGAATTAATGATATATATATATATATATATATATATATGATGATTTAATATGATTAGAATTGTGTAAAGGTTTATGGAAATGAACAATGTGATTACCTATGTTAAATTGATGATTGCAATGACACATATGTTAATCATGTGATATGTGTTTGTATGATATGGTATATTCGATAATTGAGGTTGATGATATTTAGCCGTATTGAGATAATTGAATATTCAACTGTATGTTAAATGGTGAAACACCCTGGACACTGTTGAGGGCGGGGAATGGTCGCCGGTGTGTTGGCACGGTCAAGGAGCAGCTCCTGACAGGTTTCCAGTTGAGGGATTGTATAGTTATGCTTATGTTCTATGAGTGATTATATGATTATGTGGTGGAGGACGACCGATGGTAAGAGTTATCCTCGTTTTTAGCTTTCGTGGTCAAGTTGGACCCAGTTGAGCTACCTAGAGGTCTATGACCCAGTGGTTGAGGGGGAGCCAAGTCGGGCTCGGTGAACCAAGTCGGGTGAGCGGGGTGTCAAGTCGGACCCCTAGCTGAAGGTCGATCCTTTTAGTATCCGGATACTAGGAGTCTGCTATGTATATATGAGAGTCAGTTGTGTTTTATACTCGTTGACTGATGTGTATGTTGTCGATGATATTATGGTATGTGATGTATATTGCTGAGCTGACATAATAATGATAGAAATGGGATAATGAATTAGAGGATAAGTGACTAGGCATGTATGCTTGGATTTAATTGATTATGATATGATGAAGATCGTATTAGCTTAAGATAACCAACGTAAGTGTGCAAGTATATCAATGAGAATGGTAAAATAAGAAAGGATGTGAAAGGTAATTGCTAGTACTGGATAATTATGCCCAGAAGCATAGCTATGTCATACATTTCCTAGTTTTGATATTTATTTCTGTATTAATTCTTAATTCCAGTCACTCATCCCCTGTATTGTGGTTTTAGTGATTATTGGCAGGTTATAGATGTACACCGTGGAGGCAGGCACTGAATGAGGCCAGGGCAAAGGGTAAGTGCACGTAATTATGTTTGTATATGTCTATATATATACATGCATATATTTATTTGTTGATTTATGGAAATGTATAAATACTTTGTTTATAGTTACGGTGTGCAATTTGAAATAATGATTATGGATGTGATGGTATCAAGTAACGCAGAGCTACTTGGGTAGTTGATCGATTGTGTATGCGTGGTTTAGATATTGATGCATGAATGGATGTTAGACATAGAGCCACTGTGTGATTGTATGAAATTAGAAGGTCCTGTGGTGTATGAATTATTTGATAAATGTGATTGTGTGTTGAATGATCCACTTGGGAATGATGAGCATTGACAATGCTCAATTAGTGTTTAGGTATTTATGTTGTAGTTTATATAAATTGTGAACGATAGGCACAGAGCCAATATTATGTGTGATGAATGTCATGGGCAGGCTCTAATTATGATTGTTAATTGTTGTGTGATGTGATTTAGAAAGTAGATGACTAATTGATGAATTTGATGATCATTATATCTAGTGGAAATAAGTGTTTCATGTGAAAATTAGGAACTGGATAGAGGGCTTTGAGATCGGGCAGGTTTTGGACCCCCAGAAGGGACCGATAGGTTCCCTAGGTCATTTAGGAATGGTGTGTATTGGTGTTGGCCATGTGGTGCCCAATTAGGTGGTTTGGTGCAAGGGTTTTGCACTTAAGTGGATTAAACTGCATTTGTGCATAACTTGCACATATGAAGTAATTTTGGCAAATGGACAGCGCCAACGCCTGCAGATTGGGGAAAACATATGGCTCGTGAAGTTTCATGGCAATCAGACCTGAAACGGGCCAATTGGGTAGGTTAGAAGTTGGTCGATTGACCTAAATTATGTATCAGCAATAGGTACTGATACTGTGATGCTGACGCGAAGCGTTAGCTTGGCACGCAGCGTCAAGGCTGCGTTCTGGATGTCACACTCAGGCTCCTCTTTCCAGATTTTTTTGATTTTACATTTTAAATGGTATTTTGAGTTTTTAAACTGTTACGTAATTACTGTTTTGGTACTTTTAATGAAAATGAATATTTTCTAATTATGGGATAGTTAAATTATTTAATCGTGAAAAAAAAAAGAAAACTTACTATGAAAATCAATTAAAAGGATAAAAATAAATATAAATTGACTAAGGACGTCACACTAACAATCAATTACAGGAGTTTTGTAATTGACTACTGGGGCCTAGGTAATCGATTACACAATCTTGGTAATCAATTATCTGCAAGCTTGTTGTACAGAGGAACCTTTGGTAAATTGATTATGTAATTGATTGTCAGCAAGTTTATTCTGTAGAATTATATAGAAACTCATCCTGAAACCAACTTCTGGGCCCCTTAACTTGTCCATATCAACTCCAAATGATACTAAACTTTGACACAAGTATATTCACACTAATTAAAACCTGTCGGGACTACCCACACCGTAACATCCCAAAATTTATGATTCTTAGAAAAATAATTTATTAAGGATTAGTGGAGGATTTCCGAATGAAATTTTGAGTGAATACTGTCTGAGATAAGACATTCCGAGTGAAAATGGATATGATTTAGAGAGAAGTAAGACCGAGAAAACTACTTCCAAGTGAAGTTAAGATGTTTTCGAGTGAAACATCATTAAGAGAATCATTTATGAGTTAAGAAAAACTGTGTCCGAATGAGACACTTTTGAGTGAGGCAAATCCGAGTGAAACGTCTCCGAGTGAAACGTTTTCGAATGGATTATCTCCGATAGAAGTACTTCCGAATGAGGAGAAGCTTTGATTTTGAATAAGTACTTCTCAGGCCAAGATATTTTTGAATAGTGACCGAGTGGAGTATCTCCGAGTTGTGTGACTTTCAAAGTGAAGTGTCTCTAAATACGATACTTCTGAGAGGGATGGCACCGAGTGAGACGTTCCAAGTGGGAAAGCGTCAAGTGAGAAATTTCTAATTTCCGTATGGTGTGGCACCGATTGGGATATACCGAGTAAGTCTTTTCCAGGGAGACTACTTCTGGACAGAGAAAGACTTCAACTTTGAATGAGTATATTCCGAGTGAATGGTTCCGAGGGAAGTAAATATCCGAGTGGTGAATTCATTTAATTCATTCTTGGGTTCATATTCAGAGTTGCTAAGAGTTTGTACTCGGTTTTGTCTTTGAGATTGTTTTCGACCCCGAGTGATCCTTTTAAGTGGAAAGATTTCTGAGAGAGGATTGTCTTCAAACTCCGAGTGATCTTTTCAGATGGAAGACTTCCGAGTGACGCAAGTGAAGGCTTGACTCAGACAAAAATATATCTGAGTGAGATGTCTGAATGAGATATTTCTGTGTGGGACATTTCCGAGAAAGGAAAGCTGAGTGTTTCATGGGATGAAACCTTTCCGAGAGAATTACCTCTGAATGAAGGAATTCTGAACGGACAGAGGCTGTGATGAATCTTCTCGGAAAGATGTGCCAAAATACCGAAACCGAGTCAGAATTAATAATTATTTCAATTATTGAGGCTTTCCACGTCACTCTATTCTTTCACATTCTAGCAGATTCTATTTTCTGATATTTTCTAAGTATGGGACCCTCTCTGATGTTTTGTCCCCTTTTTATTAAATATCTTATTCCTTTCTTATCATTTAAAGATACGTGTAGCAGACATCTTCCTATCGTTCACGTCTCTTCTGCATGAACGATATATAAATACTTCTACTGTTGGATTAGTTTAAAAACTTTTTAAAGTGAAAAACACCATCTATAATCCTTTTCTTTCCAATCTTTACTGGAAACCATCAAACGAAGAAGAAATCAATCTTTACTTCTTCTCTTTCACGAGGAAGCTTGGATTTCATAAGTAAGAAAGCTTTAGACTGGTATAAAGTTGAAATTCCAGTCGGAATTCATAAGCTGTGATAGGATATCGCTTGAAGAGCTGCTGGAACTCTTCATTTCCAGGTAGGGGAAGTGTTTACATTTTAAATTCATGGTTTATGAACGGATTCAGGATAATATTATTGTATTTAATATGACATATATGTTATGTGTGATATATTTGTGATAATTGTGATATTTTCGTTCATATGATATTGAATTTGGTATGAGAATGATTTGTATGTGTGAATTTATGATTATTCCTATGCATGAGATGTAGTAGGAAATATGATGTTGATATGTGATTGATGATGATGATATGAATGTTATTCATGAAATATATCATGATGTATGAATGCATGGGATGCATATTGATAAAGCATGGGATGCTTATCTGATGAACAAATATGAAATATTATGTGGTTTCGAGGATTCCACAAAAAGACCTTGGGTGGGACTCAAGGCAAACCTCTTGAGCGGGGCTCGGGGTTTAGCCCGTGGCACTACCATTGTCGCTGGGAGTGATTATGTCACATGAGGGTGCAAACGGTTTGGTACCAGTAAAACGGCCGGATCAGCTGAGAGCTGAGCTATGGCTGAGAGCCAGTGTTACAACACAAATTAAAAGACTTAATAATGGATCCATTTGATTGAGCATGTGTATGCACTAATATATATATATATATATATATATATATATATGTTATTGAGAATAACATGATGATATGATCATTGATGATATGAGATTGTGTGATCTGCTTATGTTTTATATATAGTTATGAATTGGACCTTTAATCCGATTCAATAACTATTATTTGACATGTTTATGCTCACCCTCTACTTGTTGTTATTTTTACAGTGGATATAGGACAAAGCAATGATATGTGAAGTCACTCAGCCGCTCGGAGCATTATGTATTATATGTATTGTACATAGTGCACATAGTTATTTGTAGTAGCCTTGGTCGGCTCTTGTGCATACCGAGTATTTATAATTATTTGTATACTTAAATGAGTCGGTCGGTTGAAGTAAAAAGGATAGTGTTATTATTTAATCCAAATTCTGTTTTAGAAATTTAAATTATTTGTGAAAAATTTATTTGATTATTGAAATTTAATTTTAAAAATAAGAATTGGGAGAATTTCAAAGAATGTTTCCTTGAAAAATACTTTCGAAACACCGTCAGAAGTCAAAAGGAATTGGAATTCATGGAACTCAGACAAGGCAATCTGAGTGTGGAAGAATATGCAGCAAAATTCGAGGAACTCTATTTATTTTATCCTCTTTTTCAGCTGCTGGGCACTGAAAGCTTGAAATGTATCAAATTTGAGAGTGGCTTGAAACCAAAAATCAAGAAGGCTTTCCGACACCAGGAAATTAGAAGCTTTCCGATTCTTGTCAATAAATGTCGAATATATGAGGAAGATGATAAAGCTTCTAATGGATGGAGTAGTAGGTCGGATAGTTCTTCGAAGTTACCACCGATCGATTTCAAGAAGCAAGGGAAGTCTGTTAGAGGAGAATCATCCTCTAAATCCCGAGGCCGAGTGAATTCTAGTGGCCGATCGGTGAGTCGTCCGAGGGACATTAAATGCTTCAGATGTGGTGGCAATCATTATGCTCAAAATTGTGATAAAGAGGAAGAAGTTATTTGTTATCACTGCAATGAGAAAGGACACGTTCGTCCTAACTGTCCTCTTCTACAACTGACTGAATCGAATGCTAGTGTAAACCGTGGAGGCTTCCGAGGACGAGGCCGTGGAAACGGTAACAGAGGAGGTAGAGGCAATGGTGGACGCGGTAACAATTCTGTGATGCCGAGGAATGATCGGGCTGGGACTTCTAGTTCACCAGCTGCAGGTCGAGTGTATGCTATCACTGCTGAGGAGGCTGCTCAAGCCAATAACTTGGTTCAGAGTAAGTGTTTACTCGGAAATACTATTCTTAATGTGGTGTTTGACTCGGGTGCAATTCATTCATTTATTTCCAATGATTGTGTGATGCGTATGAGATTACCTGTTGTTGCAATGAATCGGGCATTGAATGTATCTAACCCGACTGATTCTAAACTATGGACTTCTATGATGTGTGAAAATGTATGCTTCACTTTGGGTGATAGGAATTTTACGGCTGATTTAATATGTCTACCTTTGAGGGGTCTTGACATTGTTCTCGGAATGGATTGGCTATCAGCCAATAGAGTCCTAGTTGACTGTCGGAGCCGGAGGGTGATTTTTACTAATCAGAAAGCCGATGATTATGAAATTCAAGGTATATCTCAGTTATTTATGCTATTTTGTATGATTGATGGAAAGAGTGAGTCTAGAATCCGAGATATTCCTGTTGTATGTGATTTTCCCGAGCTGTTCCCGGAGGATGTACCTGGTGTTCCTCCTAATAGAGAAATTGAGTTCTCTATTGATATGATTCTTGGAGCCGAGCCAGTCTCCAGAGCTCCTTATAGAATGTCTCTGATTGAATTGGCCGAGTTAAAGAAGCAAGTTGACGAGTTTCTTGAGAAACAATTTATCCGATCGAGTATATCATCGTGGGGTGCTCCGGTGTTACTCGTCAAGAAAAAGGATGGTAGCATGCGGTTATGTGTTGATTACCGCCAATTGAACAAGCTGACCATCAAGAATAAATATCCATTGCCTAGAATTGACGACTTAATTGGTCAGTTACGTAGTGCATCAGTCTTTTCTAAGATTGATTTACGATCGGGATACCATCAGATCCGAGTGAAAGCTGCTGATATTCCTAAGACGGCATTCAGGACCCGGTATGGTCATTATGAATATGTGGTAATGCCGTTCGGAGTGACTAATGCTCCGGCTGTGTTCATGAATTATATGAACAATATTTTTCATCCTTACTTGGATTGGTTTGTGGTGGTATTTATCGATGATATATTGATTTATTCAAAGTCTCATGAGGAGCACGAAGAGCATCTCCGATCGGTACTTAAAGTGCTGAGAGAGAAGCAGTTATTTGCCAAATTATCTAAATGCGAATTCTAGATGGACAAGATTCAATTTCTGGGTCATGTCATCTCCAGTGAAGGTGTCTCGGTTGATTCTTCAAAGATTGAAGCAGTTATGACTTGGGAGAGACCTAAGTCGGTCACCGAGGTCAGGAGTTTTATGGGTTTAGCTGGTTACTATTGGAGATTCATTGAAGGATTCTCCAAAATCGCATTGCCATTGACCAAGCTAACCCGGAAGAATGTTCCTTTGGTGTGGTCTTCCGAGTGTGAAAGAAGTTTCCAAGAATTAAAGGTTAGATTGACTTCTACTCTTGTATTGGCATTGCCGAATCTACAAGAAAGTTTTGTGGTCCATTGTGATGCATCTGGGCTCGGCCTAGGATGTGTATTGATGCAGAATAACCGAGTGATTGCTTATGCTTCGCGTCAATTACGACCACATGAACAAAACTATCCTACGCATGATCTGGAGTTGGCAGCTGTAGTCTTTGCACTGAAAATTTGGAGGCATTATCTTTATGGCTCTAAATTCGAAGTGTATAGTGACCATAAAAGTTTGAAATATTTGTTTGACCAGAAAGAGCTGAATATGAGGCAAAGGAGGTGGATTGAATTTCTAAAAGATTATGATTTTGACTTGAAATACCACCCGGGAAAGGCAAATGTTGTAGCCGATGCCTTGAGTCGGAAGTCCATTCATATGGCAGTAATGATGGTTAAAGAGATAGAGTTACTTGAGCAATTCTGAGATATGAACTGCATGTGGATGTTTCTTCGTCTCAAAAAGTAACTCTCGGTACTTTAAAAATAGCCAATGAATTTTTGAAGCTTGTTTATGTACAGCAGATGTTGGATTCTTATTTAGTCAAGATGAAAGAAACTCAGGCTAAAGGCAAGGACCTATTTTTAACCGAGGGTTCTGATGGCATTTACGGAGTGAAAGGTCGAATTTATGTACCTGACTCTGGTGATTTACGACGATCGGTGCTTAATGAAACACATAGGAGTATGCTGAGTATTCATTCGGGTACTACTAAGATGTATCATGACCTGAAATTGCATTTTTGGTGGCCCGGAATGAAGAGGGATGTAGTTGACTTCGTGGCTCACTGTATAATTTGTCAGAAAGCGAAGGTTGAACATCAAAAACCGTCTGGTGGTTTACAACCTTTAGAGATTCCCGTGTGGAAATGGGATGCTATTGCTATGGATTTCGTAATGGGATTACCCAGGACTCGGAGTGGACACGATGCTATCTAGGTTATTATGGACTGATTGACGAAGTCTGCACACTTCTTGCCGATCAATATGAGTTACCCCTTGCAGAGACTAGCACAGTTGTATATTAGTGAGATAGTCTGACTGCATGGTGTTCCATCTTCAATTGTGTCGGATAGAGATCCGAGGTTTACTTCCTGATTTTGGGGAAGTTTGCATCAGAAATTAGGTTCGAAGCTCCGATTGAGTTCGGCCTATCATCCTCAGACAGATGGGCAGTCCGAGCGTACTATCCAGAGTTTAGAGGACTTGTTGAGGTCCTGTATGCTAGAGCATGGTGGTGGCTGGGAGCAATACCTTCCACTGATCGAATTTACTTATAATAATAACTATCACAGTAGCATCGGTATGGCTCCATATGAGGCTTTATATGGCAGGAAATGTCGAACCCCTCTTTGCTGGTCGGAATCGGGTGAGAGCTTAATGTTAGGACCTGAGATTGTACAGCAGACCTCCGAGCAAATTCAAATGATCAAAGATAAAATGAAAGCATCCCAGGATCGTCAGAAGAGTTATCATGATAAGCGAACGAAGCTGATTGAGTTTCAGGTCGGTGACAAAGTCTTTCTGAAAGTTTCTCCTAGCAAAGGCATTGGGAGAGCATTGAAAAGCAAGAAATTGAGCCCGAGGTATATTGGTCCGTATGAAATATTGAAGAGAGTCAGACCTGTAGCTTATCAGATAGCGTTGCCTTTTCATTTGTCAAATCTGTATAGTGTATTTCACGTTTCTCAATTGAGAAAGTATTTTCCAAATCCTACCCATGAGATGCCGGATGATGATGTTGAAATCCGAGAAAACCTGACCACTATAGCCGAGCCCACTGGTATAGTGGACCGATCGGTAAAACGCTTGAGAAGCAAGAATGTTCGGTTGGTCAAGGTTGCATGGCAGCAGGATCAGTGTATCATGCATACTTGGGAACGTGAAGACGCTACGAGACAACAATATCCTGAGCTATTTCATTAATGTATATCTTTATATTTAAATTTCGAGGACGAAATTTTTGTAGGAGGAGAGAAATGTAACATCCCAAAATTTATGATTCTTAGAAAAATAATTTATTAAGGATTAGTGGAGGATTTCTGAATGAAATTCCGAGTGAATACTATCTGAGATAAGACATTCTGAGTGAAAATGGATATGATTCCGAGAGAAGTAAGACCGAGAAAACTACTTCCAAGTGAAGTTAAGATGTTTCCGAGTGAAACATCATTAAGAGAATCATTTCTGAGTTAAGAAAAACTGTGTCCGAATGAGACACTTTTGAGTGAGGCAAATCCGAGTGAAACGTCTCCGAGTGAAATGTTTACGAATGGATCGTCTCCGATAGAAGTACTTCCGAATGAGGAGAAGCTTTGATTTTGAATAAGTACTTCTTAGGCCAAGATATTTTTGAATAGTGACCGAGTAGAGTATCTCCGAGTTGTGTGACTTTCAGAGTGAAGTGTCTCTGAATACGATACTTCCGAGAGGGATAGCACCGAGTGAGACGTTCCAAGTGGGAAAGCGTCAAGTGAGAAATTTCTAATTTCCGTATGGTGTGGCACCGATTGGGATATACCGAGTAAGTCTTTTCCACGGAGACTACTTCTGGACAGAGAAAGACTTCAACTTCGAATGAGTATATTCCGAGTGAATGGTTCCGAGGGAAGTAAATATCCAAGTGGTGAATTCATTTAATTCGTGCTTGGGTTCATATTCAGAGTTGCTGAGAGTTTGTACTTGGGTTCGTCTTCGAGATTGTTTTCGACCCCGAGTGATCCTTTCGAGTGGAAAGATTTCTGAGAGAGGATTGTCTTCAAACTCTGAGTGATCTTTTCAGATGGAAGACTTCCGAGTGACGCAAGTGAAGGCTTAACTCAGACAAAAATATATCTGAGTGAGATGTCTGAATGAGATATTTCTGTGTGGGACATTTCCGAGAAAGGAAAGCTGAGTGTTTCATGGGATGAAACCTTTCCGAGAGAATTACCTCCGAATGAAGGAATTCTAAACGGACAGAGGCTGTGATGAATCTTCTCGAAAAGATGTGCCAGAATACCGAAACCGAGTCGGAAATAATAATTATTTCAATGATTGAGGCTTTCCACGTCACTCTGTTCTTTCACATTCTAGCAGATTCTATTTTTTGATATTTTCTAAGTATGGGACCCTCTCTGATGTTCTGTCCCCTTTTTATTAAATATCTTATTCCTTCCTTATCATTTAAAGATACGTGTAGCAGACATCTTCCTATCGTTCACGTCTCTTCTGCATGAACGATATATAAATACTTTTACTGTTGGATTAGTTTAAAAACTTTTTAAAGTGAAAAACACCATCTATAATCCTTTTCTTTCCAATCTTTACTGGAAACCATCAAACGAAGAAGAAATCAATCTTTACTTCTTCTCTTTCATGAGGAAGCTTAGATTTCATAAGTAAGAAAACTTTGGACTGGTACAAAGCTGAAATTCCAGTCGGAATTCATAAGCTGTGATAGGATATCGCTTGAAGAGCTGCTGGAACTCTTCATTTCCAGGTAGGGGGAGCGTTTACATTTTAAATACATGGTTTATGAACGGATTCAGGATAATATTATTGTATTTAATATGACATATATGTTACGTGTGATATATTTGTGATAATTGTGATATTTCCATTCTTATGATATTGAATTTGGTATGAGAATGATTTGTATGTGTGAATTTATGATTATTCCTATGCATGAGATGTAGTAGGAAATATGATGTTGATATGTGATTGATGATGATGATATGAATGATATTCATGAAATATATCATGATGTATGAATGCATGGGATGCATATTGATAAAGCATGGGATGCTTATATGATGAACAAAGATGAAATATTATGTGGTTTCAAGGATTCCACAAAAAGACCTTGGGTGGGACTCAAGGCAAACCTCTTGAGCGGGGCTCGGGGTTTAGCTCGTGGCATTACCGTTGTCGCTGGGAGTGATTGTGTCACATGAGGGTGCAAACGGTTTGGTACCAGTAAAAAGGCCGGATCAGCTGAGAGCTGAGCTATGGCTGAGAGCCAGTGTTGCAACACAAATTAAAAGACTTAATAATGGATCCATTTGATTGAGCATGTGTATGCACTAATATATATATATATATATATATATATATATATGTTATTGAGAATAACATGATGATATGATCATTGATGATATGAGATTGTGTGATTCGGTTATGTTTTATATATAGTTATGAATTGGACCTTTAATCCGATTTAATAACTATCATTTGACATGTTTATGCTCACCCCGTACTTGTTGTTATTTTTACAGTGGATATAGGACAAAGCAATGATATGTGAAGTCACTCAGCCGCTCGGAGCATTATGTATTATATGTATTGTACATAGTGCACATAGTTATTTGTAGTAGCCTTGGCCGGCTCTTGTGCATACCGAGTATTTATAATTATTTGTATACTTAAATGAGCCAGTCGGTTGAAGTAAAAAGGATAGTGTTATTATTTAATCCAAATTCTGTTTTAGAAATTTAAATTATTTGTGAAAAATTTATTTGATTATTGAAATGTAATTTTAAAAATAAGAACGTTATACACACTAAAAAATTCCAAGAAATGAGAAAAATAGCGGATAAAGGCAAAATGATCATTTCCTAGACTATGGCATGCTTAAGCTTGACCAAATTCATCTCAAGTTGAGCAAATGCAAGCCTAACCTATTCCAAATATCAAATGCAACCTATGACAAACACCCTGGAGGTTTTGAAACCATACTGATCATATTATCACCTATCTAGTTACTTAAATACACCTAAATTAGCATAGTTTTTCTGTAACATAACATAACATCTTGCCAAGTTTATGGCTAAGACACGCTCATCATTAAATCTACATTGGCCTTAACATTGTAGGTCTAATTTCGTATACATAACTTACCCATCACACAAATATCAGTTTTCAAGCAAGACCTAGGCATTAAAGTACTATTTCACATCACAACATTATCACATATATATTCATTGAATTAACCTTTCAACTGCATAGAGATTATGAATCATATAACTATTCACATACCTATCTACATAATCATTAATATAATCCTAAGCTTTTATCAAGGATACCAAATGTTTAAAATCATCAATATTCACAGCTACATATGCATATATACACACATAATCATTATACATATCTATATCATCTTCATCACATGTTAAGTGTCATGACCAGGATCGTGACAGGAGGCCAACCAAAGAAAGATAAATCATTTCAAAATCCTTTCGAAAAATAGGGAGTCGCCACCATTATTTTTAAAGGTAAAACATCAAGAAAACCTTTGTTAAAGCACTGGTCATAAAAAATGAAATTCTAAATTCGAGAGTCGAATTACAAGTGAGGAAGGTATTAGCACCTCACACTATTCATTATAAAATGGCTATCTCAAATTGATTGCGCGCATTTTAAATAGCCTAGAAATTAATTTAACTTCTCAAGAAAAGGAACAAACAACATAGATAAAGAAATTTTCAAAATAAAATCAACAGGACATCTCGTCTAAATTAATCTTAAATCAGACAACATCAAATAATAACAATAACAATTAAAAATACAATAGAATAAAAATAAAGATCAACATGATGTCTCACCCAAATTAATCTTAGTTTATAATAAGGATTTAGAGATTAAAACAAAATGACATTAATGGGATTATATTAAATAAAATGGAACGAGATGAGATTAAACAAGATGAGATAACCTGAAGTGATTAAAATCAAAAAAAAAGATTAACAGGACGTTCTGTCCAAATTAACCCATTTCTAGAAACATTATTATTAAATAAAGTATGTTGAAAATATGAGAAGATTGATAAGACCTCTCGTCTAAGTTAATCCCTCTTTTTTATAAGAAATATTATTATTTAAATGAATAAAGAACATATTGAAAATTTGAAGAGATTAACAAGACGTCTCATCTAAATTAGCCTCCTCGTAATAAAATAGCGTTTTAAATTTAAATAGTAGCAATATAAAATTAATCGAGATAAAAACGAAGACAGACAAAGATTTATAAAAGGAAAGTGGGTCTCACAGGAATTGTTCCCGCTCCTATGTATTCTCGAGCTTTCGAGAAATCAAGGTTACATAGTTCTTTGTGAAAATAACTTTCTAAAATATTTGAATTATTTGATTGATTTTATTTTTAATAATTAAAGAAAATTCATAAGGAAGGAAAAATACAAGGTGATTAAATTCGCACGTGCATAAACCTTCGAAATCTTATAACGCATATCTAGGCAAAATATTTTGCACGACATTGCTTATAAGATTTTGAGACATTTTCACTAAAAAAGATACTTATATTTTTATATTTTTCATTTTTTACATAAATAAAAAACTACTTATTTTTATCCTCAAAAGGTATATTTAGATTTTAATATTTTTATTTTTAAATTAGCATAAATAAAAAACTATTTTATTTTTATTCTAAAAAAGATATTTTGATTTTAATATTTTTTATAAAACAAAAATTATTTATTTTTAGTTCTAAAAAAGGGTATTTATTTTTAATATTTTCATTTTTACTAAAAACTATTTATTATTATTCTAAAAGAGGATATTTTGATTTTTTATATTTTTTAAATTTGACACAAATAAAAGTTGTTTATAATTATTCAAAGTTTTTAGAAATAAAAAACCAAAGGAACCTATAGCAATTCAAAAATAAATAACTAAAATAATAATAATAATAAATAATAACAATAACACACAAAAAAGAAATATTTATTTTCTTATTTAGGTATTTTGGAAACATAAAGTCCAATAGTATTTTTAATAATAATAACATTAAATATGACAATTTTGTTTTTGTGTGTTTGAATAAAGAAATGACTTTTGGCACATTTGGGCTTCAAATTTCTGAAGCCCATGGTTGGAACCAAAAAATACAAGGGGAAAAAAATAAAAGAAACCCATTAGGGTTATTTTGAAAAGAAAAGAATTAGAAAAGAAAGGGAGAGTGCAAATAGAGAGGGGCAGAAGAGAGAGGGAAGAGAGGATGGAGAAAGAAGAGACCGGCGGTCGCGGGTCGAGCTGGCACGAACCTGGTCGGTGTCGGAAGGGGTGTCGGTCGTAGAGGGAGGAGATCGGTTGGTCGTGCGGGGATCGGTGCAGTGTAGTCCGATGGTGCGGTTGCCGGGATCTGCTCGAGAGGGGCCGATCTGGTTCGAGCTCGGGGGTTGGAGGCCGGCAACAATGGCGATTATTGAATTTAGCCACACCTGGCTTAAGCATATCACATGATTTTGAGTATTCTCGACACCAGTCACTCCTGGCTTAAATAGAATATTCTTTTGTAGCACCCACTCCTGGGGCAGACCCAAATATTCTTTCTAAAGCCTCTTCAGGCTAACAATGTTTTCCAATGGATCTACCAGACCCGTGCTTACAGAAATTTGGGAGAATTAACACAACAAGATTAATAAGCCTTTTGACTTAGCTGAGCTAAGTAAGGAGTCTGTTCAACAGACTTGTACATATAGTGGAAGGCTTATTTTACATATGACTTAGTACAAGTAAAAGTAATAGAGAAGTGTGAAGTATACTAAGTTTTAAAGCTTAGTCAAAGACAATGTGCTCAAAGAAGAGATGAATTGACGCATTGATTGCATGTCTCTGACTTTGGATACTATAATATTTGAATAGGAATGAGATGCACATAGTAAGCTTTCTTTTTCTTCAATGGCATCTCTCTGATATCTTTTGTTTTATATGATCTTTTTCCATTTATGATTTTCCTGGGCTGAATGTTTTTCATATATTTTCTTTTCATTTTCACTGAGTGCCCATTTTGTATGAGTGCCCTTTTCTACTCTTTTCTTTTTCTTTCTCTCTTTCTTTTTGCTTATAGATTTTCTCTTTTTACCACTTTACTCTCATCACTTTTTTCTTTCTTATCTATTATTTCTTTTCTCTTAACCACCACACTTTACAAAAGAGAAAAGTTGCAATTTATAGATCTTTCTCTTAGATGTGCTACAGAGGAAGGAGAGATCCGTTGGATGGTCGTTGAGGGATGATACAACTGTTGAAGGATGTTTTGTTTTAACAGACAAGTGCTTTTGGTCAGAGAGAGTCATTTTACACATGAAGCATAGGTCAGAGAGCTTTCGAGACTTATGCAAACATAGGAAAAGTAGGATAGTGTAAGTTTCACCAAGATGGAAAGTTCTCATTCAGAGTTTTTCTAAATTATCAGGGTGTTGGTGAAAATAGATACTTTGAGATGAATCTTGATCCTTCTTGCCTGAATACTCTCTTTGTCGTAAATAACATTTTCACACTTTAATGGAGACTACTTTATCATATTGAGGACCAGACTTGTTCAAGAAAGACTTCTGAAATGATTCTGGGTCTGGTGATCCATAAGGTGTCAATGATGAGACTCGTGAATTAAGAGCAAACGCAATCAGACTCTTGCTTGAGAAGGTTCATGCGGTCTGGAGCAGCTTCCAGCTTGATGAAGTATGAAGATAAAGTCTGGTTGTTGAAGAGCTTTGCTTTGACGAGAGGAAGTCTTCCATATACTTGATGTGTATAGTATGGCTTAACAGGTCTGGGTCTGGTATGATTCAAGATGAGATAGCCTTTTACTTTGGAGAGTGTTCCCAGTTCTTGTTTCTTTCTTTGATGCTTCCTTTTATTTGAGAAGTTTTGTCGTGAAGTTACCATTGACCATACTTTGGTTTGTCCTACCAGACTTTTGTTACACAAGGATTCCCCATTTGTTTTATAGCCCAAGCTTTATATCCTGAAACACTTAAATAAACTTTCAAATGATAACAAAATATGACTTTACTTTAAATTAGAATGCTGAATGTTGGTTATCAACAAATCTAAGATTTCTTCAAAGTCTTCTTGACTCGAACACTGTATTTATGTACAAATCCCTATAAATACAATAGCTCCGAGTGATCACAAAACAGACTAAATTCATATTTTCTCTCGTTTTCTCTCATTTAACATGGTATCAGAGCCAGAGCATTCTTTCCAGTTCTTATGAGCCAAGAGTTCCCTTTTCATTGTGGGTCAAAAGTTACCCTTTGCCTGGTCCAGCAGGCTTTGTTGGACGGGGCGTGTTGGAAGTCACACATTTTCTACCTCATCATATTTTGCATGGTTTAAATACTTGTTGGGCAACTCTAACCATTGCTAATTGGTTTTGGGATGGAACCTTTAAAATGGTATCCAGAGCCTAACGAGAAGCAACCCTAATCTGTGTTTACCTAGTGGGCCCATTGCTCACTGGTGAAATTTTTTTCGAAACTTGTGTTTATTCTCCAGATTCTCAATCTCCTCTCTCTTTTTCGGTCGTGTTTCTCTTTCCGACTACCTTTTCCCGTTATTCCTTTCGGTGCCCATTCGTTGCTACCTGTTGTCGACCACCTTTTCGGGTGACTTTCCGGCCGACCACCCTTGAATCACGCCCAGATCAACATAACCCTGAAATGCCACCCCCAAGGGCCACTACACGCGCTCCCCCACGTGCCCCTACTTTTTCCATATTTTTCTCTCTCCTCGCTGCACTGCCATTGGTGTGTGGCTGCTCTGACCAACTTTTGGTTGGGCCTATAAGACTCACTTTCTTCTCTAGATTCTGATTCTGCCCTTGGTTATTCATTTCAGACACCATTTGACTCTACTTGGTTCATTTTTCTCTGCGATCACTGTATTTTCTCTCTCCTTTAATGAGTCATGGTTGCCCCGGTTCTGCTCCTCCGTTGCTGGTAGATTTGTCTCCATCGTTGGGGATGGAAATGAGTCAAGCCGTCTATCAGAGGCCTATGGCCCGACTCGTTTAAAGCCTACATAGTCCAGGTTTGTCGGGCTAGAAGGCCAGACTTAGGCTTTTAAAAAGGCCTTTTTAATTAAATAGGTTAAGCCATAGACTTTCTAAAAAGCCTTTGAAGCCCAACAAGCCGGCGTATTTAATTAGATAATTATTAATTAGTTATATATACAATATATTTATAACATAAAATAATATATATATATATATTATATTTACATTTATATAATATAAATTAATATTACAAGTTTACAATTAAAAAAATAGGAAGGAATGGAACATAATTTTTTTAGGTTGGTTTTGGCCTTCTAAAAGTCTGACTATAAATAGACCTTTTAAAGAGGCTTTTTAACAGGGCAGGCCTTCAAGCAGGCCAGACCAAGCCTTAAAAAAAAGCCTATAACGGGCTAATAGACCAAGCTCAGGCCTTGAAGATTTGATGTAGGCCAGGCTCAGGCCTTTCAAAGCCCTGCCTGGCCCGACCTATTTCCATCCCTATCCATCGCCCTTGTATAATGGCTTCATGATGTGGTGTGAAGAACATCAGGCCTCCGGTTCCATTGTTGCTGTTGCACACACTGGTAATTCTTTCGTTGGCATCTTCTATTCCTTGGGTTCTTGGGTCCTTGATTCAGGGGCCACCGACCATATTACCGGTAATAAATCTCTTTTTTCTTCTATCTCTACCACTGGTTACTTACCTTTTGTTATTATGGGTAATGGTTCCCAAACACAGTCCCAGGATATTGTTATTGTCCTTGATTTAAAGTCTAATTTGAGTCTGTATTGGTCAAAGATGAAGCATACAACAAACAACCAAAAACTCTAATGCCGAAAAAGTTAGGATCAAGATTATGTAATAGCTCATAAGGACTCTTGTTTTTTAGTTTCTTAGAGGGTAGTCCATTTTCTTGGTGTATGGACTACGAGCTATTAATGTATCAATTTTAATTTATCATTAAAATAAGTATTTTCAGTTTTAAAATTGTTTTAAAACTATTTATCCTTGGAATAATAGGTTATATGAGAATTGTTCTTAAAATGTCTTAATTAAGTATTTACATGGGGACATGTAAATACATTAAAATTGGTGTGTGAATATATTGATGATTTGATCTCATAGATCATGGATATAGATGATATCAAGTCTTCACATGGTACACATTAAGAGTAATGTTAAAGTTGCATGGATCGTTACATGAGTGTCATAAACAGTTCTCAATGCGATAATGGTATAAGTCCTTTGACATGAAGTCACTGCGATTCCTACATAAGGAGTTTATTGTTTAAATATAATCAAACATCATCTGTAATAAGATGACCATAAAGATTATGATTAGACAATGAACAAATTATATAGATGGATGTGAGTGATGTAAATAGGATTTGTCTCTCCTATGTGACAATAGTGATATCTGTGGGTCACTTGATGGAATGAGACTAACAAAATGCATGGTCATGCTAGAAAGAATAAATATTAGATATTTATTTTGTAAAGTCTACTCTAGTATCAAGTAAAATGAATTGGACCATATAAGGATGACGATGATCATGTCGTAGGCCCAATTAGATATCGTGACAGAAGGAATAAATATATAAAATAATTATCACTTATAAGTCATGTCGATGATAAATAATATTCAGACATAATGATGTATTGTTAGATGTAGCTCTTATTTTATATTAATAATAAAATAGTTTATTATTAATATAACTAGATATTTTACCTATAGGGTCACATACATAGAGTAAGCCTATTAGAGGATACTAAAATAAAACTATTGAGTCTAACTCATTTAGAATGAGTCAGGAGCCCAATGTTTATTGAAAGCTTATCAGGTTAAGACATAAGCCTATATATAGAGCATGAAATGCTTATAAGCAGCCGCTCAAAAATTAGAATTACTCTCTAAATTTCTATACTAGTATTCAGAGATTTAGTTTCTGGTGAGAGTGCTCGTGTGGACTCCTAAAGACAGAGCTACGATTGCTTCAAGTAAAAAACTTGCTTCACGTCTACAAGAGGTAAACACTAAAATGCAAAATTTTTAATTATTGTATGTAATGCTTTGAAGCACCTATTTTTGCAATTCCATTGGGAAATACTTTGTGTTTCTATTGTCTGGACCTGTAGGATTCCCTAACAAATTTATTAGAAAAATGGCATGAGACAAAGAAAAACACCAAAACAACTAAAGGAATTACAAGTATTTTTAATATGAATACGATCATGTCCGGTAGAAATGTAATGACCATTTTGATGCTTAGCAACACCAATCTTCAAAGATAACACAACCTGCAATATACAAGATGTGCAATTAGAGACTAGTTTGCAATATAAAGCTTTTGTAAGTTTAAAAACAAATATCATATTAAAGTTAAAATTAGGTATATATAACACGTCAGTAAGATAGAAAGAATTATTGAATAATATAGATCCTGCAATAAAGAAAGTGAATTGGCTACCATTATGCAATTTATAGTAATAGAGGTGATCTTTTTAAGGGCATGAGAAAAAGAAAAGATATAAGAGACATGGACAGTAACACCAATATCGAGAACCCAATGATTATTTTTACCTATATGACCAATTGAATAAATATTATTTGTAGGATTTGTTTGAAGTTGGGGTGGAGAGGTATTAATAGTATGACTAGGTTTATGACAATAGGAATTTAGGGTTTAAAGTTTAAACTATTACTATAGTTTAACATATTTTAAATCAGCAACAACAACCACCTTTCTTAAAGAGGCCCATGATACTATGTGAGAAATCTTCCTTGATCATGTGAGGTGAGGAATTACTAAAGCAAAGAGAGAATGCTCTCATTAAATATACCTTAATTTATTGATTGAGTGAAAAGAAGATTCCAATATGAAATCATAGAGAAACGAAAAGCAATATATACAAGAAACTAACTAACTAAGAGGGCCTAAGGCCCAATAAAAACTAGCTAACATAAACATATACTAAACCAAAATAAGTTCTTAATAAGCTAACAGTATCCTTGAAAATTCATCTTTTTTTTGTGAAATAAGCTTTTCATAGAAAGAAAAGGTGGATACAGAATTGGGCCCAATGGCCTAAAGAAAAAACAAGGCCAACACAAACTAAGCAGGGCCAAAAATTAATAAAAAATGAAAACTAAGCCCGCAAGCTAGCCAACAGCCTGATCTGCTATCCTGAACCAATACTCCTCAACTTGTATAGGGTAGATTCTCCATGGATGAAAAAATCCTAATCAAGGTGAAGACATGGAAAGTAGCAGAAGGCACAACTATATAGACGAAGCAAACCCACTCTAGTTCGGAGGAACCCATCACTTATCTTCAATGAAAGCTTTCCTTATCCCAGTCGAGGGTTTCAACCACCAGTTCCTACCCAGCAAGTTCACTAGGTCTGCTAGAGCGACTTTATGCACCACTTCTTTTACTTCTCTGTTGACTCATAGGAAGCCGCATAAATCGAAGAGGCTCCTCAAAAAGGTAATGTCTTGAAAAATGCACTCAATTTCACCCGACTTGTTCTCGTTCTTGCATACCCTAACCACTGATAAATTATTAGATTCAAATAAGACGTCCCTACATTTGAGATTGACAACCAAGACCATTGCCTCCCTAATACATAAAGCACTGATGGAGCCTCTATGAATGATGATTGGCTGAACCTTAAGTCTCCACTTTGACTGCCTCGTCGAAGTAGGTAGGTTAGTTCTTTTAGAGGAGTCTGTATCTAAGATTTTGTAAAATTCATTCACTGAATGTTGTATTGAATTTAGAACTCTTTCTAGGTTAGGTTGATCCTCTTGGTAAATACATTTATTTCTTTGTAACCATATATGCTAGAAAGTATAGAATAATTTTGTGATCATAAATTGAGGATCCTCCTTTTTTCATGATAAACAACTCAATTTTACAGACAACCATTGAATCACAGAATTTTCATTTTCTCTTGTTGGTTGACATTGAATACTTATTCCAAATCAAACTATTTTGGTCCATTAACAGTAGAAAAACAGATGCTTTAAAGATTCTTTTGCTTCATAACAAATGGGGCAGATTGGATCATTAATTATTTTTTTCTTCATTAGACTTTCTCTGATAGGGAGAATATGTGACACATCTTCTAGATAAATATTTGGATCTTCCTAGGAACTTTAGCTTCCCAAATAGAACACTATAAAAGCTCTTTTAGGCAGGAATGGACTTAAAGGGCCTTCCTCCTTTGCCTCAGAATAGTTTTAGAACCCTGTACCCAGATTTAATTATAAACTCCCATCCTTAATGTGGGGCCATTTCAGGCTATCATTCCCTATAGTAATTCTTATGGTAGTTTAGACAACAATCATCCATTGGTGTTGAGGCAAGCAGTGGGTAATCTTAGTGACATCCCATGAGTGTGTTGATTGATTTATGAGAGAGGATAACATCATCTCTGAAGAAATGTAGTTGTTAGGTTGTGGGTAACACATATCCCCATTCCAAGCCATCTGTGTTTAAAGACAACAATTTGACTATCATCTCCTATTATCTACCGCCCTAGCTTGAGGAGTAAATCTCTTCCTTAAAACAAGTTTGGCCAAACTCATGAACAGTCTTTTTTCTTCTGTTGATCCAAAAAAGAAGAATCAGGGAAATATTTTTCTTTTAGAATTCTAACCCATAAAACATCCTGATTTCTAAGCATCCTCTAAACTTGTTTAATTAGATAGGCTAAATTTAAACACTCCATGTCCTTAAAGCCCAACCCCCTTAAGAATTTACTCTTAGTATCATCTTTTTAGCTCTTCCAATATATGTTGCTTTTGTTTTTCTCCTTAGCCCACCAAAATCTAACTATTATAACCCTAAACCCTAAATATTCATCTTCGATCCAATAATAACCACAAATTTGCACTAGAAATAGTAACTTCGTCAATCCATATAGGGCCAATCGTAATCACCAAACTCTTTTATAATTTCCTTCACCTTTTCTCTTTGTTGCATATAAGCCCCCTGATTTCCATGCTTTCTCCCTTTTTTATTTTATTTTTGGTTGTTCTTAGCTAATACAATGGCAAAATCATTTTTCCATTCTTAATATAAAGATAAGGGTAAGATTATCATAGTAAATTCACATGTTCATTTTTTTCCTTGAAAACATACTCTAATATAAAACATTTCTCCTGAATTCTCTCAATTTATATAAATTGCATTCCTATTTTTCTCCATTCAATTTACTTCCACTTTGTTCCATCAACACGTTCAAATTTAGTAGCTTTTCTTCTAGAAATTACTCTTAATTCTCCAATTTTGTTGCTTTTGCCGCGTGTTACAGATTTACAGGTTATCAGTTTTTTGGTCAAAGTCAAACATTCCTCGACATGTGATTTTAAAATTCTCAACCAATTAATTCCTCGATGCGAATTTGCCATGCATCTTCCTAACCGTTTCGTCCAATGCAAACTTTACTTCGCAACAGCGCAACTACTCAACCATTTTCTTCTTGAGTTTTCTTTTTTCTCTCCACTTAATCTTTCTTTCTTTTCTCCATTAATCTCGGTTTTCTCAAATTACTTAATTGTATCTTTATATATCAAGGTTTTATTATTTCTCCCAAAATTTTAACATATTGATCTTTTTTTTATTTTCTAAATCTAAGTTGTTTATATATTTTTACTTATTAATCCATATAAATAATAATTTTTTAATTTATAAATTTCATTAAAATTAAAATACTTGTATAATATACAACATATACTTATATATATTTGTTACGCTTGTTATTTTATTTTAATTGTAGTTGATTGTCAATTATGTAAAATATTATTTAAAGTGCACAGGCATTGCCGCATAATTGTAGGTAATTTTTTTGGTGAATTGGATCATAATTCACATTTATTGACATTAACTTTTGTTAGATATTATTTGAAATTTATTAAAAAATTAGTAAAACATTGAAGATTTAATTACATTTTTATAAATATTTACAATAAAAATAAAATAATTATGCTTTATCAATATTAAAAGAATAAAAATTATTTTATTTTTGGTAACCAGAAGATAAAAAGGTAACACTGGGAGCAAAACAAAATCAACAAAATCCTTCCACAAAAGGGAAATACATCCGAATGGTGGATGATTTAAGACGAAGCAACAAAAATTAAAAGATTGAGAGATCCGCCACAAAATTAGGGTTGATTTGGTTCATCTGTTAGGTTAGTCATCAACCCAAAAATAAAATCTTACGGTCAAACGAAGTTTTAACTGTCTTGACGTGAAGGATTTCCATTTTCATAATTTCGTTTTCTCAACTACAAACCAAACAGACATTTAATCTCAAGATTAGTATGGATAATCTTTTCCTTTCTTCTTTGTTTTTGTTTTGTCTTTCAACTTCAAAAGGACAAGTTTGGGTTGTTTTAAGTTTGTGGATTTTGTTTTTAAAATAATTTTGAAAATGAAATCTGCCCAATTAAAGTACGTTAATTTAAATTTTAACTTATTTTTTAAAATATTTTTAACTAAATTCAAAAACAAGAAAAAATAGGGCTTGTTTGAAACTATTCTTTTCCTGTTTTAAAAACTGGCTTTCAAAATATATTTTAAAGATAATTTTTAAAATAAAAAATAAAAAATCTGACTATACAATTCAAAAAAACAGTTTTTAATAATAATAAATTATTTGATAAATTTATTCTTATGATATTTATTTTTTATTTTTTAAACTTAATTTTTAGTTTATATATATTTTAAAATAAAATCTAAAATATAATTATTTTAGAAAAAAATACAAACAAAAACTTGAAGGGGTCTTCACCTAAAGCGGCTTCACTATGGTTGTGATCTAAAATATAATATTGTTTTGGTTTACATGTATTGCACTCAAGATTGAAATTATAAAAATTTTGAAACAACTTATTAAATTTTAAAACCGTAACAACTTTGCACATATAACTAAAACTAAACAAATAAAGTTTGGTTTTTTTAAAAATTTAAAGCTAGAATGTAAAACCACCTACAACCTAAATAATTAGAAATACATGAAATTAGGCTTTTCTAAGAATGCATATCACTCCTATTAAGATCAATTTCCTTCTTTGTGTATTTCAATAAAATTTAAAGTTGAGAAATCAAATTAAATATTGAGACGCCCCAAACCCCCAAAAAGAAATAGGGGAAAATTTTTCGCGTTTTTGAAAATATTAATAAATTCAATAATTAAAGTAGTGAAGTATTTTTCACCAAACCCCTGGATCTAAAATGAACCACTCCCATATATGAAGATATGAGAGGGTGAAACTAAACGTAAATTTTTCAATCAGAATCAGCGGAAGAATTGTCCAATTTGACTTAATCATTGGCTAATTGATTTTCAAGAGGAGGAGTTTCATAAAAATGTGAAATACACTTATACAATCTCAAGAGCCAAATACTACTCCTCAATACTTCTAAAATAATATTTAAGGAAGAAATATTGCATAACATTTTAAAATTTATCTTAAAATAACAAAATGAGAATCAGGGGCATACTCGCTCAGGCGTGACTCAAGTCGCTTGAGCGAGCCAGCGTGCACACGCTTGAGCGAACGCTGAGTGGCCTTGAGCGAGAGAGAGAAATAAGTATCAGGGCTCAACTCGCTTGAGCGGGCCCTGTCTCGCTTGAGCGAGAAGCAAAGGAATACGTTGAGCGAGGTAGCGAGACGCTTGAGCGAAGGAAGGAGTTTGTATCAGGTATCAATCTCGCTTGAGCGGCCCAAGGCTCGCTTGAGCGAGATTGGTCCAGAAACGATGAGGACTCTCTAGCCAATTTTCGCTTGGGCGAGGCACCACTCGCCTGGGCGAAAATCCTCCAGAATCAACTCTCCTTCTCCCTCGCTTGAGCGCTGCCCTTAACGCCTGGCGAAAATTCTCCAGAATCAAAACACTGATTCTGTGGCAATCTCGCTTGGGCGAATTGCTTGTCTGCTTGAGCGAATTTGGGGCAGAAACGAATCTCCTGTTCCACAACAATCTCGCTCGGGCGAGATTGCTACTCGCTTGAGCGAGTTCTGCAGAATCTTAGTAGAAACGAAAATCCCATCTAACTTAGCACATGAACCATTGACCTCTCCTATCTTGGCCTCTCCTATGACCATATCTTAGTCCATTATGCATATGCCAATTCATACAATACTATACTCTAAAACTACATAATCCTTTCATTGAATCAAATACCACCAACATCATCATGCTAATATTAATTCTATGCATATAATTTACATTCAACCTCATTTTACAAAATCCACAAGCTAGCCTAAAACACGGCATCCTTTCATTGATCAAAGTCAAGCATTCAAATTCATTCTTTACATCTTTTGGGTCATGTAGGAAAATTGGCCTTACACAAACATGTCCAATTTTCTCCCATGACCTCCAAAATTATCAACACTACAAAATTGAGTACATAAACCTCATATACTCTACAAAACAGATTTCATGCCGGCCAAGGCTTACGCATTCCTATCCATATTTTACCTTTTTCATACTCGGCCTCCAAAAGTTGTAGGATTTAAGTTATACCTACATCAACTTTAAAAATGGCAACGGGGAGGTGAGTAACATAATCCAAATGAATCAAAGTCATACATTATGATGAAATACATGTATACTTGCACAATTAGCAATCATTACACCACATCATACATTATATACAATACATCTTACAATTTCAAGTATACATTCACAATATCAATCATTTGGATTGCCAAACACACACATCGGGTTAGTATTCAACTCTTTCCCCTTTCAATTCTCATTCATCCGTTGCCACCAAGGGCTTTCACCTAGGCATATCTCCAGCTATATGCAAATGCTCTTAAAGCTAATGCATATACACAAGAATTTCTTATCAAACAATGCGGATCCGACTGTGGGAAAATATATCATTAAATCAATTGTGGGACAAGCATAGGTGTGCTACTATGCCCCTACTGCAGTAGAAAAATTGTGTACACGTATGTCTCAATTCAAGCATGCTTATATCTTCATAATTTTACTGGTACCAAACCGCTCTCGCCCATCTGTAGCACTAGTCACACTATGACTTGCGGATCAACATCGTGGCTTCAAATACCACAAGTGCTACGGGCCCTTCCCGAACACACATCGAGAGAGCCGTGTCCCGTCGGACACCGAGGTAAACTCGCTCACCATTGAGCCGCCCGCCCACTGGGCCTGCCACATAGGGTGCCTCGTCACCAAACTATAGACAGCTTCGTGACTCATACACCGAGTCACAGGGGAAAATCATAATACGCTCGTGCACTGAGCCGCCCTCCCACTGGGCCTGCCTAGTGGAACCCCCTAATATTCCACATAAACAGCTATGATATGCCATGGATGCAATGCAAATGCAAATCAAGTGCATCCTCACACTATGCATCCTAGATGCCACTCCACATTTAATCATTCATCACCACTACTTGGTGGATTTCAGTATTGTCATCATTCTTATCCAATCCCAACTTTCTTTGACTTATTCTCATCAATAGTTAGTGGCATACACATTCAATAAATCATACACACATATTTGGGATATTCACATCACAATCTCAATTCACATATGGTTTCAAACCATCATCCTACTCCATTAATATGGTATCATCACATCATTAGTATTATCCCAAACACAATGCCACATAACAATCATCATTCTAAATGCATTCAAATCACACATATCATATCATCCATTCAAACAATTATTACCATAATCACATATACATATTTTCACATCACCAATGGATGAAATCATGCATTTAGAAAAGTTACCCCCTCCTACCTCAAGTGAAGTAGTGATCAACGCGGTTCGATGGTCCCGCCTCGTCAATGGGGTCACTTCCTACATCACAATACATTATACAATCAATTTTCTACCTACTCATTAAGACTTAATTACTCATATATATCAATAAATACTTGCTGTTTTTATTAGTATAACTCTCAAAACTCTTTTATTTCATTTTATCCACCATAACCACCATGGGTTAGGTGCTACCCTTTATTATTATGCATTCAATAGCCAAACCCTTTCATGGGTTTCTCCATTAATGACTTCCATCAACCAAATATCATCACCATTGGCCCTTATGCATCATAACTCACATTTATTACCAACAATTAATACTCATCAACCTCCATATACATTTTCCCCCAAATTTATGAAGTTAGGGTTTCATAAAATTTCCAACCACCTCCATAAATATTCTTCTCCTTCCAACAATAAATACATCCACTTTATTACTTCTCAAAGGAACCTCATTCTCATACAAACCCACACTAAACTCTTGCATGAAATGCCTTAAATGAACATCCATTCACATGCTTGGTTCCCAAAACTCATATTATCATATAACCATGGCAAAAACCCAAGTATCTAGTGAGTATTTCTTACCTTACACCCAAGAACGAAAATGGGTTCACAAGAGAGAGAGAGAGAGCTGCGAAAAATGAAGAGAAAGGAGGAGAAGACAGCAGCCCCACAAGCCTCCTACAAGCTCCCTTCAAACGAAAATGGGGAGGTGTGGAAGATGAGCTCAAGTTGCTAGGGTTTTAGAAGGAGAAATGAGAGAATGGAGAAGATGATGAAGAGAAGAAGAAGAAAGTGAAGTGTAATGTCCAACACCATCAGCAATCCCACGTGAATAGAGAAAGGAAAAATGGGGTTTTTGATTTATTTTAATACCATTCATTAAAACTTCAACGTTCTATAACCAACAGGTTCTCAGTTCGGGCTCAATACTGTATTTGTATGTTGATGTAGGTTTTGATAATGACACAACAAATGAAGAAGTATCAAAGAATGTTATCATGCAATTAATTATGTTTGATGTTTAAATTTGATGAATAATTTAAAGGCATTTAAAGTGGCTTGAATCAAGTGAAAAATGATCAACAAAGTGCCTAAGGTTCCAAAATAATAAAGCCATACGCATTTATTTAGCAAAGGAATAAAAAGCACATGGAAAATGAAGGAACAGCTTGATGAATCGATTCAGCCATAAGCATGAATCGATTCATGCGTTTATATTGGGCCAGGATATGCAAAATTAAGCTTGAATCGATTCCTCCCTCATCATGAATCGATTCACACGGTTTAGTTGCCCCAGGATGTGATTTTTCACATCATGAATCAATTCCATCTTCCCTTGAATCGATTCCCACGTTGAAAATTTACCCAGTGACTTTGTTTTAATTGCATGAATCGATTCATATGCCATAAGAATCGATTCATAAGGCTGTCAGAAGGTAGAAACATGCGCAGACTCTAATTCCCCTTCGGTTCACTCAAATTGAAGAAGTCCTAGGAAATATTCCATGACTTGTCCCTCTCCACATGCATGTGTTATATTGGTAATGCAATTAATTTGAATATTAGACAAACATGCTTCTTGATGCACATGCAATATTCTCTTGGAGACACTAAAAGGCTTATTGGAATTGGAATGCCAAGTTGAATGGAGACACACATGCCTAACATTTCAAGCTCCAAGGAATTAAATATTACACATGTCATGCCTCATGGAGCCTATAAATAGAGAAGGAGTTGAAGGCAAAACTTGCACCAAGCATTTGAAGCATTTCCATTTGCTTTCTTCCTCCTCCATTCTCTTGCTCTTCTACTTACTCTCTTTATTCTTGATTGGCATATTTCTTGAGATTATTTTTGAGAGTTAATTTGTGGGAAGATTATATTTGTGTACTTAACTTGCATATCCTCTCTTTGAGAGTTATTATCTTGTGTAAGCTTTAAACTTGTATATCCACTCTAGTGAGAGAGTTTCCTTGTACACTTAAACACTAAACTTCATAGAAGCCTTGGGTTGGGTTTCAACCTTGTAATTGTGAGATTGAGAGATTGGGTGGGGTGCCCTTGTACTTGTGAGAATTGGATTCTTGAGTGTGGGACACTAGGAAGTTGCAATTGCTCAAAGTGTATCTCTAATCTACAATAGTGGAAATCCTCTAAGTGGGTTGCTTAGAGGCGAGACGTACACCGGCGTGGTGGAACTCGTATACATCGGTTTGCAAATCCTTCTTCCCTTAACTCATTTAATTTGTGCACCTAATTTGTTTGCTTAACTTCCTTGCTTCATTAATTGAACTAAGTGCATGATATATTAAGTTGAAAATCATTTTTGAATAACTTTGTTAAACTTGGACTTAAGCATCTCTTTTGAATTCATCTTTCTAAAAAGTCCTATAAATTGCTTTGCAACTAAATTGATTCATTATTCAAACTCTTTAAGTAGTTGTTAGTTTGTCTTGTGTATAATTTATTGCTTCTTGTTATCTAATTTATTATCTTAAACATACATAGTGACAAAAGAATCAATTTCAAGAGCATTCCAAAGAAAAGTTTTTAATACTCAATTCACCCCCCCCTCTTGAGTAATTGAGGCCACTTGGTTAACAAGTGGTATCAGAGCTTGACTCTTGGAAAATCAAGCTTAACGGCTTCAAGAGAACAAATGGCCTCAACCTCATATAACATGTTTCCCGAGGGTGGTGCTACAAACCGACCTCCCGCTTTTAATGGTGAGGGTTATGCTTTTTGGAAAGCAAGAATGAAAATTTTTGTACAATCAATAGATTTAAGAGTGTGGAATGCTATTGAAAATGGTCCCTTTATACCTATGCATATTGTGGATAATAAACAAGTTGAAAAGCCTATGGACATTTGGTCTAGTGAAGAAGAAAAGAAAGTGCAATATGGTTATAAGGCAAAAAATCTTATTACTTCGGCCTTAGGTCCCGATGAATTCTTTAGAGTAATAACATGTGAAACGGCTAAAGAGATGTGGGATACTTTACAAGTAACCCATGAAGGTACAAATGATGTTAAAGACTCTAAGATTAGTACATTAACTAGTCAATATGAGTGCTTTAGGCTAAATACCAATGAATCTATTGTTGATATGCAAAAACGTTTTACACTCATTATAAATCAACTCATTACACTTGGAAAGACTTATACTAATAAAGAGCTTATTCACAAAGTCTTGAAAAGTCTTAATAGGGAATGGCAACCATTAGTCACGGCCATCAAACAATCACCTACTATCAATGAAATGTCTCTTGCTACACTATTTGGTAAGTTGCAAGAACAAGAACAAGAGCTAAAAGAATTGAAGATGGCGGAAGAAGAAGAGAAAGTCTCTAAAAAGAAAGGACTAGCTCTCAAAGCTACTTCAATTGTTGAAGATGAAACCGAGAGTGATCTTGATGAAGATGAAGAGTTAAGCCTATTTGTAAAAAGGTTTGGAAAGCTCATGAAGAACAAACGCTTTCAAAGGAACTTCAAATCGCAAGGTAAGAAATCTATACCTAAAGAAAATTCTACTTCACCAACTTGTTTTGAATGTGGAAAGGAAGGACATTTCAAAGTGGATTGTCCAAATCTAAAAAAGAAGAACAAAGAAAGAAAGGAAAGAAGAAGAGCATACATAGCATGGGATGAAAATGAGGTGAGTAGTTCGGATGAATCCGAAAATGAAGAAGCAAATCTTTGCCTCATGGCCAATCACCAAGATGAAGAAAATGAGGTAAACTTTCATGACTTAGGAAAGGATGAATTACTTGATATTCTTGATGATTTGTATGATAACTTCACCAAAGTCTCTAATAAGCTTAAGTTATCAAGAAAAACTAGTAATACTCTAGAAATGCATCTCATGGAAGTGTGTAAAGAAAATGAATCCTTAAAAGAAGAGTTAGCAAATATTCAAACATGTTCTAGGACCAAACCTTGTGAGTTTTCAAAGAAATGTGATATGCTAGAAACTAAGGTTTTGGATTTGAATGAAACTCTTGAAAAACTTACAAATGATAGAAACAATCAAGCATGCTCTAAGGTTAAACCATGTGATTTTGCAAAAAGATGCATTATATTAGAAACCAAGGTTGTAGACCTAAATAGGACACTAGAAAAGTTCACTAATGGAAGAGATAATTTAAATATCCTACTTGGGCAACAAAAATGCATGTTTAGTAAAACCGGCTTGGGATATGATCAAGAACATAGCAATCACAAAATGGAAAAACACTACAAAAATTTCTTTGTACCTCCAAGCAAATTCTCCTCACCTTTTATAAAATGTAATCATTGTGGTCTTAAAGGTCATAACTCTTATAATTGCAAAGTTAGAAGATTAGGACCAAAAGTGGTGAGAAAAGTATGGGTTCCTAAAGGAACTTTTTCACAAACTAACCTACAAGGACCCAACATAAAATGGGTACCAAGCTTTCTAACTTAAATTGTTTTGTAGGTATGCTTTAAGGCAAGTAACACCCATTGGTACTTGGATAGTGGGTGTTCCAAACATATGACGGGAGATAAGAGTAAGTTTATATCACTTACTCCACGAAATAAAGGATTTGTTACTTATGGAGATAACACAAAGGGAAGAATACTCGGAATCAGAAATGTTGGTAAAAATTCTTCCACCTCCATAAATGATGTGCTATATGTTGAAGGTCTAAAACACAACTTGCTTAGTATTAGTCAATTATGTGATAAGGGCTACAAAATTGTTTTTGAATCAAATGGTTGCATAATTGAAAATAAACTAAACAAGGAGATAAAGTTTGTTGGTCAAAGAGTAGATAACATTTACATGATTAATCTAGATTGCCTTGCTTCAAATGATGTACAATGTTTCATAACTAAAGAGGATGAATCATGGCTATGGCATAGAAGAATCGCTCACATTCATGTAGACCATTTAAATAAACTTGTTTCAAAAGATTTAGTTATTGGTTTACCAAAATTAAAATTTGAAAATAAATTTTGTGACGCTTGTCAAAAAGGAAAACAAGTAAAGGCTTCTTTTCAAGCAAAAAATATTGTTTCAACAACAAGGCCTTTACAACTTTTACATATGGATTTATTTGGACCTTCGAAAATCAAAAGTTTTGGTGGAAACCATTATGGTCTTGTGATTGTGGATGATTACTCTAGATATACATGGACATTGTTTCTTACTCATAAACATGAAGCATATCAAGCATTTAAGAAACTTGCCAAGGTCATCCAAAATGAACAAAATTTAAAAATAGCATCCATTCGAACGGATCATGGGGGAGAATTTGAAAACCAATCTTTTGAAAAATTTTGTGAAAAGTTTGGCATTAAACATAATTTTTCGGCTCCAAGAACTCCACAACAAAATGGAGTAGTTGAAAGGAAAAATCGATCTTTAGCGGAGCTTGCAAGAACTATGTTGAATGAAGCAAATATTTCAAAACATTTTTGGGCCGATGCGGTAAACACCGCTTGTCATGTTATGAATCGTTGTTTAATAAGGCCTATACTAAAGAAAACCCCCTATGAACTTTACAAAGGACGTAAACCAAATATTTCTTACTTTCACATTTTTGGATGCAAATGCTTTGTCTTAAACAATGGAAAGGAAAATCTTGGCAAATTTGATGCAAAATCTGATGAAGCAATTTTTCTAGGTTATTCATCTACTAGTAAAGCATATAGACTCTTTAACAAACGAACCTTTACAATTGAAGAGTCCATACATGTTAAATTTGATGAACTTAACCAAAATCCTCCGAGAAAGGAAGTTGATGATCTTGTAGGTACCTTCCAAGAAATGAACTTGGAAGATAAAGAAGAAGCCAATAATGAAGAAGGTGCAACACAACTTGACAATCAACAAGATTGGATAACCTTAAAGGACCATCCCTTGGACAAAATTATTGGAGAAATCACCAAAGGGGTAAGCACTCGAAATGCTATTAGGAATGCATGCAATCACTTAGCCTTTGTATCTCAAATTGAACCCAAAAATATTGATGAAGCCATTATTGATGAACATTGGATGTTGGCCATGCAAGAAGAATTAAACCAATTTGAAAGAAATGAAGTTTGGGAACTTGTGCCAAGACCCAATGACCATCAAATAATAGGCACCAAATGGGTTTTTAGGAACAAACTAGATGAAAATGGAATAATAACTAGAAACAAAGCTAGGCTAGTTGCTAAGGGGTATAATCAAGAAGAAGGAATAGACTATGAAGAAACGTATGCTCCCGTAGCTAGGTTAGAAGCCATTAGATTATTATTAGCTTTTGCTTGTTGTATGGATTTTAAACTTTATCAAATGGATGTCAAAAGCGCTTTTTTAAATGGTTATATTCAAGAAGAAGTTTATGTAGATCAACCTCCCGGTTTTGAAAATCATAAATTTCCAAATCATGTTTTTAAATTGAGAAAAGCCTTATACGGTTTGAAACAAGCTCCAAGAGCTTGGTATGAAAGACTTAGCAAATTTCTTTTAGAAAATAATTTCGAAAGAGGAAAGGTTGACACTACACTATTTATAAGGCGTAAAAATAATGACATTCTTTTGGTACAAGTTTATGTTGATGACATAATTTTTGGTGCTACAAATGAAAGTCTTTGTCAAGAGTTTGCTAAATTCATGCAAAAAGAATTTGAAATGTCCATGATGGGAGAACTTACCTTTTTCTTAGGATTACAAATAAAACAAACAAATGAAGGAACTTTTATTAGTCAAACAAAATATTGTAAAGAATTACTTAAACGTTTTGAAATGGATAAGGCAAATGAAATAGCAACACCAATGAGCACATCTTGCTATCTAGATAAAGATGAAAAGGGTAAGGACGTTGAAATAACTAAGTATCGAGGAATGATAGGATCCTTACTTTATTTAACTTCTAGTAGACCCGATATTATGTTTGTCGTATGCATGTGTGCTAGATATCAAGCTTGTCCTAAAGAATCACATCTCACCGCTGTAAAAAGAATTTTGAAATATCTTGTGGGTACTCAAAATGTTGGTTTATGGTATCCCAAAGGCGTTGAATATAATCTTTTAGGATATTCCGATTCCGACTTTGCGGGTTGTAAGCTTGATAGAAAAAGTACTAGTGGCACATGTCATCTACTTGGTAGTTCCCTTGTTTCTTGGCATAGCAAGAAACAAGCAAGTGTTGCATTGTCAACGGCTGAGGCAGAATATGTAGCAGCCGGTAGTTGTTGTGCTCAAATTCTTTGGATGAGACAACAACTTCTTGATTTTGGTATTTCCTTGGATAAAGTCCCCATTAAATGTGATAACACTAGTGCAATAAATATATCTAAGAATCCGGTCATGCATTCTAGGACCAAACACATTGAAATAAGACATCACTTCATAAGAGACCATGTTTTGAAAGGAGATTGTGTACTTGAATATGTTGAAACTTCAAAACAATTGGCGGACATTTTTACAAAACCCCTTCCAAAAGACCAATTTATAAATATTAGAAGGGAGTTAGGAATTTTGGAAATTTCCTAATTGATTTATTTTATCACACTTTCTTACTCTTTGAACAAAACTTTGCAAATCTTTAACTTGAAGATTTCCAACTCATCTTTTTCATAAAATTTTCATTTCCTTGAACACAATACCTTACTTTGTGATATACATACAAATTTGTAAAGAAAATTTATACTCACATTTCCAATAATCAACTTAATGCTCTACAAATCTCTTGTGTTATTTAAAGATCCCGTGGAGTCCCTATATATTTTTTTTTAACATATTTTGACACAAAGATAATCTCCTATATACAACATGGTTCTCAAAAATAAATGGCAAATGACCTTTGATTTTCTTGACTCTCTAGTGCAACAAAATCATTGGCAACTTGCAAAATTTAAATCATTGCATATATCCCTCACAAAACAACCATCTAGTAACATGATTCTTCAAAATCGCGTAAAAATAGCTAGATGAATCGATTCCCATGAGACATTATGTGCCTATATGCCTTGAATGATTTCGTGATGTATATTGCATTGTTATCTTACTTCAAAATGTATGCATCTACCTTTAAGAAGTATATGTTAAGGAAATCTTTTTGATGATGCCAAAGGGGGAGAGAAATACATACATTTAAAGGGGGAGAGATATATCTATAAGAAAGGGGAAGAATTTATAAAAATATCTTGTAAAAGGTAAGAGATATTTAAAGCATTGTATGATTAAAGGGAGATGACTAAGAATGAGAGAACATATATTAAGGGGGAGAAACCATATATTAAGGGGGAGAGACCTTTGTTTCTTAAACACTTTCTTGATTTCTTGTGTCTATGATTTCATCAACATGTGGTATCAAATTATATATGATAGGGGGAGTCCTTATTGCAATATATATGAATTGTTATGATACTAATACCCCAAGAGACAAACATTTGTTGTCATCATCAAAAAGGGGGAGAATGTATTTGTATGTTGATGTAGGTTTTGATAATGACACAACAAATGAAGAAGTATCAAAGAATGTTATCATGCAATTAATTATGTTTGATGTTTAAATTTGATGAATAATTTAAAGGCATTTAAAGTGGCTTGAATCAAGTGAAAAATGATCAACAAAGTGCCTAAGGTTCCAAAATAATAAAGCCATACGCATTTATTTAGCAAAGGAACAAAAAGCACATGGAAAATGAAGGAACAGCTTGATGAATCGATTCAGCCATAAGCATGAATCGATTCATGCGTTTATATTGGGCCAGGATATGCAAAATTAAGCTTGAATCGATTCCTCCCTCATCATGAATCGATTCACACGGTTTAGTTGCCCCAGGATGTGATTTTTCACATCATGAATCAATTCCATCTTCCCTTGAATCGATTCCCACGTTGAAAATTTACCCAGTGACTTTGTTTTAATTGCATGAATCGATTCATATGCCATAAGAATCGATTCATGAGGCTGTCAGAAGGTAGAAACATGCGCAGACTCTAATTCCCCTTCGGTTCACTCAAATTGAAGAAGTCCTAGGCAATATTCCATGACTTGTCCCTCTCCACATGCATGTGTTACATTGGTAATGCAATTAATTTGAATATTAGACAAACATGCTTCTTGATGCACATGCAATATTCTCTTGGAGACACTAAAAGGCTTATTGGAATTGGAATGCCAAGTTGAATGGAGACACACATGCCTAACATTTCAAGCTCCAAGGAATTAAATATTACACATGTCATGCCTCATGGAGCCTATAAATAGAGAAGGAGTTGAAGGCAAAACTTGCACCAAGCATTTGAAGCATTTCCATTTGCTTTCTTCCTCCTCCATTCTCTTGCTCTTCTACTTACTCTCTTTATTCTTGATTGGCATATTTCTTGAGATTATTTTTGAGAGTTAATTTGTGGGAAGATTATATTTGTGTACTTAACTTGCATATCCTCTCTTTGAGAGTTATTATCTTGTGTAAGCTTTAAACTTGTATATCCACTCTAGTGAGAGAGTTTCCTTGTACACTTAAACACTAAACTTCATAGAAGCCTTGGGTTGGGTTTCAACCTTGTAATTGTGAGATTGAGAGATTGGGTGGGGTGCCCTTGTACTTGTGAGAATTGGATTCTTGAGTGTGGGACACTAGGAAGTTGCAATTGCTCAAAGTGTATCTCTAATCTACAATAGTGGAAATCCTCTAAGTGGGTTGCTTAGAGGCGAGACGTACACCGGCGTGGTGGAACTCGTATACATCGGTTTGCAAATCCTTCTTCCCTTAACTCATTTAATTTGTGCACCTAATTTGTTTGCTTAACTTCCTTGCTTCATTAATTGAACTAAGTGCATGATATATTAAGTTGAAAATCATTTTTGAATAACTTTGTTAAACTTGGACTTAAGCATCTCTTTTGAATTCATCTTTCTAAAAAGTCCTATAAATTGCTTTGCAACTAAATTGATTCATTATTCAAACTCTTTAAGTAGTTGTTAGTTTGTCTTGTGTATAATTTATTGCTTCTTGTTATCTAATTTATTATCTTAAACATACATAGTGACAAAAGAATCAATTTCAAGAGCATTCCAAAGAAAAGTTTTTAATACTCAATTCACCCCCCCCCTCTTGAGTAATTGAGGCCACTTGGTTAACAAATACATCATCTGAAAATTATTCCGAATACATATTCGGATTCCCAATATCATTCTCTACAGCCCTGACCAATATCATCTCATTCTGAGATACTTGGTCTGACACCCATATCTCAACCGGGCTTAATTTCAGTTTAACCGGTCTCCAAAATTTTCTAACAGTTCCCAAAATTATCAATTTAATTATTCTCAATAGTTTGGGACATTAAATACTCCATATACCAATTTCTAATATTTATTCCGGTAATTAATTCTCTATTTTAAAATTCGGGATGTTACAATCCACCCCACCAAATAGAAAATTTCGTCCCCGAAATTTCACATACCAGATTCGAATACGTCAGGATACCGTTCTCTGATATCGTCTTCACGTTCCCATGTGAACGTTTCAGTATTTCCATGTTTCCAAGCGACCTCCACCAATGGTACCAACTTGTTCCGCAATTTCTTCACGGAATGTCCGACAATGCGAACAGAAACAGGAGAAATAGATAGGTCATCTCGCACCTCAATCTCGTCCATAGGGATCACGTGTAAAGGATCATAAACATATTTCCTTAACTGCGATACGTGAAACACGTTGTGTAGATTAGCAATATGCGGAGGGAGTGCTATCCGATAAGCAACCTCACCAATCCGCTCCAACACCTCATAAGGTCCGATAAACCTAGGGCTCAATTTCCCACTCTTCAACGCCCTTCCAATGCCTTTGTCACGCGAGACTTTCAAAAACACATGGTCACCAACTTGAAACTCAAGTGGTTTATGCCTCTTGTCATAATAACTCTTCTGCCTATCTTGAGCAATCTTCATATTCTCTTGGATCTTCTTAATCTGCTCGGTAGTTTCTTGAATAATCTCCGGCCCTAAAGCCAAGTTTTCACCAACTTCCAGCCAGCACAAGGGGGTTCTACACTTCCTTCCATACAACGCTTCGTAAGGTGCCATACCAATACTGGAATGGAAACTATTATTGTATGCGAATTCGATCAATGGGAGGAATCTCTCCCAACATCCACCGTGCTCAAGGACACAAGCTCTCAATAGATCCTCCAAGCTTTGTATAGTTCTCTCCGATTGTCCATCGGTTTGAGGGTGATAAGAGGAACTAAGCTTCAACTTAGAACCCAACTCATCATGCAAACGTCCCCAAAACCGAGAAGTAAAACGAGGATCACGGTCGGATATAATACTGGACGGAACACCATGCAGTCTAACAATCTCCTTGATGTATATTTGTGCCAATTTCTCCAAAGGACTCATCATATTTATGGGTAAAAAGTGAGCACATTTTGTCAATCGGTCAACAATCACCCATATAGCATCATTTCCAGCACGGGTTCTGGGTAGTCCAGAAACAAAATCCATAGCTATACTATCCCATTTCCAAACAGGGATATCCAATGGTCTCAAATAACCAGATGGTCTCTGATGTTCGACCTTTGCCTTTTGACAAACAAGGCAAGATGCTACAAAATCTGCCACATCACGCTTCATACCAGGCCACCAGAAATTCTTCTTCAAATCTTGATACATCTTAGTGGAACCAGGATGAATACTCAATACGCTTTTGTGAGCTTCCTCAAGTACTCGTTTCCACACATCATCGCTTGAGGGAACATAAATTCGACCTTTGACACGCCAAATACCATCTCGACCTTCTTCTATGAATAAATCCTTCCCTTTTTCTTGTGTCTTTTTCATCTCAATCAAATACTCATCATTGGGTTGTTGCGCCTTCACATATTCAAGAAATTCATTTGCAACCTTCAACATCTCCAACACCATTTTCTTAGAAGTGTAAGTCTCCACGCCCACATTCAAATCTCTAAATTGTTCTATCAGCTCCATTTCCTTTGCCATCATCATGGAGACATGCAATGACTTTCTACTCAATGCATCGGCAACTACATTTGCCTTGCCGGGGTGATACTTCAATTCAAACTCGTAGTCTTTTAGGAACTCCATCCACCGTCTTTGGCGCATATTCAACTCCTTCTGGTCAAACAAGTATTTAAGGCTTTTGTGATCACTAAAGACCACAAACTTAGAGCCATATAAGTAGTGTCGCCACAACTTCAATGCAAACACCACCGCCGCCAATTCAAGATCATGTGTAGGGTAGTTAACCTCATGCGGTCGCAACTGCCTCGACGCATAGGCTATCACACGCTCCTTTTGCATCAATACACACCCAAGACCAAGCTTAGATGCATCGCAATATACCACAAATTCATCCATTAAGTCGGGCAATGCCAACACCGGTGCGGTAGTAAGCCTTAACTTCAACTCTTGGAAACTCTCTTCACATTCACGGGTCCACACAAAAGAGTGATTCTTCCGAGTCAACTTCGTTAGTGGCAAAGCCAAACGGGAAAACCCTTCAATAAATCTCCGGTAGTAACCGGCAAGACCAAGAAAACTCCTTATCTCCGTCACGGACGTTGGTCTTTCCCAAGCCATCACAGCTTCAACTTTAGATCTATCCACCGCGACTCCATCATTTGAAATAACATGTCCAAGAAATTGGACCTCAGACAGCCAAAATTCACACTTAGAGAGCTTCGCATACAACTCCTTTTCGTGAAGGATCGTCAACACAAGACGAAGATGTCTTTCATGCTCTTCATAACTCTTGGAGTACACCAAAATGTCATCAATAAACACTACGACGAATTGGTCCAGATATTCATGGAAGATGCGATTCATGTAGCTCATAAAAATCGCAGGGGCATTCGTCACCCCAAATGGCATCACTACGTACTCATAGTGTCCATATCGCGTTCGGAAAACAGTTTTGGGAATATCTTCGGCCTTCACCCGTATTTGGTGATATCCGGAACGCAAATCGATCTTCGAAAACACAACAGCACCCTTCAATTGATCCAAAAGATCGTCAATGCGTGGAAGAGGGTATTTATTCTTAATGGTTAGTTTGTTGAGTTGGCGATAATCAACGCACAACCTCATGCTCCCATCTTTCTTCTTTACTAACAACACAGGAGCACCCCAAGGAGACACACTTGGGCGAATAAACTCCCGTTCAAGTAATTCTTCCACTTGCTTTTTCAATTCAGCTAACTCCATAGGAGACATCCTATAAGGAGCTCGGGAAACAGGTTCTGCACCCGGAATAAGATCAATAGAAAATTCCACTTCTCGTGGAGGAGGTAATCCGGGAATTTCTTCTGGAAACACATCGGGAAATTCCGAAACAATAGGAATTCCACCAGATTGGGTTACACTATTCCCATCAACCAAGCAAAACATCATCAGAAGTTGAGAGATACCTCGAACATCAAAGCCTCCAGTGTTAGAGGTTGGAAAAATCACCGTCTTGCTATGACAATCCACCAAAACCTTGTTGGCGGACAACCAATCCATGCCTAGGATAACATCCAGGTCTTTCATAGGTAAACACACGAAGGATACAACAAATTTTCTACCCTCCAAGACCATCTCTACATTCTCACATCGAGTCACCGATCTTAAGCAAGCACCGGTCGGTGTAGTCACCAATATTGCACCTTTCATCATACTTACAGGCACTCGCAGGCGCCTCACACAATCTTCAGAAATAAAAGAGTGCGTAGCACCCGAATCAAATATCACATTAACAACATTACCATATATTTGGCACTCACTTTGGACAAGGTCTTCAGCTTGTGCAGCTTCTTCACCGGTCACTGCAAAGACTCTTCCAGCCATTTGTTGATTAACACCACGATTCGGGCCATTTCGACCACCATTAGCATTACCTCGGCCGTTTCCATTTCCACGACCATTACCACCATTCCGGTTTCCATGTCTTCCACCATTACCGTTTCCACGACCACGGCCTCTAAAAGCACCATAGCCTCCACGGTTTGCATTATCACGCGGTACAACATCTGCAGCATTCAAAGGACAATCAGGGCGGATGTGCCCCGGTTGGTTACACCTATAGCACACCACTGTTTCTTCTTGATTAAAATCTCTAGCCAAATGATTTCCACCACATTTGAAACAACGAAGTCCTTGGCCATCACCTCGGCCACCAACTGCACCATGCCTTCCACCACCACGTCCACCTCTAAAAGAAGAGGACCCACGCACAAATCGTCTATTGTTTTTAAAGTTGCCTTTCTTCTTAAAGCTAGAAGATTGGCCTTTCAACTTGTAATCATGCCCCGAGTAGTTCCTTGGAGCAATATCATTCTCCTCAAAAATTCTACACTTATCCACAAGAGTAGGAAAGCTCCTAATCTCTTGGTGACAAATCGCCTTCTTGATCTCTTGGCGTAGTCCATTCTCAAACTTAACACATTTCGAAACTTCAGTGCCCTCTTGCTGAAAAGGAGGATAAAACACACATAACTCTTCAAATTTCATAGCATACTCTTCAACCGACATGCTGCCTTGCTTGAGTTCCATGAATTCAAGCTCTTTCTTATTTTTGTAACTTGCAGGAAAATATTTCTTAAGAAATTCAGCTTTGAAATTCTCCCAAGTCAAAGGAGTGTGGGCAGCAGTCATACGCCCACGGGTAAGGATCCACCAAGATTCGGCCTCATTCCGAACCATAAACACCGCATATTCTACCTTCTGCGTTTCGGTACATTCCATGCTAGCAAATATCCGTTCCAAGTCACGGATCCAAACATGAGCATCTTCTGGTTTATAGCCTCCATGAAATTCAGAAGGCTTCCGCTTAAGAAATTGGTCAAGACCTTGATTCGGCTGACCAACTGGTTGTTGTTGCCGCGCAAGTATGTCAGCAAAGCGATTGAAGGCCTCAATCATAGCAATTGTATCAGGATTGCGCCTATACGCCATCACTCAATCTATATACAACAACATGAACATAATTAGAAACTTGAAGTTTCTTCACCCAATGTGTATACATATCATTTATCATTAACCTCATTGACATAAGTATCATCATAATGTATTTAATAATTAGAAGGTAAATATGAGAAAGGAATTGCCTGGCCGGGCTTAACAACAATCATTTAATAATCTCATTTCAATGACAACCTTCATAATTCACCCACATAATTCATAAATCAATCAACCACAAGCAACAAACACATGGACAACATCATTTATAATTGCATCAAGAGCAATGAATGCTCTGATACCAGGTTGAGACGCCCCAAACCCCCAAAAAGAAATAGGGGAAAATTTTTCGCGTTTTTGAAAATATTAATAAATTCAATAATTAAAGTAGTGAAGTATTTTTCACCAAACCCCTGGATCTAAAATGAACCACTCCCATATATGAAGATATGAGAGGGTGAAACTAAACGTAAATTTTTCAATCAGAATCAGCGGAAGAATTGTCCAATTTGACTTAATCATTGGCTAATTGATTTTCAAGAGGAGGAGTTTCATAAAAATGTGAAATACACTTATACAATCTCAAGAGCCAAATACTACTCCTCAATACTTCTAAAATAATATTTAAGGAAGAAATATTGCATAACATTTTAAAATTTATCTTAAAATAACAAAATGAGAATCAGGGGCATACTCGCTCAGGCGTGACTCAAGTCGCTTGAGCGAGCCAGCGTGCACACGCTTGAGCGAACGCTGAGTGGCCTTGAGCGAGAGAGAGAAATAAGTATCAGGGCTCAACTCGCTTGAGCGGGCCCTGTCTCGCTTGAGCGAGAAGCAAAGGAATACGTTGAGCGAGGTAGCGAGACGCTTGAGCGAAGGAAGGAGTTTGTATCAGGTATCAATCTCGCTTGAGCGGCCCAAGGCTCGCTTGAGCGAGATTGGTCCAGAAACGTTGAGGACTCTCTAGCCAATTTTCGCTTGGGCGAGGCACCACTCGCCTGGGCGAAAATCCTCCAGAATCAACTCTCCTTCTCCCTCGCTTGAGCGCTGCCCTTAACGCCTGGCGAAAATTGTCCAGAATCAAAACACTGATTCTGTGGCAATCTCGCTTGGGCGAATTGCTTGTCTGCTTGAGCGAATTTGGGGCAGAAACGAATCCCCTGTTCCACAACAATCTCGCTCGGGCGAGATTGCTACTCGCTTGAGCGAGTTCTGCAGAATCTTAGCAGAAACGAAAATCCCATCTAACTTAGCACATGAACCATTGACCTCTCCTATCTTGGCCTCTCCTATGACCATATCTTAGTCCATTATGCATATGCCAATTCATACAATACTATACTCTAAAACTACATAATCCTTTCATTGAATCAAATACCACCAACATCATCATGCTAATATTAATTTTATGCATATAATTTACATTCAACCTCATTTTACAAAATCCACAAGCTAGCCTAAAACACGGCATCCTTTCATTGATCAAAGTCAAGCATTCAAATTCATTCTTTACATCTTTTGGGTCATGTAGGAAAATTGGCCTTACACAAACATGTCCAATTTTCTCCCATGACCTCCAAAATTATCAACACTACAAAATTGAGTACATAAACCTCATATACTCTACAAAACAGATTTCATGCCGGCCAAGGCTTACGCATTCCTATCCATATTTTACCTTCTTCATACTCGGCCTCCAAAAGTTGTAGGATTTAAGTTATACCTACATCAACTTTAAAAATGGCAACGGGGAGGTGAGTAACATAATCCAAATGAATCAAAGTCATACATTATGATGAAATACATGTATACTTGCACAATTAGCAATCATTACACCACATCATACATTATATACAATACATCTTACAATTTCAAGTATACATTCACAATATCAATCATTTGGATTGCCAAACACACACATCGGGTTAGTATTCAACTTTTTCCCCTTTCAATTCTCATTCATCCGTTGCCACCAAGGGCTTTCACCTAGGCATATCTCCAGCTATATGCAAATGCTCTTAAAGCTAATGCATATGCACAAGAATTTCTTATCAAACAATGCGGATCCGACTGTGGGAAAATATATCATTAAATCAATTGTGGGACAAGCATAGGTGTGCTACTATGCCCCTACTGCAGTAGAAAAATTGTGTACACGTATATCTCAATTCAAGCATGCTTATATCTTCATAATTTTACTGGTACCAAACCGCTCTCGCCCATCTGTAGCACTAGTCACACTATGACTTGCGGATCAACATCGTGGCCTCAAATACCACAAGTGCTACGGGCCCTTCCCGAACACACATCGAGAGAGCCGTGTCCCGTCGGACACCGAGGTAAACTCGCTCACTATTGAGCCGCCCGCCCACTGGGCCTGCCACATAGGGTGCCTCGTCACCAAACTATAGACAGCTTCGTGACTCATACACCGAGTCACAGGGGAAAATCATAATACGCTCGTGCACTGAGCCGCCCTCCCACTGGGCCTGCCTAGTGGAACCCCCTAATATTCCACATAAACAGCTATGATATGCCATGGATGCAATGCAAATGCAAATCAAGTGCATCCTCACACTATGCATCCTAGATGCCACTCCACATTTAATCATTCATCACCACTACTTGGTGGATTTCAGTATTGTCATCATTCTTATCCAATCCCAACTTTCTTTGACTTATTCTCATCAATAGTTAGTGGCATACACATTCAATAAATCATACACTCATATTTGGGATATTCACATCACAATCTCAATTCACATATGGTTTCAAACCATCATCCTACTCCATTAATATGGTATCATCACATCATTAGTATTATCCCAAACACAATGCCACATAACAATCATCATTCTAAATGCATTCAAATCACACATATCATATCATCCATTCAAACAATTATTACCATAATCACATATACATATTTTCACATCACCAATGGATGAAATCATGCATTTAGAAAAGTTACCCCCTCCTACCTCAAGTGAAGTAGTGATCAACGCGGTTCGATGGTCCCGCCTCGTCAATGGGGTCACTTCCTACATCACAATACATTATACAATCAATTTTCTACCTACTCATTAAGACTTAATTACTCATATATATCAATAAATACTTGCTGTTTTTATTAGTATAACTCTCAAAACTCTTTTATTTCATTTTATCCACCATAACCACCATGGGTTAGGTGCTACCCTTTATTATTATGCATTCAATAGCCAAACCCTTTCATGGGTTTCTCCATTAATGACTTCCATCAACCAAATATCATCACCATTGGCCCTTATGCATCATAACTCACATTTATTACCAACAATTAATACTCATCAACCTCCATATACATTTTCCCCCAAATTTATGAAGTTAGGGTTTCATAAAATTTCCAACCACCTCCATAAATATTCTTCTCCTTCCAACAATAAATACATCCACTTTATTACTTCTCAAAGGAACCTCATTCTCATACAAACCCACACTAAACTCTTGCATGAAATGCCTTAAATGAACATCCATTCACATGCTTGGTTCCCAAAACTCATATTATCATATAACCATGGCAAAAACCCAAGTATCTAGTGAGTATTTCTTACCTTACACCCAAGAACGAAAATGGGTTCACAAGAGAGAGAGAGAGAGCTGCGAAAAATGAAGAGAAAGGAGGAGAAGACAGCAGCCCCACAAGCCTCCTACAAGCTCCCTTCAAACGAAAATGGGGAGGTGTGGAAGATGAGCTCAAGTTGCTAGGGTTTTAGAAGGAGAAATGAGAGAATGGAGAAGATGATGAAGAGAAGAAGAAGAAAGTGAAGTGTAATGTCCAACACCATCAGCAATCCCACGTGAATAGAGAAAGGAAAAATGGGGTTTTTGATTTATTTTAATACCATTCATTAAAACTTCAACGTTCTATAACCAACAGGTTCTCAGTTCGGGCTCAATACATCATCTGAAAATTATTCCGAATACATATTCGGATTCCCAATATCATTCTCTACAGCCCTGACCAATATCATCTCATTCTGAGATACTTGGTCTGACACCCATATCTCAACCGGGCTTAATTTCAGTTTAACCGGTCTCCAAAATTTTCTAACAGTTCCCAAAATTATCAATTTAATTATTCTCAATAGTTTGGGACATTAAATACTCCATATACCAATTTCTAATATTTATTCCGGTAATTAATTCTCTATTTTAAAATTCGGGATGTTACAAATATGATTCAATGTTATCGAATATATCTTCTATCAAAAAAAAATTAAATATGATTCAAATTTTATCAGAAAAATGATGAAAAATTTAGGAAAGAAAATATTTAACGAAAATTAATATTTCAAAAAGAAGAAAAAAAACTACTATAACCTAGATTTAAGGGGTACGTTGCTCCACCAAACCAAGTGGCCCCACCAGTACGGTTCCAGCCAGTCAAATTCCTGATAAACAACTTAAAAAAAATATATAAAAAGGAAAGAATGTGCGAATCGTGGTTGGGAACTGGGCTGCCCAAACTTGGCCCCTAAGTCAAAAAAGGGCAAATCTGCCAAATCTGCGCATAAATGCATGCCAGTTGGCACCGCCTTCAAAATCAAAGCCCTAAAATACATTCCCATTTTCTTGCGTTTTCCATTCTTTTTCCTTTTTCCCTCTTCTCTTCCAACGATATTGGACACACTTTCGCTGCCAAAACCTTGCTGCCACACGATAACATGCCAACTTTCACTTTCTTCAACCGTCTTTCTAGAGCTTTCCGTGACAACCAGTCGCGTATCAAGCTTGTACTGCTCTGCACCACCGTAAGGTATTATTCTCTCCGTTGTCGATATTCAATTATCATGTTGCGATCGTGCTTTTTTCATCCTATTCTGGTTTCATAGCAACTTTTACAGTTTTTTTTTCTCCGTTGAATAAATGAAGTTAGATCCGTGCATTGCAATAATTATGAAAAGTTTTAACTACATTTGTTTAGGAATTTTTTTTACTTTGAAATGCAATAAATATTCTCCGTTTAAACTTACTGATCTAATCTTCTGCTTCAAATTGCATGCTCTGTTTTAGTTTAACGCCTTTATGGCGATTCGTTTCGATTAATATGCTAGTAACTATAAGTAAAAGTTTAAAGCACATCACGTTGATGTAGATCTATTGTCTATGGTTAATGTGCTTGATCATATGAATGGGTGATGGTGCAGTGGTGGTGGTCTTTTGGCTTATGGTGAGGTTGCGGCACCGGAAGCGGCAGTGGTAACCGATAAGAAAAAAGTGGTGGTGCTTGGAACTGGTTGGGCAGCCACTAGTTTCTTGAAGAATCTGAACGATCCAAAGTATGATGTTCAAGTAGTTTCGCCGCGTAACTATTTTGCATTCACTCCTTTGCTCCCTAGCGTTACGTGCGGCACCGTCGAAGCGCGCAGCATTGTCGAACCCGTTCGCAACATTTTCAAGAAGGTGATGATCTATAACAGTATGAAATAAAATTAAGTATTGTGTAAACAGCGAATTTGTTCCTAAAAAATTGTGACTAATAAATTAATATTTTAATAATCAGTTTGGTAGGTTTTAGAATCGCCAGAATATGTTATTTAAATTGCTAAGAAATACTTTTCAATTTGGTGACCAAGTTAAATGGACGGTGACTCTATTTTTATTTTTAGAGGATTAAATTATAAATATTAATAATACATTATACTTGTACTTAGATTTTACATACGACGTTTTTATTTTACTACAAAAACATTGTAAAATTATTTTTTTGAAAGAAAAATAAGTAAAAAAATTTGATTCACTATTGATTCTTGGTTTGTTATTTTAAACATTGATTCTTGATATATATATATATATATATATATATATATATATATATATATATATAATTTACTTACATTTCTTAAAATCTGATGAAATTATGCTTGATGCTTTTATTTTTTTTACGTTATACAAATCTTTTCTAATTTATACTCTTTTCATTTATTCCTTGAAAATAATAAGCATGAGCCCTTTAAAGAAGGATTAAAATGCCATATATTCATAATTTATAATTTTGAAACACAATTTTGTGACTTTGAGGCTACGAATTGAGTCTAATGAAATAATAAAGACTAAATTTGTTATTTATACATATACATAATATATAGGTGTATATATATATATATATATATATATATATATATATATATATATATTACACAATAGAAACCCTCCATTCGATTAATTTTACTCCTATTTACTGTGAACTTAGAATTTTTAAGTGACAATTATTATTTTAATAATATTCTTATGTTAGATAAATTATCTTAAATAAAGAGAGATAATATAACTTAATAAATGAAGGATAAATAAAAAATTTTAATATGTAAAATAAAATAATTGAATTCTTTAATTTGTGTAATTTTATTTTCTTTTGAGCAACTAATAGGAATAAAGGTGGTATAAATATGGTTACATGGATACAAGAACATGACAAATTTTAAAGTTACACAAAATTATTGTTATTATTTATTACTATATAATTATTAATGCGTAAAATTGATCTAAAATAATTGTAATATACAAATATTCAAACTGAAGAGAGAATTTATGTTTGAAAAACGAGTACAAATCATTATAGGCATATTAAAGTAATAAAATTTATCTAATGATTGTAGTATATTAAATAGAAAAAATAAAAACATTTAAGATATTCATGGCCGAACATGCATACACATTCGGCTCAATAACGACGTGATACAACTATTGTTTAGAAATTTTTGTACTTCTTATGTGTTTTGTACTATATTTATACATGCATATATATTATTTATATTTATATGTATTTTTAAAATATTCTATATTAGTAATTAGTAATTGATGGGTGTTATACAAAAAAAAAACAGTAGTTGAAGGGCGTTAAATATTATTAGTAAATATTTTTAATTACTTTGATATTAAATATTAAGAAAATTTTACTCTATAAATTACTATATTACAATTTTTCTTCTTTTTTTTTTGAATAATTTTATTGTCTTGTTTCTTTTCTTTTCTTTTGAAAGGTTGTCTTGTTTCTTTAAACTATTGTTTATTGCTAAATAATATAAAAAATTGTTTCCAAGTTACTACATTTCATTTAAAAAATTTATACATTATCTTGTATTTTCTATGATATATGGACTCTTCTTTTATGTTTCGGTCCGAAAACAGAGCTCTATTCTTAAAATGGTTGGATGTATGATTTGATTGTTAAGTTTGCCTCTCTTTGTACAGTAGTTGGTGTTTGGTTTATGTTAAGTACACAAACAAGATTGTAGCTTTATGACGATAAGATGATGGCAATGTTGGTTTTCCATAAATTACTATTAGGAGATGCAGATTCTGTTTATCAGCTTAGCACGGAAATAATTTTTCTCCTCTGAGCAGAAAAGGGTGGACGTACAATTCAGTGAAGCAGAATGTTTCAAGATTGATGCACAGAATAGGAAAGTTTACTGTCGGTCTAGTGTTAATAATAATCTAAACGGGGAAGAAGAATTTGTTGTTGATTATGACTACCTAATCATCGCCGTGGGTGCTAATGTCAACACCTTTAATACTCCAGGAGTTGTGGAGAATTGCCATTTTTTGAAGGTAATTTCCATCTTTTTTGTCCTTACTTTTACCTCATATATAATGGCAGCTTTTAAGAAAAGCTTCGTTTAGATAGAAAAAAATGGGAAGGGATGGAATCCGTTGTTGTTATGGTGGCTAAAGGCGTTGACTTTCTAATGATGTTCGAGTGCAGGAAGTTGAAGATGCTCAGAAGATTAGAAGAACAGTTATTGACTGCTTCGAGAGAGCAAATTTACCCGATGTAAGCGAAGAAGAGAGGAAGAGAATTCTTCATTTTGCTATAGTTGGAGGTGGGCCGACTGGAGTGGAATTTGCAGCCTCACTTCATGATTTTGTCAACGAGGATTTGGTCCGTTTATATCCTGGTATAAAAGATCTAGTTAAAATTACACTGCTGGAGGCCGGAGATCATATCTTGGGCATGTAAGGATGTGATATATTAACAATACTGTTTTGCTTATTATATTCCTAAATCAAATGATACCTTGTCCGGTTATGTATTTTGCTATGTTTGTCGGTAGGCCGGAGATCATATCTTGGGCATATGACTGCACAATTTTTAGTAATTGGAAACCATAATTGAAAACTTCAGCAAAGGAGGAGTATTTTTTTTATGTATATAAGCAGCAAAGTAGGAGAGATTGTTGTCCAAGAAACCAACAGTCAAGTTTGCAATTATTGCATGCTTCAGCTGTTTGAATTGGGCCAGGCGTGTTTAAGTGTATAACCATGCTAAACACAAACATTTCTCTTACCTTCTACAAAGCACGTGGTAAATAGGGAAGTAATTTGGAAGGTGAAGACACGTGCACGTAGTACAAAATTTCTTTTCAAAAGCGCAGTTATTGAATAGTCATTCATCAATACTTGATTCTTCACCTAAATAGACTGGCGAGGGTTTTTGTTCCTGTCCCACCAATAATATAAGTTGTCGCATAAAGTGCTTGATTTAACTGATATCTATTGGAAATGAGCTATTAATGTTTGAATCTGTTATTTTGTTTGTCACACTTCTTATGTTCTCTTTCTCTTCTGATAGGTTTGACAAAAGAATCACTGCTTTTGCTGAAGACAAGTTTCAAAGGGACGGGATTGATGTAAAAACAGGATCCATGGTTGTTAAGGTGTCTGAGAAAGAGATTTCTACTAAAGAACTGAAAAACGGAGGAGAAATTACAACAATCCCGTATGGAATGGCTGTCTGGTCAACTGGTATAGGCACTCGTCCATTTATTAAAGATTTTATGACACAAATTGGTCAGGTATGTTATTGAGAAATTACACATTTATATCTGTGCTGAATGATCGTTCTCATGTTTCTCTAGTTTTTCTCCAATAATCATTCTGGAAAGAGAGTTTACAGTCATTTCACATTGATTCTTTTCTCTTTTGAACAGGCTAGCAGACGTGCTCTGGCTACAGACGAATGGTTGAGAGTTGAGGGGTGCAACAATGTGTATGCGCTCGGTGATTGTGCTACAATAAACCAGCGAAAAGTCATGGTACTTAATACTTTATTTCCACCAAATACAATCTAATTAACTTGTTTCCTATCATCTCTACACACACTTGATCACGTGACTTTCTTATCCAAAGACTAATTAGTACCAATAATCCAATTTTTCATCTGATTTTGATTTTTGAAGTTTCTTTGGTCTGTTTTTCGTTAAGGGGCACATATTTAACTTTATGAAATAGAAAAATCTAGAGGGCTGAGTTTTCATAGTTAACACTTAATCTTTTCTATTCAAATGTTATCTTTCTTCCTGCTAATTGTTGAATTGATTTTGGTCCTCTTAGGAAGACATTGCAGCGATTTTTAAGAAGGCAGACAAACACAATTCTGGAACACTCACGGTCAAAGAATTTCAAGAGGTCATGGAAGATATATGTGAAAGATACCCTCAGGTTGAGCTATATCTGAAGAATAAACAGTTGCGCAATATTGCTGATTTGTTGAAGGAAGCCAAGGGAAATGATAAAAAGGAATCAATGGAACTGAATATCGACGAACTCAAAACCGCACTTTCCAAAGTTGATTCTCAGATGAAATTTCTTCCTGCTACGGCGCAGGTTCATGTTTTATCAACGGTATTCATAACAGGCCTGTTTCTTCTTGATATGACATTGACTTTCTGAAAATTCATGTCAGGTTGCTTCTCAGCAAGGATCTTACCTGGCCAAGTGTTTTAACCGGATGGAAGAGTGTGAAAAGAATCCAGAGGGTCCTCTCAGGTTTAGGGGAGAAGGGCGCCATCGGTTCAAACCATTCAGGTAAAGTACATGAGCAAACTAACTCAAGCTCTCACCTTTTACCCAATTATCTTTAAATTGATACAGCTTTGAAGGTTTCTCATTAAATGGCAAATTTTACTCATTAGCAAATGATTGATTGCTCTCAAAGGTACAAGCATTTAGGCCAATTCGCTCCATTGGGAGGAGAACAGACAGCTGCCCAGCTTCCTGGGGATTGGGTTTCCATTGGCCACAGCAGCCAATGGCTCTGGTACTCTGTTTATGCAAGGTACTGCATCCCTTTTCGCATTTTTTCTGATTGACAAAATTGCCTAAATTTTGGGCATTATTAGTTGCAAGTGTTATAAAGGTTTAATTAATCCTTTCAACAGCAAGCAAGTAAGCTGGCGAACAAGGGCGTTGGTAGTTTCAGACTGGACAAGACGTTTTATTTTTGGAAGAGACTCAAGTCGTATATGAGGAAAACTTAAAATCATCCACAGTTTTGCATTGGCGATATAGCAGAGCTCGTTAACCATGAGTTTCATATAGGAAAAATATTCCTTCAATTCCACCGTTTTTTTTATAAATGATTCTTTTTTATAAAGCAAGCAATTCAAACTCAATATGAATTGCTTTTTTATTTTTGCCTTCTGGTATTATAGTTGCCTTTTTTTTATATTGGTTGCTCTCCGAGTTTTGCTGATTTTGCTTCGGAGATGCTGTAGTTAAACACGATTTAGTTGGCATTATTAATTGTTAAACATGATTTTGTTGCTGATTTTAGTTGGCATTATTAATTGTTAAACACGATTTTGGGGAAATGAAAATAGTTAAAGCTCTTTCTTTTGCTGGTAAAACACATATTTTGGGGATATGGAGGGAGGATGACCGTGGCTTTTTTTTTGTCATTTATTTTTTCTTAGTCCATGGTCAACCTTAAATGAAAAGCTTTTTATTGATTTTTTTGGTTGATAAATTTTTTTTCCAACAACAATGTGACAAATCAATATTATAATGCTTGAATATGACTACTACCCAATAAAATAGTTTCAACCCTAAACATATTTTAAAAAACTCAACACTAGCCATATTTAACAAGAAAAACATAGAAAAATGATGTATACAACTGAACAACCTAATTAGATCCTTTTCATCCAAGTTATTTCATGAAATGAATATTTAAATAATCGTTTCATTACCATAGATAAGGTTATACGGACTTTGTTGGTTCCAAACAAATTTAACATGAATCTTGTTAGAAAACATATTATATGAACAACCTAGAGCTATAGATGCTAAAAAGTTAAGATGAAAAAGATTAAAACGGGAATAGAGGAGATTTTTGTGATGGAAGGGTCAATGGTGGAGTGAAGGATTATCGGAAAGGGTGGAGGCAGCCATCAGAGAGGTGGTGGAGGTGGTGGTCAGTCACTAAAGCTTTTTATTGGCTATCAGAATACAACAAAACTGAAACGCATAAGCCTCTGGGCTGCGGCCCATGTGTCAAAGCGCCAAAATTTTAGGTATATTTTGGAGAATTGGATACAATCAAATGGAATTGGAGTGTTGACCCAAAAGAAAAAGGAATTGGAGTTGTTTAGCTTCATTGTTTTATGATTACTTTATACGCATAACGTCGATCTCTTCTTTTCTCGTCATTAATTAACCAACTCATCAAATGTTATGTACGAAATGGTCCCCGATTCACTGTTTTAATCAACCAATTTCCATACAATGATTACGTGTCATTCAATAAACCGGTAAAATTTTCAGTTCATTTCATAATTTAAATTATTCTCTATCTCAAGTTTGAAGTAATGTATAATAACTTCATTATAACTTGATAGTGGGGTTTAAATTAAAAATGGCAATTATTATCCCATGCATGTTTAGTATTTGATCAGGGAGCAATTAATTATCTATAAATATAAGCCAGTATATGCTCCTACCTTATACGTAACACTATTTTGTGCATTATGACAGGCAATCAAACTTTTGGCAAGCCATCCTATGCTATTTGGTTTCCTATTTATATTCCAAAATATAAGTAAAAAATAATAAAAAAATTCCCTTAAAATATAAATAAATCTAATTATTTTTAGTTCATTAATACGAAAATATTCCTAAAACACTCTTATTTAATAATACACATTTTTTAATTTTTAATAACGAGATGTTTAACTCCATTAATAAGTTCTAAAGAAGAGTATTATAGTAAAAAAATTCTTTTAGATGAACTAAATGTTATTAAATAAGGTTAATTATTTTTTTAAAAGGATATAATAATTATTTTTAATTTAAATTTTAAGACGGATGTAGTACTTTGTATTTCTTAGCTTCTAATAGTGGGAGATCATACTTACCAGCTTCACGCATATATATTTTTGTCAAAATCATGGCAAGTAATTAAATGAACAAGGGCATTCAAAAACAGGAAAAAAAATTAATGGGTTAGGTGTTCAGTACTTATAATTAAGACATGATAAACGGTTGGTAATTTAAATTTAATTTGAAAATGTATATATCATTTTTCTAATAGAAATGTTGGGTGTTATTTAATGGCTCGTATAGAAACCAGAAGTAATAGGGGTATTTTTTTGGGTAGGTTTCTTATCTACCCTTTTGGATGTGAAAATATAGGGTTTTTGACCAGAATGGTGCATTTTTTAAAAATATTTGCGGATCTGAGGTAGGAAAAATAATATTTAGATGTCTGGGGTGGAAGCTGTCAAATCGTGTTTCATTTTAGCATTGTGTAAGGACGTTTTTCAGAAAACGTATGTTGAAAGTACGTAAAAGTGTATTAAAAACACACACTGAAAATGCGTATTTGTGGGACATGGTTAAAACTACAAAATTGCATCTTGGACCTACTGATTTGGACTAAGAAATAGTACCCTCAAGAGGCATTTTCATTGCAAGCACGCATATCCATGTAAAAGCGCAAGTCAAAGCTGTATTTTGTTGCTATAAAACGCCCTCATGTTGCGTTATGACCCACAATTCCGCGCCATCACCATGCTTTTTTAGCTTTCCAATTTCCCTTTAAATTCGACCCCCCCTCTAAAGTTTTTCATTTCTATGTTCAAGTGCGATAGAGGTTTTTGAAGACACATGTAATGTTGGTTTTAATTGTACCGTTAGTTTAATGTTATATATATTTTAGGTTGTAGATTTTATATAAATGATTATTATTTATGGTAGTGGTTTCCATAGCTAAAATTAATTTTTGTTGTTGTAGTTTGGGTTTACAAATGAGTTGTCGAATATCGGTTAATTTATCAGATGATGATGATCCTTATTATAATGTTGGAGAAGTTTGTGAAAGTAGCTCAGACGATGATGAAGGAAATATTCCAAATTATAGTGATATGGACACAGACGTAGAAGGTGACATTGATTTGGTTCTAGATATGTCAAATACAAGCAATCCTCAAATAGGAAGCACTGTTTTAGTTGGTGGGATACCATCGTCACCGATTATGGCAAGTTAGTAAAATGTACATAAAGAGAATATGGCATTACCACCGATTATAACAATGTGTTGGCGGATACCAAATATTATTTTTATTTGTAGGGGATCGAGGCATGGCATATTGGACCTTATCACCACATTACAACAATATAAATTAGCATCATCCTAATGAAGAACAAAATTTGAGTGGGGTGGATAACTAGCTAGAATGATGTATCGGTGATGATTTGTTCGTGGGTTTAAAATTTATGTCAAAGTCTGTAGTGTAGACTACATTGGAACAATATTCTATGAAGAAGCATCAAGCCTATGTTGTGGTGGAGTCAAAGCCCACATATTTAGTGGTTAAATGTTCGAATCAGGTTGATGGTTGCTCTTGGAGGATAAGGGCGATGTTATAAAAAAAATGAACATGTGGGTCGTCACTAAGTGGGGAGGCCGTCATACATGCATAAATGTCAGACTATCACCGGATCATGCGAGACTGGATTATGAATTCATTTGCTCATGCATTCTAGGTTTGTTAATGATTAGTGTTTTGCAGTTGAGTATGTTTTTATTTTTTTGTGTTGAATAAATTTTTTTGACAGTGTTTGTGCAGGATTGGTAAATCAGGACCTATCCATTGCAATTTCATTGGTTCAAGAAGTGATTTCTAGACAATTTGGATTCAAAGTGTTATATAGTAAGGCCTGGAAGTCCAAACAGAAGTCAATCATGCGTGTGTCTGGGGACTGAGATGAATCATATTCTTTTTTACCTCGTTGGCTTCGTCGAATGCTTCACGTTGCACCAGGTTCAGCATATGAAATAGACGGAAATGTGTCACCTTGCAACATACGGTGTGCCTTGGGGCTTATCACAATGTCAGATATTCGGAGCAATAAACGGGAACCTATCCCAAGCTCACACATGAAGTAATAGGTGAAAACCACAAATCGACACCCGGTTATAATCAGTAGACCTACACATCTCACGATACAAATAGAGGTGTCCATCGGTCAGATTCGGTTAATTTTGAGTCCACCCGTTGCTATGCATGAAACATAATTAATAACCCATTTTCACCCAATACTATAGTCGAGTTTGGTTAATTGTGGTTCTTGGTTTTCTCGGTCGGGTTTTTCGGTTAAGTTTCTTAGGAAAGTTTGATTTTTATGTTTTGTCAAACCCCTTTTATGTATAAATTAATTTTAACAAAAGCTTGCATATAAAAATGATGTATTTCACGTTTTAGAACCAACGCCTTATAGAATATGAAGGTGACATAGCATTGAAGCGGTAGGAAGTAATTCTATTAGATTATTTTTTTTTCTAATCATAGATTGTACTAGTACCAGAAAAGAGCTTAAAAGTTATTAAGTATTCAGATCTAACACATGCATTCAGAATATGATGATTTGATGATAAAGTTATATATGACTTCAGGTTGACCACACAAAGACCAATCTTAAAGAAAGTCTTGTCAATATATTTAGAATCAATAAAGAGAAATAATTGCATGATATTCCTAGATCAATAAACACAACCACTGATTCCAGCAGATCCAATGCCATAAGAGGTTCAAAATAAAAGCCATGACAACATTGAATCAAACATAAAAGTGAAACTACTTAATACACAAGAAAGAGAAAATGGCTAAAGATCTATACACTTGAACAAGAATCAGAATTTAACCCATCAATCACTAAGAACTAACATACCAACAATGGTTCAACTTATAACATGGTATCAGAATATAGAAAAAATCAAAATTCGACAGAAGGCACCAAATCAGGAAATGGGGTATTAAGCATTTACCTATAAAAGAAAGAAAACAAAAAGGTAAGGAAGGAGCAGAGAGAGAGAGGCTTGTGTAAAAGAAGAGTATGCCAAAGGTTATATTATAATATATACCATAAGTAAATCAAGGTTGGGTGGCTGTTATTACCAAAAATGATAACCTTTCTCTGTGAAAGTAATGCGTTTGGTGTTGAGAAGCTTTCTTTTGTTCGTTTGGAGCCGTAACCAATCCTGCATGAATGTGTGCAGGGTTGATCAAGTATTTCAGCCCCTGTTAGTAATATCATTATAGGAAACACTCATCATTTCAAATCAAACATAAACAGATTCAAACTAACATAAACATTATAAAATCATACTAAAGCTACCAAATTAAGCATGTTTAGGAATTAGAATTCAAATGTAATGAAAGACTTCTTGAGTACCCAAAACAATTGGATCTACCAAATCCCCAAAAAAATAAATTGATAACTACAATGCAAGATGATAAATGAAGGCAAACTTTTAGGCATTCAAATTAATTTACATAATTCTTAAACAATAATTCAATTGATAACAAAATTCACCTATGAACTTAGGAAAGTTTGTCACCCAAAAAGTGTTAGGCCATATCCTCTCAAACTCAAAATGACTCCAGTCTAATCTAAAAAATTATGTAGACACCACACAAACTTAAAAGACAATTACAATATATGAAAAAAAATGTAAGTCATGAATAGCAAACCATATCAAATGTTTGATACCTATTCAAACAACTAGTGAACTCAGCAAAGCTTGTCACCCAAAGAATGTAAGGTCATATATTGTCAGACTCAAAATGACCTTACCTCAATCCTAAAAAATGTGTGTACACACTGTATAAGCTTAAAAGACAGTTATGATATATGAAAGAAAATACCAATTGTTTTTCACTTAGAAAACTTTTATAATCATCTTCCAACTCCATATCCTAACATAATCCAGCTTGGTTAACAAAAACAACATTTTTTACTTAGGAACCCTATGTAGATTGGGAACCTTTACCTTTCCCAGCCTCTATTGAATACCATGAAAACATCCTTTCTAAATTGTTCTTGACATTCCTTGATAGGTTATGTGTAACCTGGTCAGCACCATTCATTTTATTAAAAACCTATTCAATATAAGACAGTTTGTACCTTGGGTCAAGCACAACCCAAAGTACAATAAGGGGTTGACCTGAAAGTTGTTTCCCCAATATTTATCATATTTCTTCTTCATGTCAAGCCCCATTCGGCTTAAGGTGGGCTCAACATGATGAATAACAACTCTAATTTCGTTATGAATTAAAGTTATTTGGTGAAATGCCATATGCACAGTCACACTAGTGGAGCTTGAGAATTTCTTTGTTGCATCATAAATTTTTTTTAAAAAATTTCATAAATACCCTTGCATCCGCCCGACAAATGCATGTAGGTGCTCCAATAGATCCAAAAAACTCCATATAAGCTTGATCGTGGAACCTCATTTTTTCAAAAGCTTCTTCAAACTTTTCAACAGTATCCAACATTGTATATGTTGAATTCCAGCGTGTTGGTAAATCTAAACAGACCATTTTCTCATTCTAAATTTCAGCTAACTCAATACACTCTTGAAACCTCTGCATCCTTCCTTGGGAGGATCTAACATACTTAACGGCTAGTCTTATGCTACATATAGCATTGTTCAACTCCTTCAACCCATCTTGGACAATAAGATTAAGGATGTGAGCACAACACCTCATTTGAAAGCACTCTCCATCCAAGACAAGGTTAGATATGCTTTTAAGCCTATTTTTTAAATATGTGACAGCAACATCATTAGCTGATGCATTATCAACAATTAGGCTAAAAACTTTACTAAGACCTCATTCCCTCAACACTTGTTCAACTTGCCTCCCAATCGTCTCTCCCTTATGATCCTCCAACTCTGAGAAACTGAACACTCTCTTCTGATACCTCTATTCATTATCAATGAAATGGGTAGTCAAACTCATAGCCCAAGTTCTGAATAGAAGTCCAGTAATCAGTTTTAAAGGCAACTCTAGTTTTGTTTTCCCTAAACAAAATTTTCAATTTCTCCTTCTCTTCTAAGTAAAGGTGGAAACAATCCCTCGCAACAGTTTTCCTTGGGGGATTAAACTGGGGTTGTAATTATCGAATCATATTCTTAAACCCTTCCCCCTCCACAACATTAAAAGGCTTCTCATCTACAATGACAAATGTAGCAATAGACCTCCTACACAAATTCTTATCAAACCTATAGCTCATTGTTGTCAAGTCAGAATTAGCTCCATTAAAAGTCAACACAATCTGCTTTGGATCAGAAGCAACAACATAAGGGAAGTTCTTACACTGACCTTTAATATGGTGTAGCATGTTAGATGTACCATGTGATTTTAGATCACAATAAAATTTTATAAGACAATATCTATATTTAGCCTCTGCTAGTTTACCTGGGACAGCAGGTAATTTGTCAAAATGATCCTAAACAATAGACATTTTCCTAGTTCCATTTGTGTTAGGTCTTCTTTTGTAAGCTAGTGTTTCAAAATTATTAGTTGTGTTGGCAGCAACAACATCTTGGGTATCAGTTGGCTGACTTCCACCACCATCAAAGGTGGGAGTTCGCACAGCCTGCTGAACTAAATATGCACATTAAGTACGATGTTGCATAACTGCTTCCAATAAAATTTAAATTTAAGGGGTTAAGCAGTTATCTTACATCTTTTAATATTATATAACTTAATAAATAATTGATCACTTGAAAATAAAAGTCAAAAGAAACAAAATTATACAAAAAAACATTTCAGTATTAATCACCACACACAAATTGCAAACATTCATTCATAGTGCAATTCACATTAAAAAGGATAGCATTTTAAATATGATTTTAGATACAAATTTACAAATATCCTTCACATATGGCAAATATAATAATTCACAAAAAGGAAATCAAACCAGTTTCTCCTTGCTGCTCATGTGAAGGCACTCCAACCCCTTGTCTGGTCTCAACAACCTACTTTGCTAAACCCTCCATTTTTTACATTGGTCTAGCGGAAGACCACGCCCCATGAAAATTTTAAAAAATACATTATTCCTTATGTACAAATATATCACAACCTTAAACCTTAAAATAGTTAATATTAAAACCATGGTGATTAGTTAGAGATATGTAATGACTAGTTTTCATAACCTTATATATAATAGTTAATATTAAAATAGTTAATATTAAGATAGTTTTCATTGGCTTCTAAAATTTTCTTATACTAGAGATATATAATGTTAGAAGTGATTAGTTAGAAAGCATCTAGTTTACAACAAGCACATGCAGGAAGAAAGAAAAAGGAAAAAAGAATGAAGAGCACACAACATAATGTTATAAAAGAATACACATCTAAAATGTATAATTTTTTTAATCTAAAAATATCCTTTAGCTGATAATCAAATACTAATATATTAAAGAGGCAGAGATCACCAGGTTATAAGAAAAATATCCTTTAGCTGATAATCAATTTTTGCTCTTGATTTATCACACTCAATAATGCCTAAAAATGCATTCATATGTAACACCCTTGGTTAACTAAGATTTCCACTAGATTAACTCAGTCAACTGAGAGGTTACTAGTTTTTAGAAAAATGTGAAAGTTTTTTTTTTGTACAAGATAACACATGGTGGAACAAAAGCATAATATATATAGATGACTGCATCAAATGTACATAAAGTGGTCTCATCAGATCTGTACACCTGAAATATGAAAGGGGTACATAGACACCCTGTACAAAACATCACTACAAAACATCAAAATAACATAAACTAACCCTAATCATTAGTCTTAGTCTCTTGTGAAGTCCTCGTCCAACTAAGAGGACTCTGGCTGAGCTCAAGTGGATGCGATCTGAGTCGAGTCAGACTAGTGAAATGGTCCCATAGAATCTAGGCTGGGTGATGGTTGATCAGTGGGTGGTCGGATCTGCTCGTGCGGACGACTGGTGTAAACCTCATAGGCCTTGTGTAACACCTCCTTGTATACATGAGATATATATCTATTCTTCTTGCTTTTAAAATTTTTAGAAAGATATACATATTTATCACTTCCTATCTTGCGTATACAAGGAGGTATATACAACTGATTTTCTTTAAATTTGAAAGTAAAAAGTTTTAAATTTTTCAGAATGATAAAATGAACTTTCAGAAAATCATAAGTGATCAAAGATTACAGTATCATATCCAAAGAATAAGGTTTATTAAAGTTTAACCTTTACCTTGAATTACAATTAACCAACTTAATATTGTATTAAGGTAAACTAAAACTAAAGATTTAATACCTATACTTCGACTGTAACCAAACATTTCCTTATCTTCAAACCATGTGATTTTGGAATCCTACTCTTGTCACATCTCTTCTCCTATCCGATTGAGGATGAGACCAATTTACCCTTTTGTAATTTCATCCTTTCATCTTGAACTGCTAGCTATATATCATATAACATATATTTTAGACACAGAAATTCAAATAAGAAGGAGTGAGAAACAGAATATAATACTTTATAGATAAGACATAAGCGTAAGAGTTTTCACAATCTAATATAATAATTTCAAACACAATCATATACATAATCAATTATGAATGTATAGTTTTCATAACATAACAATTATACTTTCATTCACAACCACCCACATAGAATGTCACAATCACATGAATGTCATGCAATATTTTTAATACTACTATCTCATTCATTTTTTGCATGTGGGCCCTTAAAGTTTTTAATTTGCACTGGGCCAACTAGGAGTTTACACTGTTCCATAATTCTGGATAATAATAACATAAATGCCTTCATAGCATATGAACAACTCAACTGACGTGGAAACACTTAGAGACTAGTCAGACTGAGAAAGTTTTTATTGTGAAAGTACCCGGCACTAGGGAACGACCCCAGGTCACCTGAAGCACCCTTTCACACCTTCTCATCCCAAGGCTCATAATTAAGCCTCCTCTAATGTATCCTCGGTTTTTATAATCCCTCCCCAGGCAATATTACATCTCATTTCTCTTTAATGATTCATGATGCATGAACTACTCGCATATTTAGTTGATTAAGACTTTTAGAAACTCAATTATTAAATACCATAAACGTTCACAAAATTATCTTAATAAACTGTACATTCCCATAAGATCTTCTTTGAACTTCTGTTATACAGAAATAAAATTTAGTACAGTCTTTGAATTCAGATCTCACCAAAATTGAGTTTCCAAGCCTTAAATATTTCAAAACTTTCTCTTAAAAAACTTCACAAAATTTACATAATCTTTCCCAATATGAATTTTAACGAGATTGAGTTTAGAAATCTCGACTATAACAAAATATCCTTTAGTTATTTTATTGGGGAAAACCAATTTAAATTTTTGATTTCTAAAAGAAAATAATTTTTAAAATCATTAACTAAGAATACTTAAAACTATAAAAAATTTATTTAATTCAAGAATTAATTATCTCAACCTCTGATTTTCATAAAATAGCTTCTTTCTAATACTAGACTTTATTCTAGAGATTAAAAAAAAAGTTAATGAAAATTATTTCTAAGAAGAAATAAAAGACTAAAATAATGATTAAATATTTTCTCTTAGAATAAAAATTTAAAGAGTAAGGTAAGAAAATTCTTACTGAGTTTTAACTTTCCGTCATGCTTGCTATATGCTCAAACTCATATCACAAGATCATCAATCATAATCAAATATTATCAATCACAATATCATCAATCACAATCAAAAAATGTCAATCATAATCAAATAATATCGATCAAAATTAAATATCATCAATAATAATCAAATACTAATAATTTTAATCAAATTAATTAAATATAATTCAAATTTTAATGGTTATTTAAATTAATAAGATTAATTTTAAGTCTTTATAGTTCATTCCTCGCATAGGTCTATGTAGGTCCATATAGTCCAATCATCGCATAGGTATATAGTTCAGTCCATACAGGTCATAATAGTCCAAGTCCTCGCATAGGTTCAGTCCAGTTCGCATAGGTTATCCAGGTATTTGCATAGGTATTCAGATCAAGTTACACAAGATACTCAATTCAAAATTATTATAAATTTTTAAGTTAAATAGTTATTATTTTAAAATAATAATATCATTAAATTTTAAAGGAGTAGGGGACTCCTCTCATTATTCTTATGTCTTTTCATATTATATTCCTATCTCACTCCCCCTTACCTCTTGTATCTTGGTTCGTTATGGAAAGTCTGTGCGCGCCTCGTCTCCGAGTTCTAAAATATACCAATTTCACTTTAATATAGTTATAAGATGAAAATTAAGATTTCTACTTAAAATAAAAATGGTAAATTTTTAATAGTGAATAGTGAATAGTGAATAGTAAATCGTGAATAGTGAATAGTAATAGTAAATAGTAAAACGTGAATAGTAATGGTAAATAGTAAAATATGAATAGTAACGGTAATAGTAAAACGTAAATAGTAAAGGTAAATAGTAATTTACTATTTGAATAGTGATTTACTATTCATAATAGTGATTTACTATTGACAGTAATTTACTATTCAGAATAGTAACTTGAAATAATATTATATCCAGTATAATAATAGATTTTTAAAACGATATGAAAATAAACCTAAAAAGTATAAAAGAGAGTTATTCTTACCTTATGATTTTGGCAGAACCTCCTTCCAAAAATTTTATTTCTCTCTCTTACTCCCACCACTATCTCTCTAGCACTACTATATTAAGAAAATTTAATCTGAAATTGTGATTTTTCCTTCAGAAATCCTTCGGTATTTATAGGAGAAAAATTCACTATACATTTGAATATTTTATTATAAAAGTACTATGCAATTTTTGAAATTTTTGTTTCTAGTTACTGTACAAGTTTGAAATTTTCATTCATACACAGTGTTTTGCATAGTAAATGTCGGCTGAATTATTAAGCCAAATAGTAACTATTCACTCGGTATATTTTAAATATTCAAAATTGACCCTTTTTAAAATTTAGCGATATTATATCAGTTCTCACTAATTTTATGATAAGTAATATAAAGTTTAAATTTTAAAAATCTAAAATTTTTTGTTAATAAAAATTTATTGGTACGTTTTCAATTTTTTTACGATTGGTAAAAATCAAGATTTTACTCAAACCGATAATTTTTAGATAAGTATACTTGAAATGGATTTTAAAAAATTTTCTTATAATTTAACTTCACTTTCTTGTAAATATTTTTAATTTTAAGTAACTTTATATGAATTTAAAATTATTTAAAATATATTATTTTATTAAAATATTTCATAAATTTCAAAAAATTCCAAAAAATCATAAATATTATATAGATGAAAAAGTTCTAAAGAACCATAGTCTAATTCCTTTAAAATTTTATTATAAAATTTTAATAAGAGTTAAATCACAAATATGTAAAAACATAAATATAAAAACATAAAATAAAAATTGTGAATAATAAATATATTTAAAATTCTTAATATAATTTCATTAATCAATGAATACTAATTAAGTCATTTTAAAATTCTCATTCAAAATACATAAATATTATTATTATTATTATTATTATTATTATTATTATTATTATTATTTTATTTTATTTTATTTAAAAAACAAATAATTAAATATAAATACCAAAATTTCATAAAAATATTAATAATAAACTAACTTATAGTAAGTATTTCTCATGAAAGATATATTAATATCTATTTTCTCTTTGTGTTGAAAATGAGATGTTACACCTCGAGCAGGAGACTCTGAGTGTAACACCCCTGATCGGTCCTGAACCGGGGTCTAGAGATTCGGTGTCAAGTCAATCATAAATAGTAGGAAGATTACGTCTCTGAAGACCGGCTATATGAGTATTCGGTTCGTATATCCGATATCACTGTATGTAAAGAGAGCGGATTAGGCGTCCTGGAGGTCCTTCACACCGGCCTAACGCGTTGATGTGGGCGAAAGGTGGTGTCACCTGTAAAGATTCTCCGACACTCAAGTCAGTGATAATATTCCAAGTGAGGAATGTTTTCAGAGAGTAATTGTAAGTTGATCGAGTCAAAAAAGATCCTTCCCTTCGTTGATGAAGAGAGTTCATATACCTGATTGGCTCGATATTCGAGGATCCGTTAGTGGGGAACCACTAACCTCCAATAACGCCTTAAATTATTATTTTATTGCGCACTTACCAGTATGATTGGGTCAAGTGGCCATTTTATATTGAGCGTAGGGAGTATAGGCTAGAGTTAAGGGACAAATTGACCATTCCCGTGAGCAGATTTTGGCTCGTAGTGCAGGGAATTATTGATAGGTCCCTGTAGCAATGCCTTTTGTCTTCTGTATAGTGACGTACGTGTTATCCGATGTCATGGTGTTATCTTAGACAACCGATATAGGGAGAGCGCCTGATACGGAATTATAGTCCGGATGTATACCGATGACACCGGTTACATGTTGGCGAATTGACAAAGACGTTGAGATATGTCTTGTAGAGCGGATACCGGTATCATGACCGGATCATATGTCCCCTAGCTTGTGTGAGGGACTATGTAGTTACTCACATGAGCTACTCACCCTGCCAATGGTCTAGATGCCGGTATAGCTTCGCAGGAAATGTTTTTAAGCGTGTGTGTTGTTCAACATTATTATGTCGTGAGGAACCGTCCTAGGGTTGAATCGTTCCGTTGTCATAATGTTGTTATAACGGTTTCAGACAAAGATTCACAGCAGGGGAATATCAAAGGTTTTTTGAAAATTGAAGACCCTTGAAATTCGTGTGACGTCTGTAAAGCATAGATTGCGTCGCATGATTAGACATTAAATGCCTTTAATCACGTGTGCGAGCAGTTATTGCATTTAAGACGGGAACCTCAGTAATCGTCGTTTAGGGCTTAATGGGCCTACAATTTTTAAAACTTCTAGGCCCAGCGGAGAGGCCTTTTGACGAATTGGTATTGATTTGGCGCCCATGAATTTAGAATGACTGTGTCGTTTGACTTATGAATCAATGCGTTTAGTCATGAACGACACAACCTTAAGCGTTGGTAACTGAACCCTTTCGTTTCCTATAAAAGAAACACTTAGTGGATTCTGAGTTCCACTCATTTCTGATTCCTTAGCAAAACTCTGCAAAAATTTTGTAAGGATGCTTGTTGCTTGTTTTACGAAGCTTTTCTCAGTATTCATCTTCCTTATTATCTGAGGTAACCATTTTTCTTTCCCCTGTTATTTTCGTCTTCATTTGCTTTGCTGTTTTTGCTCGAAAAGAATGTATCTTACTAGGGGGAGATTAACTTCTCGCAACCCTAATTATCATGGGAGAAGAATCCTTGTGATTCTTCCGAGGGCTGAGTCATATCGCTCAGAAAGGGGATCTTACTCACGGTGGAGAGTGACTTTTCCCTTCTCAGAGTCATCCTCTGATTGTAGTCGCTCTGAAAAGTGGGATGAGTAATGATTGTTACCCTTCTGACGATGTGACTTTTTATCGTAGAACAGAGATTTTTGTTCACGCTACTCACATGATGACTGGAGAAGGAACCTCTGGAGATCAAATTGTCCTGAAAACAGCAGAAGGTCTGTATAGCGTAGTCGCCTCTCGGCTAAATTGGGAAGAACTCCAGGCTAAGTGGCCCTTCTACTGGATAGTTGACGAGTTTAAAGACTTAGCCTCCCATCATGCGAATGAGGACGGAGCTCAGATTCAGCCAAGGTTTACAGTTTGCGCTGAGGAGGAAATGAAAAAGTGGTTCAGGATATTTGCACCACTCCCTACAGAACGGATATACCATGTTGTTCCAGATGAGCGTTCGCTATATATGCATGATTTTGTATTTCATCACCTCGGAGTTCATTTCCCCTTGTCCGAGTTTCAAATGGGTGTATTAAGGTTCCTAAATTATGCACCTTCTCAACTCTATCCGAACAGTTGGGGACTCGTCCGTGCTCTAGAAGTATTGGGAGACTACTTCAACTTTACGCCCACCGTTGCGATGCTGTTCTACTACACTCAGGTAGTTCGGAGGGCTAACAAGCAAGGCGGTGTAGGCCTAATCACACTCCGGACTCTGTGTTCCTTCGTGAACTTCGAATCCTACACCGATTCGGCTAAAGTTGACGGGAAGTCATTTAAACCCTTCTTTACTCGGATATCAATCAAGAAGAATAAGCCCGTCTTCTGGAAGAAAGAAGAGGGTCTTAATAAATTCCCCCTGAGCTGGACTCATGAGCACTTTCTCCTGAACTCTTCAGCATACTTCACTCATCAGTCCGAGCTATCTACTGAAACAGCGACGGTGTTATTCGCCCTTGAAGCATATTCTACACGCTTTAAAGCATTTTTGTGTAGACGTCTTTTGAGTAGTTCAAGTGCAGTCCGGGATGAATATCTCTGTAATTCTTCGTTTAATCTTTCATTTCCTCCTTTGTTAACTGTATTGAGCATTTCCTCGTTGCTAACACATTTTATTTATGTATGTAGGTGAAATAGGGGAAAAATCTCCCGACATGGACAAGTTGAAAGATTTGAAAGCAGGAGGCAAATCTGTAGCTGGCGAGAATAAAATCCTGCCTAAGAAAGATTCTGCGAAGGATTGTTCTGAGGTGATCATTCTGACCTCGGATGTAGAAGGGGAGATTCCACTGATAGAGGGTGGCTCGACTGGTGTTGGTGCAACTACGAGTCAGCCTAAAATAATAGAGAGGAGGAGGAAGATTAAGAATGATCCTTCAAGAGGACCATCGAAGAAACATAAACCTTCACGGAGTCCGAAAAGGGCAAGAGCTTCGAAAGGTAAAGCTGCAGAGACCTCGGATGAAGCTGAAGTTTCCTCTGGACTTAATCAGGGTGTTCCTTCTGGGGTTCTTGGATCTAGTCTGATCTCTTTCCCCACTGCTTTATTCTTTACTCCCTCCCTCTCATACCGGGGGACAACTCCAGCAATTCTTCCTCAGCCGTTATACGAACTCCGGCCCACGCTTAAAACTAAAGAAATCAAGGAGGCGTGTGAGGCCAGAAAATGGCAGTTAGCAGAACTGACTGGGATGCTTCACTCATTCAGTTTGTTAGCTGATGGTGTTGACAAGGTTGATGAGATGAGCGATAAAATAGAACAGCTCAACCTCTCGTCGGGGAAGGATAAAGCCACTCTAAGATTAATGGAAGATCGCCTTGCCAAGTCTAAAGAGTTCGGAGATATTATGAACAAGGAAAATCTCAAGCTCAAAACCATGCTTAAAGACTTGGAGGGTAAATTGGCGGAGAAGGAGGAGATGCTTGGTAAATCACAAGAAGATCTCCGTAGCAGTCAAGCTAAACAGGCTGATCTTGAAGACAAAAGTAAAGCTGCTGCGGAGGATTACTTCAAACAAGCAGAGGAGTGGTCCCAGAACGAGAAGAAGTTCCTCCTTGAGATCGAGGGACTGAAGGCTAGGAGCATGGAATCCCAAGGATCGGATGGAGATCTTTCGAGATTGCAGGAAGAATTGGCTGTAGCAAAAGTCGAGGCGCAGGAAGCTATTGACATATGCACTCAAGCAGTTGAAGAATCCTTCAGCCTGGCTATACGTCAAGTCTTCTACCGCAATCCCACTGCGAAACTAAACCTTTATGGTATGAATCCATTTTATGAATTGCATGGAGGTAAGCTATTCGCAGTGATTGAAGGTCGTCTTGAAGATCCTCCGGAGTCCTTATACGGTTTGCCCCCTCTTCCCAAGGGTCAAAGTATGGGTGTAGATCCTGCTGTTCCTAAACCGGAGGGCATCTCATCTGAAGGAGGTACTGAGGCACCTAAAGAGAAAGCTCCGGAAGAAATCTTAAAAGAAGGGACGCAAGAACCTAGAGAAGGGGAAGGACAAAAAGAGACAGAAGAGCAAGTTCTTCTGATAGGCCCGCAAGTGCACGAGGTATCGCGTAATAAAAAGTTATCGTCCCACAGAGATTGTTCCCAAGTACAAGTCTTCACAGTGGTTCAATTATCTAGAAAATTGTGAAATTAGGTTTGAAATTCAGAAGATTAAGAAAAGCAAAAGTTAAAAAGAATGCTATCTGAAAGAACTAAATGAATTCCGAGATTGAAATAGAACAAATGATGGTGAAACTCTTGGGATTTGGTGTATGATCATGCTATGTATTTGATTTTTCTAAGACCCTTCTATTTGTTAATTCACGCTCTAAGGTTGGATTTCCGAATTTGATTAAGCCCTCTTCTCAGAGTAACATTAATGTGCCCAAATAATAAAGAACCGCGTTCGATTTATTATGTGAACTTGTTAAGAGCGGTGAAATCCTATTAAACCTCGAATCATCATACCCACTTTCATGACCTATGATTCTAAGTTCAATTTCATGTGTTCAAACAACTAATTAACCTTTCGATTCTCTTGGAGTTTAATTTCAATTGATCCTATCTCTAGGTATTCAAAAGCATTACGCGTTCATAGAAATTGACTAGAAGCAATGAATTAATAAACAGAAACATCCAAAAGAAGTTCAATACATAAGCATTGTCACACCCTAATCCCAAGATGTCGTTTAGCTACACATGCTCAATTCACTATAGCCCATTGATGGAATCATATGTAGAAATTACAGAGAAAGAGAAAACCTAAGGAGAAAGCAAAGAACACAAATCAAAAGCTCTCACTTGTGCTTGCGAATCCTTCCAAAAAATGCCCAAGGATGTTCTTCAACGCCTATGGTCTTGATTTCTTCAATAATCCCCAAGTAAAACTCTCTCTTTTTCTCCCCAAAAATGTCCCAAAATGTCTGTCTATTTTGTTCTTTTCAAACTGTCCCTATAAACCCCAAAAACTGCTCCCTAAAATCAAGGAACTGTTGTGCGTGCAAAAACCCACTGGCAGTGGGAAAAACCCACGGCCAGTGGATCGTACTGGAGGTCCAACAAATACAATTTTGAACATTTAAACAGAGGAACCCACGACCAGTGGGAAAAACCCACGGCCAGTGGGTTTCTCTGGACCCTAATTTGTGCATGTTTGTCACAGGGCAGCAAGGTCCACTGGCAGTGGGAAAAACCCACGGCCAGTGGGTTTCTCTGGACTCTAATTTGTGCATGTTTTTCACAGGGCAGCAAGATCCACTGGCAGTGGGAAAAAGCCACGGCCAGTGGGTTTCTCTGGACTTCACGTTGCTGCTTTTTGGTGTCTTGAAACCCTTCCATTTATCCAATGCTTCTCGTTAGGAATGTATGTACCTGTAAACAAGCTATTCCTGCAAAAACTTAAAACACCCGAGTAACAAATGCGGAATGAAAGAAAAAATACTTAGAATTAGGGATAAGATAACACAAACGATCTAGAAAAACTTAATAAAAAGGAACTAAAATCTTGCAAACAAAAAGCCTATCAAAATACCCCAAACTAAAACATTGCTTGTCCCCAAGCAATTATCATCACCACAAACAATGAACAATAGGACGAAGAACTCAAAATAACTTGGAGAACCCAATTAGAGAAACTATCAACAGATTATTGCAAGATTATCACTACAGGTATCCACACAAGTATTCATACCATGCTCACAAGACTAGGCCATAGACACACATCTTTCCATTTCTCTCTAAGTGTTTAGGCTTGGGTACAAGTATCACTCAAGTCATATCATTTCAAAGCACTACCATAGGCTTGGCAAGTGACCAAATTCTCTATAGTTATTTAGAAAAACAAGTTATGGTCTAAAGGTCTTTCATCTGGTTGTAGTGGGGCTAAGGGTTTGCAAATGCAGGCATGGATACCAAGAAAAAGGAATTCAAAGGGTTACTATTAATCAGATGAAATCACTAAGAACAATGAAGTTTCAGAAAGCAAACCAGAGAATATATTTTCTTCAAGGGAGTCCTTTTTCAACCTTGCTTTCATCTTTTTCTTTATTATTTTTTTATTTTCTTCTGTCGGAAATACAAGTTCATTTTATTCCTTTTGTTCCCCAACTAAATTTGCTTCTCTTTTAGCCTTTTCATTCTAGCTGCCATCCTTGAATTGTATTGTTTTTCTCAGCAATTTACCAAATTCATTACCAAAGGGCTCAGAAACAAAAATCAAAATTTAGGCTCAATAGGGGGCAACTAGTGGTGCATTGAAACATTCAAAGGTTGGAGGCCAAGGAATAAAACCTATAGTGCCTTTTTCATTCCATACTCTGTTAATCACCAACCATTTTGAATCGGTCACAAGCCAAGTTCTAGAGCACTTCAAAATGCATGATACACTCAATACCAGAAAACAGGGGTTTTTGTAAATATTTACTTTTCAAAACATAACCCTTATTGGCTCAAAAGTTGTCACGAGTACAGGTGAGTAAACCTAGTCAAACAGAGCATAAAGTCATAAAGCATGGTACCTTTTTGACAAACAAGCAATCGTCAATTTTATTTTGTTTTTATTTATATATTATGGATTCCACAAAGCTTTAAAATTCTATAATCTCAACTGAAACCCATTTGTGGCAATGACAATCACAAGTAAACATGCTATGTTGTCTTAGATGGGGGGGGCATAGACATTCAAAACAAACAAAATACAGGCAAACTACAACCTAACATGATCAAATAGAACCAAAAGAAAAATGCAAAGAAATGTCAAGAATGATCAAATAGAACCAAAAGAAAAATGCAAAGAAATGTCAAAGATGCAAAGGCTCGGAATAAGTTTCCTTGTACCTACTACCCCAAACTTAAAGTGAGCAGTGTCCTCACTGGTCAGTAGAGAGGATACCAAGTACAATGAAACTTATTTTTAGGAACAAACCCGTCATGGGGAAGGAGGAGGAAAATGACCTTGTTGGAGGTGCCAGGAGTACATGGCATCCACGCGCTGGGCTATGCCATCGATCCTGCTCCCTTGCCGGAGTTGCTCAATAGATAAAGACTCTAAACAGGTGTTCATTCCTTGCATCAAGGAATACATCCGTTCCATAGAAAATCCGGAATCGGGAGAGGATCTAGACGGGCCAGCTGAGTGGTCATGAGGAAGAGGCATCTCGGTGTCCAAGGGGGTATCCTCTTCTGTACCTGAAAACAAGAAAGAAGTTTTGCCCTCCAGGCTAGTGAAGCTAGGGTCAGGCAAGGGGTGAGGCACAGAGAATCCGGGAATAACCAAACAGTAAATTCCACGTTCTAATACAAGCATACCCATGTAGACCATCTCATCAATATCAACCCGCTTGGGTTGGCAAAGTAAGGTATCCTCTTGTAGATCAATCCCCACATACCTTGCAATAGGATTTATATAGCCTGCAATGACAATCCTTCCAGTAGTAGCCCTTCTTACCCTAGCGAATTGGCTAAAAAGCCATTTCGTAGAGTGGACCGGGATGTTATTAATCATGGCATGCAGAAAATAAAGCTCAGCAACCCTAATAGTACCAGGACTATCATATCGACCAAAAATGGATCGGGCCATAAACCTCTGAAGGTATCTAAAGACAGGGTGATGCATGAGTGAGGCTTTGGTAGAAGATGGGTCATAAGTCTCCCTAGATTTAGAGAGTTTAGACCAAAAATACTTGGCCCTAAAATCCCTAGGGATGCGGGCGGCATTTAATTTAGCAGAGGCATCTCCAGGGACAGATGGAAAACCATAGATGGCATCCACATCAGCTAAGTCCATCCTATAATCAGTGTTATTTAGCCTAAAAGTGATTTCCTAGGTTGACTCATTATCGCAAGGCTTAATATCAATGGAACTCAGAAACTCTAATGTGGTGCGTTAAATAAAAGCTTTCCACCCCATATTCGTGCACAGTTTAAAGGTATCATCATATAACCCAAGTTCCAATAAAGATTTCTTGCAAAAGAACCTAGAGGGGATAATTTCCCTAGAGGTCAAGGAAGATAAGCGCATCTTTTGTTCATCAGAGGTACATTCAATACTATCTATACTAGAATAGTTAGATGACATACCTTTGTTTTTCCTCTTTTTGCAGACATTCTTGGTTCGTCCCGAAGACATGTTTTTGGGCACCTAAAATTGCAATTCAAATTTCTGCACAATAGATGTCAATATAATCAACAACATGATATTGGCAGGATGGGTAAGTATAGGGAAACCCAAAAAGGATCAAAATATATACAAGGAAAAATAAAAGATTGGTTTGGGCAATTTGCCAAACACTTGGTGGGCAACAAGCTTGACACCAAGAAAGTCACCACAAAACACATTAATATGCAACCAAGTAACAAAAATTCTGGTTTAGACATTTATTCAAACACTTGGTATGCAACAAGTGTAACACTAAGAAAACCATGAATGTAGATGCTAAGGGTTACCAAATTTGAACAACAACTTTAATCCATAACCAAGCAAGTACCAAGTATTCACTTATATGAAAAGAATTCAAAATCATGGAGGAAACAACAAAGGGGTTTTAACCCAAATGAAGAACTAGAATGGATAATGAAGCATGAAGATGATTTTTTAAGAATACCCATTCTAATAAACCATGATAACAATCAAATATAAACCCATAGAAACCTTTCCATATGATGAATGCACTTCAAAACAAAGTTATGGCAAAAATGAGAGAACCCCAAGAACATCAAAAGAAAACCCCAAACTTGAGAAAATTGAAAAGATCACACTTACTTGATTAGGATTTAAAACTAGTAATGTGAGGAAGAATAATGAAGTTGGGGGTTTCAAGATCAGTTGAGTTGTCCCAAGATGCCAAATATATGAAAAGGAGTAGGAGGAAGGCAAGGTGGGATGGCTGTTTTTCGTAAAACACATGGGTGAGGCTTGTGGAAATAAAAGGGCTATTTTTATAAAACCTGATGGGTTCCTACGGCTAGTGGGAAAAACCCACGGCCCGTGGAACCCTCTGGTCCAGCCCCCCAAAAATTTTGCATTTACCATGCTGGGTCTGATGGGTTCCCACGGCCAGTGGCAAAAACCCACGGCCCGTGGAACCCACTGGTCCAGCCCCTAAAAATTTTGTTCAAATTCTGCGCGTGGAACCTTATGGAAACCCACTGGCAGTGGGAAAAACCCACGGCCAGTGGAGTTTACTGCCTGGGGGACTTTTCAAAATCAATTTTGACAGCCTTTCCATGTCAGAGGAGTCCACTGGCAGTGGGAAAAACCCACTGGCAGTGGATCTCACTGTTTTCGATCAAAATTTCCTCGAATACGCACCATGACTTACCTTGACTGGATTCATCTTATTCCATGGAAACACACGTTGCATTCAATCATAAGAAATATGTACAAAACAAAACAAAACAAAACCCATGCAATGCAAAATTAACAAACGATGAACATGCAACAAATTACATTAGACTTATAACTGAAACAAACAAACAAACTTTCTTCTCTTTTTTTTATTTTTATATATATATACTACAAGAAAAATGTTTAAAGAATGATAAATGGGGTTACCTCCCCATTAGTGCTAAGTTTAACGTCTTCAGCTGGACGCTTGGCATTCTTTGGAATCAAGAATCCAATCCATCAAGCAAGTCTAAAGCACTTGCTTGTTGGATTGGTTCTCCTGTCAAGTAGTGCTTAAGCCTTTGTCCATTCACTTTAAATGAACCAGACTTATCGCTCCATAACTCAACAGCTCCAAAAGGATATACCTTAGTTACCTGAAATGGTCCCGACCATCGGGACCTCAATCTGCCAGGGCATAGCTTCAATCGGGAGTTGAAAAGTAACACCATATCACCACGGTTAAAGGATCTCCTGAGGATGTGACGATCATGCCATTTTTTAGTTTTTTCTTGTAAATCTTGGCATTTTCATAAGCATCCAACCGGAGCTCCTCAAGCTCGTTCAACTCCAGCAACCTGTGTTCACCTGCAAGCTTCATATCAAGGTTAAGCATTTTTATAGCCCAAAAGGACTTATATTCCAATTCAACAGGTAAATGACACGGTTTCCCATAAACCATTTTAAAAGGTGTGGTTCCAATGGGAGTTTTGTAAGCGGTTCGATACACCCATAAGAAATCGTCTAATTTAATAGACCAATCCTTACGGGAAGTATTAACCACCTTCTGAAGAATGTTTTTAATCTCCCTATTAGAAACCTCAACTTGGCTACTAGTTTGAGGGTGATAAGGTGTAGCAACCTTATGTCTCACTCCGTATTTTTTCAAGAGGGTCTGAAAAGTTTTTTCAATAAAGTGGGACCCTCCATCACTAATTATACATTTAGGGACCCCAAACCTTGGAAAAATTATCTTTTTAAAAAGTTTAATTACAGTCTTAGCATCCGAATGAGGCGAAGCAATGGCTTCTACCCATTTGGATACATAGTCAACTGCAACCAGAATAAATTGATTTCCAAACGACGGGGGAAAGGGTCCCATGAAATCAACACCCCATACATCAAATAATTCAACCTCAAGAATACTATTAAGTGGCATTTCATGCCTCTTACCAATATTACCGGCCCTTTGGCATGCATCACAAGTGAGGACATACTTACGCACATCCTTGAAAATATGTGGCCAATAGAAGCCTGCTTGCAACACCTTTGCGGCTGTCTTAGAAGTACTCATATGGCCTCCACAGGAAAGGGAATGACAGTGATCCAGGATGGCTCGAACTTCAGTCTCGGGAACACATCTCCTAATCAGACCATCTGCACACTGCTTGAATAAAAGGGGCTCATCCCAATAATAGTGCCTAACATCTGCAAAAAACTTCTTTTTCTGTTGAAAACCAAGGTCAGGGGGTACAATGCCACATGCAAAAAATTGACAAAATCAGCGTACCAAGGCACTTGTTGGACACTTAAGCTAAGTAACTGTTCATCCAGAAAAGATTCATTGATGGGAACAACATCACCCATCTCATCTTTTTCAGATGACAACCTAGATAAGTGGTCTGCAACAAGGTTCTCAGTACCTTTTTTATCTTTGATTTCTAAGTCAAATTCTTGTAAAATCAAAATCCACCTAATGAGCCTAGGTTTTGCTTATTTCTTATTTAAAAGGTACTTGATGGCAGAATGGTCAGTATATACAATAACATGTGAGCCTACCAAGTACGATCTAAATTTATCAAAAGCAAAAACTATAGCTAGCAATTCCTTTTCGGTGGTGGCATAGTTTACCTGCGCGTCATCAAGTGTACGGCTGGCATAGTGGATCACGTGCAGCTTCTTATCCTTTCGCTGCCCAAGTACAGCCCCCACTGCATGATCACTAGCATCACATATAAGTTTGAATAGGAGTTCTCAATCGGGGGGTTGCACTATGGGTGCGGAAATTAACTCCTGTTTTATCCTGCAAAAAGCCTCAAGACATGAAGAATCAAAGACAAATGGTACATCTTTACCCAAAAGGTTAGTCAGAGGCTTTGTGATCTTGCTGAAGTCTTTAATGAACCTCCGGTAAAACCTGGCATGTCCAAGAAAGCTTCGAATACCTTTTACATTAGTTGGTGGGGGCAATTTCTCAATCACCTCCACCTTGGCTTTATCGACTTCAATTCCTCTCTCGGACACCAAGTGTCCAAGAACTATGCCCTCCCTTACCATGAAGTGGCATTTTTCCCAATTTAAGACCAAGTTGGTCTCTTCACAGCGCTGCAAAACTTGGCATAAATTAGTCAAGCAATTATCAAAGTTCAAACCATGTACAGAAAAGTCATCCATGAAAACTTCCATCACATTTTCAATCAAATCAGAGAATATGGCCTGCATATACCTTTGAAACGTCGCGGGTGCATTGCACAGGCCAAATGGCATACGCCTATAAGCATAAGTCCCATACGGGCAAGTGAAGGTTGTTTTCTCTTGATCAGATGGGTGAATAGGGATTTGATGAAAACCAGAATACCCATCCAGATAACAAAAATAGGAGTGCTTAGCAAGCCTCTCAAGCATCTGATCAATAAAAGGGAGAGGGAAATGATCTTTCTTAGTAGCGCTATTTAGTTTTCTGTAATCTATACACATGCGCCACCCAGAAACTACCCTAGTGGAAATCAATTCCTGTTTATCATTTTACACAACAGTCATCCCTCCCTTTTTTGGAACCACATGAACTGGGCTAACCCACTTGCTACTAGCAATGGGATAAATGACGCCCGTATCCAACAACTTCAAAATCTCTTTTTTAACCACTTCTTGCATTTTAGGATTTAGTCTCCTAAGTGGTTCTACTGTTGGCCTACTCTCATCCTCCACGGTAATCCTATGCATGCAAAATGAAGGGCTAATCCCCTTAATGTCATCCATGGTATAACCAATAACTTTCCTGTATAACCTAAGATGTTTCAAGAGTTTTTCGGTTTCCACAGCAGTCAGTTCAGCATTTATAATCACAGGATAGGTAGAGTTTGGGCCAAGGAATTCATACCTCAATGAAGCCGGTAAAGGCTTCAATTCTAATTTGTTACCCACCACTTTATCTTGCATGACCTCAGTATCATGCTTTGGCTGGGCTTCTCCTTCAGAGCTACTTGATGTACCTGCGGGCTCAATCAAAAATACAGATTCAAGTGGTTCATCAGGAAGGGTTTCTTCCTTCACCACTTAGTCAATACAGTCCATAACACAACATACATCATCATTAAAAGGTTTTTTTAAGACATTTTGCAAGTTAAAATCAACCTTTTGGTCTCCCATAGTTAGAGACAACCTCCCATTCTTGACATCTATAACCGCGCCCGCGGTTGCCAAAAATGGCCTGCCTAAGATAATGGGGATCATCGAATCCTCATCCATTTCAAGAACCACAAAATCGGCAGGTATAAAAAATTTTCCTACTTTGATTGGAACATCTTCTAAAATGCCAACAGGGTATTTAACAGACCTATCAGCAAGTTGCAGAGACATCCTAGTAGGTTTTAGCTCTCCTAGTCCCAATTTCTCAGAAATAGATAATGGCATAAGACTAACACTAGCCCCTAAGTCACATAGTGCTCTATCAATAGCCATATTACCAATCACACAAGGAATAGAAAAACTACCTGGATCCTGAAGCTTGGGTGGTAGCTTCTTCTGGATCAGTGCGCTGCACTCTTCAGTAAGTGCAATGGTACCATCGTCCTCCAGTTTCTGCTTATTTGACAAGATGTCCTTCAAGAACTTTGCATAGGTCGGCATTTGCTGCAAAACATCTGTGAAGGGGATATTTATATACAATTTTTTAAGGACCTCAAGGAACTTACCAAATTATCTATCTAACTTGGCCTTGGCCAAACGTTGAGGAAACGGCACTGGAGGTTGGTAAGGCTTCACCTCCTCCTTCTTTTCAGTTTGTTTCTCTTCCTCCACCATAGGATGAGAATAAGGTTCATCCGCTTTCTTTTCTTGGTTAGCCTCCTCCTCTTCCTTGTTTACTGGACCTTCATATTTTGTACCACTCCTAAGAGTGATAGCCATTGTGTGGTTCGATGGTCCTGCTTCGGGCTTTCCAAGAAATGTTCCTGGCACTCTTTGAGAGGATGATGCTTGTTGAGCAATCTGGGTCTCCAGCATCTTGTTGTGGGTGGCCAAGTTGTCCACCTTTGAGGCTAAGTTTTTGATGGCGTCAGAGAAATCATCATTCTGCTTTAATTGGGTAGCTACAAAAGTTTCCATCAAGGATTCCAATTTGGATTTCTGTGGAGTGTAAGGTCCTTGTGGTTTGTAGCTACCTTGCTGATTTTGAAACTGGGGTGGCCTGCTTTGGAAACCCAGTGGTCCAAGTGGTCTGAAATTATTTCCATAATTCCCACCATAGTTTCCAATGGCATCCACCTGATGCATTTCTGGCTCGGCATGCTGATTCACTCCAAGCTGGCATCCTGAAATATTATGCCCTGAAACACCACATAACTCACAAACAGCTTTAGTAGCACCTGCTCCTACTTTATCGAACTTATCAATCTTAATAGATAAAGCTTCTACTTTAGAAGTTAATAAAGAAAGAGCATCAACAGTGTACTTACCTGGAGTTTTCGTTGGCATATTCCGTTCTGACGACCACTGATAGGTATTTTGGGCAACCTCCTCAATGAGGTTATAACCTTCCTCCATGTTTTTACCCATAAAGGCACCGCCAGCTGTCCAAGGTCACCTTCTGGTTCGGAGACAACCCATTGTAAAAAATGTGAACGGTCAACCAACATTTAATGCCATGATGTGGGTATTCCCGGAGCATTTCCTTGTACCTTTCCCAGGCTTCGTACAAGGTCTCGTCTTCCTTCTGGCTGAAGGTGATAATTAGCTTCCTCAACTGGTCAGTTTTGCTCCTGGGGTAATATTTGTTGAGGAAGGCGAGGGACAGCTCCTCCCAAGTGGTGATTGACGCTTCTGGAAGAGTGTACAACCAAGCTCTAGCCTTATCCCTTAATGAGAATGGGAAAAGCCTGAGCGTGATTGCGTCGCTTGAGACCCCATTCACCTTGAGCGTGTCACAATACTCAAGGAATATCTGCAAATGTAAGTTGGGATCCTCATATGGCAATCCACCAAATTGATTCTGTTGAACCATCGAGAGCAAGGATGGCTTCAACTCAAAATTGTTCACCTCAATGTTTGGTCTGGTGATGCTAGACCTCCTACCCATTGCATTGGGCGCTGCAAAATCACGGAGTGCTTTGTTGTCCTGGTTTGCCATGTGTTTGTCGGTAGCTGAACTTGAAGCTTGGTGCTTTTCCTGTTCAAGATGCTTCCGAAGTGCTCTGATCTTACGGAGGGTCCTTTCAGTCTCTGGATCGAAAATGTGCTCAAGGCTATGACTCCTTCACATATATAAACCTGCAAAAACCTCTGACAACAAATACCAAAACGTAATTCTGCAGAAAAAATAAGAACTAAGAAAAACATAAAAATTATGCAGAAAGAATAAAAATCTAGTCTAATCAAAACACCGTTTAACCAATATTGGGGGACAATCCCCGGCAACGGCGCCAAAAACTTAGTAGGCCCGCAAGTGCACGAGGTATCGCGTAATAAAAAGTTATCGTCCCACAGAGATTGTTCCCAAGTACAAGTCTTCACAGTGGTTCAATTATCTAGAAAATTGTGAAATTAGGTTTGAAATTCAGAAGATTAAGAAAAGCAAAAGTTAAAAGGAAAGCTATCTGAAAGAACTAAATGAATTCCGAGATTGAAATAGAACAAATGATGGTGAAACTCTTAGGATTTGGTGTATGATCATGCTATGTATTTGATTTTCCTAAGACCCTTCTATTTGTTAATTCACGCTCCAAGGTTGGATTTCCGAATTTGATTAAGCCCTCTTCTCAGAGTAACATTAATGTGCCCAAATAATAAAGAACCGCGTTCGATTTATTATGTGAACTTGTTAAGAGCGGTGAAATCCTATTAAACCTCGAATCGTCATACCCACTTTCGTGACCTATGATTCTAAGTTCAATTTCATGCGTTCAAACAACTAATTAACCTTTCGATTCTCTTAGAGTTTAATTTCAATTGATCCTATCTCTAGGTATTCAAAAGCATTACGCGTTCATGGAAATTGAATAGAAGTAATGAATTAATAAACAGAAACATCCAAAAGAAGTTCAATACATAAGCATTGTCACACCCTAATCCCAAGATGTCGTTTAGCTACATATGCTCAATTCACTACAGCCCATTGATGGAATCATATGCAGAAATTACAGAGAAAGAGAAAACCTAAGGAGAAAGCAAAGAACACAAAGCAAAAGCTCTCACTTGTGCTTGCGAATCCTTCTGAAAAATGCCCAAGGATGTTTTTCAACGCCTATGGTCTTGATTTCTTCAATAATCCCCAAGTAAAACTCTCTCTTTTTCTCCCCAAAAATGTCCCAAAATGTCTGTCTGTTTTGTTCTTTTCAAACTGTCCCTATAAACCCCAGAAACTGCTCCCTAAAATCAAGGAACTACTGTACGTGCAAAAACCCACTGGCAGTGGGAAAAACCCACGGCCAGTGGATCGTACTGGAGGTCCAACAAATGCAATTTTGAACATTTAAACAGAGGAACCCACGGCCAGTGGGAAAAACCCACGGCCAGTGGGTTTCTCTGGACCCCAATTTGTGCATGTTTGTCACAGGGCAGCAAGATCCACTGGCAGTGGGAAAAACCCACGGCCAGTGGGTTTTTCTGGACTTCACGTTGCTGCTTTTTGGTGTCTTGAAACCCTTCCATTTATCCAATGCTTCCTCGGATGCTTCTCGTTAGGAATGTATGTACCTGTAAACAAGTTATTCCTGCAAAAACTTGAAACACCCGAGTAACAAATGCGGAATGAAAGAAAAAATACTTGGAATTAGGGATAAGATAACACAAACGATCTAGAAAAACTTAATAAAAAGGCACTAAAATCTTGCAAACAAAAAGCCTATCATCTTCCTCCGTAGTTTTGCTATTTTTTGTATGTAAAGTTGTGTACCGGGATCAACTCCGGTTTGGGTCGATTATATGTAATCTTGCTTTTTACGAATGAATAAAATTTCTTTTTTAGAAATTTGTCTTCAATACTCCATGAAGAATAATATAACTTACATGTATATATCGTTTCAGTAATTGATAATTCGTTCCGTATGATAAACATTGAGGTCGGATTGAAATAATTGCCTCAGAAAATTAGACAATAAATAAATTTGAAACGGAGAAATATATACATGAATACTATCACCAAGTATAAATATGTTAAGGGATAGATACCTGTCATAGGGCATCATCCTTAAGTCTATTGGGGAGAAAAGGTGTCGATCCATTGTTCATAGGAGCGGTGTCTCAGGATGGATGACTAGCATTAATTGGAGTTGTTCTCACAGGGAGGTTCACAAAGTCAATCTATTGTTCGATGTGAAAGTATCGTTCCGAGCTTTGGGAACTGCAAAGATATATATAAAGATGATGGTTGTCTTCCATCATAGGGATAGTGATGGGAATTGGTTCACGCCAGGAGTTGATATATAAAATAACAGATTACATGATAGAGAATATCTGTCTTGGGGAAATATCTCTCAATCGTAGGAGTACGGATTGAGCCTTCAAGATCACAGGAGTTACATCATCAAATCACAGGATAGGTGATTGAGATCGTCCGTCCTGGGGAAATGCTTCTTAATCGTCAGAATACAGATTGAGATTTCAAGGGCTCCCATCATAAGGATGATGATGGGACTTGTCCATGCCAGGAGTTACATCGTCAAGTCATAGATTGGGTGATTGAGATCATCCGTCCTGGGGAAGTACACTACGCCAGGAGTTACATCGTCAAATCACAGAATAGGTGATTGAGATCATCCGTCTTGGGGGAGTACACCACGCCAGGAGTTACATCGTCAAATCACAGAATAGGTGATTGAGATCATCCGTCCTGGGGGAGTATGAAACTGAGTTTCAATTTTGTTATCAAATCTGGTATCGAGGCAGGGTCATCACTTTGTTTGTCCCCTAGCTTGTGTGAGGGACTAGTAAAGTGGCTCATATAAGCTACATCGTCTGTAATGAATTTGGATACCGGATGATATTCATCGTTTATAGAAAGTCATTACGTGGTTCTGTAAATATCCGTTCTTGGAATGAAGTTCCGTTGTCGTAGATCTTCTTAGGATGGATCCGTACAAAAAGTTTTTTGTGTGGGAATCCCAGAAGTTATTGAAACTTGCAACCCTTGGTATTCGGGAAACAGTTGCAACGTTTCTCATGATTGGACATTTAATGCCTTTAATCACGTGGGCAATCCATTATTGCTTTAAATGCACACGTCTTTATAACCGTCACTGAGGGACTTAATGGGCTTGAAATTTAAATTCTGAGGCCCATTTGAGAGGCCCTTTGACGAATTGACGCTGATTTCGTGCCTCAATGTTCAAAACGGCAGCCTTGTGTCTATGAAAAAGGTGTCGTTTAAAAGTGAGTAAGTCTGATAACCCTCCGGACTCTCTCCAAGATCATCAACTTCGAATCCAACACTGACTCTGCGAATGTTGATTGACGTTCCTTCAAATCTTATTTCACCAAGATTCGTGTGAAGCCCGATGATCCAATTTTCTGGTTGAATAAAGATGGGATTGAAGAGTTCCCCATGGCCTGGACACATGAACATTTCTTGTTTACGTCCCAGGCTTACTACACTGACGAGGACGAGTTAACCCCAAAATCGGTTTCCATTCTTTCTGCTCTTCAATCGTATACCGCCTCGCATAAGTTTTTCTCTTGCAGGCGTTTGCTTGGGTGAAAGACCACCCGTGAGGAATATTTGCGTAATTTCCTATCATTTTACATGCTTTTTCTTTTTACGTCTTGATTTCTTCTGTTACTGATGATCTTTCTATCTGATTATGCAGTTGAAATTGGAGCCGAGTCGCCAGAGATGGAGAAGTTGAAAGGCCTTAAAGCTGGAGGGAAATTCGTGGCGGCTGAAAACAACATTCAGGCAAAGCAGAATTCCAAGAAGGCTACTGTTGAGACCATTATACTCACCTCGTCTGCTGGTGACGATATTCCTTTGTTGAAGGACGGATCTGATATACCGACCTCCAACGTTGAGGGAAAAAAGGTTGGTGAGAAGAGGAAAAAAGCAAAACATGAGCCTTCCTAGAAAACCGAGTCTCAGCCCTCTCCCAAAAAACAAAAGACTTCCGAAGGGGCAGTTGATGCAGGGGCCTCTAAAGGAAAGGGGATTGAAGAGACAACAACGGCTGCCCCCAGCAATGTGATTACCTTTGGCGCCAACCCAAAAAGTTCTTACTTTGCGCCCAAGGTTTCCTGTCCTCCTCCACGGAATTCCAATCTTGCCCTACACCTAGTGTATGAGGGTGGTCTTTGACCCAAGCAAACGCCTGCAAGAGAAACAAGCTAACATAAATAGTTCATTCCTTGTCTTGTATTTTTATTGATTCAATTTTGCTGTGTTACGGGATCAGCTCCGGATTACTTAATCCATTTTTTAATGTAATTCATGATTTGATCAAATGAAAATACAACTTGCTTTATACGTTTGTCCGTTGAGAGTAATTTCAATAGAATCATTGTATATGTAATGATCCAATTCGGATGTAGACGCGTAAATACTACATCGGATAGGAGCAAACAGGTTTAGTTCTCATGTATAGGTACTTAAATAAGCACAATGATCGGTCCTGAACCGGGGTCTAGAGATCCGGTGTCAAGTCAATCATAAATAGTAGGAAGATTACGTCTCTGAAGACCGGTTATATGAGTATCCGGTTCGTATATCCGATATCACTGTATGTAAAGAGAGCGGATTAAGCGTCCTGGAGGTCCTTCACACCGGCCTAACGCGTTGATGTGGGCGAAAGGTGGTGTCACCTGTAAAGATTCTCCGACGCTCAAGTCAGTGATAATATTCCAAGTGAGGAATGTTTTCAGAGAGTAATTGTAAGTTGATCGAGTCAAAAAAGATCCTTCCCTTCGTTGATGAAGAGAGTTCATATACCTGATTGGCTCGATATTCGAGGATCCGTTAGTGGGGAACCACTAACCTCCAATAACGCCTTAAATTATTATTTTATTGCGCACTTACCAGTATGATTGGGTCAAGTGGCCATTTTATATTGAGCGTAGGGAGTATAGGCTAGAGTTAAGGGACAAATTGACCATTCCCGTGAGCAGATTTTGGCTCGTAGTGCAGGGAATTATTGATAGGTCCCTGTAGCAATGCCTTTTGTCTTCTGCATAGTGCTGTACATGTTATCTGGTGTCATGGTGTTATCCTGGACAACCGGTATAGGGAGAGCGCCTGATACGGAATTATAGTCCGGATGTATACCGATGACACCGGTTACACGTTAGCGAATTGACAAAGACGTTGAGATATGTCTTGTAGAGCGGATACCGGTATCATGACCGGATCAACCCCCTTATATACACGAGATATATAAAAAAAACTTTTAGAAAGATATACATATTTATCACTCTTTATCTCGCGTATACAAGGACGTATATACATCTGATTTCCTTTGAATATTGAAAGTAAAAAAACATTGTCTTTCAATATATGTCCATAATTATAAAATAATTTATAGAAATCATAAGTGATAAATCATTACAGTATTATATCCGGATGGGAAAGTTTATCAAAGTTTATCAAAGTTTAAACTTTACCTTGTTACAATTATCTAACTTGATATTGTAATCAAGCAAAGTAAAACTAAACTATACCTCTACTACAAATATGACTAATCATTTCCTAGTCCTTGAATCATCGAGTTTTGGAATCCTACTCTTGTCATATCTCTTCACCTATCTGATTAAGGATGAGACAACTTTACCCTCTTGTAATTACATATCCTTCCATCTTGAACCGCTAGCTATATATCACATAACATATATTTTGGACACAAAATTCAAACAAGGAGTGAGAAACAGAATATTACTTTCACAATTAATTATAAATATAGAGTTCTTACACACATAACAATCATACTTTCATTCACAATCATCCATACAGAATATCACAATCACATGTATGACATGTAATGCTTTTAATACTATCTCATTTAGTTTATGCATGTGGGCCCTTAAAGTTTTAATTTGCATTGGGCCAACCAGGAGTTTACACTGTTCTATAATTCCGGATAATAATATAAATGCCTTTGTAGCATATGAACAGCTCAACTGACGTGGAAACACTTGGAGACTAGTCACACTGAGAAAGTTTTTATTGTGAAAGTACCTGACACTAGGAAGCGACCCCAGGTCACCTGAAGCAATAGTAATTTACCATTGAAATAGTATTTTACTATTCAGAATAGTAACTTAAAATAATATTATTTCCAATATAATAATAGATTTCTTAAAACGATATGAAAATAACCTTAAAAAATATAAGAGATGTATTCTTACCTTAGAATTTTAGCAGAACCTTCTTCCAAAAATTTTATTTCTCTCTCTTACTTCCACTACTATCTCACTAACACTACTATATTAAGAAAACTTAATTTGAAATTATGAATTCTAAAGAAGAATTCCTTCGGTATTTATAGGAAGGAAAATTACTATGCATTCTATTATTTTAATATAAAAGTACTGTGCATCTTTTGAAATTTAAATCATGGTTACTGTGCCTCTTTTGAAAATTTTGTCCATGCACAGTGTTTTGCATAGTAAATGTCGGCTGAATTATTAAGCCAAATAGTAACCTTTCACTTGGTATATTTTAAATATTCAAAATCAGTACTTTTTCAAATTTAACGATATTATATCAGTCCTCACTAATTTTATAATAAGTAATATAAAGTTTAAATTTTAAAAATCTAAAATTTTCTGTTAATAAAAATTTATTGTTACGTTTCCAATTTTTAACGATTGGAAAAAATCAAGATTTTTCTCAGACCGATCATTTTTAGATAAGTCTACTTAAAATAGATTTTAGAAAATTTTCTTATAATTTAAATTCACTTTCTTATAAATAATTTTAATTTTAAGTCACTTTATATGAATTTAAAATTATTTAAAATATATTATTTTATTAAAATATTTCCAAAATTCCAAAAAATTTCATAAAATCATAAATAATACGTAGATCAAAAAGTTCTAAAGAACCATAGTCTAATTCCTTCAAAATTTTATTTTAAAATTCTAATAAGAGTTAAATCACAAATATGTAAAAACATAAATATAAAAATATAAAATAAAAGTTGTGAATAATATATTTAAAATTCTTAATATAATTTTATTAATCAATAAATACTTATTAAGTCATTTTAAAATTCTCATTCAAAATACATAAATATTATTATTATTATTATTATTTTAAAAAACAAATAATTAAATATAAATACCAAAATTTCATAAAAAATGATAATAATAAACTAACTAATAGTAAGTATTTCTCATTAAAGATATATTAATATCTATTTTCTATTTGTGTTGAAAATGGGATGTTACACTGAGCCTCTGCCGACATATGCTCATAAATCTTCATCTCATCTCATTTGAAGCTCCTGGGTATATGGTGTAACACCCTCTTATATACACGAGATATATATATTCATGTAGCTTTTAAAAACTTTGGAAATATATATATATATATATATATATATTTATCATTCCTTATCTCGCGTATACAAGAATGTATATATACTTGATTTCCTTTGAATATTGAAAGTAAAAATAAATGTTGTCTTTCAATAATTATCCATAATGACAAAATAAATTTATAGAAATCATAAGTGATAAAAGATTATAGTATTATATCTAAATGATAAAGTTTATCAAAATTTAACCTTTACCTTGTTATAATTATCCAACTTGAAATTGTAATAAGGTAAACTAAAAGTAAATTATACCTCTACTACGACTGTGACCAATCATTTCCTAGTCTTCAAACCATAGAGTTTTGGAATCCTTCTCTTGCCATATCTCCTTACCTATCCGATTAAGGATGAGACCATTCACTTGGTATATTTCGTTCATGCACAGTGTTTTGTATAGTAAATGTCAGTTGAATTATTAAGCCAAATAGTAACCATTCACTTAGTATATTTTTAATATTCAAAATCAGTCCTTTTCAAAATTTAGCGATATTATATCAAACCTCACTAATTTTATAATAAGTAATATAAAATTTAAATTTTAAAAAATCTAAAATTTTCTGTTAATAAAAATATGTTAGTACCTTTTCGGGGTCTCCTTACAATTGGTAAAAATTAAAATTTTACTCAAACTGATCATTTTTAAATAAGTCTACTTGAAATGGATTTTAGAAATTTTTTTTATAATTTAACTTCACTTTCTTATAAATATTTTTAATTTTAAGTGATTTTATATGAAATTAAAATTATTTAAAATATATTATTTTATTAAAATATTTCCAAATTTTCAAAAATTTCAGAAAATCATAAATAATACGTAGATTCAAAATTTTTAAAGAACCATAATTTAATTTCTTCAAAAATTTATTTTAAAATTCTACTAAGAGTTAAATCATAAATATGTAAAAACATAAATATAAAAATATAAAATAAAAGTTGTGAATAATAAAGATATTCAAAATTCTTAATATAATTTTCTTAATCAATGGATACTAATTAAGTCATTTTGAAATCCTCATTCAAAATACATATATATTTTTATTTTATTATTATTTTTTAAAAAACAAAATAATTAAATATAAGTACCAAAGTTTCATAAAAATATTAATTAGTTAATAATCAACTAACTAATAGTAAGTGTTTTCTCATTAAAGATATGGTGATATCTTAACTCCGTAATGAGTTGAAGGAGCGTTTCACAACGTTGGAGTTTAAAAATGTCCCAAGAGAGGAGAACACCAGGGCGGATATTTTTTCAAGATTAGCCAGCACGAAGCAACCTGGGAGTACTACTACTGTGGTCTAAAGCACTCTGACCACTCCCAGCATTCCCCTGACCTCGTCGCACATGGCCATAACTTATCACGCATTCAACGATGATTCAGGGGTAGTCCCTTTTGTCCCGTACTTGGTTAATAGACAACTACCCACCGATGAAGTTGAGAAGAGAAAAGTTAAGGGAGAGCTGCCTTATTTCACAATGGTGGATGACATGTTGTTTAGAAAAGGGTTCTCTGTACCCCATCTCCATTGTCTTAACGAGAACAAGGTGTAGGACGTCATAGAGGAAGTGCACGAAGGCCAGTGCGGACATCATTGTAGAGGATGGAGCTTGATGAGAAAAATCTTGAGAGCTGGTTATTGGTGGACCACAATCAAGAAGGATTCCACAGAGTTTGTAAAGAAGTGTGATTCCTATCAAAGGTTTGCTAACCTTCATCACACACCAGCTGAGGAGCTATCCACTTCTGTAGTACCATAGCCCTTTCACCAATTGGGGCTGGACATCTTGGGCCCATTCCATACTGCTCTAGGGGGCATCAAGTACCTCATTGTGGGGGTTGATTATTTTACGAAGTGGATTGAGGTAGAGTCCGTGGTGCACATCACCTCAGCCCGGACCCAACGCTTTGTGTATGAGAATATCATAGCACAGTTCGGAGTACCAACACGGTTTGTGACTGACAACGGTACCCAGGTTAATAATAAAAAGTTCATGAAACTGTTGGAAGGATTGGGGAAAATCCAGATTTTCTCATCTGTTGAACACCCGCAGACTAATGGCCAAGCTGAGGTAGCCAACAGAGAAGTGCTAAAGGGCCTCAAGAAGTGTCTAGGAAAAACCAAGGGCGATTGGATAAATCATTTATGTCATTTCCTTTGGGCCTACCGCACCACATCGCACTCCTCAATGAACGAGTCTCCATACCGTCTCACTTATGGCTTCAAAGCTATGATACCGGTAGAGCTCCAAACGACCTCGACAAGGGCTGAGTATTTTTCTGAGGAGAATAATAACTCTAATCTAGCCTCAGAGCTCGATGTTATCCAAGAGCTCAGGGAAGAAGCATACATCAGAGACTGGGCAATCAAGGCGAAGGCTACCCTTAGATATAATAAGCGCGTCCAACATAGAGCTTTTGGCGTAGGAGATCTAGTGCTGAGGAAAACAAGTGTGGGAAATAAGTTTGTGCATCAGGGAAAGTTGGCACCCACTTGGGAAGGCCCTTATCGTGTTTCTGAAGTCATAGACAAGGGGTCATACCGCCTGGAGAACCTCGATGGCACACCAATTCGCAACAATTGAAATACGCAGAATTTAAAGATTTATTACAGTTAGTTGGTAAGACAGCATGTACTCTTTTTACTAACTTGAGTTTTTTCCCATTGGGTTTTTCTCAAGAAGGTTTTAACGAGGCATGAACCCAGCTACACTCCATTTGTACATTATTCATTTTAATGAGAAAGTTTATAAATTAAAGTGTTCTTTTCATTCCTCTTTATTTCATGATTTTAAGCTTTACGAATGATGTGGACGACGGCCCTCTGGACGGATAGTCTCAGTGACTTATTAAGTAACTGATGACATAACTCCACGAGCGGTACCCCGGATAACTTCACCCCACAGAGTGGCGAGGATTGGTCCTTATTCAAGGCCATACCAGACCCTAATGTATAGTGCAAGTCAAGTCTTTATCTCAATTACCTAATCTCTAACTGACGACATTGCCTTACGAACGGCGTGGAAAATAGCCCCGAGGAGTGGCAAGGGTTGGTCCTTATTTAAGGCCATACCGAACCCCAACGAGTGGCACTCCAATTACCTATTCTGTAATTGGCCATGACGAATAGCCCTCTGGATGGATAGTCTCAATTACATATATTATGATTGATGACATAACTCCACGAGCGAAATTTTAAGTAACTTCACCCCAATGAGAGGCGAGGATTGGTCCTTATTCAAGGTCATACCGGACCCCAACCAGTGGTGCAAGTGTTGTTAGACGACCTTTAAAGAATGGCTTCATGTGGGCAAACGCATAAGCCCAAGTTAAAACAAAGGATCGAAGCCAACGCTATGAAAAATTAAAACCCTTACGAGAAAAATCTAAGGTAAATATTTGTTAAAGTCTTAGCAAGATATGCAAGGAGATATCAGAAGATTTACATAGCAGAAAAAAGGTCTTATATATTTTAAAAGAAATTGTTCAATACCAGAGCTGATCCTGGAACACAACCTACATACTAAAAGAGAGTTTTTAATACCGGAGCTGATCCTGGAACATAACATTACATGCAAATACAAAGATTTAATTAAGAGGGAGGAGCATCGTTGGGGACTTCCTTATGGGTTTGGCCATCCTCAGGAACTTTATCTTTATCTTTGGCCTTATCTTCCGGAATCCCACTTCCTCCGGCATCACCTTCTTAGGCTTCTTCTTCTCTATCACCTTCAGGACCGGGAGTGGCTAGAAGAGGTTCCATGCTTTGCTCCTCGAGGAGATGTGGCAGCTTGTATAAGGAATCGTTGGGGTCCACATGTTGGCCATCCTTTACAACAACAAGTTTACCTTCGTGAAACTCATGAAAAGGATGCAATCCATAGAGGTCGAGTTTCACATTAGGATTCTTGTAGAAGATCTGACGGATGGCCAGCTCGAAGGATTCATGCACCACCTCGATGCAAATATCTATAGCTTCCTTGGCCTTAGCTGTAGCAACGGTAAGGCTTTTCTTCAGTTCAGCGTTTGTTGAAGTAACTCCTTCTCCCTCAAGGCCCACTTTTCAGTCTGCTTAGAACGCCTAGCCTCAGAGGCCTGTAAGTCTTCACTCAGCTTGGTGGATTTCTCTTTTTCCAGTTTAAGCTTTTCCTTCAATTGAGGAACCCCTTTAACTTCCTCTTGGAGCTGTGAGATCGTTCCCTCCAAAGTTCTCACTGTGTATTTTAACCCACATATATCAGATTCTAGTCATTCGGTGTACGCTTTGGATTTCTCCAGACGGTCTTTTGTAAGCTTTAAATTTGCCCTGTCCTTAGCTGAGGAAATTATAAGATGTTCCATTTTAGCACTCAGCTTGTCAGCTTCAGGGACGCTATCCGTCATCCTACTTAAAGAATTGATAAGGCCGGACAGCTCAGCTAATTGTCACCTCCCAGCCTCACAGGCCTCCTTGATTTCTTCAACTTTTAGCGTTGTCCTGAGCTTGTAGGTTGGTTTTGGGAGCATTACAGGCATGGGAACCTCATACTTGAGTTAGGGCGTTAAGAATTAAGTGTTGGGGGGAGAGCTGGACACCACTTGCTGGCAGCAACCGACAGTTGGTCTTTGCCCCATTCCAACAGCTGGGTTGGGAGTGGTTACAGCCTCCGTACATGCTTCCCTTTTGGGGCACTGGTCATGCCGATGCCTTCTAGTGTTTTTTGTCTTTTGGCCAACTTAGAGGGAGGAAGTTTTTGCGCTCAGGCGTCTTGGTTCTTATTCTTTTCTTCTCTTTTTCCTTTTCTTGTTCAGCTTGGGGTTTTTGAACCTGTTCGTTTGGGTTTTCGGCATATTCGTTTCCCTCCACCAAGGGAACTTCGCCAGTCACGGAGAAGGTCGGGAGAATGTTTCAGCACGTGCCTTGATGGTGTTCCTCTTAAGTTCAATGTTGTTTTCTCCAGAGGACAGATTCGTATCAACTATCATGGACTTTAATTTGTTCATGGAGAAGCACAATCCCTCTATTTGCTCTGCATAAACAAGTACAACTAGGGTTAGATACACCGTTAGAGTGCTGTTGTAAAAAAGTCACACCGTCAGAGAGATAACAATCGGTACTCACCTCGCTCTCAAAAGAGTGGCTAGCCCTTGAGCTAAAGGAGGAGTCTGAAAGGGGCAGTACCACCATTCGCCTTGAGTGACATGTGTTCCCCCTCTCTGGACGACGTGGCTCAGCCCTCGAAGGATTCACAGGAATTCTTCCTCCCTGATAACCTGAGGACCTTGTAGGGACTCTTCCCCCTCTATAAACGGGACCAACGCGATCTCGTCTAAAGCGCATGGTGATTACACTAAATCCAGAGGAATTCAATCGAAGAAAGGAAGGAGGTTGGTTACCTAAGAAGTTTTTTAAGGTAGGAAGTGAGGGAGAACACGGGAGCAACAACTTCTTCTTCACAAGGAAATTCAAGTAGAGTTTTCCTTAGGGTTGAAGCAATGTGATTTCCAGAAAGTGCCTGAGTCCCCCTTTTATAACTATGGAGGGGGCACAACCACCGGTCAGGGGGCACGTCGTTTGTTAGAAAGCACAACTCCCTAAGGGCTAACAACAGCGTCGTTTCAACCTAAGGTGTGCGAAAATGGCGTCATTTCGTGAAAAGTTGAAATCTAATGGGCTGAAATTTTTAAATTTTAGACCCAATACCCACGACCCATGACGGTTGACAATCCTCGTGAGTAGTGTTCACGTGTTAATGGCAATAACTGCTCATCATTGGTGGCGTCTTAAGATTCTGGAGTTACAAATCTTAAATGCGAGGAGTTACAAAATTCAAAAACACTTGGGTTTCACACATAAGAATAAGACATTGTCCGAAGTTGGCATCCATAACTACAAAAGGAGGACTTTGGAGAGAAATTACCAGAGTCGGTATCCACATCTACAAGAGCGATTCTGACAAGGCAATATAGCTTATACGAGCAACTTACTCAGTCTCTCAAACAAGCTAGGGGGCAGATGCTCTGATCTTGATACCGGTATATGGGCATGAGGGTAATTTCATCCGTTCTCACTCTCACTACCGGTATCACAGGTAAACCTCCAGTCTGTAAACCCATATTAGACGTCCTCCTATAGCGGTATGTCCAGATCAATACCTAGCACATCAACAAACTTCCATTTCACCCGACAAAAAGTACAAGGTACAGGTAAGGGGGAACGTTCACAAGAGACGCGGAGCCACCCACGTCGTGTGTCAGAATCTACACTGCACAATGTATTATTAGTCCCCTAACCCTAAGGACTCTTCATTCTCCACATGCACGTATATAAATACCAACATTCTTACTACTCTGGTACGTTAAACTTATTCCCAAACTTACGCTTCAGAAACCTTGAATTCCATTTCTGGTTACTGACTTGAGCATCAGAGAATCTTCGTAGGTGACACTATATTTCGCCCTTCATCAACGCAAAAGCTTGGTGTGAAGGATCTCCAAGACTATAATACCTTTATTCTCCCACTGAGATAAAAGGCACAATATCGGATATCCATTGTACCGGTGTATAAATTACTCTCAGCAGTTGACATTTGTGGTTGGTCCCATACCAGATAGTTGACCCCGATTCAGACCAGTTCACCAACTCTATTTAAGAGCGGGACTATTTGTTATGGGACTCTTCCACCTCGAAAAGCTAATGCATGCCTACATTTTAATATACAGTCTGGTTTTCCATTCTATACTAATTCTAACACATGTACATTTTGAAATCACAAAAGGGACGAATTTTTAGAACCAGTGTTGACTTCACATGATTGGTGCATTGAAGAAGATGTTGCGTCCATCCTATAATACAAACAAAATAAATTGTCACAATGTCATCACAAATAATATTTCTAAAAAATATCAACTTTATTATATAATAAACTACATTATAACATTTGTAAAGCTATATTTACAAAACAAATCAAAATAGTTTATTGAATATATTCATACAAAATAAATTATAAAAAATATATAATTATTACATCATGTTTATCTACATAATTTAATAAGATATATTCACATATACAAATTTATCTACACATAAATTTAACTGCACAATATACTACTCTAACCAAATTTTCCTAGATAAATACTTACCTTATATAAAATAGCCTACTGCAAACAAACACTTGAGAAAAAACAACACCTTCAAGATGCATTTATGAAAATAGGAGAAGTGAATATAAAAGATGGAGGACTTGTTTCAAGGAGGGAGTGAAGTTTCACGGAAGGGGACCACACTTTAAAAACATAAACTGGTCATAGGGAGAGGGGACAAGAGTTTGGAGATGTGTCTTTGCCAGGCAAAAATGTTTCACGATAATGCAGAAATACGCGCTGCCCCGTGACTGTCAAATCCATAGGTCCACCATGCGCAACTTGGTCAAATACGTTCCCCGATGATACTTTTTTATCGCATGCGTGACACATGACACGCATGCACATAAAACGTTATCCAGAAATACGAAATTGCCAAATACGTCCCTCCAAAGTGAGAAAATGAAATGCGATTTGACAACTTCTACCTGACAACCAAATATTATTTTTCCTATCCCAGATCCGCAAATATTTTTAAAAGATGCACCATTCTGGTCAAAAAACCCAAAAATATGTTTATTCTTTTAGGAAATGAGATCCATTTTTTTAAGAATTTTTTAAAAATAAAAAATAAAAATATGAAAATAATATAATTAACATATAAAATTTAAAGTGAAAAATTTTAAAATCAGATAAAAAATCACGGGACAAACACCAAAAAATATTCCACAACACAAAAATTGCAATGAGACGTACTCTCATTCCAACATTACTAATTTAATACAAAAGAGTTATAAATATGATACTCAAATATGATATAATTTTCTAACACACTTAAAATGTATCTAACACTCTATTTTCTCTCACGACCTTTTAAAAGCCCTCTAATTTGTTGCATCTTCACTCGATGATTTACCTTCATTTCATCTCCTATATTTATAGCCAATGGAGAGAGAAAAAGACAAACAACAAGCTGTCCAATTAACAAATTAATCAAAATATAATTGACACCAATATTTTCTTTGCTTCGATGCCAACTTTTTGACTGATCTAATAAATTTTCAAATCTAAACTTGTGTCTATGGTAAATATAAATATTCGTGAGCATACTAATGACAGGTTTATTTATATAGGTAGTTTAAAAGAAGTCAAAATTTTTGTGTCATATTGTGTGGGTATAAATTATCAATCTTTGAGCATCATGCTTAACATCTGGCATTATCTTAATTCAGGTCATATTTGATTGCTTGAACTTGAAATCAAATTCATCGTGACAATAATTGGCCTATTTTCTAATAACAATCTATGATTGCGAAACATAATTTTCTTATTATACAAAATTAACACTAAATCAATACAGCAATATCATTTGTTAGGAGCACCTTGCCCCTCCTCCATTGAGTTTAATGAACAAAAGACATTGTTTTACAACTACATTTCTCTTCAAGGCTAAGGTATTTCGAGACTTCTCTGCTGTCTTGAGTTTCACTTCTTTCCTACTCAAAGCTACCATTGGCATTGCTTTTGCATATAATACCATTCTGTACCTAACAAGGGGGGAAAATAAAGAACCAAAATAGCACACAGTTCCTTTTTATTAAAATGGAGAAGGGTCACACGTTCTCCTTTTTTTTTTGGGTGTACAACAGTGAACTTGAAATCCAAATGATGACCAATGATCATGATTTGTAGTTAATCTTACAAAACACAATCCATTGGATGAAAGCCTTACGAAGCTAAAATTGAATTATAAGCTAGATTCATTTGGAAGCTTAAAGAAGTAACTTGGGCCTTGCAATAGGAGTGCCCAGATGAATAAAATATGAAATTAGATCAAAGGGCCCACTTTGTTCCACCCTATCAATAGAGTGACATATATTCAATATACAGTGTTCCTGGCCCCAATTGAGGCATGTGCTGAAGTGCAGAACTGAAATTGCAATTATGTTTGTTGTATGGGTAGCAATAACTTGGATTTCCCCATGAGTTGATTTTCCTCCCACTCAACCAGCATAACCCCACCAGCACAAAGTACTCAAGCTTTGTACAATAACACAGTTGAATAGCTCTTTAGTAATATAGAGCCTCTAATCTGAAGCTGTGGTCTAAAGCATACTATTTGTGGTCACATTACATTACATCACATAATGAAAATTTTCCCTTTAACATTGTTTGTTGAAATTTTGACACAAACATATTCAATCTTTTTTTAACCTAGTACTAGTATCCCATTTTGTTGCATTCCAATGTTTTTTTACCCCTCCATTTTTTCCATAGACGACCACCACAAATTCTGCAAAGGGTGATCATGTTGTTGGTGGGAATGGCTGGTCAATATCTTCATGCTTTTTTCGGGATTGTCATGAGCTTTTTTACCCTTTTGCTTTGAGCCTGTGACCTTTGGCTTGTCCCATTTGGACCTTTGTCTATTGAAAACATGCACACTTTTTTTAAGATATGTGCATCATTTGATTTTACTGAACATTTGAAGGTGATCAAGCGGCGGAGATTTCATTGCTAAAACTTGTTCAGTGGAGGGTGCTTGTATGGTAGAGATTCCCCTTTGGCTTTCAATGGACTCTTGTTTGCTATCCGTTTGCAACCAACAAAAAGGGGAGGAAAAGAGAGTAACTTTTTCTTAATTAGTTATGAGAGTCACTTCCACTTTGAATTGGAAAGGTCATTGCTGGCTGATGGCAAATACAAAGGGATTCACATGGTGGGGTGTGTGCAGTGTTATTCCAATTCCAAGGCCATTGAAAGCTGTTGCTTTTGTTTCCCAAATCAAAGCTCTGTCCTCATTACTGTGTGGTCCATCTATTCTGTCTATACTAAATAATTCATACTCTCATAGTTCTGCTTCTGTTCTGCTTTTTTCACATAAATTTGCTCTAATAGCACTCTAAGGCCATTCTTCATTCTGTTGACCTTGAATTTATTTGCAATGTGGGCCTGTTGCTTGCATTAAAACCACGTGGTATATCAATATTATTTTGTCACCAAATTTATGGAAACAACATTTATGACTGAGATGATCTCTGCTATGATACTTTTCCAGAAATAATGCACTGGAAATAGTTGGAGCCTTGGCAAAATTAAGCTATGTTTATTCTTTTTTGAAGTATATGTCTTTTTTATGATCGAAATTTGAAATTGAAAAAATTTTGCACTTTCTAAACAAATAAATATTTCTTTTTGATCTCAATCATATACATAAACTCTGAAGCTGATAGAAATGGTAATATCCTTTTCTGAATGACTTCCATGTGATTAAAAAATGACCCATACTCTGGTTTACGGTTGTTGTAAAGTATCAGTTTAATAACGGTTATATAAATGAAATTTGATTAACATACCATCTAATTTAATACACGGTTCGAAATATATTTTAACTTTGTTTAATTAATAAATAAAAAATTGATTCCTATTCAATTTTAATTGGGTAATCCCAATCTAAGAACCAAACGTATACGAAATCCTCCTGTACCATTCAAATCTCTACATCTTTGCATTGGGAGATTCCCTCACCTCTGGGACTAGTTGAGTTGCTGTAAACTATGACTTCAGCTATGGTGTATGCAGAAAAGTAGCAATTAACTGATAAGTTCTGATCTTAAGTAACCGTTAACTAATAACGACCATAAGTGTCACGAAAAAAAAATGAAAAACAAAAGAAAAAGTACATTTTGCCTTGCTGGCTAGATACATATATAAACCCACCTTGTCTTTTTTCTTGATTCATAATGTACATGTCTTTTATGTCCTATATGTATGTCTTTTATTTCAATTTTTTCTTTTTCTTAACCAGAAGCAGTAGCAGACAAATTCACCTTTGCTGAAGCACCAATACGAAATCCGTCTCTCATGAGGCATAAAGACATCACCTTGCCCTGAACCATCTCTTTCTCTCTGGGACCTGCTCTGTCTCCCTTCTTTTCAAAGACCTCAAACAAACACCCCACAGATTGAGTTGCCCTATTCACATCACAATGACATAAATACCCATCACCCCTTTATCCTCCCAAATAACCAGACAGATATAGAGACCAATGCCTTTCACAAACCAGCTCAAAAAGTTATTAAGTCCCTACAAAATATAATCTTTTTTTTTTTTTGCTAAACATGTTACTCTGTATACACTAATTACTAAATATCTTATTCTTTCCATTTTTTGGTCAATTTTGGATCAATTAGCATTGAAAATATCAATATAAATAATTTAAATCCTATATATGTATCTTCAAATATGCTGATAATTTGCGACCAAAAAAGATATGGGGGATAATTTCATAATTGAAAAGTTAAATATTTGATTTCAAGTTATTAAGTTGAAAACTTAAATATGGAAGAAATCTAAGTTGAACCAAGATTGTTGCTAATTGAGAATTCCTCATATTAAAATTACTTACTTAGTTTCTTTTTCCAATTAAATCAAATAAATATTAAAAAGTTTATAATAATTCATACATTTTATTTAAAATTGTTAATTTGTTTTGTAACCTCTTTGATTAACCATTCAGTTAACTGAACGGAAATTGAGTAAAACGAGAGAAAAAAAAATCATTATCAAACAAAGATTTAATTATTTTAAACAATATCTGAAACTAATGTTAATTGTTAAATATTTCTATAATTTTTCTAATTAATTATAAAATCATGAGAGGACAAGTCTTAAGAACTGCACCAACTGCAATTTAAGGATAAGCATAGATCTGCCGTCAGAACCACAATACATTCTCTATATTTTCTCTCTCTAAAATCCAACAGAAATTACTATATTTTACTTACACCCACCCACCTCCAAAAGGGAAATGGCTCTGTTCTGAGAACACCCAAAAAATGGCTGATGAACAACCGTCCACTACCGCCGGCACCGGTCTCCGGCGAGCCACTGAGCTCCTCTCTTCCTTGATCTCCCTCTCCCATTCGACCAGGGTCTTTGCTGGAAAATGGCAACTGATTCGAAACAAGCTTGAAGACCTCCATTCCTTTCTCATCGCCGGCGATTCCACGTCACTTTCCGGCGTGATTCCGGCGATAACGAACACACTGGAGGAGTGCCACAAGCTGGCACGGCGGTGCGTGGATCTTTCATACAGCGGGAAGCTACTGATGCAGAGCGATTTGGACGTGGCGTTGGGAAAGTTAGAAGAAAACGTGAAGAAGCTACGTGAGATACAGAAGAAGGGTGTTAAAATGCATAGCTATGCGGTGGTTGTTTCAAGGCCTTGCCTTGGAGCATCCAAAGAGGACATGAGGTTCTATTTAAGGGACTTGCTCAATAGGATGAAGGTAGGTGATTTGGGTATGAAGAAACAAGCTTTGATCAGCTTGCATGATGTTGTTGTGGAAGATGATAAGTTTGTTAAGTTGGTAGTTGAAGTTCCTGAGTTTATTTATGTGTTGGTGGATTTTTTAGGATCCCCTGAGGTTGAGATTCAGGAGGAGTGTGCAAAGGTTGTTTCTTTTGTTGCTGGGTTTGATTCGTGTAAAGGGGTTTTGGTTGGGTCTGGTGTTGTTGCCCCTTTGATTCGGGTTTTGGAATGTGGGAGTGAGGTTGGGAAGGTTGGTGCCGCTAGGTGTTTGCATAGGTTGACAGAGAATTCTGATAATGCTTGGTGTGTTTCTGCTCATGGGGGTGTCACTGCCTTGTTGAAGATTTGTGAAAGTGTGGATTGCAATGGGGAATTGGTTGGTCCTGCTTGTGGGGCGTTGAGGAATCTTTGTGGTGTTGAGGAGATCAAGAAGTTCATGGTTGAGGAGGGTGTGGTTACCACTTTTGTGAGGCTTGTGAGGTCCAAGGATGAGGCAATTCAGGTTAGTTCTATTGAGTTTATTCAAAATATTGCCTCTGGTGATGAATTGGTTAGGCAGATGGTGGTTAGAGAAGGTGGGATTCAAGTTATGTTGTGTGTTTTGGATCCTAAATGGGTTTGTTCATCTAAAACAAGGGAGGTAGTGATGAGGGCTATTGAAAATTTGTGTTTTTCTTCACCTAGTTATGTTGGTGTTTTGCTGAATCATGGCTTTGTGGATCAGCTGTTGTATTATGTTAGAAATGGGGAGGTTTCAATTCAAGAGTTGGCATTGAAAGTGGCTTTTAGATTGTGTGGAACATGTGAGGAGGCTAAGAAAGTGTTGGGGGACGCAGGGTTCATGGCAGAGTTTGTGAGGTTTCTAAATGCAAAATCGTTTGATGTTCGTGAAATGGCAGCAGAGGCACTCTCTGGAATGGTAATGGTACCCAGAAATAGAAAGAGATTTGTTCAGGATGACAAAAGCATTTCCCTTCTTCTGCAATTGCTAGATCCGGAGGAGGGAAATTCAGGTAATAAAAAGTTGTTGGTCTCTATCTTAATGTCTTTAACAAGTTGCAACAGTGGGAGGAAAAAAATTGTGAGTTTTGGATTTGCCAAAAACATAGAGAGGCTTGCTGAAGGTGATGTTTCCTCTGATGCCAAGAGGCTTGTGAGGAAGCTGTCCACAAACCGGTTCCGCAGTATGTTGAGTGGAATCTTCCACTCTTGAATGCAATTCTTTTTCTTCTTCTTTTTTCACCTTGTAACTGTATATTTTACTAATTTTTTTCTCAATCTGTTTTCAGTTTTATTTCATTTGCCATGCTTATGACAAAAGTAGCATACCATTTCAATTGTGATTGTGTTGTAACCAGAAACAGTGATACCTTGTTGGAGATAGATTTTCTTCAGGATACTCTGTCATTACTTTTAGCTGGCTTTTAGTTATGGCAACAAAAAAAAAAGGGACTAAATTACATTACATTATATCATATCATATTATATATTACGTTAAGAATGCAGTTAATTACTAGTTATTAGTTATTTCACTAATTACATGAATCGAATGCGGTCACATTGTGAAAACATCAACCAATCCTTGAAGGGGCATGTGATAGATGCAATCTTGCTTTTTGTGAATCTGTCTTTATATGCAAAAGGATAGTGATAGATGAAGTTTCCATGTGTATTGTTTTGTCTATTGGTTGGTTTTTGTCTATTTTTTCACTATAGCAGCTTCCTTATTGTGAATCGAGAAAGAGCTACTCGCCAATTCTTTGCATGCTTGTGCCCAGGATATTTCAGATAAGACAACCAACATTATCCTCTTTTTTATGCTTATTTTAATGACTGTTTGCAATCTAAAAGTGCAAGGATTAAGGCACTTTGGGAAGCAAACTTCTTGATTTTGTGTATGCAATAACCAATGGGAAACGACTAGTGAATGGAAAACATGTGAATACGTGGATCAAAAAGATTGATTTGGAGCTGTTAAGGCACAGGAATGCCATGTTTCTTCCAATTTCCAAGCTCTCATCCCAAAAGAATGATCTTATTCATTGTGTTTATTTATTGCCCTTGAAGAAGCACCATTTGGATGTTGGATCAAAGAGTTGTCTTTAACACGTTGTGGTAGTAGGTGTGACCCACTTAATCAACAACATAAAAATTTAACAAAGTTCGGTGCCCATGTTCAAGTTCTATTTTGTGTCGTATAGTCTTGGCTTGATTAAAAAGCTACATTGAAAAATATGATCAATTAAGGGCAAAGTCTTTTTCAATGGAACGGTTGGATTATAACAGATTTTAGATTGCATATGATTGAATTTATTGACAACTTACACTAGCCAAAGTGGCTTGTTCTTCAGCCTTTTCCCTTTCTTATATGGTTTCATTCACACAACTTTCCTATTCTTCAGGTTTTCTCATTACTCTATACGCGTTGAAGATATAAACAAAACCTTGACCGCATCTGACCTTAAAGACCAATTGTACTATCATGGGGCATGGGCCATATGCATGCATAGTAAGTGGGAAAGATTCAGATATATTAAAAAGTGAAAAGGTTTACCTAGTTTACAATTGAGGAAATAGAAAAAATTTATAAGTTGATATTAATTATTTACGTTGTTCAAGACAGTCAAAACTCACCGTAAGATAAAACTTTTGTTTCACCCTAACCTCTGTTGAGTTAACTCAATTGCTGCACCAAACAACTTTTATACTCAAGATAGTTTTTGGAAGCCCCAAAAAATAAAGTTAAAACTAAAGAAATACTGACGGTTCGAATCCTACCGATATAAAAATGATTTGTAATTACTTTTATAAGGGTTAGATATGTCATCACAAAAGGAATTTTGAAACTAAATACCCATATAATGTTTTTTTTTTCACATAGTGGGCTCGAACTTTATTTCAATGATGGGGCCAAAAAGAGCAAAGTCACTCCACCCACTAATAGGAGCGCAAGCCCATTGCCCAGAAAATATATGGCAGCAGCCTAAAGATAAATATCGCTTTCATAAATTAAAATAACTCCTCGCAAAAAATGTTTAAACAAACACATGTTACGATTAAAAATTAACGGCTGTTTAGTTTGATTTAATACACTCAAATATCACGGATTCAGAATTTTATCCAAGCACATAAAAATATACATGTCTTCTTATTAGAAATCTGATAAGAATATACTATATGTATTCATGTGGTTTGAAAGAATGTTTGGATGAACATCTTTCAAGACGAATAGTTCTTTATGTTCCTAAGTTTCGCTCACGAATTTGATAAAAATAAGTGATTATTTTTAAAAATGAAGGCATATATCAAATACATATTAATTTCTTAAGATTCCGAGTTTTAAAAAAATCTCTATATTATGGTTCCAACACATCTCTTTCAATAAAGTGGTGTTCTAATTCCATGGTAAGATTATATACCAAAATTAATTGGTCAAGAAAAATAAAAAAAATAATCTAACTAATGTTTAAACCATACCATATATTATAAGAAAACAATGTGAGACTTTCCAACAACCATATTCTTTTTCTAACAAATTTGTAACACATGAATTTATGACACATCCATATAAAATTAACAATATCTTAGAAAACATATGGCTTAAATAATTAAAATTGGAAGTCAGAATCATCCCATTGAAGAACAGCAGAGTCTATGTTGTTTTGTCTTTTGAGGTTGTCCTTGAGGAACCAATCACAAACCTTGGCAGCACTCAACTCTTCAATTGGACACCCTTCTTGCTCTGATATCACTCTTAGTAAGTTCAGGGACGATATCTGCACATTCATCACAAATAAATACATATAATATACCCATGTTATTAATCATAGAAAGAATTGGAAAATAAAAACACATTAAGTTAAAAATATAATAGAAGTACCGTTAAACGGCACAGAAAGCGTTCGTGTGCGCTCAAGCCAGAAATCTCGACCAAACCAGCTTCTTCGAGTGTCAAAAAGTTTCGCTTCTGACTCTGAGGCTCATTTTGTCCACCACTGCATTTTATGTGCAAGTGTCTTCTATGTGGTGGTTTCCTTTGGACTATGAAACATGTTTGTGTAGAGTACTGTCCAACGTTGTTGAGCAGAAATGTTGTTTCAAGACGTGTGTTAAAAGCTTGTAAAGAAATCATTAGTTTTTTTGGTGCTTCACTTCAGAAAAAAGAGCCAGAGTATATCACTCTTCACTATCTTATTCTGGATGGGGCATTTGGGGCTGAAACATTCCAGCGTGGGTGGGAACCTTATCTGGTTTTTTAACTTCAAAATCTTTATAAATATGGATGATTTTTTAAATGAATATTTTAAACACTTAAAAGTGACATGTGTAAGTGATAATAATAATAATAAATATAAATATTATTTTCGAAATATTTACCTTTCTTTTTATTCGTTTTTTTGTTACCAAAAGGAAATGCCCAAAACGGTCCATGATTGCCTCAATGGGCCTTTAGGATCTTTAATGCGTTGTACCTGAAAATTTTTCCAGTTAAAAGTTGGAAGGTTTGAATGTTTAGTTTATACCAAAAAAAATTAGTAAGTTTACATGTAATTTATATAGTTTAGTGGTAAAATTACACACCTTTTATCTAATGGTCTTTGGTTTAATTCCTTGCTAACTTAAATTTTTTTAATTAAATGTTTTATAGACTACACAAAACAAATTAGTAATTGTAACTGTTCGATTATTCTTCATTTCATCTTTTAAATCATTTATTAATTAAATAAACAATTTCCCCTCTAGCATTTCCTCCGGACATTTCAATGATTGAGAGAATTTGGTTAATCCAAAGGGTCTTCAATATAAATTCTCACATCTCTTTTTATATTTGTATCTCTTCTAAATTTGAAATGATACTCATGCCCACGGTAGAAAATTTTTACCAATTTCACTTCCAAGCTTTAAATAAGGTTTCAACGATTACTATTTATTTTTCCTCTCTAGACCTACGTCACACCTAAATAAAAATTTCTTTAGGCCACAAACATTATGTGGAATTACGATAGGGAACAAAAAAAGATTATCCATCTCGTTAATCAGAAAATTAAAAAGAAAGAGGACAAAAAAGCTAGGGAAATTGTTCATTTTGAACTAGCACGGTAGCACATTTATGACATATATACTGTCAATATATTAAGATCTAACATTGCCTAATCATGGGTCTAGATTAGTTAATTTTCACAAGATAATTTTATTAAAGGAAAAAATTGCTTTTGCATAAATCCCAGTAGTGTCATTGATTTCTGTAAAAAAAAAGATTTTGTATTTTGCAGTTATTGAGAAAAATGTTAAGATTGACAAAAGCAAGCTAAGGTAAAAGAAATTTATAGACACTTGAATTATGGATGTATCTGTAATATATTTACACATAGATGGATGAACAAAAATATAAAGCAAGGATGGATCAATTGGGACCCCAACAACTCAAGTACATGACGGTGCGCAGAGAGTCTTCTGCATGTTTGAGGTTGTCATTTTTGGAGGCTTTGAAGTTTGAAAAGAGCCTTGACTGCTTTGAGGAGTCTCTTAGAGACCTAATGGTTGAGTCACACTTTGATCCCTGAATCTGTTCTTTCATTCCCTGAACCATTGTCATCCCTCCTTGGTATAACACCCTGCTCATGTACCTCAAGCTCATACCCTTCTATTTCCACAAAACAATCTTTCACTTTCACAGTTCAAGGGGTATTTAAGAATTAATGTGGGTGAAGGGTCAAAAACAAGGGGTGACCAGAGGAGAAGGTTTGCGGGTTGGTATTGGTTACTGCAACCTATGGGCATAATTCTGTGGGCGGTGGACACGTGTCGGTTTTAGAGAAGGTGGATTGTAATAACAGCGAAAAGAAACTGTTTTGTTTGCAGTTAATGGTATTAATTAAAGACTAATCAAACTGTTTTTGCCGTACTCATCGCCCGTCTGAATCTTTATAACTGATTTGATTACCTATACAGCTCCCTGTTTTTGTTTCGGATCGTGCTTATCCTCATTTCTCACTATCCTTCTAATCAATAGATTCATAACCTACCTTTATTTTCATGCTTTAATTAAATATTTTTTCTTTCTTCCATGTTAAATTACTTTTTCTAAACAATTGTCTATAACCCCATAGTAAATAAAACCGTTTAATCATTGTTTTTTTTCCATATATTAAAACCCTTATTTTTATTATTTTTACACCTTTGTTTCTAATTTTATAATACAATTTTTAAATTATAATTTTGATATAATTTGATTATCATCTTTTAGAATTTCTTTATTGTTATATTATTTTATTTTTTGGATTTTTTTGAAAATGTTTTATAAAATGATTGACATACCCCTAATTTTTTTAACTAATGACCAACATACCCTAGTTACTAATTACTTACATCATTTTTAGGTCTCGCTTAAATCACATCTGCCTGTATTATTTCTTATGTCATGCTTACATGACACCTATTTACGCCATCATTCATATCATAAATAGTAAAATAATACTTAATAGTAAAATCCATTTCATATAAATAAGTTTGATCATTGGTAAAGTGAAATACACAAATTAAGAGTTAGAATTAAGAGATATGGTGTTAGAGAGAAAATAGTGAATGTAAAGAAGTAATTATTTTTCAGTAAATAAAGGATTCTGTCAAGGTTGTAAGGTAATAATATTTTTCTCTTATACTCTTTTATGATTATTAAGTGTATTTTTATATCGCTTTGAAATATTATATCATATTTAAATAGTACTATTATTATTTGCTATTGTGAATAAGTTACTGCTATAAATAATAATTTACTGTTACAAGTTACTATTCACTATTTACCATTTACTATTACTATTTATCATTTATGGTTTACTGTTAGTATTTACAATTTACTATGTATAATTACTATTCACAAAATACTATTCACCATTTACTGTTTATTTAGTACTCACCATTTACTATTCATTATTCTTTATCTAAAAAATATTATTCATGGTTACTATTCAACGTTTACTATAAATAGTTATTTTTAAAATAAAATAAAATAGAAATCACTAATGATTATTTTGTGATATAACTTTTATTTTATCATAACTTTTGTTTCAAGTATATTAATTAAGATATGCTTTATATTATTCACATATATTACTAGGATAATGAATGTTCAATTTTTATAGAAAATATCTTTTTTCAAGTAATTTTGTTATTAATATGTTTTAGAACTCAAATACAAACTAGTGCAACAAAGTTTAATGGAGAATCAAATTTCAAAAGGATAATAATGAGTGAGATAAAAATATAATATGGAAAAATATAAAAATAATGGAAGAAGTGTTTCACTCTTTTTAATAATAAACTTAAAACAACTATGGTATTTATTTACGTCTTCACACTTCTTCATTGTGGGAGAAGGCCATGGGTGGAGACACCAAGTGGAAATTAGGGAAGTATAGGCTCTCACGTAAACTTTGTGACACTTCTTTACAAGTTTCATTGAGAGTGATATTATGTTCACCACCAAATCCTAAACTAATTATGTGCAACATTTATCTTCTTCACACTTTAATATTTGCTTATGGAATAAGAAAAACCACACTCCTTCCTTCCTAATTAATTCTCTCATCTCCTTCCCTAATTTGATAATTTGTATTTTCTACTCACACTTAACTCCACAAATACATATCCAAATAGCTAGCTCTAATAAGGGGATAAATGTAACTTATAAAGAATGACTTATAAATGTAACTTAAAATAATAATTTTTCAACTTAAAATTAATAATAAATTTAGTATCTTGTGTGACTTATTCTATAATATCTATGCATGGATCTGGACTATTATAACCTATATGGACTGGACTAAACGTATGCAAGGATCTAGACTGTTATAACCTATACGGACTGGACTAAACTTATGTAAGGATCTGGACTTTTATAATTTATATGGACTAGACTAAACCTATGCAAGGACTTGAAGTATATGACCTATATGGACTTACATAGACCTGTGCGAGGAATGAACTATAAGGACTTGAAATTAAGTTTATTAAATTAAATAACTATTAAACTTTAAATTATGATATTTTTGAATGATATTTATTTGATTTGAATATGATTGATAATATTTATGATTGATAATATTTGATTGTGATTGATGATATTACAATATTTGATATGATTGACGATCTTGTGATGTGGAGTTTGAGCATATAGCAAGCATGGCGGAAAGTTAAAACTCAGTAAAAATATACTTATCTCTTATTATTTAAAGTATTACTTTAAAAGAAATTATTTATAATAATTTCTCAATGTTTATTCAAATTATTGTTAAGAAATTTTTCTTAATTTTCAATAAAAGTATATAATTTGTAGAACTTACTTCTATCTTTCAAAATAAATAATTTAATTAAATTTTAGAGTAATTTTTAGTTATTAAAATTTTTTTTATGAAAATAATATATTTATATATGTATATATATGAAAATATTTGATTCGCAAATGAAAATGAGATACTTCAATAATATTTCATTTTAAACTTTTGAAAATAAGAGTTTTAATTTTAAAAGTGTTTTATTATATATTTTTCAAGTATTATAATTAAAGATTGAAAAAGATCGATAATTCAAACTTGTGTCTAAAGTAAATTAATTTCCTATTGAACTGGTCAGGACCGGGGTCTAGGATCCGGTGTGGGACCAGCCACAAGATTGCAGGTGTTTTTAGGGTTTGCACACCGGAACTGTGAGTAACCGATATATTAATCCGGTCTCTCAGTGGGAGAGGCCGGTCTTGTTGTCCTGGAGATCCTTCACACCAACGTTTCGCGTTGTAGAGGGGCGAAAGGTGGTGCCACCTGCGAAGATTCTCCGACGCTCAAGTTAGAAGAGTGTATGAACTCAATGAATACTCAAGCGTAGTAAAAGTGTGAGATAGAACAACGATACCATGCATGTGTGTTGATATGGGCTTCTTATAATTGAACGTAAGAGAAATGAGTCGTTGGATGCAGGTGGGTCCCTTAGCTCTGATTGCGTGTATATTGTGTCAATCAAAGTGGCTCGACTTTCGGAATATGTCAGGAGGGTAGGTCAATTATCAGAGTACAATCCTCTAGGGAGAGGAGAGGATAATCACCTTTTCCGCATAATCTGCTGACATGCCCACTTACTTTCTGAAGTCATTGATGTGACGTATTTTGCTACAAACAGTGTCTTTGTTGATAAGTTATCAGGGACTCTTCTCTTACTGTGACTGAAAAGCCAACAATTATATAAACACCCTGTAAAGATGAACATAGAACCGCTATGGAGAAAATGAATGATGTTGTCGTGGAGTGAGGGCGGACGGCCAGACAACGGATATCCGGTGTGGCAACATTGAACCAGGATACCGGTTGTCCCTATATTAGGTCAGTCTGACGTCACAAGTATGGGGGCCGGTATCTAGACCGGATCACCTATAAATGCCCTAAAGAAGGTTTGGAATATATATTAAGACTTTGAAACTCAAATCATAATAATAATGATTTGTGAATGATAAAGAAAACTGTACTGAAATTCTTCTACGTGTGGCAGAACTTATTTAAGAGTTTGGAAATGTGCCGTTTATCGGGTGGCTATGTTGTGATTTATAGGCCCCGAAGATATAATTTATACTTGAGTTTCTAAAAGTCTTAACCAACTCAATACACGAGTATTTCATGCATCATGAATCATTAAAGAGAAATGAAATGTGATATTATCTGGGGATGGATTATAGAAACCGAGGATACATTAGAGGAGGCTTAATTGTGAGCCTTGGGATGGGAGAGTGTGAAAGGGTACTTCAGAGGACCTGGGGTCGCTCCCTAATATCGAGTACTTTCACAATAAAAACCTTCTCAGTTTGACTAGTCTCTAAGTGTTTCCATGCTAGTTGAACTGTTCATATGCCATGAAGGCATTTATGTTATTATTATTCAGAATTATGGAACAGTGTAAACTCCTGATTCGCCCAGTGCAAATTAAAACTTTAAGGGCCTACATGCATAAACTGAATGAGATAATATTAAAAGCATTGCATGACATATATAACACCCCTGATTTTCTGTACTCGAATCTCGATGTAATCGTCATAAATAATAAAAATGCGAATAAATTTTTCATATTTGAAAAACATTTCCAAGACATCACCATGATCACATCAAGGCCCAAATCACAGAAAACCAAAGAGTGAGATTAAGTAACCTATAACTGGATCGATAAATAGTTTGCTCATTCGGTATACAAAATAACAGAGTTTACAGCGGAATAAGAATGTGTATACCGGGCACACGCCTAGTCCCATATATGAAGATATGAGAAAAGGCTCGGCAAGAATGCAATGCCATATGGTAAGCCTAATATACAACCATCATCATTTTACATAATCACATAAGCATACAATGCCTAAGATATAAGTATATACTTATTTATATGGTCATGCGTCATACATCTCCAATATTCATATTTATAATAGACCATAACCAGCCCAACCTCAATTCATATATCTCCACTATTAGTACATCATCCAAGTGTATCTTTATATCCACAGTTCGTCCATCAACAACACTAATTAACAACATCATAATATTCATTTTGTACATAACACATTAGATTACAATGCTGTCGGCCAAGGCATTCCTCTACAACTATTTACCTTCCCAAAAGCTTTACTTTAAAGCGTCCTCTTCCCATGGCATTCCTGCATCAATACTAAAAAGTAGACCACATGGGAGAGTGAGTTATACATTTCAAATGACAATATGAATACAATTGAAATTATGTGCATATGCATATCAACATCATGTATACTTTGCTAAACACATCAACAATCATCATATATCATTAACTCATCAATATATACTCATACATCAAATCATAGCAAAGCAAGCATATACACATTCATCACACCGCCACAACGGGCCAACACATATCTATCACATCGCCACAATGGGCCAACACATCAATAGAGACCATTCTGGTCTTTCATCAAAGCCACCATGGGCTAACATCATCATTATCAATCATAAACAAATACGCCCTTTATTACATTGGGCCATAACATACATATCGTCATATCCAACATCATTTCATATATTCATAACATTTGTTACTTTTATGTGGTCTTTCGGTATATTAATTACCCTTCTCGTCAACACCATCTCATCATCTCAATCATCATCAATCATCATCATATTCTGGCATATCTCCATGCTATATGCAAATACTCTTATGGCTAATGCATATGCACAATGGAATAGACAACAACAAATGCGGATCCGACTGTGGGAAATAACACCAAATTATGGGTTCAAGCATGATCACATACCATGCCCCTACTGCAGTAGTAAAATGTGTACACATATATCATAATGCATGCATATTCACCATATTTTTACTGGTACCAAACCGCATCGCCCATCGTGCAACACCTGGTCATTTTTACCATGACCGCGGTATACAACATATTCAACATATGGTGTTGTGGGCCGGCCAGATATCAAATCATGGCGGCTGTGATCCCAAGGACCACCAGGGTCACCTGCTCATAAAGAGCCACCCCCCACAAGGGTCGGCCACATGTAGCTCCCCGTAGCAATACATGAGCGGCTTCGTGACTTACACATCGAGTCACAGGGGATACAACAAATTGCTCGTGCATTGAGCCACCCTCCCACTGGGTCGGCCGAGGGAACTCCCCTAATGTTCCAACATCGGCGGCTATGATATGCCTTGGATGCAATGCAATGCAAATCAAATGCATACTCACTATATGCATCTTAAATGCCACTCATCAATCATCATCATCATAATCACCAACACCACCATCCACCTTAGTGGATTTCAACCTTGTTGGTTTCTTAGTCGTTATTTTCAAGTTTTAATGCGGCATTTTCATCTCAACATAATTCATATATATTTCACATCATATACGCAAGTCAACACTTGTAATCAACCATAACGGCATTACAATATTATATAATATTCATCAATAATATCACACTTTCATTTAGTGGATTTTCAGCTCATTATTCATTACCATTGCTCAAGTATACTCATATGTACATATAATTGTGTGGCATTCACAATATTTTCAATTTCATATTTCATACCACACATACAAGACCATGCTTGTATCACACACAATGGTACACAACAATTCATCAATATAAATGTACACCTCTTTGTGCAAGAGAGTGTTCAACATCATCATCAATCGTTGTTTAATGTCATTTAATTATCCTTCCTTTAATTTCAAATTCGCTCTAGGATATATCTCATAATCCTGCCATCATAATCTCATTATCATTCTCTCATCATTCAATTTCAGGTGGCAATTATGTCATAATGCACTATTTTAATATAGGTGGTAAATACATAATTATTTAATTCCCATGTACCCAATCAACCTTAATCACCACCATGTTTTACCATTAACACATTACCTCTCATACATCCCCTGATTCGTCTCAGCTTTACCTCGTCATGCCAATAAGAAAGGTCAAATATGAGCCTTCCACCAGTAATATCGAGTAAAACCCATACTGGTGGAAACTCGCTCAAGCGAGATTCACTTCCGCTTGAGCGAGACAGGTCGGGTTCGCTTGGGCGACCCCTCTTTCGCGTAGGCGAAATACGTCCAGTAGCGTTTTCACGCTCACTCGCTCGAGCGAAGCACCATCACACTCGGTCACTCGCTCAAGCGAAATTACACCAGTAGTCATTTCCACACTCGGTTTTCACTATGTAATTTATTCAAAACCGACTCATCTCACTCGGTTGTTCACTCGGTAAAATCAATCAAAACCGACTCCCAACACTCGGGTTTTCACTCGGCAGGATCTCCTTGAAACCGGCTCAAAGCACTCAGGTTTTCCACTCAGCAAAATAATCCTGACCGACCCATCATTCACTCGGCCAATTAATTCCAAATCTGAGTCATCTCTCAATCAATCTTTCACTCGGCAATTTCATTCCAAAACCGAGTCATCTCAATCAGTCTTTCGCTCGGTAAACTTAATACAAAGCCGACCCATCTTTCGCCCGGTTTCCACTCGGCATAAATATCTCAAAAACGACTTATCTCCTACTCAGTTTCACTTGGCGGGATTATCTCTAAAACAACTCCTTTTTCTTTCTCTCGGGATAGGTCTCCTAGCACTCAGCCTTCACTCAGGCGAAGCTATTCCAAAATACCTCTGGACAGACACAGTATATCCCCATAGGTGCACACTCGGAATTACACACTCGGACTCCACCATCAAGTTCCATTCGGAATTACTCTGACCTCTCATCACTCGGAGGAATTCACTAAGCTGTTACACTCGGACCTATTTAAGTCTTGTCCACTCGGATTATATATCTTTATTCACTTAGAAAAGAACCCCTAGGATACCTCAATCAGAACCATCACAATCACTCTCCCCTCAGGAGAGGTTCAATCAGGATTTTCCACTCGGGAATAATTAGACCTATCATTACTCGGGGAATTCTCTCACTAAGATCCCTCTCGGATTAGGTTATTAAAATAAATCTCTCACAGAACACATTTCCCCCGGAGTCCCCTTAAGTCTTCACCACTCAGAAAAAGGCCCAATGGCTATAGCCTCACTCGGAATTGCACATTAGAAGGCACTCCACTCGGCACAGGTTACACCGGACTCAGAAATTCCCCATTCGGGACTCCACTGCCCAGATCATCACATTCACGAGCCTTCTACTCGATTATGCCCACTTCCTCACTCTGAAGGTCATGACTCGAATATGAGTCACTCGGAATTCACCCAGAAATTCCACCACCTCTTAATTCATTTCCAAAACTTCCACTTAGACAAAGTTGTTCAGAAACTTACCCAATCACCATTTACTTGTCTCGCCTGGGCGAATGCCATTCCTCAAGACTCTTCGCTCGGGCGGATTTCGTCCAGTAGCTAAATCCCTGATCTACTAACATTCTCGCTTGAGCGAACTGGCCATTCGCTTAAGCGAAATCAGACCAGTGGCTAATTCCTTCGCCCTCGCTCGGGCGAAGCTCAATTCGCCTGGGCGAATTTACTCCAGTAGCTAATTCACTGAAGCAGGGGACTCTCGCCTGGGTGAGATCCCACCACGCTTGAGCGAGACTATCAGGTCATATGCAGTATTGAAGATTCTCACAATCTAACACTCGGAATCTCATTCTAAGCCAGCTAAATCACCTCCAATGCACCATACACATCACATGAGGTATATATAATTCTCTCCCTACTCATTCTTACTCGGAAAATCCTCATTCCACCTCATCAATCACTGTTTCTTATTTAATTTTACAAGGGAAAAGGGTTTATCTATAACCCACACCATTCCTTCATTCATCTTTCCACATAACCACTTCAAAATAATTCTTTACAATTGTGTGGTTCATTCATTCATAATTTATCACCCTTATTTCGATTATGTCCAACCAAGGGACCATCAACCACTTATTATCAATACTATATGAATACATATATTTTCATAGCAATCAACATAAGCCAAGCCATCATTCATCACTTTATCAAATTAATCACATAAGACATTCATGGCAAGGCATTACATGAGTTTAACATATACATAATTAACAATGAATTCACTCATGCGATTTGAAATGCAAACTCCTCTCCTACCTCGAGAGAAGAACCGCAATTCCAACGCTCCGATTACTTTGATTATTATGCATCATCGTCCGGAATACAATCCTATCAACAACACACATATGTACATGAAATTAATAAGCCATCACAAGGCATCCAATTTCAACTTAAGTCACCATGGATTTTCTTAAGCCATCACTAATCAATAAACCCTTATGGCATTTATCATGGCCTAGGACTTCATCAAGTCAAGTATCCATTATCAATGGTCATCCACCATTATTGTTAACATCAATAACATCACTCAACATTGCCTATCATTTTCCTATTCTCAAGATTTATTCCTCAAGTCATCAAATCTACTCACATGCAAATATCATCACCCCCATTAATCAATCTTAATGATTCTAAAAATCCATTCCTCTCATATACTCCATTCATAGACATCCATAATCATCAAAATCATCAAGTGGGTCAAAATCTCTAAATTATTAATACTTAGGGTTCCCTTTCCAAACATTCAAGCCTAGGATTTCCATTTCCACCCACATGCAAGGTTTCTAACATCACCATTTTCAACTCAACAACCCCAAAACCATAAATAAAACAAGGTGGAGGTAAGAAATCTTTACCTCAAGCTCAAGCTCCACCAAAAACGAAAATGAAGTGAGGAAGAGGAAGAAGATGATCTCACAAGCTCCCAAGCTCCATAAACGCCATTCTAGCCTCACAAATCCAAGCTTAGCTCTTGATTTTAGTAAGAGGTAGAAGAAGAAAGAGTGGGGGACGGTTTATGGAGAAAAGGAGAAGAAGAAGAAAAGTGAACATGGATGGTGAAGAAGAAGAAAGTGTACCGAGAATGAGAAAGAGAAGGGAAAAATTAGACCAAAATTGGACATTGTCCAATGGTTAAAAGGGTGCTACATTTTGCTTTTACCAATGGGTAATAATTCCCCATTATCCAACGGGTAAAAGAACCAAGTGATAAAGAGAAAGTGGCCACGGTGATAATGGGAGGAGAAAAGGGATTTTTGGTTTTCTTTTAATTCCAATTGGTTCGTATTTTCCCCGGTTATTATCATACATCGAGTCCAATTAATTATTTCCTTAACACCAAAAATTATTCTAATCATACCACCTTAACCACGATAATTTTCCAAATATTCTAGACCCATCAAACATCTAATTAAATCCAGTAGGTCCCACATCACCAGTTAATTCATCCAGTTCTGGTAAATCTTAATTTACCGATAATTCACCTATAATGTCTAACAACATCTCCCATAATTATTTGACCATAAATGATTAATTATCATTATCCAATAAATTTATTTTCCTTAAAATCTGGGATGTTACAACATACATGTGATTGTGACATTCTGTGTGGATGGTTATGAATGAAAATATAATTGTTATGTGTATAAAAACTCTATATTTATAATTCAATGTGTATGAGATTATGACTGATATTATTATATTAGTTTGTGAAAACCCTTAGGCTTATGTCTTATATGTAAAGTATTATATTCTGTTTCTCACTCCTTCTTGTTTGAATTTGTGTCCAAAATATATGCTATGTGATATATAGCTAACAATTCAAGATGAAAGGATGTAATTACAAGAGGGTAAATTGGTCTCATCCTCAATCTGATAGGAGAAGAGATGTGACAAGAGTAGGATTCAAAACCACATGGTTCGAAGACTAAGAAATGATTGGTTACAGTCGTAGTAGATATATTAAATCTTTAGTTTTAGTTTACCTTATTACAATCTTAAGTTGGATGATTATAATTCAAGGTAAATGTTAAACCTTGATAAACCTTATCTTTTGGATATGATACTGTAATCTTTGATTACTTATAATTTTTTGAAGGTTCATTTTGTCATTATGAACAATATTGAAAGACAACACTCTTTTTACTTTCAATATTCAAAGGAAATCAGATGTATATACGCCCTTGTATACGTGAGATAATGAGTGATAAATATGTATATCTTTCTGAAGTTTTTAAAAGCTAGGAGAATATAGATATATATATATATATATATATATATGTATCGTGTATATAAAGGGGTGTTACACCTGACCCCATTTCCCCTTCCCGTAAAAGAAAAATTATAGTCTCTTCCATTTGACTAACCAGAGTAAATGTGGTGCCACACCTAAAACTAACTCTTGATTAACTTCCCCTAACAATGGCCAAGGTTATCCTTTTTAAGTTACATCACTCTCTCCAACAATAATGGTGATTTTCTAAGGGTATTTTGAAAAGCACTATTTGCATTTATAGGGACTTGATCTATGAGATGAATTGTAAGAAAGGGTATCAATTTATCATATCATCACGAGTAATAAAAACTGGACAATTATTAGCATAAAAGTTATGTTGAGAGTGGATTTGTTGCATGTAATGATAGGATCACATAGCTGACGTGTTGGCGAATATAAGTGTTTTTAGTTTTGTTGAACTTGTAGTTTGGAATCACGTAGCAAGCTTAAACCCACCATTAACCACCCATAACCATTGCCTCCAACACTCTATAAAGCATCACATACAAATCACAACCATCTTTGCCCCCTTTTAATAAGAACAACACCCTTTTGTTGAGAAAAATTCTAGACAAAAAAATATAAGTTTTAAGTATTGTTGGACCAAACCCCAGACTTTATGATTTGTTTAGATCGATCATCAAGTATTTTCACTAAAAGAATAAAGTTTGAACTGCTCGTAAAATTTTCTCTTAGTGCAAAAGCAATTTCAGGATACGAAGATTAAGTTATAAAAACTAAGGGGAGCGGACATATTCTTTAAGAAGTCTGGTAGAACAATAAAAGTCTGACGAAAGCATCTTCCATAAAGAACTCTTCGTCAACATTTGAAAATCTATTTTGGTGATGCTTTGAAAGAAATGATCATACCATATTTGCGTGCTTGTCATCAAAGAACAAAAAAACAAAATCAACATGAGCAGCAGATGTCAGCGTACCTACTTCTACAAACTTTGATCGAAAGTCAAACCTCACTAGGATATCTATGAAAGCAACCTCTCTCTCAATCTAGAATACACTCACGAAAAGTTTTGTGCATCGAAATACATAAGAAACTATTTTTGTGAAAATATCGAAATATGATTTAGACCTCTCTCTCAAGCTTGGATTCAACTTCGAGGTCTGATCTCCAGAAGCCTATGACAAAAGACCTTCAAAGGATTTCCAACGTATATATCTCCTCTTAAGAAACGTAAATGGCTATTACCTTCAAGCCTCTATAAATATCAAGGAAGTTTGAACTTTCAAGCAGAGAAAAACATCCAAGAAGAAAGCTCCTCAATTTTATCATTCAATCTTAGTTCACTTTCTTGTAAAAAGACAAAGACCCTCATTATTCTCTAGCATTGTAACATCCTGATTTTTATAATTTTTATAAAAATAACTTAAAAATGATTAAAGAAGAATTTTTGAATGAAATTCTGAGTGAAAAATGAAAGAAATAAGATTTTCTGAGTGAAAAGGATCAGATTCCGAGTGAAATGAATCTGACTCCGAGTGAAATAAGATAGAAGGTTAATTCTAAGTGAAGATAAGATGTTTTCGAGTGAAGTGACATTGTGTCCGATTGAGACACGTTTAAGTAAAGTAAATCCGAGTGAAACGTCTCCGAGAGGGACGTTTCCAGTTAAATTACCGAGTGAAGTGTTTCTGAGACACTTCCGAGTGATATATTCCGAGTAAGTCTTTCCAGAAAGAGTGCTTCTGGACAAAGACTTCAACTCTGATTGAGTTTTCTGAGTAAGTAATTCCGAGGAGATTTCCGAGTAACCTTATAGTGGAGAAATTTTCGAATAATGAAAGGAATAAGACTCTGACTTGGAAAGAGGCAAGAACCGAGCAAGATGAATCGGTTCTAATTGAACTGCCGAATGAAACCCGAGTGCTAGGAAGCCTTGCCGAGTGGGCAAGTGCAGAATCGAAGGACTGCCTCTGGTTGGAATTCGCCTAAGCGAGTAGGTGTCTCGTTCAAGCGAATGCTAGTGGAATTCGTTACTGGACAATTCTCACTCGAACGAGCAGTTAGTAAGAGGGAGTCTCGCTCGAGCGAAAGCATGGAAATTAGTTACTGGGTGATTCTCGCTCAAGCGAGAGTGGTTCACTCAAGCGAGGAATCAGGACTGATGGAAGCTGTCCACGTCATTATGTTCTTCTACCTTCTAGCAAATTCCTTTCTTGGATATTTTCTAAGTTGGGACCCATTTTGATGTGTTGTACTCCTTTCATTAAATATCTTAACCCTTCATTAATTACTAAAGGAACGTGTGGCAGAGTACTTCAAATAATTCACGTCTCTTTCATATGGGAGGTATAAAAATACTTCTTCCATTGAATTAATAGAGAAGTTGTTGAAAGTGAAATCGTCATAATCCTTTTCTCTCTAATTCATTACTGGGAGCTGTTAGACAACAAAGATAATTAAATCTTTGTTCTTTCTCTTTACGAAGAAGAGCTTGGACTGGTGTAGCAGTGCCATTCCAGTCGGTATTTGTGGACAGTGACTTGGTTAAGCTTTTAAAGTTGTTGGAAGATTTTATTTCCAGGTAGGGGGAGCGTACATCTCAAATACATGGTTTATGAATGGATTTGGGGTGTTGTTGATATGCTATATATGATATATGTATGAATTGTTATGAGACCCCAACTATATGACGTTTTATGTTTCATATTTTCCATTCATATTGAGTTTATGTATATTGGTTATTATGCCGAATGGAATGATATAAGTTGATAATGTTATGGATGATGATTCATGAACTTTTCATGATATTTATATGCATGAGATGTATGTGTGATGTTTGATATATCAACTGTGTTGAGACGCACACAGGACTGCAGGGGGCCTGTGTTGCCGGTCCAGATGGACGCGCCTGATGATGGCATAGACCCTGTGGTGGTTCCTATATACCACTGACGCCTTTGAGTGTGACTCAAGACCGGCCCGTAGCACTGGGTAGAGGACCGCTATCACTCTGGGAGTGGTACTCATTGTTACATTATGGGCGCAGAGCGGTTTGGTACCTGTAAAACGGCCGAATCAGCAAGGAGCTGAATTATGGCTCGGGGAGCCAGTGTTGCAACACAAAATTTGAAAGACTTAATCATGATCCCGTTTTGGTTGGTCATTGATTAAGTATGTGACTTAATGGATCCATTTGGTTGAGCATGTGTATACACTGTTTTATGTGTTATTGTGAGAACATGCTGTTATGATGAGTATATGTATATGTCTCAGTTTTGAGAATGAATAATTTGCTATCTACCGAGTGGATTGTTATGTTACCGAGTATGATGTGATGTTTTATTTACCGAGTGGTAACATGGCTGTAATTGCCGAGTGGAAATTTAAATATTTACCGAGTGAGTTAGAATTGCCGAGTATGATCAGTATTGATTTTATAGTTATTAATTGGACTTTTATTCCATTTCAATAACTGTTATTTGATATGTTATGCTCACCCTCTACATTTATTTTTCAGTGAATGAAGGCCGACCATGATATGTGAAGACACTCAGCAGCTCGGAGTTTATGTTAGTGAAAGCCTTGGTCGGCTCATGAGAATACCGAGTGAAATTATGTATTTGTATATTTCAAAAGAGCCGATCGGCTTATGTAAAACAGATATTGAAATTTTATTTAATTTAAAATCTGTTTGCAATTTAAGTAAATTAATTGCATTTTAAATAATCAGTCAGATTGATGAAAAACCGAGCATGTTATTTGTAACATCCCTGTTTTTAGTAACAGTTTTAATCTTGTAATTTTGAAGTATGGAAGGTCTGTAAAGTGTTAATAATTGAATAAATACCCTGTGGATGGTCTGTAATATCCCAAAAATTCCATTTTTGTGTATAATCATTGATTTTATATGGACCATTAGTGATATTGTCCATTTTCCGAGCGAAATATGTCTTAGATGAGACTATCTGAGTGAAGAAAGGGATCTGTTCAGAGTGAATGATCAAATTCTGAGTGAAAGTTGAAGATTCTGACTGAAGGTTTAAATTCCGAGTGAAGGTTATGTTTTCCGAGTAAAACATGACCGAGAGGGCCACTACCGAGTGGAGTCATGGCCTCAGAGTGAAGTGTGTTCGAGAGAACCACTTCTGGGTGAAAATTCCGAGACAAACACCCTTGAATGACTCGATTTCGAGTCAAACGCCTCCAAGTGACTCGTTTCCGAGTCAAACCTTGTCAAGTGCTTCCTTTTCCGAATGAAACTTCTCCGATTGCAGCATTACGAGTGAAGTACGTCCAATTGAAGGAAAAATACATTTCTGAGTAATGAATATTCGAGTGGTCTATCTCCGAGTTGAACTTCCCTGACGCTGACTGAAGTATATACCGAGTGACTCTGGAACAGAGAAAGGTTAACTCCGAATGACCTCTCAATTGTAATATAACCGAGTGGAAGAAATTCTGAGTGGATCCATTCGGAAAGGAGAAGTGGCCGACTGAGGACGTTTTCAGACAGATATATATATCCGAGTGAGGTGCTTTTTGAATGAATCCGAGTGGGGCAACTCCGATTGAGTCACTTCAAGGGAAGGAAGATCTGACCGAGTGTTTCAAGAAGACACAGTTCCGAGTGAATGTCCAATTAGGTGGGAGTAGGTTTCTGGAAGGTTTTACCGAGTGGAACCCGAGTGAGTGAAGGCTCAGATTCAGAACAAATTACCGAGTGAAAGTCTGAGTGAGAGGGAACTCGGTCTAGACAGATTCTACCGAGTGAGAACAGGAGTACTTGAGTCGGTTTCGGAGGAATTCTGAGCGAGGATTGGATGACTCGCTCAAGCGAGTCGTATTTCGCTTGAGCGAGAAGGACCCCTGATGCATAATCATTCATTTCACTCAGTTCTTCTTACTTCGTCCAAGCGAGGACGGTATGACTCGCTCAAGCGAGTCGGTATTCGCTTGAGCGAGATGGAGCTTTCCTTGCTAACAGGAACTCACGCTCAAGCGAACGTATTACGCTCAAGCGTGTAGGGTCCGGATTCCCTTTTCTCCACTCACGTGAAATGCTTTTCACTCCAATCAGGGCACCTTTTACATATTTTATATATATATTCTCTTCAAATCTCACTAACTCTTGTACGTAAGTGGCAGAAATGGTCAAAAACAGCTTACCTTTTGTCCAAAAGTCTCCATTATCTCCATTATTCTCACCTAATCCTTCAATCAACGGAAAGCTGTCTCCCACTTGCCTTTCTCATTATTAACCCAATACCACTCATTAACTCTTAGACTCTCAGAACACACACACACACATGGAACTTAGCAACAAACACACCCTTTTATTACTTTCTCTTCGTGCAAGCCTTCATCTCTCACATTTTCCTTTCTCCTCTGCAGCAAGAAAATAACGAGATCTTCCATTAAGGTAAGGGGGTATATTCTCAGGTATTCTGGGGGAAAACCGAGTGTTAGGAAAGCGTTAAGGTACCTTTGGTCCTCACCTTTCCAGGACAGGTTCAGGAATTGCTGTTATATTAATATGTAATTTTTATACGTTTGTTCTTATATATCTTTATTGCTATGAATATGTTTGATTGACTGCATTGATTATTATGAACACCTATTTTTGTCCGGCAAAATATATATTAAGATATGTAGAAAAAAAAGAGTAGAAAAAAAAGAAAGAAAAAGAAAGAAAAAAAAGAGTTTATTTGTCCTAGAAGCCGGAGTCAATGTTGACTGCATTAACCGGGGTCCTAGCACGGTCTCATGACCGGTGTTACCTCATTAGTTCTAAGCTTGTACAGCCTCAGTGGAGTACGGTATTTTACACCTCAGTTCAGTGGGAATCCGAGGTTCTTCAAGTTAAAACTGATGTGTTAATCCGTACTTGAACTTCAAGACACACCGGAGGTAAATCTGCAGGAGATTCCCCAATGCTTAATATTTAACCGAGGTGAAGAGAAATGTCCATAGTTGACCAATGATTTCAGACCCCGATTATGACTTACCAGTTCTCATTGGTGACACGGTACAATGCTTAGAACCTCATCCAGTCCAGATTGCCACCCCGGATCACATTTTTTTTTAAAAATAATATTAAAAATTGCATAGTGACCGTTGGAATAGTAACCCTTCCCCATTTCTATAAATACCCAATCCCTCTTTATTTCCTACCACACCTCTCATTTCGTCAATTCTCTTCACTTCTCTCAAGCAATGGCTGATGGATGCCGGAGCCAAGAGGAAAGAATAAGGGAGGGAAGACGATGTTTTGTGACTACCTTTTTACTTCTTATAGTGTGGGTAGTAATTTATATTTATTGGATACTTTATTTATTTCTATATATGTAATAAATAATTTATGTTTCCATTTGTACTTTTAAATAAAAAAAGCCCAAAAAAAGAAAGAAAAAAGAAAAAATCAAAAATAAAAAAATAAAAAAAACTAAAAAAAAACTAAAAAAACGAAAATAATAAAATAAAAATCAAATAAAAAAGGGCCAAAAAAAAGAAAAGAAAAAGAAAAAAATGGGCCCTAAAAAAAAGACTAAAAAAATCTGAAAAAAAAAGAGGAAAATGGGCAAAAAAAAAGAAAAAAGAAATGGGCCAAAAAAAAGTCCAAAAAAAAGTCCAAAAAAAAGAGTTAACAAAAACAGAATTTTAAAAAAAAGAAAAAAAGAAAAGTCACGTAGGTTTCGGTGGTTTTAGTGGTGGGCCCCGGTTTGGTTGGATAATTGGAGAAAATTGGGGAAATTGACATCAAATTTGGACAAATTAAAAAAGTAGAAAAGTGATGTCATTTATGGAGGATCCAATGCCAATTTTCTTCTATAAATAGAAGGTGATATTGAGGCATTTTGGGAGAAAGAAGAAGAAAAGAAGAAAAAGAGTGTTAAATTTTTGTGAGAATTTTTAGAAGTTTTGGTTTTCAAAAATTATGTTGTGTAATCCTAGTTAGGAAAATGAGTGCACCACTCTTGTTTGTCTTAGTATGTGAGTTTTTGTGAGCCAAAATACTGTCCAAGTATTATAACCGGTGTCCAAATACCTTCAAATTGAGTCCAAACAAAGCCAAAAGCAAAGGAAATCTACACATAATTGATTTCCCGACTTCCGTTCTAGTTTCTCTGTAATTGATCTTGTACCAAGGTATTTTTTATTAATACAAGGTTGTTTATTTATATTTATTTATTCGTCTTTATTTAATTGTTATTTATTTTTCTGCACTTTTATTTTTTTTATTTATATTCAAGCACTTTATTTTCTTGCACTTTATTTTTCTGTAGTTATTTATCTGTGTATTTATTTTTATGCATCTCCATCTTTATTTATTTATTTGTACCTTTATTTTTCTTTATTTATTTTTTTTACACTTTTATTTCTCTTTATTTACTTTTCTGCACTTTTATTATTGTTAATTTATTTTTCTGTACTTTATTTATCCGCACTTTATATTTCTGCAATTATTAGTTTATTTTTTATATTTTACATTTTTTTCATTTATTTTTATGCCCTTTTATTTTATTTATTTACTTTCCTGCCCCTTTATTTTCGTCATTTACTTATCTACCCCTTTATTTTTATGTATTTACTTTTCTGCCCCTTTATTTTTATTATTTACATTTCTGCCCCTATATTTTCATGTATTTACTTTTCTGCCTCTTTATTTTTTGTTATTTACATTTCTGCCCTTTATTTTCATGTATTTACTTTCCTGCCCCTTTATTTTTGTTATTTACTTTTCTGCCCCTTTATTCTTATGTATTTACTTTTCTGCCCTTTATTTTTGTTATTTTCTTTTCTGCCCCTTTATTTTTGTTATTTACTTTTCTGTCTCTTTATTTTTGTTATTTACTTTCTTACCCCTTTATTTTTGTTATTTACTTTTCTGCTCCTTTATTTTTTTCTTATTTATTTTTCTGCCCCTTTATTTTATGCATTTATTTTTCTGCTCTTTTATTTTTATGTATTTATTGTTATGTCTATTTATTTTTATTATATATTTTTTTGAACTTTTATTTATTTTTCTATACCTTTATTTTATTATTATTATTTATTCTCTGTACTTTTACTTTTAGTTATTTATCTTTTTACCTTATTTATTTATTTATTTTTCTACACTTTCTATTTATTTATTTACGCTTGACCATTTTAATAGTTTATAAATATGTATATATATATACATAATTATCCATTTTTATTATGGTCATGATTTCCTATTATTTTCTCTTAGTAACCTTTTGATAATTAAGAAAAAAATCACTTTCATAAAAAATAAAAAAAAAACTAAAAAAATTAAGACTAATAAATAATGTGTTATTTATTCATTCATTTTTTTTTCTTAAATTTAAGATGAGATTAATTTAGATGAGACATCTTATTAATCTTATTTTTTCTAAAAGATAATTAAATAATATTCCTTGTCAATTTTAATTAATTAAGTGTATTATATTTCTTTATCTTCATGTTGATGTGTTTAATTATATTTTTTTTCTCTTATCTTTATTTATTTATTTGTTTGTTTTGAACTTTATATTTCTCAATAAAATCAATTTTTTTTACTAGAAAATAAATAAGACAAGACGTCTTATTGTTTTTTTTATCTTTTTATTTTTATGGTCTTTTAATCATTTGTTTATTTATTTTCTTAGAACTAAAAACAACAAACTTAGGAGATGTATTTTATTATTATCTTTGTTTTATTCATATTTATATATTTTTTATTATGTATATTATTTATGATTATTTTATGAAGGATGAAATATTTGATAATCATTTTTGAAATTATGCATGATCAATTTGGGTAACCGTTTTTTTTACGGACAGTGTGGGTGCTAATACCTTCCCCTCCTGTAATTCGACTCCCGGACTAAACAGAATCTTATTTTTTAAAAAAAAAAAACCAGTGCTGTTTAAAAGTTTTCCTAATATTTTCCTTAATAAATATTAGTGGTGACTCCTTGAACCCTTTATTTTCTTTAGGCTTCTCAAGATCCTCATTTCAATACCGTTTCAATTTTCTTTTATTTGCCTTTAACCAGTCCGCGTCGTGCGCTGGGACCCCGGTCACGACAGATGGCGACTCCGCTGGGGACATTTTGAGAGTCAAGCCCGTTAAATTGATCTTGTGTGTTTTGTTGATTGTTAATTATTTCATCCTTTATATTTATTTGTTATGTTATTCTTGTTGTTTATTTAATCTTCCATTAATTTTAGGTTTTATATTATTTATTTTTTTTACTTCTTTATTGCCTTAATTTAGAACCATAGGGTAGAAGACATGTGATATTTATTTTGCCTTGTGTTTGTTCATTGTGAAGAATGGGTAAAAGTCCAGGTATGAATGCCCCACACACTTCACATTCATCATAATGCACATACTATTAGAAGGGACCCTATTCTCGGGCCCCGTAAAAGACATAGGCTAGGGGAGATTATTAGCGGTGTCATTTAGGACGAGACGTCCTACCATGATTCGCGTGAAAATCTCAGCCGGGGTGTTATCTTAGTTATGATGTCCGCACTAAGTAGGATTCCCTACTTTTTGCATAAGACTCATAGCTAAAGATCAGAGCTCCGGTGACCTTCTTAGAACCAATTAGAACAATCACCTTTTGAAGAAACACGATTAAATAGCCTTAGAGCCAATTAGGTAGTTACCTTGTCTAAGACACAATTGGGCAAACATTCCTTTTATCTTTTATTCATTTGCACAAAGTTTTTTTTTAAAAAAATCAAAAATGTATATTTTCTATACTTAAGTCATGATAAATATTATCACACTCTTAAGTGAGGATATTTATCAAACTGTTTTCTTTGTTAATCTGATTCATTTATTTTTTTGTTAAAGGTGAAATTTAAACATCGATAAGTATCACTAAAAAATGGAATTTAACATGAGATCAAGTGATCAAGAAGTGAAGGCAACTGGTTTAAAAAATTTGTTACACCTTAAAGTCATCAGATCAAATACTAGCAATCTGTTGTCCTTAAGCAAAAGGATGGATATTACTCAGAAAATGACCTTTACAAGGAAGTATGGAAAGATCCTAAAATTCTTAGAGGTCGAAGTGCAAGAAGGGGCCCTTACTGCTCTAGCTCAATTTTATGATCCTCCTCTCCGCTATTTTACATTTAAAGATTTCCAGTTAGCGCCTACTTTGGAGGAGTTTGAACAGATATTTGGCTTGCCATTGGAAGATTTGAAACCTTATCGTCGAACTGAACATCATGCTTCAATCTTCAGTGTAGCTCGCATTCTCAAGATGAACCCTGAAATGCTTAAGAAGGCTCAATTAAACAGGAACCAAATTTCAGGATTCGCACTAAGCTTCTTTGAGCAGCAACTCCTTAGTCAGGAAGGGAAAGGAGAATGGGACGTGTTTGTTGACATTTTGGCGTTGGCCATCTATGGTGTGATCCTCTTCCCAAGCCTTGATAATTATATTGATTTCAAGGCAATTGATGTTTTCCTAGCTAGAAAGCTTAGAGGTGAAAGTTCCATGACTGTTGTCTTAGCTGATATCTATTGTACAATGGATTCCTGTCACAACCGGAATGGGAAGAAGATCGTCTGTTGTCTACCCGCCTTGTATCTATGGCTTACTTCTCATGTCTTTAATCAAGTTGGCAAGGTTGAATGTCCTATCTCTGATTTGAAGCTCCTTAGGTTAACCAAGAAGACTAATAGGGAATGGGCAGGACATCTGGCAGGATTATCTGCTAGCATGATTCGGTGGTACCCTCAGTGGATGAACGTGGATTCCATTATTTACTACTGTGGAAAATTTCCAAATGTGCCTCTCATGGGAACTCAAGGATGCATCAATTACAATCCTAGCATTGCGAAAAGACAACTTGCTTATCCTATGATACAGCCTCCAGAAGAAGAAACAGTAACACCTTTCCTTCATTATTATATTGAGGGAAATAGTGCTCCTGTTATTCAAACTGTCATTGATGCTTGGGGCAAGGTTCATAGTAAAGGAAAAGAATTGGGTGTCCGAAGTCATGCCGCAAAAGAAAGTTACCACCGATGGATTTCAAATAGGGTAGCCATTGTCAAATTACTCTTTAAAGATCACGGTGCTCATGTGAGAAATCCAGTTCCCGATGAAAGCAAAGAGATTGAAAATTTGAGGAGTGAGTTGGCTGAAATGACAAAGAAAATCAAGCTTCGGAGGATGATTTAATCAAAATTCAACAAGACAATGCTTCCCTTAAGAGAAAAAGGTGTGAATTAGAAAATGCCTTTGAAGACATGGGTAAGAAGCAGCGAATTGAAAGAGAACATATGATGCAATTGGATCAATGCCTCCAAACCGCGAACAACCAATTAAAGACCAAAGAGAAACAAAAGGATGATATATTGGCTGACAAGGGGCGGTTACGAGGAATTCTAGCCAAGACAAAAAAAGAAGCTCAAGTTCAAAAGAACCTTATGCAAGCACGAATTGATGAACTGGAACAACAAGTCAGAGATGTCGTCAGTGCTTGCGAGTGTGAAATAAATGAAGAAAAATGGCAAGCCATGGAAGACAAGGATAGATATGAAGAGATTATATGTTTAATGACCCTAGAAAGGGTTGAGTTGGAAAGTCTTGTCTATTCTTGGAGAGACCGTTTTTCTAATCTGGCCTGTCTTGCTAATGGAACACTTAGAGATATTCCTCACCTGTTGAAGAAGGCTGAAGCAATGATGAATCCGCTTTCTACACCAGAGAAAATTGCAACATTCATCCAATACTACAAGGGGCGATTGGATGAAATGAAGGTCTGGATTGCTAAAGCGAGAGAAAATTGATTTTGAGTTGTTGTAACAAATAATGTATCAGAACTTGTTGATCAATGAATAAATCTGATGTTGAATTTGCATTTTTCTTCTAACTTAGTACTTTAGAAAAAGACATTCTAAAAGAAAGGTTTATCTTTGCTTACCGATATTTAAAATTCATCATGTATTTACTTTACATCTCTTTATGTCATTTAACAATACTTGTTCTTGTACCAAGGGAGATTTCTTTGTATTTACTCACATCATGGGGAGAAAGGGCTCAAAGCATCCTTATCAAACCTGACTGCAAACAAGACTCATGGCAGAGCCGGAAAGCGCAGTTGAAGAATTGAGGAATGAAGTTGGCCAGATCAAGGAACAGATGACAGAAATACTTAAGCTTCTTGAAAAAAGAGGTACAGAAAGGGGATCTTCTGCAGGAAACGGGGAACAAACATCCACTCCTCAAGTTCAAGCTCAAGAGGCCTCCATATGGCTTACCTTAAGGATATTACACCATGCACCCTAATCCTAATCAAGAAAATCCTCCTGCTGCTCAACAAATTCCCAATCCCCTGGTATCTAACCCTCCAAATTTCAACCAATCAACAACTGTTCCCCAAAACACTCAAGCTCCACCCAATGTCACTCCACCTAATACAATTCCACCATAAAACCACCAGATTCCAAATGATGCCACACAACCAAACCCACAAACAATGCCATATTATTTCCCTTATGGTTGCCCAATACCATAGGCAGGTGTTTCCCAAAACTTGTCACACAAAGCTCAGGTCCCTCCACCAAATCCTGATCAGCCAGCAGTGCCTTTGTCAAAAGGGAAAATGGAGATATTGGAAGAAAGGTTGCGTGTAGTAGAGGGAGGAAGTGGCTTAGGCAAAACAAATGTTTCTGAATTATGCCTAGTCCCAGACGTGGTAATTCCTCCTAAATTCAAATTGCCGGAATTTGATAAATACAAAGGAACAACTTGTCCTCGTAACCATTTAACCATGTACTGCCGAAAGATGGCAGGATATGCTTATGATGAAAAGTTGCTGATCCACTTTTTTCAAGATAGCCTTGCTGGGGCAGCATTAAGCTAGTACACTCACCTTGAACGAACTCGTATTCATTATTGGAAGGATCTAGCCGATGCCTTTCTAAATCAGTATAAATACAACATGGACATGGTACCAGACCGGCTGCAACTTCAAAACATGACCAAAAGGAATACTGAGTCCTTCAAAGAATATGCACAACGATGGAGGGAAATGGCTGCACAAGTTGAACCACCCCTGATAGAGAAAGAGATAGTGGCAATGTTCATTGACACTCTTCAGCCACCGTTCTATGAAAGGATGCTTGGGAGTGTATCATCAAGCTTTTCTGATATGGTGGTAATAGGGGAAAGAATTGAAAATGGTTTGAGAATAGGAAAAGTTGTCCAAAGTTCCCCGTCAATAGGAAGACCTATGACAGGGGCAGGAAGAAGAAAGGGTGAGGAAGCAAATGCTGTAATGGGAAATCAAGGTCAACATAATCAAAAAATGTTTCAACCTTCCCCTTTCCCTTTCCCACCTCATTATCCACCGTACAGACCTTACCCTTATGTAGCTGCTGCTTCTGGAAATCCATTTCCCCATCCTCAATCATATAGACCCCCACCCATCCATAATTTCAAGAATACACCACCACCTCCTCCCCAACAATGAACGCAAAATCCCAACCCAAATCTTCCACAAAAAAAGCCAAACAATGACCGTCCTTCTGTCCAATTCGATCCAATTCCCATGACATATACTGAACTTTTGCCTTAACTTCTTAAAAGTTCTCTTATTGTACGATGTCCTTTAAAACTCGTAGGGTCACCCTATCCTAAGGGGTATGATCCTAATGTGAAGTGTGATTATCATGCTGGGGCACCGGGGCATTCTATAGAAAATTGCATTGCCTTAAAGTTTAAGGTACGTGATTTGATAAATGCCAAGTGGTTGGATTTCGAAGAAGGCTCCCCAAATGTGATTAGAAATCCTTTGCCTAATCATGGAAATGCTGGGGTAAATGCAATAACACATGACTTGGGAAGTGATCATGTTAGGAATGTTTCAGATATCAAAACTCCTCTCCCATGGATCTATAATGAACTTTTGAGGAAAGGATTAATATCTGAAACTCAAAGTTCTAATGAGGATATTCATAATCAGATGCCTGAAATGCTTCAAAAATTACTTGACACTCATCTGGTACAAGTTTATCGTCGCCCTTGCAATGATGTCAACATATGATCCATGGGCAGCATGGTACAAGCTCAGTAAGCCCAGTCACCCCCATTCCTTTGGTGGTCTATTACACCAAGAAACCTTTGACTGAACCAATCATAAACCATCCGTCCTTGACAATTAGGACCCCATCTCCATTTTCATACAAAGATACCCATGCAGTACCTTGGAAGTATCAAGTGGATGTAATCCCTCAACTCCTAAAGGGATCATCATCCTCGGTGACCAATATTTCCGAGACAAGTGGAATGACTAGGAGCGGACGAGTTTATGCTCCTGAAAACTTGAGAAAGGAGGATGTACCTGTAAGTGAAAAAGAAAGTCGTGGTAAAGAACAAGACCCTCCCCAAGGAATAACAGAGGAAGATGCTTGTGAATTTTTGAAATTCATCAAGCAAAGTGAATACCAGGTCCTCGACCAGTTAAATCGCACCCCTGCAAAAATATCCTTGTTATCTCTCTTATTGGATTCAGAGCCACATCGTGGAAGGTTATTGAAAGTCTTGAATAAAGCACATGTTGCGAAAGATATTTCACCAGAAAAGTTCAAAGGGATAGTGGGGCATATTGCCTCAAATGACTACTTAACTTTCACCGATGAAGAGATACCTGCTGAAGGGAGAGGTCATAATAAGGCATTACACATCTCTGTCAAGTGTCAGGATCATATCTTAGCCAAGGTCCTAGTTGACAATGGATCCTCTCTGAATATCATGCCAAAGTCCACTTTAAATCAACTACCTTTTGATAGGTCACATATGAAGCCAAGCACAATGGTGGTAAGATCTTTTGACGGTACTTGGAGAAAGGTCATTGGAGATATTAAGATCCCCATCCAAGTGGGCCCATGCACCTTCAACGTATTATTTCAAGTGATGAATATCAATCCTGCTTATAGCTGCCTATTGGGGAGGCCTTGGATACATTCTGTCGGTGTGGTTCCATCTACCCTTCATCAAAAGCTTAAATTTGTGATAAACAATAAGCTAGTCATTGTTTCTGGTGAGAGAGATTTCCTTATCAGCAAGCCCATGTCAACTCCATATATAGAAGCGGCTGAAGAAATTCTTGAGACTTCCTTCCAATTATTGGAAATTTCTCACACCACCTATGTGAGCGAAGGGTTACAACTAGCTCGTCCTTCCAAAGCTTCTATGATGGTGGCCAAAGTGATGATGAAATCTGGATTCCAGCCAGGGAAAGGGCTTGGGAAGATGCTTGATGGAGGAGTAGACCCATTATTGGTTAAGGAGAATAAGAACGGCTTTGGGCTGGGATATCATCCATCTTCAATGGAAAGAGCGAAGGTTTTCGTAGATAAAAGAGAAAAATGACTTGCACGGTTAGAAAACCGAGAACCCTTAACTGCGAAGATCCCTATCTGTGACCTTTACCAAAGCTTCAGGAGTGTAGGCTTGACATCTCCAGACCAAGTGGCGGTCGTCGATGATGAGTCCAAGAGAGAAGAAGACTTGATTTACCCTTGTCCTTCAGATACTGAACTGTGTAATTGGGAAGCCGTTGAGCTTCCAAAGATCATTTTAAAGTAATTGTTCACTTTGTAGGTTTTTGTTTAAATCCTTTGGCTATGCCTAAAGCCTTAGGATGAGTTTTAATAAGGGCAAAACATGTTTCTTTTATCATTTCAAATAAATAAAAGTTAAGTTCAATTATCATTTTCCTTATTTTGCTTTTTTTATTAAATAAATTGTAGATCTGAAATTGAATTCCAAAATAATAAGATTGCTTTCTCCCATCATGATTTTAATCCAACAAGCGAAGAGGACGAAGAGTCTGATGAAACTTCCCCTGAATTACTAAGGCTGCTAGATCAGGAAGATAAAGAAATTTCTCCCTGTCTAGAAATTGTTGAAGTCATAAATTTGGGGAGTGAAGAAAACAAACAAGAAGTCAAGATCGACACCTCTTTGAGTAGAGAACATAGGAGGGAATTAATGGAATTGTTGGTCGAATTTAGCGATGTGTTTGCTTGGTCGTATCAGGATATGCCGGGATTAGATAACTGCATCGTTGAACACAAGTTGCCATTGAAACCCGGTTGCGTCCCCATAAAGCAAAAGTTGAGAAGGAGGAATCCAGAAATGCTCTTAAAGATTAAAGAAGAGATAACCAAACAGTTGGATGCTGGGTTCTTGGCTGTCTCCAAATACCCTGAATGGGTGGCCAACATTGTTCCGGTCCCGAAGAAGGATGGGAAGGTACGAATGTGTGTTGATTACCGGGATTTGAATAGAGCTAGCCCAAAAGATGACTTTCCATTGCCACATATTGATGTTCTTGTTGATAACACGGCCCAACATTCCATTTTTTCATTCATGGATGGATTTTCTGGGTACAACCAAATCAAGATGGCACCCGAAGACATGGAAAAAACCATTTTAATTACTTTGTGGGGAACCTTCTGCTACAAGGTGATGTCTTTTGGATTGAAAAATGCCGGTGCCACTTACCAAAGAGCGATGGTAACTCTATTTCATGACATGATGCATAAAGAGATAGAGGTTTATGTGGATGATATTATTGCCAAATCCAAATCTGTTGAAGGTCACTTGATTGACTTACGAAATCTCTTTGAACGCCTGAGAAAATTCAAACTCAGATTAAACCGGCTAAATGCACTTTTGGGGCTAGCTCTGGAAGGTTGCTTGGTTTCATTGTCAGTGAGAAAGGTATCGAAGTGGATCCTGATAAAGTAAAGGCAATCATGGAAATGCCTGCTCCTAGCATTGAAAAAGAAGTACGAGGATTCCTTGGAAGGTTGAATTACATAGCTTGTTTCATTTCTTAACTAACAACTGTATGTAATCCAATATTTAAGTTGCTTCGTAAAAATCAACCATCACAATGGAATGATGACTGCCAGGAGGCCTTTGACAAAATAAAGCAATACTTGCAATCCCCACCGATCTTGGTTCCTCCAACCTCGGGAAGACCACTCCTGTTGTATTTGATAGTAATAGATGAATCTATGAGTTCTGTACTGGGGCAGCATGATGAGTCTGGGAAAAAAGAGCATGCTATTTACTATTTGAGCAAGAAGTTCACTGAGTGCGAAGCACGATATTCCACTGTGGAACAAACTTGTTGTGCATTAGCATGGGCTGCTCGTCGCCTAAGGCAATACATGTTATCTTATACTACTTGGCTGATATCTAAGATGGACCCAATTAAGTACATCTTTGAAAAATCGGCTCTGACGGGAAGAATAGCTCGTTGGCAGGTTCTTTTGACTGACTATGATATCATTCATGTCACCCAAAAAGCTGTAAGAGGGAGTGCTTTGGCTGATCACTTGGCCCACCATCCCCTAAAAGAATACCAACCAATGTCATTCGAATTTCCTGACGAAAATATTATGATGTTGTCAGAAGAGAAAGATTGTCCTAATAGAACTTGGATTTTGATGTTCGATGGGGTGTCGAATACACTGGGGCATGGGATTGGAGCCATCCTAATCTCACCAGATAACAAGCTTTTCCTATTCACTGCTAGACTTTGTTTTGATTGTACCAATAATATTGCAGAATATGAAGCTTGTGCTTTGGGGATTCAAGCGGCACTTGAAGCAAAGGTGAAATCTCTACAAATATACGGAGATTCTGCCTTGGTGATTCATCAACTGAAAGAAGAATGAGGTACTAGAGATGGCAAATTGATTCCTTATCAAGCTCACATCAGGGAACTAATCAAAGGGTTTGATGAAGTCTCTTTCCATCATATTTCTCGGGATGATAACCAATTAGTCGATGCTTTGGCCACGTTGGCCTCCATGTTCAACGTAAGTAGGGAGTGTGACATGCCATTCATCGAGATTGAAAGGCGTCTCGAACCTGCATATTGTCATGAGATAGAAGAAGAGCCCGATGGGAAACCATGGTTTCATGACATCAAAAATTATATTCAAAATCAAGAATATCCCCCTAGTATCTCAAAAAATGATAAAAGAACCCTCAGGCGCCTAGCCATGAATTTCTTTATGACTGGGAATACACTTTATAAGAGAAATTATGATTCTGTTCTCCTTCGTTGTGTAGACGTGACGGAAGCTAACAAAATCATGAAGGATGTTCATGAAGGGCCTTTCGGAACACATGCAAATGGGCATTCGATGGTAAGAAAAATTCTCAGATCTGGATATTATTGGATGACGATGGAAAATGATTGTCATAACTATGCCAAGAAATGTCACAAGTGTCAAACCTATGCAGACAACATTCATGCACCACCATCTTCTTTGCACGTTCTAACAGTGCCTTGGCCTTTTGCTATGTGAGGCATAGATGTTATTGGTCCCATTGAACCAAAAGCATCGAATGGGCATCGCTTTATTTTGGTGGCCATTGATTACTTCACTAAGTGGGTTGAAGCAGCTTCCTACACCAACGTGACTAAAAATGTTGTGGTCAAATTCATCAAGAGAGAATTGATTTGTAGATATGGTTTACCAAATCAGATCATCACTGATAATGGTACAAACCTGAATATAAAATGATGGATGAACTTTGCGAGGAATTCAAAATCAAACACCTCAATTCATCTCCATACAGACCTAAAATGAATGGAGCAGTGGAAGTTGCTAACAAAAATATAAAGAAAATCATACAAAAGATGGTTGAAACCTACAAAGACTGGAGTGAGTTGCTTCCTTTTGCTTTATATGGGTATCGTACCTGTAACACCCTCGGTTAGATAAGACAAATCCTTCTGTAGGTTCATCCTATTTAACTGAGAGTGTTAACAGTTTTTAGAAAAAGTGAATATTTTTTTTTAAATAAGTAAATGGCAGATCAGTGGAAGCAATATTATATAGATCACATAGTCATTCACAAACTGCAAGTAATTGTACTCTTAACAGAATGGGGCACGCAGGCACCCTTAAATATTATACAGTCATCCAGAGTCTGATTATTAATAATAAATATTCTATCTCTAATGATTGTTCTCAGTGGGTTCAGCGTATTGCTGTTCTTCACACTCGGGTTCTTGGTTTTCTAATTCCTCTGAAAAATGGTCAACAGTAAGGGTGAGTATAACCCAAGACCCTGATTGGTTAATCCGGTGCGGACATAATCCAGTTAACATACAATATCACATAAATCATACATTGAGCATATTCACAATTATAACAATCAAGCATGTTGTCATCACATAATCGTATATTTAGCATATTCACAATTATAACAATCAAATATGCTGTAATGAAATGCATGGGTTTGGATTTATTATGATTTATCTTTGATTTAAGTCTCATGATGCATGTGGACCCAATAACTCGTTTCATCTTCTTCTCAATCTTTGGAATATCTCTATTCCAATCATCTAGAGCGATCAGGGTCCGCCCAAGTTCCATATGGTACAAATGAACTCATTGGTTCTCATCATTGATTTAAATATTTTTTGGAACTTGGATCCCTACGATCATAGTTACACTCCGTCATTTAGTCAAAGTACACTAGAATTGCATCGTCTCACCCGGCTATCAGGCGCGACTCTGATGCCATTGGGTTGCCGTTCCAGTTGTACTCCCAAGATTCTTCATGGAGATCGAACGTGAGTGTCCTCCACTGTACCAAGTGTATGCTCTAGAGGTTTTTCTTCTTCAAAAATATTTTCATGATGCGAAATGCATTTATTTTATCAATTTATTCCTGTGGTTATCTTATGTATTTCCAATCTCATCATATCATTCCCCAAGTTCTTTGGATTTCATCAATTAAACATTGTAAGATATTCGTTTATTATTTTAGAAATATATCTATTATATCTTGGTTAAAATTATATTTCCCATAAAGAGTAAAATAATATATTCTTTATGTAATTACGCATAATTAAGAAGTTAATAATGTATAATAATAATAAAACTAATAATAATAATAACAATATTAAGTTTGATAATAAATAATAATAATAATAGAATAAGAATGATAATTATAACTTACCAATAACTTAAAAAGTAGTAAAGATTAGTTTCCAATTGAAAATTCAAGCGAAAAACACTAAAAACAGAGTTTTCCGAGTGGAAGAGGGGTAAATCCGAGTGAAATAAGTATGATTCCGAGTGGAATCATACAGAGATGGGTTCTCCAAGCGATCTGGCTAAAAACCCGAGTGAAATGACACTAGAAAGCTGTTTTCCAACTGAAATAAGTTTGGGTCCAAGTGAAAATGAACTGGAATGCTGTTTTCCGACTGGAACAGCTTGAATCCGAGTGAAAATGAGTTTTCCGCATGAGACAGCTATGAATCTGAGTGAAATAAAGCTGAGCAGAGTTTTCTAAATGAAATTAATATGTTTTCCGAGTGAAACAGAAGCTGAAAATGGTTTTCTTAATTTAATTATTTAGAATTCTGAGTGAAATAAATTTCTGAGTGAATTAAAACATGAATCCGTGTGAAGTCAGTAGGAAAATGGTTCCCTGAGCAGCATTGTTTGCAAATCCGAGTGAAAATGAGTCTCTAAGTGAAATAAAGTATAATTCCGAGTGGTATTCAGTCAAAAAGGAGTTTTCTGAGTGAAATTAATTATTTCTTGAGTAAATTCTGACTGAAAGGAGTTTGATACGTGAAATAATTATAAATCCGAGTAGAATCATACTGATGAGTTTTTCTAAGTGAAATTAAGGTGTTACCGAGTTAAAATCACTGGAAAAGGTTTTCATGAGTGAAGCTACTTAAATTCTGAGTGAAAATGAGTTCCTGAGTGAAATCAAGTATGATTCCGAGTGGAATCAGTATGAAAAGAGTTTCCTGAGTAAAAATAAGATAAGTTCCAAGTGAAACATGAGTTTACCGAGTGAAATTAGTTGAAAAGGGGTTCTGTCTGAATAAGACACATGCGAGTAAAATAAATCCGATTAAGATAATCCTGATTCCGAGTGGAATCAGGTTGGGAAAGGTCTTCTGGGTGTATTAACTTTATATTCCGAGTTACATTAAACTGAAAGGAGTTCTCTTAGTGAAAATAATTGTTTGCTGAGTAAAATAAATTGTTTTCCGATTGAAATAAGACTGGGAAGATGTTGTCTGAGAGAAATATAGTGTTTTCCGAGTGAAAAATATTATATCCGAATGAAAACTGTTCTTTGTAAGGTAAAAAAAATCCGATTGAAATAATGTAGAACCGGTCGGATTATCATAAAACAGAGCCTGTTATCATTAAGTCTATCTTCTATTCATAATTCTTCACTGGAAATCACACGGTACCCATTATTCTTAGTATTTTCAGTCCAATACAGTTCATATCTTTTCACAATTCAACAGAGTATATGCACTTAGTAACAAAATATATATATATATATATATATATACAAATAATAACAATTATAGCATTTAATTCATACAACACTGAATCTGTCCTGGAAAGGTGAGGAAACAAATTCCTTAACCCTTTCCTTCACTCGGTTTTCCCACAGAGCACCCAAGAATATACCCCCTTACCTTAATGAAGTTCCTGGAGGAGAAGAAGAGTCCCATCCACTGTCCTGCACCAGTTCCGAGTGAAACAGAAGGGAAAAGAGAGAAAGAAGCTTGCTGGGAAGGAGAGTGATGAAGGGTGTTTGTGTCGTGTGTGGGTGTGAGTTCTGAGAACCCTTGAGCTGGTTTAAATAGGGAGAGAGTGAGTGGAAAAACAAGTGGGGGACAGCTTTTCTGAGTGGATGATAGTGGAGTGATAATGGAAGGGTCAGTGGAGATTAAACAAAGTGATATGCTGAGTCAGTGCCCATTTCTGGCTCCCCACTATCTTTAATGTGCATGATTGAATTTAAATAATCATTAAAGACAAAATTGAAGTTAATACGCACTACTGACAGTGAATTCCGAGTGAAAATTCCACTCGGTTAACCACTATATCGACTGGAATTCCTACTTCCGAGTCAACAATTGCAAGGCTCGCTTGAGCGTGGCTTGCTCGCTTGAGCGAAGCTTCAATTCTTCACTCGGAATTCCTTTGAAACCGACTCAGGCACTCGGTTTCTCACTCGGTATTACCTTTCCAGATTGAGTCCTCTCTTCCTCAGAATCTTCACTCGGAAATCCGAGTCTTCTTCACTTGATTCACTCGGTTTAGGCCAATTTCTTTAATTATATTTCTAATTAATGTTTATTTAAACCATCACCTCTCGGAACAGGACCTACACGTTCGAGTCTCACTCGGTTTTGGTCCAGTAGGGTATATCTCACTCGGAATTGGCTCCCTCTACCATTTTCCACTCGGTTTCCTAAGCAAATACATATGAAACCGTTCGGAATCCTTCCCAATTGATTCCACAACACACTCCAGTCGGTAGGAAGCATCAAATCAACATAAACATGAGTATTTAAGCATTCTTTTATTCGGAATGCCCCAATCAGAGTAATTTCCTTCAGAAAAGGAAGTATTTGACTCGGAACCGAGCATTTCTAGGTTGTTTTGACTCGGATTTTCACTCAGGAGTGGTTCTCTTGAACACACTTCACTCCAAATGTCTCTGTGATCAAGAATCCACTCGGTAGTAACCTTCTTGGTCATATATTACTTGGATAACGTAACCTTACACTCGGAATTTCATCCTTCAGTCGGAATTGCTAATCCTTCACTCGGAATTTCACTCTGTCACTCGGATCAGAGCCTATTTCACTCGGAATTTGCATAATTTCACTAATATTCCATATAAATTCTATTATTATGTGAAAACATGACATTTCTGAGATACCACAGACTATCAACAGGGTGTATATTCACTTATTACCACTTACAGACCTTCTAAACTTCAATTTTTACTAAATAAGACTGCTACTAAAAACAGGGATGTTACAGTACCTCTGTACGAACTTCGACAGGGGCAACACCCTTCTCATTGGTGTATGGTATGGAAGCTATTTTACCAATAGAAGTGGAAATTCCATCTTTAAAAGTAATCATGGATGCCAAATTAGAAGAAGCTGAATGGGTTTGGTCCCGGTATGATCAATTAAATTTAATTGACGGGAAAAGGTTAACCGCTCTCTGTCATGGGCAGTTATACCAAAAGCGTATGAAGAAGGCATACGAAAAGAAAGTGCGACCTCGTCAATTTCATGAAGGTGATTTGGTACTGAAGAAAATCTTGCCGAATCAAAATGATCACCGAGGCAAATGGAGGCCAAATTATGAAGGACCATTCGTCGTAAAGAGAGCCTTTTCTGGAGGAGCTTTGATTTTGACAAACATGGATGGTGAGGAATTATCTTTCCCGGTCAATTCAGATGCAGTCAAGAAGTATTATGCTTGAGCATACTCTAAAGGGATAGGGTAGTCTTTATGTCCTCTAAAAGTTTGGATTAAAAATTATGATGTAAACTTGTAATTTTCCCAAGTAAATATATGGAATTCTCAATTTCAGTTCCAATCCTTGTCTTGTCAGGTTTCATTTGCATGCATTTTGTGAAAAATATTAAAAATCGTGAAAGGCATATTTTTAATCTCAAACAAGCTTGATACTTCCCAATTACACAGACCTTGGTAATCAAGATATTTCGCTCTGCCATGAGTAATAACAAGTCCCATAAGGATTGTGGTAGTCACCTGGAGGAAACAAGATCTTTAACCTTTAGTTTTCCACTTGATTATTTCTTCTATGCAGGGTTGAGGTTACAACAAGGACAAATATTCCCCATGAAGAGTCGAGATCAACAGTTTCAGCCTATCACCTAACTCCAGTCGGGATGGTTTACTAAGATGTGAAAATGCAATCCTTGTATTCACTCGGAACCCACACTAAGTCAGAAAAGTCAATCTCAGACACCTTCTTCTTGAGCATAAATCTCATATAATTCTCCACCATAAGTCATTATGGTAGAGGTATTTCCCTTAAGTCTTACTTCATGTCCAAGCCTCAGGTATCCATTCCTAGGCTACTCAAATCAAATCAGGGGCATTTCCCCATTCATTTATTTTCATGTCAAAGCCTCAGGTATCCATCCCTAGGCTATCTCAATCAAAATCAAATTAGGGGCATCCCCCCAGTCATTTATTTTCATGTCAAAGCCTCAGGTATCCATCCCTAGGCTATCTCAATCAAAATCAAATCAGGGGCATCCCCTCAATCATTTAGTTTCATGTCAAAGCTTCAGGTATCCTTCCCTAGGCTATCTCAATCAAAATCAAATCAGGGCATCCCCCCAATCATTTATTTTCATGACAAAGCCTCAGGTATCCTTCCCTAGGCTATCTCAATCAAAATCATTCAGGGGCATCCCCCTATCATCTATTTTGTGTCGAAGCCTCAAATACCCATTCTTAGGCTCTTCGAAATGTCAAGGCAACTTCATATTTTTCCAAAGCTTCAGGTATTAACCCCTAGGTTATGTCGTTTATCTTCCTGTCATGTTCCAGGTGCCTCTCCTTAAACTATCTAGCATTGGGACAACACCATTCGGCTATTTACTTCTTGCCAAAAGTTGTCGAGTATTCTTTTGGTGTTCACGTCTTTACTTTCTTTTCACATCAATAATATGAATATGTCTCATATTCTTTCATGAAAAGAAGTAAAGAGGGGCATCTGTGAACACCTATTTTTGTCCGGTAAAATATATATTAAGATATGTAGAAAAAAAGAGTAGAAAAAAAAGAAAAAAAAAGAAAGAAAAAAAAGAGTTTATTTGTCCTAGAATCCGGAGTCAATGTTGACTGCATTAACCGGGGTCCTAGCACGGTCTCATGACCGGTGTTACCTCATTAGTTCTAAGCTCGTACAGCCTCAGTGGAGTACGGTATTTTACACCTCAGTTCGGTGGGAATCCGAGGTTCTTCAAGTTAAAACTGATGTGTTAATCCGTACTTGAACTTCAAGACACACCGGAGGTAAACCTGCAGGAGATTCCCCAATGCTTAATATTTAACCGAGGTGAAGAGAAATGTCCATAGTTGACCAATGATTTCAGACCCCGGTTATGACTTACCAGTTCTCATTGGTGACACGGTACAGTGCTTAGAACCTCGTCCAGTCCAGATTGCCACCCCGGATCACATTTTTTTTTAAAAAAATAATATTAAAAATTACATAGTGACCGTTGGAATAGTAACCCTTCCCCATTTCTATAAATACCTAATCCCTCTTCATTTCCTACCACACTTCTCATTTCGTCAATTCTCTTCACTTCTCTCAAGTAATGGCTGATGGATGTCGGAGCCAAGAGGAAAGAATAAGGGAGGGAAAACGATGTTTTGTGACTACCTTTTTACTTCTTATAGTGTGGGTAGTAATTTATATTTATTGGATACTTTATTTATTTCCATATATGTAATAAATAATTTATGTTTTCATTTATACTTTTAAATAAAAAAAGGCCCAAAAAAAAGAAAGAAAAAAGAAAAAAATCAAAAAAAATAAAAAAATAAAAATAATAAAATAAAAATCAAATAAAAAAGGGCCAAAAAAAAGAAAAGAAAAAGAAAAAGAAAAAGAAAAAAATGGGCCCTAAAAAAAGACAAAAAAAATCTAAAAAAAAAGAGGAAAATGGGCCAAAAAAAAGAAAAAAGAAATGGGCCAAAAAAAAGTCCAAAAAAAAGAGTTAAAAAAAAAGAAAAGTCACGTAGGTTTCGGTGATTTTAGTGGTGGGCCCTGGTTTGGTTGGATAATTGGAGAAAATTGAGGAAATTGACATCAAATTTGGACAAATTGAAAAAGTAGAAAAGTGATGTCATTTATGGAGGATCCAATGCCAATTTTTTTCTATAAATAGAAGGTGATATTGAGACATTTTGGGAGGAAGAAGAAGAAAAGAAGAAAAAGAGTGTTAAATTTTTGTGAGAATTTTTAGAAGTTTTGGTTTTCAAAAATTATGTTGTGTAATCCTAGTTAGGAAAATGAGTACACCACTCTTGTTTGTCTTAGTATGTGAGTTTTTGTGAGCTAAAATACTGTCCAAATGTTGTAACTGGTGTCCAAATACCTTCAAATCGAGTCCAAACAAAGCCAAATGCAAAGGAAATCTACACATAATTGATTTCCCGACTTCCGTTCTAGTTTCTCTGTAATTGATCTTGTACCAAGGTATTTTTTATTAATACAAGGTTGTTTATTTATATTTATTTATTCATCTTTATTTAATTGTTATTTATTTTTCTGTATTTTTATTTTTTTATTTATATTCAAGCACTTTATTTTTCTGCAGTTATTTATCTGTGTATTTATTTTTATGTATCTCCATCTTTATTTATTTATTTGTACCTTTATTTTCTTTATTTATTTTTTTACACTTTTATTTCTCTTTATTTACTTTTCTGCACTTTTATTATTGTTAATTTATTTTTCTGCACTTTATTTATCCGCACTTTATATTTCTACAATTATTAATTTATTTTTTATTTTTTACATTTTTTTCATTTATTTTTATGTCATTTTATTTTATTTATTTACTTTCCTGTCCCTTTATTTTCGTCATTTACTTATCTGCCCCTTTATTTTCTTATATTTACTTTTTTGCCCTTTTATTTTTATTATTTACATTTCTGCCCCTATATTTTCATGTATTTACTTTTCTGCCCCTTTATTTTTTGTTATTTACATTTCTGCCTTTTATTTTCATGTATTTACTTTCCTGCCCCTTTATTTTTGTTATTTACTTTTCTGCCCCTTTATTCTTATGTATTTACTTTTCTGCCGCTTTATTTTTGTTATTTACTTTTCTGCCCCTTTATTTTGTTATTTACTTTTCTGTCCCTTTATTTTTGTTATTTACTTTCTTACCCCTTTATTTTTGTTATTTACTTTTCTGTTCCTTTATTTTTTTCTTATTTATTTTTCTGCCCCTTTATTTTATGTATTTATTTTTCTGCTCTTTTATTTTTATGTATTTATTGTTATGTCTATTTATTTTTATTATATTTTTTTTGAACTTTTATTTATTTTTCTGTACCTTTATTTTATTATTATTATTTATTCTCTGTACTTTTACTTTTAGTTATTTATCTTTTTACCTTTATTTATTTATTTATTTATTTTTCTACACTTTCTATTTATTTATTTACGTTTGACCATTTTAATAGTTTATAAATATGTATATATATACATAATTATCCATTTTTATTATGGTCATGATTTCCTATTATTTTCTCTTAGTAACTTTTGATAATTAAGAAAAAAATCACTTTCATAAAAAATAAAAAAAAACTAAAAAAAATCAAGACTAATAAATAGTGTGTTATTTATTCATTCATTTTTTTTCTTAAATTTAAGATGAGATTAATTTAGATGAGACATCTTATTAATCTTATTTTTTCTAAAAGATAATTAAATAATATTCTTTGTCAATTTTAATTAATTAAGTGTATTATATTTCTTTATCTTCATGTTGATGTGTTTAATTCTATTTTTTTCCCTCTTATCTTTATTTATTTATTTATTTATTTGTTTTGAACTTTATATTTCTCAATAAAATCAATTTTTTTTTACTAGAAAATAAATAAGACAAGACGTCTTATTGTTTTTTTTATCTTTTTATTTTTATGGTCTTTTAATCATTTGTTTATTTATTTTCTTAGAACTAAAAACAACAAACTTAGGAGATGTATTTTATTATTATCTTTGTTTTATTCACATTTATATATTTTTTATTGTGTATATTATTTATGATTGTTTTATGAAGGATGAAATATTTGATAATCATTTTTGAAATTATGCATGATCAATTTGGGTAACCGTTTTTTTTACGGACAATGTGGGGTGCTAATACCTTCCCCTCCTGTAATTCGACTCCCGGACTAAACAGAATCTCATTTTTTTAAAAAAAAAACCAGTGCTCTTTAAAGGTTTTCCTAATATTTTCCTTAATAAATATTAGTGGCGACTCCTTGAACCCTTTATTTTCTTTAGCCTTCTCAAGATCCTCATTTCAATACCGTTTCAATTTTCTTTTATTTGCCTTTAACCAGTCCGCGTCGTGCGCCGGGACCTCGGTCGCGACAATTATTATTAATCCTGATGAATTAAATGATATGATTGATGTTGAATTGTGAAAATATTAAGAATCATAGGTGTCTATGTGAATTCAGGTGAAGAATTATAAACAGAAGTCAGAATCAATAATAACAAGCTCGGTTTTTATCAATCCGACCGGTTATCTAAAAATACAATTAAATTATTTAAATTTCAAACAGATTTTGAATTAAATATCTGTTTTACGTAAACCGACCGAATCATTTTAAACAAAATACATGATTTCACTCGGTAAACCATCCACCCAGATATATTTCACACAGAAAACTCTTTTCAGTCTGATTTCACTCAGAATTATAGTTATTTCACTTAAAAAACTCTTTTCAGTCTGAATTCACTCGGAATTATGGTAATTTCACTCAGAAAACTCTTCTCAGTCTGATTCCACTCGGAATCATGGTTATTTCACTCGGAAACTCATTTTCACTCGAAATCCTATTGATTTCACTCGGAACCAAACTCATTTTCACTCGGAATCAACTCATTTTACTCGGAAAATCTGGTTTTCAACATTTTCACTCGGAATCAAACATTTTTACTCGGAAAATCTGGTTTTGACATTTTCACTCGGATTTTCATTCAGAAACTCTTCTTGAATCCTTTCTAAATTATTTTTATAAAAATCATAAAAATGGGGATGTTACAATTATCATTATTATTCTTATTTCTATTATTATTACCATTATTATTGTTATTCTTATTATTATTAGTAATAACTATTATTATTGTTATTAATATTATTATTGTTTTAATTATGAGTAATGGAATAAGAAACATATTACTTACTCTTTAAACGAAGTATTATTTTAGCCAAGAACTTGTGAATAAATATTATGAGACTGGAAACACATAAGATACCCAAGGATCAGATGATAAAAATAATGCATTTCGCATCATGAAAATATTTTTGAGGGAGTAAAACTAGAGCATACACCTGGTACGCTGGAGGACATTCACGTTCGATCTCTGATGAGAATCTTGGGAGTACAACCGGAACGGAAACCCAATGGCATCAGAGTCGCGCCTGGAGCCGGGTGAGACGATGCAATTCTGGTGTACTTTGACTAAACGACGGAATGTATCTATGATCGTGGAGAACCAAGTCCCAAGAATATATATATATATATATATATATATATATATATATAAATGATGAGAACCAATGAGTTCATTCGTACCTTATGATGAAATAATGAATGGGAGCTTGGTGGACTCCGATCGCTCTAGAATTGAAAATGATGTGCCCAAGAGGCAAATTAAGCAGAATGACTGCAAAAGAATGAGAAAATGGTGATGGTGGATTGATTTATTGGGCCCACATGCATCATGAGACTTAACTAAAGATAAATCATAATAAACCAAACTCATGCATTCCATGATAACATCCTTGATTGTTATAATTGAAATTATGTTAATTGTATGATTTATGTGATATTATCTGTTGACTGGATATGTCCACACCGGATAACTTCCAGGGTCTTGGGTTATACTCACCCTTACTGTTGATATTTTCAGAGGAATTAAGAAATCAAGAACCCGAGTACGAAGAACAGCAATACGCTGAACCAACTGAGAGCGCTCCTTAAATATAGAATTTATGTAGTTGAATATCTATTAATGAATAATTAGACATGGATAACTATATTAATATTTAAGGGTGCCTGCATGCCCCATTTTGTTAAGAGTATAATTACTTACAGTTTGTGAATGGCTATGTGATTTATCTACTATTTGCTTCCACTGATCTACCATTATTTTATTTTTTTTAAAAAAAAAATATTTCACTTTTTCTGAAAACTGTTAACACGCTTAGTTAAATAGGATGATCCTATAAAAGGGTTTGTCTTATCTAACCGAGGGTGTTATATTATTCACCGAATCCGACTCTGTTTTGAAAATTTAATTTGATTTATTGAAATTTATTTTAAAAATTAAGGATGTTATATTTTGGTATCAGAGCAAGACTTGAAAAGTTTAAGGCCAAGGTGTAGCTACTAAATACTATGAGCTGAGTGAAATCATGGTTAAAACCGGGGTCTGTAATCCAGTGTTGGGCCAGCTATAAGTGTAAGGATTGGGTGAAATTGAAGATCGGCTCTGTGTATCCGGTCTATGTAATTCAGACTATCTGAGAGAGAAACCGGTCTTGATTCTTTGCACCGGCCTCATGTGTTGGTGTGAGAGACTTGTGTATTACCGAACTGGGTCATTACCTTGTAATGCCGAATATTTTCTAGAACAGTTAGATAACTTGATTAATAAATTGTGTGATGATTGTTTCAGGATAGGAAAATGGACCCTCATGGTATGGATGCCATGGCTGCTGCCTTCCAGCATTTGGATGACATTTTAGAAAGGCAGAATACCCCTCAACCGAGTGACAATCATAGTATTGATTGTTTTCTCAAGAGGAAACCGACTGAATTCCATGGTGGATTTCAGCCCGACCGAGCGTATGCCTGGATCCAGAATCTTGAACAAATCTTTGGCAGTCTGCAATGCACCGAGGTCCAGAAGGTTGAATACGCTACATTCATGCTTCGGAAAGAAGCTGAAAATTGGTGGAGGATGGCTAAAAACCGAATGGAAGCCATGGGAATCGAGTTGAATTGGGAAAATTTCAAGGAATGTTTCCTTGAAAAGTATTTCCCGAATACTGTAAGAAGCCAGAAGGAGTTAGAATTTATGGAACTCCGACAGGGAAATCTGAGTGTTGAAGAGTATGCAGCTAAATTTGAGGAGCTCTGTTTATTTTACCCTCCTTTTCAAATGCCGGGCACTGAGGGCTCCAAGTGCATCAAATTTGAAAGTGGACTGAGACCAAATATTAAGAAGGCATTCCGACATCAAGAAATCAGGAGTTTTCCGATTCTTGTCAACAAGTGCCGAATATATGAGGAAGATGATAAAACTTCCTCTGGAGTAAGCAGTCGGTTAGATAATTCCTCTAAATTATCCCTGATTAATTTTAAGAAGCATGGGAAGGCGATCAAGAATGAATTATCCTTTGAATCCCGAGGCCGAGTGAATTCTGGTGGCCGATCAATGAGTTTTCCGAGAGATGCTAGATGTTTCAAGTGTGGAGGAGACCATTTTTCGAGTGAATGTAACCAAAACAAAATTGTTTGTTTCCAATGCAATAAGGAAGGACACACTCGTCCAAATTGCCCTCTTTTACAAACGACCGAGTCTAATGCTAGTATGAATCGAGAAAGTTTCCAAAGACGAGGTCAAGGAGTCGGAAATAGAGGAGTCGGAGGAGGAAATAGTGGACGAAGTAATCTGATGATTGGAAGAGATGACCAGGAAAGGAATGTTATTTCACCAGCTGCAGGTCGAGTGTTTAACATTCATATGGAAGAGGTCGAACAAGCTGGTGATATAGCACAAAGAGAATAAGCAGAAATTCTTAAGTCCGGGTGTCATACGACTTTTATTTCTAAAAAGTATGTTATATTCTGTTATATTTTATAAGTACTCATCATTATGTAAAACGTGAGATATATATTTGTACTTAACGGTTTTATGTGCAATTGGTGACCAAGTAAATTGTTAAATTTCGAGGACGAAATTTTTATAGAGGGGGAGAAATGTAACATCCTGATTTTTATAATTTTTATAAAAATAACTTAAAAATGATTAAAGAAGAATTTTTGAAGGAAATTCCGAATGAAAAATTAAAGAAATAAGATTTTCCGAGTGAAAAGGATCAGATTCTGAGTGAAATGAATCTGACTCCGAATGAAATAAGATAGAAGGTTAATTCTAAGTGAAGATAAGATGTTTCCGAGTGAAGTGACACTGTGTTCGATTGAGACACGTTTAAGTAAAGTAAATCCGAGTGAAACATCTCCGAGAGGGACGTTTCCGGTTAAATTGCCGAGTGAAGTGTTTCTGAGACACTTCCGAGTGATATATTCCGAGTAAGTATTTCCAGAAAGAGTGCTTCTGGACAAAGACTTCAACTCTGATTGAGTTTTCTGAGTAAGTAATTCTGAGGAGATTTCTGAGTAACCTTATAGTGGAGAAATTTCTGAATAATGAAAGGAATAAGACTCTGACTTGGAAAGAGGCAAGAACCGAGCAAGATGAATCGGTTCTAATTGAACTGCCGAATGAAACCCGAGTGCTAGGAAGCCTTGCCGAGTGGGCAAGTGCAGAATCGAAGGACTGCCTCTGGTTGGAATTCGCCTAAGCGAGTAGGTGCCTTGCTCAAGCGAATGCCAGTGGAATTCATTACTGGACAATTCTCGCTCGAACGAGCAGTTAGTAAGAGGGAGTCTCGCTCGAGCGAAAGCATGGAAATTAGTTACTGGGTGATTCTCGCTCAAGCGAGAGTAGTTCGCTCAAGCGAGGAATCAGGACTGATGGAAGTTGTCCATGTCATTATGTTCTTCTACCTTCTAGCAAATTCCTTTCTTGGATATTTTCTAAGTTGGGACCCATTTTGATGTGTTGTACTCCTTTCATTAAATATCTTAACCCTTCATTAATTACTAAAGGAACGTGTGGCAGAGTACTTCAAATAATTCACGTCTCTTTCATATGGGAGGTATATAAATACTTCTGCCATTGAATTAATAGAGAAGTTGTTGAAAGTGAAATCGTCATAATCCTTTTCTCTCTAATTCATTACTGGGAGCTGTTAGACAACAAAGATAATTAAATCTTTGTTCTTTCTCTTTACGAAGAAGAGCTTGGACTGGTGTAGCAGTGCCATTCCAGTCGGTAGTTATGGACAGTGACTTGGTTAAGCTTTTAAAGCTGTTGGAAGATTTTATTTCCAGGTAGGGAGAGCGTACATCTCAAATACATGGTTTATGAATGGATTTGGGGTGTTGTTGATATGCTATATATGATATATGTATGAATTGTTATGAGACCCCAACTATATGACGTTTTATGTTTCATATTTTCCATTCATATTGAGTTTATGTATATTGGTTATTATGCCGAATGGAATGATATAAGTTGATAATGTTATGGATGATGATTCATGAACTTTTCATGATATTTATATGCATGAGATGTATGTGTGATGTTTGATATATCAACTGTGTTGAGACGCACACAGGACTGCAAGGGGCCTGTGTTGCCGGTCCAGATGGACGCGCCTGATGATGGCATAGACCCTGTGGTGGTTCCTATATACCACGGACGCCTTTGAGTGTGACTCAAGGCCGGCCCGTAGCACTGGGTAGAGGACCGCTATCACTCTGGGAGTGGTACTCAGTGTTACATTATGGGCGCAGAGCGGTTTGGTACCTGTAAAACGGCCGAATCAGCGAGGAGCTAAATTATGGCTCGGGGAGCCAGTGTTGCAACACAAAATTTGAAAGACTTAATCATGATCCCGTTTTGGTTGGTCATTGATTAAGTATGTGACTTAATGGATCCATTTGGTTGAGCATGTGCATACACTGTTTTATGTGTTATTGTGAGAACATGCTGTTATGATGAGTATATGTATATGTCTCAGTTTTAAGAATAATAATTTGCTATCTGCCGAGTGGATTGTTATGTTACCGAGTATGATGTGATGTTTTATTTACCGAGTGGTAACATGGCTGTAATTGCCGAGTAGAAATTTAAATATTTACCGAGTGAGTTAGAATTGCCGAGTATGATCAGTATTGATTTTATAGTTATTAATTGGACTTTTATTCTAATTCAATAACTGTTATTTGATATGTTATGCTCACCCTCTACATTTATTTTTCAGTGAATGAAGGCCGACCATGATATGTGAAGACACTCAGCAGCTCGGAGTTTATGTTAGTGAAAGCCTTGGTCGGCTCATGAGAATACCGAGTAAAATTATGTATTTGTATATTTCAAAAGAGCCGGTCGGCTTATGTAAAACAAATATTGGAATTTTATTTAATTTAAAATCTGTTTGCAATTTAAGTAAATTAATTGCATTTTAAATAACCGGTCAGATTGATGAAAAACTGAGCATGTTATTCACCGAATCTGACTCTTGTTTTGAAAATTTAATTTGATTTATTGAAATTTATTTTAAAAATTAAGGATGTTATAAGCACTGCTTCCAGCAGACTCTAGTCTTGTGTCAAAAATACTTAGTGTTCGATCTCAAAAATTTGTCTATCATCTTTGTACACTAAGTTCTTAGAACATTTTTCTTCTTACTGATTGTATAAGTTTGGTAAGTTACCAGGACTAGTTTGAGTGTTAGGAAATATATTGGCCTGAAGAGGCTTTCGAAAGAATACTTGGGTTAAGCCATGAATGGCTTGTTAAAAGAATACTTGGGTTAAGCCAGAATTGGCTTGTTGAAAAAGAATACTTGAGTTAAGCCAAAAGTGGCTTAGTGAAAGAATACTCGAAGCACAATTCTGGTGCTGTCATTGTGAAGGAAATTTTACAATAGTGGAAATCCTTCAAGTTGGAAGGGACTGGACATAGCTTTTGTGTTGGAAGTGAACCAGTATAAACTCTATGTGTGTTATTTTCTTTTCTTATCATTTGATTACTTACGTTTCTTCTGATTTGAGAATTTAAGAAGAAAAAGAGTCTAAGACTTATTCAACCCCCCTTCTAAGTTTGACTTTGAATATCAACCCAAACAACTCTTGACAAGCTTCACCATAGTCAAACTCAAATCAACCATCACACTGTGTCCCTTACCACATAGCTGGAAGGTAATAAACACTACATCGACATTAGGGATAACCATCAAACTTCTCTCTTGAATCGAGCCACAAACTCACCTCTTCTGATGACTATTGCACCTTTCAACCGTTTCCCATCCTTCACCCTTGCCCACTAAAAACACCCATGAACAGAACCACTTCAGTCATAACATCACTACAATATGCTCAAACTTGTAACCCTGCTGCCACTATCATCAGGTTCCCAACGATGATGCACTTCCTCACCTCTTCATCAATTAGTATCATGATCCACCCTCTAGTTGAAAAAAGCTCTGCCGCCACGTTACTGCCAGGACCATGCACCGCCTCCTTGGCCAAACTCAGGTTGAACCTAGTTTTTTCCATGTTGTTGGATCCTCCATTATGCTCTTTTAGTAGATTTAGATTTAGTGCATTTAGCTTTTGGTACATTAACATTTATTAAATCGGTTATTTTCAATAGCCAATATAAAAATATTTTTTTGTAATACTATTTACAGCGGGTATTAGAAAAAACTGATTTATATAAGTAGGAATATACTAAATGCACCAAATATTGAATGCACTAAATCTAAATTCTTGTTTAGCTTAGCTAAGAAAAAAGTTCAGTAACCATGGATGACATGGTAAAAGATGGAATATTCTATGACAAATATACATTTGGAGTTGATTATAATTTTCAAAGAAGGATGGAGATGATTGTAATATTAGAAAACTTCAAGGGTACTCTGCATAATTAACCCAAATATAAATTGAAAATGAGAAGCGTAAACGAACGGAATTGCGTCAGAAGGTGTGATTTTTTACGATTGAGGGTGATGTAATTAACAATTTTATTGGCTTGCGGTTTGGTTTGATTCCATTTCATGATTGCTCGTAGATTAATTTAGTTCGTGAACACCTTTAGCAACTTTATTAAAGGAGTTGTGCTTTAAGGACCAAATTCAACATTTTAAGTTATATAAGGATTGTCAATGATTAAAAAAAGACTTACCATTTGCTTATTGAAGAAGTAGAAGAGTTATGAAAATTAGAAAGTAAAAAGTTAACAAGGTCTATTTTTCTTAATTAGATATATTTAAAAGATTTTTATTCTTTTAATTTCATTTCATTGATGCATAATTTCTCTTGAGAAATCACAGTAGCAAGTTATGTCGTAAACATTGCATTTTGATTTTTGTAGATAACTTACTGATTTACATTGAGAAAAATATTGCTAACCCTTTTAACATTGAATCAATTATATTGATAAATTTGATTCCAATAACATTGTTGAGCTTAGCTTTCTTGAATAATTACAGTAAGTTTTTTCTTCTTTTTACTACTTTGGACTTACTTTATTTATTTATTTATATTTAAATAAATGTCAAATTGGTGTACCTTTGAGTCCATGGTTCTAAGTCTGGGTTGTTGAAAGTGGAGGACGGCGAAGAGTATGGTGATGGCTCAGTTGTTAGGATTAGGTCTCATGAATTATTTTATCATTTAAAATAAGTCCTCATTTTTTAAATATTAATAATAGTGAAACAAAAATTATAGCATTGACTAGCATTAAAATCATCTTTTATTAAAAAATATTTACATATGTTAGTATTAAATTTGTCATCCCATTATTTAACTGATGAAAGATGAAAGATATCACTGAAGTTTATTCTTAAAAAAAATAGTTCAGAACATTACCTGATAAAAAAATATTTTAGGAGAAGGGTCCTGATTTTGAAATATCCGATTATTATGAATATTTGTGGATGTCCCCCCCAAAGTTTTGATATTTATAAATATCCCCCTCTCACCTCCTATAAATACCCCCCTCACTCATTAATACACACACACTTCTTCTCTTCAATTTTACTACTCTTTCTTTACTCTCATTATTCTCCTTCCTTCATCTTCAAGTTCACTTTCTTCTCTAATTTCCTCTCTAATTTTATAACACGTTATCAGCACGAGGTTCTGACCAACTGAATTTAAGAATGAATGCTCATGTGAATGGCGAAGATATATGTCTCGCAGACAGTGCAACAACTCATACCATTCTCAAGAATGAGAAATATTTCTACCATATAGTACAACAAGAAGCAAATGTTAATACAATATCTGGTAGTATAAATATAATTGAAGGCTCCGGCAGAGCCAGTATTTTGTTACCTGGAGGAACAAAATTGCACATTGAAAGTGCATTATATTCTAAGAAGTCTCAAAGAAATTTGTTGAGTTTTAAGGATATCCGCAGAAATGGATACCATATTGAGACCACAAATGAAGGAAATGATGAATATCTATACATTACAAAGTTAATTTCTGATAAAAAATGTATACTGGAAAAATTGCCTTCATTTTCCTCCGGTTTGTACTACACATATATTAGTACAGTTGAAACAAATGTTATTGTAAACCAGAAGTTTACAAATAAGAATAACTTTGTTATTTGGCATGAACGATTAGGCCATCCTGGAACAATAATGATGCGAAAAATAGTTGAGAATTCAAATGGTCATTGCTTGTCCAGCAGACAAATTCTCCAAACTAATAATTTCTCATGTGCTGCTTGCTCTCAAGGGAAATTAATTACTCGACCATCACCAATGAAAATTGGAAGTGAATCACTCACATTTTTAGAGCGTATACAAGGTGATATTTGTGGGCCAATACACCCTTCATGTGGACCATTTAGATATTTTATGGTTTTAATTGATGCATCAACTAGATGGTCACATGTTTGCTTATTATCAACTCGTAACCAGGCGTTTGCGAGATTACTAGCTCAATTAATTCGTTTAGGAGCTCATTTTCCTGATTATCCAATTAAGAAAATACGCCTTGATAACGCTGGTGAATTCACATCTCAATCATTTAATGATTATTGTATGTCCATTGGAATTGATGTTGAACATCCTGTAGCACATGTTCATACACAAAATGGACTTGCTGAATCATTGATTAAACGTTTGAAATTGATAGCAAGACCATTGTTAATGAGATCAAAACTCCCAATTTCAACTTGGGGACATGCAATCTTGCATGCGGCAGCACTTATTCGCATAAGGCCTACAAGTAATCATGAATATTCCCCTTTACAATTGGTTCATGGTAAAGAACCAAATATTTCCCATCTAAGAATCTTTGGAAGTGCGGTATATGTTCCTATTTCTCCTCCACAACGCACTAAGATGGGACCTCAAAGAAGGTTGGGAATATATGTTGGATATGAAAGTCCATCAATAATAAAATATCTTGAACCTTTAACAGGTGATTTATTTACAGCTCGTTTTGCTGATTGTCATTTTGATGAATCTGTTTTCCCACCATTAGGGGGAGAAAATAAACAATTGGATAAAAGGATCAGTTGGAATGAGATATCTCTCTCACATCTTGATCCTCGAACAAAGCAATCTGAACTAGAAGTTCAGAAAATAATTAATTTGCAAAATTTGGCAAATCAATTACCTAATGCATTTGCTGATCCAAAAAGAGTGACTAAGTCACACATACCAGCTGTTAATACTCCAATAAAGATTGATATCCCTGAAGGACAATCTAAATTTGCAAATGAGTCTGAAGCCAAAATAAAACGTGGCAGACCTGTTGGTTCTAAAGATAAAAATCCTCGGAAAAGAAAAGTAAATAAAGAGGATAGTCGAATCGAGGATATAAAGACTCCAGTAGAGTCTCCTGACATAATCAAGGTTTCAAATCTAGAAGAAACCAAGGTACTTGAAATTGATACAAATAAAGAGATCTCAATAAATTATGTCATGGATAGAATACAATGGAATCGACCCGAAGTCGATATTGATGAAATTTTTGCATTCAAGGTAGCTCTTGATATCATAAATGATGATAAAGATCATGAGCCAAAATCAGTTAAAGAATGTGCACAGAGAAATGATTGGCCAAAGTGGAAAGATTCAATGCAAGAAGAATTAAACTCACTTGCAAAACGTAAAGTTTTTGGGCCTGTAGTCCAAACACCCAAAGGTGTAAAACCAGTTGGATACAAATGGGTCTTTACGAGAAAAAGAAATGAAAATGGTGAAATTGTGCGATACAAAGCAAGACTTGTTGCACAAGGATTCTCACAAAGACCTGGTATTGATTTCGAAGAAACATATTCACCAGTGATGGATGCCACTACTTTTCGATACTTGATAAGTTTGGCAATTCGTGAAAGGCTTGACTTACGCCTTATGGATGTTGTTGCAGCATATTTATATGGATCACTTGAAAATGACATATATATGAAACTCCCTGAAGGATTTAATTTGCCTGAAGCATACAAGACAAATCCTCGAGAAAATTATTCAATTAAATTGAATAAATCTCTTTACGGACTAAAACAATCTGGACGTATGTGGTATAATTGCCTCAGTGAATATCTGTTGAAAGAAGGGTATAAAAATGACCCGATTTGTCCATGTGTTTTTATGAAAAGATTAGGAAAAGAGTTTGTTATAATTGCAATTTATGTAGATGATTTAAACATCATCGGAACTCCTGAAGAGCTCTCAAAGGCTGTAAATTGTTTGAAAAGGGAATTCGAGATGAAAGACTTGGGAAAAACAAAGTTTTGTCTCGGATTACAATTAGAATATTTAAAGGAAGGAATTTTGATGAACCAAAAGACTTATACAGAAAAGGTGCTAAAGAGGTTCTATATGGACAAATCACACCCATTGAGCAGTCCAATGGTTGTAAGGTCACTTGAAGTGAGCAAAGATCCTTTTCGACCTCAAGAGAAAAATGAAGAACTACTTGGTCCTGAAGTACCATATCTCAGTGCAATTGGTGCACTAATGTATCTTGCTAGTCATACACGACCTGATATATCATTCGCTGTCAATTTGTTAGCAAGACATAGTTCTTTACCCACAAAAAGACATTGGAACGGGATTAAGCACATATTCCGCTACCTTAGGGGTACAATGGACATGGGTTTATTTTTCCCATATGTATCTAAGGCAAACCTAATTGGTTATGCTGATGCGGGATATTTGTCTGATCCTCATAATGGTCGATCACAAACAGGATATTTGTTCACATGTGGTGGTACAGCAATTTCATGGAGATCCATAAAACAAACAATCACAGCAACATCATCTAATCATGCTGAAATTCTAGCATTACATGAAGCGAGTCGAGAATGTGTATGGTTGAGGTCTATGATTCAACATATTCAAGGAACTTGTGGCTTGCATGATGGAAAATTACCACCAACAATCTTATGTGAAGATAATGCAGCTTGTATCTCTCAGTTAAAGGAGGGTTATATTAAAGGAGATAGGACAAAACATATTTCACCAAAATTTTTCTTTACTCATGATCTTATAAAGAATGGTGAAATAAATATCCAGCAAGTCCGATCATGCGAGAATCTAGCAGATATCTTTACAAAATCATTACCAACCAAAGTCTTCGAGCAACTAGTACAGAAGATTGGTCTTCGACGTTTACATAAGTGTTCTGATGAGGGGGAGAATTAAATATTTGTAATTTAATTATTTTTCATGAATATACTTTGTAAAGAATGTTGTACTCTTTTTCCTTCACTAGGTTTTTATCCCACTGGGTTTTTCCTAGTAAGGTTTTAACGAGGCACATTCTAAATATGGACATCCAAGGGGGAGTATTATGAATATTTGTGGATGTCCCCCCCAAAGTTTTGATATTTATAAATATCCCCCTCTCACCTCCTATAAATACCCCCCTCACTCATTAATACACACACTTCTTCTCTTCAATTTTACTACTCTTTCTTTACTCTCATTATTCTCCTTCCTTCATCTTCAAGTTCACTTTCTTCTCTAATTTCCTCTCTAATTTTATAACACCGATGAGTTAATTTTATAGTTAAAGTTACGTAAAACAAAGTGACGCAAATGTAATTTTCTTTTGTATGTAACCAGAAACACCGTATCCTCAGCGGTTGTAGTCCACTGATGGGCATGGATATCCTCCGTTCACCCGTCTCCGCCGTCCGATTTTTCAACGGCGGCGGAACTCGCAGTCGGAGCTGTAGTACCCGACGGTTCAACGTAAGGTCTCTTCCCCCATTCATCTTTAAACCAAACTCTTATTATTATGTCGACAAACTTCTGATTCCAATTTGCAATCCGTTAGGGCCAACCTCCCATTTCCGCAGCAACACGCAAAGTATTTCAAAGAGCTTGAAGCTGCTGTTGATGTTGTCCAGAGGGCTTGCCATCTCTGCATCAACGTAATGTTCTTTGTCTCTTACTTTTTGGAGGGGTTCTTTCAAAATGGATTTTGTGCGCATTTTTGGGCGTTAAAAGTTAAAACATTGAACATTATTACCTAACCTGTTTGACTTGTTTTCGCACTGCCCAGGTAAAATCTTCTTTGTTCTCAACTGATGGCAAGATTCTCGAGAAAAATGACCATACTCCCGTGACCGTGGCAGATTTTGGAGTTCAGGGTCTCATAAGTTTGGGTATTAACTTGATTCACGTCAAATATAAATTTCGCTTCAATGTCTTTCAAACCGATGTGGTGTAATGATTAATGAATCGGAATGGGCATGCTCAATTACAGTTCTTTGTAGTTGCTCTTATATCAAGGGCATATTAAAAACTAACTAGAAAGTAAAAGCAAAAGGAGGAACATTAGTTATAAAGGACATAGTGAAACGTGGATAATGCCAATGGAATCTAATGTGATTCATTAACAAGCATTCGTACTGGTTTACTGCAGCTTAGTTTTCATATGATATTATAATTAACCCGGTACTATGATTAGCCTTGAAATGATTTTTTACATGGGACTGAAAATTTTGGTTCTGTATCTTACATGTTCATCAAAACAGAGTTAGGTAAGCTGTTCCCTTCTATCCCTTTGGTGGCTGAGGAGGACTCTGCTTTCTTGCGATCAAGAAACTTGGCAGATACTGTGCTTAGTGCAATAACTGCTACAGTTAGCTCCACCTGTAAACCGTTGACACAGGATGATGTACTTGAAGCAATTGATAGAGGGGGCCAGGATGCTTTTACATTTGGACCAAAGCCGGCCACATATTGGGTGGGCTTGTCTAAACAGTTCAATTACATGCTATAAAGTGATTAAGTGTAACTTCTTAAAAATTTGATTCGATGTTTCATTTTCTATGTTGCTGAATGAGATGTTTGTTCACATGTATTCTGGAGATACGCAAATGGTGCTGATTATATTTACTATTTAAATTACATATTTTTACAAGTGGACACCTATTATTCATTGGGACCTTATCTATTTACAGGTTAATGGTGGGAATTTATAAATTTATCTCTCATTTTCTTCAGAACTCACGTTTCGTTGATTGAATAATACAGGTGCTTGATCCAATTGATGGCACACGTGGTTTCCTTAAAGCTGGCAGAGCCTTATACGTGGTAAGTTATAATGTAGGTTGATTCAAGTTTATGTAGACACCTTTTGAAATTCTTTTCATTTAATAGTGTATTACAGACATTTTCTAAAGGTCCCACCTGGAGGAGCCTTTGTTGTAGAGTAAAACTTTACTTCTCATAGCTCTTGTGTGTATGATACACTTTTCACTCAAGGAACAGGTATTAGCAAGTTGTGTATATGTCTGTATATCATAAGATTAGGAATACTTGCAGTGAATGTTGTTTTCTTCATAGTGCATCATGTTTATGAAATTTCATCATTATTATCGTAATCTTTGTTCAAGAAATTTCCCCAAAATACAGGTTGGTTTGGCTCTGGTGGTTGAAGGAGAGATTGTAATTGGTGTTATGGGCTGTCCTAACTGGGAGGAAGACTCGTCTGAAAATTTCTCTGCTGGGATTGAAGAGAATTGGGATTCTCTCCGTAGATCAGGAACTGTAATGATTGCTCATAAAGGTTGTGGAACATGGATGAAAAGGTTGAATAGCCAACCTGAATCACCCAGTGTGTGGACCAGATGTTTTGTTGATGGGTCTAACATAGTGGATAAAGCACGCTTTTGTATTCCAGATAGTCAAACGTGGGAATCACTGCCTCTGTCTTCTTTATTTAAGGCAACAAACAATGTTGATAAAGTAGGGAACGATCAAATTCTTCTGTTGGGGACATGTTGTGGAAGGTATGAGAAATATTAGCTATACATGCTTTTCACTTTATTACTTTCAGTGAAGTGATAGTGGAGCAATCATTATTTTGTGTTTCTCTTTTTTGTACTCTTACCAGTTACCTTACCCGAGGTTTGTTTTTCATGTCAAATTGTAGTGCACTCTTTGAAGA